>CM060906.1:294014198-296514198 GCA_030737815.1 Allium fistulosum | reverse complement strand
ATAAACAAATAATCTAACTTTTGTTAGAAACTCTTCTGGATGGTCTGTCCCTAACTTATTTCTCATAGGATCAACTAATCCTAATGGTTTTGCGGGCTCACCAATAACCTAACTTCACTCTGTATATTCCTTTCTATGAGTAACATAATTTTAGTCTTACCTGTGACAAAGCCCTACAGACTGGAATTTTAGACTTATATTAGCTAGGGCTACTAGCTAATTTATAGAGCGCGACCCCATACCAGTCCTATCCGGTTTTCTAATATATAAGTCATTTACTTAAGGTCAACTACTGTAACACCCCTATTTTTATTGACATTATTCAGGAGATTTAATTACAATAAATTAAATAGAATAATGTAGATAAGGAGATTGAGGTTGATTAATAAACCAGGTAGGCATGCTTAATTAAAATCAAATGAACTTATATAAATTGTTAAGAAATTAAACACAAGGGCATTAGGGTAAATATCCGCCCACACTTCCCACCCTTATACTATCTTTCAAAGTTCTACACGTTCATTTCACCAAAACAAAAATATTCATAACCATGAGAAGCAAGGCCAGCCATTAGAAGAGAAGAGAAAATCAACTAAAATCTAGGATTCAAGTTAGAATGAATCGATCTCAATCATACTTCAATTTACTTATCCAATCTAAGGTGAATAATAGATTCTACATCTCTATTTTGACTTTTACATCAAATGGTTTCGGATTTAAGTATAAATCTTTTTTTATGATATGTTGAATGATGATATGCTTGTTTATGATTTATATGTGTTTAAACAAGGTTGTTTAATAAAGGATTTACACTGTTTTAGAGTAAAACCGAGATGAAATGATTTTTAAATGCCATGGAGAAATTTTATGTTGTAGAAAACATGATTTTGGAGATGGGTTTCAATTCTCAAAATTTTCAAAATTTATATGGATTTTATACGAATTTTCTAGTGAAGAAAATGATTTATTGGGTTATAAATTAAGAACGCCTAAAATAAAGATTATTTGGATTTGAAATTTTTATATGTTGGAAAACATATTAAAACTGATTTTCTGGGATTTTTCCAGATTTTTCCTAAGTGTTTTGTTGAATATATAAAATTATTTAAGGTATGGAACTTAAATGTTTTAAATATTTAATTTAGGAGAATGAGCATTTTATAAAATAAAATTATTATTTAACTCTGAAATTAGTTGCAGCGTTTTTCTAAAAAGTAATTGTTAACCAACGAGAATGTGATGAACACAGGTAGGTTAGTTGAAAAGTTAACCTTTTTAAGTTAAAAACAATGAAATTATACTTTTTGCATGTTGCAGCCTTTTACGGCAGAAAACCTTCCGACCCAAACCTTTCAACGAGGTCGAGAGGTTCATAACTTTCGACAAGGTCAAACCAATGCATATGGTATCAAGTTGGTACGTAATGAAATGGACAAGGTCGAAGGGTTCTTAGTCGAAAGGTTGATGGCCAAAGAGGTTGAGGTATGTTTGTTTTATAAACTCAAGGTTTCATCTGCTTTTCTTTCGAATTAGAGCTTTCGACTTGGTTGCTTTCGACCAGGTCAAATGTTTAAAAATAAAGGTTTTAAACCTTTTGACAAAGACGAAAGGTTGCCGTTGCTTTACTTCTATTTTGTTTTGAAACCTTCCGACATAGTCGAAAGGTTATTGCCACTTATCATTATTTGTTTTGAACCTTTCGACATAATCGAAAGGTTATTGCCGCTTTTTCCAACCTTTCGAAGTCGTTTCTTTCGACAAAGACGAAAGGTTTATTTGTTTTAAAACTAGCTGCTTCTTCCATTGCTTTCGAAAGGTTTCAAAGCTTTCGACTTAGATGATTTACCCTTGTTTTATAATTGAAGTATAACTCAAGCTTTCAAAGGAGTTGCTTTAAAAAGGCAGAGGTCTATTATTTTAAATGAAATGTTTTAAAGCTCTAGAAGCAGACCTTCCGATAAGTCGAAAGGTTGCTTCCATTATAGCCGAAAGGTTTTAAAAGAGGACCTTCTACATATTTTAACTTGAACCCAATAAGTCTTCGAAAGGTTTATATTTTAAGAGTTGAATGCTTTCGAATTGTTTAAATAGTTGAATGTTTTTAATGGTTTCAAAAGGTTAGGACTCAAATTTTTGTTTAGAAGACCTTTCAACAAGGTCGAAAGGTTTGGTTTTGACAGGTTCGAAAACCCATACTCTAAATTTTAAAAGAAAAACCCACAGCCTATATATAAAGGAGTTTTGTAATGGCTTTAAGAATGTAATTTTTGAAGAAGTATTTCCTTGATAAAAATATAAGTAAGGAGTGTTAACTATGTTATGACATGTATTTTAAGGACTTAAACCCACAAGAGTGGTACTGTTAAATTATTATATTACTTCTTCAATTATGAGTATATTCACATAATAACCCATAACTGTATTTTGGGGAAAAGAGGTAGAAGAACAAGTGGGTTAACTCAAATCGTAAATATAAATTACTTAAACTCCGGAATGAGTAGAATTGCAACCATGGAGTCAGGGAGAACAAAAATATAGGATACCTAAACTCTGTAGTTATTGGTGGTGACCTAGAGGTTCATAGTAAACCCATGAATACTATGATAAGGTAGTTGTTGGTGTAAACCAAAAGGTTCATAGTATACCCATGAAAACTATGATAAAGTAGTTATTGTTGCATACCAAAAGGTTCATAGTTAACCCATCAAAACTATGTATTAAGGGTAGTTGGCAGGGGCTAATTGGTTTATAGCGAACCCATGAAAACTATATCCGGATTAAGAATTGACATCACTCAATAGGTTCCTATTAAACCCATGAAAACTAGGATAAGTGAGTGGTTAATGGATGTATCAGTAGGTTCCTAGTCAAACCATGAAAACTAGGATGTGCAGTGAGTTACTAGATAAGTCCATAGGTTCATAGTCAACCCATGAAAACTAGGATAAGGTGATTAGTTATTGGAAAGACCAATAGGTTCGGGAGGACCCATGAATTAAATAAGTTACCGGCAGAAGCCTATATGTTCTTAGTGATCCTATGAAAACTATGAATAGGACAGGGTGTCCATTAATTGTAACAAGGTTATTCGTAAACCCATGAAAACTAAAAAGGTTAATAGTGACCTAGGAACTATAACTAAGAGAGGGTGTCAGTTTAAACTGGGGAAGGGAAATATTAATTATTTTCAAGTATGCATATCATCATATTGTTTTGAAATGTATGTTTTAACCATTGTGGATGCAGGAGCACAAACTATGGTTTTATAAAGGTTTTATGATACTAGTGAGAGGAAAACCCGTTCCGCTAGGCGGCGTAGTCTCACTAGATATCTAAAAGGATTGAGATGTTAGATTATTATTCATACCAGGCTTTGTGTCTGACACAAAGCTTTTGTTTTCCCCTTAAACTCTCGAGTACTCAATTGATTTTGAGTAGTTTGAGATTTAAGGTTCTTAGGTTTTCTTCTCTGACGAATAAAGCCTCCAGAGGCATGCAGGAGGCAGATAGTTATTTAATGTTTTTCTTTCTGCTGTGTATTTTGTTTGTAAAGGCAAATTTATTAGCCTTACATATTCTCTGATCAACCATGGGGGCATCTTCATATGTCTCTTGGCGTATTTGTAATAATTATATTTTGTTGAACATGGTCAATGTAATTTGGGATTATGTAATGAGCATGAAATGTTCTAATTGGAATGTGGAAATGTGTTTTTGAATTGTTAAATTTTTTCCATATTTCTGTGATCTATGTATCAATATAACACCGCCGTATTTAGTCGCCAAAGATTAATAACTACGGATGATTGCAGCATCCGTAGCCGTTAGTTTTGGGCTTCCAAGTAGGGGATGTTACAAGTTAGTATCAGAGCATAGGTTTATGAAACTTTTAAAAAAAAGTTAAACCTAAAAGCTTTTTTTCAAACATAATCCAATTAATTTAAAAAAAAAATAAGATCGGGGTTTGGTTTAACGCTATAGTAACGTACTTATATTTGATATATATGTATATATCTAAGTACGTATTCCCCTCTCTCTTAGACCGTTCTTCTGTATCGTACTAAGGCATGTATGCAGATATACGAGAAAGAGGATATGGAGGTAGGAAACGAAAGAGGAAATCTAGGTGGAGGAATCACCACAACCAATGAAAATGCTCGACCTAATACTTGGAGAAACCAAGGTCGACATGCTAACACTAATCAAAATGCTAAGGCCAATGTAGGTGCTGGAAATTCGCCAGTAGATGTGGGGATGGTGTATTAGTTGTTGGCTAATCTGTTGCAAGTGGGAGCTGTTGGGAATGTTGGTGAAGCTGATCCTATAGTTATGGTTGGATATATTTATGCTAAGCTGAGTAGAGACTATGTCAGTCTAGGAGGAAACCCGTTTGCTACAATGGAAGATGCTGTTGAAGTTGAGAACTGGCTGTTGAACTGTGAAAGAATCTTTACAGACTTAGGCTTGAATGAAGGAGAGAAGAGAAGGCTAGCCTCTAGACAGCTGCAAGGGTTAGCGCATTATTGGTGGAATAGTGTGACGACAGGAGTGCCGGAGGAGGAGTTGACATGGGCTGACTTTAGGAGGAGGTTTGAGCAGAGGTTCTTGTCTGAGGTTGCCAAATCGGCATTGATGAGGAAGTTTATGGATCTTGTCCAAGGACAGATGTCTGTGATCGGGTATGCTGCTAAGTTTGATGAGCAATCTCGATATAGTTATACTTTGATTGACACTAATGTCAGGAGGAATGAGAGATTCATTAAAGGTTTGAGGCCAGAGCTAGGCAGAATGGCTATGACTAATATTAGAGAGCCTTATCATGTGATGGTGGAGATGGCCATTTAACATGAGGAGATTCTTGCTGTTTCAACTAGGGAGAATCCAGTTAAGTCCCAGGGTTTTCAAGGAAGAAAAAGAAAATTCTTTAGGAAGAAAGGAGCCCAGAACGGGGAGGCCGCTAAGAAGGTGAAGGCTGATTTAGTGTGCTATAGGTGTGATAAGAAGGGCCATTATGCCCACGAGTGCAGAACTAGTAAAGGAAAGAAGCTTGCGGAGAAGAAGAATGTGAAATGCTTCAACTGTGACCAAGTTGGGCATTATAAGAACCAGTGTCCAAAGCCAGTTAGGGCGGACAGAGGGAAGGTGTTTGCTATTGGACCACTGTCTTCTTCTAAACCCACTGCAGTAGAGAAGGGAAACTGTGATGGAAGGTACGCTTTTGATACAGGGTATACCAGTTAGAGTACTTTTTGATACTGATGCATCCCATTCATTTATATCTCAGTATTTGGTGGATAGGTTTTGTATAGAACCCACATACTTTATTACTTCCTTAAGGGTTGCGAATCCAATAGGAGGGTATGCAACTTTTGGGATGAGATGTGACCAGTTAGAACTTGATTTGTTAGGGCATAAGTTTGCATGCAATTTGTATGATTTTGATTTCGTAGTCGGGATCATCTTAGGTATGAATTGGTTGGCTAAGTATGAGGCTAGGATATTTTGCTAGGATCGGGAAATATCATTAAGACACCCAGATAGTCATAACCGAATCATTTTCTCCATGGAGAGTTTCAGTAAGAGTGTTTGTTTTTTGTTGAGTGCCATGAAGGCTTGAGAAGAACTTAGTCAGGTTCGTGTGGCTAGAGAGTTTGTAGATGTATTTGAGCCGGTCACCGGATTACCCCCGAAATGAGCTGTTGAGTTTCGGATAGACCTTGTACCGGGAGCTGAACCTGTCAGTAGACCACCTAGCAGGATGATATCGATAGAGATGAGGGAATTGAAGGTGCAGTAGTGGATCTTGAGGGTAGAAATTTTATCATACCCAGCAGTTCAACTTGGGGAGCAGCTGCGATATTTGTGAAGAAACCAGATGGGTCGTTAAGGATGTGCATCGACTATCGTAAGTTAAACGAGAAGACGATCAAAAATAGGTACCTTCTGCTGAGGATAGACGGTCTGTTTGATCAGTTGAGTGGAGAGTATTTTCTCAGTTGGACTTGGCGATGGGGTTCCATCAGTTGAGAGTGGTGGAGGATAGCATTCCTTTGACGGCATTTCAGACTAGGTATGATTCATATGAGTGGTTAGTAATGCCATTCGGATTGACAAATGCACCTGCTTTCTTCATTGATTTGATGAACCGGATTTTCAGAGAGCACTTGGATAGGTTTGTGTTGGTGTTCATAGATGTCATTTTGGTGTACTCTAAAGATGAGAGAGAGCATGAAATTCATCTTAGAATAGTGTTGGAGACGCTGAGGCAGAATCAACTAAAGGCGAAGTTTTCCAGTGTAATTTCTGGAAGAGGGAAGTTAAGTTTCTTGGTCATGAAGTTTTAGAGGAAGGATTGTCAGTTGATCCAGTTAAGATCGAGGCGGTCAATAATTGGAAGAGACCAGAGGCGGTAACCGAGATCAGGAGTTTTCTTGGACTTGCTGGCTATTACTGGAGATTCATTAAGGATTTCTCGCGGATAGTAGCGCCTTTGACTTAGTTGACCAGGAGGGAAGTGAATGGTCCGACAAATGTAAGGAAGCATTCCTTAAGTTAAAATATTTGTTAACCAATACGCCAGTGTTAGTAGTTCCGAATGGTAACCAAGGGTTGGTAGTATACACTGATGCATGTAGGATTGGATTGGGAGCAGTATTGATGTAGAAGGGAAAAGTTATCGCTTATGCATTTAGGAAGTTTATACTGCATGAGGTAAGGTATCCTACTCACGAGTTGGAGTTAGCTACGGTGATATTTGCCTTGAATATTTGGAGGAATTATCTGTTGGGAGAGAGATTTGAGTTGTATACCGATCATAAGTCATTAAAGTATTTATTTTCTCAGAGGGAGTTGAATATGAGATAGCAGAGGTGGTTGGAGTTTTTGGCTACTTATGATTTTGGTATAGAGTATACTCATGGGAAAGGAAATAAAGTAGCAGATGCTCTCAGTAGAAAACATCAGAATGTGGTGTTAGCAATGTTGGCAGAATGGAAGGATCTAGAAGCTTTAGCCAGTTGCGTTGTGCAGTTGGGATCTACTGCTAGTTCTTGTCAGGGTACTACCATGTTATCTTGTTTAGGAGTTTGACCAGTGCTTATTGAGAGGATAGCTTCTAAGCAGAGAGAAGATCCAGTTTTAGCCGAGAGGATTAGAAGGCTTGAGGGAGGATCAGAGATTGATGACCTAAAGGATTTTAGTCTTGACCAAAGAGGATGGTTGAGAAAGAAGGGACGACTCTGCATTCCAAATATAGGGAACTTAAGGAGAGAAGTTCTAGAGGAATGTCATCGATCGAAGTTTACAATTCATCTTGGAGGAACTAAGATGTATCAAGATATGAAGAGGAGCTTCTATTAGGAAGGCATGAAAAGAGATGTTGGCTTGTGGGTTAGGCAGTGTATTAACTGTCAACAAGTGAAAGCTGAACATCAGAAGCCAAGTGGGTTACTTCAGCCTTTAGATATTCCAGTTTGGAAATGGGATCCGATATCGATGGATTTTATAAACAGGTTGCCAAGGTCAAATAGCGGAAATGAAAGCATATGGGTTATAGTGGACAGGTTATCAAGAGTGCTCATTTCATTCCGGTAAAGTCAACCAGGACGGCACCGTTTTAGCAAAGTTGTTCATGAATAACATAGTTAGACTTCATGGGATTCCTAGTAGCATAGTCAGCGACAGAGATGCATTGTTCACTAGTGAATTTTGGAGGAGTCTGTAAGAGGTATTAGGTACCAAGCTGAAGATGAGTACATCTTATCACTCACAGACGGATGGGCAGACAGAGAGAGTTAACAAGGTACTCGAAGATTTGTTGAGGGCTTGTGTATTGGACTTTGGTGGATCTTGGGATGATCACCTACATCTGATTTAGTTTTCCTATAATAATGGTTATTAGACTAGTATAGGAATGACACCTTTTGTAGCTTTGTATGGAAGGCCATGCAAATCGCCAGCATGTTGGTTAGAGATTGGAGACAGATTGGTCTTAGACCCAGATTTAGTAAGAGAGGTGTCAAAGAAGATTGAGTTAATCCAAAAACGGATGAAGGAATCTCAATCCAGGCAGAAGAGTTACGCAAATAAGAGGCGTAAGGACCTGGAGTTCTTAGTGGGAGACAGGGTTTTCATTAAGGTATCACCAATGAAGGGTGTGGTATGATTTGGTAAGGCGGGAAAGTTAGCCCTGAGATACGTTGGTTCATTTTAGATTATAGAAAGGATTGGAAAGCTCACTTACAGAGTAGAGTTGCCGAGCAATTTGGCAGGTGTCCATAATGTATTCCATGTGTCTCATCTTCGTAAGTATGTGCATGATCCAGAGGCTACTATTCCATAGACAAAGTTAGAGGACTTAGTAGTGGAGCTTGATTTGACTTTTGTTAGACAACCAGTTTGGGTTATAGCGAGAGATGAGAAGAGATTGAGGATCAAGACACTCATGTTGGTAAAGGTTCAGTGGAGCGACAACGATAAAGACTGTACTTGGAAGACAGATGACAGAATTCGAGAGGATTATCCTTATCTGCTTTGATGGTATGTCTATGTTAGATTTATATAGATTGGTTGCTAGTCCGATAGGCTAGTATGTTTATTAGGAGATGTTACAGATGATTGCTATGTTTGCTAGTTAGTCCTTACTGAATTTCGAGGATGAAATTCTTTAAGGAGGGGAACTTGTAACACCCCTATTTTTATGGACATAATTCAGGAGATTTAATTAGAATAAATTAAATAGAATAATGTAGATAAAGAGATTGAAGTTGATTAATAAACCAGGTGGCCGTGCTTATTTAAAATCAAATGAACTTATATAAATGTTTAAGAAATTAAACACGAGGGCATTAGGGTAAATAGCCGCCCACACTTCCCACCCTTATACTATCTTTCTTAGTTCTACACGTTCATTTCACCAAAACAAAAATATTCATAACCGTAAGAAGCAAGGCCGGCCATTAGAAGAGAAGAGAAAATCAACTAAAAGACAGGATTCAAGTTAGATGGAATCAATTTCAATCATACTTCAATTTCCTTATCCAATCTAAGGTGAATAATAGATTCTACATCTCTATTTTGATTTTTACATTAAATGGTTTCGGGTTTAAGGATAAATATGTTTTTATGGTATGTTGAATGATGATATGCTTGTTTATGATTTATATGTGTTTAAACAAGGTTGTTTAATAAAGGATTTACATGGTTTTAGGGTAAAAATGAGATGAAATGATTTTTAAATGCCATGGGAAAATTTTATGTTATAGAAAACATGATTTTGGAGATGGGTTTCAATTCTCAATAATTTTCGAGTTCATATGGATTTTATACGAATTTTCTAGTGAAGAAAAGATTTATTAGGTTATAAATTAATTACGGCTAAATAAAGATTATTTGGGTTTGAAATTCTTATATGTTGGAAAACATATTATAATAGATTTTATGGGATTTTTCATATTTTTCCAGAGTGTTTTGTTGAATATATAAAATTATTTAAGATATGGGACTTAAATGTTTTATATATTTAATTAAGGAAAAGGGGCATTTTATAAAATTAAATTATTATTTAATTCTGAAATTAGTGGCAGCGTTTTTCTGAAAAGTAATTGTTAACCAACGAGAATTCGATGAACAAAGGTAGGTTAGTTGAAAAGTTAACCTTTTAAAGTTAAAAACAAAGAAATTATACTTTTTGCATGTTTCAACCTTTTACGGCAGAAAACCTTCCGACCCAGACCTTTCGACGAGGTCGAGAGGTTCATAGCTTTCGACAAGGTCAAACCAATGCATATGGCAAGTTACTTGGTACGTAATGAATTGGACAAGGTCGAAGGGTTCATAGTCGAAAGGTTGATGGCCAAAGAGGTTGGGGTATGTTTGTTTTATAAACTAAAGCTTTCATCTGCTTTGCTTTCGAATTAGAGCTTTCGACTTGGTTGCTTTCGACCAGGTCAAATGTTTAAAAATAAAGGTTTTAAAACTTTTGACAAAGACGAAAGGTTGTTGTTGCTTTACTTCTATTTTTTTGAAACCTTCCGACATAGTCGAAAGGTTATTGCCAATTATCATTGTTTGTTTTGAACCTTCCAACACAGTCAAAAGGATATTGCCACTTTTTCCAACCTTTCGAAGTCGTTGCTTTTGACAAAGATGAAAGGTTTACTTGTTTTAAAAACTAGCCGCTTCTTCCATTGCTTTCGAAAGGTTTCGAAGCTTTCGACTTAGATGATTTACCCTTGTTTTATAATTGAAGTATAACCCAAGCTTTCGAAGGAGTTACTTTAAAAAGGCGAAGGTCTATTGTTTTAAATGAAATGTTTTAAAACTGTCGAAGTAGACCTTCCGACTAAGTCGAAAGGTTGCTTCCATTGTAGCCGAAAGGTTTTAAAAGAGGACCTTCTGCATATGTTAACTTGAACCCAGTAAGTCTTCGAAAGGTTTATATTTTAAGAGTTGAATGCTTTCGAAGGGTTTAAATAGCTAAATTTTTTCAATGGTTTCGAAAGGTTAGGACTCAAATGGTTGTTTTGAAGACCTTTCGACAAGGTCGAAAGGTTTGGTTTTGATAGGTTTGAAAACCCGTACCCTAAGTTTTAAAGGAAAAAACCACGGCCTATATATAAAGGAGTTTTGTAATGGCTTTAAGAATGTAATTTTTGAAGTATTTCCTTGATAAAAATATAAGTTAAGAGTGTTAACGTTGTTATGACATGTATTTCAAGGACTTAAACCCATAGAAGTGGTATTGTTAAATTGTTTTTTGCTTCTTCAATTATGAGTATATTCACATGATAACCCATAACTGTATTTTGGGAAAAAGGGGTAGAAGAACCAGTAGGTTAACACAAATTGTTAATATAAATTACTTAAAATCTAGAATGAGTAGAATTGCATCCGTGGAGTCAGGGAGGCCAAAAATATATGATGCTTAAACTCTGTAGTTATTGGAGATGACCAAGAGGTTCATAGTAAACCCATGAAAACTATGATATGGTAGTTATTGGTGTAAACCAAAAGGTTCATGGTAAACCCATGAAAACTATGATAACGTTGTTATTGGTGCATACCAAAAGGTTCATAATTAACCCATGAAAACTATGTATTAAGGGTAGTTGGCAGAGGCTAATTGGTTTGTAGTGAACCCATGAAAACTATATCCGGATTAAAAATTGACATTGGTCAATAGGTTCCTAGTAAACCCAATAAAACTAGGATAAGTAAGTGGTTAATGGATGTATCAGTAGGTTCCTAGTCAACCCATGAAAACTAGGATGTGCAGTGAGTTACTGGATAAGTCCATAGGTTCCTAGTCGACCCATGAAAACTAGGATAAGGTGATTAGTTATTGGAAAGACCACTAGGTTCAGGAGGACCCATGAATTAATTAAGTTACTGGCAGAAGCCTATAGATTCTTTGTGATCCTATGAAAACTACGAATAGGATAGTGTGTCCATTAATTGTAACAAGGTTATTAGTAAACACATGAAAACTAAAACGGTTAATAGTGACCCAGGAACTATAACTAAGACAGGGTGTCAGTTTAAACTGGGGAAAGGAAATATTAATTATTTTCAAGTATGCATATCATCATAATGTTTTGAAATGTATGTTTTAACCATTGTGGATGCAGGTGCACAGAATATGGTTTTATAAAGGTTTTAGGATACTAGTGAGAGGAAAACTCGTTCCGCTAGGCGGCGTGGTCTCATTAGATATCTAAAAGGATTGAGATGTTAGATTATTATTCATACCAGGCTTTATGTCTGACTCGAAGTTTTTGTTTTCCCCTTAAACTCTCGGGTACTCAATTGATTTTGAGTAGTTTGAGATTTAAGGTTCTCAGGTTTTCTTCTCTGATGAATAAAGCTTCTGGAGGCGTGCAGGAGGCAGATTGTTATTTAGAGTTTTTATTTCTGCCGTGTATTTTGTTTGTAAAGGCAGATTTATTAGTCTTACTATATTCTCTGATCAACCAAAGGGGCATCTTCATATGTCGCTCTTGGCGTATTTGTAATAATTATAATTTGCTGAACGTGGTCAACGCAATTTGGGATTATGTAATGAGCATGAAATGTTCTAATTTGAATGTGGAAATGTGTTTTTGAATTCTCAAAATTTTCCATATTTCTATGATCTGTGTATCAATATATCTAACACCGCAGTATTTGGTCGCCAGAGATTAATAACTATGGATGACTGCAGCATCCGTAGCCGTTAGTATTGGACCTCCAAGTAGGGGGATGTTACCACTACCCCATTAAATTTTCCTTGAAAACATTTCTTCCAAATTGATTTAACCCTCTAAATTATACTTAAACAAGGAAAATATACTTTATGCTTTACTCAAATCACTTTGCCATGTTATATATACTATACACAAAACATAACTGATGAAATCATTCGAAACCTTTGTTTTAAAGCTTTTAACAAACCATTTCGAAACCATTGAAAATACACCTTTCGAAACCCTCGAAAGCACCCCTTTCGAAACCAATAAACTACTTTACTTTATAACCTTAGGCCGAAAGGGCAAAACATACCTTTCGAAACCATTTACAATAGCCATTTCGAAAACATTGAAATCATCTCCTTCGAAAGCTTTATGAAACCTTTAGACATCCTCTTTTCAAAACACTTTAAACATACCTTTCAAAAACATTGGGGAACCACCACTTCGAAACCCCTATCTTATACCTTTTGAAAGCCTTAAGTCCTTAACATAAATCAAACCTTTCGAAAGTATTGGGTTCAAATAAAAACATGTGGAACAACCTTTCGAAACCATTTAAAACCATTCCTTTCAAAACCTTTGGGTTTAACTTTCAATAGAACAAAGGGTCTTAAAACAAAGGTGAAACCTCTTTCGAAATCGTTCTTTAGAACCATTTGACCAAGTCGAAAGCTATCTAAGTCGAAAGCATTCTTTTTGTAAGCAAAGCAGGCGCATTTCCTTTTAAAAGCAAAACAAAGCTTCGACCCCTTTCGGAACCCCTATTTTGACTCTGTACCTTTCGCCTATCTCCAATCCACTTCATACCAAGTATTTGATACCATGTGTGTTGGTTTTGAAAGGTTAGGGGCGGAAGTACCTAGTCGAAAGGTAGGTGCCGAAAGTGGCGAAACAACAGAAATATGGTAAAACTAATTTTTAACTTTAAAAAGATTCTTTTCAACTAACTTGCTTTATTTGTCAACATATGATTGGTTGCTGGTTTCTTTTCCAAAATCTTTTCTAAAAATGCTGCCAAATTTCAGAAGTAAATAATTTAAAACATTTTCAAATTGCCCCTTCTCCATTTATAAACATATAAGACATTTAAGTCTCATACCTTAAATAATTTTATATGCTTATTAAAAAACTTAGATAAATTCTACAAATATTCCCATAAATCATTTTTAATATTTTTTCTAACATATTTGAATTTTTGACCTAAAACATATACAAAATAGCCATAATTAATTTTAAACCCAATTAACTATTTTCATCACTAGAAATTAATAATAAATCCACATTAATTCAGAAAATTGGGAAATTTGAAACCCATCTCCAAATTATCATTTCTGACTTTATACTAAAATTGCAAGGCATTAGGATGTCATTTAATAGGGTTTTCACATTAACACTTGTTATAAAATCCATATGAAATAATATAAATCATCAACAAGTATATATATATTCATCTTAACAATCAAAGCATGGCAAATCATTTGCAAATTATATTCGGATTTCAACTAAAACCGAAAATAA
This sequence comes from Allium fistulosum, assembly GCA_030737815.1. Classification (NCBI taxonomy): domain Eukaryota; kingdom Viridiplantae; phylum Streptophyta; class Magnoliopsida; order Asparagales; family Amaryllidaceae; genus Allium; species Allium fistulosum. Next base: position 296,500,453 of record CM060906.1, on the reverse strand, counting down.
GAAAAATATGAGATTTAACCTATTATTCACCATAGCTTTATGATTAAGGAGATGAGATTTGATATTGAATTAAGTTGATTAAGCTTCCTCCTCTTGATCTTAGCTTACCTTCCCCTTGTTAACTTCTAATGGTGGTCAGCCTCTTGGTTTTTAAGTTTGTTTATGAACGTTTGTAAAATGAGAATGGGATTAAGGGTTTAGGGTATAAGAATATGACTTACTCCTACTTTGCCCCTTATCTACTACCCTAACTTATTTTATTTCATTTTCCCTTAGTTCATTTATTTAAGCTGGCACGGCTACCACCTGTTAATCCCAATCCCTCAACCATTTTATTATTTCATTTAATTTAACTAATTACATGTCCTAAATAATGTTTATCGAAATTAAGGTCGTTACATCGTGCTATGATTTAATAATAATCAAAGCAGAGCATCCACATTGAAGAACAATAATATTCTCAACTCAAGAGAACTATGTAATTTTATCACATCGATATTTTCTGTTTGACCTTAGTTATATTAACAAACATAAAACTATTGAGTGAGTCAGTCCATAGTTACATAACTATCAGTACGTAACCCCTTGATGCCCCCCATCAATCATGAATAGTACACTTCCCAACATTTAGAGAGCATTACGTACTCCAGTCTCAACAGATGCATCAATGTCCATCCTCTATACATCTTGACTAGTAATATTTAAAATGGTTTTTTTAATTTCATTATGATAAATTACTCAAGGTTATAACACGTTGTAAATACTATCACAAATATAACATTTATGGATTTTCTATTAAATATACCTTTAATTGAATTAACTAGTTAATATAACAAATTATATCAAGTATATAAAAAAAAGAAAACACCTTTTATTTTGAACAAAATTGGTCATCGAGTTAGATATATGTAACAAATTGCATAGTTGCCCCTAGGGCATTTTCCTAACTCTATCATATACATACTAATAGATGTAAATATGTACAAATTTAAAACAATATATAATTTATGCTTATAAAATATATATCTTGAAAAAGCTTTTTCTTTATTTGCTACCGAAAACAATACGATAAAAGTAATTTTAAAATGATTTAAAAATATATATTTACATATTTATATATTATTGTTTTTATATAAAACATGTTTAATGGTAATTTATAGCTAATTTAATATTTGATAAAATAAAAGATATATAAAATACTTTCGTACATAATTATGTATATAAGAAAAAAATCCTTTTTTATTAGAATAAAATTATTGAATATAAATAATGTAATTATAAAGATCTATATATAAGTGTATATATGTAAGCTTAACAAGTTATATGTGTGTAAGAGACAACTGATGTATATATGAATTCGTTAAATAGTTATCTAGATCTACATTACTACGATATATGTTGGAATTGTATAAGTTAGAATATTACCTTATAGATATGGCCTTAGATTTTCACCTTGAACGAAGAAAGACACTTTGATTCAATAGATCCAATTTCCAGAAAATGCAATGATCTGAACCACCACCATCTTTTTTATTTTGATTTTTGATTGATATTGCACGTAAAAAATTTGGCCATAGCTTTCTAGAACTCACGACTAACATTGCGAGAAAGAATGGAGCAAAAGTTGTTTGTACTGAGTGTTTAAGAGTAACGACCCAGAATTTTATCACCTTGATTTAGGAATATTTAATTAATTTTAAATACTCAATTTATGGTTTGAATAATTAAATAACCCTCTTTTAGTTTATAACCAATTATAGAAAATTCATTTTTGAATTTTGTTTACAAATATAGATAGTTCAATAAAAAATAAAAAAGGTGACCGAAACTTTTTTTGGATTTTCGACTTTTTATCGATCGACAAGTTATAGAAAGTTGTTGACCTTTGTATACATTTTAAACAACATTTAAATGATTAAACATCTTACTATGGAATAAATGAATAAAGTAATAATAATAAGATATTTATAAATATAGATGTATTTAATATTTGAAAATATGAAAGGATGGATCTGATATTTGAAAGAATCACCAAGTATGGAAATGTGCAAAGGTACAAGGTTCATTTTATTAACCAACATATTATCAAATGGATGTACTTTGATGGATTGGTGGACATGATGGAGAGGAGGGGGTAGTTGTGTGTTCATCAAGGAAGAGGCAGAGATGGTGATGTGGCAAAAAGGTGGTGGATGGTACGAACCTAAGGGTATTTTAGAAATTTACTTATTCCATTTTATATAAAAGAAATTCCTTTTTTTCCATTCTCATTTTAATATCATTCTTCATTTCAAAAACTTTGCTTCTTCTTTGCAAAGCCCACTTAATAACTTTCATGGAAACCTTATAAATTTTATAAATAAAAACCCTTCTGTTTTCATTTTTAAATTTTTAAAACAATACTTCTTTTCAATTCCTAAACCTTCTCCTTTCCAGAACAAGACAGAACTCCCTCCACTACCCTAGGCCGAGCCATTCACCACCAAGGCCGAACCTATTTGTCCCTTTTAAGCCTCCAAAAACCCATCGTTTGCAAAGTAAATCCAAGATCTAGGGCTGATACAATTTATGGTGGTAGTTGGGTTTGTTTTCGTAATTTTTTGGGGAATAAATCACACTTTAAAGTCAAAGTTTAAAACTTTATTTTGGTAGTAATAATTTGTTGTTAGTTGTTGATTATGAAAGTGGCTTGCTTGTGTTTTACTTTTGGGTGAATGGTTGTAATGCTAGTGGTAGACTTGGAAATGAAGTCAACATGATAAGTGATGTTAAAAGTAATGATTTTTAATTGGTGAATGGATGTGTTTACTTTTGTATGTATGTTGTGCGCATGTATAGTGATGTTGTATGTTGTTTGGAAAGTTAGCACTTGAAGTTGCTTTAATTTGGCATCTAGATCCCTTGTTTTAAAACTTGTTTTTAATTATGTGTTTCTAGACAAGTTTTTAAGTTTTTAAGAAAGCTAAAAACATAAAAAAGTGAAGTCTTGAAGGGTATTGGGTATGTAAAACTAGTTTAAGGTTATGTTATTCATATGATAGTCGCTATGAGTGCAGTTCGTAAAAAGAACACTTTTTGTGAAAGTTAAAAGTGTTTTCTCTTAAATATTTTTGGAAAAGTATTTTCAAACATTCCATAAGTATTAAAAGGAAATTATTACTTATTAATTAAGTAAAGGGTTTAATGATTATTTAATTTATTAATTAAGTAATTATAATTAGTACTTAATCACTAATTAAGTGAAGGTAATTAGAACGTAATTATTAATTAAGTAAGATAATTAAAATTAGTTAATTAAGTAAGGGTTAATTAATTATTAATTAAGTAAAGGTTAATTATTTAATTAATTTTTATTCAAGTAAGGTTTTATTTATTAATTAACTTTAACTTAATCAAAGTTTAACTATTAATCAAGTAGGGTAAATTATTAATTAATTAAGTTAAGATTTAAATAAGATTTGATTAGGATTTATTTAAGATTTAATTATTATTAAATAAAAGTTTTATTTTTTAATTATTTTATTTCTAAGGATCGGTTTATTTATAAAGCAGCTTTCTTTTTCAAAGAATGGTTTAAATATTCTCTTTGTCTATGCCTTTAAGTAGCCAAACAAATATGGAATAGATTATTTGATGATATTTGTTTAGCAGGATATATCCTCGCTCTGCTATAATTAAATGGAATAGATTATTGATGATATCTGTTTAGTAGAATAAATCCTCATTCTACTATTGTATTAGTTTGGTCATTTATTCATATGCCAGTTAATTAATATTGGAAAAGTGATGTGTTAACTGTTGATGGTTAATTATTGATTTTATTTACATATATATTTACTTATGTAAATACCAGTTATGTGACCTGAAAAGTCAAATTGAATTAAAATGGTAACTTGATTTAGTATCGTTGTGGTCGGTAAGCCTCTTTCCGAATTGGTAAAGTTATGGATTTAAAATAACTTAAATTTTACAATAATTTGAGGTTAAGTGTTTATAAATGATAAGTTAGTTAACAATTTATAAATAAAGTTAATTAATTATTTTAATTATGATGTTTAAAGGTAATAAATTAATTAGATAAAGGTATTTATAAATAATAATTTTTTATAAAAGGGATTTTACTTAATAAAAGGATTTATTTAAAGGAGATTTCAAATGATATTTGGTAAACGATATTTTATAAAGGAATCTTTTTAAAGGAGTTATAAAGGAAGATTTATAAAGTAGTTTTATAAATAGAATGGGATTTTACAAATCATTTTAGAGATTTATAAAAGAAGTTTTATAAATAAATTTGGAGAATTTAAAGGCATTTGTAAATATGAAACGGGCATATACAAAGGGGATTTATTAATCCTTCTTAATTATGGTGGTATGGAAACATTCTTTTCATACTTTACATCGTAGGATAGTGGTTTGGTTCATAGTAAGTAATGTTTTAACTGATATTTGCTTTGGCCCATTTAAATATAAATTTGGAAAAGAGGAAATCTGCTTAAGCTTTCTAAATATACTTGTACGGTTGAGATAAGTATTGGATATATTTTCTAAGGATTGAAAATATAATGTGTTAGAACCCCTCTTTTGGGACTCTAATGACAACAACTATACAATTGTATATACAAGAAATACCTTATCTACTTATAGGTATATGATAGAAGAAATCACTCCACTTATCGACATCATGGTGTGAAGACAATCCTAAAGAATGATAGATCATACTATTGGAGTAAGGTTATATATCTGTACCATAGTCTTAGAATATCTTATACAATCTTATTGAGTTATTATAAGCACACACAAAAGCATATCATCAAAACACTTAGCGAATTTTAGAAAACAAACTCAGATTTTACAAATAATATATTCTCAGACATCCAGGAGATACTGCCAGACGTCCGACAGAAATTTCAAATTAAAACCCTGAAATGTCTCAAATGTCTAACAATATATGTCAGATGTCTGACACTGTTTTAACTGTCATGTTTCGAACAGTCATCTCTCTTCATTTTAAACGTTCATGCCTTCTCGCACAGTTGCAACTCTTGCTCAAAAGAAAGTTCTTCGAGAAGACATACTCTTTGAAATACAACTCTTCGTTGCCTATAAATATATCAAACGATTGAAATTGAACTTAACTTACAACTACTATCACTCTCTATTTTCTATAATTACTTAAATCTCTTGTGCTATTATTGATTTCACACTCTCAATCAATTACAACCAAAATCTGTATTTTTGGTAAACTTACTTCCTACAAATCCAAGAACTTACACTAACAAATATTCAAGGGAGATTATAGGAAGAATTGTATTAGCAGTTAATATTCGTGTTATATAGAATGCGTGATTGAATTTTTTTTAATATGGCAAGTACATTTCAAAAATGTCAATCAACTGCTCGCCCCCACTATTCACCAGGTCTAATTATGCTTACTGGTCAACACACATGCGATTTTTTTGAAAACAAATGGTTTAGAAATTTGGCAAACTACTCGAACTAGATATAAAGCACTTACCACTGACATAAGCACTTGGACCAATGCATAAAAGAACACGACAACTAATAATGCCAAAGCCATGAATGTATTATTTTGTTCACTTGATAAAAATGAATTTTCACGAGTCATGCTTTGCACAACTATATATGATATATAGCGTACTTTACAAGTAACTCACGAAGGCACGACAAAAGTGAAGCAAACAAAAATCTCTATTTTGCAAAACCAATTCTCATCTTTTAAAATGAAAGCTAATGAATCTATTATTGACATGTATGTTAAATTCCAAACTATACAACATGATCTCATGACACTTGGGGTCAAATTCATTGATTTTGATCTAGTTGCACGAATCTTTAATTCTTTGACTGTCAAATGGGAGAGAAAAGTTTTAGCTATCGAAGAAGCTAACGATCTTTCTTAACTCAAAGTTGAAGAATTAATAGGAAATTTGATGTCATATGAAGCTAATTTTCAGACGAGAAAAGAGCAAAATCAAAAAAGAAGAATATTGCTTTCCAAGCAAATAACGACGGTTCCGATTTGGACGAGGAAGAAATTGTGTTTATCCCCAAGAACTACAATAAATTTAAGAAATTCAAGAAGATGACAAAATTTTAGAATGGTGGCAATTCAAATTCATCAAATCAAACGTCAATCAAATGTTATGGACGTGACAAGTTCAGCCATATTAAGAAAGATTGTCCACAACTCAATAATGAAAAAAAGAAAATCAAATTCGAGAAATTCAAGAAAAAGCAAAGAGCCTTTTAAGTAACTTGGGATGACTCTGATTCATCCTCTTCTTCAGATAGTGATAGTGAAAGCGACTCAAAACAAGTGAATGTTTGTTTTATGGCTAGTGTAACAACCCGCATATTTTACAATTATCTATTTAAATATTTTATTTAAATATAGCATCGTTAGTCGGATTTTAGTCCGAAAAGTTACTTTTTGCAAACAGTCGAATTGGGACTCGAGACCCCTTCCATTGAGTTCAAAATGCCGTTTGCAACCTTTTTGAGTATAAACATCGATATGTTTGGAGCTAGCTAAAAATTTGACCTTTTTCACTTTGGGTTTGGGTTTGGGTTCATCCCACTAGCCAACTTAATACCAAAAACTGAACCACCTCTCTTCATTCATCCCTTATTCCTTATCTTTTGAGTTCTAAAGAGAATAATGGGGGAAGAGAAAGAGAATTAAAAATCCTAAGCCCTAGTTTCCAATTTGCAAATCAAGTTCTAGCTCCAAATTCAAGAAGAAGCTTAGGTAAGCCTTCTCTTCTTCTTCCCCAACTCGTTCTCCTTTCAATTTCAGAAATTCCTAAACCTAACTTAGGAAATGTTTCTCTTTTAAGCTTAAATTCAAGCTTCTTGAGTTGGGATTGAAGAGTGGTTGATCCTCCTTTGTTTTCAAGCTTCTCCTTCCTTGTTTTTGTGTAAAAAGGTGAGATTTTTATCTCACATCTATGTTTATAATTATCTTTGGTTGTTAGGTATGAATTCCTAACACTTCTTCATGTGCATTTGCTCCTGATTTGGATTGGTTTTGTGAATATTTCAATTTTGGGTTTTTGAAGTCAAATTTGTGTGTAAATCCTTTTATGGATGTTTGATCTTGGTTTGGTAATGCATCGAAGAGCTTATAGGGCCGGGTCGTCGATTGGCATAAACCCCTAGCGCCCATTGCTCGTTCGGTTGCATTTGCGAAGAGATTGCCTCTTTATTTTTAGGCTGAAAATACTGGAAATCCCAGTTCAGTCGACTAACTCAGAGCGTTCAGTCGACTGAGCTGAAGCCAGGAAATTTCCTGGGCCAGTATCAGTCGACTGAAATCTCTGTTCAGTCGACTGAACCTGGAACCAGAAAGTTCCCAGGCATGATTCAGTCGACTGAAATCTCTGAGTCAGTCGACTGAATTTGTTGTTTCTGCCCAATTTGCCTTTTTGGGATTGAATTTCCAATTTAAATCGATTCGTGATGATCCTATTTGTTGTTATCATTTATTATGATTTTGATGACTTCTTTTTTGGGATTTTTGAGTTTATCCATTTTGATGGATTCGGCATCGATTTCTATGGATTTGATTCACGCCTTCGTATGTGGGTTTTGGTGATTGATTGTTTCTACAATCATTTTTGTGACTTGTCACTTCTAATTACAAAGGTTTCTATACTAGTAGTAAATATTCAAAATCTCTTACTAAAATGATCTCTATTTTTAATACAAAGCTCGTTTTATAAAACCGTTTTCTAATCTATTAGTATATACAAACCTTTACCTCATTCGTATGAGAAAATCTAATTAAACGGCTTAGCAAAACAAGTGGTTTGAAACGCTTGCGTTTACTTCGTCGGTTAATTTATGGACTTGTTCGATTGAAAATCTTGTGACAATTTTCGAGGGGAAATCTACAATCTGTTCATAAATATTTGAGTTAAGCAAGTGGTTATGGGACATGAAGCTAAACTCTTATATTTACTAGCTTAGTGTAATCGACACTTCTTGATGATCGATGATGATCATTTTATGGTTTAGACTAGCAATGTGCGATGTCTCTTTGTCCACGTGGGGGACAGTACCTCGTCCTAATGAGCTTCGTCTCATTTGTATGGGATAGCGACCCATGGTCTTTGGACCGTTCGAGGAGCAATCGGCTCAATAAGTCGGAGCATGGGGCGTATCTTTCTAGGTTCGTCGATGTTCGTCTATGCATGGTGCGTATCTTTCTAGGTGCATCAATGTTCGACTTTGCATAGGGTGTATCTTTCTAGGTGTGTCGATGTTAGACTTTACATGGGGCATATCTTTCTAGGTGCGTCGATGTTTATTTATGCATGGGGCGTATCTTTCTAGGTGCGTCAATGTTCGACTGTGCATGGGGCGTATCTTTCTAGGTGCGTCGATGTTCAGTTTATGGGATAGCGTCTCGTTTGTGATACACGTGTTGGGAGTTTTCATGCTCCCGTTTGTAACAGGCCTCCCCCTTTTGTGATTTCTGGATTTCTCGTTGTGATTTCTAGAATTTGTATTTCACCAACTTTTGCGATTGGCATTTATATGTTTGTCAATATTTGTAGTTTGGTGAATAAAATAAAGAATATGATATTCTTTTTGGTATTTTGAGATGATTGGAGATATTGTATGATTTTTGTTGTTATTTAATGTATACTTGACACAGTATGGCATTTCTTTGTTATCATACGTTTTTGGTCACATCTCTTATCCTATCTCATTTTATCTGATAATTATAGCTAGACTGATCCGTTTATTATTTTCTTCTTAAATAATACTCGGGTCAGACCGAGACATTTCAGGTGCTCCCGCTTGACTTCTTATCAGGGACTATCATCTGATTCTTTTGGCTAACTACTTTAGATTAGTAGTTTTTGTTATTATACATTTGAGATATGGACTCGTTGATGTATAATTATTTTGTTGCCTAGCACTTGTATATATTCTCTTGTGATGTAGTGGATCTTGTTTTACCACTACTTTGATGTACACTTCTTTGTGTTATATTCATATCTGATTCTACCTTTGTGATATGAATATCTATGACTGATTTGTGTTATGTTTATTTCTATATTTGTTTCCGAAGTTCACTTAGCCACTGTGTGGTAGCTTTGTGTTTGTATTTGATATGTCGGATTTCCTCTTGAAATGAAATATAAGTTATATTATCTGACATATCGGTACTCGCACAAAGCAATTACACAGATGGTCCCTCCTCAACAGCCTTATTCTTCGTGCTAGTTGATGGCATTACTCCGTAGTGTCCTTGGCTAGCGTGAGCATAGAGGTGGGGCATCACAGCTAGCACTGATGAGGTACGTCCTGAACTAACATATGATGAAATTTTAGAAATTAGCATAGAATTAGACGATAAGTATAGAGAATCTAAGAAACTAAATAAGGAATATGTAGGAAAATTGAACAGAGCAAAGCTAGAAATTGGTTTATTAAAAGATGAGAAAACAATTTTGGAATAAGAATCAGAAATAGCACAAAAGGAATGTAAAAGATTATCTTCTCAAAATAATGCTTTATTAAATGATTTAGGAAACAACCAGTTAGTAAATAATAATCTTGAAAAAGAAAAGCAGGAACAAAAAACAAGTTTAGATTCTACCAATGTTAAAATCTCTGATCTTAAGACTAAGTTAGATCAAATTACCAATAACGTATAAAAGTTTAATAAAGGAAAACAAAACTTAGAAAATTTGATCAAAATATTAAGACCATCAGGAAATCGAAATGGATTAGGATTTAAAGCTAAGAAAAAGCATAGGAACTATAGTACACTTCATACTAAGTTCAAAAAGCCCATATCTAAAACTAAGATTAATACTTCTAATACGAATACTGTCAAAATACGGATTCCTAAATCAAATAACAAGTTGATTAGGGAAAAACACATCAATAATACTTGAGAAATATTATTTATAATAATAATTATGTTTTTAAAGGTCTCAGACCCTCTTGGGTATGGCTACCTTCCCTTACTAATACAAAGGACCCTAACGGAGGAAGTGGGTACAAATTGAACTCTTATTATTTTGCAGGTACCTAAAAACAAAGTTAAACGCAAGGAGAAATGGATACTCGATAGCGGATGCTCAAGCATATGATAGGAAATACACACATGTTATTAAATATAACATATATCGATGACGGCACTGTGACATTTGGAGATAATTCAAAAGGATTTCTTATCGGCATTAGAGACGTCATTAACGTTGGTATATCTACCTCTCCACTTATTACTAATGTTTTGTTAGTAGAAAATCTAAAACATCACTTTTTAAGTAAAAGTCAACTATGTGATAAAGGATTTAGAATCAATTTCGGAAAAGATAAATGTAGTATATTCGATCAAAATAAAATTTTAACATTTGAAGGATTGAATAATCGAAATATTTATGTTTCAAATATAAATATTAAAAACAATAGTGATTTATGTTTAACCGTGAATCATAATGACCCATCGCTATGGCACAAACGCTTTTGTCATATAAATTTTAATTATATAAATAAGTTAGCAAAAATGATTTAGTAAGGTTTCCCAAAATAAATTATAAAGTTAAAATTTATGATGCATGTCAACTTGAAAAATTAAAGAAAAGTTCATTTAAATCTAAAAATGAAATTTCTACAATACAACCACTCGAACTACTCCAACTAGATTTATTTGGTCCAACTCAAGTACGATCAATAAATCATAACAAATATTTTTTTGTGATTGTCGATTTTCAAGATACACTTAGACACTATTTTTGAAACATAAAAGTGACACATTTGAAATGCTTAAAATTTTTGCTAAAAGAATAAAGAATTTAACGAATTATAAGATTAAAAGTATAAGAATGGATCATGGTGGGCAATATGAAAACGAAAATTTTGAAAATTTTTGCAATAAAAATGGGATTGGTCATAGTTTTTCATTTCCACTGTGACGACCCGGAAATTTCGAACCCGAAAATTCCAGATAGTTAGGAAAGAAGAAAGAGATAGAAGAGAAGAAACAGAAACACAACACAGATCCTCACATTCGCAGCGGATAAAATATAATATCAAATAATAACAGTCATACAAAAGAATACTATATTTGTTAATTTATATCAATACATCAGAGTTACAACATTTATACATACACTGGACAGTTAAAACAACATGTCTCAGATAAACTGTAATATATCACAGCGGAAACTCTCCATACGTTCCTGTCTCCCAGCTCGTCTCCTGAGCTCCAGAACGTCCTTACCTGAAAATCTGTAATACTCGGTTTGACCCGAGCATTACATCAAAGTAACACCCGGGTCAGGCTGGAAACCAGCGTGAGTAAACCCATCTAACATGGAATACAACAGCATAAAACTACATAAAACCCGGGGTAACTCGTATCAATCTACAAATTTACAATTTGTTATAGACATCACTTATTTCACATATCAATTTCTAAGTACCCAAAACTTAGATTAAATGGTCCAATTCACTTAAATCATTCCATTCCAATTTATTGATTTCATATATCAATCTATAAAGAATCGAAGTGGTTTCGGGTATTTACTAATACCCGACTCCGGTCTCTTCGAAACCAATGTCATCTTTAACTTAAATTATTCAAGTGAAATACAATTCAATTTTAAATACAGGATGCCACAGTAATTCATCATCAATAGATAACCACATCATCACAGTTTAAATCAAACATATCATATCACATAGCATTACGAACCACATATTAGGGATAACAATTAATCAAAGGCTTCCCATATCATTCTATTTATCCTTTAATTACATTTAAGTAATTAACCCTTAATTAATTTCACAAATTAATTATCCTTAACCAAATACAGAAATTAACCTTTAATTACTACCTTAATTAATTATTAACCCTAATTATTAATCACCATTGATTAATAACATCCAGTAATTAACCACCCTTAATTGCGGCATCAAATAAATTAATAACTCCTTAATTATTTATTTCTAATAATTAATTATATATATTAATCATCCGTGATTAATCTCATTTCACTTAATTATTTTCAAATGACCTTATTTATCAATGCTTAAATTAATTAAATTAAGTAATTAATTATTAATTACTTTCACAAAGTAATTATCCTTCATATTTATCGCACAAAGTAATTAATCCCAAAACTCTTCCATACTTCAATTAATTATCTCCAGTAATTTACCCTATAACCAAAGCATCCAATGTTTAAATTAATTAAACTTAATTAATTAATCTAAACTTATTACATTAGACTCCATTAATTACATTAAGTAATTAATTTCTTAATTATTAATTAAAATCTAATTAAAAATCCTTAATTACAAATTAATTATATCCAAATTATTTAATCTCAATCGTCAGTTAATTAATTTAAACCTTTAATTACTTATTTAATTAATCCAAATGATTAATTAAATCAAATAAATTAATTATCCATTAAATTTCCTTATAAATTTAATGAATTACAAATCTTTAAATTCTAATTTACTTAAAGATCAAACTTTGTTACTCACCGAATTACCATTTACAAAGTACTAAACAATTTACTTTCAAATTTCATTTTAAATTTAATATTAAAAAAAATGAACTCAAATTATCAGTAACAAAGTTTTAAAGCACATTTTTAAATCTTTCATTTTTAAAATTTCAGTTTAAACGAATTTTATAACAACATTACAGGTTTCCAGTTATAAAACCTGATGCTATACTAACCCGAGCAAACCAAATTTTACTTCGAGTCCACTAGCTAAAATCTTCGAGCCATACTCGGAATTACACAAGTAAATCTCGAGACCCCTCCTCTGCTTCTACCCAGGCTACCTTCAGGAATAAAAAGTGCACGGTGCACATGCACCGTGCCTACGATCATCACTAGCCACCTCCGGTGGTCTCCCCACGTCGGCGACCAACCGCACGTCCAACCACAACCATCAATTCACCTTCTACTACTCAAAATCGAATTCGAGTCTCAACTTCAAAACCTGGAAACAACCGAAGCCTCCCACCCCAAACCTGTCATCGCCTCATCCACGCATCTCCGATCACCAGTAATCCAGCAACACCGGCCACAGTCACGTCTACTACCATACTACCACCACCAAAAATTCCAATACACTCGGTCCACAGTAGAAGACGAGAATGGTCGATCAACCTAACCTAGTTAAACTAGGGCTACAGACAAGAAATCTTCACCGCTGTTGCCCTAGTGTTTTGCATCCCCATCAATTATTTTCCCAGCTTCATTGATTACTCCTCTAACCTCAAGAAGAATCCCAACCCTTCAATATCAATAGATCACCAAAAATCACAAGTTTTCCCTTTTCTGTTCAATCCAGACTTACACACTCAAATCATAATTAAAAATTATGATTTTAGTGTTGAAATTGCAGTTTTGCTTTGTGTTTTCATTTTATAATACTGAATTCATAATTTACAAAGTTTGAATTTTCACTTTGTATCACATTCACTGTTGTTTATATATTTTTTCTTATATTCCAGTGACACTCAGACTTGAAATTTTGTTTAAATAAGTTTCTAAACAATAATCCATAATAAATCAAACAATTTTTATTTGTAAACCAAGTCCTAGCAACAATTGTTTGAAGAGAAAAAGAATTTCAATCCAAAACAGGAAACTGGACATTAAAACAGAAAATATTCATATGGGGATAAACATGCATGGGAATAATCATGCATACAGCAGATTGCATATACATATATACCTACTATAATATTTATCACAGAAATAACATGCAACCATATTCATTCTTAAGTTTTTTATATAAAAAAAATTGATGTTACTCACCTTTTTTGAAAGGAGAACAGAGGGGCCTGGAAGCTTTTAAAATCTGGAAATTTAGTTGAGACGATCTGCATACTTTGATTTTTGATCTGGGTTGATGCATTGATCTTGTTTATATTTCATTTAACTTACCTAGCTTATCGGATGAATGAATAAAATGAAGAAGGCAAAGTAGAGGTATATAGGCTGCTCTATATTTAAATATGTTAGGAAGTGTATTTAGGAAGCTACAAGCTTCCAGGCCTTCATATTTACATTTTTTTTTCTCTGATGTTGCCTAACCAGACTTATGTTTTTGGAGGCTTGAATGATATATTGTGTGCGTGCATTTATTGCTATGTCCCCACTTTTGTCTACAACCCTTTTCATATGGATTTATATATGCATATATATATTTATATGTAAAAATATGGGTATAGTTATGCAATACATCTTAGTTTTACCTGCACCATCACTATTATATACATTTGCTTTATATATTATTATCATATACATACACTTACATTTACATATGTTCACCATCATATATACATATATTTAAACATTTTATCTTTATCTAATTTATGGGATATATATATATATAATTCCATATGCATTTATTTTCAAATAATATATTTGTTTATACTTAAATTAAATATTGATAAGATTTATTTTACTTGAACCATTATTATCCAGATTATATCATGTATATATATTTAAATCACATATTAATAAAGTTAAATAAGATAGATTTCACGTTTTAAATATTTAGGAACTCTTTATTTTAATTCCAAACCATATCTTCTTCCAAATACATTTGTTTTCTTTTAAAATAATAAACTGTATTTTAATTAATTCAATTAAATATTTATTAGAATATTATTGCTAAAAATCTGGGATGTCACATACCTCCCCCCTTAAAACTTTTCGTCCCCGAAAAGGAACGAAGCCAGAATGTATGAAAATGCTTAAAATCAGGTAAATATTCTTTGATCACTTTTAAAACACTTTTAATATCTATATAATATTATTTCAAAGCAGTTTTTATACAAATACTTTTATAACTCGATGTTTCGGAAAGTCCATCCTTGTTCTCTCAGAAATTCGGTCATACGTTGATCAGGCGTAGGACTGAAAATCTATAAGTGCTTGGCAGACCCGTTTCAACATCCAGTGAAAATACTTTGAAAAATAGTTTTATTGAAAATATAGAAAACAGTTTTGAAAATAGTGAAAACATCTTTGGTGAGAATGCTCTGGAAATCATCACACCCATCCATGGTCGCAGTTACATCCTGGGTTACGTTGCCGTCGCAGCAAAAGTCCATGTAACTGATTACACCATAGAACCCACAACAGATCGCAGTTACATCCAGGGTTACGTTGCCGTCGCAGCAAAAGTCCATGTAACTGTTGGCTCTCAACGGCACACACGATTACGCTGTCAAAATGAAACTTCTCCACTCCTACATAGGTCGCAGTCTACCGATGTAAAATCAAACGCAGACTGTTGGCTCTCAGTGGCACACACGACTTTCGCTATGTTACCATAGTGTCGCAGTCTACCGATATAAAATCAAACATAGACTGTTGGCTCTCAGCGGCACACATGACTTTCGCTATGGTCTGCAGTAGATCGCAGTGACATCGAGTTACACTGTCGTCACAGCATAACCCAAATGCCTCTGTAGGCACCAGCCCCTCGACTTTCGCTACACAATAATCCTCAGGAACTAGTTTTGTCCGGACTCCTCACAGGATCAACTTTAGAACCTCCCCCTTAGAGGCTCAAGGCAGTACCACCCTGTGGCACTCCTGAGAAGTTCATTTCAAGGGAGCGCCTTTTTCCCCAGAGCCCAATCTCAAAACACTTTATACTATACACATATAGTATATTTCCAAAATCATACACATAGTATGAATTTCACATAAGGCTCCTTTACACAAAATCGATTTCCAAAATCGATAATTTCCAAAGTGGGCTTTTCCAAATCTCAATATTGATTTTATCCAAAAATCAAAAGCCTTTCCAAATCCATAGGTTCCCAAAACCTTTCCTCAAAATTCTTTTCAAAATCATTTTCGCAAAAATCCTTTTTTATATAAACATATATAATAAAAGTTTTGAAAAATCTTTGAATCAATTTGTACTTATATAACTTCACTTTTATATTTCAAATAATTTCAAAAATCATTTTCTTCTGGCAATAGTTTCAACAAGGGGAGTTTTCCATATATAACAAAGGTATATAATTTTGTTTGTTCCAAATCAAAT
Source organism: Allium fistulosum (assembly GCA_030737815.1). Lineage (NCBI taxonomy): Eukaryota > Viridiplantae > Streptophyta > Magnoliopsida > Asparagales > Amaryllidaceae > Allium > Allium fistulosum. The sequence goes on along the minus strand of CM060906.1, from coordinate 296,484,373 downwards.
ATTCAATTATAAAAATTTCCAATTTCCATTTTACTCATCATATATTTCACAAGATATACCCTTCATTTCAAAAAAACATTTACAATTCTTATCCATAAATTTTCAATATCGATTTCATTCAAGCCCGTACGATGTCCATATATTACTCGTATGCTATATCAATCTGATCACTCCCTCGATCACACAATTTCACTTCCGAACTAGTATTGTCCACCCGACTTCCTAGTGCGGACTCAGATCTGGTTTCTCAATCAGAAATCGTCATTCTCCTTGCATAGTCACAACTATGATAGAGAATATCCAGAACCAATCAAAAATCCATATCCAGGTTCGCCGTCGAAAATCGAGCGAAAAATTCCAACTCGGATCGATAATACTATCTCGAAATTCTGTGCTCGAATCTGGATCAAATCACTATGCGAATAGAATAATATACGTACATCCTACGTATTTAACTTCATTGATTATCAATTAAATCAATTTCATTTCTATTCCTCCTCGCTTTGATCCTATTCACTTATCCATAATTACTTTAATCCCCATTTGGATTATCACTTCAATTCTTATCTCAATTGGGTATTTAACCAATAACAGTTTGAGCTCTAATTGGTTTATATTTAGAAAATAGCTTGAAAATTTTAAAAATAGATAAATAGTTGAAAAATAATTAATAGTTTGCAAAATAGCTGTAAAATAGTTAACTAAAAATAAAATAGTTGAAAAACAGTTAAATAGTTTCAGAAATCGTAGATAATTGCAAAATAACTATAAATAGTAATTAATTTGTGAAATACATGAACAATAGTAATAAGTTTAGGAAACAATTGAAAAATGGTTAAATAGCCCCAAATAATTATTTAATAAGTATAAAATAGTTCGGGGTTTGAAAAGAAGGTTATATATACTAAATAGATAGGGAAATAGATTAAAAACTGTTTATATTAAAACCATTTATATTGAAAATAATCCAGAGTCAAAACCGTTCACTTCCTTTCCAATTCAATTTAAATTCCCATTTAAATTGACCCAATTTCCAATTCAAATAACTCCAAATTCCATTGAACTTGATTTACTCCCAATTCAAGTTGAATTATCCACAATTTCTTTCCTAAATTCAAATCAAATCCCATTTGATTTTAATCATATTCACTTTAATTACAGTTCCAATTACAAATTTTAAACCATCTCAAATTATATAAATTCGAGTTAAATTTCCAAAGGTTGGTTTAACCCTTTAAACCAAATTAACCTTTATTTAAAGATTTGAAACAATTTAATTTCTGAGTCCAATTCTCAAAATTCCATTTTAAAATATCTTCATTTTACTTATTTCGAAGTTCAAATAAGAGTTCAAAACAATTTTACCTTAAAAATTCAATTTATTACCAAATTTCAATATTGAAACCAGTGCTTAACAATTTAAATTTCCAATTCTTTTTAAACATTTAAACCTTAAGTTCAAAGTGGTTTCATTAAATTTTTGCAATGGATGTATATTACCTCAATCCACTTCTAAATTTAATTAGAATAATCCAATTCACAGTTTCATGGATTATTAATAATAAAAGGATGATATCGGAATAAGCCAAAGTAAATAAACGTCCAGATTATTTAAAACAACATCCATCAATAACACACATTTCCCATTTCCAGATCTCAAATTCGTTTGAGATCACACATAACCCCCATTTCAAAACAACCCATTTAACTTCACTAAGTAAGATTTTAATTTCATCTTGAAATTTCCAATTTAGGTTGTTCTTATTAACCTATTTAACTTTCCCAAAGTTAAATTTAATTTACACAATCCAGTCAATTTACACAATTTGAATTCCCATTCAAATTTTAAACATCAGATTAATAACCTTCCCCCTTAAGTTTAAAACTCGCTCCACTTTGGGTTTCACATCACATTCCAAGGAAAATTCAAAACTCTACCTTAGAGTTTATTTCATATTTATTCCCTTTACTCACTAGTCCACCTTTAAATTTTAAACTACCCTTGGTTTTAAATTCAAATCAAATTCTGGACCCAGATTTTAAAACTCCACAATTCAGATCAACTTTAGTTCCAACTTACAAGTCAGACTTGCCTAAATGTTTTACTTCCCAAATATTTTATTATTGTTTACTCATTTATACTCGCCTTATTAATCATTTCTGATAATAACCAAGGTTATTGTATCTGAAAACCAATTCATCACTATCTTATTCTGAAATTCTCCTTAAATTCAAGATTTAAATTTCAGTTTGAATTCATTCCAAACCAATCCTTATTTTACTTTAAATTTTGTTATATTTCTATTATCACTTAATTCAATTCCAATAATTTAACAGCCAATTACCTTTGTATTCATTTGATAAAAATATTACTTTATATATATATATATATCAAAATATATTCTTATATGAAATCATTTAAAATCTTTTATATAAGAAAATAACAAGTACGCTCTCTCGTATATATATACGCTCAACTCATTCTAGGGTACTATTGACCCTATCCTTATGAGTATACCCACCAGAGCCAAGGTTCTCGCTTAACCTTTCTGCTCTGATACCAACTGTGATGACCCGGAAATTTCGAACCCGAAAATTCCAGATAGTTAGGAAAGAAGAAAGAGATAGAAGAGAAGAAACAGAAACACAACACAGATCCTCACATTCGCAGCGGATAAAATATAATATCAAATAATAACAGTTATACAAAAGAATACTATATTTGTTAATTTATATCAATACATCAGAGTTACAACATTTATACATACATTGGACAGTTAAAACAACATGTCTCAGATAAACTGTAATATATCACAGCGGAAACTCTCCATACGTTCCTGTCTACCAGCTCGTCTCCTGAGCTCCAGAACGTCCTTACCTGAAAATCTGTAATACTCGGTCTGACCCGAGCATTACATCAAAGTAACACCCAGGTCAGGCTGGAAACCAGCGTGAGTAAACCCATCTAACATGGAATACAATAGCATAAAACTACATAAAACCTGGGGTAACTCGTATCAATTTACAAATTTACAATTTGTTATAGACATCACTTATTTCACATATCAATTTCTAAGTACCCAAAACTTAGATTAAATGGTCCAATTCACTTAAATCATTCCATTCCAATTTATTGATTTCATATATCAATCTATAAAGAATCGAAGTGGTTTCGGGTATTTACTAATACCCGACTCCGGTCTCTTCGAAACCAATGTCATCTTAACTTAAATTATTCAAGTGAAATACAATTCAATTTTAAATACAGGATGCCACAGTAATTCATCATCAATAGATAACCACATCATCACAGTTTAAATCAAACATATCATATCACATAGCATTACGAACCACATATTAGGGATAACAATTAATCAAAGGCTTCCCATATCATTCTATTTATCCTTTAATTACATTTAAGTAATTAACCCTTAATTAATTTCACAAATTAATTATCCTTAACCAAATACAGAAATTAACCTTTAATTACTACCTTAATTAATTATTAACCCTAATTATTAATCACCATTGATTAATAACATCCAGTAATTAACCACCCTTAATTGCGGCATCAAATAAATTAATAACTCCTTAATTATTTATTTCTAATAATTAATTATATATATTAATCATCCGTGATTAATCTCATTTCACTTAATTATTTTCAAATGACCTTATTTATCAATGCTTAAATTAATTAAACTAAGTCATTAATTATTAATTACTTTCACAAAGTAATTATCCTTCATATTTATCGCACAAAGTAATTAATCCCAAAACTCTTCCATACTTCAATTAATTATCTCCAGTAATTTACCCTATAACCAAAGCATCCAATGTTTAAATTAATTAAACTTAATTAATTAATCTAAACTTATTACATTAGACTCCATTAATTACATTAAGTAATTAATTTCTTAATTATTAATTAAAATCTAATTAAAAATCCTTAATTACAAATTAATTATATCCAAATTATTTAATCTCAATTGTCAGCTAATTAATTTAAACCTTTAATTACTTATTTAATTAATCCAAATGATTAATTAAATCAAATAAATTAATTATCCATTAAATTTCCTTATAAATTTAATGAATTACAAATCTTTAAATTCTAATTTACTTAAAGATCAAACTTTGTTACTCACCGAATTACCATTTACAAAGTACTAAACAATTTACTCATTTTAAATTTAATATTAAAAAAAATGAACTCAAATTATCAGTAACAAAGTTTTAAAGCACATTTTTAAATCTTTCATTTTTAAAATTTCAGTTTAAACGAATTTTATAACTACATTACAGGTTTCCAGTTATAAAACCTGATGCTATACTAACCCGAGCAAACCAAATTTTACTTCGAGTCCACTAGCTAAAATCTTCGAGCCATACTCAGAATTACATGAGTAAATCTCGAGGCCCCTCCTCTGCTTCTACCCAGGCTACCTTCAGGAATCAAAAGTGCACGGTGCACATGCACCGTGCCTACGATCATCACCAGCCACCTCCGGTGGTCTCCCCACGTCGGCGACCAACCGCACGTCCAACCACAACCATCAATTCACCTTCTACTGCTCGAAATCGAATTCGAGTCTCAACTTCAAAACCTGGAAACAACCGAAGCCTCCCACCCCAAACCTGTCATCGCCTCATCCACGCATCTTCGATCACCAGTAATCCAGCAACACCGGCCACAGTCACGTCTACTACCATACTACCACCACCCAAAATTCTAATACACTCGGTCCACAGTAGAAGACGAGAATGGTCGATCAACCTAACCTAGTTAAACTAGGGCTACAGACAAGAAATCTTCACCGCTGCTGCCCTAGTGTTTTGCATCCCCATCAATTATTTTCCCAGCTTCACTGATTACTCCTCTAACCTCAAGAAGAATCCCAACCCTTCAATATCAATAGATCACCAAAAATCACAAGTTTTCCCTATTCTGTTCAATCCAGACTTACACACTCAAATCATAATTAAAAATTGTGATTTTAGTGTTGAAATTGCAGTTTTGCTTTGTGATTTCACTTTATAATACTGAATTCATAATTTACAAAGTTTGAATTTTCACTTTGTATAACATTCACTGTTGTTTATATATTTTTTCTTATATTCCAGTGACACTCAGACTTGAAATTTTGTTTAAATAAGTTTCTAAACAATAATCCATAATAAATCAAACAATTTTTATTTGTAAACCAAGTCCTAGCAACAATTGTTTGAAGAGAAAAAGAATTTCAATCCAAAACAGGAAACTGGACATTAAAACAGAAAATATTCATATGGGGATAAACATGCATGGGAATAATCATGCATACAGCAGATTGCATATACATATATACCTACTATAATATTTATCATAGAAATAACATGCAACCATATCCATTCTTAAGTTTTTTATATAAAAAAAAATTGATGTTACTCACCTTTTTTGAAAGGAGAACAGAGGGGCCTGGACGCTTTTAAAATCTGGAAATTTAGTTGAGACGATCTGCATACTTTGATTTTTGATCTGGGTTGATGCATTGATCTTGTTTATATTTCATTTAACTTACCTAGCTTATCGGATGAATGAATAAAATGAAGAAGGCGAAGTAGAGGTATATAGGCTGCTCTATATTTAAATATGTAGGGAAGTGTATTTAGGAAGCTACAAGCTTCCAGGCCTTCATATTTACATTTTTTTTTCTCTGATGTTGCCTAACCAGACATATGTTTTTGGAGGCTTGAATGATATATTGTGTGCGTGCATTTATTGCTATGTCCCCACTTTTGTCTACAACCCTTTTCATATGGATTTATATATGCATATATATATTTATATGTAAAAATATGGGTATAGTTATGCAATACATATTAGTTTTACCTGCACCATCACTATTATATACATTTGCTTTATATATTATTATCATATACATACACTTACATTTACATATGTTCACCATCATATATACATATATTTAAACATTTTATCTTTATCTAATTTATGGGATATATATATATAATTCCATATGCATTTATTTTCAAATAATATATTTGTTTATACTTAAATTAAATATTGATAAGATTTATTTTACTTGAACCATTATTATCCAGATTATATCATGTATATATATTTAAATCACATATTAATAAAGTTAAATAAGATAGATTTCACGTTTTAAATATTTAGGAACTCTTTATTTTAATTCCAAACCATATCTTCTTCCAAATACATTTGTTTTCTTTTAAAATAATAAACTGTATTTTAATTAATTCAATTAAATATTTATTAGAACATTATTGTTAAAAATCTGGGATGTCACATCCACGAACACCACAACAAAAATGTAGTAGAAATGAAAAATCAAACGTTATAATAATGTGCACGATCATTGCTAAGTATCAGTGGTTTATCGAAGAATTTTTGGGTCGAAGCCGTTGCTACCGTATATTATGTATTAAATCGCGTAACACTTAGACCAATGACTAAGAATACGTGCTATGAAATATTTTAAGGTAAGAAACCTAAATGATCATAGTTATATGTTTTTGGTTCTAAATGTTTATATCTTGAATACTAAAGATAATCTTGGAAAATTTGATCCAAAAGCCAATGAAGGAATTTTTGTTGGTTGTTAATATCGGAGTAAAGCTTACAGAATTTTTAATAAATGAACTAACACTATAGAAGAAAGTCTTCATGTTTGCTTTGACGAAGATTTTTAAAATATCAAAAATGATGATGATGAAAAAGTTTTCGATACTAATAGTGATAATATTAATAATACTATTATAACTGAAAATAATAATATCATAAATAAGGATAACAAAAATGATAATCTTTTAAGATCTCCGCCTCGAATCTTAAAGGATCATCCGATTAATAATATTATTGGTAACTTAAACACATGAGTTTCAACTAGAAATCTACTAAATCAAATGAGTCATAGAGCTTTTGTACCCAACTTAAAAATTATAAAGAAGCATCAAAAGATGATTAGATTATAGCAATGCAAGAGGAACTTAATCAATTTTAACAAAATGATGTATGGGAACTCGTACCAAGGTCAAATGATAAATCCGTAATAGGAACAAAATGGGTTTTTAAAAATAAAGCGGATGAAAATAGAAACATAATTCATAATAAAGCAAGAGTAGTTGCTCAAGGATATAACCAAAAAGAAGGAATTGATTATGAAGAATCATTTACCCCTGTAGCACGCCTTGAAGCTATAAGAATTTTACTTGCTTTTGCATCTCATCATAATTTCAAATTATTTAAATTGGATGTTAAAAGTGCATTTTAAATGGTTTTATAAAAGGGACAGTTTGGCACAGGTCCCTAATAAGTTTCAAAATACACAAAAACCCCAGTAAAATAAAGTTTGTAAATTAGGTCCTTAGAATTAAGTTACTGAATAATGACATACACTTATGCAATTATTCAGTGATAATTGCAGACATTTATGCAATTATATCAAAAAATTGCAGAAAATTCCGCAATTATTCATCCAAAAAATTGCGGAAATTTACGCAATTTTTTCAAAAAATTGCGGAAAATTCCGCAATTATTCACCCAAAAAATTGCGGAAATTTACGCAATTTTTTCAAAAAGTTGCGGAAAATTCCGCAATTATTCACCAAAAAAATTGCATAACTATATGCAATTACCTAGTAACTTAATCCTAGGGACCTAATTTACACACTTTTTTTTACTAGGGTTTTTGTGTATTTTGAAACTTACTAGGGACCTGAGCCTAATATTCACTTTATAAAAAGTCTACGTTGAAAAACCACCCCTATTTGTTCACGAAAAATATCTTGATCACGTTTTCAAACTTAAAAGGTATTATACGAACTAAAACAAGCATGTCGTGCTTGGTATGAGAGACTAAAAACACATTTAATAAATTCCAATTTTCAAATTGGTAAAATTGATACAATATTATTTATAAAAAGAGAAAACGATGATATACTAGTCGCACAAATATATGTTGACGATATCATATTTAGGCCAACAAACGAGAAACTATGTAATGATTTTTCTACCATAATGACAAACAAATTCGAGATGTCTCATATGGGAGAATTAAATTTCTTCTTAGGTTATAAATAAAACAATTAAAAAATGGAATTTCTACGAATCAAGAAAAATGTTATGGAGAATTGTTAAAACGGTTTGGAATGGATAATACATATAGTAAACCAACTCCAATGAGCGCTAGTTTATATTTGGATAAAGATGAAAATGGAAAAGATTTTGATCAAAAATTATATCGAAGTATGATAGGATCTCTATTATACTTAACAACTAATAGACCTGATGTAATGATGAGTATATATTTATGTTCGCGATTTCAAGCACAACCTAAGGAATCACATTATCGAGCAGTTAAGAGAATTTTGCGATATTTAACCAACACTAAAGATTACGGGCTTTTTCACCCGAAAGGCAAATCCTTCGAACTCGTATCATATAGTGATGCGGATTTCAGTGGTTGCAAAATGGATAGAAAATGTATAAGTGGCACATGTCATTTTATTGATCAACCTCTAGTTTCGTGGTTTAGTAAAAAGCAAAGTTGTGTTTCCCTCTCGACATGTGAAGTCGAGTATATCTCTGCTGCCTTAGCCAGTGCTCAAGTAATTTATATGCAATAAGCACTTTAAGGTTTTGGAAAAATTATAACTAAATCTCCTAGATATTGTGATAACATGAGTGCTATAAATTTGTTTTAAAATCCAATTAACCATTCTCGAACTAAACATATTGATATTCGTCACTATTTCCTGAGAGATAATATTGAAAATGGTATTATCACTCTAGAATTTGTGAACATGGAAAATCAAACTGTTGACATCATCACTAAACCACTATGTGAATCAACTTTTACAAAACTAAGTCAAGATCTTAGAATTTGTTCGCCTAATGAACTTCATAAACATTACTGATAATTGTCATGTATATTATACTCTAATTTTATTTCTATAACAACATTTTCAGTATAGTCATTTTTTGTAAAGTTTGAAAACTACCATAACTAAAAACTGTTAACAAGTTTATTGTTCGATAAATTTTTTCCTTACAAATAATTTACTAAAAATAAATAATATGCTCTATTTACTTGGCAAAAATAAATATTTTTAACATAACAATAGAAGATCTAAAAATGTCTTCCGACCACGACTCCGCTTACTCAACAATTTATTTTAGCTCATCCTCATCTAAGAGTACATATGTGTCACCAATAAAAACCATACCTCCTTCAAATAAATCATAATAACTAAATATTATAGCATCACCTACATATCACACCGGCTACTCTACAAAAGGAACGAAAGTCAAATTAGCAATTAATCTCGAGTCATCGTCTATCAATATTAAAGTTGATGAAATTTTTAACTGCCAACAAGAAATGATGGGAGTTAAAAGTGAAATTTATTACGAGCAACAAATACAAGGAAATCATATTAACTTTCTCGAACGATGTATTTTGGCAATTTATGGATATTCACCAACAAAAGATTGCTTACATAAAAAATCTTCTCATTTAATAGAGACTCGTGTAAAAACTCACAACGTTACTCCAAGAAACTTATGGGAGGCAGGGCCATCCAATCAAGACTGGAATCACACTACGGTTCGTCCAAATTGGTCTCCACTTAAGCCTTCAACTTCGCAAACTAACAATAACACAAATTATTGGAATCAAACAGAGCACAAGAACACGAAATCATCAGAGGAGAAATAATTTCTTTCCAATAATAATATGAAAATGACTATATATATAATTAAATATATTAAATGCATATATTAACCCAAAAAAATGGATCAACACCCTGGATCGAGTGTGAAAGCAGCAGTGCAGATAATCAATAGCACAAATCTCAGATAAACAATAAATAAAAAGCAAAAGTAAGACAATAGACACATAATTTTTATAGTGATTCGGCTGACTCTGGTCTACGTCCACTTTAATCAAACTTTATTATGATTATACTAGTTGAATCTCTCTGGATATCAACTAGTTAGTCCTTAGATTTAAGTTACAACGAGTTAGAATAAATCACAAGTACAAGGGTTGACTGGAGAATCATAGTAACCCTCTTGATGACTGTTGTGAAGTGAGAAGAAAGTTGAAGAAGTGAAGGAATTCCAGTAGAGTAATGGTGGCTTTCTCCCTGGAAAAGATCCATCTCTAGTTGCATGTAGGTGAGTATTTATAGGGGAATTCAGTGAGTTTTGGGCTAGAATTCCAAGTGCAGAATAGTCTAGTTGTTATGCCAAGTCATCACCGAAAATCTCAAATCAATTTGAGTCATTTCTATGGATCGCTAGCTATCCATTAACTTAGCATATTTTTCTACCAGAAGCCTTTACTTAGTGCCAGGAAGGAGCTCAGAAAGTTTGAGGGCGATCCGACCAATCTTGATGAATTGCTAGCTATCCATAGGAGATGGATACATCCACTTAGCATATTTTTGAGTGATCTTAGTTTTGTTGTCTTCCTATCTTCTATTTAAGTTCCTTGTCCAAATATCAAGTCGTTTGGAGTTCGTTTGATCAACGTCGTCATGGGTCATCTGGTCTGGAAGAATCGTCCATAACTCACTCAATACTTAACCAAATCACACGAAACCTCACACATGCAATGTAGATGAGTAGGAGAGCCTCCCCTATGGATCATAGGTCATGGGACCCAATCCTTATGGGTCGGACCTGATGGATAAAACTGACCCAATTCGGAGAAAGATCATCCATAACTCGCTCAAAACTTAACGAAACTAGACGAAACTTTATAGGTACTCTCTCTAGGGTGTGTGAGACCTACCCTATTAATTTCAGGTTATGGGGCCCAATCTACATGGATCGTTAGTTATCCATCTGGTTAGGTCGCTAGCGACCCAACAAACTACCTCCAAATGATCCATTTTTTTGTTGAGCTTTCATTTATGTCTTTTAAATGTGCTCTCAAAATTTCAAGTCAATCCGACTCCGTATGAGTTCTCTAGGTCCATTTTAAGTTAGCTGTTTTTGGTCAAACAGCTTAAATCATGTGAGTCTTCACTTCTCGAGCTAGATTCTTTGGCATGCTATGAAACTTGGCAAGCATGCTTAGAAGTGGTAATGAATAATGATGCAAGAGGTTTGGAAGACTCATGATGCTTCCCTATGGATCGCTAGCGATCCATGGGTGATAGATCGTTAGCGATCCATCTACTTAGTATTTTATTAGCTGATTTTCCTTGAGTCCTTTTGGCTTGTTCGCTTGTTTGTTTTGGTTGAGTCTCGAGTTATTCTGGCATAGTCTGAATGTTCTAACTCCTATTGAATTCTAACGGGTTAAAAACCCGATTAACACTTGCCCGCCAAAGTACGCCTTTTGAATGAAAGTTATGCTTTGCTTTAGAACAAGTTCCTGTCTCAAGTCTTTGATAATTAAGCTTCCCAACTGCTTTAGTCTTGGTGAATCATCCAGTTCCTTCGGATTCTCTTGCCAATCATAAGTCGTCCAAACTTATTACAGCCTAAGATTCTAGACACCGCCTAAGTGTAATCTATACATCACAATAATTCCAATTTCATTCGGAGTTATTACATCACATATCTCTAATTAATTCACATGTTTCCATTTACATCAAATATCTCCAATTAAATCACATATCTCTAATTGTCCCATGTTCATTCGGGATTTAATCATTATCATTTTTCTTCTCTTTCAGAGTTGTCACATCATATATCAAAGTCACATTATATATCAAAATCACATCATATATCAGAATCACATCACGTATCGAAATCATCCTGTGTTCATCCAGGATTTATCATTTTTATTCTATTTATAAGGCATTCAAATCTTTTTTTAAATGAAATCTATTTTAAGCCTCGATCTCTCCTGATCGTTTAAGTTTAATGCACGATCTCTCTAGATTGTTTAATGTTTAGTTTAATTCATGATCTCTTCGGATCGTTTAATGTTTTAAGTTAAGGGGATGATTTCTTTAGGTCGTTTGTTTATTAAGTTAAGAGGGATTAAGTAAGCCCATCCGCTCACTCTCCGATGAGGGGGCTTACTTCTTGCACTCCGGTCCCATCTTTTCGGTCAGGACTCTAAGGCGATCAATATCGTACAAGTCCATCCACTCACTCTTTGGCAAGTGGAATTGCATCTTGCACTCTGGTCCCGTGGCGGGACTCTAAGGCGATCAATATCAGTCATCATAATCAATGTGGATTTTTCAAAATTCAAATATCCAAATCAAAACAAATAAGCAGAAATAAAAAAAACATGAATCAAAACAAGCATAAATCCTAAATGTTCATCCCGGAGACCCGACTCAGAGCGTGCCTAGAGACCAATCTAGGTCTCGTATACGTGTAAGCGGTCTGATGTTATCATTGTCCTAAATAGTCATCTCAGGCATCCGACTCAGAGCGTTCCTATGGACCGTTCGAGATCCCGTACACGTGTAAGCGGCCTGAGGTTATTATTGTCTATATACCAAAAGAAAGTGTGGAAAATGAAATGAAAAAGCATGGCACGGGAGCCGGATCCGACTCCTATCTACCCCGATCATGGGATAATCTGTCTTAGCTCAATTCCCTGGGTGTTTCTTGATGCATTTGCCGCGGATGGTGGCTGTGCTTGCTGTTCTAGCGCGGTTTTGTTCCTTATGTATTGTGGCAGCTGGTTGTTCCGAACTAGTTTTTCTATCAGATCACTAATGTGTCGACACTTATTCGTTTCATGCCCATTCAGCTCATGGAAGATGCAAAACTTTCTAGATCTTCTCTCTAATCACATAGTTTGGTTGATGAGAATTTGAGGACAACTCCTGGCCGCCCCCAGGCTCCGGTTGACTTGCTACAGCTCTAGATCTAGTATTAGGTCTACTAATCTTCTCTAAATCTTAAATTCAAACTTCAATTCTTCAGGTTTTGTTCAAGGCTCTCAATGAAAGGACCAAAACGTTAACCCAAAAAAAGGATCAACACCCTGGATCGATTCTGAAAGCACCAGTGCAGATAATCAGCAGCACAAATCTTAGATGAATAAAAAATAAAAAGCAGAAGTAAGAATATAGACATAGAATTTATATAGTGGTTTGGCTGACTCTGGTCTACATCCACTTTAATCAATCTTTATTATGATTATACTAGTTGAATCTCTCTAGATATCAACTGTTAGTCCTTAGATCTAAGTTACAAGGAGTTAGAATAAGTCACAAGTACAAGGTTGACTAGATAATCACAGTAACCCCTTTGATTACTGTTGTGAGGGAGAAGGAAGTTGAAGAAGTGAAGGGATTCCAGCAGAGTAGTGGTGGATTTCCCTCTGGAAAATATCCATCTCTAGTTGCATGTAGATGAGTATTTATAGGGGAATTCAGTGGGTATTGAGCCAGAAGTCCAAGTGCATAAGAGTCCACTTGTTATGCCAAGTCATCACCGACAATTTCAAATCAATTTGAGTCATTTCTATGGATCGCTAGCTATCCATCAACTTAGCATATATTTCTACCAGAAGCCTTTACGTAGTGCTACGAAGGAGCTCAGAAAGTTTGAGGGCGATCCGACCAATCTTGATGGATCGCTAGCTATCCATCCACTTAGCATATTTTTGAGTGATCTTAGTTTGGTTGTCTTCCTATCTTCTATTTAAGTGTCTTGTCCAAATATCAAGTCATTTGGAGTTCATTTGATCATCGATCGTAATGAGTCATCTAGTCTAGAAGAATCATCCATAACTCACTCAATACCTAACCAAATCACACAAAACTTCACACATGCAATGTAGATGAGTAAGAGAGCCTCCCCTATGGATCATAAGTCATAGGGCCCAATTCTCATGGGTCGGACCTGATGGACAAAACTGACCCAATTCGAAGAAGAATCATCCATAACTCGCTCAAAACCTAACGATACTAGACGAAACTTTATATGTACTCTCTCTAGGGTTTGTGGGATCTACCCAATAAATTTCAAGTTATGGGGCCTAATCTACATGGATCGTTAGCGATCCATCTAGTTAGGTCGCTACCGATCTAATCAAACAACCTTCAAATGATTCCATTATTTCTATGAGCCTTCTTTTATGTTTCTAAGTGTTCTCTTAAAATTTCAAGTCAATCTGAATCCGTATGAGTTCTCTAGGTCTATTTTAAGTTAATTGCTTTTGGTCAAACAGTTTGAATCAGATGAGTCTTCACTTCTCGAGCTAGATTGTTTGGCATGCTATGAAACTTGGAAAGCATGCTTAGAAGTGGTAATGAATCATGATGCAAGAGGTTTGGACGACTCATGATGCTTTCCTATGGATCGCTAGCGATCTATGTACTTAGTATTTTATTGGCTGATTTTCCTTGAGTCCTATTGGCTTGTTCGCTTGGTTGTTTTGGTTGAGTCTTGAGTTATTCTGGCATAATATGAATGTTCTAACTCCTATTGAATTCTAATGGATTAGAAACCCGGTTAAAAGCATATGTATTTCTTCGATAATAATTATAAATATCGTTTATTATGTTTTTAACATAAATATATGAAATATACACTCAAAATATATACTTAAAATTCAAAAATGCAAAATTTAACAACTCCCAGACGTCTGAGGAAAAATGCCAGACATCTGCACAATACTCGGGTTGAAAATCTAAATACTCCCAAACATCTAGTAAATACCCTTAGACGTCTGAGAGAGTTTTCAGCTTTCACTCTGAACAACTGCATATACTTTCTGCTTCATATTATTTTTTACCTAACTCATTTTAGTTTATTTTACCCAAATCAAAAAACCCTACTTTCCTCAAACATTCAAAAAAATTCAATCATGGCACCCAAAACTAAAATCCCAGTTAATAAGAGATCTAAGAAAGACTAATCTTCCTTATCTCAACCAACTACTATCATCGATTCTCACATCCAACAATGGCTTCACAATAGCCCAAGCAATATGAAGAGATTTGAGGATCTGAAAGTCAAGAAATTTCTTGCTGGCCCTTTCTACCAGTTATCAAAATTTGACGAGAACCGACTTCAAGAACTAACCCTTGCTGATGGCATTCGATCCCTAATCAATTTTGATGAAAATGAGGTAAATATCGATCAACTTGTTGTTTCCCTCTTCAATGCAAATTTATGTAGCGAAAATATTTGGAAACCTAAGAATGAAGACGGATGATTATGGACGAGTGTTTGTGGTGAAGTTTTAAAGATAAATGTAAACACGCTTGGGAGAATACTATATTGTTCTTCCAATGGTACTACATTACAAGAAATAGCCGATTATCGAAACTTACTGCATAACCAAGCCACATATGAATTATGGGTAGATAGTATGCCAGAATGGAGCTCAACTAATCTTCGACCACAAGCCAGATTGTTAAATAGAATGCTAATCAACACTGTGCTACCTTGTTTAGGCAGCCATGATCAAATATATAAGGGCCATCATAAGGCATTAAATGTAATTTTTGGTGGAATTCATGTAAATTTGGCATAGTTTTTCCATGATGAAATCAAACACTATTGGAGTCGTTATTGCCAAACTCTCATATATGCGCCTTACACTATGAGGATACTAAAAGCACTTGCTGTACCAAATTAAAAATCTCAGTTCGAAGAAATTCCTATTAAAGAAAGTGGAATAAAAATTTTCAAGTTAATGGATCTCCCTACAACACCGCCTCTGCACATTTCTCTTGCTCAATGGATTACTCAACAACAACAATACGAACAACAACTCCACCTAGTGCCTCCACAACAACCTTACGTTCCTCCTTTACAACTGTCTGCTCCTTCTCACCATGATACAGGATAACACTCCGAATTGAAGATTTACGAAGCTCGCAATGAAACTGACCAAAATGAGTCCGTATGAGACTTAACGCTTTGAAACAAAGGATGATCATGATGAATAAAAAATCATTAGAAAAGAAAATGATTGGTGTGTGGAGAGGTCTTTTTCAACACGCATGACCAAGCTTAAGAAAACTATTGAAAAAGTTGTATCCACTTTGGGCAAGGTTATGAGGAAAGTCTGTGGTAGATCTTCTTCTAGATCATCTTCATCTCCTTCTCCTACACCCCCTCCAACACATACTCCCGTCCCTAAGCCTCATGGGTTGTCTCATAGTGCTAGAGCTTCTGCTCATGATAGAGGCAAAAATATTCTGCTAGAACAACCAGAGGAAGAAGAAGGAGAGGAACCTTGGTCTGATCCACCATCACCTAAGCACATGCAGTATGCCTCTTTTTAGGGTCTATCTATTCATGAAGAAGCTAAGTACAGCACCTTAACACATTAATGGCCAGGGGACTATCAAACTGATCCATCAGCCTACTGGGAGTACTATGAAAATTGTGGTGAGCCCCCTTTCAATAACCATGGGTATCAGTAATTTCTTTTCATTCTCAGTGATATTCTCTTTTTTTTACATTATGTTTATGTTGGCTAGTATTGTGTTTTGTTTGTTTATGACTATGATATTCGTAAAAATAGTGTTGTGCGGTTTAACTATGCATTGTTTTTTTGATTGCTTCCAATCTATCGTGTTTTCTTTCAAGTTTTCTCTGCTCTTGTTCTATGAATTACACATTTACATAATTCTTTTTGTTAACGACAAGGGAGGAGAGAATATTAGAATATTTGTGTGCACATAGATAAGGGGAGTTAATTTTTTAAATGTTATTATAAAAGACTATATGGTTGTCATCATCAAAAAGGGAGAGAATGTTAGAACCCCTCTTCTGGGATTTTAATAACAACAACTATACAATCATATATACAAGAAATACCTTATCTATTTACAGGTATATGATAGAAGAAATCACTTAACTTATCGATATAATAGCGTGAAGACAATCCTGAAGAATGATAGATCATGCTATTAAAGTAAGGTCATATATCTGTACCATAGTCTTAGAATATCTTGCACAGTCTCCTTGATTTATCATAAGAACACACGAAAGCATATCATCAAAACACTTAGCAAATTTTAGAAAATAAACTCAGATTTTATAAACAAGATAGTCCCATACGTCTGGGACATAATTCCAGATCTTTGGTAGAAATTTTGGATTAAAACCCTGAAATGTCTCAGATGTTTGATAATATATGCCAGACATCTCACATTGTTTTAATTATCATGTTTTGAACAATGACGTCTCTTCATTTTAAACATTCATGCCTTCTCCCATAGTGACTACTCTTGCTCAAATGAAAGTTCTTCGAGAAGACATACTCTTTGAAATACAACTCTTTGTTACCTATAAATGTATCAAACGATTGAGATTGAACTTAACTTACAACTACTACCACTCTCTATTTTTATTTAAACTCTCTTGTGCTATTATCGATTTCATACTATCAATAAATTACAACCAAAATATGTATTTTTGGTAAACTCAATTCCTACAAATCTAAGAACTTACACTCACAAACACTCAAGAGAGATTATAGGAAGAGTTGAACTAGCAGTCGTATTCGTGTCATATAGAACACAAGCTTGTTAAGGAAATACTTTTGTGGAAATCCTATTCCTCCGGGCGAAGCGAGGATTGTTATTTAGTATCGAAGCGGAGCTTCGAGACTGGACATAGGGCGGGAGGACCGAACCAGTATAAAAACTATGGTGTGCTAGTTTTTATTCTTTACTTTTATATTATACCGTTTACATTTGTTTATGTTACTATACACACACTTGTCTTATACACAAGCCAAATTATATACGATCTACTAGACTTACATAATGTTTTGTAATATACTTATACTGGTGAGATAAGTATATGAATGTTTTTCCAAGTATTGAAAGGAGTATACGGGATTTATGAAAAATATCTCTTGTGAAGGTATTTTGATTCAAATAATTTAAAGAGATTTTAATTAAGGAAAGGTTAATCAATGGAGGCTTAGTGGATCCTACGTTGAATTATATTTATGTTTGATTGCTTGTTTATGTGATAGTTAAATAACCGATTATCAAATCTGAAACAATTTCTAACTTTGGAAATATCTAGGAGAAAACCCGAGAATTATATGGTATAGTTATCCTCGAGAATGCTATACTGTGCGTATAAACTTGTTATATTTATCTAGGACAAATGATAAGGAATTCCATACACATAAACGGTTAGGAGGTGACCTCCGCTCTTATGTATTTTCTATTTATTTAAATAGGAACCAAATTTGAGTTTACCAAAAACTATCGAATGTTTGTTCAAAAAGAACGAGATCAGATAAGTAAGAATTATCCGAAAACCACTTCATACCAACTCAAGCGTTCGAATTGAAGACATCTTGAAGGTGATGAAATCGAAGATGGAGACCTTTGAAGTGCAAGGGCTACTTGTTGCTAATCCTAAAGATGACTCCAAAATGGATGTAGTAGAAGTAGCATCTTCGGTTTTGTTTAGTCCCAGAACAAACTTGTATGGGCGAATGCTGGCATTGCATTGTTGCCTAGAGGGCAGTGTTAGCATTCCAAGTGGGATTTGCTATAAAAGGTAAACATAGACTTAGGCCTTACAACCGGTAAATGACTAAAGCAGGAATGTGCAATAGGGCTATGTGGATCGCTCCCATAAGGGTATGATCATCACTTGTATCTAGATTGACATTTATTTATGCATTATGTTGTTTGTGGCCACGAAGATGGTTTGTTAGGGACAACCGGGGGTGATCATATTCGGTACTATTAAGGAAGGGGTAGGCCGGTCCTCAGTTGCAGACGTGCAAATTAAGGCAGCCTCGGTACATTATTTCTAGAGGTGTACTGCACGGAAGGGAGACCCTTACCTTGTCGTGTTGGAATTCATTCTCCAATAAGTGCCTTCAGACTTAGTTGTATACCTATTATGCTGGAATTTAATTAATGTAACAATTTCGGTTGTATTCATAATTTACTTTAAATCCTAGACATTATTATAATATTACTGGATTTTCTATAAAATGGTTTGGTTATCGTAAGGTAAAAACACATCTGTGTTTATGTGTGGTGTGGTCTTACGAGATACTTTTTATTTTGAAAGGTTTTATAAAACATTAAGAATCCATTTGAGCGTGTTTGTCACGCTGGTTTTATCAGACTGATCCGACCGTTATTTTTCTTATAATACTCAGGTCAGCCCGAGCGTATCTTCCAGATTTAGCGAGATGCTTAGAACTTTAGGAGACGAGCTGGACCCTCAAAGACATACTCACGTATTTTATCTTCTACGGATTTTTTCTTGCTATATTTATCAGCAGTTGTCAGGATATGTTGTTACAACTGTCCAGGGGCTAATAATAGGATAGTTGTACTCTGATTGATGTATGTATATTAAAGTGCAGTTTTTTCTTTTGCAAAGACCATTGGTATATTATATGTGACTCATCACGTTTGTGAGATTATGTACTGTCTTTTCTTTCTTTCAATCCAATAATCTGTTTTTTCGGCACTTGGATGTTCGACAAATGAATACCGCGGATGTATTAGTGTCGACTTCCAAAGGTCGAAAATGCGGGTTTTTGCATTAAGTGGTCTTAAGAAGAGGTAAAAGTAGGGATATTTACTCCCTCCTTTTACTCATTTTTTTTCTTGCCATTTCTAATCTAATTTGAAATCATTAAACCACTCTCTTACATACCCTTTGTATGGCCATAACTTGGGCCTAGAAGGGCTTTGAAAAATCCTAAGCCCACTTAGTGAATAATCAATTTGAATCAAATTTAAATAATTATCAATATCTTATATCGAAACGTACACATATAAATTTTATATATGCACTTGATACTAATCGCATTCAAAAATCAAATAAATTTTAATAATATTTAATTCAATTAATTTACAACAGTAATAAACTAATTAAATCGTGTGATTTTTCAAAGTATTCATCATTACAGTTATGCGACTCAAAGGTGTAAATTTAGTCAGCGGTTAATGTCGAAAAATTTGAATATTAACGTTCACATGTTAACTTAACCAATGTGTGACAGTTTAGCCAAATTTATTGTTTACTTGTATCTTTCTGGTAAAATCCAATTTAACTATTTTAAGTGGTCCCTGGCTAGTTGTAAGGATTAATTACACCAAATCTCTTCATCAAAACTATATCACTTGAGAACTCATGAAATTTGGTTTTGGAAAAAATTCCAATATCTTCCACATTCAACTTGCTTAGTCTAAACAAAAAGTCTTTGGTTTAATAATAACAATTATTATTAACCGTACTGCTCTGGCCAAAGACTTGACTTTAAGTTGACTAAAGTTGACCATGATACTAACTCGGCGAATTCATTATTAAATAGTGTTTCACTCCCAACACATCAATTTAAACCTAACTATAGTTGTTCAATGGTCGTCATGTCATGATTTAATTATAATCAAAGTGGAGTATCCACATTGAAGTTTAACAGTATTTTCAAGTTGAGAGAACTATGTAATATAGTCACTTCAAGATTCTCTATTTGACTTTAGTTATATTAACCAATAGAAAACTCTTGAGTCAGTCATTCCATAGTTATCCAATAACTATCAGTACATCACCCCTTGGTGCCCCCAACAACTATGAGTAATAAATTGCCCAACATTTGGATAACGTTATGACTCTAATCTCAACGGATGTATCAATATCTCATCTCAAAACATCTTGACTAGGAATATTTAAAATATTACTTTTTTTAATGTGATAAATTTCTCATGGTTACAACAAATTATAATTATTATCACATAACATATTATTTAAAGATTTCCTATTTAATATGCTTAAATTAAATTATTAATTAATATATCATAATATGAAAAGTATATAATAGAAAGAAAAACACCTGTTGTAACGACCCATAATTTAATCACTTTGAACTTGAATAGTTAATATGTTTTTAAATGGTTAAATAATGGATTTTATATCTAGAATACAAATTTGGATAAAACGCCTCGAATGGATTTTTTAAACTAATGTAAAATGTTAGTTTAAAGATGGTTTAATATAAGGCGGTTAGGGGTACCACTTTATTTATGAATAAGTTTGCTTAATAAAATAAAATAGTATAATTACTTGCCTAATAAAACAAGAAAGAATTATTAACCCTTCCTAATAAAACAGAATAGTATAATTACTTGCCTAATAAAACAAGAGAGAATTATTAATCTTGCATAATAAAACAAAATAGTATAATTACTTGCCTAATAAAACATGACAGTATAATTACTTGCCTAATGAAACAAAATAACATAATGATTATTATATTCCATGCGGATGGTTGCCATTGGACCAAAATCCGGTCGAATTAGGTTCTTCCATGTGGATGGTTGCCATTGGACCAAAATATGGTCGAATCATGTTATGCCATAGTTGATAAGGAGGATTCCTATTGGACCAAAATGTGGCCGAATCAAATTAAGCCATCAAGATGTTTTCTATTGGATCAAAATGTGGTCGAATCAAATTAGGCCATCAAGATGTTTTCTATTGCACCAAAATGTTGTCGAATCAAATTTGTCTATAAGGCTGGTTTCTACTGGACCAAAATCTGGTCGAATCTGGTAAGGCTATAGAAAATGACTAAAGTACCCTTCTCTTCACCTATAAATAGCCAAGTCCATACCTCATTTTAATTCATTCACCAAATAAAGAAAAGAACTAAAATTCATTATAAAAGATGAAGTATTCCAAGTCTCCATCAAAGCAAATAGGATGTGAGTATATTCCTTGTTTTCATAGTTTAGTGGGTATAACTTATTCTGTAAGTATAATTTAATTATTTTACAGTCAGTGTAATCTTAATCTCTTTCCTTTGACTCATTTACATTTTAACAAATGTTGTGTTAACTATTAATTGTAAATTGTTAATAATAATGAGTATGTTATTATTCTTGTTATTATTCTTGTTTGGTTGTTTGATTTGTGCTCGGCCAGTTTATGAGCAATAATTTTGATGTTTAGTTAAAGAGAACTTACACCACCTTTTAACTTAGTATTGACATTTAGTGACTTTTTGGTTAAAAGGAAATAACATCTCTTTTAGCTATCTCATTTGATTAAGAGGGAGCTTCACCCCTCTTGGTGTATTCTCCTTTAAAGATGATGGGTTTAAGTTATAATTTGAATGCAAGTTTTAAATCTTGGTTTAAAGTATTTTAAAGGATCTTTGAAATTTATATAATGATTCAAATAGGTTATTTATGGAAAGTAAGTAGTCCTATACTTGGCACTAAAAGCCGATGAGTAGATTGATCCTCTATCTGTGAGATTTGGAACCGAAGTATCTAGGCAAGGCTAGGAGCAACCGGTGCCCTGACTTACCTGGCTTTGTTTCTGGATGAGGGGTAGAGTAAGTCGAGAATATCAGAAACGTGACAAGTGTAGGAAATTTGATTTCCAAAAATGATCTTTATAATTATAATGGAAAACATTCGCATTTCTTATAGACAATTGCTTTTTACCCATCTAAGTATGCTTTTGAAATATGAAATCCTCCCAAATGTTTTTTGAATATACTTATACCGATGAGATAAGTATATGTATTTTTTCCAAGCATTGAAAAAGTATAAGATTTAATTTCCATATATGATCGTTTTATGATCCCCGATAGTTGATATCTTAACTATCATATTTGATACCCTTCTTTCTTTTGTTTTTGTTTCGTCAATCTAAGATGATTTGTTGCTCATTTAGAGCATTGATATCCTTTATCGGAAATGACTAAATAAAGAGCGAGTGGGGGCCAAGCTATGTGGGGTTGCTCCCATTAGAGTATTTTCACATCTACTCTAGATTGGTTTTGGTTGTATGCGCACAGAGATGTGAATACTCGGATACTCGGTAAGGTTGGCGGGGTCCGACTTGGAGGTTTCCGAGAGCCATCGTAGTTCTTAAGTATATTTTCTAGAGGTATACTTTCGATAAGGGGGGCGCACCCTTCTAGTCATTGTTGGAAAAATTCCTTTTCCTTATTTTTGATTCAAATATTTGGACTGATTCTTTCTTAATTGCATTGGGAAGCGTCTTGCGCTCTTCGCGATGTTTAATTATTTATGTCCATTCTTTTATGTTTGGATGTTGTCCTTGTGAGGGCAAATTCATTCTGCATTTTTGCAACATGGTCTCACCGGTTATTCTGTGTGTTCTATTTTTTTATTTGGAGTTTACTCATACCGGACTTATTGTCTGACCTGAATTGTTTGTTTTCCCTAAACTCTCGGATACTCATTTATATTTGAGTAGTCCGAAAATGACAGGTTTCTTTGGGCTCTTTTGAAGATGGTGGACGAGCAGGAGGCCCCTTATCTATCTAGCTATTTATTTCCGCTGTTATGAGATGTTAGCTCTATGTATGTATATTTAAAGGCAGGTTATTATAACTACCTAGACTGATAGTAGTACTTTTGTTGTAACTCTGATAACTCCATGTTGGAAGTAACCTTATGTACCGTCTTATTTTATGTTATATATTTAACCATTTTATTGTGAGATTATTGTTTTGTTCTTATATTTTACTCCATGATAACTCGTCTTTCAGATACTTAGGCAACGACACATGAATACCATGGATGTATTAAGTGTCGTTCTCAAGGGTTAGAAAGGTGGGTCCTCACACTTGTATTATGAAGTAGATTGATTACAGAGTTAGACCCCTGATCACGATCAATAGCTCTTACGAAACTGAGCATCTAAGGCATAGATCTCACCTCTTCAAAGCATGATCTCTACAACTATAAATAGAGATTCATATGCACTTGTACAAGAATCGATTGTTCTATAATTAGTAGTATATGTACTAGTTCTAAGCTCTTACTATAGCCAATTAAATTCCCTTTGTAACCCGAAGCTCGAAGTAATAAGAAAGCAGACCATAGTCGACGTAGATCACTTCTAAATCAAACCACTTTACATTTTGTATTATTCACTATACTTGCATTACATATTATTTTCTAAATCACTCATCATTTTAGATATATATGCAACTATTTTAGTAAGTAACGTTTACTAAGATTCATTTTTAAATATCATTTCGATGTTGATTGGAAATCTAGCCAGCAATATATAGTACATAGAACATTAGCATGGATAGGTAATGAGCAAAAAGAAGCTTTTAGTCGGGTTTTGAATTGATTAGTATGGCATCTATTCATTGGGGCTTGGCAAAGGTTCTAATTATCCGATTACTATTTGTATTTTCTACATTAGTTTACTATATTGTGGTCAATGGATTGCCACTTTGTCAATAGCTAAAAAATGACATGTATAGAAACTTCGTTTTGATCTGTTAAAGTGTTGTACCGAATATCTCGTTTTAGATGAGTAGTTCTCTATTTATTTCATTCGTCTTTTATATATAGCGTCTTTATTAGGTTATTTATTTTATTCATGTAAATGTTTGTGCCATGATTGAGCAGTTTTTGTTGCTTGGTTTGTAGGCTTGTTCTAATAACTTCCAAATTAGTTTCTAAAGGGGTTTGAGCATCATGTTCCATCTTTAAAATTTTCATGATTGCTTGAGGATTTTATTATTAAAGTGTAAATTAGCTTGCGTGTCTATTTTAAAATATTAGAGTTTAATTCGTATATTCATTTCTATATTGAACGTTTCTATATATATAGCAACGTTAAAAGTTGAGATCTATAAATTTTGTCAACGTCAACTCAACAATCACTTTTAATTCTTAAAAAAATGTGAAATACTACTCATTACAGCTTTTAACATGTCTCGTACAAAACAAAAATTACTTATCATTATTTTATTCAACACAATATTGGTGTATAGCACAAGTGTTAAAATTTAAACTGAGTGTATCAAATTTTGAAACTTTGCACTTTCTTCATGATAAATTCATACCATCTAAAAAGAGATAAGAACCTATATATCTATCCTCTTGCCAAGGCAGGCAAAACTAAACATAAAAATTGTAGAACGTTCTAATATTTTTTTGTCAAATTGTAAAGCTACGAGAGAAATAATATAAACTCTCTGTAATCCCTCATATATATTTATTGAACTTCTGTAATTTTAATTTTCAAACCTTCTAGTATGGAAAAGCTGAACAAAGTCCTCTCCCTCTCTATGCACAATTTTAGGACTTTAAAATTAAAAAGAGGAGCAGAGTAGCGTCTTTTCCCGATGCATTTATCACATATCACATGGACGTGGAATAATCTTCCAATAGCAGTTGTTTCGACAAATCAAGCTGATTAAAAACTGCCGGTAACCCACCCTTTACATTGTGGCATGGATAAGAAGATACACACACTCAACCCATACAGGGCCTAAGAACGAGTGAAGATAATTGCAACAAAGAAGCCTCCAGCAAAACAATGCTTAGTCACCTCAAAGGTGTTCGCATATACTATCGCACACGCTAATCACCTATCGTATGTCGCCATCTGCAATAAAATGTTAAATATCCAGCAATAATTCATTTCCACCTCTTCCTTCTATATATACAAGTATGGAGGCACATCCGACGAACGTGTGCGTAGATAACCGTGACCAAAGCTGGATTTGAGTTGTAAGTTGGATTGTTGCTACCATTATCTATCATTTGTTTCTTAGCCCGTTTGCAGTTGTAGTGATGATAAATATAATTTGTATTATCTGTAGGATAAGTGTGATGGGGAGGGAAAATATTATGCTGGGAATTTATTTTTTTGTGAAGTATGCATATTCTGTTAGTTGTTGGGTAGAAAATATGTTGGGGGAATGTGGAAAGGAAAGTACCGCAGTTCAGTTAGGTCGTATCTTTGTCAGGCGTGATAACAGATGTTATTTTAGACGAATACAGGTGTGGAAAACAGTGTTGAATGAATAAAGGTTTGGCAATGTCCGTTTGAAATATGTAAAATACCTGCTTAAATTATGGAGTGGGTAGTAATGGTGTGATGGAAGTTAGTGGACGTATTAAAGCTAATTCGATGGGACGCAGAGCATGTTTGTGGGAAAATGTTGGTTGTGCCGTGTAGTACAAAGTTGAGGAAAGTGGAACAGAGGGAAGGAATTAAAATGATAGTTAAGAGAATGGAATCAAAAAATTACATTGCTGAAGTAAAAAAAAACATAACGCTACAGTAGCGAACAAAGGTACACAGGGAAATACAAAAAGATGGCAAAAAATGTTAAAAAGTCGGACGTCGTAACAGCTCTAGGACGAACGATCAGCTAGAAAACGATCCATAATCTTATCGCACTCTTCAATCTGCAAGAGGGATGAAAATTATGAGTAGGTGTTAGACGATTAAGATTAGTGGGGTAGAGTAGGGGATGTAAATTGTTAAAAACATATAGGAATATATTAGTAAACAAACATGTATATACGCGTGTGTTTGGTTGAACATATGCTGGTGGCAATGAAGGAAAAAGTAGTTGCGTTGAAGCATACCACTTCAGGGGTAAAAAAAGTATCCCAGTCATAGTTGTCAGAACTTTGTGGAAGAAGTTGCGGTTCAGCAGTTAGTTGTACGTGTACATCATCGTTAGAAATGTCAGAGCAGTTTCATTTAATTTCGCGTTTTTTCGAGCAATCGGTTGTAGCAGAGGAGAAACGTTGTTGTTGCAGTCGATATCATTTTCCGATGGAGTAGGTGTACTGTGGTTTATGACGGTGGTTGACAGTCCAACCTTAGCATCGGTAAATGAGTGCGACTTTGTTGTTTGACGTGTGCTTTTTCGTTCCCGATTTTGTGTGCCGATTGATGCTGCATCGTCTTTTTATTGAAGGACAGACTTATGCTGTGAGGAAAAAAGGGTACGTTAGCGGCGAGATAAACGTAGAGTGGGGTTTAAAAAATGTGCACACTGGAATTTTAAGTGCAAGTTGAAAATGGAGGGAAGTGTGTTGTGTGTTGGCGATGGTGTGATGAGGATAGAAAATAAGATGAGGTGCAAGAGAGAACAACCTTTGTCATAATGGTTGGGACAAATACTGCTGGTAGATTATGCAGTAGATGAAAAGGAAGTGGAGGTTATATAGTAATAACAGTAAGAGAACGGAAAGTGCTGTATGGTGAGAAATGTAGCATGTGGTGGGGAGTAAGTACTATAGGTGGAATAGGCCAGGTTGAATTGGTTTTATGCGTATCTTTGAACATCAGTTGGCAAGTAGTGGATGCGCAATATGGGGTTGTGCGTTACAGTAGGGCAGGTGTGGAAGTGGTACAGCATATGGATGTGGAGTAGGTGGAAGGTTGAGATTGGGTGATGGGAAAAATAAGTTAACGTGTTGTAGAGGGGTGGTGATAATGCATGCAGTGTTGTAGTATGTATTGTCAGTTGAGCAGTAGCATTCGTACGTTTTTTTTAAACCAAAACTTAAATTGAATTCAAAGCAGTCAGTCAAGGCAACGTTCAGAAAATTTGTCATGGACAACAATAACATAACATAAATGTGTAACTTCTGTACAGAGGATGACAATTTTAAGCATTCAAAATAAGAGCAGTAAATTAATTATCCAACAAAGGGAAAGAGAAGAGAGATAGGTAATATAAGAGAGAAAAGTCAGTAGCAGAACCAAAAAGCTTGCATTGTGGTGTGTTTTCTTTTTTCCTTCCAGTTCCTTAGTTGGGCTTCAGTTTCTATTTCATATCAAACAGAACGCAGTGCCAGGAGATTGCTGAGGTGCGTTCTGCAGTTCACACAGTAACATAAAAGACAACCTTGAGCTCTCCTTCCCCTTTCTCCGTTTGACTAAGCTACAGACAGTTCATTTGTGTGCAGCCTCGACTTAGATGTTGAGCGATGTTTTGAAGTGGTTTGTTTCGCTGACCTCTTCCTTTTTTGTGCACTGCACGGAAATAGAAATGGCAGGATGTTAGCTATCGACTGTTAGTAAGATCAGTAAAATATTAAGGTGGAATAGAACGGTTTGGAAATGCACCTAACGACTGTATTTGGTTAAATATAAAAGTTACTAACTCACACATAGAAAGTAAAAGAAGATATTGTACAGAAATGGGATAGAGCGTGGTTACCGTTAATGGATTATAGAAGTAAATCTAAGGGTAATGTGAACCATAGCGTTGTAGTAAACAACCAAGGTGGTTCAAGTCGTAACGGTAGAAAAAGTAAACACGATGAAGAATGCAGTTTGTAGGCTAAAATGAAGTAAATATGAATTGAAAAAACAAGATGATGTTGTAATTCAGCCGGTGTTAACTATTTAAAAGTAGGAAACTTATGTGGGCAATTTGACTGCAGAACCTATTGGCATAACATTTTTGTTCTCCAAATATGGTTGATATGATCCATGTAAAAAAGTTACGCCGTTATTTTTAAAATATAGGAAATATGACCGTAAATATATGTAATGCTAACCAGCCCTCACCTCAAGTGTACACTGGTAGATTATTTGATGTACATAAATTGAAAAGTGACAGATATAAATAGTATATGCAGACAGGATGAATCAATATTTATCTGGTTTTAAATCTAAGCTTATGTACTAATATAGTCCAGTCATCATACTAAGTAGGGAAGTGGATAATACGACTACTAAAACAGTGACTAATGCACATGTAAATGATAAAATTTTCCATAACAGCACTGCTTTCCTGACCATATTTCAGAGAACAAAGAGTGGAATAACCTGTATATCATGTGTATAATTGGTAGATGATGAGCCCTGTAAATTAGGTTTTACCACATTATCGCAGTAGACAAAAATGTATTATTCAATAATCATACTGTTAACTGATCGCAGGTGAGGTACAAATATAATGTGTGTGTGTATTTATTCGTATATAAATTCTTGATACGTGTTAGATGTGTAGAGTGTTGAAGAAAGCAGTAGGTGAGTGCAGTAGTGCATAGTTTAGTTGATGTATGGTACATCAGGTGAGAGTGGAGTGCAGTAAAAATGTATAAGTTGAGTGGTGTAAAAATGTGTAACTTGTGAAGACTGAGGAAATGTTTTTGTGAAGGAATGCAAAACGTTGAAAGTAGAAACAGTACCGTAGCAGTATACCAATGATGTGACAATTCATAAAAGCAAGGTGCAGCCATTCGATGAAGGAAGACCCGATATACGGTGAACCAAATAGTATGGGTGTAGTGGATAAAAGAGAGAAATATCATAATATTTGTTTTATATGTTCACAGCAACGATTAACAGGACAGTGGGTAAGTGTAAGGAGATAGTAGGAAATGAAGTAGTAATTGCAGAGCAGATTTGAACATACCTGGAGATCAAACTGTGGAATGCAAGCTGACCGATGGCAGACAGATGGGTGGAAAGTTGAAAATGAAATGCCCACGTATGTTGAATGGAAGGAACTGTGAGCAGGGAGACGTGTGCAACGTCGTAGGGGCAGTACTCGTTTATTAGCAATGTGGGAAAAGAAGAAAAACAGCAGCATTATTAGTAGATAGAAAGTAAGTTAATGCATTTATTTTATGAGGAATGAGTCATATTTTCTGTACATGTGAGTAGAACATCTTTGTAAACTACATTTCTAGTATAAGTTCCTTTTTTCCGCTTAATGTTTCCATTTTGTACTAATACCGTTGTTGTTCGACGTCCGGTACCACGGGACAAAGCTACATACAGCTGACCATGAGTGAAAACATGTTGTGAAAGGTAAATGCCAACGTTTGGAATCGTTTGGCCTTGGGACTTGTTAATTGTAATTGCAAAAGCTAATTTTACCGGAAATTGTTTTCGAATTAGGGTGAAAGGCATGTGTACATTTTCTGACGGTTTTAGTGGTATGCGGGGTATAAATACTCGCGTACCCTGGAATTGACCAACAGTAATTTCAGCATCTATAAGATTTCGGTGGAAAGCACGACAGAGTAATCAAGCACCATTACACAATCCAATCTTGGGGTCAATATTCCGAAGAAGCATTATTGGGGAGCCCAGTTTAAGAGTTAGTTGATGAGGTGGTAATCCACCCGGAGCGAGGGAGTGCAAGAATTCCGGTTGGTACAAATTATTCGTATCGTCTTCAACTGAATCGAAGGAGTAATAAATTTGGTCAATGCTTGGGAACATGTGTATTACTTTACTGTTGAGTTTGTCAACTGTCTCATTTGTTGGTGCTAATATGGCTCTGTTCATTATGTAATCCGTATTGAACAATCCGGAACCAAGGTTAGGGAAAACAGAGTTAATCAAAGAGTGAATTGAGTTTGTGTTAACCCAATTTATGACAATATCATTTGGAAGTTTGATCATGTCATCTTGTACGTATGGTTCGTCCCCATCTCCAACACGCAAGACAAAGTCGGCGTATGGAGTATCATTTCTAGCACGCATATTTTGTGTTAAGTGTATGACGTGAACGGACGACCATAAGACTGATCTTACTATGCATGCGTCAACTGTTTGAGCCCTAGTACCTTTACTAACGATGGGCAGAACTTGACGGAAATCACCTCCTAAAATGACGACTTTACCGCCAAATGGTGTATCGGTATTGGTTAGATCTCTTAACGCTCTGTCCACTGCCTCAAATGCATGTCGATGAGCCATTGTAGCTTCATCCCATAGTATAACAGTGGACGCACGCAGCAGGTTAGCTGTATCAGATTGCTTGGGAATATAACAGGTGGAGGATGAATCAAGGTTTATTGGTATTTTAAAGCGAGAATGTGCAGTTCGACCGCCGGGTAAGGCTATAGAAGCAATACCTGAAGTGGCAACTGGAATTGCAATTAGTCCCTGAACTCGTGAGTGAGCTAAAATTGCTCGATATAAATAAGTTTTTCCGGTTCCACCTGGTCCGTCGACGAAGTAGATTGAGTTTGTTTTAGACTGTATCGAATTCATTATCATATCAAAAGCCTCCTTCTGCTGTAAGTTGAAATTGTTTACGGATTCTATGTCTGCCTGTGGTATTTCGATCGAATGGTCGTGTAAAATAGGAGTTATAGTGGTATAATCGCTAGAGTAATTAAGAGTATCATGCGGTAAGTCGTAATCAAAAACCGATTTATTGTACTAGTTTAGTAGGTCATTAAGATCAGAGAGACAGTGAAGGAGTAAATGGGCATTGTTTGTGGTGGAAGTGGAAGTATGCTCATAATCTTCAATTAAATGTGGAGAGAAGTCTTCCCACAGCTGTCGCACATGACTTGGTTCACAGTAGACCAAAATCGTTACAAATAATCTTCGAAGTGCAGAAGGCATATGTGTGTTAGAAGCATCGTTTAAACAGTCTTTAATACTATCATCATTTTCTAATAAACCTCTATGTTGAGCCGCCTGTTTGAAGGTATGATATTGTACTCCACCGGTGGTATGTAAATGGTTAAAGGATAATGGTCCCTTAACATGCGTTAATAGCAGTCGTAAAAAATAACGATCGCCTTCTAGGGGGGACACCGTGTACAGTCTGCCTATTACCTTACGATTGTTTCGTCTACGAATCCAAGCCTTTTGTTTGTAGTCCCACCAATACTTTTTGGGGAACTGATGATAAAAGTATTGTTGTGCATCCGCATAGGTAACGTTTGTGTGGAAGAATTCAGTAAGCATTGTTTTTGACCTGGCCTGATCGTTGACAACATGCTCTAACAGTTCAGTTGACGAAAACTGGACGGGTTGTCTGTTTGGTAGATGTATCTGTAAACCAATAACAGAGGGTGAAATATTATTGAGAGAGAATTTAAATATTCTCCATAAGGCCTCTGGAGCACAGACCCAGCGTGCATTACTGAATTTCGAAATTTCATCGTCATTATCAGTTGGTGTGGTAGAAACTGTAACTGACACACGATCTGGTCCCTTGTACACATACTTGTAAATATATTTTATGGATTTGATACTGGAGCAAATTTCAACATTTATATGACAGTCATATTTCAAAAGTAAGTAGGGATTATAAGGAACTACCCAGCGGTTGTCAGCTGTATGTTCAGATGTTTGACAATGATTTTGATTGTCAGGACGTCTATAAATTGGGTATGAGTCATTTCCTTGTAAAGTGATGGGAGCGAAAGGCTTAGGAAACCCTTTCTTACAGACGCCGTTTTTCATACAAACGGCGGTAGGGTTGAACCGACCACAGGGACGATGAATCATGTGTTTCATGACGGCAGTATAAAGATCAGGCTGAACATCCTTGTTGGGAATTTCAGCTCTAACTATGGCATCATATTCATCGGGGTTGCTAATTTTATCATTTTCAGCTAAAATAAGTAGAATATGTGCATGTGGTAGGCCTCTTTTTTGAAATTCAATTACATGCACATGGGCGACGACCTTACCTAAAACGCCTTTGTCAAACAAATCATGTTTTAACTGTTCTAATTTAGCCCGGAAAACCCTGGTGGTTAAATCAGGTCTGTCGGGTGATTGTTGACCAGGAAGGAGTTCGTTAGTAATTTCTATCCATTTAGCATTACAGGTTACAGTAATAAATAAATCAGGCTTTCCATACCTCTGAACTACTGCCATTGCATCTTGGTACCGCTGGTGCATATCACGTGGACTACCAATGTGAGAGGAAGGAAGAATTTTTCTCACACCAATATTATCTGAGTAGATGAGTTGTTGATTATGTTAGAAATAAAGGTTGTGGGGAGGTAGGACTAAGTGGGTAATATGATGGGGTGAGTGTCAAAAACTTACTTGCCACTGTCTCTCCCATGGTGAGAGCATCTTCCAAACCTTGATATAGATCGGCCCTAATGGTATCTTGGTTGTTCCGTAGAAATCTAAGCCGCATGGTTTCTATTTTCACAAACATGTCAACTGCATATTGTTGAAATAGGCATCCACCGAGCAGAATAACTGATACATCTGCTGGTCGAATCTAAGGAGAGAAAAATATATGTTTAAATGCAAAATTAACAGGGAAAGAGTACGTAACAGGTAACAGTATGATGTGGAAAATAGTTGTGTATTGACCGATATATTTGTAAAGGGGAGATAGTGGTATTTATGTTTAGAGCATAGGATGGTTGCGGGTGTAAAAGCAAAGGTGGAGTTATTTTTATACGACATGAAAATCTGTTAGTATATGGATAACTGGCAGTGTAGCGTTTATACCTGCATAAGATGGGAGTAGTAAGATGCACAACTGATGTGGTTGTTTCCATTATCGTGAACATTCAAATCCCACCCATGGTAACCATACGGGAGCAGGAGAGGATATTGTAGTGGGTCATAAAATCCGGCTGTATCTGGAACTCGTTGAAGATTTCCACTTCTTGTTTCGATAATGATATCCCTACCTTGCAAGTCGCATACTTCGTCTCCTACAACTATCGCAGCTACTTGTGATGCGGTGGGTAATTCGTGAAGATGTCGGTTTACTGTAATCTCCTTTATTTTAATTCTACAGTTTTCAATATCATCACGTTGCCCAAGTTGACGGAAGATGGATACGTAAGGATTGTAGGTATCTAGAATGTGCTGTAAGCGGAGAAGTACATCCGATCTCAATGTCTCATTATCAATTTGTCGATTTTGAATCTCATGGTCTGTGTCGTAGATGTAAAGTTGTAGATATCTAGGTCTGGTTTCAGTTGTTGGTAAAACACTGCCAATACGATGATATATGGATCCTTGGGCACGATAGGAGTAAATTCCGGTTGTTGCATTTGCTAGGCTTTGATCTATATGTGCTCCCATTGATGTAAAAGCAAATGCGTTATTATAAGCTCTGATGTTTTTCCTGTAGTGCGTACCAACTTCGCCTTCATCCATAAATAAGTTGTTCAATTCTTGTGGAGAAGTGGGGCGGGAAGCAGTAATACTTCCATTGGAACAGCAAATTTGGGAAGTTTCAGCAAATAATTTTTTGGTTCCACAGAATGAGCAGTATGTGGGTTGTGGTAGTAGGTGAGGAAGAAGAGAAGTCGTTAGGATAAAGTTTCGACCGCAATTGTGAGTGGTTGGAAAAGGGGGAAAAGGTTGTAAATCTTGTTGATTTTCAGAAGGTGCAGTTCCTGAACATGGAATATGAACCGTGATATAAGTAAAACATATATTTATAATCGAGGAAGAAAGTGGCATGTTTATGTCATGTGTTTGATACCATTTTATTGAAACCTCAACTGTTTAAACCAAGACGTGTTATGCTTTGAAAACCAAATTTATATATACCTTTTTCAAAACCCAATTATATTTTTAACTTTTTGACAACGCGAAGGTATACATGTTTGGAGTCTATCTGTGAACTGTGAAGAGGTGTAAACATTGATATGCAGTCCATAGGTTATGCAGTGTAAATTATATGCTGAAACGACAATTCATATGAAATTCAATACGCTTACAACTTGAAAATTTAGAAAAAGCCTTCATTTAAAAACTCGGACAGATGGTGAAAGTTAAGTGTTTTGAAACCAGGTGATGTGCAGATAAAGTGATGAGTGTATTAAAAAAGAAATTTAGGCTTTTAAACCTGCAATCCATTTTCTTTTGCAATTTCCAAATATGTGTAAGGCTCTGAAGTTTCAGTAGTTATACGTACGAATCTTTACAGTTGATACCAAATACGGTTGAACCTTACAAATTTCAAACTGTACAGTATGAAGTCTGAGGCAGTGGAATGCAGTATGTACGGCAGTCCGGATACTTTACAAACGTGTGCAGTTGGGGAACGTAGTATATGTAAAACTTTATGTTTTTATGTAAAATCCCAAAGAAGGTTTTTGGCAATCGAAGACCAAGTATATATTTGTATTTGAAAGCTTACATATGTGTAAGACCTTATACTCATTTGAAAACCGATGTTTCTTTCTAGCGTCAAAACTGCGTAGATATGTATGTGAAGAAATATCGTATATTTTAAAACATGACAGAGTAGAAATGTTTGTGCATTCAAAATGTAATAGCTACATTCTTAACGTTATAACTGCATTGACACCACGGTATATGTTCAGAAATAGGTACATTCCAAAGCGTTGAAATGCATAAAACTGCGTAAAGCTGATACTTGTAAATTGGTAAACCCTATTTTACGGAACTGCGGTTGTAAGTTGCATTTTGAAAAGGTTGGGGGGGAGGGAATTAATTGGGTAGGGTGTGCAGTAATTTTTATAATTCAAGGATATACTTGGAAATTTGCTGTTGGTACGGACATTGTCAACCTATGCATGGATTGTATGGGATGAAGGTGAAGTAAAAACGCACGAAATGCAGACCCAGTAACGACGTGGGAAAAGAGTTGTAAGTAAAGGAAAATGGTGAAGATTAGAAGACAAACCTGATGTAGATGGTAGCTGCAATTCTGATGTCAGCAGCTGTTGTGCACGTCGTTGTCGTTTGCGGGTAGCCAGCTGAAGCTGTCTTGCATCGTTGGACAGTCGTTGTCGTCTGGCTCGCTATGCCAACCAACGGTATTCACGTTGCTCAGAATCCATCTGTTGGGCAGTCAGAGCTGGAAAAAAATGTGCAGAGTAATCGGGCAGGCTAAAGCTGGTGTAATTGAAAAAGTGGTGTTGTGGAACAGTGGCAGTGGGTAAGGAGAGACAGTAACTGTGGAGCAGTGATGTAAGCAGGGAAGGAGGGGGGAATACGTAGGTGGTGCAAGTTTGGAAACGTGTGAACAGACAAAGAGGGATGCAGAGGTTAAATAAAGTTGGTATTTGTGTACGGAGTCAGTGTAGGAGGAGAAAGAAGGTGATTTTTTGGAGTTTGAACGGTAAAAAAACAGAAATGGTCAAAGAGGAAAAAGTCAGCAAGGACTAACTGCTATTTTTTGCAATACGTGGGCTGAAAGTAGAGTGTGCATTGGGATTTTGTGAGAAGTAGGAAAAACAATTGATGTTTAAAGTAGAGGAGAAAACCGTTAAACATCGAAGATAAAAATAGGGAAAAAAGCAGCAGATATTTTAGACAAGGTTTCAAATCTCGGATTTTGGCCAATATCTCGGCTGTCTCGGGCGATATTTAAAAGACTTATAACTAACCAAGCTGCCAAATCTCGGATTTTGGCTAATATCTCGGATTTTCATCTCAGCTGATCTCGGGGAGATTTAAAACCTTGATTTTAGATTATGAATCAGTAAAATAGGTATAAGGTGATAGTGGAATAAGTCAAAGTGCAGTAACTGAAATAGTGAAATATTTGTCTGAGGTTAGTTTGTGGCTGCTGAACAGCCACAAAAGAAGTAAATTGACATTCGTGCATACTGGAGTTTTGGTAATTAGTACGCAAATGGGTGAACATCTAACTGAAGTAATGGTGCGCTGAACTGTTATGAACTGTTATGTGCAGTTAAAGCGCTCGACAGATTCGAAGCGGTGGAGGTGCAAAAAGTCATAGCGGGGATACAGCAAGGATATAGCGGGATATAGCGGATGACTCTAAAATAGCATATAAAACTCGTACTTAATGTTTTTACAAATATATAAATGGTAAATAAATGAAAAATTATCATTCAATTGAATTATATTAATACATAAATAATTTTAAACAAAAAACATGTGCAGATATACTTTAAATAAACGTAAAACTGTTATATATAACATAATTGGACTTAGTAGAATATTAGAGTACTTTCATTTTTGAAAATAAATTAAAAATTAAATCAAATAAATTAATTTCATAATTTTTATAATGTATAAATGTAATTTTTTAATTCATTTCATTGAAGAAGATATAGCGGAAATAGCAAAATATAGCGGGAATAACGGGATATAGCGGAAATAGCGGGGATTAAAGCGGAAAGAATATATTTTGAAGCTATATGGAAAAATCGTAGCGGTAGAAGTCCGCTATGAGATATAGCGGGGTTATAGCGGGGTAATAGTGGGGCATTAACTACACAGGAACTGTTGGAGTACAAACAAAATTTAACGAAAACAGATAGAGGACAGAGTTAATGGCAAATGCTATAAGAGTGTAGAAAATGAGAAAGTTTGTGCAGAAAATATAGTAGTGGAGGTGCTTATAAAATAAATCCATGACGATGGAAAGTATCGATTGTAGCCTTCATATTTGGAGGTGAAATAGAATTTTAAAGGAAAAGAAAAGAAGGATACATATGTAAAAGTTTCAATAAGTAAGCTACTGGCTGTTAACCAAGAAATCGTAATAACAAAACTTTGTGGAAACCGTAGATAGAAAAAGCATATGAATTCATAGGGACTACGTCAAGAATATGAAACTGCAGTTATGTGTAGAAAAAAGTAGACCCAGTCGGAACCGCGGTTTAATCCAGTCATATAAAGGAAGCAATATAAATTGAAAACCAAAGTCCAGAGATGCAAGTTACGTGTTTAAAGAGTAAGGCTTTAATCAATTTGAAACCAAAGTAGATGTATGAATCCTTTCCTATGTAAAAGTTGAAAGTATAAGTGAAAACATATATGCAGATACGGGTTGAAAATTCGGACATTGGCTTACGAAAACAAATTTATGTCGAATTCCTCATTTTTGAAGAGAAGGTTGGAGCTTGTTGGTTTTGTAGATTTGTAAATTACAATGCTTGAAAGTAAATGTGAAATACATATGGTAATTGATCCCATGTACAACTTTGAAGAGTATGTAGGAAAACATATCTGCAGATTCCGGTTTGACAATTCAGACAGTAAAAACCGATACAAGCCTTCTAGTATGGAAAAGCTGAACAAAGTCCTCTCTCTCTCTATGCACAATTTTTTAGGACTTTAAAATTAAAAAGAGGAGCAGAGTAGCGTCTTTTCCCGATGCATTTATCACATATCACATGGACGTGGAATAATCTTCCAATAGCAGTTGTTTCGACAAATCAAGCTGATCAAAAACTGCCGGTAACCCACCCTTTACATTGTGGCGTGGATAAGAAGATACACACACTCAACCCATACAGGCCCCAAGAACGAGTGAAGATAATTGCAACAAAGAAGCCTCCAGCAGCACACGCTAATCACCTATCGTATGTCGCCATCTGCAATAAAATGTTAAATATCCAGCAATAATTCATTTCCACTTCTTCCTTATATATATATATA
Source organism: Allium fistulosum (assembly GCA_030737815.1). Classification (NCBI taxonomy): domain Eukaryota; kingdom Viridiplantae; phylum Streptophyta; class Magnoliopsida; order Asparagales; family Amaryllidaceae; genus Allium; species Allium fistulosum. Next base: position 296,446,530 of record CM060906.1, on the reverse strand, counting down.
CACACACCTCACCTTCATATCCTAAACCAATAAACTCAACTGCCATTATCTACAAAACAGAGGCAAAAAACACATAAAACAGAACTAAAATGGTGTGTGTAACAGCAAGACAAGGAAGGCAGCTACAGCGATACAACGAAGAAGGAGGCCGACTCGTCGTTGGTTGCATCCCTTACAGAAACAATAATTACACGGAAAAAGAAGAAGATATAGAGGTTTTGGTGATAACATCGCAGAAGAGCGAAGCATTGATGTTCCCGAAGGGAGGATGGGAGCTGGACGAGAGCTTAGAACAAGCTGCCAAAAGAGAAGCAGCCGAAGAAGCAGGCGTTGTAGGCGAACTCGAGCAAATACTAGGAAAATGGAACTACAGAAGCAAGAGATACGGAACAATGTACGAGGGACGAATGTTTCCGATGAAGGTGACGAGTGAATTGGCGTGTTTTGCAGAGATGCAAACGAGGAAGAAGAAGTGGGTTTCCATTGCTGAAGCCAGGAGAGGTTGTAGAGATCATTGGATGAGAGAAGCGTTAGAATCGCTTCTACAAAGACAGAGAGTTTCCCAACGAAGTAATTCGAGACTGTAGCGCATTAGATATTGTTTTGAACGTTGTTTGCTAACTTTCAAGAGATTCTTTTATTCTTTTCTGAATGTTGTAAAATCATTGATGCTAATGAAGATATTGAAATTTTGGTTTATGGTCTTTCATCACTGTCGGTTGCATGATTGCAGCCGCAGAAAGGAGGAAAAGGGTGACATATAAAATTATTGATTTACATGGTGATGTTGAACTTATTATTTGAGTGGTGTTACGTTTCTCATGTTGCTTCCACATAATTTATTTATTTATTTTATTCATTTCACTCGGTAATATATCAAGTTTTGTCCTGTTTAATTTCTCGATAAGCATCAATTTGTTTATTGATATTATGGAAAGATATCACAAACTGTTTCCTCTGTATACATTATACAATGTTACTTTCTAGTTTCTGGTAGTGCGGTAATCTATTGAAAAAAACTTGTTCAGTTTTACCATCATATAAGTCCTTTTCTTATAGGCAGCACTACAAAAATTAATCATGTTAGAGACCGTAAATTAAGAACTGAAAAACCTCTGTCTTTAATTAAAAACCAACTAATGACCGAAAAATTCAGTTTTTAAATTATAAAACTACAGACTGAATATTGGTCTGTAATCCGTTTGTAAAAATTGAAACCGTTTACATACTAAATTTCAGTCACTATTCAGTATTTAAGTAAATGCATATCTAATGGTCAGATTTTATTTGTTTATTTTGGAATCCAATGGCCAGATTTGATGATCATCGTCGTAATCTGCGGTTTTGTGGTGCCATATATTATAATAAATAATTTATTTAATACCATTTGAAATTGCCCACTTTCCTAAATTCAAACCCCAATCACTTCACGTATTAATTTCTTTCTCCATCCCTTTCCTCCTCGTTCAGAAAGCTTTACCTCCTCTGAAAACAAAGCAATTCTTAAATACTTCATCTTTATCTAATTCTTATTTATATCTTTCATTCATTCAATGGACGATTCTTCAAAATTAATTGTCAATTCTTTCTCTTATTGCGGAAGCCCTTAATGAGAAAACTCCTTAATATCCTCCATCCTCAAGATCCAACATGTAGAACCGAGCTCGCTGCAATTCAAAAGGTTGGACCTTTGAGTCCATCTAGATGTAACAGTTATGGTTTCTAGACTTCGAAAAGAATTGGTGTATTGCCTCAGGAAGAATGATTTGGTAAATGGATTTGGAATTTCGCTTATGAAGGATTTGCCCTATTTGAAAATATTTGAGCTGAAATCAATATGGCACTGATAGAATAATTCGAGTTGGAATGAATGATTTTGAAGTGAAGAACGTGTTAGCAGTAGTTACTGGTATTGAAATGGAAATGGTTGAATAGTAATCAAGATCTTTGTTCATGTTATGCTATGAATTGGCCTAACATAAAATCAAACTCATAGAAAGTTTCATTTTCTATGTTCCTTGTAACGTTGCTTCATTTTCTATGTTCCTTGTAACGTTTAGTTCATTGGTTGGAAGGTGTTGGTGGGTCTGGAGTTCTTGCCATGGCTGCAGAGGTAAGAAATTTGGAAGTTGAAGTCGGAATTTGTGATTTTGGAAGAAGCTTTGTTGTGTGTATGTGCACAGATATAGGTGTGCACAATAGAGCAAGCAATTTACTCGAATAAAGTCAAATGATGAATTTTCAAGAGGATCAAGAATTGACTGAAGCTAAAGTAGTTATAGCACGGACACAAAAAAAACAGGAAAATTTGATATGCCGAGTTGTTCAATCAATCAAGAACAGCCTCGTGAATATGCAAGATGAAGCTATGACTCGAAGGAGTAGTAGGGGAATGGTAGAATTTTCTCGGAGAAGCAGACAGGATGGAATGTTTAGACTGGTACCAAAGAGGGAATAACAGAAACAAAAAAAGAACAGATTCAAGAAATGTCTATATCTGATTGAACTTGAACCAGATAATTTCTCTATGAAATTACTAGTGAAATGGACAGAATTTGTAACAAAAGTGTATTCCTAAAGGTTTAATAACAAGAATGACAAACTGGTCAACTACAAATTAGTGAAAAAACAGGTAAACTAAAAGAAAAGATTTATCAACTGAAATGAAGAATTAATATGAACGATAAAGTGTAGATTCAAGAACATCAATATAAATCGCAAGGAAATTAAAGCTGAATTAAGTACAAGAAACAAGAATTAAGATTGTAATTGCAGGTAGGTTGAATAGGAAGAACATAAACTAAACTGTGATCAAAGCTACAAATAAAACGAAGTACCAGAATGTAAGAAAAGGAAAAGGATTAAGAGAAGTACAAACTGGAAAATGAAGAATGTGATCTACAACACAATGACAAATGAAAAAAGAGTTTATTGCTTCAGATTTCTTCACACCCTTCCAATACAATACTGCAGATCTATATATATGCTGTCTCAACACTCATGGACTCAGATTTTACAACAGTCCCCATAATAGCCCAACTAACATATGAATCAATTATACAACAACATACAAAGATGCTCAAAATACACTACATCACTCAATTGCCTCAGGTCTGGAAACAGTAAGTGTGCACGTGCACACCTGCACACATGCACAGCCTAAAAGTTCTTTATCCATAACATATTTTCATCTTCTCATTCTCGTGCCACCCGTCTACTGTCGATACTGATGAGGTTAGCTCTATGAACCTCAGCCAGTCGAAGTTTCTTCCTTCATTCTTGCTGTTGAACTGCTATCTCCTTCCACTAGCATCTCAAGTAAAGTTTGGTTGTTACATCTCCCTTCTCCTTCAAGAATGGACCTTGTCCCAAGGTCCAAGGTGGGGAACTTTCGAATAGTTGGCTAATAGTCTTCCCATGTTGCTTCTTCTACTGGTTTGTCTTTCCATTTCACCAAGATTTGCACCACTACATCATTGTTTCGACGGATCATCCTCCTGTCAAGAATAGCTTCTGGTTGTTCCACAATCTCCTCAGTAAAGCTAGGAATATTCTCTTGTATTACAACATCATTTCCAAGTCTCTTCTTTAATTGAGAGACATGAAATACTGGATGTATCTTGGCTTCAGTTGGCATCTGTAGCTTGTATGCAACCTTTCCAATTTTCTCGAGTATCAGATATGGACCATAATATTTCGGAGCTAGCTTGTGAGTTCTCTAGATTCTTGAAGTGGCTTGTGACATATGAAGCATCTCAAATAGCTTTCTAGAATTTTGTTCACTACTTCGGTTTGGCCATCACTTTGTGGATGATAGGCAGTGCTCAGCTTCAATGTGCAACCCTGTAATTTAAATAGCTCCGGCCAAAACTTACTTGTAAAAATAGCATCCCTATCACTTACTATCGATTTGGGTAGACCTTGCAGTTTGAAAACACCATCAAAGAATATAGCAGCTACTTCCTTAGCTGTGAAGGGGTGGCTCAGGGGAAAGAATTTTGCATACTTACTCAATCTATCCACCACTACAAATATAACTATGTACTTGTGACTTTTTGGCAATCAAGTAATAAAGTCCAGGGAAATATCAATCCAAATCCTCTCTGGAATAGGCAGAGGCTGCAAAAGACCAGGAACTAGTATATTTTCTACTTTGTTTCTCTGACACTCATCACAAGTCTTCACAAAAGTCTCCACATCTTTTTTCATTTTCTTCCAATAGAAAACTTGCTTAATTTTTTTGAGAGTATCCTTGATGCCTGAATGTCCTCCCAGAGGAGTTGAATGATGTTCCTTTATGAGTGGTAATAACAGCTCCTTTATGTTATGATCAATCAACAATTTTCCTTTATGATATATCACTTCATCCACTACTTGATATTTGTTGTTAGGTGGGGTCTGGCTTAGTAGCTGTAATAACTGTTGCTTGTACCATGTTGAAGAATGCAATGTTTTTTAAGTTCCTGGAACTAAGGCGCTTGTACTATGGTTATAGCCTGCAAGTGTAGATTAATGTTATTACCATGCTCCTCTTCTACTTCATCTCTTCTAGACAAAGCATCTGCTATTACATTTTCTTTTCCACTTCTGTATTCAACTTTGTAATCAAAGCCATGCAACTTGGCTAACCACTTGTGTTGTAACCCGGTATGCAGCTTTTGTGTTAATAGCTATTTGAGGCTTTGATGGTCTGTTTTGATTACCAACTGTCATCCTAATAAATACTGGCTCCATTTCTTCGTGGCTACAATAATAAAGATAGCAGCTCTTTTTCATAGGTGGACAAGGTTAAATTTTTCCATGTAAAGCTTTACTAAAAAACGCAAGTGGTCTATTATTCTGAGACAACACAGCACCCACTCCATGTCCACTAGCATCAAACTCCAGAATAAAAGGTAGGTTAAAGTCAGGCATAGCTAGAACAGGTGGGTTAATGAAACACTGTTTCAACCGCTCAATAGATTATTTTGATACTTCATTCCATTTAAAAGAATTTTTCTTCAACATCTCTGTCATGGGTTTGGCTATTATCCCATAGTTCTTTATGAACTTCCTGTAATATCCAGTGAGTCCTAAGAATCCTCTCAATGCTTTTAGTGTTTGAGGTAGAGGCCAATCTATTATAGCTTGAATTTTTGTGGGGTCAACCTCTAGGCCTTTTGAAGAAATCACATGCCCCAAGTACTCTAAAGCTTCTTTAGCAAAGCCACATTTTGATAACTTGAATACTAATTTATTCCCCTGCAAGACTTGGAAGGCTTTTTCAAGATACTGTAGATGCTCAACCCATGTCTAGCTATATACTAATATATCATCGAAAAATACCAATATGAATCTCCTCAAATATGGTTTAAAGATATCATTCATCAAAGACTGGAATGTGGAAGGAGCATTAACTAGACCAAAAGGCATCACGAGAAATTCATAATGCCCATGATTAGTTCTGAAGGCAGTCTTCTGTATGTCTGGTTCATGCATACGAATCTGATGATAGTCTGATCTTAAATCAAGCTTAGAAAAACACTTGGATCCCTGAAGTTCATCAAAGAGGACATCAATCAAGGGAATAGGAAATTTATCCTTTAAAGTATGAGAATTCAAGCTTCTGTAATCGACACATAATCTCCACGTGCCATCTTTCTTTTTAACCATTACAACAGGGGAAGAGTAAGAGCTACTACTCGTTCTGATGAGTCCTGATTCTAGCATGTCCTCAATAATCTTCTCCAGTTCATTTTTCAGGTGGTAAGAATGTCGGTATGGTTTTATGCAAATGGGTTTGGAGTAAGGTTGAAGAGGGATTTTATGATCATGTGTTCTTTGAGGTGGAAAGGTAGGATGGTCAGTGGTAATCTCAGGGAATTGGTTCAGGAGTTTGGCAATTTCAGTTGGAATATTGGGGTCCAGATCATGGTTCTGTAGCATGTGAAGGCATAACAACATGGTAGTTTGACCATGGGTACTCTCTTTATCCATAGTCTTTCTGTCAATCATTTTCACATCCTCTGGCTTAATGCCTTGCCACACATAAAGCTTGTTATTATAATGAAATTTCACTTGTAAGTGTTCCAGATTCAAAGTGATTTCACCCAGACTTCTCATCCATTGAGCACCAAGTACCACTTGACAGCCCTCTAATGGCAATAGGAGTAATTCCACTGGCATTTTACACCCTTGGCACTTCAACAAAACATCTCTACAAATTCCTGATCCAGTCAATTTCTCCCCATTAGCTACTGTCACTTCATCAATTTTTAACTTCAGTTTTCTTGCCAATTCCTCATTAATAAAGCTATGAGTGGACCCTGAGTCAATCAAGATTTGCACTTGTTTCTTATTGATAACTCCCCTGACTTTGATGGTAGACAAGGCTGGAATGCCACACATAACTTGAAGTGTTATAGAGAGAGTCTCTTCCACTGCAGATTCATCTTCTGCTTCGCTAACCTCCTCAGTCACATTATCATCATTTGTTTCCTCATCTTTAAGCGTCATAACCCCTTCTAACACATATACTCGGGGAGTAGGACATTTATGATCCCAATGCCATCTTTGTTTGCAACCATAACATAGGCCTTGCCTCCTCATCTCAACAATCTCAGCAGGAGTAAGACCCCTATTACGAGCCAAGTTCTCCATGGTATTAGTGCTCTCTTTAGGTTATGAGGTAGTGGGGTGGTTTGGAATAGTTTTAATGGGTGGAGTAGAAGCGGTCTGGCTATTTTTAGGCAAAGGGGAGTTACTGTTTTTATGGCCTTTCTTCACTTGCATATATTTACACTTAAACATCCTGGCTAAGGCTACAACTTCTCTAAAATCATGGGGTTTGGAAGTCAACACATCATATCGTATCTCCTTCTTCAATCCACCAATAAAACGGTCAAGCAAGAGTTTGGGTGGTAAGGTTTCGATTACAGCCTGCAACTTGTCGAATCTACTTAAGTAAGCTCCGATAGTGGTATATTGTTTTTGCTTGGATAATGTTTCATATGGTCGCTCCATTTCCTCTGAATTGAATCTCACCAATATTTCTTCTTTAAACACAGGCCATAACTCAAAATTTTCTACTGTAATAGTGTACCAATGGTGCCATTGTAGGGCTTCTTTCTTTAAGGAAAAGGAAGTGATTTCTACCCATTGACTTACATCAGTGTGATGGAATCGAAAATACTGCTCCACTTGTCTTAACCAATCAGTAACAACTTCTTCGCCGGTGAATATAGGAAAATCAAGTTTCATAGTGGGAAAGTGGGGATGGTAAGCAAGTGAGTAATCATAATTGGGGTATTCAGGAGCAGGGTAGTCAGGGTAGCAGTTTCTTGGTTGTTGAGGTGGTACTTGTGGTCGTAGAGGAGGGTTCATAGGGGAATGAACATTTCTTGGAGGAGGATGGGGGTTTCTTGGAGGTGGCATAGCATTTCTGGTTGGAGGAGCAATATTTCTTGGAGGTGGATGAGGTACTGGAAAACAGGAGGAGGAATATATTGATAATATGGGTGAGGATCAGTTAGTTACGGCGGCGGTGGTACAAAATTGGGATTAATGGGGGATGCGGTATTATTCATAGGTGGTGCGGCGGCAACTGGAGGAGGAGGTGGTGGTATGGATGAGGATGTCTGCTCTCGACGTTGTTGTCGTGCTAAAGCATTCAAAACATTATTAAATCCTTCAAATTTTTGCTGGAGACTATTCAAAATCTCATTAGTTTTACTATTGAATTCATGTTGCAACTGCCACTGTTGATCCTATTCTGGATCTGGGACTAGTTCTTGGTCATGATTTTCTGGATCGACAGGATCGATCTGAGGATTAGAATTAGGGTTCGTCTCCGATGAAGGCTCTGATACCAAATTGGAAGGTGTTGGTGGGTCTGGAGTTCTTGCCATGGCTGCAGAGGTAAGAAATTTGGAAGTTGAAGTTGGAATTTGTGATTTTGGAAGAAGCTTTGTTGTGTGTATGTGCACAGATATAGTTGTGCACAATAGAGCAAGCAATTTACTCGAATAAAGTCAAATGATGAATTTTCAAGAGGATCAAGAATTGACTGAAGCTAAAGTAGTTATAGCACAGACACAAAAAAACAGGAAAATTTGATATGCCGAGTTGTTTAATCAATCAAGAACAGCCTCGTGAATATGCAAGATGAAGCTATGACTCGAAGGAGTAGTAGGGGAATGGTAGAATTTTCTCGGAGAAGCAGACAAGATGGAATGTTTAGACCGGTACCAAAGAGGGAATAACAGAAACAAAACAAAGAACAGATTCAAGAAATGTCTATATCTGATTGAACTTGAACCAGATAATTTCTCTTTGAAATTACTAGTGAAATTGACAGAATTTGTAACAAAAGTGTATTCCTAAAGGTTTAATAACAAGAATGAAAAACTGGTCAACTACAAATTGGTGAAAAAACAGGTAAACAAAAAGAAAAGATTTATCAACTGAAATGAAGAATTAATATGAATGATAAAGTGCAGATTCAAGAACATGAATATAAATCGCAAGGAAATTAAAGCTGAATTAAGTACAAGAAACAAGAATTAAGATTGTAATTGCAGGTAGGTTGAATAGGAAGAACAGAAACTAAACTATGATCAAAGCTACAAATAAAACTAAGTACCAGAATGCAAGAAAAGGAAAAAGATTAAGAGAAGTACAAATTGGAAAATGAAGAATGTGATCTACAACACAATGACAAATGAAAAAAGAGTTTATTGCTTCAGATTTCTTCACACCCTTCCAATACAATACTGCAGATCTATATATATGCAGTCTGAACACTCATGGACTCAGATTTTACAACAGTCCCCATAATAGCCCAAATAACATACGAATCGATTATACAACAACATACAAAGATGCTCAAAATACACTACATCACTCAATTGCCTCAGGTCTGGAAATAGTAAGTGTGCACGTGCACACCTGCAGACATGCACAGCCCAAAAGTTCTTTATCCATAACATATTTTCATCTTCACATTCTCGTGCCACCCATCTGCTGTCGATACTGATGAGGTTAGCTCTTATGAACCTCAGCCAGTCGAAGTTTCTTCCTTCATTCTTGCTGTTGAACTGCTATCTCCTTCCACTAGCATCTCAAGTAAAGTTTGGTTGTTACATCTCCCTTCTCCTTCAAGAATGGACCTTGTCCCAAGGTCCAAGGTGGGGAACTTTCGAATAGTTGGCTAATAGTCTTCCCATGTTGCTTCTTCAACTGGTTTGTCTTTCCATTTCACCAAGATTTGCACCACTGCATCATTGTTTCGAGGGATCATCCTCCTATCAAGAATAGCTTCTGGTTGTTCCACAATCTCCTCAGTAAAGCTAGGAATATTCTCTTGTATTACAACATCATTTCCAAGTCTCTTCTTTAATTGAGAGACATGAAATACTGGATGTATCTTGGCTTCAGTTGGCATCTGTAGCTTGTATGCAACCTTTCCAATTTTCTCGAGTATCAGATATGGACCATAATATTTCGGAGCTAGCTTGTGAGTTCCCTGGATTCTTGCAGTGATTTTTTTATATGGTTGAAGCTTTAAGTACACCCAATCCCCCTGATCAAATTCTCTTTCTGTTCTCCTGTTGTCTGCATACTTTTTCATTCTACTCTGTGCAAGCTTTAGACTACCTTTTAAGAATTCTATGATGATGTCTCTAGAGTAAAGTGCTTCTTCTACTTGCTCCACTTTGGCTGTGTTAGGTACATAGGACAATAAATTGGGGGGATCTACACCATACACTGCTTTATAAGGAGTTGTATTAGTAGGATTCTTCCATGTAGTATTGTACCAATACTCTACTACTGTTAGCCAGTTAACCCATTCCTGTGGCTTGTGACATATGAAGCATCTCAAATAGCTTTCTAGAATTTTGTTCACTACTTCGGTTTGGCCATCACTTTGTGGATGATAGGCAGTGCTCAGCTTCAATGTGCAACCCTGCAATTTAAATAGCTCCTGCCAAAACTTACTTGTAAAAATAGCATCCCAATCACTTACTATCGATTTGGGTAGACCATGCAATTTGAAAACACCATCAAAGAATATAGCAGCTACTTCCTTAGCTATGAAGGGGTGGCTCAGGGGAAAGAATTGTGCATACTTACTCAATCTATCCACCACTACAAATATAACTGTGTACTTGTGACTTTTTGGCAAGCAAGTAATAAAGTCCATGGAAATATCAAACCAAATCCTCTCTGGAATAGGCAGAGGCTACAGAAGACCAGGAACTTGTATATTTTCTTCTTTGTTTCTCTGACACTCATCACAAGTCCTTACAAAAGTCTCCACATCTTTTTTCATTTTCTTCCAATAGAAAACTTGCTTAATTTTTTTGAGAGTAGCCTTGATGCCTGAATGTCCTCCTAGAGGAGTTGAATGATGTTCCTTTATGAGTGGTAATAACAGCTCCTTTATGTTATGATTAATCAACAATTTTCCTTTATGATATATCACTTCATCCACTACTTGATATTTGTTGTTAGGTGGGGTCTGGCTTAGTAGCTGTAATAACTGTTGCTTGTACCATATTGAATTATGCAATGTTTTTTTAAGTTCATGGAACCAAGGCGCTTGTACTATGGTTATAGCCTGCAAGTGTAGATTAATGTTATGACCATGCTCCTCTTCTACTTCATCTCTTCTAAACAAAGCATCTACTATTACATTTTCTTTTCAACTTCTGTATTCAACTTTGTAATCAAAGCCATGCAACTTGGCTAACCACTTGTGTTGTAACCCGGTATGTAGCTTTTGTGTTGATAGGTATTTGAGGCTTTGATGGTCTGTTTTGATTACAAACTGTCTTCCTAATAAGTACTGGCTCCATTTCTTCGTGGCTACAATAATAGCTAGCAGCTCTTTTTCATAGGTGGACAAGGTTAAATTTTTTCCATGTAAAGCTTTACTCAAAAACTCAAGTGGTCTATTATTCCGAGACAACACAACACCCACTCCATGTCCACTAGCATCACACTCCAGAATAAAAGGTAGGTTAAAGTCAGGCATAGCTAGAACAAGTGGGTTAATCACACACTGTTTCAACCGCTCAAAAGATTGTTTTGATACTTCATTCCATTTAAAAGAATTTTCCTTCAACATCTCTGCCATGGGTTTGGCTATTATCCCATAGTTCTTTATGAACTTCCTGTAATATTCAGTGAGTCCTAAGAATCCTCTCAATGCTTTTAGTGTGTGAGGTAGAGGCCAATCTATTATAGCTTGAATTTTTGTGGGGTCAACCTCTAGGCCTTTTGAAGAAATCACATGCCCCAAGTACTCTAAAGATTCTTTAGCAAAGCCACATTTTGATAACTTGACTACTAATTTATTCCCCTGCAAGACTTGGAAGGCTTTTTCAAGATACTGTAGATGCTCAACCCATGTCTTGCTATATACTAATATATCATCGAAAAATACCAATCTGAATCTCCTAAAATATGGTTTAAAGATATCATTCATCAAAGACTGGAATGTGGAAGGAGCATTAACTAGACCAAAAGGCATCGTGAGAAATTCATAATGCCCATGATGATTTCTGAAGGCAGTCTTGTGTATGTCTGGTTCATGCATACGAATCTGATGATAGTCTGATCTTAAATCAAGCTTAGAAAACCACTTGGATCCCTGAAGTTCATCAAAGAGGTCATCCATCAAGGGAATAGGAAATTTATCCTTTAAAGTATGAGAATTCAAGCTTCTGTAATCGACACATAATCTCCACGTGCCATCTTTCTTTTTAACCATTACAATAGGGGAAGAGTAAGAGCTACTACTAGTTCTAATGAGTCCTGATTCTAGCATGTCCCCAATAATCTTCTCCAGTTCATTTTTCAGGTGGTAAGAATGTCGGTATGGTTTTATGCAAATGGGTTTGGCGTTATGTTGAAGAGGGATTTTATGATCATGTGTTCTTTGAGGTGGAAAGGTAGGATGGTCAGTGGTAATCTCAGGGAATTGGTTCAGGAGTTTGGCAATTTTAGTTGGAATATTGGGGTCAAGATCAAGGTTCTGTAGCATGTGAAGGCATAACAACATGGTAGTTTGACCATGGGTACTCTCTTTATCCATAGTCTTTCTGTCAATCATTTTCACATCCTCTGGCTTAATGCCTTGCCACACATAAATCTTGTTATCATATTGAAATTTCACTTGTAAGTGTTCCAGATTCAAAGTGATTTCACCCAGACTTCTCATCCATTGAGCACCAAGTACCACTTGACAGCCCTCTAAAGGCAATAGGAGTAATTCCACTGGCATTTTACACCCTTGGCACTTCAACAAAACATCTCTACAAATTCCTGATCCAGTCAATTTCTCCCCATTAGCTACTGTCACTTCGTCAATTTTTAACTTTAGTTTTCTTGCCAATTCCTCATTAATAAAGCTATGAGTGGACCCTGAGTCAATCAAGATTTGCACTTGTTTCTTATTGATAACTCCCCTGACTTTGATGGTAGACAAGGCTGGAATGCCACACATAGCTTGAAGTGTTATAGAGAGAGTCTCTTCCACTGCAGATTCATCTTCTGCTTCACTAACCTCCTCAGTCACATTATCATCATTTGTTTCCTCATCTTTAAGCGTCATAACCCCTTCTAACACATATACTCGGGGAGTAGGACATTTATGATCCCTATGCCATCTTTGTTTGCAACCATAACATAGGCCTTGCCTCCTCATCTCAACAATCTCAGCAGGAGTAAGACCCTTATTACGAGCCAAGTTCTCCATGGTATTAGTGCTCTCTTTAGGGTTTGTGGTAGTGGGGTGGTTTGGAATAGTTTTGATGGGTGGAGTAGAAGTGGTCTGGTTATTTTTAGGCAAAGGGGAGTTACTGTTTTTATTGCCTTTCTTCACGTGCATATATTTATACTCAAACATCTTGGCTAAGGATACAGCTTCTCTGATAGATAGCTTGAAGTAAAGTTTGGTTGTTACATTGGTTGTCATCTTAGTTGGTTATCTATACAATTTTTTTGTTTATCACGATAGAGATATGATTAGATATCACTTGCAAACAATGTCAGTACTTATTTTTACTATGTTTGTTTGGTTTATGAAAAGATATATTGTTACTATAGTATACTGTTTCATGGATTTTGCATTATAGAGAGTTAAATTATCAATTTGCTTGATTATTGTTGACGTGCATTTTATTGGTGTCATGGTGTTACTGTATTGTATTTTGGATTGTAATATATTTTAACATATACACATGCTGGAATGCGTTGTATATTGTATATTAGAATGTAATGTACATACATATATTGGAATGTGTTATATATATATATATTTGAGACTGATTTAATACTATATTTCTGTCTTTAAAATTCAGTCTGTAACAATATTTAAGACCGACCTACAGTCTTATGATTTGAAACTGAAAATTCAGTCTCAAGTTTATTTTGGGACTTGGAATTTAGTGATTGAAATTTTGGTCTTTGATCAGTTTCTAAATGTTAATTAAAGACTGTATTGTTTAATTACAAACTGAAATTTGCAGTCTTTAATTCACGTTTTTCTTGTAGTGCAACACAATAGTCCAACATATAATCAACATGTCATCCTCTAGTCTAATCATTTCAAATATACTAATCGTTTGTTGTTGAATTTTCTCTTAGCACCACCGTTTTTTAGTGTAAAATATACTTTTATATGTTGAAATAATGTCCAGACTCATTAATTCCTATTATCATCCACATGCTTCTCTTGCATAATTAAACTTATAAATGCTTGCAAATAGACACGAGATGAACTACATGCATATAGAATTGTGTTTTTAGGATGAAATATATGGGAATCTTGATTTATTATGTTTAGAATGTTAGAATCATGGTTTCAGTATTTTGATCATAACAAGCATACAATAAATCAACTAATGTATATTTCAAACTCTACAGGTTAAAAGTAAACCCTAGAGATCGAATATTGCAGTCAAGGCGATTTAATAACAGCTCAAAAGATCAAAATAAAACAGACACGGACTTATCAAATGATTAAGAAGACGTAAAAGACATTCAATACAGTTAACAAATCCACTAAGATATGTAAGAGTTAAAACGAAACATTTAAGAATATGACATATGGACAATTATATAATTTAATATGGAACTCGGCTCTTATGAACGAATCTTGTTTGAAATGATGTATGTATCTGGTTTTTTTCTCTTATATAAGTTGTTACATACGGATATAAATAATGAATTAAACACGTTAAACACATATATGTGAAAATCGGCAAAAGAAGTATTTTGTCGATTGCAGTTTTGAACGTGTTCGTAAACAAAAGTACTAAATCAACACATACACACAAAAATACCAATACATGCGTTGATACACACACACACACGTGTGTGTGTAAATACTTACTCTTTAAATGTTCCTAGTAAAGATGTATCCAAAAGTGGATATCGATAAATCTGTTGAGACTACTATACGTTACGCTTTCCATACAATGAACGGTGATTTACTCATGACCATTAAGACACCAACAGGTAACGTACTTTGTGGTTATTTGGAATGATCACAGAATGACTCATCGAGAGTCTTCTTTAGGTTATAAAACTTAGTCAATACAACAAATATATTCTATTACAACATTTAAAAAACATTGTAATTTGAGTTTCGCAACGCTTTTGCAAACATGGTATTAGACCAAGTTATACTAGGGTCGGCGTCTTTTACAATATTTTTTAGATGTTGCAAAGAATATTGTAATAATGACAATTACAACTGCTTTTTGATGTTGCGAAATGGGTTGTACAAATTTTTTAAATGTTGCAGAATATTTTGTGCAATTGCAAAATATATACATCTTTTTTTATAAAAATTGCATAGACATTTCAACTGTTTTCAACTTTCATCTTTATCCTAAATACTATTATAAAATTAAAATCTCGGAAATTGAAATACATAAAATTCGTCGACTCAAATATATAGAATTTATCGATTCAAATAATAACACTTTACCTACAATATAACATTCATTTTACATATAATATTCAAACAATGATGCCACAAAGCTCACACTATATTACATCCACCACTGACAAAACAACCTTACATAGAACCATACACACAACCTCACCTGGCAAAACACTGCTCTGAAATACATTACGTGTTTTGAAATTTTGTTGGATCTAGACTAAAATTTATGAAATATGGACACTAATTCTTGTTCATCTTGAATCTAATCGAATACCCCTTAATAAACACGTCATTCCCTCCATCACCCGCCAACCAATACAGCCGTCATCGTTCCTTTTCGATCACCTCTTCGACCTCCACCTCCGATCACTCGCCAACCACTGTCTTGCTAACTTCACTCAAATTAACATAAAATCACTACCACCATCAGTTTTAGTGGAATATATGGTCCTAACTCATGTTATTCATGGAGCATTACTTTTGGAACATTTTCATGTGGAATTGCTACAATTTTGTATGCTTGCCGCCTAGCATTTGAATATAAATAAAATTTCAGAAGATAAGAATATAAGACTCGGGTGTAATATGTTCAGATGAAGAGAGTAAACTATCTAGTGGAGATGAAAATTTGAAATAAACTTAAAAGGAACATATAAGGACCAAAATGGATACACACACATGCACGCGTGCTCATAGACGCGTGCGTGCACACGCACGCACGCACATACATACATGCATGCATACTAGTGCGAACCCATGTTTCGCACACGGTATGTACATATAAGGTTTTTTTATAGGCAAAGCATATTGCATATCCTATAATTAGCTATACTTATATTTGAGAATTTAACCCATTAGATGTTTCATAAATAAATTGAATTTAGTATCATTAACCATTTATAATGACAAAAAACCCATCGGGAGAAAAAATAAAAATCTTTATATGGGATAACTCAAAAATAATAAAGTTTATTGGATTGATAATAGTTAATAAATGAAACATACGTACAGTTGTTGAGAATTATATGTATAGTGGTCACCACTACTTGTTATAGAGTGATATATCATTGCATATTGAAATAACCAACTCAATTGTTTTTTTCCATGGTAGCAGTAATAGATAGTTTAGTTTCAGAATCAACACAATAGGTTATGAGCTTGAATAAAAGTTGTTTAATTTGTGTTTTCAATCTTTGCAGCAACTAACCGAAATGCTTCAATCCTAGAAGATATGTTTCTTATTTAAAAATCAACCGATCTATAATATCTATGATATCTATAACCTTCGCAAATGTAAGCCAACATTGTGCTTGTATTTAATAAAATATTCAAACTTGAACGGAGTTTGCAAAGAGGTAGTAAAAGAGGCCTCTAATGTCAATAATTAAGCATCTTCCCCATTAAATATGACTGCTATTGTAATTAAGGAAGCAAACCATATTTTCCATTTGAAACCTATTTCTTCCTTCAATATGCCTTCATTTCAACTTATAATAAACTGTTTTATGAAAAAAAATAAAGGGAAAAATATTTAAATTTTAATACTAACACTAAATATCTTAAAAGATGGACTACATATGAACAGGACCGACCTAAGAATTGGGTGGCCCTAGCCCTACATTGAGTAGAATAGGAAAAAAAGAAAATTGGTTGCTCCAATACAGACTCGAACCTCGCACTTTCAGAACACAAATCACACAACCAAACTAATTACCAACCACATTCTTGGAATGTAAAATCTTCAAATTCTTTTTATACTATTCTGTAACATAATGTATTTTTTTCAAAAAATTTGCCCCAGCCCGGGGTTTGCCTAAACCCAAGGGCTTCGTGGGCTTCCCCTTGGGCTGACCCTACATATGAAGCATAGACTATCCCATAGAACCATTGTGCATTTTATGAAAATTAGATATCCATGAAACAAATCTTATTAATACTATATGAAAAGAAAAATTAATTTGTCAAATATATGCAATATGTTATTTCAGATTATATGAATGATACATGGTACAATGCATATCCTAAATATTATGTTTAGAGTATATTCAAAATTTTAAAGTTTATATGATAAACTCTTTTAACAAAATAAGTAATGAAAATATATGATATTAAAAGAGATAGGCTAAAAATTTTCAACCTACCATTTTTATCATAAGAAAATTGTTTGTGTATCATAACAAAATAAGTATTATCATAAGAAAATTGTTTCTCTTCATCTTTAAATCACAACTAAGGTTATAGAAAAATTCCATTAAAACTTAAGGACTTTTCTAGTAGCATTAAAAGCTTAATTTCTTATTTTAACCAACCCTTAATATTAAAAAAATTAAGAAAGAAGAAGACTCATGAACTTTGAAATCAAAAAATTAAACACAAATTAAAGAACATCCAAAAACAAAATCGGATCTAAAAGCAAATAAAGATATGCTTTTTAGTTTTCTAACTCAAAGACGTAGGCTAATAAAAATTTACTATATCTAGATGCAAGAGAGAATAATCGAAAATCTCAACTCAATATCATGTCAAATGTATCAATATTTTATTTTTCTAATATAATGTTTCTTTGAGCGAGTTCTATTCATAAAGATTAAAAAATGATTTATGGATTAAAATTTAATGCAGTGTGTGAATGATGATGACATTTTTATATAAATGGTATGAAATTTTGGGAAATAACAGAATTATTTATAAAGTTTTAAAAGTCTAAAATTACAAATGCAATATATATATATAGGTATGTATGTATGTGTGTTTGTGTATATGTATGTGTGTGTGTATATATAATTGAAAGTATAATAAAAAATGCTAGATTATTAAACTATCAAACTTTACAAAACCGATCCTATACAATCTCTAAAAAAACCACATTGTATTATTGAAGCTTTAACACTAACGGTATATAGTTCAAAAGTAGCATATACTTCATCTTTAAAAGATGCATACCATTAACTGTAGAGCCATAAGCCATAAAACAATCAAATTACCAAACTATACTTGTATACATGCATGTATTAATGTATATAGGCACACATGTAAACCATGTGTATTTATATGTATATTTAATCTTAAAAATAAGAAAGACAAAGTGAACTTAACAAAAAAAAGTTCTTGAATAATGGAATACTCTAAGAACTCAAGTTTCCCTTTTATTATATATATACATTATACACACGTACATATATACATATGTATGTGTACATGTATGTATATATATGTATATATATCTTTGTGTGTGTATGTGTTTATATAGATGTATATGTGTGTGTGTGTGTCAATCATTTAACTGTAAGGCATAAATTTTTATACTTGAATACCTTTTTATTTTTATTTTAGACAATGGTTCAATCTTCTAAAAATAAATTAGCATTTATGGGTGAAAATAAATTTACAAATAGTAGGAAATGCACATTGAAAAATGAAAACTAAAACCGTGTTCAAGAAAGACACCTTGCTTCACTTTTAGATTCAAAAGCATATGAATACGATCATCTTTATCTAACCTTTCAAGTTCTTCTTGGTGCGACAATTCTCCTAATCGAATAGTTTGATAGAGATTTTCTCATCAAGCCCTTGGTTCAATTCAGTTCACCAATTGCTCTAGCACATGCTTCACTTGAGAATCCATGCTACTAAATTTTAAAGGAGAAGCAAATGACAAATGACAAGAGGAAAAGGAGATCACCAATCAATTATGTAAAGTAATATATATAATGATATTTTTTTGCATAAGAAAAGGGTATCATAAAAAAACAATAGAGAATAGAAAATTTAACAGTATATTGGCAATTGTTTTTAAAATATAAGTAATTTGAAGCATGTTAACTAATATATTATTCTTACTAGAGTATAGACCTATATGAAAGAATTGCAACCGAGATAGTGTTACATACATTTAACTTGAAGTTTGCACAAAGGAAGAGAGTCATACCTCCCATTTGACTAAGCATTTTATTATTTATACAAATGGTGTTAGAGAATATGAGCACTTACTGTTAGAGATGATACTTGAATTTGAGAAGAAGCCACTAGAGAAGCTCGCGGAGGGCTGATGCCGAAACCCTAGAATCGATGAATGTAAAGCCTTAGGTTGTAGAGAAGAAGATACCAAACCAAACATTGGTTCGGTGGAGGAGATGCCAGACCAAATCTTTGATCCGGTGAAGTTCGTTCAGTGTTGAGGCTATGAAGGCCGAATGAGTGACCTCGTTCGGTGGAGGAGGAGCATACCGAACCAAAGTGGTGGTTCGGTGGAAGCTAAATATGTCAAACCAAATGTTTGGTTCGGTATTGAAGTGAAGTACCGCTCCAACCTAATTTGTTCTATGTCGAACCAACCTATGCCGGTCCAAATGAAGTGTGCTCATACCAGACCAGAACTGCTGCTGCCGAACCAAGTTGATGCCGGTCCATAATCTTGGTTCGAGGAACTATTGCCGAACGAGATGTGTTGTGAGTTTAGCCGGTCCAGATCTGGAGTAATGATTGCCGAACCAAATATTCCAAACCAAACCTCAGAGCTGCAATATAGCAGCTACCTCTCCTCATATCTTCACTCTATAAATAGTGGAGCTTCTAGACAACAATGGCAGCCAACCTAGAGAGCTGAAACTCTGCAAAATTTTGTCTGTATTGTTAATTCTTCTTATGTGTATCCTCCAAAAGTGAATCAATCTTGTAACTCTAATCTTTCAGTGATTAATAAAATCTCCTCTCCCCAAGTGGATATACACTGCCTCGCGGTAGTGGAACCACTATAAATACTGGTGTTATTTATTTTTCTGCATTGCATAGATCTGTGACTGTCTATTCTGGTGTTTATCTCTGTTTGTTTCGTCTCACTACAATCACGATCCAGTTGTTTTCCACTGCGTTGGGTTTTTTATTCTCTTAGACTGATCATCTGAAGGGGGTTTCCCCAACAGTCTGGTATCAGGGCTGCAAGGTTGATTGAGGAGTGTTAGACGCTATGGCAGGAGATGAACCGACTCCAGTTGTTACAGGACCTTGTACTAGAGGGATGTATATCGCGTCAGGATCATAGTTGACAATTGAGAAATGAAATGAGGATAAAGACTTAGAGAAGTGGCGTGGAGGATGAAGGCTGTTCTAATGAGGAATGAAGTCCATCCAGTAGTGTTTGCCCCTGAGGAGTTGACGGCTGACATCTCAATCACGGAAAGGAAGGAGATGGAGAAATGGGCATTTACTACTTTACAACTAGCTATGGGAGAGAATGTCATTTTAGAGATTAGCAGTGAGACCACTCTAGGGGCATTTGAACAAAGCTAGAAAATATCTACTTGAATAAATATCTGACTAACTATCTGATATTACTGAAGACGTTTTTCACCATGAGGATGAGAGAGGGTACTTCAGTGAAGGAACATCTTAATTTGTTTGATGATCTCGTGATGAAGATGAAGACTGTTGACTTGAAGATGGATGAGGAGCAAATGACAATGATTCTTTTGTGTTCTCTTCTGGAGTGTTATACAGGTTTCGCTAACAGCCTTATCTTCGCTAAAGACACATTGATAGTGGAAGATGTGAAGTCAGGCCTTCTATCTGAGGGCTTGAGAGATCAGATGAAGGAGATAAGTGAAGGAAGTAGAGGTGGAAGTAGTAGTCACGGCCTATTTGTTGAAAGAGGTAGAGAAGATAAGAAGAATTGGCACTCTGGAAGGCGTTCTAAGTCCAGAAAGCCCGGTAATGGTAGGAGAAGAAAGTCTAAGGACGGGAAGTGCTATATCTGCAAGAAACCCGGTCATTGGAAAAATGATTGTCCAGATTTGAAGAAGACAAATCTTTATCATTTATGGTGGAGAAGTTTGTATCTAACGATGTGTTGTCTGCATAAGTTGAAAGTGCGCTATGGATCGTGTAATATGGATATATGATAATACAGAGTATAGTGATAATGGTAATTCTGTAAATAGTGTGGAATATAAAAGCAGTATAGTAAAATGACACCAGAGATATTTATACTGGTTCGGAGCACCGTCCTACGTCCAGTCCCAGACTCATTCTGGAATTTCACTAATAACCCTCACTTAATCCGGAGGAACAGGTATATACAACCCTTGAGCAGCCGAACAAGGACCTGAGCAGCAGAACAGGATTTCACCTAAGTAGCCGAAGAGGATTTCACACGCCTGAGCAGCAGAACGGGACTTCAACAAATACAAAAATACTTTTGACTATGTGTGTTCTTAATAACACGAATTTGTCACTTGTAGTACACCTTCCTATAATCTTCTCCTCGAGTATAAATATATATATTTGAAGTATTTGAAGAATAGAAAGGTCTAGTATTGCTTTAATGCAGAATATTTGAAAGAGTATTGCAAATAGATAGAAGAGCAAAGATCAGAGAATTATATTATGATTCAGTGTAAATCGGTGAATTGAAATGAAGTTGAAGTTTGTATTTATAATAGTTAAAAAGCTACCACTGTTGGTGAAGAGTTTTGATTGAAGTGTTGCATCCAAATCTTTTCGTTGAATGTTCGCAACTCTTCACAAAAAGTCGTGTCTTTTCGAAAAGTGGCTGTTATAGAAATTCAGTCAACTGAGCCTCTTGGTCAGTCGATTGAATATTCAAAATATTTTTTAAATATAAATTCGTATATCTGCGCACCTGTGCATGTTGCACAGAATTTTCTG
This sequence comes from Allium fistulosum, assembly GCA_030737815.1. Classification (NCBI taxonomy): domain Eukaryota; kingdom Viridiplantae; phylum Streptophyta; class Magnoliopsida; order Asparagales; family Amaryllidaceae; genus Allium; species Allium fistulosum. Next base: position 296,424,932 of record CM060906.1, on the reverse strand, counting down.
GGTCAGTCGACTGAGCCTCCGAGTCAGTCGACTGACCTGGTAAAATCCGTGTAATATGCAAAGTTTACAGAAGTTTAGTAGGCTATTTATAGATATTCAGTCGACTGAATGACTTGTTCAGTCGACTGAATCCTGTTGATAATCAAAAATCACCATAGCTCATTTGGTTAGAGCACTTGCCTTCTAAACTAGTGAACCGGGTTCGAGCCCCGCTCCATGCATTTTTTGAAAACTTGATTTTGATTAAAATATTTGGAAATAGAATGATTAAATATATAAGCTAATATATATTTAATCGAGGAGAGATTTTAACAATATTGACCTAAGACCCAAAAACAAAATAATATAGTTGATGCATCGGTTTTGAATTTTTGTCTCCTTGTAGTATATATTCTCTTTTTGTCATAGCAGTCGTCAAATCTGTATGTCATAGTGATAGCTTTGTGTCATGAATCAAAACCAAGTCTCAACATTCTCCCCCTTTTTGATTAATGACAACCTGTAAATAGATATAGATTTCGACTGTATATATATAATATAAATACTTACTCCCACTGAATCTTTGACACTCTATACCCTGCATTCTCAATGTTAGTAATAATATTTCTCCCCCTTTGTCATCGACAAAAAGGAATAAGTAATATAAGTAATCGTATGATGCATGTATAGATATTCAAAACATAGCAATAAAAGAAATAAGCATTCATACATTGCAACATCACAAATAAGAGTTTTAAGGTAACACTTACTTTTCTCCCCCTTAATCTGTGCTTGCATTGTTTATTTCTGAAAATTGTGTTAGAGCAATATATTTCTCCCCCTTTGTCATTGACGAAAAGGAGAGTTTATATGATAACAAATATTATATTTCATATAAGTGTTAACAATATAGAACAAAATAATTACTACTTGTAAGGTATCAGAAAACAATGAACATTTAAAGCATGCGATACCCAAGGTTCTTATAATTTCCTAATTTTTAGGAAACCATACCCATTTGGGTGTGGTTGTACCTTTATAAATATATTTTTCATTATTAACTACCATATCAAAATAATCATTAATGCATTTTTCTCTATTTTTCCAATTAACAGGAACCCAAATACTTAGATAATTTTTATTCATATTTCCCGTTAATGATTTTGTACTTCTAGAGAAATTATAAACATTATTAGTCATAGCAGTGTTTGAATTTCGATGAAAATTTGATTTCGACTTTACTCGAAATTTAGTAGTAGCACTAACATTTTTATTATACATAAAAGCGTATCTAGTGCTATTTCTATGATTATATCCTAAACCATTTTTATTATGTAAAGGTCTAGAACTAGATAAAATCATGTTTAAATCATTTTGACCTTTATTAAATTTTGTGACTTCAGTGTTAAGTTTATCAAATTTAGCTTTAAAGTCACACTTATTATTTTAAAAAGAAATATTACTATTATTTAAAATATCAATTTTCTCATTTAATTTAGAATTCTCATTTTTTAACGTACCGTTCTCATTTTTGAGAAGGAAATTTTGAGATTCTAAATTATCTAAAGAGGATTGTAATAAATCATTTTGTCTTTTTAAATCAAAATTTTCTTTTGAAAATTTTTCCCTCTCGTTTTCAAATATGGTGTTTTGTTTATCTAGAAAATCTGTAAGAGCCTCAAAATTACTCTTTAAAACACCAAGTTGATTTTCTAAATCTAACTTCTCATTTTCAATTTCTCAGTTTCAAGTTCAACAGATTTCATCTTTTCTAAAATAATAAAATTATGCTTTGAGATTTTATCGCATAAACTAATTAATTCATTATTACCACTTACTGAAATTTGTAAATCAGAATGTACCTTTTTACCGTCCTCATTGGTCGTTGCTCTGATAGTTTCAGGCTTTTTGCTTGTTGTACTTCGACCGGATCTTTTTCTGGCCATTATTCTATGATGTTGTGACGATTGATAGAATACCAGGATCTGATACCAAATGAAAGTGCGCTATGGATCGTGTAATATGGATATATGATAATACAGAGTATAGTGATAATGGTAATACTGTAAATAGTGCGGAATATAAAAGCAGTATAGTAAAATGACACCAGAGATTTTTATACTGGTTCGGAGCACCGTCCTACGTCCAGTCCTAGACTCCTTCTGGAATTTCACTAATAACCCTCACTTAACCCGGAGGAACATGTATATACAACCCTTGAGCAGCCGAACAAGGACCTGAGTAGTAGAATAGGATTTCGCCTTAGCAGCCGAATAGGACTTCACACGCCTGAGCAGCAGAACAGGACTTCAATAGATACAAAAATACTTTTGACTAAGTGTGTTCTTAATAACACGAATTTGTCACTTGTAGTACACCCTTCCTATAATCTTCTCCTCGAGTATAAATATATATATTTGAAGTATTTGAAGAATAGAAAGGTCTAGTATTGCTTTAATGCATAATATTTGAAAGAGTATTGCAAATAGATAGAAGAGAAAAGATCAGAGAATTAGATTATGATTCAGTGTAAATCGGTGAATTGAAATGAAGTTGAAGTTTGTATTTATAATAGTTAAAAAGCTACAACTGTTGGTGAAGAGTTTTGATCGAAGTGTTGCATCCGAATCTTTTCGTTGAATGTTCGCAACTCTTTACAAAAAGTCGTGTCTTTTCGAAAAGTGGCTGTTATAGAAATTCAGTCAACTGAGCCTCTTGGTCAGTCGACTGAATATTCAAAATAATTTTTAAATATATATTCGTATATTTGTGCACCTGTTCATGTTGCACAGAATTTTCTAGGTCAGTCGACTGAGCCTCCGGGTCAGTCGACTGACCTGGTAAAATCTGTGTAATATGCAAAGTTTACAGAAGTTTAGTAGGCTGTTTATAGATATTCAGTCGACTGAATGACTTGTTCAGTCGACGGAATCCTGTTGATAATCAAAAATCACCAAAGCTCATTTGGTTAGAGCACTTGCCTTCTAAACTAGTGACCCGGGTTTGAGCCCCGCTCAATGCATTTTTTGAAAACTTGATTTTGATTAAAATATTTGGAAATAGAATGATTAAATATATAAGCTAATATATACGTAATCGAGGAGAGATTTTAACAATATTGACCTAAGACCCAAAAACAAAATAATATAGTTGATGCATCGGTTTTGAAGTCTTGTCTCCTTGTAGTATATATTATCTTTTTGTCGTAGCAGTCGTCAAATCTGTATGTCGTAGTGATAGCTTTTTGTCATGAATCAAAACCAAGTCTCAACAGAAGTGTCGGATGTCTCAGACCATTAGGTGCTGGACTCGGGAGCGTCTTTCCATATGATGCATAATAAGGATTACTTTAGTTCTTTTGTTGGGTGAGAGAGAAGCTCTATTCTTATGGGCAATGATGCTAGTTGTAGAGCAATGGGTGAAGGTACAGTGAGGATCAAAATATTTGATGGAGTGTCACGCACTTTGACAAGTGTCCGGTATGTTCCAGGTCTTCGGAAGTCCTTAATTTCTTTAGGACAATTGGCATCTTTGGGATGCAAGGTACCATCGAGAAGGATAGTCTGAAGGTTTTGATAGGTGCACTAGTTCTTATGAAAGGAGATGTGTTCCAAAATCTATATTTGCTGAAAGGAACCACAGTTCTTGAAGAGTCGTGTGTTGGAGTAGATAGTTCTCATGCATTGGATGCCACAAAGCTTTGGCATCTCAGGTTGGGTCATACTTCAGAGAAGGGCTTAGAGTTGCTTCAGAGACGGAAGATGATCATAGGAGAAAGCTTCAACAAGATGGACTTTTGCCAGGAGTGTGTGTTAGGCAAGCAAACTAAAGTATCTTTTGGAGTTGGACTCCATATATCGAAGTGAGTACTTGAGTACGTGCATACAGATGCTTGGGGACCGGTTGCTACTCCTTCTCTTGGAGGAGCAAAGTATTTTATCTCTTTCATTGATGACTTTTCCCGAAAAGTATGGGTGCATGTGATGAAGGCCAAATCAGAAAGTTTTGAGAAGTTCAAAGAATGGAAAGCGCTTGTTGAGAACCAATCTGGTTCTAGGTTGAAGGTGCTGAGATCTGATAATGGCGGTGAATTTGTCTCTAGGGAGTTCCTCGATTTTGTAAACAGCATGGCACTTAGAGACATTTCACTACACCCGGAGATCCGCAATGCAATAGGGTTGCAGAAAGGATCAACATGACTCTACTGGAGAAGGCTCGTTGCATGAGATTGACGGCGGGCTTGTCTAGAGGCTTTTGGGCTGAGGTATTATCAAGCGGTGCATATCATAAATCGAATTCCATGCTCAACCATAGATCGGAAGATTCCAGAGGAAAAGTGAAGAGGTAAATCAGTGTATCTTAGTTACTTTAGAATTTTTGGTTGTCCTGTGTATGTTCACCATACAAGTGATGACAAGTTGGAGGCTAGAGCATACAAGGGCATACTAATGGGACACACTGATGGTATCAAAGGGTAACGAATTTGGAACCCTATTGATCGGAAGATTGTTCATTCCAAACATGTTACTTTTGTTGAGTCTGCTATGTTCAATCCGAAGGAGAAGCTACCTACCACATCAGAAGATTCTAATAGGCCTAAGGAGATGGAAGAAGTTCCCGTGTTCCCGCCAAATAGTAGAGTCGTTGATGTTGTGGAGGAAAACGTAGTTGATGAAACATCACATGATAGTCTACAGGTACCTTCTTATAGTGCTGGTGATGTGCATGAATCTAGAGGAAGTTTAGTTCAAGGTGGAGCTGAAAGGAGTTTAGGCGAAGTAGTCCCTACCCGGGTCTTCAGATACCTTAAAGAAACTCCAAACCATGGACTTGTCTTTGGCGGTAGATGTAGAGATTTCAGCTTGGTTGGATTTTGTGATTCCGACTATGTCGGTGATAGAGATCGAAGGAAGTCAACCTCCGAATATGTGTTCACCATTGGTGGGACAACGATCAATTGGAGAGTGAGGTTGCAGACGATTGTGGATTTGTCCACTATAGAGGCAGAGCTCATAGCTGTGGTTGAAGCAGCTAAGGAGGCATTTTATTTAAGGCGATGGTTGTGTGATTTGGGCTTCGCATACGAAGGAGTGAATGTGTACTATGATAGTCAGAGTGTAATTCACTTAGCTGAAAATCTGGTATTCAGCTCAAGGACGAAGCATATTGAGGTGAGAGAGTCATTCCTTGTCTTAATGAGTGAAGAGAAGCTAGTTCGTCTTCAGAAAGTTCACACAAAGGAGAATGCAGCAGACATGTTTACCAAGTCGTTTCCTATTGCTAAGTTCGAGCATTGCTTGGACTTGATTCGCTTAATGAAGTTCTAGGTGCCACGGGGCGGCATGGGGAGAGAGTTGAGTTGGTTCATGGAGGCGTTTTTTTCATGGTGGAGATTAATAGGTTCGACACAGACTAGGTACTTCGAACACTTTGTTGACGGCCAGTGGCCTTGCCGGAGTTCGCTGACAGAGTGTAGTGAGTGATGGCACTGCCGAAGCTCATTGGATAAGTATCCATTGCTTGGAGCATGAAGGTGTAGATGAAGTTGGAAAGCTTGTTTGGAATTCAGTATCAAGGTGGAGATTGTTAAAGACGATACCTGAATTCTAGAAGAAGCCATTGGAGAAGCTCGCGGAGGGTTGATGCCGAAACCCTAGAATCGACGAAGGTAAAGCCCTAGGCTGTGGAGAAGAAGATACCGAACCAAACATTGGTTCCGTGGAGGAGATACCGGACCAAATCTTTGGTCCGGTGAAGTTCGTTCGGTGTTATGGCTATGAAGGTCGAACGAGTAATCTCGTTTGGTGGAGGAGGAGCATACCGAACCAAAGTGGTGGTTCGGTGGAAAGTTTTCAATCAGTGGAAGCTAAATATGCCGAACCAAATGTTTGGTTCGATATTGAAGTGATGTACTGCTCCAACCTAATTTGTGCTATGCCGAACCAACCGATGTCGGTCCAAATTAAGTGTGCTCATACCGGACCAGAACTGCTGTTGCCGAACCAAGTTGATGCCAGTTCATAATTCTGGTTCGAGGAACTAATGCCGAACGAGATGTGTTGTGAGTTTAGCCGGTTCAGATCTGAAGTACTGATTGCCGAACCAAATATGCCAAACCAAACCTCAGGGCTGCTATATAGCAGCTACCCCTCCTCATATCTTCACTCTATAAATAGTGTAGCTTCTGAACAAAAATGGCAGCCATCCTTGAGAGCTGAAACTCTGCAGAATTTTGTTTGTATTGTTAGTTCTTTTTATGTATAGCCTCCAAAAGTGAATCAATCTTGTAACTCTAATCTTTTAGTGATTAATAAAATCTCCTCTCCCCAAGTAGACGTACATTGCCTCGCGGTAGTGGAACCACTATAAATACTAGTGTTATTTATTTGTCTGCATTGCATAGATCTGTGACTGTCAGTTCTTGTGTTTATCGCTGTTTGTTTCGTCTCACTACAATCAAGATCCAATTGTTTTCCGCTGCATTGGATTTTTTATTCTCTTAGACCGATCATCTGAAGGGATTTTCCCAAACACTTACAACACTTGTGTCCTTTATCACATAACAGCTCAAACATTCTTCAAGTTAACATATAAGATATTTATTTTCTAGCCTCACCCATTTTTGATATTATCTACATTGCAAATGAGTGGAAATAAAAAAACCAAAATGTGTTCATTAATGAAATATGAATCATTTCCCAATTTTAAGTATACATTACTTTCGAAAATAAAATCACATTCTCCGTAAGTTTTTCCAATACCCTATTTGTTGTTTCACAACATGGTCCTCATTTGGTGTTAAACTCCTTTCACCAGCAACATCTTCTCCACTACCTTATATACAGACACTGCAATGTTCAACTTGAGCTTCTATTTTCGATAGTGTAGTAAAAATTTAGTGTATACAAAAGGATTCTAAACTGATGTAAAGATGAACATTATACAATATTTTTAGAAAAAATATCTATCAAACATCTACAAATAAATCCAAAGAAAATATCAATCAAACATCTACAAATAAATTCAACCTCACTAGGCATGACATAGGGCAAAGATACTCCAGCTTTAAAACTTTGTGCAAGTATTCAATACCAATTTTCCAGCAGTAAGGCTCTCTTAGAGAATATAACACATTCAAATATTGTCTACTCAAAGTAAATACCTTATCAACACAATGAGTATGTAAATGTTGATTCCTAGCTTCTTAAAATTTCTACTATAATAAGAATTAGATAAGTAAATGATCATTTAACAAAGAGTACATAAAAGAAACCAAGTTCACATATATTGGTCTGACACACAAATACCAGATCAGACGTCCTTCATGAGACAATGCGATGTCTTGGTATGTACATATATTTTCCTACATAACAATAAATAAACTTAGAACTTTGAAATCATATATTCAAACATGAAGAAAAATTTAAATGAGTTTTATCAAAATTAATTAATGTATTTCATTGAGTGTGTCTTTAGAAGAGGGCGAAAGTGGATTACGTTGGAGAATAACAACGCTTCATTAATTGGTTAATTTTCATCCACTCATAGCATGCACTACACTGCTATGGAAGCGCCTGCGCTTCGTTTATGTTCCATATGCTAAGGATATAGGTTGTTATACTTGAAACTCATGTTATATAGATGTATTTTAAGGATATGATTTCCAACATGATTTGATGGTGATCGTTATATTTAATCAGATAGCAGCCATGAGAACCTTTAAATTTGTATTAGTAAATTCAAGCACAGGTGAGCTATCTTTAACAATTGAAATATATTATAGTTGACAATAATTAACTATCCAAAAATATTGATGCATCTTCTCTTATCTCAAATTAAAGCAAGTAGGTTCAAGTGGGATTGTTGTCGATTCCTGTAACAACCCGGATTTTTGTGCTGATTAATATCGTCGTTAGACGATTAAATCTTGCTGCTAATTGCTGTTTAGGGTTGTAATCAGTTGCAAATTCGTTTAAAAATCTGAGATGGTTAGTTCAACAACAGGATTTAACAAAAACAAAACAAAATTGTTTTTTTAAAAGAAAAGAAAAAAAAATTGATTTAACATCCCTCCATACCTCAAGTACCCCACCCCATACCCCTCCAAAGTCACGCCCCTCTCATTTCAATCAGAACCGAAGAAAGTAAACGAACGAAAAAAAAAATGGCGGCTTCGTTCTTCTCGTGCTCATTCGTTTCTCTCGAAAAATTAGGGCTTTGCAAATGGAGTGCAGTGGTATCCAATTGATTCCCGGCGCTTCGATCTTCGCTCGAGTTAACAGGTCGAGGCTACTTCAATTCGCGTCCTGATAGATACTCGAGATGATTTGTGCGGTTCGTCTTCGAGTATATCTTTTTGATTCGAAACCACAGGTGAGTGTTCCACTCACATTTAATTCCAACTCGAGTTTATTGGTGTTCGAATTTACTAATTCTAGTTCGTATATGTTGTTCTGAGAGTGTTGTTTGCCGTTCGATTTCGTTTGGAAGTTGGTGTTGCTTTGTGAATCTTTTGCGTGATTTTTGAGTTGGATTATTTGAAATAGTCGAAGGGTTATCTTGGCCGCTCGATTTTATTGTATTTGAAAATTTCAGACATTGTTCTCTGATTTCATGAAGTCTGATGGCTTCAGTTTTCACTTGATTTTATGATGTAGAATTTGTATGACTGTCGACAGTTCGATTTTATTTAGTTCGACAGTTCGATTTTCTTTAGTTCGACAGTTCGATTTTCTTTAGTTCGACAGTTCGATTTTCTTTAGTTCGACAGTTCGATTTTCTTTAGTTCGACAGTTCGATTTTCTTTAGTTCGACAGTTCGATTTTCTTTAGTTCGACAGTTCGATTTTCTTTAGTTCGACAGTTCGATTTTCTTTAGTTCGACAGTTCGATTTTCTTTAGTTCGACAGTTCGATTTTGTGGTACTGGTGATTTCTGACCTGTTCATATCGATTGAGTATCTTGATTTAAATTCGTCAATGCTTTTGCTTGGCTTCATTTCAGTCGCATGATTATGCTTGAATGTAGATGTTTTATCTTTGGCCTTGACTGGCTTCGACTGTGATTTTGAATTGGTCGTTGTGATTCTTCCTTGACTTAGGTTATACCTCGCTTGATTTTGTTTGGTTGTTCATGGTAGTCTGCACTGCTTCAGGTTGCCGCTTACCTGTATCACTTTGGTATTGTTGCATTATTCATCTGCAGTTGCATTTAGTTACACTGACTATGTAGGCTTCACTGTAGTGTTTCTCGATGGTCTGATATAGGCAGTCTTCATCTGGTCTACTTGTATATTCTAATCTTGTGTTGTCACTGCTGCTACATGGCTTGTATCTTGTAAATGTGACTTGTTTGCATTGAGCCACGTATGCAGTCTCGAACCGTTGTGTTGGTATTGCATTTGTGTTGTAGACATTGTCTGCATTAAACTTATATGTTTTGATTTGAAGGTTGAGTTGTACATTGCAATTTTATTGCATACTGATTGAGTCGAGTGGGATGTTGTTCATATACACCTTGTTCATTGATGGACCATTTTTAATCTTAGTTGGAGTTTTTTTCTTTTGAGTGTGTTGATGCCATTTTGTTCTAGTTCGTTTTGAAAAAAAAAACGCATGGCATTGACCTCTAAATGTCGTGTGCTGTGGTGCCATATCTATGGTGCCCTCACTCTCATACTACTCTGTTCATATAGTTGTTACTGGTGACTTGTATCTGTTGTCTTCAGGTTCACGAACATTAGTTCTTGCTTCATTTTCTGGAAATTGCAGGTCCTCTGCAATTTGAATTTTCTTGCTTCACTTTGGAAATTCCAGTTTCATTCATTTGTTACTGTTGCCTTGAACTGTCGCTAACACATTCATGTCATATACATTTTCTACTGAGATTGCACAATTCAGTTTCATGTAATCGAATGTAGATGAATGTTTTGGTATTGGTTTTGCATTTCCCTCGTGTACTACCTGGGTCTGCATCCTTAATCTTGCCACTAGTATGGTCTGCAGCCCATTTGCATACATTGATCTTGTTTGGTAGTGTACTCGGCTTGGCTTTCATTCAAGTTTGACCTGTCCTAAACTTCATCTTCTGGTCTACATTCTTGCTGGTCTAAGGCTGTGCTTGCATTGCCCACTTTGGGTTACAGTTCAATTGTGTTGATGTCATACGTTTGCTTGGCATTGATTGGTCGTCACTGCCTTGTATACCTGTTCTTCGTTGGGCCTTGCTCTGTTGCCCTATTCTTGGTGCACTGTCCAGTTCATGTCGTTCGTATTGATTTGTGTCAAATGATTCACTTCCAACCGAGTCTGCGCCTTTATGCTCGAGTCAGATATTTGCATTTGGTGTTGCGATAGCATCATATAAATGTGGCGAGGCAGCGCACGCGTGCGTGCACTGCAGCCACCCAGAATTGACAGTTTTGAATTGATATTTCTTTTGTGTCGTGATGCATTGATCTTTTAAGCTGTATTGGCGAGGCCGTGCACGCGTGCGTGTACGGCAGCCAATCGAAGTTTTGATGGTTTTAAAGTGATAATTCCAATTGTTTAAATTGATTTGGATTGTTGATATGTTGTTTAACACTGTATAGTGTTATAATTACCGTTATCCAATTCTCGTATCGAGAGTTGGATATACGAGATTCTGTGACTGTTGCCTAATTGATATCTGATTAGTATTGCTTCTGTGCACTAATAAACTGGTTTGAATTAGACTGACCTGGGTATTATTTTCTTTTGAATGTAATACTCGGGTCAGACCCGAGTATTTCAGGTTGTAGATTTCTTTCTTTGAGTTGCTGTTCGGGATTGAAGACTTTTCACACCTTCTGAAGTTGTCAGTGTCATTTTGTAGTAGTCGTGTCATTGTATAGAACGATATGTATTCATGTATATTAGTCGATAATGTACTTGTATATATAACTTCTAGAGTCGACAGTAGTAGTTGTATCATATGTATTGTGTCAACTATGTATTAACTGACATCATTTATATATATATGAGACTTTTGTTTTAATCTGTGTTCCGCATTTATATTATCTGTGTTATTGTTATATCTAATGTCCTAAACTATTATGAACTATCGTAGTTTGTTTTATACTGATAATTGGGTGTGTCGATGGGAGTAAATAAATGATAGATGAAAAATAAAAAGTATATACCACTCCTGTCGAGATAACCAATATTAGTGTAAGGTCAACTACGGATGGTCGCTCCTATCCAGCCTTATTCTTCGTAATAATAGACAGTATTTCCTTTAATACTCTTTGTTATTACGAGCATAGAGGTGGGGCGTCACAGTTGGTATCAGAGCTTGGGGTTTATGGACATAATATAAAACATAACTTGGATGGAACATATGTTACAACTATTGGTCGATGTTTTATCTGTGATTTGAGTCAAAACTAAAGTTTTGAAATTTTGATGAAATTTTTAAATATCTTTATTTAAAAATAAAAGTGGAATTGTGTTTTGTTGTTTTGATGAAATTGTGTTCTGATGATTTGATTGATTTGTGTTCTATTTATCAGAGTGCGCAGCGGAAACAGTGAAACTGTCTTCGCTGAGTACAACGGATAATCTTTTTGATTTAAAAATCGAAATACGAAATTGATATGAATTTCATTCGTTGTTTATATAGCTGTAAGTATTTTATTTCTTTGAGAACTTCGAATCCAAATTGAGGATTCGAAGAAATTGCAAATATGAGATTTTTGTTGAAATTTCCGCTGGCTTTCTTTTGTACTAATCATCTAGTGATTAGATTTTTGCTGTTTTGAATTATCTTCGTTGAAGATACATTTGAATGATTTCTTTGTTCATTTTGTAATACGTGCAAAAATTTGAATTGCACGTTATTGCATTTATTTTATGTTGAACCGATGCTTGGTTATGATACGTATTTTGTTGTCGTTATTTTTATAACGGACTTATTACACCAATGCTGAATTTTTTTAGGCACGGTGTTTTGTTGATAATTTTAATAAATGAAAATTCACTGATGTCACATTTTGATGTGAATCCTTTGATGAGATATTTGATGTTTTAAAATTTCTGTCGCTTTGACTTCAGTAACAGCCAAAATTTTAAAAGTGGATTTTCAAGCGGTTATTCCGCAATACCGATTTGTGACCGTTTTTACGGTATTTTGAGAAGTACAATTTCCTTATCGAAATTGTTACTAATATTGTTGTTTTAATCACATGATGGGAAAATCGTTTTAAATTGAAAATTGTTTTATAAATTTTTAACAGTTTGCGTTTTCAAAAGAATGAGAAAGCGACTTAAACGATTCAGCAAAATCGAGGATTATGACCCCTTTCTTTTACTGATTCGCTCAACTCCGGACTTGTCCAGTTGAGAATGCGAATTGTTATTTTTACAAAATAAATAAAATTGTTTTCAAAAAATTTACAGTTTGCGATTTCAAAAGAATGAGGAAGCGATTTAAACGTTTCAGCAAAATCGAGGACTATGACCCCTTTCTTTTACTGATTCGCTTAATTCCGGACTTGTCCGTTTGAGAATGTGAAATGTATTTTTACAAAATACACAATTTTGCACTTTCAAGGAAACGATGAAGAGAATCAAACGATTTAGTAAAACACGTGGTATGGGACATGTGCGTTTGCTATTTCGGTTAATTCCGGACTCGTTAATTGAAATATTTGATGATTTTGTGTGCTTTCGAGCCACTATGAGGACCTTCGGGTCATTTGTTGGACCTTCGGGTCATTTGTTGGGCTTTCGGGCCACTCTGCGGACCTTCGGGTCAAATACCAGTACTAGACCTTCGGGTCACTCTGCGGACCTCCGGGTCAATCTGATGGGCGCCAAAATTATGTTGAGTACTTGGTAGGCTTCGGCCATTTGTTGATGCACGTGCGGCGAATTAAAAACTCGCCATCTGATGGGATCGATCCAAGCTTTTATGTTAATTTTCTAGTCTTCTTAATTGATTTCTAGATATTTGTTGCTTCCAATTATCTGCAGGTAATTGGATATTTGTTGATATGAGTTCTGATTATCGTTTTTGATAATCAGATATTTGTTGTTTCTAATTATCGCTTGTGATAATTAGATATTTGTTGATATGAGTTCTGATTATCGTTTTTGATAATCAGATATTTGTTGTTTCTAATTATCGCTTGTGATAATTAGATATTTGTTGATATGAGTTCTGATTATCGTTTTTGATAATCAGATATTTGTTGTTTCTAATTATCGCTTGTGATAATTAGATATTAGTTGATATGAGTTCTGATTATCGTTTTTGATAATCGGATATTTGTTGCTTTTAATTATCGCTTTAGATAATTAAATATTTGCTGATTTGAGATTTAATTATCGCTTTTGATAATTAAATATTTACTGATTTGAGATTTAATTATCGCTTTAGATAATTAAATATTTGCTGATTTGAGATTTAATTATCGCTTTAGATAATTAAATATTTGCTGATTTGAGATTTAATTATCGCTTTTGATAATTAAATATTTGCTGATTTGAGATTTAATTATCACTTTTGATAATTAAATATTTGCTGATTTGAGATTTAATTATCGCTTTAGATAATTAAATATTTACTGATTTGAGATTTAATTATCGCTTTAGATAATTAAATATTTGCTGATTTGAGATTTAATTATCGCTTTAGATAATTAAATATTTACTGATTTGAGATTTAATTATCGCTTTAGATAATTAAATATTTGCTGATTTGAGATTTAATTATCGCTTTAGATAATTAAATATTTACTGATTTGAGATTTAATTATCGCTTTAGATAATTAAATATTTGCTGATTTGAGATTTAATTATCGCTTTTGATAATTAAATATTTGCTGATTTGAGATTTAATTATCGCTTTAGATAATTAAATATTTACTGATTTGAGATTTAATTATCGCTTTAGATAATTAAATATTTGCTGATTTGAGATTTAATTATCACTTTTGATAATTAAATATTTGCTGATTTGAGATTTAATTATCGCTTTAGATAATTAAATATTTACTGATTTGAGATTTAATTATCACTTTTGATAATTAAATATTTGCTGATTTGAGATTTAATTATCGCTTTAGATAATTAAATATTTGCTGATTTGAGATTTAATTATCGCTTGAGATAATTAAACAATGGTTGCTTTGAGATTTAATTATCGCTTGAGGTAATTAAATAATTGCTGGATTTGAAATTTGATTATCGTTTTTGATAATTGAATATTTGTTTTCTGACTATCGTTTGAGATAAGTAAATAGTTGAGATTTTTGAGATTGGAGTTTCGTCTTTTTCTCTGGAGATTCAGGTGAGTAATTTGATTTACTCACATTCAATTCGTGCTCTGTAGGGGATTTCTGCTCTGTTTTTCCTTCTCTTTTAGTTGCTGGAACTCGATTGTTCTTGCTTTTGTTAGTCGTCTGATTTTGATCCCTGACTCCCACGATGTTGATTCTTTTGATTTGAAGCAGTCGAACCTTTTGATTTCATATCTAGTACTTCCCCTGCTGACATTTGCTTTGCTTATGCACTCGTCATTGCCTTGCTCTTTTGGTTGTTACCTTTTGTCCATTTATTCCCTATGATTGCGTGGATGCAATTTTTATAAGGAGGGGAGTCTGTAACAACCCGGATTTTTGTGCTGATTAATATCGTCGTTAGACGATTAAATCTTGCTGCTAATTGCTGTTTAGGGTTGTAATCAGTTGCAAATTCGTTTAAAAATCTGAGATGGTTAGTTCAACAACAGGATTTAACAAAAACAAAACAAAATTGTTTTTTTAAAAGAAAAGAAAAAAAAAATTGATTTAACATCCCTCCATACCTCAAGTACCCCACCCCATACCCCTCCAAAGTCACGCCCCTCTCATTTCAATCAGAACCGAAGAAAGTAAACGAACGAAAAAAAAAATGGCGGCTTCGTTCTTCTCGTGCTCATTCGTTTCTCTCGAAAAATTAGGGCTTTGCAAATGGAGTGCAGTGGTATCCAATTGATTCCCGGCGCTTCGATCTTCGCTCGAGTTAACAGGTCGAGGCTACTTCAATTCGCATCCTGATAGATACTCGAGATGATTTGTGCGGTTCGTCTTCGAGTATATCTTTTTGATTCGAAACCACAGGTGAGTGTTCCACTCACATTTAATTCCAACTCGAGTTTATTGGTGTTCGAATTTACTAATTCTAGTTCGTATATGTTGTTCTGAGAGTGTTGTTTGCCGTTCGATTTCGTTTGGAAGTTGGTGTTGCTTTGTGAATCTTTTGCGTGATTTTTGAGTTGGATTATTTGAAATAGTCGAAGGGTTATCTTGGCCGCTCGATTTTATTGTATTTGAAAATTTCAGACATTGTTCTCTGATTTCATGAAGTCTGATGGCTTCAGTTTTCACTTGATTTTATGATGTAGAATTTGTATGACTGTCGACAGTTCGATTTTCTTTAGTTCGACAGTTCGATTTTCTTTAGTTCGACAGTTCGATTTTCTTTAGTTCGACAGTTCGATTTTCTTTAGTTCGACAGTTCGATTTTCTTTAGTTCGACAGTTCGATTTTCTTTAGTTCGACAGTTCGATTTTCTTTAGTTCGACAGTTCGATTTTCTTTAGTTCGACAGTTCGATTTTGTGGTACTGGTGATTTCTGACCTGTTCATATCGATTGAGTATCTTGATTTAAATTCGTCAATGCTTTTGCTTGGCTTCATTTCAGTCGCATGATTATGCTTGAATGTAGATGTTTTATCTTTGGCCTTGACTGGCTTCGACTGTGATTTTGAATTGGTCGTTGTGATTCTTCCTTGACTTAGGTTATACCTCGCTTGATTTTGTTTGGTTGTTCATGGTAGTCTGCACTGCTTCAGGTTGCCGCTTACCTGTATCACTTTGGTATTGTTGCATTATTCATCTGCAGTTGCATTTAGTTACACTGACTATGTAGGCTTCACTGTAGTGTTTCTCGATGGTCTGATATAGGCAGTCTTCATCTGGTCTACTTGTATATTCTAATCTTGTGTTGTCACTGCTGCTACATGGCTTGTATCTTGTAAATGTGACTTGTTTGCATTGAGCCACGTATGCAGTCTCGAACCGTTGTGTTGGTATTGCATTTGTGTTGTAGACATTGTCTGCATTAAACTTATATGTTTTGATTTGAAGGTTGAGTTGTACATTGCAATTTTATTGCATACTGATTGAGTCGAGTGGGATGTTGTTCATATACACCTTGTTCATTGATGGACCATTTTTAATCTTAGTTGGAGTTTTTTTCTTTTGAGTGTGTTGATGCCATTTTGTTCTAGTTCGTTTTGAAAAAAAAAACGCATGGCATTGACCTCTAAATGTCGTGTGCTGTGGTGCCATATCTATGGTGCCCTCACTCTCATACTACTCTGTTCATATAGTTGTTACTGGTGACTTGTATCTGTTGTCTTCAGGTTCACGAACATTAGTTCTTGCTTCATTTTCTGGAAATTGCAGGTCCTCTGCAATTTGAATTTTCTTGCTTCACTTTGGAAATTCCAGTTTCATTCATTTGTTACTGTTGCCTTGAACTGTCGCCAACACATTCATGTCATATACATTTTCTACTGAGATTGCACAATTCAGTTTCATGTAATCGAATGTAGATGAATGTTTTGGTATTGGTTTTGCATTTCCCTCGTGTACTACCTGGGTCTGCATCCTTAATCTTGCCACTAGTATGGTCTGCAGCCCATTTGCATACATTGATCTTGTTTGGTAGTGTACTCGGCTTGGCTTTCATTCAAGTTTGACCTGTCCTAAACTTCATCTTCTGGTCTACATTCTTGCTAGTCTAAGGCTGTGCTTGCATTGCCCACTTTGGGTTACAGTTCAATTGTGTTGATGTCATACGTTTGCTTGGCATTGATTGGTCGTCACTGCCTTGTATACCTGTTCTTCGTTGGGCCTTGCTCTGTTGCCCTATTCTTGGTGCACTGTCCAGTTCATGTCGTTCGTATTGATTTGTGTCAAATGATTCACTTCCAACCGAGTCTGCGCCTTTATGCTCGAGTCAGATATTTGCATTTGGTGTTGCGATAGCATCATATAAATGTGGCGAGGCAGCGCATGCGTGCGTGCACTGCAGCCACCCAGAATTGACAGTTTTGAATTGATATTTCTTTTGTGTCGTGATGCATTGATCTTTTAAGCTGTATTGGCGAGGCCGTGCACGCGTGCGTGTACGGCAGCCAATCGAAGTTTTGATGGTTTTAAAGTGATAATTCCAATTGTTTAAATTGATTTGGATTGTTGATATGTTGTTTAACACTGTATAGTGTTATAATTACCGTTATCCAATTCTCGTATCGAGAGTTGGATATACGAGATTCTGTGACTGTTGCCTAATTGATATCTGATTAGTATTGCTTCTGTGCACTAATAAACTGGTTTGAATTAGACTGACCTGGGTATTATTTTCTTTTGAATGTAATACTCGGGTCAGACCCGAGTATTTCAGGTTGTAGATTTCTTTCTTTGAGTTGCTGTTCGGGATTGAAGACTTTTCACACCTTCTGAAGTTGTCAGTGTCATTTTGTAGTAGTCGTGTCATTGTATAGAACGATATGTATTCATGTATATTAGTCGATAATGTACTTGTATATATAACTTCTAGAGTCGACAGTAGTAGTTGTATCATATGTATTGTGTCAACTATGTATTAACTGACATCATTTATATATATATGAGACTTTTGTTTTAATCTGTGTTCCGCATTTATATTATCTGTGTTATTGTTATATCTAATGTCCTAAACTATTATGAACTATCGTAGTTTGTTTTATACTGATAATTGGGTGTGTCGATGGGAGTAAATAAATGATAGATGAAAAATAAAAAGTATATACCACTCCTGTCGAGATAACCAATATTAGTGTAAGGTCAACTACGGATGGTCGCTCCTATCCAGCCTTATTCTTCGTAATAATAGACAGTATTTCCTTTAATACTCTTTGTTATTACGAGCATAGAGGTGGGGCGTCACAATTCCTATACATAAATACCTAATCAAAAATAGCTAACTGAAAAGAAATCCTTGTGCCAAATATGAAGAAATCCTTACATAGTAATTAAACTTTTGAATCTAATCATGAAAAGGTCCAAGTGTTATTGAAAAAATTATGTACAAATGGTTAGTTCATGTGTAATAAAACAAAATGGCTTATTTGATTATTAAAATACTAATTATCTTAAATTTCTTCATAAACTTGCATAAGTTAATCATAATGTAGGTTAACCATGCCCTTTTACTTTAACAAAAGTAAACATGCCATTATATGAGATACTAATCTAGTATTTCCATATGTGCAATTTTTGCATAAGAAATTCATGCATTAAACTCGTGGAAAAGTATCTATCTTCAAATCAAATTAAGCAAAGTAGAGTATCAAAGCTAAACTTGAGATGGAGGATAGAATTACCTTTAAAGAGAGCAACCAAAACAAAGAAAAGGAAATATAGCAAAAAAAATTTAGGTGAGATATAATTTGAATTATTACCAATTAAAATTAAAATTTATAAATAATGTGTAAAGATAATACTATGCATCAACAATAAAAATAATAGGGTTGTAACATCCTTAAGCATCTTCTTTTTAATTTTTTGAAAATGATCAAACTTCCTTGTGTATCATATCTATTTGCTAAATTATATCTTCATCATAACGCGGGCTACAAAATTTTCCATTTATAGAAAAAATATTGAACATGAACAGTCGTAAATTCCTCAATCACATCTCTGATTTAACTGGATACCTTTGTCGTCCATAAAGTCGCTCAAGTTGCCTTGACATTAGTATCTACTTGTAGCCTTCGTTTTGCTTGATGTTTTGATATGAGTTTGGCCAAATTCATTGAGGAAGTAAGAAGCTATGGTTATTTGATAAATTTGTTTGAGATGGAACAAACATTTCTATAAGGAAAATAAATTACCTTATAGAACAATTTGTATTTTTAGAAAACATGTAATAAAAATATATACAAATATTTCTCTCACTTTCTCACATATACACACACATACATACATATATACATAACATATATTGATAAAAATGTACAAATATATCTTTTGATTTTTAATATAAAATCCAAACATTAAAAAAAACGTTTTTAGCGATTTTGAATTGGAAAATTGGGAGTTCATTTCTATGAAAATAAAAATCAGACCTGGCTGTTAAATAAGACAATGCATATGCAATTTTAACTTGAAAATAAGTTACTTGTACAACTCATCAAATTTTTGAAAATCATATAAGAAGAATGTATATTCATACACGTATGTAGTTATGTATGTATCACAAATAAAGTAGATATCATTCAATTCAATCAAAAAGAAGTTAGTATGCATGCATATTAAAGATAATAAATATACCAAAAAACCTCGAAATAAATTCACGTGTAGCAATGAAATGGCCACTGAGTTCAAATTTCAATACCTTAACATGTAAAAGTTAAAAAATATTTTAAGCCTTTGAATCAATGAATTAAGAATTCCAAATTATGAAAATAAAAGGCGGCCTGACTTCTAATAATGCCAAGAATATGCAATTTTGATTGACATATAAAATTATCTTATAGAACACAATGTATTTTTAGATAAACATGTAATATGAATAATATAAACAAATATTTTTCCCTTACACACAGATATACATACATCTATATTTATTGTGGACAATTTATATATTGTTATTGTTGATAAATATGAATCTATTACGAATCCACATATGTACGATAATCATCTTTTTTATTATAGATATTACCCAACTGTAATTTAGCAATATTAGCTTCAATAGAAACTTTATCTTGTTCATTTTCTTTGTAAAACCAAACATCATTTTATGTCATATTTACATACACACACATGCATATATACATACGCAACTATCCTGTAACAACTGGGTATTTTCGACCCTCGAAAATCGATACTAATACATTCACAGTATTGCATGCCAAGCAACCAAATACTGGAAAACACAATTGTTAGGGGGAAGAAAGAAGAAGAAGAGCAAAAGAAAAGAAGAAGAGAAAAGATAACAAAAAAACAACACAGAATTTCACAGTCGCAGCAGAACAATATATAATATAATATCAACGATCTTTACAAAAGAGAAAACTGTTATATACATACATCAATCAGAGTACAACAACAAATCGCAATCATCAGCCTGGATAATTATAACAACCCATCCTTACAAATGCTAATGATTTCAACAAAGCAGCGGAAAATGAACATATACGTGAATACGACTTGAAGACCTTCAACTCATCTCCTAAGCTCCAATGCATCCAAAGCAATATGTAAATATGCTCGGTCTGATTTGAGCATTATAATAAAATAACACCCGAGTCAGTATGGAAAACTAGCATGAGAAAACACACACAACTGGATTTTAAAGTCCTAGAAAACCTTTGAAAATCAAAAGTATCTCGTAAGACCACGCCGCACATAAACACGGATGGGATTTTACCTTACGGTAACCAAAACATTTCATATGAAATTCTCTGATATTATAATGGTGTCTAAGATACAAATACTTATTAATATAAGCTGAAATTGTTACATTAATTAAATTCCAGCATAATAGGTATATAACTAAAACCGTAAAGGTTCGTATTGGAGAATGGATTACATACAATGACTAGGCGACTGGGGTACCTCCCATCACGGTGCATCTCTAGGTAAAATAACACCGAGGACCTCACCTGGATCCTCTGCCAACATAGAATCGGACTACCACTTGACTAATAAAAGAGAATATGTTCACCCCTTCGTTAATGGGCCCCGAAGCATATAAATGAGAGATAGTAATCGACTTTGGATAGGAATGATCATACCCTACTTGGGAGCGACCCACTTAGCCCTACTGCATCTCCCATGTTTTAGTCATTCCCGATTAATGAGGCTTGAGGCTATGTTTTACCTTTTATATAGCATTTACCACTTGGAATGTTAACACTGCCTCCAGGCAGCAATGCAATGCCACCATACAACTTCGTTTTGGGACTGAACGAAACGCTTGAGAGCTTCGTCTTCAAATTCCATCATCTTCAAGATATCTTCACTATGAAATGCTTGAGTTGGATCGAAGTGGTTTTTGAATAACATACCCGATCCCAGTCTCTTCGAAACAACATTCGATAATTTTCGATAAACTCAACCTCGGTTCTTAGAAAATAAACAGTCAAAGATAAGAGCGGAGATCACCTCCTAACCGTTGGTGGATGGATTTCCTTAACATTTGTCTTAGGAGAACGAAAGAGATTTATACGCATACTGTAGCATCATCGGAGATGACTGTGCCATATAATTCACGTGTTTCTCTTAGATATTTCCAAAGTTACATTTTGGGTCCAAATTCGATGGTTAGTTATTTAACCATCGAATAACAAACACTCAAATCAGGGATTTATTTCCATAGGGAAAACCAACAATGGTTAAGCACACAAGCAACCACTAACCTCCTTTTAATTAATCTTTCATTAATTTAAATTCACTTTGTAAATGCTTGAGTCAAAATTCTTTTTACAAAGATACACACACACACACACACCCACAAATCCCTATTTCTTAATACTTGGAAAAATATCCATATACTTATCTCAATGGTATAAGTATATTCACCAAACATTGGGGAAGATTTCCTTTTTATTCAATTCTAAAATCATTTATAAACTCCATTATAAATCCATAAAACCATTTATAAAACTCCTTTTATAAACCAATAAACCCATTTCTAAAATTCTTTTTTAAATATCCAAAACCATTTATAAAACTCTTTTATTATTTTAACCAATCTTCCTTTACATTTTACAAAACATGTTATAATATTCCTCTTATAATCCACATCGGTTTGTAAAACCCTATTTATAAATCTCGAAATTTTTTATAAATAAATTCTAATCATTTACTTTAAAACACTATTATATATAATAGTAAACATTGTAAATAAATAAATATTAAATTTAAAACATTTTAAAATAATAATTAATAAATTCCAAAACATCCTAAATAAAACAATAATAATTTATCTTCAACATTTTTATAAATACTACTAATTAATTTCCAAAACTTTACTAATAAATAATTATAATTAATTTTAAACCATGTTAATAATTTAAATAATTAACTTTTCAAAATATTAAAATATTGATAAACCACTTTAAAACAATATTAATATAAATAAACAATTTTTAAAACATAATTGTCTTTTCTTGATAAAAATCCATACTTAATTTCCAACATGATCATTTCCATATTTATAAAACTATATTTATAAATCTCCTTCTCTATAATAAAATTTCCTTTCATAAAATCCTTTTATTTATGAACTCCATTTATTTTATAAGTCTCACTTATTCATAAATCCCATTTAAAAACATCAATCGCCTTCCGTTTTTAACGTTGCCCCCATATGGATAAATTCCTTTATATTTATAAAATACCGTTTAACATTCCAAATTTACCCTCACCTTTAATTTTCAAAATAGAATCAACTATTTTCTAAAATATCATTCCACATCTTATAATAAATCCACTGTTTGATTTATTTCTTCAATCTATTAATTGATAATAGTTTCCTTTAATTTATAAACACCGTTTAATAATCCATACTTTTATTAACAAAGTACGATTTCACAAATCTTCACTTCATTTGTAAAACATCACTTTTATAAATTACCACATTTGTAAACAAATTATAACACACGGGTATATATAATATATATATCACTTTATACAAAATGATTAATAAATATTTATATCCAAATATTTCTATTTCTTTTTAAAACTGTATCCCTTTGTTATTAAAGACAGACTTATTTTAAGATTATAAAAATCTTTATTTTACGTTTCAAAAATCTCTATTTAAAATAGTGAATATTAGGCTCGGGTCCTTAAAATCAAAATTAATACATGAAAACTCCTACCCAAAAAATGATTGTAAATTTGGTCCCTAGAATTAAGTTACCGAATAATTGCATACATTTATGCAATTATTCAATGAATAATTGCAGACATTTATGCAATTATATCTAAAAATTGCATAAATGTCTGCAATTATTCGGTGAATAATTATAGAAATTTCCGCAATTTTTTTGGTGAATTATTGCGGAAATTTCAGCAATTTTTTTAAAAAATTTGCGGAAATTTCCACAATTTTTCAATAAGTAATTGCGGAAATGCCTACAATATTTTGATATAATTGCATAAATGTGTGCAATTATTCACTGAATAATTGCATAAATGTAAGCAATTATTCACTGACTTAATTATAGGCTCCTAATTTACGTACTCTTTTTAGCAAGAATGTTTGGTGTAATTTGAAACTTAATAGGGACTTTAGCCAAACTCTCCCTTTAAAATATTTCATAAAACTATTAGTTTATAATGTCTAAAGTCATACTTTTTATTTTAAATTAATTTCTTCTTTAATTAACTCAAGAAAAATTATTAAAACATATAAAATTTCCAAAATCACTTTGAAATTCCTTTTTAATCGAAATCATTTTTTTATAGTATTTTAAGATACTAAAATTAAGGCGTAGTGCCACTAAAACACTAACAAGTAAAATCATATCCGTAACATCAATATAGCATCCAACAAGTTATATATCACTATATATATGAAAAGTAAAATCAACAGTGTGAGAAATCCTGTTGGATCCCTCTAACCTGTTCCCTTGCATCACATACAGTATATAATCATAAAATATGCATCAACCGCTTCAAGAGGGATCATATACAAAGGTTCATCCGCTCTTATACGGGAACGTAATTGAGTCTCATTCGCTCCAAGGGCGGGAATATATCCAAACTAATAATATAAAATAGTAAATCATCCAAACATTCAATCAACAATTTATCAATTATATAATATTACTGGTTAGCCAAAAAGGTGAGTTTAACTCACTTTGATTCCAGTATATCGCCAAAACGCTCCGGTTCGAATTATAATTGAAAAGACATTCAATTTTAACCCAAATTCCCCCTAGCTCCAAATCCATCCAATCCAACTCTATAGCATAGTATTCATCGATACGATCAAGACGCAACCCGTTGCGTTCAATTTGGACCTCGTACGAAAAAGTTACTAATAAATGAACGATTGAAATAATTAAATTATAAATTAACTTTTAAATTAATTTTTTTAAAAACTTAATTAACCTCTCTTCCCTCCTAACTATTCGTTCTAGGCACGAAAAACCCGACCGAACTTCCACCATCATCGCCACCGCCTCGGTTGTGCCGCCGTCCATTGCATTGCCACCGAGCACCGCTCATGCCTTGCCGCACCTCCTAGCCGCGCTGACCCTCCTCATGTCGCCGTCAACCCAAAACCGAACCCCATTCCAGCCACGAACGCGGCCAAATTGCCACCGCCTCGAGCCTAGCCACCTCAATCGCACCGTCCAAATACTCCACTCTCCCAGTCGGTCTTCTTCCTAGTTGACAACTTCTGCTATTAACGCCTCTAGGGGCTCCGATCATCGAGGACCGTGCGATTTGGGAATTTGAATTGAAAAAAAGTGAACTTCTCTTCTGATATGCACACGAATATAAAGGGAGAAAGTATGGGTGGACATGCATGAGTGAACAGTGTAAATAATTGGTTGAGTGCTAGGGCATGGGCTAAAGTATGGCTAACATACACACACACACATACATATATTAATTGAAATTGTCTAGCTTTTAAACATCTGAAATTCTCAAACTCCAAAAGAGGTGTGCCACCTGGTGTTCTATATGTTATACCCCTATTTTGAACACAATGGAACTAGTCTCGAGACCTAATTGATCATATACAGAAGATAGCTTTTCAATCCCAATTATATTATATTAATTTTCTGAAATAAATTTCTATGCGTTTCGAACTTGCACGCCTAAACGATACATCCAATCGTCACGAAATTCGACCGCATACAATAACTCACTATTTTGGATCTAACAGAACTAGTTTCGTCTAATTCCGAGACAGTGCCCCCGGAAGGCTATTTTACACGTTAATTAAAACGAATTATTATAAAACCCAAATTAATCACTTTTAAATCTATATTAAAAGTTTACTATCTGCATTCTTATTTAAATAGAATTTAGGTCAACTTTCGAAATCATTTTCATTCATATTCAAATCAAGATTGAACTATTTAAACAATTTCAAATATTCAATTTAACAATTTAATTACCTAATAATCGCTATATTTGAAATTCAAGTTATTTAACTTATAAAAATAACTTTCCATTATTTAAAAGCAATTAAATACTCCAAATTCAGATGACTAAATTCCTAGGTCGTTACATTTTCCCCCCTTAAAAGAATTTCGTCCTCGAACCAAGGTAAGAAAAATGCCCCAAACCCATTAACTTTCAAAATCAATTAGTTAAAACTTGTTATCACAATTTTCTAAGTCTTTAAATTCATTCATAGATTCTAACTAAAATCATTCCATGTTATAACATAACATCAAAGTTTTGGTTATCAATTTTTTTTTCAAAATTCTCAAATCTTACGCCATAAATTTACAGAAAATTTCGTCGGCGTCTCCTTTGCACGGCTCGATTGGAAAATTTTACAATATATATATATATAATCTCAAATATACATCTCATCTTCAAGGATGAGGCATCACGCAGGGGAAAATATAAATTTACGATATGTAATCCGAGATGTGTACCTTATTTTAGTATTAGCAAGCATATGCAACCAATATAATGCGAAAGCGAGCTACAAATGTGAAGCACACGCCATCCGCACCTACTAATCACTCAACAACCAATGAGAACAAGTACATAGAAAGTAATATCAACATATAGCATGTACTTACAATAACTATATGCAAATGTAACAAATTCAACAAGAGAAACCATCAACAAATAATATCCATCCAATTAATTCATAACCATATCAATTTGCATTTTCCAATGTCAACCTTATATTTATACACTTTCATTTCTTATTAACATGCTATTGATTCATTTTTAATTTATTTACATTCAATTAATTTACCTTCAATCGATTTACATTCAATTTCATTTACATTCCATTTATAAATCACATTTATAAATCATAATTATATAATCTCACTTTCTTGTGTAATACTATTTCACAAATGTTGATTATTTTAATTCTAATCAATATTCTATAATTCATACTTATACATTTACTTTTTAATATAACTCATTTTACAACCGTTTATCTTTGTTTAGATTATAATAATAACAACTTTTACTATAACAATAACAAAATTGATAATAATCAAAAATTATCATTCACTAACAACCAAACACACCATGTATAGCTATAATAATTTCTGAAAAATTATTCATTTATATATAAAATATAATTTAGGTAAAATTATTTCATTTACCAATTCTCAAACAATACCATGTCGGTTTGCCTTTTTAAGTGTTCAGAAACCCCTATCGATATCGTGGCATCCCAAGTACCGACCAGAATTCATAAGCCACTTAACAGATGAATTAACACAATATAAAACATTTTTATAATCACTAACAAATACACACTCATATCTATAATACACTCAAACTCATAATAAGGCATTCGATTACCTTGTCTCTTAATGAGTTGCCCCACCAAAGCCAAGGTTCTCGCTTAACCTCGCTCTGATACCAAGTGTAACAACTTGGTTTTTTCGACCCTCGAAAATTGACACCAATACTTTCACTATATTTCTTGCCAAGCAATCGAATGCCGGAAAACTCGATTGTTAGGGGGGAAGAAAGAAGAAGAAGAGGAGAAGAAAAGAAGAAGAGAAAAGAAACAACATAGAATCTCACAATCGCAGCGGAACAATATGTAATATAATATGAATGATCTTTACAAAAGAGAAAACTGTTATATACATGCATCAACCAGAGTACAACAACAAATCACAATCATCAGCTTGGACAGTTAAAACAACCTGTCCTCACAAAGGCTGATGATTTAAAAAAAAAGCAGCTGAAAATGAACATATACGTGAATACGACTGAAAACCTCCAACTCGTCTCCTGAGCTCCAATGCATCTGAAGCAATCTGTAAATATGCTCGGTCTGACCCAAGCATTATAATAAAATAACACCTAGGTAAGTATGGAAAACCAACGTGAGAAAACACACCCAACTAGATTTAGAAAACCTTTGAAAATCAAAAGTATCTCATATGACCACGCTGCACATAAACACAGATCGGTTTTTACCTTAAGATAATCAAAACCTTTCATATGAAATTCTCTGATATTATAATAGTGTCTAAGATACAAATACTTATTAATCTTAACCAAAATTGTTACATTAATTAAATTCCAGCATATTAGGTATACAACTAAAACATAAAGGCTCATATTAGAGAATGGATTCCATACAATGACTGGGCTACTGGGGTACCGCCCGTCACGGTGCATCTCTAGATAAAATAACACCGAGGACCTCACCTGGATCCTCTGCCAACACAGAACTGGCCTACTACTTGACTAGTAGTATCAAATATGATCATCCATCCTTTCATGGGCCCTGAAGCATACAAATGAGAGACAGCAATCGACTCTAGATAGGAATGACCATAGGCTACTTAGGAGTGACCCACTTAGCCCTGCAACATCTCCCCTATTTTAGTCATTCTCGGTTGATGAGGCTTGATGCTACATTTTACCTTTTATATAGCACTTCCCACTTGGAATGCTGACACTGCCTCCATGCAGCAATGCAATGACAGCATTCATCCATACAAGTTTATTTTGGGACTGAACAGAACGCTTGAGAGCTCCATCTTCAAATTCCATCATCTTCAAGTTATCTTCACTTCGAAACGCTTGAGTTGGATCGAAGTAGTTTTCGGGTAACATACCCGGTCTCGGTCTCTTCGAAACAACATTTGGTAATTTCCGGTAAACTCAACCCCGGTTCTTTAGGAAATAAACAGTCAAAGATAAGAGTGGAGATTACCTCTTAAATGTTAGTGGATGGATTTCCTTATCATTTGTCCTAAGAGAATGAAATGAGATTTATACGCACACTACAGCATCATCGGAGATGACTGTGCCATATAACTAACGTGTTTCTCCTAGATATTTCCAAAGTTACGTTTTGGGTCCAAATTTGATAGTTGGTTATTTAACTATCGAATAATAAACACTCAAATCAGGGATTTATTTCCATAGGGAAAACTAACAATGGTTAAGCACACAAGCAACCACTAACGTCCTTTTAATTAATGTTTCATTAATTTATATTCACTTTGTAAATACTTAAATCAAAATTCTTTTTACAAAGGTATATATGTATATACACCCACAAATCCCTATTTCTAAATACTTGGAAAAATATCCATATACTTATCCCAACGGTATAAGTATATTCACCAAACATTAGGGAAAATTCCCTTTTTATTCAATTCTAAAATCATTTATAAACTCCATTATAAATCCACAAAACCATTTATAAAACTCCTTTTATAAATCTATAAACCCATTTCTGAAATTCTTTTATAAATATCTAAAACCATTCATATAACTCTTTTATATTTTTAACAAATCTTCCTTTATGTTTTCCAAAACATGTTATAAGATTCCGCTCATAATCCACATCTGTTTGTAAAACCCGATTTATAAATCTCAAAAAAAATTATAAATAAATTCTAATCATTTTCTTAAAAACACTATTGTATAATACTAAACATTATAAATAAATAAATACTAAATTTAAAACATTTTAAAATAATAATTAACAAATTCAAAAACATCCTAAATAAAACAATAATAATTTATCTTCAATATTTTAATAAATACTAATAATTAATTTCCAAAACATTATTGATAAATAATTATAATTAATTTGTGACGCCCCACCTCTGTACCCACGCTAGCCAAGGACACTACGGGGTAATGCCTTCAACTAGCGTGGAGAATAAGGCTGTTGAGAAGCGACCATCCGTGTAATTGCTTTGTGCGAGCACCGATATGTCAGATAGTATAACATGCATTTTATTTCAAGAGGGAATCCGACATACCGATACAAAACTCAAAGCTACTACACGGTGGCTATAATATCTTCGGAAACAAATATAGAAATAAACATAACACAAATCAGTCACAGACATCCATATCACAAAGGCGGAAATAGATATGAATATATAACACTTAAAAGTGTTTATCAGAGTAGTGGTCAAAAAGATCCACAATATCATAAAAGAATAGATACAAGTGCTAGACAAAAGAATATGTATACATCATAGAGTCTACATCTCGAATGTATAACAACAAAAACTACAAATATTCTGTAGTTAGACAAAAGTCAGAAGATGATCCCAAAAAGGAGTCAAGCAGAAGCACCTGTAACATCTCGGTCTGACCCGAGTATTATTTAATAAGAAAATAATAAATGGATCAGTCTAACTATAAATATCAAATGAAATGATATAGAATAAGAGATATGACAAAAACGTATCATAACCATAATGCCATACTGTGATAAGTACGTAATTAAAAATCAACAAGAGATTAATCAATATCACAAGAATCTTCTCAAAGATAAAAAGGAATGTCTTACTCTTTATTTCATTCACCAAACCATAAATGTTGACAATTATATCTACCAATCACAAAAGTTAATGACACACAAATTCACCAATGCACAAATATTGATAAAACTTATCCATGTAAATCACGAAAATTGGTGAAACACAAACTCTAGAAATCAATCAATAGAAATCCAGAAAATCACAAAAAGGGGGAAAGAGGCCTATCACTAGAATGGGAGCATGAAAACTCACAAACACGTGTACCACAAACGGGTTGTTAACCCATGGTCGCTAACCATAGAGCCGGTGCCACGACGTAGTACAACGAACGCCCGAGGAACCAAACTCAAATAATTCAAGCACAACGACATAGTACAGCGAACGCCCGATGAACATGAACACAAATAAATCCGGAACAACGACGTAGTACAGCGAACGCCCGATGATCCAAACTCAAATAATTCAGGCACAACGACGTAGTACAGCGAACGCCCGATGGACCTGAACACAATAAATTCGGAACAACGACGTAGTACAGCGAACGCCCGATGAACCAGAACACAAATAATACGGAACATCGATGTCGTACAGCGAAACGTCCGATGAACCAAAACAAAGAGACATCGTGCATTGCTAGTCTAAACCATAAAATGATCATCATCGATCATCAAGAAGTGTCAATTACACTAAGCTAGTAAATATATGAGTTTAGCTTCATGTCCCATAACCACTAGCTTAACTTAAATATTTACGAACAAATTGTAAATCTCCACTAGAAAATTGTCACAAGGGTTTCAATCGAACAAGTCCATAAATTAACCGACGAAGTAAACGCAAGCGTTTCATACTACTTGTTTTGCTAAGCCGTTTAATTAGATTTTCTCATACGAATGAGGTAAAGGTTTGTATATACTAATAGATTGGAAAACGGTTTTGAAAACAAGCTTCATATTTAAAAATAGAGTTGAAATCGTCTTTGCAAAAGAGTTCGAATATTTACTACTAGTATAGAAAACCTTTATAATTTTAAAGTGACAAATCACAAAAACGATTGTAGAAACAATCAATCATAAAAATTCACATTCGAAGACGTGAATCAAATCCAATTAAACCGATAAAGAATCCATCGAAATGGATATTCAAAAATCCCAAAAAAAAGGAGTCATCAAAGTCATAATAAATGATAACAAAAAATAGGATCATCATGAATCGATTCAAATTGGAAATTCAATCCCAAAAGGCAAAGTGGGTAGAAACAACAAATTCAGTTGACTGAACAGAGATTTTCAGTTGACTGAATTCTGCCTGGAAACTTTCTGTTTCCAGTTTCAGTCGATTGAATAGAGATTTCAGTCGACTGAATCAGGCCTAGAAAATTTCTGTTTCCAGGTTCAGTCGACTGAACAAAGATTTCAGTCGACTGAATCTTGCCTGGAAACTTTCGGGTTCCAGATTCAGTCGACTGAACAGAGATTTCAGTCGACTGAATCATGCCTGGGCTGTTTTTCAGCCTATCCAAATGAAGAGCAAACTCTTCCAAAATGCAACCGGACGAACATTGGCTCTAAGGCTGTGCAGTTAATGCCCCGCTATAACTCCGATATATCTTATAGCGGATTCCTACCGCTACGATTTTTCCATATATCCCCAACATATAGCCTTTCCGCGTTAATCCCCGCTATTTTCGCTATATCCTGTTATTTCCGCTATATTCCGCTATTTCCGCTATATCTTCAATAAAAAATTGGATTGAAAAATGATATTTATATGCTATAAAAATTATGAAATTAATTAATTTCATTGAATTTTTTTTATATGTTTAGAAATGATAATACTCTAATATTCTACTAAATTAAATTAAGTTATATAACAGTTTTACGTTCATTTACAATACATTTGCACATATTTTTATTTAAAATTATTTTTGTATTAATTATAATTCAATTGAATGTTAATTTTTCACATAATTACTATCTATATATTTGTAAAAACAACAAGTATGGGATTTATATGCTATTTTAGAGTAATCCGATATATCCCGCTATATCTTCGCTACATCCCCGCTATGACTTTTTGCACCTCTACCGCATTGAATCCACCGAGCGCTTTAACTGCACAGCTCTAAGGGTTTATGCCAATCAGCAACCCAGCCCTATATGCTCCTCGGTGCATCACCAAAAGCATGATCAAACATCCATAAAAGGATTTTCACACAAATTTGACTTCAAAAACCAAAAATTGGAATATTCACAAAACCAATCCAAATCAAGGGCAAATGCACATGAAGAAGTGTTAGGAATTCATACCTAACAATCAAAGATAATTATAAACATAGATGTGAGATAAAAATCTCACCTTTAAATCCAAAAGCAATGAATGAGAAGCTATAAAGCAATGGCAATGGCAATCACACTTCAATTCCAACTTAACAACCTTGAATCTAAGCAAAGCTTCTTCTATTAGTTTGGAGCTAGAACTTGATTTGCAAAAGAAAACTAGGGCTTGGAGTTTTAATTTCCCATTCCTCTCTCCATTGTTGCAAAAGCTTGAGTATTAGGAAATAAAAGTAAAGTAATGAAGAGAGGAGGGGTGAAGCTTGGGTCTAATGAGCTGAAACAAGACCAAAGCCCTAAGTGAAAAAGTAGCAAAATTCTACCATCTCCAAACATATCAAAGTTTATACTTAAAAAGATGGCAAACCACATTTTGAACTCAATGGAAGTGGTCTCGAGTCCTAATTCGACCGTATGCAAAAAGTAACTTTTCGGACTATAATCCGACTAATGATAAAATATTTAAATAAAATATTTAAATACTCAATCGTAAAATATGCGGGTTGTTACAGACTCCCCTCCTTAAAGAAATTGCGTCCTTGCAATATATAAGATGGAAATAAAAAGTAACAACCATAAAAGCATATTAACACAAAAGAAATTTGAAATAAGAAGTTCACCTTAAAGAGCATGAGGAAGTAAGTCCGGATGTGTTCGCTCGATGAATTCTCTAGATTCCCAAGAGCAATCTTTAGGATTTGAGGACCATTGAACTTTAACAAGCGGAACATCTTTATTTCGAAGGCGTTTGACCTCCGAAGCAATAATGCGAATAGGATGTTGCTCATAAGTTAAGTTAGGTGAAACTTCAATTTCTTCAACAACACCGGGCTCAAGCATAAAATCGGATCTCGAAGGCATTTCCGTAGTTGAGAAACGTGAAACACGTCATGAATAGCAGAAAACTGAGCCGGTAACGAAAGGCGATAAGCCACGGAACCAATGCGTTCGGTGATGGGAAATGGGCCAATATATAGAGGTGCTAATTTTCCCGATCGACTGAAACGCACAACACCCTTCATAGGTGAAACACGAATAAACACAAAATCTCCCATAGAAAATTCTAATTTCCTTCTTCGGTTATCGGCATAGGATTTTTGCCGACTTTGAGCTTCTTTCATCCTATGTCGAATAAGATCAATCTTTTCTATGGCATCCCGAATAAAACTTGGACCTAAAACCAGCTTCTCACCGGCTTCAAGCCAACATGAAGGAGATCGGCATGGCCTTCCGTAAAGTGCCTCAAAAGGTGCCATACCAATAGTAGATTGGAAGCTATTATTATAGGAAAATTCAACAAGAGAAATATGATCTTCCCAACTTCCACCAAAGTCAAGAACACAAGCACGAAGAAGATCTTCAAGAGTTTGATTCACTCGCTCGGTTTGTCCATCGGACTGCGGATGATAAGAGGTGCTAAAATTAAGCTTCGTTCCCAAAGCTTTTTGAAGACTCTTCCAAAATCCACTAGTAAAAAATGGATCACGATCACTAACAATAGAAGTAGGGACACCATGCAATTTAATAATTTCTTTAATAAAGAGTTTGGCCAAAAGAGGAATGGTCCGATTAGACCGAACGGGAATAAAATAGGCGGATTTAGTAAGGCTATCAACAATCACCCATAAGCTATCATGACCCGAACGAGAACGGGGAAGGCCGTCAATAAAATCCATGGAAATTTGATCCCACTTCCAAATTGGAATGTCTAATGGTTGCAATAACCCACTGGGCCTTTGATGCTCGGCCTTAACGAGTTGGCAAGTCATGCAACGCTTAACGAAGTTAGCGATATCAAATTTCATTCCCTCCCAATAATAAAGTCGCTTCATATCCGCGTACATTTTACTACTACCGGGATGAATGGTGAATTTAAAACGATGGGAATCTTCTAATATGTCTTTGCGAAGATCACTAATATTTGGCACGACAAGTCTACCAAATTTTGGAATTCCACCACGAAAATCAATATCAAAGTCTTTCATACCTTCATTATCAATTTTATCCCTAAGATTTTGGCCAAGAAGAGCCAACTCGGGATCTAGCTTTTGAGCTTTAAGAATGCGGTCCAAAAGAGATGGATGAGCCTCAAGGCTACATAAAACAAGAGATGAACATAAATCGGATACACAATCTCGAATCTCACAAGTAGACAAAGTCTCGAGATCGTTCCATTCGGATATCATCATAGAAACAACCGCCTGTTGCTTTCGGCTAAGGGCGTCGGCAACACGATTTCCCTTTTCGGGAGTATAAAGAATATCAAGATCATATGATGCAAGGAACTCGAGCCAATGTTGTTGATGCAAATTAAGTTCCTTCTGAGAAAATAAATACTTCAAAGATTTATGATCGGTGTAAAGAATAAATTTCTCTCCCAAAAGGTAATGACGCCAAATTCGAAGAGCGAAAACAATAGCCGCGAGCTCTAAATCATGAGTGGCATATTTAGTCTCGGCTGGCTTTAATTGCCTAGAAGTATAAGCAATAACACGTTCTCTTTGCATAAGAACGGCACCCAAACCAACGCGACTAGCATCGATATACACAACAAAATCTTTGTTTCCCTCAGGAATCACAAGAATAGGAGCATCGGAAAGGAGTTCTTTAAATTTCTGAAAAGAAGTTCCACATTTGTCCGACCAAATGTATTTAACACCTTTCTTTGTTAAGCCGGTAATAGGCACGACAATTTTAGAAAAGTCTTTGATAAAACGACAGTAATAACCCGCCAATCCGAGAAAGCTACGGATTTCCGTCACACTCTCCGGTCTCTTCCAATTTTGAATCGCTTCAATCTTTGAAGGATCCACGGAAATTCCGGATTCGAAAATAATATGACCGAGAAACTTCACACGGGATTGTCAAAAGTGGCATTTAGAAAAATTTTCTTTTAATTGATTACTCCTAAGAGTTTCCAACACAATCCGAAGATGCTCTTCATGTTCTTCCTTGGTCTTTGAATACACAAGAATATCATCAATAAAGATGAGAACAAATCGATCGAGGAAATCTTTGAAACCTCGATTCATAAGGTCAACAAAATAAGATGGAGCATTCGTCAAACCAAATGGCATAACAAGCCATTCATAAGATCCATAACGAGTACGGAACGATGTCAAAGGAATGCTATCCTCTACAATACGAAGCTGATGAAAACCGGTTGCTAAGTCTAACTGTGAAAAGACTCTAGCACCACTAAGTTGATCGAATAGATCATCAATCCGAGGTAAGGGATACTTATTCTTGATAGTGAGATCATTAAGCTTGCGGTAGTCAACGCAAAGCCTAAGTGTACCATCGGATTTCTTCACGAAAATAGCCGAAGCTCCCCAAGGCGAGGAACTAGAGCGTATAAATTGGTTCGTCTCCAATTCGGATAATTTTTTGCGCATCTCCTCGTTTTCTTTATTGGACATGAGATAAGGAGGACGAGTAATAGGTTGAGCTCCAGGGATGAGATTAATTTTGAACTCAATTGCTCGCTTAGGTGGTAGTCCTAAAACGGGCTCAAATATGTCGGAAAATTCACGAACAACGTGAATAAGAGAAATGACATCCTCCTCATCATCATCATCGTCATCACGAGGATTTAAAGAATATAAAGATGCTGTCAAGCCGGAATCCGAATCTTTAAGTACAATAGAAATCTGCTCAATAGATTGAGGATGTCGAAGATAAATAGTCCGCTCAGGACATAGGATTTGAGCTTCATAACGGTTGAGCCAATCCATACCCAAAATCATTCTGAAGCCTAAATAACGCATGACATGCAAATCGGCTAGGAAAGAAAAATCACATAAAATAATATCGACATCTTTACACAATAAACTGAGCGTTGCGGATCCCCCAACCGGATTTGCAATTCTCAAAGAAGTCATTAAACACAAAACATCCAAAGAAAAAGTATCAACAAGTTCCTTTGAAATGAAAGAATGGTATGCACCCGTATCAAAAAGAACTCGAATAGGATGATCACGAAACACAATAATACCATCAAGGATAGAATGAGAAATACCTTGACCACGAGATGTGTTGCCAGGGGCTTGAGCAACATTAAGCTTTCCCTCCTTCTTATTTTGAAGTTTGGGGCATGCATGTAGAAAATGATCCGGGCTTTTACAATAGCGACAAGATCGGGGCTTTAAACACTTGTTCGCAAAATGGTCCTTAGAACCATAGTTGCAGCATTGCCCACTATTAGAGGAAGAAGTCTTTGTTGCAGGAGTTGCTTGTTTCCCCTTTTTGTTAGGATAAGGACCTTTGAATTTGTTTGGCATCTTCTTGTTGTTGAAGTTTGGTTTGGAACCCACCACTTCAACATCACTTTCCCTATCCGCCTCTTCAAGACGAAGAGCGATATCAATGAGTTGGTCGAAAGGAACTTCTAATTTTAGAAGTAATGGCTTCTTGAGATTTTTGTTTAAGCCATAGACGAATCTTTGATTCTTCTTCAATAGGGTGTTTATGTATTCAACCCCATACTTAGAAAGTGACTCGAATGATGCGACATAATCTGTCACGGAGGATTCACCTTGAACAAGGTCTATGAAACGTCGAACCAATGTCACTTTCTCTGCTTCTGGCACGAATTTTAATTAGAAGCGTTCCCGGAATTGCTCCCAGGTGAGATCCGCTTCATTAATCTCAGAAATAAGAAGTTCGTACCAGTCCAATGATCTTTCTTAGAGCATACTAGAGGCCACCTGAACTCGATGAAGATCAATAAGGTTCATGAGAGAAAAGATTCGATCGCATGTTCTTAGCCAAGCCTGGACTTCAATAATAGTTTTAGAACCTTTGAATGGATTCCCACCCAAGTTGGTATAATCGTTGCATAAGCATGCAAATCCAGACTTTGGGTGAGTAGGTTCCGGATTAGGTCCGGCTGGTTGAGCATTCTTTACTAGATCAAGAAGCTGCTGGGCAGACATAAAAACTCCATCCTGGGAGTAGCACTAGATTGACCGGCGCTGGGATGGCCTGGTCTAACCATTTCTCTTCCTTTAGAAAGAAAGAAAGAAGAAGAAAAGGTTATTCTCAAAATAAATATCAAACAATCATGATTGATAAAACAAGGAATCACAAAGAAAATAGGATATGACGGTACGAAGACTCGAATAAATCCTAAGGCACGACTCCTAAGATGGACTTAGGACGATGATCCTTGTTACAATATTCTACATTGTTCCGAAGTTTGGCTCTGATACCAAGCTGTTACGCCCCACCTCTATACCCACGCTAGCCAAGGACACTACGGGGTAATTCCGTCAACTAGCGTGGAGAATAAGGCTGTTGAGGAGCGACCATCCGTGTAATTGCTTTGTGCGAGCACCGATATGCCAGATAGTATAACATGCATTTTATTTCAAGAGGGAATCCGACATACCGATACAAAACTCAAAGCTACTACACAGTGGCTATAATATCTTCGGAAACAAATATAGAAATAAACATAACATAAATCAGTCACAGACATCCATATCACAAAGGCGGAAATAGATATGAATATATAACACTTAAAAGTGTTTATCAGAGTAGTGGTCAAAAAGATCCACAATATCACAAAAGAATAGATACAAGTGCTAGACAAAAGAATATGTATACATCATAGAGTCTACATCTCGAATGTATAACAACAAAAACTACAAATATTCTGTAGTAGACAAAAGTCAGAAGATGATCCCAAAAAGGAGTCAAGCAGAAGCACCTGTAACATCTCGGTCTGACCCGAGTATTATTTAATAAGAAAATAATAAACGGATCAGTCTAACTATAAATATCAGATGAAATGATATAGAATAAGAGATATGACAAAAACGTATCATAACCATAATGCCATACTGTGATAAGTACGTAATTAAAAATCAACAAGAGATTAATCAATATCACAAGAATCTTCTCAAAGATAAAAAGGAATGTCTTACTCTTTATTTCATTCACCAAACCATAAATGTTGACAATTATATCAATGCCAATCACAAAAGTTAATGACACACAAATTCACCAATGCAAAAATATTGATAAAACTTATCCATGTAAATCACGAAAATTGGTGAAACACAAACTCTAGAAATCAATCAATAGAAATCCAGAAAATCACAAAAAGGGGGAAAGAGGCCTGTCACTAGAACGAGAGCATGAAAACTCACCAACACATGTATCACAAACGGGTTGTTAACCCATGGTCGCTAACCATAGAGCCGGTGTCACGACGTAGTACAACAAACGCCCGAGGAACCAAACTCAAATAATTCAAGCACAACGATGTAGTACAGCGAACGCCCGATGAACATGAACACAAATAAATCCGGAACAACGACGTAGTACAGCGAACGCCCGATGATCCAAACTCAAATAATTTAAGCACAACGACGTAGTACAGCGAACACCCGATGAACCCGAACACACTAAATCCGGAACAACGATGTAGTACAGCGAACGCCCGATGAACCAGAACACAAATAATACGGAACATCGACGTCGTACAGCGAAACGTATGATGAACCAAAACAAAGAGACATCGTGCATTGCTAGTCTAAATCATAAAATGATCATCATCGATCATCAAGAAGTGTCAAATACACTAAGCTAGTAAATATATGAGTTTAGCTTCATGTCCCATAACCACTAGCTTAACTTAAATATTTACGAACAAATTGTAAATCTCCACTAGAAAATTGTCACAAGGGTTTCAATTGAACAAGTCCATAAATTAACCGACGAAGTAAACACAAGCGTTTCATACCACTTGTTTTGCTAAGCCGTTTAATTAGATTTTCTCATACGAATGAGGTAAAGGTTTGTATATACTAATAGATTGGAAAACGGTTTTGAAAACAAGCTTCATATTTAAAAATAGAGTTGAAATCGTCTTTGCAAAAGAGTTCAAATATTTACTACTAGTATAGAAAACCTTTATAATTTTAAAGTGACAAATCACAAAAACGATTGTAGAAACAATCAATCATAAAAATTCACATTCGAAGACGTGAATCAAATCCAATTAAACCGATAAAGAATCCATCGAAATGGATATTCAAAAATCCCGAAAAAAAGGAGTCATCAAAGTCATAATAAATGATAACAAAAAATAGGATCATCACGAATCGATTCAAATTGGAAATTCAATCCCAAAAGGCAAAGTGGGCAGAAACAACAAATTCAGTTGAATGAACAGAGATTTTCAGTTGACTGAATTCTGCCTGGAAACTTTCTGTTTCCAGGTTCAGTCGACTGAATAGAGATTTCAGTCGACTGAATCAGGCCTAGAAAATTTCTGTTTCCAGGTTCAGTCGACTGAACAAAGATTTCAGTCGACTGAATCTTGGCTGGAAACTTTCGGGTTCCAGATTCAGTCGACTGAACAGAGATTTCAGTCGACTGAATCATGCCTGGGCTGTTTTTCAGCTTATCCAAATGAAGAGCAAACTCTTCCAAAATGCAACCGGACGAACATTGGCTCTAAGGGTTTATGCCAATCAGCAACCTGGCCCTATATGCTCCTCGGTGCATCACCAAAAGTATGATCAAACATCCATAAAAGGATTTTCACACAAATTTGACTTCAAAAACCAAAAATTGGAATATTCACAAAACCAATCCAAATCAAGGGCAAATGCACATGAAGAAGTGTTAGGAATTCATACCTAACAATCAAAGATAATTATAAACATAGATGTGAGATAAAAATCTCACCTTTAAACCCAAAAGCAATGAATGAGAAGCTATAAAGCAATGGAAAGGGCAATCACACTTCAATTCCAACTCAACAACCTTGAATCTAAGCAAAGCTTCTTCTATTAGTTTGGAGCTAGAACTTGATTTGCAAAAGAAAACTAGGGCTTGGAGTTTTAATTTCCCATTCCTCTCTCCATTGTTGCAAAAGCTTGAGTATTAGGAAATAGAAGTAAAGTAATGAAGAGAGGAGGGGTGAAGCTTGGGTCTAATGAGCTGAAACAAGACAAAAGCCCTAAGTGAAAAAGTAGCAAAATTCTACCATCTCCAAACATATCAAAGTTTATACTTAAAAAGATCGCAAACCACGTTTTGAACTCAATGGAAGTGGTCTCGAGTCCTAATTCGACCGTATGCAAAAAGTAACTTTTCGGACTATAATTCGACTAACGATAAAATATTTAAATAAAATATTTAAATACTCAATCGTAAAATATGCTGGTTGTTACATAATTTCAAACCATATTAATAATTTAAATGATTAACTCTTCAAAATATTAAAATATTGATAAACCACTTTAAAACAATATTAATATAAATAAACAACTTTTAAAAAATAGTTATATTTCCTTGATAAAAATCCATACTTAATTTCCAACATGATCATTTCCATATTTATAAAACTATATTTATAAATCTCCATCGCTTTTATAAAACTTCCTTTTATAAAATCCCTTTATTTATAAACTCCATTTATAACTATATTTTCTTTATAAATCTCGCTTATCCATAAATCCCATTTAAAAACATCAATCACCATCCGTTTTTAATGTTGCCCCCACATGGATAATGTAACAACCTCGTTTTTGGTGCTATAAGATTTAAATTAATTTAGTTTAAAATAGAAGTGTTTGAATTTGATTATTGATAATTTTTACCTGATCGGCATAGTTAGAAAGTAGTTTTATTTTACACTAATGCCATAAATAATTAAATGGAGAGAAATGAGTTTCAAATTTGTGAGAAATTGTGAAATTTGGAAATATATTTTAATCGAGGGAAGTGTGAATCAAAACGATTTGAATTAGAATAGGTTTACAATTCAATAAAAGTATTACTTAAAAAAAGAATTAAATGATTATCACCCTATCGAAGCCCAAGCCCAAGTAGGACTTCCACACTTCATCTTTTAATTTCATTAGCCGCATAAACTACATTTGCTAAAAAAAAGGTAAAATCTAATCTATCCTCCTGAAGCCCTAAATTCGAAAATCATATTCAAACTAATAATGTCTCGCATCTTGTGTTATCCGACCAGAGGATTCAAGGAGACCGACCTAGCTTCGACGTGGAGGCATGTGCGCGGAGAGGCGGATGTCAGAATTTTGTCGCGATGGAAATTCACTCGCGCCTTGCCTAGAACCATGAGGAGGGTTGCAGCATTGGAGTGGAGGCGTTGGGGAGGAGCTTGACTTAGCTATGGGCAAGACAAGCTCAATGCCTGAAACTATTGTTCACGACAGTGGAAATTGGGATTTTTGGGTAGCGAATTGAGTTGGGATTTTGGTACTTGTCCAAGTCTATAAGGATGTTTCGATCAACAATTGGTTAAGGTGAGTAGTTTAAAACTGTTTTAGTTTATTCATTTGGATTAACAAAGGTGAGTAGTTTAAAAGTGAATTATAGATAAAATATTTTAGAAATCATTTTCTATATGAAAAAATTATATTAATTACTTTCAACCTATAAACTATTGTTGGCTTTTATTGCATTTAGCTTTTGGCTATTTTTATGCAAGTTTGAATTGGATTTATGATGAATTTCGTGATTTTCTATGATACAAAGAATTTTAATAAACGATTGAATTATCGGGTGGTATGGGACACTCTGTAGAATTCTTTTGATTATTATTATAATTTGTTAAATAGAGTTTAAAGTGGAAATTACTAGCTTTTAGTAAATACTTGAATTTACTTTCTGGTATGGGACAGTTAGCTAAATTCTTGTAATTACTGGAGTGACAGTAATCAACACTTAGAGTTGTATTATCTTAGGGTGTTTAGGTTTCAGACCGATAGATCCCCAAGAGTAGATAACTCATTTTTTATCGATCTAAAAATCGATACATTTTTAGATTTGGGTAGGAAGATCTCTTTTGGAAGATCTGTTATGGTGTAAATATGGTTGTCTCTTTCGAAAGGCAGATTTTTACATGCATCGTAGTCTATAGATACTACAACCTTTCAGTTTATTTGGTTTCATACAGTTAGACAATGTTTACCTCTTTCGAAAGGTAAATTTGCATGGGACAGATTAGGTACATGGCTGCTCTTTTCTTTGAGCGGTGTCCCTAATCTGCAGTCTCTTTTGGAAGGCTTCCTTCCTATGTAGCGGGTCTCTTTCGGTAGATTTCGTTTCATTGTATTAAACTGATATATGACTACCATTATTATTTCATTATAGATGATTATTTCTTCGGAGATTTTTGGTATGGATATTCTGTATCCTTTATGGCTTTGAGGGATTTTGAATTGGTTATCACCATATTTTGAGATGATGGTTTATTAAGACTTGATATGTATTTATGAAATGGTGATTTGCAGATATGCCTTATTTAAGTATTTGTTTTGGGCATATTTTATTTATGACTTAGTTGGTTTTATTAAGTCAAAATTTTGAGATCTGTATTTATTGATTTGATATGCCTTTTTAAATTTTTGGGATTTAGGCATATTTTGAGATGACTATTTTAGAGTTAAGTCATTTATAGATTTATATAGTGAATTTAATTAATATGCCTTATATGATTATTTGTTCGACATATTTTATATGGATTATTATTTTAAGTCATAAAGTTATGG
Organism: Allium fistulosum; assembly: GCA_030737815.1. Taxonomy (NCBI): domain Eukaryota; kingdom Viridiplantae; phylum Streptophyta; class Magnoliopsida; order Asparagales; family Amaryllidaceae; genus Allium; species Allium fistulosum. Next base: position 296,382,554 of record CM060906.1, on the reverse strand, counting down.
TATTAGCATCTCACTTTTTATTTAGATATAGTCTGACCCGTTTATTATTTTAATACTCAGGTCAGGCCGAGACTTTACAGGTACATGGACCCATTGACCTTTGGATTTTGGGCTAGCATTGAAGTAGACTATTTTGATAGTTTAGTTTACTTCATACTTGTACATATTGACAGTTAGAAGTTTATGTCATCTATATTGAATAGTAGCGACTTTGTACCTGATACAGGATTTTGGATATGATGTATATATTTATGTGGGTGGGTCAAGTACTGATATTTTGTAGACTCACATTCTATTATGTATATGATGATGTATATTACTCCGCTGTGATCTGCGACTCTGATTCTGATTTAGCTTTATTATATACTATTCTGAATATTTTTAATCGGTGTGTTTATTACTTTGTATTAATATCGCACACGTCAAATTTTCAGTTCTGATCCTAAAAAAAGGTAAATAAGATGTGTCAGTGTTAGTATAAAGATATATTCATATTCGATCGCCTTTAACCAACTGTATTCTCTGGATTTGCAGATGACATTACTTATAATGTTCTTTGCTAAACTGGGCATAGTGGTGGGGTCTTTACAGATAAATTCCTTTTATAAATTCATTTCTATTTATAAAATATCATTTAACATTCCAAATTTACCCTTACCTTCAATTTCCAAAATAGAATCAACTATTTTCTAAAATATCATTCCACATCTTATAATAAATCTACCGTTTGATTTATTTCTTTAATCTATTAAATGAGAATAGTCTCCTTTAATTTATAAACACTATTTAGTAATCCGCACTTTTATAAACAAAGTACGATTTCAAAAATCTTCACTTCATTTGTATAATATCACTTTTATAAATTACCACATTTGTAAATAAATTATAACATATGTACATATATATCACTTTATACAAAATGATTAATAAATATTTATATCAAAATATTTTTTTCCTTTTTAAAACCATATCCATTTGTTATTAAAGATGGACTTATTTTAAGATTTTAAAAATCTTTATTTTACGGTTCAAAAATCTCTATTTAAAATATTTCATAAAACTATTAATTTATAATGTCTAAAGTCATACTTTTTATTTTAAATTAATTTCTTCTTTAATTGACTCAAGAAAAGTATTAAAACGTATAAATTTTCAAAATCACTTTGAGATCCCTTTTTAATCGAAATCTTTATATTATAGTATTTTAAGATACCAAAATTAAAGCCCAGTTCTACTAAAGCACTAACAAGAAAAATCATATCCATATCATTAATATAGCATCCAACAAGTCATATATCACTATATATATGAAAAGTAAAATCAATAGTGTGAGGTATCCAATTGGATCCCTCCAACCTGTTCCCCTGCATCACATACATTATATAATCATAAAATATAAATCAACCGCTTCGAGGCGGGATCGTATACAAAGGGCCATCCGCTCTTATAGGGGAACGCAATAGGGTCTCATCTGCTCCATGGGCATGAATATATCCAAACCAACAATATAAAATAGTAAATCATCCAAACATTCAATCAACAATTTACCAACTATAAAGTATTACTGGTTAGCCAAAAACGTGAAATTAACTCACTTTGATTCCAGTAATCGCCAAGCGCTCCGGTTCGAATTAAAATTAAACAAACATTCAATTTTAACCCAAATGTCCACTAGCTCCAAATCCATCCTAGTGTAGTATTCGTCGAATCACTACGCAACCTGTTGCGTTCAATTTGGACCTCGTACGAAAAATTTACTAATAAATGAACAATTGAAATAATTAAATTATAATTAACTTTTTAATTAGTAATTTTTAAAGCTTAATTAACCTCTCTTCCCTCCTAATTGTTCGTTTTAGGCACAAAAAACATGACTAAACTTTCCACCATGATCGCCACCGCCTCGGTCAAGTCGTCGTCCATCGCATCGCCACCGAGCACCGCCCATGCCTTGCTGCACCTCCTAATGGTCGCGCCGACCCTCCTCGTGCCACCGTCGACCCAAACCAAACCCCCTTCCAGCCACAACGCGGCTAAATTGCTGCCGCCTCAAGCCACGCCACCTCAATCGCACCGTCCAGAATATTCCACTCCATTCGCCGATCTTCTTCCTAGTTGAAAACTTCTGCTATTAACGCCTCTAGGGGCTCCGATCATCGAGGACCGTGCGATTTGGGGAATTTGAATCGAAAAAATCGAACTTCTCTTTTGATATGCATGCGAATATAAAGGGAGAAAGTATGGGTGGGTATGCGTGTGCGAACAGTGTAAAGTATGGGCTGAGTGCTAGGGCATGGGCTAAAGTATGGCTAACACACACACACACACAGAAACACAGATATATATTAACTGAAATTGTCTAGCTTTTAAACATCCGAAATTCTCGAACTCTAAATGAGGTGTGCTGCCTGACGTTCTATATTTTATACCCCTCTTCCTAACACAATAGAACTAGTCTCGAGACCTAATTTGATCATATATAGAAGATAGCTTTTCAAATGCAATTATATTATATTAATTTTCTGAAATAAATTTCTACACGTTTCGAACTCGCACGCTCAAACGATACGTCCAAACATTACGAAATTCGACGGTATACAATAACTCACCATTACGAATCCAATGGAACCAGTTTCGTCCAATTCCGAGACAATGCCCCAGAAGGCTATTTTATACATTAATTAGAACGAATTGATATAAAACCCAAATTTATCACTTTTAAATCTAAATTAAAAGTTTACAATCTCCATTCTTATTTAAATAGAATTTAGATCAACTTTTGAAATCATTTTCATTCATATTCAACTCAAGATTTAATTATTTAAACAATTTCAAATATTCAATTTAACAATTTAATTACCCAATAATCGCTATATTTGAAATTCAAGTTATTCAACTTATAAAAATAACTTTCCAATATTTAAAAGTAATTAAATACTCCAAATTCAGATGACTAAATTCCTGGGTCTTTACATATCCACTGCAAACAATTCAAAAATTGTTTAGTCCTAGTAAAAAAAAGTTAATATTCATAACTTGTCATACATTTTTTGCAAGAAGTAAAAAATTTTACCAATTTTTAAATAGGAAATAACTTGTAGAAAAGCAAATTATCAAATCTAATTTTAATTTACCTCATATGTAAAGAAATCACAATAATGAAAGGAAAAACTTTTCGAAAATGTATATATTATGGACTTCAAAAAAATCAAAAAAGAAAAATTGTGCAGTATTTGTTTCTTTCTCTTCTACATCAAACTATTATTTAAATCAAAATGTGTGGTGGAATCAAGAGGCTGGAGGGGTACCAAAAAATAAGGATGCCATTGAACGCCCATACACACACATATATATAAAATTGAAAAAAAAATTAGCATGCTCTAAATACTATATTATAGAAGAGACAGGTGAAGGATTTTTAACGTAACGAAATTTTGATTAGCATAATTTGCGTCCTCGTATCAATTTCACATAATCAACTTCAATTCCAACATTGTTTAACATATCAACAAGCAAAAGTCAAAAATCAAACAAAAATCAAACATAAGAGCAACCCCATATTGGATCTGAAAAACCTAAACTAATTAAAGATGAGTTTTAAGTGGATTTTATTTATAATAAACTCATATACGTGTGACCTCAATCCTGATTCAACCAAATCGAAGAGGACAAAAAATATAACCAACTCAAATAGGCATCAATTCCAACCAAAATCAAATATATGATCGTTGATTCTAAAAAGTTTGAAGGTAAACCGAATTAGTAAAAGGATGAGGAGGTTATAAAATCAAAAAAATGAGGTAAAAAAAGACTTGAAAAATACATGAGATGCAAGGCGACGTGAATTTAAGTATGGGAAAAGAGAGATCAACAACGAAGCCTCCATATGTAAAAAGAAGGAGACTGGCAATTGTTCACGGTCTAGATCCAAAAGCCAGGGTTATGAGAAAAGGAACAAAGGATAACGTAAATTTGATTACGGTAATTGATTTTTGAATTTTTTTTCCTAATGTGATGGCTTGATTGCAAACTGTTCATTGAATTCTTAAGAAGAAAGATTGGAGCTGACTAAGAATTAATACAAAAAAGAAAAATTGCATTCTACGACGAAGCGATGGAGGTAAGCATCGAAAAATTGGGCAGAGTGAATTCTAAGGGCATTAGATAAAATTAAAAGTAGGGCTTAGAATAGAAGATGAGATGAGGAGAGTGAAGAATAATCGAAAAACAAAAGATGGCCTTTCAGTTTCAAAATATACATGACAAAATTTCATTGGAAAATTCAAGGACGCTTCAGAGCATAGAAAACCATACTCAGTATTAGTAGTATAGTATATATGTATATATATGCGTGTGCGTGTGTGTATGTGTATATATGTCCAACAATTTAAATATGAGTTTATCCCAACAAAATGTAAGAAAACTAACATAATAAAACATATTGCAATATGGGATGGAGACCAGTTAACAACATTTAAGAAGATACACCAAATATGGAATTGAACTTGCAATATATATGACGACAATAACAAGTTCCTAGAAGTGAAAAAAGGCAAGTTATGAATAGACTGCTAAGCAAAACACTTCTGTGTACAATGAGGAAACAATTCAAAAGGAATGCAACACACAATAGCATAGAAAATCGACTAGAGTTAAACCATGAAGCATTCATCATTGAACAACAAATGGAACCACTAGAGTCCTCGGTTACTTAAGAACAAGTGCAAACATTCACGCCTATGTCCAACCCCAAATAATAGTTGATATGGTTAGCGTAGTTGTTACCCCGCCTTTTGGTCAAGGCCGGGATATCAACCAATTGGCTAAAAAGGATGAATATCAAGGTTGGAGACCGATTGGAAACGAGGATATGATCGATACCGTCAAAATTGGACCGAGCTCCAATCAAGGTGGGATCAATTGGGAACGATAAATAGGGCTTGGAAAGGCTACATTTCAAATTTCAGGTCAATCGGAGTTCGTACGCTCAAGATATGGATGGATCAATACTATTGAGAAATGGTTTTGGATCGATGCCTTTTTATCGATCATTATGATGGTTAGTTCGGATCGATCGGTCTTTAGATCGGTAGGTTTTATATCGATGCAATTCGCATCGATTGGATGGATATGGCAAGGTGTGTAGGCACATTTCGTATCGATCAAAGTTTGGATTGATACGAAGGAAGCAAGGCTTGGATGGATATGGATTCGATGGGTACAAAGTCACATGTTTTATCAATGCACTCGGGATCGATACGAAGAAAAGAGCAGCTGATGGATATAAAAAGCAGTAACCCATGGGCTATTTTGTATCGATTGATTTCATATCGATCGATATGAAGGAGCCGGTCAAGTAATGGAGCCCTCAACATGGATCGAGGCGTGAAACTGGATCAATGCGTACTTGGTGGATGATGGACACAGATATGATGGATACAAAGTTCCTAATCGATACGAATCCCTCAGCCTCTTTGCAAATCGAATCTTGGATCGATCGTAACTCACAAACTACAAGTCCAAACATCATGAAATTTGCACAGAAGCTTGCTGATGCACTCAAGAATGTTCATGATTGATCTCAGCTTGATTGGACCATTTTTGGATCGATACGAATTATACTTGGATCGATCAGGATCGATCCCAAATGGCTCCAAATCGATCTGGTGGGCCCATCTGCGCATGAGAAGAGGTATTCCAGGTTTTGAGGCGGATATTTTCAGATCCGCACCTATAAATAGTAGCTCTATGGCAACTAAAAGGGACCTTCTTCTGTTTTTCTAAGCAAAACTCCGTCATTTTGTTTACTGATTTCCAAGGCTTGTAATTGTAATCTCAATATAAAAGGAATAAAATGATCAATTCAAAGTGGATGTAGGCCGGAGATAAACCACTATAAACTTTTTGTTCTTTACTTTCTTGCTCATTTTAATCTTGTTATTTCTTCACTTTTATTCTCTACTTTATCTGGATCTGAGATCTGAGCTTGGATATTGTGGATTTGTGTGTAAACACTGGTGCTTTCACTGCTTTTGGGGTTTGTGACCAATTTTGGCGCATACAGTAGTATCTTATATAACATCGGTTGTTATTAATAAATAATAACACCAATACATTCTATGAAGTTTATAACATATCAAAAAGAACTATTCTAGAGTCTCCTAAGCTTTATTAACATGATATTCTGAACATTGATATGCATTCTTTTATAATCCAAGCAATGACAATTAACTTCATATGTTGAAACCCAAACATTTACCAACTTATTAGCTTAGCCCGAATAGATCAAATGAGTTTTTATAAACACTAGTTAAGGCATATATAAGTCAGTGTTGTATACAGTATCAAAACCATTTTATCAAACACTAGTTTTCTAAAGTATAATCAACATGATACTCACTAATATCCATAAAAAACTATTAGCCCTAACCAATTCGTTTTTGTATTTTTAGAAAAACAAAATTAGTGGCGTATATAGTATCAAGAGCACCATCTACATTGAACTCATTAAAAATAAAAACACTACAAAAACAATACCAATTACCAACACCAAAAAGGCATCGGGGGACATCGGAAAATCAAATATGAATGCCTTGCCGACGCCTTACTAGGCATCACTAAAAATTATGTCAGAAAGAATCTATCGACGCCTGGAAGATGATAGGCGTGGTGTTTTACCGACGCCATATAGACAACTTTTTATCGATGCCTTACTGACATCATTTTGCTGACGCCTTTCGATGCCATGTCGAGTACATTTTGGATTATAAAATTTAAAATTATCGATGCCCTTCAGATGACATACCGAAGCCTAATGCCAAGTTAAGATGCAAAAACCAGATTTTTCGATGCCTTGCGAATGCATTTTCGACGCCATTGCTGATACAATTTGTAGCATTTCTGCTGACTTTCGCACCTCAATCACACATTCGTATACACATCCTAGATTCATATATCATATATCAATACAAATATCATCACCATCACAATACAAATCAAATTAAATGTCCATACCAAACAATACCATCACCATCATAATACAAATCAAACAATACGATAACCATCATAATACAAATCAAATATCCAAACAACACCAACAATACTAACACTAATATTCAAACCAAATATCCTAACAAATATATATATATATATATATATATATATCTTGTCTGAACCAAATATACATCTCCAAAGAAACCAAATGTACACAACCAAATACCTACTTATTTGAACCCTTCCTAGCATCACTAGCTCCAACTTTAGCTTATCGACATGTGACTTCAAATGTCAGTTTTCTTCTTATAAACCGATGGCGATCTCTACATTTTAACCAAGTTTGTTTTTTAATAATAAATAATTTTTTTTCCAGGTATTGTATTGATTGAGTGATTTAACTTTTACTTAATTTATTCAGTGATTTAATTTATAAATTTGTTTAATTTATAATTTAACTTAAATATATATATATATATTTGTTTAGTTTATTGAGCGACTTAACTTATTATTGAGTCCATATTTGTTTAACTTATAAATTTATTTAACTTTTACTTAATTTATTGAGTGATTTAACTTATACGGACATACTCCTATTTAATTTATTGAAACAAAATTTATAATTTAACTCAATTATATATGCACTTATTTAATTTATTGACTGGTTTAACTTATATATTCGTTTAGTTTATTGTGTGATTTAAAAAAAACTATAATTTAACTCCAATAAACTCTTGCATATTTTATTGAAACAAAATATATAATATGACATAATTATATACATATAATACATACATACATACACATATATATATATATATTCTTCAAAAACAATATATATATATATATAATTTTTTGAGTGATTTAACTTATACCAACTCATGTTTAATTTATTGAAACAAAGTTTATAATTTAACCTAATTATATATTTGTTTAATTTAAAGAGTTATTTAAAAAACTATAATTTAACTCGAATAAAGTCTTTTATATTCTATTGAAACAAAATATATAATTTAACCCAATTATATATGGGTGCGGCTATTGGGACACAAAATAAAACACTAAATTAAACGCAATAAGCATTAGCCATTGGATATGTTTGTCTTTACATGAAAGGTGGAATTCAGAGGGAGATCTAATGGTCAAGATCTCTTGTGTCTTATTTTGTGTTTGCATTTTGTGTCCCAATAGGACTTCCCATTATATATACGAGTATATATGCACGCCCAGGTGGACGGACCTGCATTTAGTCACAATGTGTATTCATTTATATTTGCATGTATGGAATTAGATTTGACAACGCCATTGCCATCATAAATTGAACATAAAACAACGATCGAGAAGAGTGAGACAACTAAAGAGCATTTATAGAGCCAATAACTTAAAAGCATTCATAGGTTTAGCATTTGTTTCTTTTATTTAGGTTTATTTTATAATACTGGAAATGGAAATAATACTTGAACTTTTACATGCATATGTTCTTTTAGCTAATGTGGGCTGTGAGCAAAAATGCATTTAAATACATCATCACTTCACAATTATATCAATAGCTAGATCAATGAGTAGGATTTCCACCATGACTTTTTGAAATTTCAAATTTGAAAGCTAACTTTAATATACAACCATGTTTATATTTTGAAATTTGAAAGGTGGCTTCAAATTAATTATTATTATGGTCACTTTGGGATGATCACTTAAAGATCCCATCAGAGTGCAGTTTTTATGACTGCAAATGTCTATGAAAGATCCGAGTGGTAACTTATGTTGCAATGAAAGTGTTTGTGACTTAATCTGACATTGTTTCTGTCATTATTTATCAATCAGTATATATGCACGTCTAGATGGGCCGGCATTTAATCACAATGTGCAAGCATTTATAGTTGCATCCCTTGAAGTAGATTTGACAGTATCATTGCCAGCATAAACTAAACCTAAAGCAGCGTCAGAAAAGGCTGAAACAACTAAAGAACAATTATAGAACCAATTATATTAAGTTTATTTTTGTTTTAGTTTATTTTATACTACTGGAAATGAAAATAATACTTATACTGCACATGCATTTTTAGTTAATGTGGGTTGTGAGCAAAAATGTATCTAAATACATCACCACTTCATAACATGGCTTCATCTCTTTTATTTATTAATAGCAAAAATTCATCGAATGGGATTTACAGCGTGGTGTTTTGAAATTACAAAGTTGAAAGATAATCCAGATATACGACCTTGTTTATATTTTTAAATTTGAAAGGTAGCTTCCAATAAATTATTATTATGCCCAGTTTGGGATGCATCACTTAAGAATCCCATCGGAGTCTTGGACAGTTTTTATGACTACAAATGTCTGTGAAAGATCCAAGTGGTAACTTCTGAAACAATGAATTTGTTCGTGACTTAATCTGACATTATTTCCATTAGTATTTATCAATGTATTTTTAGACCGGTAAACAGTCGGATATGGATTCAAATAGTGTCATATCTGTATATCTTAAACTATTTTCAAATATCAAATATCTGTATCCATAGATGTGGATGGATATCAGATATTTATCGAATATTTTTTGACTAATTCACAATTCATAAATCTAAACAAATAAATAGACAATTTGATTCATTATAAATCCATTTCAGTATTAAAAATATAAACAATAATAATATAGTAAGAAATATAATTTTAAGCAGGAGATATTGATTTTTATATACATATTAATTTTTTTTACCTAGATAAAATGGTAAATGACGATCATTTTATGTACTAAAATACGCAAAAAAATTACTATAATGTTGATAAACACCGAATAGATAATTATTGCATACGGATATAGCCTGTATCTATTTTTTGGTTAACAGATAATATTTTTTATGTCTAATACAAATACGGACGAATTTTGAATTTTTCGGTATTCATTGACAACCCTCTTTAACCATGCAAATCAATGATACTGCTTTTATTTTGTTCTAAGTTATTAATCATTAGTGGAATCGTATCATTCATTTTTTTATATTTTTTTTAAGGTTTTGGGTTCATTGTCATGCACTTTATATGATAGATGATTGATAGCACTATAGCAGCAAGTAGATGAGTAAGGGGTGCATAACCATTAATCTGCTAACCATTCAAATTCACTTAGCAGAACGATAATAACATGTGTAGTGTTGTGATTCTTTTTCTTTCTTCCTTATATTGACTATTTGCATGAAGTACAACTACATATATTATTTTTGTATATTACAACTTCAGTTTCAGAGGATTGTGTTGAGGTTTGTACATTATGAAGATGAATGGTTAGTAATGTTACGATAGGGTATAATATGATTGTAAATTGTTTATAAATTCATGTATAGTTCTATATATCTTTGAAATATTTTCAATTATAAATTAATATTAAAAATGTTTTTTCTTTGACTTTACTGAAAGAAAAAATGTGTTACGATTGACAGTCATCACTAAGACATGTTAGTTTTAAAAATATAATCGCTATATTCGTGCAACATAAATAGCAAAGCTTTATTGTTTATTTTACTTTTTGATGAAAGAGTGGACCTTATATAGAGCACTCATTATTTATTAAGTAAAAAAATCAAAATCCGCACAATAGTTTGTTGGGAAATAACTATTACAAATATTAGGGATCATCTCTATGATGATCAACGGAATATGATAGGTAAAAGTAAAACAAAAAAATAAGTTTACAATTATATGGATTGACACTGATAATACTGCACTATATACATATTGACATTAATAATACCGCACTAACTTTGTGAATGAATATAACATGGGTTGTGCAGCCTGGCTGAAAAGGATAGGCATGAGTTTGTGAAGCCGAGGCGATGAGAGAGCCTTATGAACTGCTGTTGCTGCATGACAGGGAATGAGGAGCTACTGATGCGTGCCAGGTATGGATAAGATGCTGATGTGAGAGGTGAGGCAAGGAGTTGCAAGGGTCGAAAGTGCTGATGTTGCATGCACTGTAACAAATCTAAAGTTGTAAATATGTGTTGAATGATTATGTTTTACCAGGTTGCTGCAATGATAGGCCTGAAGGGATGATACTGCAAGATGTTGTAACAGGTCGGTCTGAAAGATGTGCTGTGTGCATATGATGGTGCTGAAAAATGCTGGGAAGTTTGGACTGAAAGACGTCGATACTGCGAGTTGCAAGCCTAGAAGAGATGGGATGAAGTACTGTAGTGTGCATGCTCGAGTTGCTCAGAGATGCAGGATTATGAGCTTGTGTGCTATTTGAGTGACTTATTGTATACGCATCTAATAGATCAAGACAGAGAAGATAAAACTATCACAAACAAAATATTAAACTGTTATCAAAATTCAAATTTGTGAATATGTTCCACAAAAAACTTAAATGCAAAAATATGTGAATATGTCATGAGAAGCTTCCTGCATCTTGCATTCTTTGGAGCAGACGCATTTTTTAAACTGTTAGTGATAGTTCCAATTTAAAACAACACGCTAGTGTAAGTTTGTTTGGAACAGTTAGACATATCTATTCTATATCTATCTATCTATTAAATCTATTAATAAAGACTGAAACATGGCCACTGGTCATCCTAATTTTTAAGAATTTTTAGAAATAAATCTTAAATTCTCCTTTAACTCATACCCTTCGCTTTGACATAATTGTTTTATTAACACCAGCAATATAATCCTATACAATAAATAAATTATATACTCAATATGTATGCATGTAATAATAATAACTAAAAAGTAAAAAAGTGCTTGAGTTTAATAACAATACAAAAAGAATGGTGGGCTCACTTCATGGTGTGGTGGCACGTCGGTATCTGATTCCGCTTTTCATTTGACCTGTTGCATCATCATGTTATACTCTAAATCTAAAAAAAGATGCCAATGTGCCATCATCTTTTAGAACTGTGCAACAAACCTGCAAATATAATGTTTTGAAAATATGTAAAACATGTGTAATTAAAGCATACAAAACTATAAAACAACCCATGAAATATCATCATTTGCAAATGCACATTATATCTAAATCAAGAAGAAGAAGAAAAATCAATAGAAAAAATCCATCCAACTCACTTTGATATCCCTAAATGGGATAAGCAAACTCTTTTCAAGTTTAGATTCTAAGCCCAGAAATCTGGAGTTTCTACTTGTTGCAGCTAGTACATCTAATAATCAAAATATGCAGAGGAACCTTTCATCATCTGTTTGATCTCTAATTTTACTTGATTTACCGCACAATGTGTTTTCAGTTTTATTCAAGTGCTGGGTAAACCAAGGAACTTTCAAATTTAAGCAAAGTTCTACATATAAATATCAAATCATTCCCAGAACAGAGCATTAGCTTTGTATGCTTGAATTATTTTTATAGAAATATTCATGTTATATTTATCTAATTATACTTATTTTTTAACCATTCTTTTATTACGATGCCACCAATGAGCTCAGCAAAGTAAGTTGTGTCACCATATCGACTATATTTTAGAACAATTATAAAATAAATTCTTATGCTTTAGACAGAAAAATATACCTTAGAAATTTGCATAAGCCAAGTGTTAACTGATCTACTCTTATCGGTTATTGTCTCTGTACCAACTTCCAATCTTCCAATCATTTCTTGAACGATTTCATATTTGTAAAGGAGAGAGGTTACAATAGTCACACTACAGCAGGTAGAAAATAAGTACGCAACTTTCAGATCATATATGACATCAAAGAATATGGATACAATGAAACTAAATAATTAGAAACTTAAACAACCTTGTTGAAATAACTTCCTCCCCTTATATACAAATTCAATGCAATCTTGTCCCAATCCAATTGTGCACTTTCCCTTGCCTGCTCCACCGCGTGCTTCAACCTCCTACTGCAATACAAATCGACTGATTTAGGATAAAGATAAATCTTTGATAAATGTGGGTTTCTTTTACTGGGATAAAACCATTTTCATCTATTATTCAAAATAAAATAAAGCTACCAATAATTTTGGTTAGGAAAGCTGACAAATGATTGGTTCTATGCTTGGAAAAAACCAATTATTGCATTAGTATTATAGACATAATCTAAACCTGTACTAATGGAAATAATTAGCCTATTTTTTTAAAAAAAAATATGCTCTAATATCTACTTTGTGTCACATAAGTTTAGCTGAAAATTTTGCTAACAATCAATGCTTCCTTCAGTTGGCACATTGACAAAACTGTTAGTGAGAGAAAAAGATCGTTTAAATTTATTTACTTAAAAAGCACGTGCATGCTAGTTTTTAATACATAGTTAACTCTTTTTCGAACATAAATTTAAAGGAAAAGAGGGCATGAACAATGGATTAAGAAAAACTGCCTATTCATGAATTCTTTTGATCTGCTCCTATTCATATATTAAATCTAATAATTAGTTTCTAACTATATAAAAATCTGGAATCTCAAAAATAGAAAATCGTTCATCATTTTGCTGCACACATTCCAGAAACTGGAAATCAATCAATAGAAAAAAAAATCTCCCCATGCCGTCGCAAACCCCAGACGTAAACTCGATCGATCTGAAAATCAATTTTCCAAGATCGATAGCTTGAAACAAAGTCGATGTCGGAAATAGCAAAATCGCGAGGAAGAAAGAGCTGCTGAAGACGCCGGAGCAGAGCAACTATCACTGCTATGTCTAGAATCGCGCTGAAGTAGCCTTAGAATGAAGTAGCTTTAGAATGTACAGTTCAATGGACTAACCATCAATCGAATGTTAGAGAAGATGATGGATCTGCAGTCGCGTTGGATCTGAGGTCATGTCTTGCTTTGCAGGAAGGAAGAAATGAGAGTAAGGGGTTTAATTTGGGGAAGGCTGAAAGAAGCGAAAGTGATAATGGATCGTGAGTCTTTTTAGGTTTTCTAGTTTGGGGGAGGACGAAGTGAGAAGAGTAGAATGTGGCGAGAAGCAGATGCAAAAGAAGACGATCTGATAAGAACAACGTGCGAAAGAAAAGAAACGAAAGGGCATTTTGGGGATTTCAAAAAGACACAGTGTAAATTAAGTCATGGAGTTTTTATTATTAGCAGTAAATATAACTTTTTAAGTGATTTAACTTACATAGAAAAAAATCCTGTTTAATTTATTGAAAACAAAATTTATAGTTTAACTCAATTATATATACACTTGTTTATTTATTGAGTGATTTAACTTTTATATTCGTTTAATTTATTATGTGATTTAAAAAAACTATAATTTAACTTGAATTAACACTTGTATAATTTAATGAAACAAAATTTATAATTTAACCTCTATATATATATATATAATTTTTTGAGTGATTTAAGTTATATTAACAAACTCCTATTTAATTTATTGAAACAAAATTAATAATTTAATTTAGTTATATATTCATTTAACTTATTGTGTGATTAAAAAACTATAATTTAACTCGAATAAACTCTTGTATAATTTTTTAAAATTAATTTTATAATTTAACTTAATTATATATACATTTGTTAATTATTGAGTGATCAACCTATATATTCATTTAATTTATTGTTTGCTTTAAAAAACTATAATTTAACTCGAATAAACTCTTGCATAATTTGTTGCAATAAAATTTATAATTTAGCCCTATTATATATATATATATATAATTTTTGAATGATTTAACTTATACATACATAAATTAAATACATGTATATATACCGTAAACTCAATGAAAGCATCATCTACCCAACTATTGGCGGTGGACCCATCCTCAAGCTTTCAAGCTCACTTAAGCTCCTATTCCTAAGAAACTCAAACACCCGCCCTGGTTGCACAACAGGACATCGTGGTAATATTGATATAATGAAGCGCCGGATGACTTTCGTTTTAGTGGTGTTATAACTGATAGTGGAGGTTGGGGTGGTGCTGGTGGCAGTAGTGTTGCCATTGGTGGAGATAACCACCATTACCGACAATCAGCGACTCCAGTGTTAACAGCATCTCATCCATCACTATCCCAACTAACCACCACCAGTTATAACAGCATTACTACGCAAGCTCTAGCCCCTCCTCCATTAATACTACCATGCTACGATGCCGTTCAATAAAGGAGGTGACCGAGGAGGTTTAAATGGTTCTTCACCATATTAATACAATGATAGTTTTTTCTAATGATGGACATCGCTTCTTTTTAGTAGATTCTACCAATGTTTTGATAATATCCATTGAAAGATTAATAGAAAATGCAAAAAAGGAGCGATGCCCATCATCGAAAAAAGCTATCATTGTATTATTGATGAAAAACAGAGATGATGGTCTAAAGCCACAGCGGTGGTGACCTGACATGCGTAGTAGTGCTGTTATAACTATTGGTGGTGCATGGGACAGTGCTAGTGGCGATACTGCTACCACTGGCGACGATAACCACCATCACTGATGGTCAATGACTCCAGTGTTAACAGCAACGCCCTAGCACTTTCCCAATCCACCATCACCGATTATAATAGCACTACTACGCATGTCTAGTCATTACCGCTATGGATTTAGGCCATCTTTGTTTTTCACCATCTAATACATTGATAGTATTATATGGTGATGAATCTTTTAAACCTTCAAGTGTAACACCTTTAAGTGCAATGGAAACGTTCCTACATGTAAACAAAATTTACATTATCTTTCACATGATAGTGTTATTAATTCAAAATAAACTTTTAGTATGAAAACAAAGAGCATACACACTAGTACTATAATCGTCTAAAACTTATCATGTACATCAATTCATCCAAAACTAGTAAGAATTTAAACTCAAAATTCAGAAAATATTCATATCATTTCCATTATTGCTGGTGATCGTAGTTTCAACAATGTGTACATGTACGTAGTTAAGATCTACATCCTATGCTTTACTATTATTGATCCATTTATCCCCGCCAATTAAAATAAACACACTACTAACTTATTATTCTGCTATTGATTCGACTGACGTATAAAGTATATTTCATCTTCTATTTACTCATTTGACAAGACTACGTATGCGTAGACTATTATATCCGTCTACTCAAATTTACATACATGCTCGATAATTTTATTTTTCCAATTTACTAAAAATTAATAATACATAATATCATTTAAATTCATTATCTAACCTTAAGTTAATACTATATAAATCATACCGACGGAGGGATGTGCTTACGGCAGCTTAAAGGAGGCTTGGGCTTGCGATGGTGACTGGTTGGCTGGCGGTGGCTTGGAACCTTATGCTGCAAATTGGAGGAGACACTGGGCTTAGGAGGTGGTGACGTTGACTTGTAGGGATGAGGTGATGGTTGCGCTTGGGAGGTGGCGACTTGGACTTGGAAGGTGGCAACTTGGGTTTGCGGTGATGAGGTAGGGGCTTGGCTTTGGCTTGCGACGACGATGTGATGACGAGGTGGCATAGCTTTGGCTTGTGGTGGCATGAAGGGAGGAGGAATCGACAGGAGGAGAGGCATAGTGGAGGATTCATATTTTATCCTTTTTAATTAGAGATGTGATGGAGGAAGGATCGTCGTTGGGATAAGTATGGATGGGGTTGATGCCTTGTCGATGCTAATATCATTGACACCAGCATAGCATCGGTTATTGTATAGCTATAGAGTTACCTATGACTTACTGATGCTCCGTCGATGCCTAAAAATGTGGCGTCGATGAGACGTCATTAACATCAAGTTGGTAGATAACAAGTTTTCTAGTAGTGAAATAAAAAATAAACAAAAGAAGAAGAAGTCATAATTCTGTGTATACTAGGGTTTATAATTACCAGAAGAAGATAGAGCGGACTATTGGTAGAGGAGGTGTTGATGGCAGCGAGTTTAACCAAATCACCCAGCTGCTCTGCTTCAATGCATCGATCACCTCCCTCTTTGATGCATCTGATACACTTGCTCGATTTGACCATGATAAAGCTCAGAACTTGGAGTCGAATAAATAGTTTATAAAGGCGAATTATGCTAAATTTGATTCCAATTTTCAAGTAGAATTACTCATCTCCACACTTGCTTTCTTGAGCATTAACTTCCACTGCACGATTGTGGTCAGATATGAAGATAGTGGAGAAAGTATCCAATAAGGACTAGGTATTGTGGTGGAGAAAGTGGAGAAAGGGAAACTATTTGATGATTTTCTTTTGAGATTTTGCTGTGGGATTTGGTATTTAGGGTTAAGGAAAAATGAAGTAAGCGGGAAATGAAAATAACCAAGAAATAATGGCGGGAAACAAGTAAAACTATTATGCTGACCATTAATTTTAAGAATGACCAAAATGAGAAGAATAGTAAATATTATTATAAATTTTTATTTTTGAATTTTAGAAAAATTTCAAAATTTTGTTTCTAAATTATATCAGCTTTTTAAAATTTATTTTAGAAAATTTTGGAAATTTAGAAATATAGAATATTAAATATTATTATTAATTATAATCATTATTTTTCAAATACTAAAAAATAAATATTATTTATTAATTATTAAATATTAATTACTTATTAATTATTAGTTATTAAATATTAGTCAAAATTATTAATTATTTAACAAAATTTATTTAATAGTAATTATTAATTATTAAAAATTAATCAATAAATATTACTTCTTATTTGTTAATTATTAATTATCAATTATTAATTATTACTTCTTAATTATAATTGAATATTAATTATTAATTGCAGTTTATTATATATATATCATTAATTGTTAATTATTAATAGTAATTATTAATCATTAATTATCAGTTATCAATTATTGAATATATTATTAAATAGTAAATTACTTATTATTATTATTAATTATTAAATATTATTTATTAATTATTAAATATTGAATTATAATAAATTATTAAATTTATTAAAATTGTAAATTAATTAAATATTAAACTTTAATCATCAAATGTTAATTATTAAAAGTTAATTATTAATTATTAAGTATTTAACATTAATTATTGATTATATTTATTAATTATTAAATGTAATTATAAATATTAATTGTAATTTACTAATTATTAATAATTACTATAATAAATTAATAAATATAAACGATAATTATTGGTTATAAATAATAAATAGTGATTATAAATTATTTATTAACGGTCATTAATTATAATAAATTATAAATAATGACCTATATAAGCTATCATTTATAATTATTAATTATAAATTACCGTTTATAAATTATTAAGTACGTAATAATTATTTATTACTAATTATTAGTTATTATAATATTTAAAGCAAAAGTAAATATATTCAAAAAAATTAACGTTAATTCAACCTTTTCCTATAGTGAACGTTTCCTTTAAGATCTTTACAACTTATGTGTAAAAACAACTTTTATTGTAGTTAATTAGTCTCTACAATGCTTAGGGAAAAAGTCGTAAAAAACAATGTTTTTTAATGATTTTTCATAAAATTTGTAGAGGGAACTATTATAAGGTTTTTATAAAAACGTTATAAAAAGAAGGTTTTTACAATATTTGCTTCAAAAACGTTGTAAAATGGCTATTTTATGACGTTTTAAAAATAAACATTGCTAAAAAAATTATAATATGCTCTATTATATATTTGTTATATTATTATATATTAATTAAGTAATTAATCTAAGTATAGTACTATAGAAAATCGTTAAATTATTTGCCATGTGATAATAATTACTAGAAGTTGTAATCATGAGAGAATTATCACTGTATAGAATAAATATTATTTTATACGTCATGTTTAATATATTCAAGTTGATTTTATATGGACTTACCTGTCAAAAGTTCAAACCTACCACCAAGAATACGGTAGTAAATCCTTAAAAAAATGTTGAGCCACATATATGATTCATGGGCATACCTTGTATAATACTAATGACCACTACAAGAAAACATACGATTTCTGACGGTAGGCAGCCGGTTGCGGCCGTCGGAAACCGATGCAAAAAACCGTCGCAAGTTCTCCCGTCGCCGCACAGTTTTTCCGACGTCTTCCAACAGCACCCATCATAATCTTTTCGACGGCTACCAACATATAACCCGACGGCTCTAGATCGCCGTCGAAGACACGTAGCCGATCAAGAGGTAGCAAAAAAACCGCCACTAGCCGCCGGAAGCCGTCAGAAAATTTGACCTATAAGCCGTCGCCAGCCGTCGGAATTTCTGAAGCATTTTTAGGGTATTCTGCTGCATTCTAGCCTACTATACACAATGCAGAAACATAATATAGTCACACACAAGCACATATTGAATTCAGATATTCAATATAATATCAAATCATACAAATATACTCAAATCACATAAAGAAAATTAAACCAAGCATAACTAACATAAAATCAAACCAACCAACACTTCGTTAACATAATGTACATAGATGTCATTGTACAAAATATACACCGTGGAACACCAACTCCCCACCATCAACTCACAAATGTCAAAATGACCATCACCAAATGTACCATCAAATAATATACACAACATCTCAAAGTATCCAACTCCACTAACTCAATGTATCATCAAAAAATACAAAACAATGACGCAAAACAAAAAAACATACCTATTACTCCTGCCAATCACTTCTAGAACCTCTGGAACCAGCTGAAGATGAAAAGCGGCCACCATACTGCTGCATGTACTCAGCAATACGCTGGTCCAATAGCTGTGTTATCTCAATGGCCTACCGACGGTTCTGCTCCTCCAACTGTGCCACCTAGCTCTCAATTCCTCGATCTCTGCTAGATCGATCTGTACTCTGGTTTGGCTGGCTCTCTTCCGTCTACCCTGCAATACTTATTTAAGTAAAAGTTCAATTACTATAATCTTACTATCGAAGCTACAGCATAATATGTTAATTGTTACATTTTAAACTTATTATTGAAACTAAAGCGATGTGAAGTTCTTTAAAACTTAAAGATTACTAAATTGTTATATCTAAATATATTATTCATTACCACTTGATTGCCAAAACTGTAACGCTTGTTCCTTGAAGGTGTATCCATGACTGACTCAAAAATAACATCCTCCCTGTCCGTAGTCAGCTGCACTCGACCAGTTTCCTCTAGGAGTTTCTGCCTTTGTTCCATAAACCATGCTTGCATGAACAAATAAAAATACATTTGAAATTAATAGCATGATATCTTAATTCGTTATACTTTAATAATTAAAACAAATACTAATAGTATATAAACTAAAATATGCTTACATGGCTCTTCTATGATTTATCGTCATGCCATGTATATGAAACAGTCCCGTCTGGATTTACATGCTCGACGACATGAGTATGGGTAAATACATCCATCTACGATACGGGACTCTACGACTCAGCTTCCGAAAATTGATTATTATGTACTATTATTGTATATTCAAAATTATGCAGCACGATAACTATTTACAATTCACAGTTAATATATTTACCAACTCCTAGCGATATTGTTGGAACGACTTGGACCCTCCTCGATGAGTGATAGGATTTTTGTTCCTATTTATAGAGTTTCTCTACGACTCTGCCTGTACATTTAAATAAACAATACATTATTTACTTACCAAATATTTTTTGATATTTACATATCAATCAAATAATTAATAAAAGATTAGTACACTTACCTTCGCTTCGTCACTATCCCAATGCATCAGCCACCCTTCCCACACACTCGCTCTCATCCAGTTCGGCTTCTCCCCTTTATGCTTCATAGCCGACATAGAATCCAAGTAATTCTTCCTCATCTTCTGCATCCAGTAGTGTCGTACCAGCTGCATGTCATCTGTTTGGACGTCGACTACGGCCTGCATTTCATGATAAACAAGCAACAAATAATTAAATTATATAATGTGAACAATAAATAAGCGACAAAAAATTTAGAATGGAAAACAGAAGATTATACTTACAATGAAATCCTACCATATACACTCCATGATGTTGGAAGGGATATTATCTCACTTGGTCCAACAAGCTATCATCCTACTCTTATAAGAATCTCTCTAAACTGATAGAGCTACAGCTGACGGCTGTAGGTCGAACCCCCTGTATTAAATATGATATAGATTATTATATCGTACACAAAATATTTATGATGCTGAAAAAAATTTAATACTTACCCCTCCGCTCTAGGCACCAGATACACAGCGGGACGTGTGGCGGCTGCGATGGGCCGCTGCCACCGCCTACGGATGAAGATGAGCTCCTCCTTCTGGATGACACGATACCTATCATAGACATGTCATTTTATAAGAGAATAATAGCATAATAATGAAATATATTGTATAATAATGACATAAATGACATAAAGTACATAAAGTGCAAAATATACCTGATTCAGATTGGGTCTCATATTTCGATGATAAGCAGAATATATGACATTTTTAACATAAATTGCTAAATAAATGACATAAATGGTATTAAATAACGTGAATGACATAAATTACACAAATGACATAAATTACGTAAATGAAAGCAGATTCGGTTTCATAACTAACATAAATAACATAACTTGCAAAATAAATGTCATTAATTACATAAATTGCATAATACATCAGAATTCAACATAATATTTATATCAATCCTTGTCGTCTTCTGATTCATATTCGGTTTCATATTCTATGTTATTTTCCTCTCTACTCTCAAATGCTTATACCAAAACGTTTGATTTATCGTTCAGAGGTCTAAAATTAGTACGATTGTCTGTTATTATTATTTCATTGCTTTGCTCAAGATCTGCCTGATAAGCTTGTTCGTCTGGAATATACTTTCCATCAAACATAAATCTTGCCTTTGTTTTAATAACCGCTGACCAATCCGCTTTATCTCTTTTTAGAGACGGATAAGGAGGGTAATAAACTTGCAATGCTTGTTTGGCTAGTACAAAATGATCGTACTTGTGATAATGCGATGTGTGCTTTATTTCAATAAGATTATAATCCTTGTGCACATTAATTCCAAAATCTTAAACATTACTGAACCAATTGCATCTAAACAAAAAACATCCTCAATGGGTCGTGAGAAATATGTCGGTTGCAAAATTTGGGTTAAAACGCCATAAAAATCATTTATATGATTTTCTGGATCATCACAACCTTTAACAAATACACCTGTATTATTAGTTAATTTTTCAACACCATATTCTTTGGTGTTAAATTTATATCCATTGACGAAATATATTGGAGTCTTGACATTTCTTTTTGGTCCCAACAGAAGATGTTTCAATCCTTCGTTGACCATGCAATTTTGCGGTTCATAAATGTACTTTGAAAACCAATCAGAAAATTCTTTACTGAGATCTCCGCATGGATGTTCTCTTTCCTAAATACTACATATATGAATAAAATATTGCATTAAATTCTACATGCGCATGCATTATTGAAATGAATAAATCAAGAATTATTATTTCATATTACCTAACAAATGGTGCAACCTCCGCACAATTAAGAAGAATATAAGTGTGTGCCACATGAAGATCTCTATTGTCTAACCATACATCTACACATTTTTCAAAAGGTCGACCGTGTTGCCAAAAAATAGATAACATTGTTTGAGAGGACTCTTGTTCGTTGCCTTCATCATTACGTGGAACACTTTCAAATGATATGTTCACATGGTCACTGAAATAGTGAGAGAAAAAGAATGAAGCTTCTTCTTCAATGTATGATTTACAGATCGAATCTTCAACTTGTGCTTTTTGCCTCACTTTTTTATTCAGATGATTAAAGTATCTATGAAAATTAATTTACATTAACTTTAACTTCTGAAGGTAATTAAATTAATAGGTAACATATTTCATACCTCTCGAATGGATACATCCGTCCATATTTCTCAGGACCTCGAAGTCGTGCTTCAGATGGGAGATGAACAAGTAAATGTTTCATTACATTAAAAAAGCCTGGTGGAAATATTTTCTCCAGTTTGCAAGCAATATAAGAATATCTTCTTCAAGTTTACGCAAACGTTGCACTTTTAACATAGTTGAACAAAGCACTTTGTAAAACAAACTAAGTTCCGTTATTACCTTCCAAACTTTTAAGGGCAATAATTCTTTGAATACAACGGGTAATAAATTTTCCATCATTATGTGACAGTCGTGCCTTTTCATTCCACTCAATCTACCATTTTTAAAGTCAACACATCTACGAAGATTTGATGAAATCCCATCAGAAAATCTTAATCCTTCCACCCATTTTAACATAACTTTAACTTGATTATTATCTAACTCATAACACGCTTTAGGTTTTTTATTGTTGTTTGGTTTCATATGAAGTTCAGGACGTTTGCATAATTCTTGTATATCGCATCTTGATTTCAAATCATCCTTAGTCTTCCCCTTGACATTCAAAATTGTGTTAAAAACATTATCAAATACATTTTTCTCGTTGTGCATCACATCAATATTATGACAAAGCAGAAGATCTTTCCAATAAGGCAACTCCCAAAATATATTTTGTTTGCATCAATTATGAATAGTCGGTTTGCCTGCAATTCCTGTTTGTACTCCAGTTTCATGTATCTTTGGATAGTCCTAAGTTCATATATGTCTTCGCTTGACCATGTCTTTGATGATTGTCTGGTTTCTACTCTATTAGCTAAAAAATTTTTCTATCTCCTCTGAAAGGATGATTGACATGGAGAAAACATCGATGACAGTCAAACCATGAAATATTCTTACTATTCGGTAAAGAAAATGCCCGTGTTTCTTACATGCAATAAGGACAAGCTAGAAGACCGGATGTACTCCATCCTGAAAGCATTGCATAAGCAGAAAAATCACTTATAGTCCACAACAAAGAAGCAAACATATGGAAAAAAAATTATTTGAAATTTTGTATGTTTCTACTCCTTCGTTCCACATTGTCTTTAATTCCTCAATCAACGGTTGTAAATAAACATCGATTCCTTGTATCGGATCGTCGGGACCAGGAACGACAACAGTAAGAAACGTATATTGAGCTTTCATACACATCCATGGAGGTAAATTATAAGGTGTGATGATAATGGATCAAGATGAATATTTAGCACAAAATTGAAAAAATGGTAAAAACCATCCGTACATAATCCAAGTCTAACATTACGACTCTCCGCTGTAAAATTGAGATAAGTTTTGTCAAAATGTGTCCATGCTTCTCCATCGGCCAGATGTGTCAACATATCTTCTTTCTCTGTTCTCACACTATGCCATCTCATATTAGGTGCAGTTACAGCAGATGCATATAATCTTTGAAGCCTAGGAGTGATGGGCAAATAATGCATACGTTTGTATGAAACTTCCTTTCCCTTCTTTTTTCTTGGTTTGTACATTTCCTCGTTACATATTCTACGCTTTCTAAGAGTGATGTCCTCTTTTCAAAACAACATGCAGCCATTTAAACATGTATCTATTTTCTGATAAGGTAAACCAAAAGTCAACATAAGTTTTTTAACTTCATAGTGATTTTCAGACATTAAATTATCGGACGACATATGTCGTTTTGCAGCTTGTACAACAGCTGTAAATCCGGCTTCGGTGATGTTGTATTTTGACTTCATTGCACTATTATGCGGTTACTAATAGCTGAGTGCCGCTTTACAACTATCCCAAAGAGGTTTCTTAGCAGCATCCAATAAATCGTAAATTCTTTTTTCTTCAATATTTGGTTCATCAATATTAATATTGTCGTCATCAACTTCACCCGTAGGGAACATTGATCGTGCCGCATCTTCAACCATATTTTCCATACGATTCGTTATAACAATTTCATTACCATCCACCTCTAATTTCATTACACTCCGGTACGAAACTGTTTTTGCACAAATGAACTTTCACAATATCTGGTAACAAATACTTCAAATGTTTACACCTACTACACGGACAATGAATTTCTACATCGTTTCCGTTATTAGTTAAAGCGAGTTCAACAAATATGTTTATACCATTATAAAATCTTCCTTTATTGAGCCTCTCAGTCCCCTTCTTTGATACATCCATCTCCTTCAATCAACAAAATAATCGTTCATTTTTCCTATTTAAAAAAATATGTCACAAATTCAAAAATAAATATTGGCCATTTTATGAATTGACATTTTATTTTTCAATGTATTGATACATAATCTTAAATGCGTCAATTTTACCCAACTTAAGAATACGACATTGAAATGATGATTTATGGTTTTCTTTTTTGCTGGTCAGTCATCCTACTTCTCATTACAAACACAGTAAACACTTACATTTCGTAAATTATTTGATTTTAAACGATTCAACAAAATTTCAGCAGCACTTTCCATTTGTTTCCGGTATTGTTCACAAATGCGTGTACATAGGAAACAAAAAGAAAAGTGACGGCGAAATTTTGTGAACCGTTTAAAATGAAATAATGTACGAAATGTAATTGTTTACTGTGTTTATAACTTATCTAATACAGGGACAAATCCAGCAAGTATTGTACCAGATGAATATAAATGTCCGTTTTATGACAAAAACAAATATCTATATAACGATCATGTACAACACTCGTCGGAAGGGGCCAAAAACTTTCTAAATGACATAATAAAAAAGTAGTTTATACTAAAATTGAAAGTTTTATAGTTTGTCTTCTTATTTATTACATAATATATTATTGTTTGTAAACGATTGAAAATTTACTAATTTTATATATTTTAAAAAATTATTAATTTACCACTTTATTCCGCGTGTTTTATCGAATAAGGTTGCTTCAATATTCCGCGTTCTTTATGGTTTTTTGACTTTTTAGCTCCTTTTCCCTGAGGATATTGTTGTCATTTTCCAATGCAATCAATTTCTCTTTGAGACTCATGCATTCATTTTTATACAAGTCAAGATGTTTAGAACCAATAGACATGGATGATTTTAGCTCCGACTAAAGTAGAATGTATCTCTGTTTTTCGATAAGTAATTTGTTTTCAAGTTCTATGACTTTTAGTTTGAGTACTGAGGGAAAATATTCCAATTAACACAAGACAATGCTAGAAATAACATATATATAATGATTTACAAATATACACAAATTCACTAATTATACTCACTCTTCACAATTTCAAGCTAACAAATGAAATAGGTATTCCATGGGATACTATATACCATCATTAGGGTATTAGAAACAATTAGAATCACTAATTAGCCCTAATTTATCAACTTAGGCAAATCTAGATTTAGGGTAAAAATTAGATTTTTTGTAAAAATTAGAAATTATACCTGAGATTGGAAGCAATAGAGAGTGATTAAGGAGCCGTGCAAGATTCAGAAGGTTGAATTTGGGGTTTGGAAGCTTGAAAATAGGTTTTAGGGGTTTAAACTCGATTTTTTCCGTTTGTTGAAATAGGGAAGAAAGGTCTGGGAAGAAAGGTCTCGGTTGAGACCTGTATATCACGAATTTCCGACGACTTCCGACGGCCCGTCGAAAGCCGTTGGAAATCCACCGTCCGAAGCCGTCGCCAGTGGTTGTCGGTATTTTAGTCTTTTCTAGTAGCGTATGTGACTAAACTAAGGTGGTTAAATAAAATTGTTATTATGCTTAGTGATGGTTGCTCTGTCGAATAGAACTATATGTAGGATTTTTTTAGGTGTACCTTTAATGGTATGTTGACTTTATGTATATGCACCAGACCTTGTGCATCATTTTTTGACAAAATAAAACTAACTCATCCAAGGGGAAAAAGCATCACGTTAGTGATCATATCTCTACTAATAATACAAATACCTTCTCTTGGTGAAGCTTTTTACAACTTCCCATCAGCCCATTGCCCCTACAACAGCCACAACCACACATTTCACTTACCGACCAGGGCAAATTCGTCCTTACCCACTCCCACTTCTTATTCCCACAACCCTATCCGTTCTCACCCATTCCTCCAACTTCTCTCCTACCCCCACTTTCCCCTCTTACTATTTTTCACAACCTTTCAACCGCATTCTCCCCAACTTCTCCTCCTGCTTAACCTTTTCCCCTCTCCCTCCCCCTACATCGATTCTTCAACCTACATACAACAAACACTGTCCAACTGTCCAACGGTAACTGATGCCGCCTCCCCGCCTCAATCTCCGACTGCTATTCGCAACTGTACTTCCAATTTCACTCAGGTTGATTCGGTTTCAAACTGAAAGGCTTTCTTCCCCAACCAACACTTACGGATACAAAGCAGGCGATTTGGTTTGGGGCAAAGTAAAATATCATCCATGGTGGTTTGCTCACGTGTTCAACGAGTCATTTGCATCTTCACCGGTTCGACGAACTACAAGAAAAGGTTTGTTATTAGTCGCTTTTTTCTGTGATAGTATTTACGGATGTTTCGATCCATCTCCGTTGACCTACTTCTCCGCTTCTACAGGCCAAACAACAACTTTGGGCGATGATAGAATTACAATAATGTAAGATCCATAATTTTTAATTTATTTGATGATCGGTCAAATTAGTATTCTTACAAAGTCTTATACGCTTGACTTTGTACTTAATTAACATGTTTAACTGATTGATATTATTTTACTATTGTTGTAGATCAAAGAAGCTTGAAAATTTTGTTTAACTCTTGGTTTTGAGTACAAGGGATGTTCCTTCTGGCTCTTGGTTTCCTACAGAAATAGTTTCCAGAAAGGGATATTATTACAATGTAAATTTTGTTCTCTTTGTAAATTTTGTTGTTATCAATTCGGATGTAACTGACTGTGAACAAAATTATACACAGATGACACACAGCATATTTCTAAACTATATCATTAATGGCTTACTGCAACATGGTCAGTGTAACCATGCTCGCTTTTCTTCACGATGTAGTTATTCATGTCCGATATGGGCATACATTATGTAACAACAAATTTACAAACAGTTATTGACTATTAGCAGTGACCTATGTACCCATTGGATGTTTAACTCTTTTAAGCTTTTTCAGGGCTGAAGCTGGAAGCCTTGCATTGCATTGCTTGCTTCTTTTATGCTTTAAGAATATGTTGGTGAGCGGTCATCACCTTTTTTTCCCCTTAAATTTTCTGTTGTACAGGCCTTACATATAAATATCCCGATAGTTGCCTAGAATCAGTAAATTAGCATGCCATTTACTGATATATAGTTTGTTGTCGTGTATTAGTGGTTGAGCAGTTCATGTTGTGACCAAATTCAGCTTCTTGACAGCAAAGTAAATGTGACATTCTGCTTTAGCTATAACTGTATTTTTTTTTCTATTTTAAAAGCTCCCTAACTATCATTATTTGTCGTGAAAAGCTATGTTGTAATCCTGGAAATGGCATATTCAGGTGTTGTTGAGAATATTTACTGTTTTACATACCAAGGAGTCTTCAAGCCTTTTAATTAGGACAGTAACCCTGCTGTAGTAAATGGACTACTACCCCTATGTAACTTAAGCTAGATTTATGAAGGCTTTACTAGCTTACACTATGGCCAGAGCCAGTAACTAGGATGGCCTTAGTGCATAAGTGCTTGGTTATTTAGTTGTTATTGTTGCATTATTATGTTCTGTTCAACATTATTGTTGCATATATTTTTGTACACAGGCCATGACGGTGGATGTCTTTATGACCATGCAATGAACTTGGTTGCGTTTTAAAGTAAGTAGAAATAATGGTAAGTTATGACGATAGTTTCACAGTACGCGGCTTTGACAATAATTTATGATGAAAAGTTTGTCTCAC
Organism: Allium fistulosum; assembly: GCA_030737815.1. Taxonomy (NCBI): domain Eukaryota; kingdom Viridiplantae; phylum Streptophyta; class Magnoliopsida; order Asparagales; family Amaryllidaceae; genus Allium; species Allium fistulosum. The sequence goes on along the minus strand of CM060906.1, from coordinate 296,354,008 downwards.
ATCACTCTACTTAAGATCATTGGTCTTATGAATGGATTGATTAAACCAGTAATTTTGACATTGACAAGAACTCTATTTGATTTCTACAACTTCAAAGTCAATTTTCTACATGCCTTGGTTTGCTTCCTACGCCAAATTATGAATTCGTTTTTGTTCATGCAGTCAAGTATGTTTTGACAATGCTCATACTTTATATTTAAGTCTTAACATAGGTTGGTTCACCTTAAACTGTAAAAGGGATTTGGTTGGTTCTAAATAAATTTCTTTGCCTATCAGTTGTTGTATTCGTAAATGTACTTACAGATAAATTCGTTGTTTATTTTTTTAGATACATTAATGTGTTTATTGATTTGTGATTATTTTTGATCGGTTTGGTCTGTGGGGAATCCTTCTCATTAGTTACGAGCATACTATGTAACATGATAAATAAAACAAGGGCTTAATTTAATTTTTAAATGAAAGATTCATATTTTCAATCTTTACTCAAACAGTATAAATCTGTAGAAAAGACCCAAAAAAAAAACAAGTTTGTTGTCTTCTAAACTTTTGGGATGCTTTCATATATCATTCTCAATATAAGAAAATATACCCGGTTATCATTTAGTACCAAGCCTTTTTTAACAAAGCTTGCTTCATACTTAGAGTAAGATATACATTTGGACTTGACTACTAATTAGAATGTCAGAAAGTTCTAATTCACTTCAATTTCTAGAGTTACAAATTTGTTTCACTAAATATTTGAATTTGAATGGAATCATTACTACATGTTCCTATACGAGGCATGATTAGAACTTAGGTTTATATGTAGAAAATTGATATGGAAGTTAGTGTTAAGAAATTTCATTATTATAGAACCTAAAGTGAAAGCATTCGGTTTCTTATTCCTCCGTTGCATTGTTTTGCATGACCATAGTAATGCTGAGGTCTATAATTTGATGAATGAATGCTACAATTCAATTTTAGGTTGTTGCACTTACCATCATATTCATGTAGTTAAGGAAATCGTACTTCACCGTACTCTGAGGTTCTTACTGGTTATATGTTTTCCTCCTATATCTTTAGGTTTCTGGCTTTTTGTGGAAGTATCTAATATATAATATACTGGGTAAACCAATGTTACCTATGAAATGCAGGTTACCATTTATAATATGTGTTTTTTACTTTACAAAAAATAAGTTAGCAAGTTTGGTATGAAGGACATGGAATTGCTCAAAGAGCACGTGGTGTCTATCAACATGGCATTAGTATGCTTTATTTAGTAATGTACGTCTTTGAACTTATTCCATGAAACTGTTAAGTTAGAGAATCTTATATTCATGCATTTAAAATGGTCATCAATAATTTTCCTTCTCAATTTCATACAACAAAGTGAAGTATTTTTCTCACTAAGTGATTATAATTTTGGTCAATTCGTACATTCGTTGTTGATTACTTTTACCTTATTTCATATAACTAACGCTGATTTGATTTAACTCATCGTTCTCTCTTCGTTGTGTTCTATCGATAACAATTTGGATGCTACCTCCACTGTTCAGATCTACAGCTGTTTAGGTAAGATTTTTATGTTCTCCCTATTTTAAGGCTGACTTCGTTAATTCTGTTTCTATCTCTATTCCTTATGTATTACTGTTTGTTCAAAAGATGTTTTTTACTCTGCATGTTTTTTCTTCTGATTTATGGCAGATTACCTTGATTCCGTTGTTTGTCTTAGTGGGTTATGTATGAATGTTTTTGAAGAAAAGTCCTTATAACATCGTTTATAAGCTTTGTTTTTGTATTGTCCAGATTTGATATCTCCTTACGTCATTTATAAGCGTTATTTAATCATGTTGCAAATAGTTAACTGCTGTAAAATGAATAAAATAGTATTCATTAGCTACTCCATACAAATTTGATAGACTAGATTCATACACAAATAATATTTTTGATACCTATGTTATGTGAGTTGGTAATGGTGGTGCGTCTGATGCAAATATAGCCTTCATTTTTCATATTTACAACTTTTTCATTTTGCATAATCTTTACAGACTATGTTATATCTGAATGGACAAATAGATAACATCTATGACATGTTTGGATGACATATTTAAACTTGGTTCATTTTTTTAAAGTGGGCAATGTCAAGTTTGACTGCAATGGTTCACCTATGACTTCCACCATTTCGTAATACACTACTTTGTCTATACCAATTTTTTTTTATTTCATTGGCTAATCGATTTATACTCATCAAAACTTAAATCTTGCATGCCATGGTTTAAACTTATCTTCTTTGTTTTGAGCTGCCTTTGGTGTATGCAGCTAACCCAATCGATTGAATTTTTCTCCTAATTTATATCTGCAAGATGATTCTATAAAATAAGATCCTTATGACTTGACATCCAACAGGTGTCTTAAACCGTCCTGTGAAAGAAATATAAGCTACAATAGTGTGATTTTATAAGTTTGTTATAGTTATTTTCTGTTTGAATTCAAATTAAAAAAAATGATAACCATCAGTACTGATAGAGTAGACGTGGAGACGAATTAGTATTGAGGTTTCAAATTTTTTAGAAAATTATTTCTTTTAGTTTCAATCCAACAGTTTGTATTTCACGAATTTTAGCTCAGCATCCAACTATTTTGTACAAAAAATTACCAACTATATTTTATTTTCAATAAATATACTTAGCTTAATATTCGTGGAACACATAAGGCCCATTGGTAAACCATTGAGACCTATACCTGTATGTATGCATGCATATGTATGTTTGATGATTAGTTAATAGAAATGACTCGGTGTTGAATTTTTATTGTTTATTTTAGTATTTGGAGGATTATAATGGAAGTTGTAGTGCCATGAATGAGACAACCTTCTGAAATGCTGCTTATGCCTGAATTAGTGTCACGTGCGTGCGCGTGCACACATATATAGTTTGAAAGTTGATTGGTTGGTTGGTTACGTAGATTGTCTATTAACTGGCTAAGACTAAGAACAATACACAATGTAGTAATCATTAAGTACATGCATACGTTCTATCTAAATTAACAATACCGAAGACCCAATTTTAACGTTCTATCTAACTTAACAATATCGAAGACACAATTGAGGAATAATATGGAATAGAAATTTTATTTGATTGAAATTCTAAATAATTATCATCCCTTCAAATTGTTATGAAATCGAAATTTTATGTGGATATACTATTTGCTTAGTACAAGACTTGCTTTAATGAGTGGTACAACGATACGGTCATATTGTTATTGTTGGAGAGGCGATTTTCAAAGTCATAAAAAATAGCAAGTGGTATATTACTAAAAAGTACAAAGATATTTCACTTTTTCCTTTAAACGGTTAATCCTTTTGATGACAACAATAATAATTTGTATCATAAATTTGTATGTGGCGTTGTTATGTTTGCTGAAAGGTCACGTTGGTCAATGAGCACAAATATACCACAAAATACATAATGGTTAATTTATAGCAATAATCATTGATGTTAAAGATTACATAGATTATAATTGGTTGATGAAGAAGAGTAATTAGATTACTACTATTTCAGAATTTGTGATATACCATGTTAAGATCATATTATATTTATAATATAAATAAGACATCATACAATATTCGATATGCTAGCTAACTTCTACATTTTTCCTTACAAATTAATTAGTATTATTTCTGGAAGCTAATCCTATATTTTTGCATGCTAGATGGGAACTAAGAGAAAATAATTAAGTGAGAACTCTATTGCAAGTTGATTTTATTAAAAGATATCATAAGTTATGAACTATAGAAATTTTACGATCCATAGAAAATTCTGTGATCCATTTCTTCCGTATGGCCAGGTCTGATTATATTTTCCACAATATCATGGGAAGACACTATCACCTCCCAAGTCGAAAGAAATGGAGAAGCCACAAAGTACAAACCTGTATGCACGATATAGGCAAATGATTTGAGTCGAATTCGAAAGAAATCGGAAATATTTGGCTCGACGTGAAAGTAATCCAACATCTGGATGGTATCTATGCTCTGTTACACTACCGCATGGTGCATTTATGGTACGTGCATGTTCTATTACTGCCTGATTATAAAGCAGGTTGACAATGTAATAGCTATTGTAGATAGTATAATCATGACTGACAATGTTGCTAACAAACGCTTTCTTGCTTGATAATATTGTTATTTGCAGTCTTTTCCCCTCATTTTGTTTAAAACTGGAAAAACATGACAATTTAGTACTGACTATCAATTAACTAGGTAACTTTTTTTTGGATGATTGTTAATCATTCATGAACATTTGATGCATTTTCAATGTTTCCAAAGCTATATAATATTCGGTAAGTGTACTGCACTTAATCAATATGACAACTGTTTTAACCAAAGTGTACTTGGTATTTGGGTTTAACATTGTATTATTCAATTAATCAACATAAAATTCATTATACCAGCTAAAACTATTGCAGGTTGAACAGAATGGACTAAATACGAAGCTTTCCTTATATGAAAGATATATACCAAGAATAATTAATGATACCATCTGTCAATAGTGCATTCCTGGAAACGTTTACAACCACGAAAGGCTGAGTGAACTTTGGTTATCTGCTGTTTTGAGCTATCGTTTTGGATTTCAATATATGCATCATATGAAGCTGATGGAGACTACTTTTTAGATTTCAGTGTATGCAATAAAAGTTTACTTAATTTTGTAATATTACCTTTAATCTTCTGTTGTTTCAGGTTTCTTCATTCCTGCAACCAAAAACAACTAAGATTGATAAAGGCTAGTACTCATTTAAGTTTTATTGAATGACTAAAAAGTAGGACTTTGTGCATGATATTCAGGCAAAAAATTTGTATACCAGACAAAATATTATAAATACATTTTTACTTCGTCCATGCACACTGATTAACGTTACGAGTATCATACATATGTATTTGCTACCTATGAATATTGGGTCAACTGAGTTACATAATGTACTCTGAACCTTTTGTTCTTCATTTGTTTATTGCTAATGCAAGCTTTACACATCAAAATTTCCCAAAAAAATTGACCGTGGATTATGCTGGTTTCTGCCACAAAATATATTCTCAATATCCAAAAATCCAATTTCAGAGTTGATCAGTTATATATCTCAAATCAAATATTACAATTCATAGGTGGATCTATGTACGTGTAGGAGTTAGCTTTATGCATACGAGTTGAGCTTAGGTTTATCAATAGATACTTTTAGATGATAATGTTATATTCGCATTTGAAATCTTTTTCAGATTATGCACATACCCATTGACTACAAGAAGCATAATTAGAAGATCTTGGTTGAGCATTTTTTTTTCAATCACATTAAATATAAAAATGTGAATATTAACTAAATTTGACAATAATAAATAGTTTTGAGTAGTTAATATGCATATTATATAAAAACCGACTTAAAAATAATAATAAATACATATCTTTTTTTATGTTAAAATACACATATACAAACTATAATCTTGACAATAACCAGCGATAATTTTCGAATGTGGATGTCTTTGTTATCGCATTTGTACTTTCCTTTCATCATTCCCCCAACATATGTTCTATACGACAACTGACAACATATGCATACTTCACAACAACATACATTCGCACCGTAATATTTTTCTTCCCCATCAAACATTTCCACTAGCTCTCTTCACACCCTACCAATTTAACAACAACTTGACTTACTCACGTCCATCGGACGTGCCTTCATACTTGTGCTAAAAAACCCAAATAGTATTCATACCTTTATTGGCAAACAAATCCAGTATAAGCAAAACTACATTATAACATAAGGTATGCTCGTATCAGATTAAGCATGCAATAATATGTGAAAAATTAATATATGATTGAATAGTTTTTGCTACCTACAAGCCATGTAATTAAAATAGAACAATTCAAAGCTTGCACCTCTGGCATTTCAGCATGTGCAAGTCGATATTATTTTTAGGTGTAATGACAATTGCTGCATAGTGTTGTTGTCATTTGAGTGCTTGGAACAATGTTGCACGCTTCTATGTAGGTCTTTAGCATACTGCTCAAGGTAGTCAACCATGACTGAATCATAGTGAAGCTTATAGCCTGATGTGACCAATTTGTGTGTTTGTGTGTATCTTGAATTCTGCCTTGTGCATATCCTAAATTCTGCCATGTGCGTCATATATTTGTTAAATTTTATATATTTTTCCAGATGTCATAATTAAGTCATCAGATGAGTTTTATAGCAATACTACCTTACAGATATGATTATCAATATGCAAATATTAATCCAGTTGCATATGACATTACAAATACATATGTGAAATGGCTATAGATTATCATAATGAAAAACCCAACACATTAGCCTATGCAAAATAGCAAGGCTTTGATTCTTCAATGTCTACATATATCTTCACTTTAACTTGTTATTTTGTTTGATTTGTAAACTTAGTTTAGTACATATCTAAAGAGCACAGGCGATTCTTATGTATATGTTTTAGTTCATCGGATAATTGAATGAATATCATATCAAAACACTAGCACGTATGTGCCAAATAGGAGTATATAGGTATAGATAAATCAGCACTAGACTTATGTTCTTAAACCTATGTTTCTAACTATCTCTTTTAATTCGTATTCATTAATAGGGAATTGCCAAAGATACAGAAGTTAGGAATCTTCTTGAAGACATTGAGAAGTATATCCTTGCTAATCCTATCACTACAAAAAACACAGCTCTTTACCTATGCCAAAATAGGGTCGTTGGGGTGTCGGTAAGGGACTTATTGACGTCAAGCCGATGCTTTATTCGGCGTCAGTAAATTTATGGTAGGAGAATATTTTTCGATGCCATGTAAACATCTAGCGTAGTGTATTTATCGACGACTTACGGTCACCATTTCCAACACCTTATCGACGCCATGTTGCCGACATTTTTGAGACGCCACGTCAACTACAATTGAAATTGTATAACTTGAATTTTCCGATGTCTTACCGATGCCGTATCGACGCCTAATTAAATTGTCAAATTCAGATTTTTTGATGCCCTACCAACGCCTTACCGGCACCACAACTAAAATAAATTTGCAGCATTTTTGCTGCATTTCTAACCTCAATCTATTGGAGAAAATCCCTTCAGATGATCAGTCTACGAGAATAAAAGACCCAACGCAGCGGAAAACAACTAGATCGTGATTAGTGTGAGACGAGACAAACAGAGATAAACACTAGAACAAACAGTCGCAGATCTATGAAATGCAAAAAAAATAAATAACACCAGTATTTATATTGGTTCCACTACCGCGATGCACTGTATGTCCACTAGGGGAGAAGAGATTTTATTAATCACTGAAAGATTAGAGTTACAAGATTGATCCACTTTTGGAGGCTATACATAAGAATAATTAACAATACAGACAAAATTCTGCAGAGTTTCAGCTCTCTAGGATGGCTACCATCGTTGTCCAAAAGCTCCAATATTTTTAGAGTGAAGAAATGAGGAGAGGTGGCTGCTATACAGCAGCCCTGGGGTTTTGTTCGGCAAACACCAAAAAATGGTTCGACATCCATCTGGACCGGCAAAGCCCAATTTCTGATTCAAACATCTGGAGTGGCATTACTTGGTTCAACATGCACCTAATTCGGCATCACTTTGGTTCGGCAAAGCCCAACATGTTTGGTCCGACAAAGCTTGGCATTTGGTCCGATAGTCAATGCCCGAACGAGAATTCTGGACTGGCATTCTCAAACCACCGAACGAAATATTTCGTTCAGTCTTCCTCAAATCACCGTACCAAACTCTTTACCTCTTCACCGAACGAAACTTTGCCGCTCCAACTTCAAGCAACACCAAACAAAACTTCTCGTCCGACACTTCACTTCTCTTCTTTACCGAACGAAATCAACATCTCACAGATTTCACCATTCCAAACTCCATCTTCCTCTTTTCCATCAACACTGAATGAGATCACATCTCCAAGTTCGGCAAATTCAACTTCACAGCCGAGGGTTTTAACATCAGCCCTCAACGAGCTTCTGCAATGGCTTCTTCTCGAATTCAGGTATCATCTCTAACAATCTCCATCTTGATACCGCATTCCATACAAGCCTTCCAACTCCATCTACACCTTCATGCTCCAAGTAATGGATACCAATGAGTTTCGGCAATGCCATCACCCATTACACTCTGTCAACGAACTCCAGCAAGACCATCGTCCGTCAACAAAGTGTTCGAAGTACCCAGTCCGTGTAGAACCTATCAATCTCCACCATGAAAACAAACGTCTCCATGAACCATCTCATCTCTTCCCCCATGCCACCCCGTGGCACCTAGCACTTCATTAAGTGAATCTAGTCCGAGCAATGCTCGAACTTAGCAACAGGCAACAACTTCGTAAACATGTATGTTGCATTCTCCTTTGTATGAACCTTCTGAAGACGAACTAGCTTCTCTTCACTCATCGAGACAAGGAATGACTCTCTCACCTAGATATGCTTCGTCCTCGAGCTGAATGCTAGATTTTCAGCTAAGTGAATTGCACTTTGACTGTCACAATGCACATCCACTCCTTCGTATGCAAAGCCCTAATCACATAACAATCGCCTTAAATAAAGCGCCTCCTTAACTTCTTTAACCGCAGCTATGAGCTCTGCCTCTGTAGTGGACAAAGCCACAATCGTCTTCAACCTTCCTCTCCAACTGATTGCTGTCCCACCAATGGTGAACACATATCCGAAGGTTGACTTCGTTCGATCTCTATCACCGGCATCGGAATCGCAAAATCCAACCAAGCTAAAATCTCTTCCTCTGCCGCACAAGACAAGTCCATGGTTTGGAGTTCCTATAAGGTATCTGAAGATACACTTCTTTGCTTCTCAATGCGTCTTTCTTGGATTTGCCATGAATCTACTCACCAATCCAACCGCTTGTGCAATGTCAGGCCTAGTGCAGACCATGGCATACATCAAGCTGCCAACTGCACTTGCATATGGGACCTTCATCATATAAGCCTTGTCCTTTTCTGAGATCGGAGAACTTTTACTAGAAAGCAGTATGTGTAAAGGCATGGGTGTGCTAATTGCCTTTGCTCCTTCCATGCTAAACTGAGCAAGCACCTTTCGAATGTACTCCTTTTGAGTGAGCCTAAAAAGTCCTAACTTTCCATCCCTTTGGATTTCCATACCCAAAATTTTCTTTGCTTCTCCAAAGTCTTTCATTTCGAATTCCGCTTTTAGCTTTCGCTTTAAACTATCGATTTCAGCCTGATCCTTGGAAGCAATCAACATATCATCCACGTACAAGAGTAGATACATCCATCTACCATTCTTTAAATGCTTGAAGTACACACAAGCGTATTTATTGCTATGAACAAAACCAAGTGAAAGCATAAAAGAGTCAAACCTCTTGTACCATTGTCTAGGCGACTTCTTAAGTCCATATAATGACTTCTTCAATTTGCAAACCCAATTTTCTTTCCCATCTACAACAAATCCTTTTGGCTGCTTCGTGTACATGGTCTCATCCAAGTCTCCGTGTAAGAAAGCGGTTTTCACGTCCAGTTGCTCCAACTCCAAGTCATGAGCTGCGACAATAGCGAGCAAAATGCGGATTGACGTATGTCTCACTACTGGAGAGAATATCTCATCATACTCCAATCCCTTTCTTTGTGAAAACCCATTAGCAACTAGTCTAGCCTTGTATCTCCCATCATCCATCACCTTGAATACCCACTTGCAACCTATGGCTCGGCTACCTTGAGGAGGTGGTACCATATCCCAAGTCTTGTTCTTCTTCAATGACTCTAACTTCTCTTCCATAGCGCACATCCCCTTCGAACTGTCACATGATTTCAAAGCTTCATCAAGGTCAAGCGGCTCCTCATAAACCACATGTAGGGCATAGTCAAACTGATCACCAAGGCTAAGGTTCGCAAACTGCCAATCACCATGCCATTCAGGTGGCCTGATAGTCCTACGACTGACCCGGGTAGGTACTGGTTCGCCTAAACGTCTTTCAGCTCCACCTTGAACTGAACTTCCTCTAGATTTATGCACATCACCGGCACTACTAGAAAGTACCTGTGGAATATCCTGTGATGTTTCATCAACTGTGTTTTCCTCGACAGCATCAACAACAACTCTACTATTTGGCTGGAACACGGGAACTTCTTCCATCTCCTTAGGCCTATCAGAATCTTCTGATGTGGTAGGTAGCTTTTCCTTTGGATTGAATATAGCAGACTCATCAAAAGTAACATGTCTGGAATGAACAATCTTTCGATCAACAGAGTTCCAAATTTGATACCCTTTGATACCATCGGTGTATCCCATTAGTATGTCCTTGTATGCTCTAGCCTCCAACTTGTCATCACCTGTATGGTGAACGTACACAGGACAACCAAAAATTCAGAAGAAACCAAGATACACTGCTTTACCTTTCCACTTTTCCTCTGTAATCTTCCTATCTATGGATGAGCATGAAATTAGATTTATGATATGCGCCGCAGTTGATAATTCCTCAACCCAAAAACCTCTAGATAAGCTCGCCGTCAATCTCAAGCAACTAGCCTTCTCAAGTAGAGTCATGTTCATCCTTTCTGCAACCCCATTGGATTGCGGATCTCCGGGTGTAGTGAATTGTCTCTGAATGCCATACTATTTACAGAAATCGAGGAACTCCCTAGAGATAAATTCACCGCTATTATCAGATCTCAGCACCTTCAATCTAGAATCAGATTGGTTCTCAGCAAGCACTTTCCAGTCTTTGAACTTCTCAAAACTCTCTGATTTGGCCTTCATCACATACACCCATACTTTCCGATAAAAGTCATCAATGAAAGAGATAAAATACTTTGCTCCTCCCAGAGAAGGAGTAGCAACTGGTCCCCAGACATCTTTATGCACGTACTCAAGTACTCGCCTCGATCTATGGAGTCCAACTCCAAAAGATACTTTAGTTTGCTTCCCTAACACACACTCCAAGCAAAAGTCCATCTTTTCGACGCTTCCTCCTTTGATCATCTTTTGTCTCCGAAGCAACTCTAAGCCCTTCTCTGAAATATGACCCAACCTGAGATGCCAAAGCTTTGTGGCAGCCAATGCACGAGAACTATCTTCTCCAACACATGACTCTCCAAGAACGGTGGTTCCTTTCAGCAAATACAGATTTCGGAACACATCTCCTTTCATAAGAACTAGTGCACCTCTCGAAACCTTTAGACTATACTTCTTGATAGTTACCTTGCATCCCAAAGATTCCAATTGTCCTAAAGAAATTAAGGACTTCTGAAGACCTGGAACATATCGAACACCTGTCAAAGTGAGTATCACTCCATTAAACATCCTGATCCTCACTGTACCTTCACCCATTGCTCTATTGCTAGCATCATTACCCACAAGAATAGAGCTTCCCTCTCATCCAACAAAAGAACTAGAGTAATCCTTATTAGGCGTCATATGGAAAGACGCCCCCGAGTCCAATACCCAATGGTTTGAGACATCCAATACTGATGTAGACAACACATCGTCTGATACAAACTTCTCCACCGCAAATGATGAAGATCCGTCTTCTTCCTTCTTCTTCAAATCTGGACAATCCTTTTTCCAATGACCAGGTTTCTTATAGATAAAGCACTTCCTGTCCTTAGACTTTCCTCTTCTGCCATTACTAGGCTTCCTAGACTTGGAACTCCCTCTAGAGTGCCAATTCTTCTTATCATCTCTTCCTCTTTCAACAAACAGGCCGTGACTACTACTTCCACCTCTACTTCCTTCACTTATCTCCTTCATCTGATCTCTCAAGCCCTTAGATAGAAGGCCTGACTTCACATCTTCCACCGACAATGTGTCTCTAGCGAAGATAAGGTTGTTAGCGAAACATGTGTAACGCTCCGGAAGAGAACACTAAAGAATCATTGCCATTTGCTCCTCATCCATCTTCAAGTCAACAGTCTTCATCTTCATCATGAGATCATCAAAGAAATTAAGATGTTCCTTCACTGAAGTACCCTCTCTCATCCGCATGGTGAAAAATGTCTTCAGTAATATCAGACGGTTAGTCAGAGATTTTTTCAAGTTGAGATTTTCTAGCTTGGTCCAATTGCCCCTAGCAGTGGTCTTACTGCTAATCTCTGAGATGACATTCTCTCAGATAGCTAGTTGTAAAGTAGTAAACGCCGATTTCTCCATCTCCTTCCTTTCCGCGATTGAGAAGTCAGCCGTCAACTCCTCAGGGGCAAACACTACTGGATGGACTTCATTCCTCATTAGAACAGCCTTCATCCTCCATTGCCACTTCTCGAAGTCTTTATTCTCATTCCATTTCTCAATTGCCAACTGTGATCCTGACGCGATATACATCCCTCTAGTATAGGGTCTTGTAACAACTGGAGTCGCTTCATCTCCTGCCATAGCATCTAACACTCCTCAATCAACCTTGCAGCTCTAATACCAGACTATTGGAGAAAATCCATTCAGATGATCAGTCTAAGGGAATAAAAAACCCAACGTAGCAGAAAAACTGGATCGTGATTGTAGTGAGACGAGACAAACAGAGATGAACACCAGAACAGACAGTCACGGATCTATGAAATGCAGAAAATAAATAACACCAGTATTTATAGTGGTTCCACTACTGCGAGGCAGTGTACGTCCACTTGGGGAGAGGAGATTTTATTAATCACTGGTAGATTCAAGTTACAAGATTGATTCACTTTTGGAGGCAATACATAAGAAGAATTAACAATACAGTCAAAATTTTACAGAGTTTCAGCTCCTCTAGGATGGCTACCATTGTTGTCCAGAAGCTCCACTATTTATAGAGTGAAGAAATGTGGAGGGGTAGCTGCTATATAGCAGCTCTGGGGTTTTGTTCGGAAAACACCAAAAAATGGTTTGGCATCCATCTGGACCGGCAAAGCCCAATTTCCGAACCAAACATCTGGAGCGGCATTACTTGGTTCGGCATGCACCTGGTTCGGCATCACTTTGGTTCGGCAAAGCCCAACATGTTTGGTCCGGCAAAGCTTGGTATTTGGTTCGGCAGTCAATGCCCGAATGGGAATTCTGGACCGGCATTCTCAAACCACCGAACTAAATATTTCGTTCAGTCTTCCTCAAATCAGCGTACCAAACCCTTTACATCTTCACCGAACGAAACTTTTCCGCTCCAACTTCAAGCAACACCGAACGAAACCTCTCGTCCGACACTTCACTTCTCTTCTTTACCGAACAAAATCAGCATCTCCTAGATTTCACCGTTCCAAACTCCACCTTCCTCTTTGCCATCAACACCGAATGAGATCCCATCTCCAAGTTCGGCAAATTCAACTTCACAGCCTAGGGTTTCAGCATCAGCCCTCCACGAGCTTCTCCAATGGCTTCTTCCTGAATTCAGGTATCATCTCTAACACAATCACACGCTCAAATATATACAATATATATTCATCTCTCTATCATCACAATACCAACCAAATATCATCACAATATTATCTCAATTCCATCGCAATACAATACATATTACCTAACATAATAATATCGTAAACATTATCCAACATCATATTATCCAAACAATATCATCACAATACAAACAAAATATCCAACCAATAACATCAAAGAACAACCAAATATCCAAGTAGTATCATCATAATATATACAAACCAAACATCCAAAGAATAACAAAAAAAATACTCCCTACTCACCAGAACCATTCCCACCATTACCATCACCAGAAATGTCATCGTTCGGAAAGCGTTGCAAAAATGCATCCATAAGCAATTCGAGCTTCTTTTCTAGCTTACCGACATGTGACTTCAACCGTCGGTTTTCTCCTTCCACGACATTACTAACTGTAGAAATTCTATCTAACGATGATCTCTACATTATACCAAATTTGTTCGTTAATAACGAGAAATTTTTTATTTCAACTATTGTATTTATCGAAACCAAATTTTTAAATTTGTGTTAATCATATATTTGTTTTATTAATTGAGTTACTTAATTTGTATATTTGTTTAATTTATTGGGTGATTTATAAAAAAATCTATATCTCTTGTTTAATTTATTAAAATAAAATTTATAATTTAACTCAATTATATATATATATTTATTTATTTAATTTATTAAGTGATTCAACTTATATATTTGTTTAATTTATTATGTGATTTACCAAAAAATCTATAAGTTAACTCGAATAAACTCTTGTATAATTTATTTAAAAAATTATAATTTAACATATATATATATAATTAACTAAGTGATTTAACTTATATAAACATACTCTTGTTTAATTTATTGAAACAAAATTTATAACTTAACTCAATTATATATACATTTGTTTATTTAATTAAGTGGTTTAACTAGTATATTTGTTTAACTAGTATATTTGTTTAACTTATTATGTGATTTGAAAAAAAAAATCTATATTTCTTGTTTAATTTATTAACACAAAATCTATAATTTAAGCACACTATATATTTATTTAATTTATTGAGTGAAATAACTTATATATTTTAACTCAAACTCAATTTATTTTTGAAATGATGATTTTTGGGAGACATACAACATACAATTGGTTCTTGTAATTTAAAATAACTCAAACTTTGTTATACTAATCATTTATCTAAAATACGTATATATTCATGTGGTTCTTGAGATCTAATACCAATGTATACATACATATACAATGCATATGCATATATGTATATGGTTTTGTATACATATATACTTATTATCATATTATGTATATAACGAATGTTTAAGCTATCAAGTACCCTCAAAATATCACCATAGTTGGGCCTACGATCTGCCCTTTTTGCAACAGCTCTAGTGAGTGTGTGAAATATATCATCGTCCACTTTTCTTGTTATCTCCATACCTTAATGTCGAAGCTCCTCAATCCTAGCTCGGTATTTTGCTTATTTTGAATTTTACGTATTAATTAGAATTTTATACATGTATATATACATAAATATTATGTAAATACATGTATACATATCCCAAATTCGATGGAAACATCATCTACCCAGCTATTGGCCATGGACCCATCCGTTGACTCCTTTCCTAGAACCCCACCACAAAATGGCATCGTAGAATGAAAAAATAGAACTCTATAGGAATGTGCTAGAACTTTACTAAGTAGTAACCTATTACCAAAGAACTTCTGGGCAGAAGCTGTGTGTGCAGCCCATTATGTTCTAAATCGTGTCACTATAAGACCTCAAACAAAACACACACCATACGAACTATTTAATAGTAGAAAACCAAATGTTCCCTATTTTAGAATTTTCGGTTCAAAACTTAAATACAAAATATCAATTAGGAAAATCTGATCCGAAATCCGATGAAGGTATTTTTATTGGATGTTACCCGGCCACTTGGCCCGGCTATAAGATGATAGTCCTAGAGGTTTTGATTTGGTCGGGACCAGACGCAAGCTAATAAGGGGTTGGAGATGTGTGGAATGGATCCAATCTATGTGGTTCGGTCTATATACATGGGTCGGCCTGTATGCATGGTTCGGCCGAGGGAGGAGAGACGTGTATTACACGGTCTTGTGAGATAATGTATGTCGCTCGGGCAAAGAAAGATGTTGGTAGGAACTCCAGATATATCGCTCGGCTTAGAGGGGAAGTTCATCGCTCGACTGAGGGAGATATTGTTTCGTTCGGATTGGGTAGTTTCGTATATGTTGTTCGGTCTAGATGCTTCGGCATGCACCGCTCGGTCAAGGGAGTGAAGCCATACATGGTTCGGCTAAGGAGTTTTTGCTCAGTCCAGTTTCGGTGCTCGTGGCTCGGTCGAAGTGGTTCAGAACGCATGGCTCGGTCAGATTGGATTGGAACGCATGGCTCGGTCAACAACATAAGTCGCATATGGCTCGGCCTAGAAGGGTTAGTAGGTGTTGCTCGTAGAAGGAGAGTTGGTGCCGTTCGGTCAGAAGTGGTTCGGTGAAAGGTGAAGGAGTTAGCCAATTCTTGGAAGCCAACATCGAGGTGAGGAGGTCGACATTACTTTGCTCCGAGATCCACTACGAGTTGCTCTGAGTTCTTTAGAGGTTTACTTCGGGTTATTAGCTTAATGGCCAATAATCAACCGCGATGGTTCGGCATTCCTTGTTTGGCAAGGGTCGTTCGGCATGCCTGGATCGGCCAACCTAAGATTAACATATTTGGGCCGAGTCATCTTTGCTCCTAGGCCTCAGAAGGAAGTCCAGCCTATCTTCGTCTATAAATAGAGGGGCAGGGGTGTAGTGAAAAGGAACCTTTTTTGGGAGAACTCTGTGGACACTCTGCCATTTTTCGTACTCATTTCTTTTAATTCAAACTTGTATACGAGTAGTTTGTTTACGGATTGAATCTGTATTCAAGCCTTCAAGAAAAGCAATAAAGATTACATTAATAGTGGACGTAGGCAGTTACGCTGAACCACTATAATTCTGGTGTTCTTGTTTCTGCAGTTTCTGTTGCATATTTTCCTCTATTTAAATTTACCATCTTCATTAATCTCTCTACACAAATCTACTCTTGGGTGTTAGTGACCAATTCTTGTGCTAACATTTTCGTGCTTTCACTTAGAGCTGCATTCTCAGATCGATAGGATCTCCTTTGTTGCTACTGGATTGAGGAAATCCCCTGAAGAAGATCCAAGTTCATTCACAAGAAGTTCATAAGTTCTACTCAGAGTTCCGACCAATAACTCTACAATGGGAAGACCACGTACTAGATCAGCCTCCCATAATGCAGATGTCAACGAGACCGCTAGCGTCTAACAAGTAGGACCCAACAATCAACAAGCTAATCCGGGCGCAGGGACCGTCACCGCCCAAAACCAAATGGAAGTTGTCACCAGAACAAAGTTCAACGAGCTGATGAGATAACTCGTGGAAAGCAGGAGACAACTTAACGAGCATATTCAAGCTAACGCCAACCTCATGACTCAGCTTACTCAACAACAGCATCATAATGCTGGAGGAAGTCCCACTTCCTACTCCTCGTCCGACAGCTCTGCTTTGTCTGATGAACCTCCCAGGCGTAGACGCCGCAGAACTGAAACAACGCAAATAGGTGCAGCTGAACGATCAACTAGGGATGGTCTAAGTTCCCTACCTGGAGCCATGGCCCCTCACTTATACCAGGGAAATCGCTCTCAAGCTTAAACAGGAAACTTAGGATTTGGAGCACGAGTGGAAGCTGGACGACTGACTCACTAAGGTCATGATGAAGCAGGTCCCCAGGACACATGTTTGGTAGATCGCCAAACAAGGAGGCACCAACTGAAACGGTCCCACAGGACAGATTCCAACTTGCCATCTTCCATACAAACCCCAGACCTATCGGCCATGGTCAGACAGCTGATGAGGTAAAATCAAGGTTTAATTATTGATGATTGGGGCGTATCTAGGAGTCATACTCCATTCACAGATGCTATCCTACAGGATGAGTACCCTAGGAAGTTTAATATGCTGACTATCCCGGCCTACGAAGGGAAGACTGATCCCTGACAGCATGTAATGAGGTATGGGTGGATGATGGATTCAGCTAGGGCAAACGATGCAACTAAATGTAGGTGTTCCCCAATAACTTTGTTTGGAATTGCTACCGTGTGGTTCACCCGAATTCCTCCGCGGTCTATCTCCAATTTGGATGAGTTAGCGACAAAATTTATAGAGCAGTTCAGGATTCATGCCACTCATCCCAAGGACGTTATGTCCTTGTCCAGTGTAATTCAGGCCCCAAGGGAGTCGTTAAAGGAGTACTTACAAAGATTCCACGTTGCTGCTACTGAAGTTAGCAACCCGAATGACCATGCCATTTTAATGGCCGTGATGCGAGGAGTAGATCCGGATTTGGAATTTGGTGATTGGCTGGCAGGAAATCCTTCGGCTACATTGGAACGTTTTTATTCAAAGGCGCACCAAATTATAAGAAGGGAGGAAGCCAGGTGGATGAGGCGAGACAACGCACCAGGACCCGGCAAGTTCAAAACAAGCCTGAGTGGTCAAAAGGATCCGGAGGAGGAAATTTCGAAAAGAAAAGGGAAGCCGGAAAGTGGAAACCAAGGATCCCAACTTACAACGAATACATTCCTCTGAACACATCTCTGGAAAATATTTACCTATCGACTTGTAATACTTTCCAATATCGAAAGCCACGCCCAAAAGAGTTCACCGAGGAGCAAAAGCGGACTGGGAAGTATTGGCGCTTCCATGAGACTTACGGGCACAATACCGAGGATTGTAGGCACCTCCATGATGCTATTGAAAAGCTGATTCGACAGAAAAAGTTACAGGAGTTTGTAAAGAATCCTCAGGAAGGCGGATAGGAGACATCCGACCCCAATCGCAGATAGGCTCCACGACGATCTGAGGAACCTTTTCGGGCTGGAGGTAGATTAGTCATAAACACGATAGTCAGTGGGCCTCACCCTGTAGACAAGAATTGGCAAGAAATGGAGCGTTATGCTAGTTCCCTAAAGCATGCAAGTTTTGAATGTTGTTCAAACACGGTAGATGGGACTCCGGCTAAGCAGCAGCGAATGATGACGGATGATATAGTATTCAGAAGTAGAGATGCCGATCAGGTAGAGGCACCTACCATTGATCTGATGGTCATCTCGGCCACTATTGGGCCAGCTTTTGTGAGAAGAATACTGATTGACTGTGGAAGTTCTGTTAACATCATCTTCAAAAAAGCATATGACCGGATGAAGATGGAGACAAAGGACCTAAAATCATCTAAAGCCCGTATCCATGGCTTAATGGTGCGGCTACTGATGTAGTTGGTTTTGTTGAATTGCCAATTGAACTTGGAGAAGGTGAACGTAGGAGGGTGCAGATCTTACTGTTCATCGTTTTGGATATTCTCCATATAATGTGTTTCTGGGTCGACCGGCCCTGGTAGAGTTTAGGGTAGCTTTGGCCCCGTGGTGTTTAACCTTGAAATTTTCGACGGATAAACGAGTTGGTGTTGTGCATGGTGATCAGGCGACTGGTCATGCGTGTTTTGTGGCTGAGCTGAGAGAGGCCCAACGAAGAGAGAAAGGAAAGGCTGTGGACAACTCCGTCCGCATCCAAGTCATTGAAGATTGACAAGTAATGCCCGAGCCTTGGCTCGGGCAACATGATCGGATCTATAGAGACATAGATCCGAGGGACGATGATGAGGAACCCAAGGAGGCAAAAGCAGCACCGGTTGAACTAACGATTGACATTCCAGTCAGCCGCGATGACCCATCGCGGGTACTTAAGATTGGATCACAACTCAACCCCTCGATGATCGAGGATCTTACTAACTTCCTCCGAGCGAATCCAGATGTCTTCGCTTGGACGCATTCCAATATATGCGGGATTTCTCCCGCCATTGCGAGTCATATGTTGAACATAGACCCGAAATACGTGCCGGTGAAGGAAAAAAGGAGAGGCATGGACCCGGAGAGGTCCGCTGCTCTCAGAGAGGAGGTGGATAAACTCAAAGCCAATGGGTTCGTCCATGACGCCCTCTACCCAGACTGGGCCTCTAACCCCGTACTAGTAAGAAAAGCGAATGGGAAATGGAGGACCTACATGGATTACTCAGATCTGAACAAAGCATGCCTTAGGGATAGTTTCCCTTTACCCAGAATTGATCAACTGGTCGACTCAACAGCAGGACACGAGTTATTATCATTTATGGATGTGTACTTGGGATATAATCAAATCCCGATGCACATTCCAGATCAGGAACATGCTAGTTTTGTCACAGACATTGGATTGTACTGTTATGTAGTGATGCCTTTCGGATTGAAAATGCAGGAGCGACTTATCAACGTCTGGTGAATCGGATGTTTAAAGACCAAATTGGTAGGATGATGGAAGTCAATGTGGATGATATGCTCGTGAAGTTACGGCAGTCAAGCGACCACATCCGAAACTTGGCGGAAATGTTTGGTCTACTCAGGTATTACAGAATGAAAATTAATCCTCTAAAGTGTTCCTTTAGCGTTGCGTCAGGAAAGTTTTTGGGTTTCATTGTTAATGCACAGGGAATTGAAGCTAACCCAGAAAAGATTCAGGCTATTCGAGACATACAAGTTACCAGAACTATAAAGCAAGTACAAAGCCTGAACAGAAAAGTGGTCGCGCTGAGTCGATTCATATCCAAAGTGATAGACAAATGTATTCCCTTCTTCGATGTAATAAAGAAAGGGAAGAGAAATTTTGAATGGACACCCAACTGAGAGGATGCATTCGGAGCTCTGGTAAAACATTTGGAAAGTCCCCTGGTGCTGTCGAAACCTGTAGACCATGAAGTGTTGTATGTATACTTGGCCGTATCTTAGCATGCCATCAATACGACTTTGGTTCGCAAGGAGGACCGAGTTCAAAAGTGGATGTACTATGTTAGTAAACGTTCAACGGGGGCAGAAAGAAATTATCCTAAAATTGAGAAGCTAGCCTACTGCTTGGTGATTGCATCATGCAAGCTTCATCCATATTTTCAGGCGCATCCGATCAGTGTTTATACTGATCAACCTTTGCGACAGGTACTCCAACGACCAGAGACCTCAGGAAGGTTACTGAAATGGAATATTGAGGTTAGTCAATTCGATATCACCTACTTGCCACGGAGGGCTATCCAAGGGCAGGCGCTAGCGGACTTCATCGTAGAATTCACCATATCAGACGAACCAAACAGTGATGATGTTATTCCCTCCATCCGATGAAAACTATACACTGATGGGGCATCCAACGACCATTGCTCTGGGGCTGGTGTCATTCTTGTAACCCTTGAAAACCGATCAATTTGTTATGCTTTGAAGCTTAATTTCCCAGCTACGAATAACGAAGCTGAGTATAAAGCATTGCTTGCTGGCTTAAAACTTATCAGGGAACTCGGAGTAAGATCGGTTGAAATCTTTTGTGACTCACAATTGGTGGTATACCAAGTGCGAGGAGATTATCAAGCAAAGGGGTAGAGGCTTACTCCATACCTCGCTCGGGTTCAAGAACTATTGGCAGACCTTGACTATTACGATATTTCGCATGTCCCGCGTGAACAAAACAGGGAAGCCGATTCATTGGCGAAATTCGCAAGTACTAGCGATGCACAGCAGATGGGCTTGGTTCCCGTCGGAGTTTTACAATTTCCGAGTATAAACGAGATGGAAGTAGGTTTTGTGCTAGAAACAGAAATTGAAAGGGAGTCATGGATAACCCCATTCAAACAATACTTACTATATGGGACTTTGCCCGATAGAAAGAACGAAAGACGACAAGTCATTCGCAAAGCTTCACAATATATAATGCAGGACGGAATAACGTATCGGAGGGGATTCTCGGTTCCCTTACTACGGTGCATCGCCCACGATGAGATAAAAAGAGTCTTGAGGGAAGTTCATGAAGGAGAATGTAGAGACCATACTGGGGGGAAGACCCTAGCAAAAAAGATCCTCCGCTATGGATACTATTGGCCAACTGTAAATCGGGATGCTGCGGACTACGTGAGAAGATGTGACAAATGTCAAAAGTATGCTAAAATCCCAAGAGCTCCGTCAACGGAACTCACACAAATGGTTAGTCCCTGGCCATTTGCAATTTGGGGGATCGATATAATCGGTTCCTTACCAATTTCCAGAGGTGGTGCAAAATATGCAATTGTTACGGTTGATTACTTTACCAAGTTGGAAGAAGCAGAGCCTTTAGCTATGATCACCACTAAAAAGGTAATTAATTTCATTGTACGAAACATCATATGCCGTTTTGTCCTCCTACGAACTATTATCACAGACAACGGAACTCAATTTGAGAGTAAGGAGTTCAAAGAATTCTTCCAAAAGTATCGTATTGAGAAAAGGTTTGCGGCAGTCGCTCACCCTAAAGCGAATGGACAAGTTGAAGCCGTAAATAAAATAATCAAATCAATATTAAAGAAACGTTTGGAGAAGGCTAGAGGCAACTGGGTGGATGAGCTTCCGACAGCGCTCTGGGCTTACAGAATCACCCACAAGTCCGCGACTGGCCATACTCCGTTCACCTTGGCATACGGTGCTAAAGCTGTGATACCCGTGGAACTTGAAGTTCCTTCTCATCGGGTAACTTATTATGATCCTAAGACGAAACAGAATCTCTTATTGGAATCGCTGGACTTTGTCGATGAAAAATGTGAAGAAGCTGATTTAAGAGCGACTGCACATAGGCACCGGGTTGCTCGATATTATAATGAAAAAGTTCGACCGAGAATTTTCGATGTAGGTGATCTCGTTTTGAAGCGAGTCTTTCCGACCCCATCACATCTGAATCCCACATGGGAAGGTCTGTATGTCATCGAACGGAGGCTTGGAGAAGGAATTTTCAAGCTAGCGACCGTAGATGGTGTGACACTTCCTCGCGCATGGAATAGCGAGCATTTGCGTCATTATTGCACTTAGTCTATTTCTTTTACATTTTAGTTGCAATTATTTCCAATGTATGTTGATTTTGTTGTCCTTAGTTTTCGGCATGTAATAAGACAATTCAGTTTGTTTCCATTTGTTATGATCAATAAAGGCTTGAAGCCGTCTTTTACATGAACTATTGATGTTTCTATATGTTACAATTCTGTGACAAAAATTAAATTACATATTCTGTCTGGCGCATGAACGTGCACCCAAACTTAAAAATCTCTAAGTCCCCAGAGTGCGGACTAGAGTACTCTGAGTCCCCAGAGTGCGGACTAGAGTATAAACGGCTTAAAAATCTCTAAGTCCCCAGAGTGCGGACTAGAGTACTCTGAGTCCCTAGAGTGCGGACTAGAGTATAAAAGACTTAAAAATATCTAAGTCCCCAGAGTGCGGACTAGAGTACTCTGAGTCCCCAAAGTGCGGACTAGAGTATAAATGACTTAAAAATCTCTAAGTCCCCAGAGTGCGGACTAGAGTACTCTGAGTCCCTAGAGTGCGGACTAGAGTATAAACGATTTAAAAATCTCTAAGTTCTCAGAGTGCGGACTAGAGTACTCTAAGTCCCCAGAATGCGGATTAGAGTATAAACGATTAAAAAATCTCTCAGCCTCTGGAGCACAGGCTAAAATAGAAGCAATCTAGAAATCTCCGAGTCATGCGGAAACAAACGAGTGCTTGAGTGACCCACACAACCTTGGATTTCAGGTACAAGATGGATGGTAAAGCTAAGTAGCAAAGATCATCAGAAAAAAAAACAAAATTTTATTTACTAATCGAGAATTCAGTTTCACTACAACTTCTCCTGAACTCGAAGCAAAAAATCTATTTACAACGACTACGAAAATAAATAGAGATAATTACATAATCCAGGCTTATTCGCGTTGAGCGAGGCATGATAGCTACTTTTTTGACTTCTTCTCCTTCCTCGGTTTCTCTGAAGACTCCTTCCCCAAGCGTTTTTTCTTGGACGCCTTGCTTACTAGGGAAGTGGTGCCTGGGGAAGGAAGAGGAACTTCCAGTGGCAAGGTTCCACCAAGGAGAATAACCTTCAGGGGCCTGTTCAATTGATCATCAAGTTCCATCACCTGAGGCTTAACCTTAATCTCGGCTTTCTTCTTCTTCTCTCCTATAATTTGCTCCGCCATGCTCGATTTTGAACTGTGTTCAGAGGCGGTCGTAATCTCAACTTCATCATGTTCCTCCACGGGTGATGGATTTTCAGATTTTTCTTCATCAAGTGCCTCGATCACTTGAGCGTCGAGTCCGGGAGTCTCTCCAGTCTGAATTGCCTCTCTCGTTTTCCCTCCTTTTCTATGGCGGCATCGTTCCTTGGAGTTGGCTCGGGATCAGAATGGCCTACACGAAATTGTAAGAGACAAACGTTAGGATACATTTATTATTCGCCAAAAGCGATGGCCCTTTGAACTCTAGGAAGAAAAGTTATGTACTAGTTTCTGGTTGACTCTCGACGGTTCGGGGAGTTTCACCTTCCGGAATAGGAGATAGAGCGTGAATATCAAGTCCAGGCTTCTTTGGGTCATAGCCAATATGCTGCTCGAAGGGATCGAGTGATGAGCGACCAGTCGGCTGAATAGGAGGAGGAACTGAGGACTCGGTTCTGGATGGACCGACAGTGTCATTTTTTCCTTTTGATGAGGAAGAGTCCCTTCCGTAAAGGGCCTTTGCCGTAGATAGGTCAGTGCGCTCATTCTCACGAAGCATTTCCTTCATAAGAGACTCCTCATCCATCTCTTCAGTTCCCAATTCGACCTTTTTAATTTTTATTAGAGTGTCCCATGCTTCGGCCAAAGATTCGAGGTAACCCTTGCCAAGAAAAGTTAGGTCGCGATGCATGAGAACTCGAGCGTTATACTCGGCTATGAGTGGATCAAACATGCACTTAATTTTCTCCCTACCAGCCTCAGCAGCCGCCTCGAGGCAAGAATCGATTTCCGAGAGCTCCATTCTTTTGCCCTCTTCACGGGCCGCGTCTTTCAGCGCTTCAGCTTTGGAGAGCTCCTCATCAAGCTTTGCTTTTAAAAGTCGTGTAGCGACAATCTCATCACAATATCATTGTGACTCACTCCTCTTGAGCTGCAGTTTTTTCTTCTTTTTCTTTGAGGAGTAGCTCCTCCAATTCTTTAACTCGCTGAGCGAGAACATCCTTTTCTTTTTGGATGGAATCCTTTTCTAAGGCTAAAGCGCCACAGCGTTGAACCGCCTCATCAATTTCCTTTTTGTGTGCGGCTTGCAAACGATTAACTGCTTCAGATGTGTCTTTAGCGTTTTTTTGAGCGGCTTCAAGCTGAGATTTATACGAGGAAAGCTCTTCATCCTGGGCTTTGATAATGTCTTTGTCGTGGATAGCTTTGAGTTTCAAGCAATCAATTTCATGCTGACGTTCCACCGAAACTTCTAAAACTTTTTCCACCAAATGAACGAACGCGTCGTGCTGGACGTAGACATCATTATTGCAAGCAATGGCACATTGTTTAACATGCCCTGGAAAAGAATGGATCGCTGGAAGATACTTTAGTCCATCAAAGCATATTTTTGGAAATGTGGTTTTAAGCGCAGCTAGCTTTTCTGCTATCGATGGATCATGTGTAGGGCCAGTGGAAGTTTGTTTAGTCGAAACTATAGATTTCTTGTGAAGCTCACGGGATTTACTAGTGCTTGATGAACCAGAATATTGATCACGAGGAGCTTTAGATTGAGACCTCCTTTGAGCAGATTTCTCCCTGCTATGCTCTGGTTGAGGAGGAGGATCGTTGGGGTAGAAAGAGTGGCTGTAAGTTTTCCTTCGAGACGATGAATCTCGAGGACGATAGTCTCTATCGCTGTTGTCATCTCTATCTCGGAATTTTCTGGGCCCCGAGTCTCGGATGGAGTGATGAAAGTTAGAAGAACCGCGAAGGCGGTCGAAGCCGTGTGAGTGTCCCATATCACCTACACAGAAATCAAGTGAAAACAAGTTAGAGATGATCATACGATGGCTAAAACTTAAGTGTGGGGGTGGAGAGTGAGTGTTAGTGTGTATCCTAGTGTTTCCCCCCGACGGGCCAGTTTCTTTAGCTTTACTTATCGGAGTGTTTTCTTCTTGATGATAGGCTTGAACGCCTTCGTCGCCTCTCGCGGGCGAGTGGAGTTTTAGGGCTTTTGGGTTGTCGAAGCCGTAATTGAGCAAGTCATCGGGGATGGTGAGATCTGATAAGCCTTTTATTGAACCCTCTAAGTGTTGTGGAGATGGCTCTTTCTCCATCGGAGTAATTGTAACCTTCAAGGTTCCGTCCACTGTTTTCTTCCTTAGTTTGTAGGCCAGTTTCTTTTTCCCCTTTGATGGAGGAGGCAACTCATCGATGCTAGGTGCGTCGATCACCGGTTTTGAGAGAGGACTTATATGCTCGTCGAACGCTCCAGAAACCCCGGCCTCTATAATCTCACCTTCCTTGGGCATGTCGGAGGCCCCGCCTGTAGGGGCACCAAAGACCCGACTTGTTCTTTACCCTTCTCCACCGTGGGTCTGGTTGTAGTGGCGCTGGATGGGAGACTAGTTCGACAACCTTCTGCCAATAGCCCAAACTTTAAAAGTGACTCATTGGAAATAACTAATTTGATCTCCCGGTCCTCCACGGGAGTAGCATGAATGGCCTCGACGGCATCAGAATACCTCACACCTTAGGGACGTGGGCTGATGCCTGCAAAAGACCGAAGGAAGTTTAGAATAAATGCACTTCATGCCTTAGATAAGTAACGAATCCGAAAATGGAACTTACTCCCTTCCAACCATCTTCTCGCAAAGCCAGGGGGCAGCACACGTAGAACCATTCCTGCTTATATTGGGAGAATTTACTCCATGCCCCCGTCAGGATCTGACACTTAGAGTGTGGCTCAAGGATTATGAAAGAGGGGCTATCGGATCGTCTTTTAAAACGATAAATGTAGCGAATATCCTCAAGAGTGGGGAGCCTAAATAAGATGCTCATAAAGAGAATGCAAGTGCCATGGAGAAATGCGTGACTATTGGGGTGAAGCTGTGCTGGAGCGATCCCAATGTACTGCAGCACCTCACAAAGAAATGAATTAAACGGTGGCACACTTCCGACCCAGCACATGAATTTGTTAAAAGCTGTATATCAAGTTGGGGGCAGGTAAGGATGATCTTGTCCTGATGGAATTAATAAGTCGTCAAAAGGGATTCCGTGGATTGAACATAGCCGGCGAAGGGTGATTTCTTTGATTCTTGAAGCTTGAGAATCAGTCGGATTGTCCAGGATAACTGCTCCATCTATAGCATCGGGTGTCAGGCCAATAATTGCAGTGGATGGATCCAGAATACCCTGCGTGGAGGTCGTCGGTGGGTCCGAAGTACCTACTACCTCTTGCTGAGAGCCTGGATCAGGCTTATCGGAAACAATAGCAGAGCTCGACTTTCTGGACATCTTGAAAGAGCAACGGATGTGGATAAAACCCTGTTTAAACTATACTTGTAAGACAATCGATATAATATATAACAAATAATAATATATCCCCCCGTGTTGTGTATGCACTAGTGCTACAACTGAAGTGCGAGTATAGAAAAAATTAAAGTTTGAGGCACAAATGTGTTTAGATAGAATTTTAAGTTATTGTCTTCAGAAACTGTCATCACTGGCTGTCTCATGCAGTTTGTTCTATGGTTGACAGTAGTGGTTTTGGAGTCGGACATTGGCATCACAGGATGTGAAGACCGTCGTTCGCGTTTGTTAAGTTTGCATTTGAGATCGTTCATATTGCAAGGGAGTTAGTTTAAGTCAAGTGCTTGGGGCTTGTATGCTTTCTTGTTTGTCATGTTTTATCCAATTTGCTTGAGGTTGGTTATGGAGATAAGTCACTCAAATGTTCCTTGTGATCGGGTTAAGATACTTTGGATTACCAATGCCGACACATACGCTCGTTGCTTCTCCTTAATGACCGAACGAAACTCACTCCCTCTCTCTAGACCGAACGACATTTACTCCCTCTCTCTAGATCGAACGACACTCACTCTCTCTTTTTAGACCGGATGACATTCACTCCCTCTCTCAAGACCGAACGACACTCACTCCCTCTTTCTAGACCGGACGACATTCACTCCTTCTCTCTAGACCAAATGACGCCCTCTCCCTCTACCTCCCTAGCACTACTCCCACAAGAGATCTACCAAACAACAGACTTCCACCCAAAATACCGAACCGTTCACACTCTTTTCTCTCTCGTTCCCTAATCACCGGACGATTTCGATCACCAATTCAGCTCTATTTCACTAACCTAACAACCACGCTCCCTCGCTTAGTGGCCCAACCAGAGCCTACATCCTAAAGACCACCGGTATCCTTTTCCTTTCTCCTCTCCATCTCACCGGCCTTGAAATCAATTAAAACTCTATCGAGTTCCAACCCTAAGGCATGTTCTAATCTCATATTCGTCTCCCTCGACTACAACAACTCCTACTGATCGTAATCTGAAGAAAACTCGTGAACTCGAGCTTCGTACAAAACCCTTAATTTGGGAAAATCGGTCGAGTGAGAGATTCATACCTATAGGACTGAAATGAGGATTGTAGGAGTCGCGGATTTAGGGTTGAAAATCGCTTAGGCTTATTAACAGAAGGAGTTGCAGAGTAAACGTCCTAGAGTTGAAAGGAGAAAGGAAGGTTGGAGTAGTTGCTGAGGTTCGAGGGAAAGTAGGTTAGTAGGTCTCGAAGGAATAAAGAAAAAGTGGAGAGAAGAAGAAAGAAAATGCTCTTATAAATAGTAGGGGGGAGACGAACAGGCTATTTCCCGAAGAATCGCTCATTGTACTTTGGAAAGTTGGCTGCTAAACATACTTGCTCCTATTCAAGTAAACCGATCGTGTGGCTCGGCCTCTGTATGCCAACCTGCCTAATGTCATATAAAAAAGAAAAAAAATAAACAAATAAAAAAAAGAGAAAAGGAGAAGAAAGAGGTTAAAATAAAATCGAGACTGTACAAGGCATTAGGAAGGTTTGCTATGTTTCGACCTTCATCATATACGTTCGACTTTTGAAAGCAGGAACTGATGATTGATCCAAAGCATGTCATGTTGTTTCACACGACACACTTTGGGGGGCAAATGTTACATGGCCACTTGGCCCGACTATAAGATGATAGTTCTAGAGGTTTTGATTTGGTCGGGACTAGACTCAAGCTAATAAGGGGTTGGAGATGTGTGGAATGGATCCAATCTGTGTGGTTCGGCCTATATACATGGGTCGGCTTGTATGCATGGTTCAGCCGAGGGAGGAGAGATGTGTGTTACATGGTCTTGTGAGATAACATATGTCGCTCAGCCAAAGAAAGATGTTGGTAGGAACTCTAGATATATCGCTCGGCTTAGAGGGGAAGTTCGTCGCTCAACTGAGGGAGATATTGTTTCGTTCAGATTGGGTAGTTCCGTATATGTCGTTCGGTCCAGATGCTTCGGCATGCACTGCTCGGTCAAGAGAGTGAAGCCATACATGGTTTGGCTAAGGAGTTTTTGCTTAGTCCAGTTTCGGTGCTCGTGGCTCGGTCGAAGTGGTTCAGAACGCATGGCTCGGTCAGATTGGATTAGAACGCATGGCTCAGTCAATGACGTAAGTCGCATATGGCTCGGTCTAGATGGGTTAGCAGGTGTTGTTCGTAGAAGGAGAGTTGGTGCCATTTGATCAGAAGTGGTTCGATGTAAGGTGAAGGAGTTAGCCAATTCTTGGAAGCCAACATCAAGGTGAGGAGGTCGACATTGCTTTGCTCCGAGATCCACTACGAGTTGCTCTGATTTCTTTAGAGGTTTACTTCGGGTTATTTGCTTAATGGCCAATAATCAGCCATGATGGTTCGGCATTCCTTGTTCGGCCGAGGGTCGTTCAGCACGCCTGGATCGGCCAGCCTAAGATTAAGATTTTTGGGCCGAGTCATCTTTGCTCCTAGGCCTGAGAAGGAAGTCCAACCTATCTTCTATTAGTCCCTGAGAAGTTGGTTTTGATGACGACAACCTTAGAATAAGATTATAAAATATAAATACTAACATTATTGTTTAGATATATATGTATATGCAGGATATATATATAGGTACCAAAGAATGAAGACTGTACAGTATAGAGATTCAAGAACTGATGAACTCAAGATCGAAGATATCAAGATTCAAGACTCATGAGTATCAAGATTATCAAGAGTTCAAGATTTCAAGATAAGTAATTTAGTTAGGAATTTTGTTAAAACTCCTAGAAAAGCACTGACATCTTAAAATCCATTTTATTCGTGGAATGGAATCCACTTCGAGCTCGTTAAAGGGATGAAACCCTAAGTAGGATGGAACCTACGAAAAATCTAGTGGAACATTGTTTTGTATCCACTAACTTTTATTCAAATGTTTTACAAAATTATATCTTGTTTTCAAAATGATTTCAAAATCTACCTTTTTAAATCAAAAACATCTATCCTGGTTTTAAAATACTTTTAGCCTCAAAATAATCTTTATTTTCAATATCAAATTATCCTTGGTTTTAAACTATCTTTTGAATATAATATATTTAACTTTTAATATTTATACTTTGATTTAAATATAAAATTATAGTAAAATTTTATATATACCAAAATATTATTCTCTATACTTATTTATGTATTTTAACTACAGTTAAGTATATTTATAAAGTTTAAAATAGTTTTAATACAAGATAGAAGTTATTTTCAAAGAAAAACAAATTACCAAAAATAACTTAGGCTTGTCGACAACCCCAAGGAACCCTTGTCGACAAGGTGACAGTTTATTTCAAAAGTTTGAATTTCAAAGGAAGTGTCTATTCGTCATATCCTTTCACGAATGGACATGGTTGTTTTTCTACTATAAATAAGGGCTGTTTTAAACGAATTTACAATCATATTTTCTCTGATTTCACTCCTCTTCTTCTTCCACATTTCTTTATATACATTTTTACCATTACTCTGCCGAAATCACCATTGAATCTAACTAGATCATCTCTGGTTTGATTCTCTATCACTATCTCAACAAGATCCTAGTGCTATTCAGAGTTATAGACTTCTTTGTATTCAGAGTTATATATATATCACTATCACTCTGTCATACATCTTGATCCTCACTATACTTTCACCCATTGCCCTACAGCTAGCATCATTACCCATAAGAATAGAGCTTCCTTCTCGTCCAATGAAAGAACTGAAGTAATCCTTATTAGGCGTCATATGGAAAGTCGCCCCCGAGTCCAGCACCCAATGGTCTGAGACATCTGACACTGCTACAGACAACACATCGATAGATACAGACTTCTCCACCGCAAATGATGAAGATCCGTCTTCTTCTTTCTTCTTCAAATCTGGAAAATCCTTTTTCCAATGACCAGGTTTCTTGTAGATAAAGCACTTCCCTTCCTTAGACTTTCCTCTCCTACCATTATCAGGCTTCCTGGACTTGGAACGCCCTCTAGAGTGCCAATTCTTCTTATCTTCTCTTCCTCTTTCAACAAACAGGCCCTGACTACTACTTCCACCTCTACCTCATTTACTTATCTCCTTCATCTGATCTCTCAAGCCCTTAGATAGAAGGCCTGACTTCACATCTTCCACTGTCAATGTGTCTCTAATGAAGATAAGGTTTTTAGGGGAACCTGTGTATCGCTTCGAAAGAGAACACAAAATAATCATTGCCATTTGCTCCTCATCCATCTTCAAGTCAATGATCTTCATCTTCATCACTATATCATCAAAGAAATTAAGATGTTCCTTCATTGAAGTACCCTCTCTCATCTACATGGTGAAAAATGTCTTCAGTAATATCAGACGGTTAGTTAGAGATTTCTTCAAGTTGAGATTTTCTAGCTTGGTCCAAATGCCCCTAGAGTAGTCTCACTGCTAATCTCTGAGATGACATTCTCTCTGATAGCTAGTTGTATAGTAGTAAACGCCCATTTCTCCATCTCCTTCCTTTTCGCGATTGAGATGTCAGCCGTCAACTCCTTAGGGGCAAACACTACTAGATGGACTTCATTCCTCATTAGAACATTCTTCATCCTCCATTGCCACTTCTCGAAGTCTTTATTCCCATTCCATTTCTCAATTGCCAACTGTGATCCTGATGCGATATGCATCCCTCTAGTATAAGGTCTTATAACAACTAGAGTCACTTCATCTACTGCCATAGCGTCTAAGACTCCTCAATCAACCTGGCTCCGATACCAGACTGTTAGGGAAAATCCCTTCAGATGATCAGTCTAAGGGAATAAAAAACTCAACACAGCGGAAAAAAACTGGATCGTGATTGTAGTGAGACAAAACAAACAGAGATAAACACCAGAACAGACAGTCACAGATCAATGCAATGCAGAAAAATAAATAACACCAGTATTTATAGTGGTTCCACTACCGCCAGGCAGTGTACGTCCACTTGGGGAGAGGAGATTTTATTAATCACTGAAAGATTAGAATTACAAGGTTGATTCACTTTTGGAGGCTATACATAAGAAGAATTAGCAATGCAGACAAAGTTCTACAGAGTTTCATCTCTCTAGGATGGCTGCCATTGTTGTCCAGAAGCTCCACAATTTGTAGAGTGAAGAAATGAGGAGGGGCAGCTACTATATAGCAGCCCTGGGTTTTGGTTCGGCATCCATCTGGACCGGCAAAGCCCATATCAATCTGGTTCGGCACAGTGCACTTCAAGTCTGGACCGGCATCTCCCAATTCCCGAACCAAACAACCGAAATGGCACTACTTGGTTCGGCATGCATCTGGTCCGGCAAACAGCACATATGGTTTGGTCCGGTATGATTTGGACCGACATGCTCTAACACTGAATCAAATATTTGGTTCGACCTTCAGCGTCTCAAATCTGGACCGGCATGTCCAAATACCGAATGAGATATTTCGTTCGGCATCACAAACCTGGTTTGGCAATACATTTCGTTCGGCACTAATTGGTTCGGCATTAAGCACTTCACCGAACCAAAAAAAGCCATCGAACGAAATCTCCTTAGCAAATAACCGCTCCAAATCCAACCTTCACCGCAACCTTCAACCAACCGAACGAGAATTATTGTTCGGTTATTTCACCCATCCAAACCCTTCCAAGCCCTAGCATTTCACTTCCGTGCTTCCTCTTTGCAATGTGACTTCAGCTTTTGCTCCTAGGGCTTCGCCTACTTCTCCTTCTCCGTGACTTTTACTTCTCTAGCGATGGAATCAACAGGTAACAATTCCAACAATTTCAAGGAGAGGATTTAAATGAAATTGATTATAAAATCTATGCTAGGGATGAAGTAAGTCATAATTTTTTGAGTGATGATCATAGTATCACCAAGGTCTAAAGATTAGATCATCCAAAGAATTCTAAGTCACTCCATCATACCTCAAACCGAAAGTTATGACGAGGTATATGAAAATAATTATCGTGCTTTATATGGAATGTATGCTGGCAAGTAAATCAATTGGGCAAAATTTATCATGGATGAGATTTGTTACTTTTACAACAGAAAAAGAAAAACCATTCATTACGCTCCTTACATAATGAGAATATTTTATAATTTTCGTATTAATATACTTGACTTAGAGTTTACTACTGTGAAACCTATTGGAGGGAAAACTTTAAAATTAATGAAGGTTCCAATAAGAAATGAAAGACACATAACCTAAGCCAAATAGATACAACGCCAAGCCTCATCCTCCGATGCACCGCCTACTGCTCACTCATCTCCACCAAATATTCGTGAAGCTTTAAGTGAATCCAACAGAGATGAAAAAATCATTGAAATAACCTTAGAATCATATATGAGAAACTCCTTCATTATCATCTCCAAAAATCAAAGAAAGCTGGATCTTCGTCTAACAAGAGTTGAATAAAATGTTGACAAAACGATGGGCTTCTAAGAAAAAATTTGGAAGAAAATTAGCTGCACAAGGCCCTCAACTTAAAGTTCTCCACCTCCTCCTCCAAAAGGAGGATCAACTAAGGAGGCTTCTTGCAATTGGGATATGAATGAAGAAGAAGAAGAGAATGTGGAATGAGAGCATCTTGGAAGTGGCGAAGAGTAGGTGAAAGGTTTGTTTGATTGGCAATATTTTCAGTTTGTTGCTTTGAACTTTATGCTTTAGTAGTTTGGTTTAGTACTCGGTTCTTATCATTTTTTTTTAAATTTGGTTGTGTTATGTTAAAAACAATTCATGATGTGAATGCTTTAAATTCATGGAACTTGTAATGTAATGTTATTTATGGTATTGTTTCATTTAATTCTTGTTATGTTTAATTTAGTGATGTAAACATAAGTCGTATTTACTCTTATTAATATATATTTCCTTTTTATCGATGACAAAGGGGGAGAAAACTATATAGTCATATCGATAAGAGGAGTATACAGCAAGGAGGAGAATTATTTTACCATAAAAAATTATTTTATAACTTTTATAGTTGTCTTCATTGAGAAGAAGGAGAATGTTAGAACATCATAGTTCGATATTTTGACAATGATGACTACAAAAGAAATATTTCTATATATACTCAACCTTGCAGGAAAATATATCGACCATTGAAGACATACAACGATGAAGATAAGATAAAGATGACAAATAAAGTTACATTAGTCATAGTGTTTTATGTTTAAAAGTATATGATTGTTAAAATATCTTCAAAGTGGTATACACACACAAATCATCAAAGTTGCATTTCTATTTTTTTAAAATAGAATTACATAGAACATGTCGACTAAAACCACATAACCACTCGACTAATACAATATCAGTCCACTGGTTAACCTTGTTTAGTCGACTAATATACGTGTGCATTTTATTTTTTGAAAGACAACATAACCAGCCGACTAAAACTATAGAATTAGTCGACTGATGACTCAAGGAATCGACTAGCTCCATAGTTTCAGTCGACTAAAAGGAGGCAATAATATAGTATTTTCTTTCTATTTGAAAACGCAATTTTTTGACTCCAACCAGTCGACTAATCAGTACTTACCTGTCGATTGTTTACTTGTAACTGTCATATTTTTCGAATTTTTAAAGAGTTTTCTTCCTCAAACGAAAGGGTATTTCCTTCCATGAAGAGCTGCACTTATTTTTAATAGTAGTTACTTCTCAAGAATGCATATAACTCTTCAATCATTAGATATGGCACCTTGATTCAAGAATCATATAATCAATTTACATTTGCTTTTCTTTCAAATCTCTTAAAATCTATTCCTGCATGTTAGAAATTTATGAAGTTGATCATTTTTGGAGAAATTTTTACCTAATGATACTAGTGAATGAAATATATCTTAAAATCTAGAATACATGCCAGAAATAGACTCATTTGGTTTCATTTTAAAAGGTTGAAACTAGTTGGTCAACATGGAAATCTTAGTTTGTTTTACTTTACTAGTGCCATCATGTGTGACTTGCAATGTTCTTCAAATCTTACAAGCAGTCTTACAAATAGAAACTCGATTAAATTCTTTTTTATCTAAGGAGCAAAATAATGTATTCATAGCCTTAGAGTTATTGAGTGCTTGTGTCTTTTGGTCTGGTGTCCATTGTGAGTATTCAGTTTGGGTTTAAGTGTACTCACTCTGTTTAATGTTCCAAATATCTAAACCATTGGATTGTAAATAAATTTTCATCCTATAGGACTAGTAAGTATAATTACTACCATTAAATAGTAGGGGTCTAGCAGTTGATTGTCCTTCTTCAAAAGTGTTAAAAAGTGTACTACCAGTGTTGCTAGCCATTTTAACTTTTCAAAAATTAAATAATGAGTTTTGGAAATCCTAATGCTCTAATACCAAATGTGGGAAACAGTGTAGTACAGTGTGAACTGATCTTAAAGCTATTTAAACTAAGGTGGGGGGTGTGAATAGTGTTTTATAAATTATTTGGAACTTTCTAAATTGTTTCAAGATTTAAATCAAAACACAGATAATAAACACGCATTTATATTAACAGGCAGTTATAGATATAAATAAATGCAGTAAAAATAAAGTAAAAGTAAGAGAGATGAACCAAAGTTTTATACTAGTTTGGATTAAATAATCCTACATCCAATCTTATACAGTATATGACATATTTCCCTTCAAACGCCTAATTTGATCAAGTAGCAAGCCTAGAATAAAATCTTGATTTCAAGGCAACAAGATACGCCATCCTGACTTTTTGAGCTTAGGGTAGACTCGCTTGATTTAATCAAACAACAAGCACACCCACATGACTTGATCGGGCAACCAACACACCCACATGATTTGAATGAGCAACAAGCACACCCACTTTATTTGAACGGGCGACAAGCACACCCACACAAATTAATAGTAGAGAGTTGTTGATTTCATACACAAATATTTTTATTTTGGATACAGAATATCCTATAGCCCTTTGATAGCACTTTGGTCTTTGAATTGATGAGAGAATACTTGCAAATTGGTGAGTAGTTTATAAAGAATGAATGTAGTAAAGTAGATGTTGAATTTGAATAAATTTGAAGAGTATAAAAGTGGATTTTTGAAATATATAATGAGAATTTGGAGTAATAGGAATATACAGAAAGCAGTTATAAAAATTCGTTTTCCAATCCCCTTTATATAGTGTTTGAAAGGACATGTCTATTCGTGAAGAGATATAGCCAAAAATTAAAACTATTCAAAATTCAAAAGACACATCTTCAGCGATACATTTATCGACATATATAGGTAGGGTATGTTGACATACCCTTGTTTATTTTGAAAAACAATAATATATTTAAATTGTTGTAAAATTATAATATTTTGTAAAATTATTTAAACATAGATTTTAAATACTTTAATATATTAAAAAAAATTATAAAATATTTGTAAAAATATATTTTGAAAATAAAACAAATATTTTGATAAGAGAGTATTTAAAGAAAAAAGTTGTTATTCAAGGACATTAACAAATTAATCTAATGTCTATTAACTATAAACTATAATCTTGAACTTTTCATGTCTTTGTATTTAAACTCATGAGTCTTAAATTACCTTGATCATCTCTGAATCTCAATCTCCGGTCCTTATACTGATCAGTCTTCAAACTTGATTATCCTATACCTGTGTAAAGCTGTGTAATATCCTGCAAAATATTCTATACAACTTGGAAAAACATTAGTACCTATATTTATATGGTTGTGTCATCAAAACCAATACATGTGGTATTAACAAGCTCCTCTTTTTTTATAATGATAATCATCTAAATATATTATTATAATATATAATGTAACTCCCCCTATTTTGAATAACTCCTTAGTTTATGCATATATTATTTTTTATTTTTTTCTCCCCCTTTGTCATCAACAAAAATAGATAAAGAAAAATAAACCCCCCTAAATGTGAATATATTAAATGCTATGATATGTGATAATGTTGTATATGGAATCAAAATCAATATTAATTACGAAACAAGATTTCTACGAAATAACTATTTACACACACACACACAACTATAGTTACATTTGTTTCAACCATAAATCACAATCTATACACACTTATACAGTTAATTACATAAAGAGTACAAATTATAACTAGAGTTAATTATACAAACTAAAAATGTACAAATAATAAATACGTATTACAAATAAAAATTATAAACACTAATTAAAACTAGATTTTCTTGGGAAC
The DNA here is from genome assembly GCA_030737815.1 of Allium fistulosum. Classification (NCBI taxonomy): domain Eukaryota; kingdom Viridiplantae; phylum Streptophyta; class Magnoliopsida; order Asparagales; family Amaryllidaceae; genus Allium; species Allium fistulosum. The sequence goes on along the minus strand of CM060906.1, from coordinate 296,316,979 downwards.
TTCAACCCATCCTTCAAATCCAAAGATTGGATTAGTGTTGATAACTTCCCAGTCTTCATGTTCCACTTTTGCTTTAGAGTTCGAGCATTCCTGGGTATTGCTTTGAACTTCTTTGGTGAAACTAGAAATCAAACATCGAAGAGAATCAATTTTTTTTTCTTTGATCATTTGCATTTGACTCAATTCTAAGTGTCGTTGATTGTTAATAATAAAGCAAAAGGCATTCTTGAATGATTGAACGGTTTCTTCTAGATTGTCACTAAGTATATGTTTTAAAAAATTGATGTTTGAATACATTTATTTTAAAAGATACGTGTAAAGAGGAATAAGATAAGAGATTGAACAGTTTATGTTTGTTCCTTTTGGCACCCAGATTTGTCTGACTTTAAGGGATTTTATATTTGCGCCTTTAGGAACCCAAATTGGTATGGTTTTCACGTGTTTGGGCCTATACCAACAATTGTTTTGATTGTGTCCAATTTTTCTACAAATTGTGCACTCGGATTTGACACGATTAGTTTTACTTCTAACTCTTTCAGATTGAGTGTACCCAAGTCCTTGTCTAACAGTATTAATAGTTTGTTTTCCTAATAACATATTTAGCGATCTTTCTCCTTTGGAAAATTTTCCTTAAGTTGTAGACAATTGTTGGACTTGTGACTTAAGTGATTCATTTTCATTCAATAACATGGTGCACTTTTTAATAGAATTTTCTCTCCTAGTATTTTCACTTTCTTTCAAAATCAAAATTTCATTTTCAAGAGATGTAATTTTAATTTCTGATTTTTTAATTTCTTCTTCAATTAAAGGATACTTATCACACATAGGGCACTTATTTTGATAGTTTTTAACCAACTGATCAAGCTGCTTATTTAGTTCAATCAAACTATCTCTTTCTGATTCAATTTTAGCGTACCTCACTAAGTCTTTCAAAGTAGCCATTTACTTTATGAAAATATATAAGTAACTGAGGGTGAGTAAGTTTTGATACCTCGCTTGGCTCGTCATAATCACTGTCACTTGTATCTCCTTGAAGACACGGATTTTCTTTTTCATTCTCACTACCAGTGCTTTCATTATTATCTGAATCACTTTCTTTCCAAGTCGCTGCAAGAATTCTCCTTTTTTGTTTCTTTCCTTGGATGAGTCTATTTTGAGGACAATTTGGCTTGATATGACCGGGTTTTTTGCAGTTGTGACAAATGATCTCCTGCTCTTCTGAGTTGTCTAGGACTTTGGCTATTCTGTTATTCAATTATTGATTTAGAGTAGGATTTCCATATTTGTGGTTCCACCTTTTGAATCTCTTTATTATCAGTGCTAATTCAGCTGCTCCATCATCATCATCTTCTTCTTCACTTTCTGTTGTTCCTTTAAGAGCTATTGATTTCTTTCACGTATTACCTCCTTTACGTTCTTCCTTGAATTTTATTTATAGCTTATAAGTTTTGATATTTTCGATGAGTTCTTCAACTTTAACATGTTTCAGATCCTTTGATTCTTAAATGGCAGTCACTTTTGCTTCGAAATTTCGTGGAAGAATTCTGAGGATTTTTCGAACACTTTCGTCCTTTGCCATTATGAAGTTCTCGTACTCGCTACTAAGCATGGTAAGACGTGATTCTTTAACCTAAGAGGTTCCTTCATGGGTCACTTTAAGCATGTGCCAAATTTCCTACGCAGTTAGACAATGTGAGACACGATTAAATTCAATTTGATCCAATGAACAAATAATAGAATTCATAGCTTTAGCATTAGGATTTTGTAATTTATTTTCAAGATCTGTCCATTGATCCATAGGTTTTTCAACTTCTTGATTATCTACCATTATTGTTGGTGTCCTATATCCCATTTCAACAATATTCCATGCATATATGGTTTTCAGAAAAATTTTCATTCTATTTTTCCAATAAGCAAATTCACCATTGAACATGGGTGGTCTAAATATGGACCGACCCTCGGCAAAAGCATTATTGAAATAAGCCATTTTGAAAAAAAATCAAAATTTTAAAATAAAAATTGGTTTTACTTCCTAGCTCTGATACCACTTGTAGGATTGTTTTCACCCTAGAAGGGGGGGTGAATAGGGTGATACTAACAATAATAAAAATTAATGAGAAAATAAAAATATAAACAGAAAATAATGCAGAAGAGATCACACACAAATTTACCCAGCTTCGGCAAAACCCTGCCTACGTGCTACCCCCAAGGTTTCTACTAGAAATTAAGTAGTTAGACGCTTACACACATAAACTTGCAACACCCGCTAATGACTAACCTAACTCTATGCTCAAAGCCCTGCCACAACTCAGTCACTGAGTTGCGAATTCTCAAACTACACCACCGTAGTTCGTAACCTAGCTACACAACTAGAAGAATCATAATATTTAAAAAATGAATTACAAATAAAATAAAACAAAAACCCTTTTAAACACTAAAGCCCCAAAATAAATTAGAAAGCCGGCCCAAAGTGAATTAATTTGTGCGCTCTCCCTTAATATTTCTGCAGCCCAATATGAAACGAGATAACTTCCCTTTTACAATACTTCAGCCGACTTTGTTATTTGCTTCGTGAGTCCAATGGCTGCTTCGTTCCTCTTCAAAAATTAGGGCTTGTTGATTGAGGTGCTGCTACTAATTGATGGTCGTTCCTGCTTCTTTGATTATGCTTGCGGTCGCTTCAGAATTGAGTTCGAAGGCTATAAATATGGTATGTGATGTTTGCCGTTTAATTTCTCTTCTGTTTTGCTTTGGTTCGAACTTGATTCGAGTTATTGATTTGGGATTTTAATTTGAATCTTGGCTCAGCGATTTTGCTTGAACTCGAATACTATTTTTCCAATGATGATGTTGGGATTTTATAAGGAATGAAACCCCTAAATATGCGTTCGTATTTTCGATTTGAATTCTTCAGTGATTTTCACTTGTCCATTCGATTTTGCTTGGGCGCTTGTGATTTATTTTGACTAGTTCATCCCATACGTGTTGCTCCATGACTTTGAATTTACTTCGTTTATTTCAGCTATGACTTTTGCTTCTTAATTTTTGAGATAATTATCAGTTTACTGACTTCGTTCCATTCTTTTATGACGTGTTCATCTCAAATCCCCTACGACATTATTATGTTTGAACTGCTGCATATCATTTCTCTTTAAACCGTGACTTGATTTTCTCCTTGACTATATTCACATTACTACTATTAATAACTCTGCACATATAAACATGTATATACATACATATATGTATGTGTGTGTGTGTATATATGTATAATTGTTGTGCCTATCCACGTGAACCTGTTGCTGTGTGGTTCCTCTTGAGTCTGGTCTGTGGTTCCGACTCTGTTACTTCCATGTACTTGTGCCATTTGATGTTGTCTGCGTCTTCTCATTCATTTCTTCATTGAGTTCATATTATCATATTTGACTGTGTAAATTTTAGAGAGCTAGTCTGTTTTGGTCGAGTCATTTCATATGTGAGTTGTCGCAGTCTTGGTTCTATTTCACTTGAAGTTTTCACTAATGTATCCATGCAGTCAGGTATTGATATCTTCATGTATGTATGTGCCTTTGTGTTGTATTGTGTCTTGTTCCAGTTGCATTGATCTGGACATGTTGTTTTGGTGAGACTCGAACTCTGTTGCATAAGTATAGAACTGTTCCTTCATTATCCTTTTTACATGTGACCACTTTGACATGTATGTGTTATCCTTTTGATTGGTTTGAACTGTTCACTGTCGTATTGTTGCTTATGTCATGTTAGCCTTGCTTCGAATTAAGTGACCAGTTCCTTGGTTATGTCTTGTGTACATTGCCTTGCATTTCTGAAATGTTGGTTGAGTTGAAATGTTGCATGCACCACTATGTACATTTGCACTGCCCTGTACTTGACCATTTGGTTGAAGCTGTGTTTATGTTTTTGTACTTGAGTTGAATCCAGTTAGACTTAGGTTTGACCTTGTGCTCACCTATCCCTGCAATTTTAACAAGCAAGTGTATATCGGTGTGCACGGCCTTATGGCATGTACAGTGATACACTGTGCATGTCACAAGTTGTTCGTGTAAAATGAATTAACAAAAATAATGGCGAACAACCCAAATAACTGAGGCAAACAATATTTTCAAACACACACTTCATTTTGCACTACAAAAATATTTCTTTTTCAATTTTACTGTGTCAGTAATTTAACAGGTATAACAGATGCCTAGACACAAGCTAAAGCTAGTCAAGACCAAGTGTATGAGTTTTGAGTGAATTATGTAGTGAGGCGAAATATGTATGAAAAATTGTACATTGAAAATTGTGTTGTAATTATGAAATTGTATTGTAATTGAAAATGTGAAAATGTAGTGAGAGCTCAAATTTGTACTATTTGAATTTGTAATAAAATATTTGTTTGAATAAAATATTTGTTTGAATATGTATTCTGAGTTATATATTTTATTCAACAAATAATTATTTAATTATGTGAAAAATAAAATAGTACAACAAAAAATACATTTAAACGGATATATATATATATGTTTATTATTATCAAACAAAAATCATATACTAGCATATTCTACAATCTCCCCCTTTTGATGATAACAAACATATATTAAGATTTTGACTCTATTAAATGTATTTGGTTTTGATGAATTCTATTAGCTCTCCCTATTTGAATTCCCCCCTACAACAAAGCTCCCCCCTTCACCTATGCATGAAAAAAAATAAAAAAAATATGCAAATGAACATAGATGGGAATATGCAAATAAAAAATATGACTTGACTTATTTGCCAAAATCTTTAACTTCTCTCTCCCCCTTTTGTTATCAGCAAAAGAGTAATAGTGTTAGAAAATAGAGATAAAGTGATAGACAGTAATACAACATTAATACCTAATCGATTATATATGTTAAATTTCAATAAAAAATCAAACAAAAATCATAAATACTATGTTAGGCGCATATTCCATTTTAGAGTGATAGGGGTGATGTCGGTATACAAAACCATATAGTAGTGTTCATTTGTGATATATTTATAACAGGAAACTGTTAAATACTTACTAACCATGCATAACCTTTATGACTTTTAAATGAGATTAGTAGTATTCATTAAATTTTAAAAAAATGAATTTCATGTATCTTCTAACCACACATAACCGTGGGGACTTTTAAATGGGATTAGAATCAACTTGCCTATTTAATAATCAATTTTGATATGTGTTCCATACATGCATAACCGTGAGGACTTTTAAATGAGCATGAAAGCACATAATCAAATATTCCAAATAATTCACCAATACATAACCGTGAGGACTTTTAAATGAGAGTGAATACTTTGGATGTTTTTATTGCCAATTAATTCTAAAAAATGAATAATTTCCCATTTAAAATACCACATTTTGACATACTATATTGGATTTTGATGAGTGATGGTCGTTAGAAATATGATAGAAATAGAGATGGTCACGAAATTTTTACCAACAAAAGTTAGTATAAATCTTGTTTAAATTTTTAAAGAAATTTACTAAATATACTTTCTCAAGTCATAATGTATGATTAATATCAACACTCATCACATTTTTCAGTAACTGTTTTTCTTTTTGATAATCAGTAGGGAGTCAGAATAGTTAACATAGGCATTTAAGATCAAATTCAAAAAGTTATCAAATTTCTAAAATGCCTAAATTGAGATGAATTTGACAAAACTATTTTCTAAAAGGGGTTTTGTAAGAAATGTCTGCCAATTGAAAATAGTCAAAATGAAATTTATGCAGATATTTTCTTTGGAAATATGATCTCTAATGAAATGATGTCTAACATCAATATGCTTGGTGAAAGAATGATGTACAAGATTATTTGTGAGATCATAAGTTGGACTCGTTTGAACTTTGTTTTTGACTTGACCATGCAACTAACGAATATCCCAACATACAACACGTTCCACAAGTATTTTTTCTATCAACTAGACTACCAGCATAATCTGCATCTGAATATCCCTTTAACTCAAAGTTATCATTTGCTGGATACCATAGATCAAATCGTGAAGTGTGCAACAAATAGCTTAAAATCTTTTTTACAACTTTTAAATGAAATTCTTTTGGATTTGAATTGAAATTGTGCACATAAACAAATAGTGAACATAATGTCAGGTCTAGAATCAGTAAAATAAAAAAAATATCCATGTGTATCTTGAGTAATCATCAACCAATACAAAACAACATTTCTTACCACCTAAACTTGTAATATCGTTAGTCTAAACAAATTTATATGAACTAGTTCAAAGACTATAGAGGTACTCACAGTGTCATGAAAAGGTGATTGGTTAATATTTTTGCATAAATCAAAATCAACATTCATTTCCTTATCACATAACTGGCTGATTTAAATCAGATTATGGTGCATATTTTCAACATATAATATATCGTTCAAGATAAATGTACCATTACCTATTTTACTTTTACCGATAATTTTGTCCATTGTGATTCTGCCACCATTGTACTAGGCTAAGGAACTTTGATTTGTCGCTCGTCATGTACCTGTAACAGCCATAATCCAAGTACCACTCTTGTTGTTTCTTAGCCTGCCAACACACCTACACGAGGAAAGATTTTTGTGACCTATTTGTTTTTATAGGTCCATGATTGTTAGTGACAAAATATTTTGAAGAACGAGTTTGTGTATAACCAAGACAGTTTATGTTTGTTCCTTTCGGCACCCAGATTTTTTTGACTTTTAGGGATTTTATACTTGTGCCTTTAGGAACCCAAATTGGTATGGTTTTCACGTGTTTGGGCCTATACCAACAATTGTTTTGATTGTGTCCAAGTTTTCTACAAATTGTGCACTCAGATTTGATACGATTAGTTTTACTTCTAACTCTTCCAGATTAAGTGTACTCAAGTCCTTGTCTAACAGTATTAACAGTTTGTTTCCCTAATAACATATTTAGTGATCTTTCTCCTTTGGAAAATTTTCCTAAAGTTGTTGACAATTGTTGGACTTGTGACTTAAGTGATTCATTTTCACTCATTAACATGGTGCACTTTTTAATAGAATTTTCTCTCCTAGTATTTTCACTTTATTTTAAAATCAAATTTCATTTTCCAGAGATGTAATTTTAAATTTTGATTTTTTAATTTCTTCTTCAATTGATGGACACTTATCACACATATGGCACTTATTTTGATAGTTTTTAACCAATTGATCAAGCAGCTATTTTAGTTCTATCAAACTATCTCTTTGTGATTCAATTTTAGCGTACTTCTCCCTAAGTCTTTCAAATCAGCCATTTACTTAATGAAAATATATAAGTAACTGAGAGTGAGTAAGTTTTGATACCTCGATTGGCTCGTCATCATCATTGTCACTTGTATCTCCTCGAAGACACAGATTTTCTTTTTCATTCTCACTACCAGTGCTTTCATTATTATCTGAATCACTTTCTTTCCAAGTTGCTGCAAAACTTCTCCTTTTCTGTTTCTTTCCTTGGCTGAGTCTATTTTGAGAACAATTTGGCTTGATATGACCGGGTTTATTGTAGTTGTGAAAAATGGTCTCCTGCTCTTCTGAGTTGTCCAGGACTTTGGCTATTATGTTCTTCAATTGTTGATTTAGAGTAGGATTTTCGTATTTGCGGTTCCACCTTTTGAATCTCTTTATTATCAGTGCCAATTCAACTGCTCCATCATCATCATCATCATCTTCACTTTCTGTTGTTCCTTTAAGAGCTATTGATTTCTTTTGCGTATTACCTCCTTCACGTTCTTCCTTGAAATTTATTTCTAGCTCATAAGTGGTGAGATTTCCAATGAGTTCTTCAACTTTAACTTGTTTCAGATCTTTTGATTCTTCAATGGCAGTCACTTTTGCTTTGAAATTTCATGGAAGAATTCTGAGGATTTTTCGAACTATTTCAAGCTTCGTGTATGGTCTTCCTAAGGATTTTGATTTGTATACTAGATTAGAAAGTCGTCCATACATTTCTTTGACACTTTCATCCTTTGCCATTGCGAAGTTATTGTACTCGCTACTAACCATTGCAAGACGTGATTCTTTAACCTGGGAGGTTCCTTCATGGGTCACTTCAAGCGTGTGCCAAATTTCCTGCACAGTTAGACAATGTGAGACACAATTAAATTCAATTTGATCCAATGAGCATTAGCATTTTGCAATTTATTTTAAAGATCTGTCCATTGATCCATATGTTTTTCAACTTCTTGATTATCTACCATTATTGTTGGTGACCTATATCCCGTTTCAACAATATTCCATGCATCTATGGTTTTCATAAAAAATTTCATTCTATTTTTCCAATAAGCAAATTCACCATTGAACATGGGTGGTCTAACTATGGACTGACCCTCAGCAAAAGCATTATTGAAAGAAGCCATTTTAAAAATTCAAAATTTTAAAATAAAAATTGGTTTTTGTTCCTAGCTCCGATACCACTTGTAGAATCATTTTCACCCTAGAGGAGGGTGAATAGGGTGATACTAATAATAATAAAAATTAATGCAGAAATAAAAATATAAACAGAAAATAATGCAGAAGAGACCACACACAAATTTACCCAGTTGCGGTAAAACTCTGCCTACGTGCTGCCACCAAGGTTTCTACTAGAAATTAAATAGTCAAACGCTTACACACGTAAACTTGCGAAACCCGCTAATGACTAACCTAACTCTATGCTCAAAACCCTGCCATAACCCAGCCACTTAGTTACAAATTCTCGAACTACACCACCGTAGTTCGTAACCTAATTACACAACTAGAACACAATATTAAAAAAATGAATTACAAATAAAATAAAACAAAAACCCTTTTAAACACTAAAGCCCCAAAATAAATTAGAAAGCCGGCCCAAAGTGAATTAATTTGTGCGCTCTACCTTAATATTTCTTCCGCCCAATATGAAACGAGATAATTTCCCTTTTACAATACTTCAGCCGACTTTGTTATTTTCTTCGTGAGTCCAATGGCTGCTGTAACGACCCGATATTTTCAACCATTCGCATCCATTATAAGTGTATAGGTAGACACTCATGCCGGAGTTGAATTGCTCAAAATACTGCGTTGTAAATAAAATTTGGCAAATCTCAGAATATACAGTAAATAAATATAATCACAGATCACAGACATAGAGTAAAATAATGCAGCGGAAGTAAAAGAAATAGTAGTTCATGAAGCTACTATATAAATATATCAGAGTTACATAAGATACAACAGAAGAAATAGAGTACAACAAAAGTCTCAATAAAATAACCAAGTACAAGCTGAGTAGAACAACGGAACTGAAATAGATAGGACATGACAAGCAGATAATCTCCAGCGATTCAAATCTCCAAGAGAGTGGAAATCCAAATCTGTGAATAACTCAGGCTGACCCGAGCGTAAAGCAAAACACAAAACACTCGAGTCAGGACAATATATACTTATATAATGTAAACCAACTCAAGTGAACTGTAATAAAGGTACAAGTAACTTAGAAGATGCTTGGGACCGCCCATCCTCTAAGGATCCGTTAAACTATCTACTATGTAGTAATATTCGATATTATAATAGTGTCTAAATAAGTAAAGTATAATCATATAGAAAATAGCGTTAAGGGGATGGAGAACCTTAACGCGGTCGGATCTTAAAATCATAATCGTAGTAAAGCTCGATATGGTAGGTGACACGGCACAACTAGGCAATGCCAGGGTAGATATACCAATTACGCACACGGACTGATGGATACGCATAGCAGCCACTACCGTTCCACCTCGAACAACACTCCCAAATCGGAGGATGGCCATCTAATCAATCACAAGTAAGAGTATAATATCGAAGAAATGTGTCCGAGAAGAGGTGCAACCTCACTGGTCCGAGATCGCTCCTGTTTTAGCCACCTTATGCCAACTCACGGGAGTTGGGTCTACGTAACATACCTTAAGAACGTCGCCACCATCCTACTTCATTCTGGAATCTCCACCGCGTACACAGTTGCCAAAGTGGTTTTCGGTAAGACAGAGAGTATGTCCATATCCGATTCCGGTCTCTTTAACAACCCAACGTTATTATAACCCGTGGTTATAACTTTTAAAAACAATACTTTACTTCAAAATAAAATATCATTTCAAACCATATCTTTATCAAAATAAAGATTAAATCAATTCCAAACCATTTCCATATATTTAAATTTTCATATAATTTCAAAACTTCATTTCAAATCATTTTAATATAATAAAATATCATATCCTTACAAAACTTCATTTCAAATCATTTTAATAAAATAAAATATCCTATCAGTTCAAATCCAAATATTCAACTTTAAATACCTTTTAAATTCAAAGATATCGTTCATTTACTATCATTTCAAATCACCTTTAAATAGTTTATATTCCAATCAAAATAATTCATTTAAACCTTTTAAAAGTGTAATTATTATATTTTCAAATCAAGTATTCAATTTCCAAAGTTTCAAACCATTCTGAGTTCGTTTACTAAGTCAAAAACCCTAATTATTAAAATTTCAGCATTTCACAGCATTTAAAACAACTGCTATAAGTTATATTTGAAAACATTTTTAATTCAGCAAAGACAGCACTTAAAACTGCTGTTAAAACTCAGTTTTAGTTGAATTATAGTTCAAAACAGAAAAGACAGCATTTCAGAAGTGCTGCGGTAGTTCAGATTTCAAAACAAGGGTTAAATTTGGTTTCAGCAAAGACTGCAGACCATTATAGCATTTCCAGAGAATGCTATAATAGACCTGGGTTCAATATTAGCCTATAAGTTCAACTACAGCAACTGCAGCATTTCAGAAATGCTGTAGTAGCCCTTTTATTCAATTTTTAGTGTAATTCAGAACCATAGCATTTCTGAATGCTATTAAAAGTGATTTCCAGCTTTTTAGTGTATTTCCAGCAATTAAATAACTTCATTTTAAACTCTTTAAACATTTTAAAAATCATAATTTAACATTTAAAATGTTCATTTACATATCATTTAACATGTATCTTTTTCACAATAAATTTCTTATAATTAAATCCAATTTTCAACAATTTACTTAATAAATTTAAGTGTAAAAGTTTCCAATTCTTCACATTTCAACAAATAACTTAACACTTCAAATTTAAATTACCATTTCACAAATTTAACTAAATTTCCAATTTTATTTAATTAACTAAAACCTTTAATTAAAACCAAATTTCATATTTCCAAGTCAAGTTATATTTTAAAAGATCACTTTTAAACATTCATTTATTTAACCACTTAAATTCATAAAAAAATCAATAATACTTTAATAAATCACTTAAATTCACATTTAATCAAATTATCATATTTACCATTTCCAAATAAAATTTAATATCCATTTTATTTATATAACTTAAATATCATTTTTAACCAAATTCCAAATTTCCAACTTAAGTTATATTTCAAAAATCCAGTTAAACCATTCATTAATTATATTTTTAACACATAGAAAAATCATAATTTCTTTATTTTAAACATTTCAAAATCTATTTAAATCAAATTTCATAAATTTATAATTTTTAAAATACTTAAAAATATCCAAAACACTTTATAAAATAACCACGGGCCTGTATATAATTTTCTAACTTAGGTCAAGTGATACAGATATGTATCATTTCAATCCGCAGTTAAAAAAAGAAAAATCCGGGTTCTATCATTTCAAACCCGCAATCCCAAGTTAAAATAATTTTAAATAAAAATCGTTTAGGCCTATCATTTCAGCCCATAACGATTTTTCCCTATTCTAAAGTCCGTTCGGGTATGTATCATTTCAACCCATAGTGATTCTAATCTACAGGGAACTTGCAATAGTGATAACAGATATAAATAACAGAATAACATTAAATAACAGTAACATATGATTTAACAGGTATAATAACAGGTGTGAACATCATATGATAATAATATAAGCATATAAAACTTGATAATATATTTCTACAGATTCGCAGGGTGTCAATTTACTAGTTATATAGGTACATATTGTCTGGTGAGAATAACTCACAGTTTTGTGCTGGAGAAACGACGATGACTGCACGAATGGGATCCAAACAAGCAAGATAACACGATTCAAATAAGAGTGGAGGAGCCAAAGTATCAAATCCCTTGAATATAAGTCAAACAAAACAATATAACAACGATGAGTTTCAAATCAGCTACGATCAAAACTACAGTAGAATAGGCTGCACAGAATCAAATAGAAATGCTTTGCACTTGCTTTTTACCTTTACTAGGCTCAGCCATGATGGAAAATACATGACAATAGCAGGTGTTTGGGTCAGGTTATGGTGGGTATGGGTCGGCCTAGAGGTCATTTGTGATGGTGCCAAAGTGGTAGAAGTGAATAACATACATAAGCATGCATACACATGGGTTTTGACAAGGATTTGGGCTCTACCAAGGCCCTATGTGTCATGGCCAGAGGAGTGGGGTCCACTGTGATGACGTGGCAAAGGGTCCAGGTGGTGGTGGAGGTGGTGTTGGTGGCGGCCATGGGTGGTGGAAGGTGATGGAATGAGTGTGGTGCTCGGTTAGGCTAGTATGAAGGGATGTTTTGAAACTTTTGTTGATATGCATCACCAAGGGGGTTCATGGCTTGGATGGCTGGTGAGGAGGAGGTGTTGGTGGTGTGCCATCAGGTGGTGGAGGCGGCTAAGCAGCAAGGGAGGCATGGCCAAACCTACATGAGGTGATACAAGTGCAAAAAAATCAAACTAGAAAAATCAACATAAGTGGAAAAAGAAGAAAAAGAGAGATAGAATTTTACCAAACTCTTCAATCAAGGGGAGGCCGAAATTTTTTTGTTCAGGAAGGAGGAAAAAGATACGTGAGTTGAGAAATGAAGTGATCGACTGAAAATGTGGAGAGTTATGTCAAAAGAAATGAAGAGTTGGTGGAAAATGAAGAGGTGGAATTCAAAGAGTCAAAAGCAATTCAAAAGTCAAAACCTTTTCATATTTCTTTATTTTATTTTAAATAACTTTATATTTCTGGTAATAATAGTAATACCAGATAAGAATTCGAAAATCTATCAAAATATAAAAATATATATAATATTTATTAATTTATATAAGGTTAAATAAGAAAATAGCTAAAAATAGTAAACTAGTCTAGAAAATTTGAAATTAATTGGAATAAATTTTGGAAAAATCATATGAGCTTGTAATATAATTTTAAACATAACTAATAACATAAAATAAAAATATATTCACAAAATAAATATTTAAAATTTAATTTACATATAATTTTTAATGAAGAAAATAGCAGAAAATAGGAAAACAGCCTTTAAAATGAAAAATAAATACAGTAAATTTTGGAAAAATACTATTATCAATTTAAAAACATAAAAAGACAAAATATACATAAAAAACATATTAACACATATTAAAACAAAATATAAGAAAGAAAATATGATTTAAAAAAATTTAAAATAGGCAAAATTGCACAAATAAACAAATTATACTAAAAATTGAAATGTACATAACTTTTACATTTTAACTCCGTTTTCAACGAAACGAAAAGTGGTGTTCAAGTTATTAAATATATTTTCATAATAAAAGATAAAATTTATAATTTCAAACTATTAAAAATTTAAACTTAAAAGTCAAAGTTTGACTATTGACCAAAATTCACATTTTCAGGAAATATTAAATTTAGTCATATTTGGAATTCTAATCCACATCAAAGTCAAAGTTTATATTAAAAATAACAAAATTTATTCTTTTTAATAAATAAAGCTTTTAAATCTGGAAAAATCAATTTAAAAATATTTGTAAAATACAGGGTTGTTACAGCTGCTTCGTTCCTCTTCAAAAATTAGGGCTTGTTGATTGTGGTGCCGCTACTAAATGCTGGTCATTCCTGCTTCTTTGATTATTCTTGCGTTCGCTTCAGAATTGAGTTCGAAGGCTATAAATATGGTATGTGATGTTTGCCGTTTAATTTCTCTGTTGTTTTGCTTTGGTTAGAACTTGATTCGAATTATTGATTTGGGATTTTAATTTGAATCTTGGCTTAGTGATTTTGCTTGAACTCGAACACTAATTTTCCGATGATGATGTTGGGATTTTATAGAGAACGAAACCCCTAAATATGCGTTCGTATTTTCGATTTGAATTCTTCAGTGATTTTCACTTGTCCATTCAATTTTGCTTGGGCGCTTGTGATTTATTTTGACTAGTTCATCCCATACGTGTTGCTCCATGACTTTGAATTTACTTCGTTTATTTCAGCTATGAATTTTGCTTCTTAATTTTTGAGATAATTATCAGTTTACTGACTTCGTTCCATCTTTTATGACGTGTTCATCTCAAATCCCCTGCGACATTATTATGTTTGAACTACTGCATATCATTTCTCTTTAAACCGTGACTTGATTTTCTCCTTGACAATATTCACATTACTACTGTTAATAACTCTGCACATATAAACATGTATATACATACATATATGTATGTGTGTGTGTGTGTATATATATGTATAATTGTTGTGCCTATCCACGTGAACCTGTTGCTGTGTGGTTCCTCTTGAGTCTGGTCTGTGGTTCCGACTCTGTTACTTCCATGTACTTGTGCCATTTGATGTTGTCTGTGTCTTCTCATTCATTTCTTCATTGAGTTCATATTATCATATTTGACTGTGTAAATTTTAGAGAGCTAGTCTGTTTTGGTCGAGTCATTTCATATGTGAGTTGTCGCAGTCTTGGTTCTATTTCACTTGAAGTTTTCACTAATGTATCCATGCAGTCAGGTATTGATATCTTCATGTATGTATGTGCCTTTGTGTTGTATTGTGTCTTGTTCCAGTTGCATTGATCTGGACATGTTGTTTTGGTGAGACTTGAACTCTGTTGCATAAGTATAGAACTGTTCCTTCATTATCCTTTTTACATGTGACCACTTTGACATGTTGTATGTGTTATTTAACAGGTACAACAGATGGCTGGACACAAGCTAAAGCTAGTCAAGATCAAGTGTATGGGTGTTGAGTGAATTATGTAGTGAGGTGAAATCTGTATGAAAAATTGTATATTGAAAATTGTGTTGTAATTATGAAATTGTATTGTAATCGAAAATGTGAAAATGTAGTGAGAGCTCAAATTTGTACTATTTGAATATGTAATAAAATATTTGTTTGCATAAAATATTTGTTTGAATATGTATTCTGAGTTATTTATTTTATTCAACCAATATTTATTTAATTATGTGAAAAATAAAATAGTACAACAACGAATACATTTAAACGAATATATGTATGTTTATTATCATCAAACAAAAATCATATACTAGCATATTCTACACTATTTTATTTTATGATTCCAGAGAACTGAAGAACATGATTAATATCAGAAATGAAGTCTCTAAGCAAATTTTATTAACAAAGTAGATGGATACAAACACATAATAAAAATACATGAAAATAACATAAGTAAATACTAGAAAACATAAAGATAGCTAAATAGATCTAGAATGATGATGAATAAGAAGAAGAATTTCCACCATGCTTTCTCATTATCTTCCTAAAGTACTTTTCGTCTTTGCTTGAGAGGCTAGAGGACTTCTTACTAAAAGTGCTCTTAAGCTTTTTTTTAATTATTGATAAGCTTCTATTGATTCTTAAGTACTCTTTGTTTGAATAGCAAGACGGTTTGTCATAGCTTCCAAGAGATGTATCCATTTCCTCCTCTTCTTCTCTTTCTTCCTCGTCTTCTATATTCATATCATTGATTTCTTCTTCTTGAAGAATCTCTTGCTCTTCTTCTCTTTCTTATCTCTCTTCCTTTTTAGTAAGGCACTCATATAGTTCAAATTCGAGAGGGATGTGCATGGGAGAGAGGTTTGTTTTATCGAAAATTTTATGAGGTAAATGTTTAGCCTCTTAGATCAATACCAAAATAGTTGAAAAGGTATACACCATGATAAAGTGTGTTTTCATGTCTAGAATTGTTCTTTTGAACAATGTCATCCAAAATCACTTTAGCCCAATTTATATCATATTTTTTAAAAATAGCAAAAAGAGCTTTGAAAACTTTTTGAGTAGGTTTATTGTCATTTCCCGTACTCGGTGTAATACTTTGTTGTAAAATAAGACTCATTAGTCTTGCTTTTGGCCTAAGATTTTTGTCTTTAAAACAATATTCTTCATCATTCGAAAACAAATCATACATAACTTCTCTATTTTCATAATCAATTTAAAAAGTGGAGAGGTCATTTCCACGACTTTTACAACCAAGAATTTGAACAAGAATTTTGCAATCCAAAACAACAGTAGTATATTTGACACTACTTCAAATTTGACATTCTTCTCCTTGATAAAACTTTCCATTTAAATTAGCATAAAACATTTTATCCAAATTGAGATAGCAATCAAAATCATTTTGAGACAAATCGGTTAAACCAAAAATACCATTTTCTAAGGCAAGCTCTTATAAACATAAGAATAAAACTTATTAAAATTTGCAAATCCACCCGAAAAGACTTTACCATAAGTAGCATGCTCAATATTGATTTCAATGAACTCTTAATCATTGAAAATTTGACTTTTGATTCTTTTGGTAAGCCTAATGGCTTTGGATGAAGAGGGTTGGCTTGAGAAGAACTTATTTGTTTGTTTTAGAAGAAAAAGAGTGCATAATATGTTTGTTTTTTGAGATAAAGTGTGTGTAGAAGATGAGGTAAGAATGAGTGAATAAATGGAGTTTGAATTGTCATGTGATAGGTAAAAATATGGCTTTTCAAATTTTGAATTTAAAACCAAAGGGAGGGAATTCCAAAAGTTTAAATTTTGAAAAGATTCTTCAAATTCTACTAGATATGTCGACATACCTATGTGGCATATGTCGATACATGTGTCAAAATTTCAAATTCAAAAATTAAAGAAATATGTTTATATTATACACACACACACTCTCTCTCTTTTATGTTAGAACATCATTGTTTCATATTTTGATAGTGATAGCTACACAAGATATTTCTATATATACTCAACCTTGCAGGAAAATATATTGACCAATTAAGAGATACGACGAAGATGACAAACAAAGTTACATCAGTCATAGTGTTTTGTGTTTAGAAGTATATAATTGTTAAAATCTCTTAAAAGTGGTATACACACACAAAAATCATAAAGTTGCATTTCTATTTAAAACAACAGGATTACATAGAACAAGTCAACTAAAACCACATAACCAGTCGACCAATACAATATCAGTCGACTGATCAAGCTTGTTTAGTCTATTGTTATACATGTGCATTTTATTTTTTGAAAGACAACATAACTAGTCGACTGAGTTGATTGATGACTCAAACAGTCAATTGGTTCCATAGTTTCAGTCGACTAAAAAGAGACAAAAATGAACTGTTTTTTTCTGTTTGAAAACTTGATTTTTCAGTTTTAACCAATCGACTAACCGGTACATTACCAAACGACTGGATACCTATAACCGTCATATTTTTTGAATTTTTGAAGATTTTTCTTCCTCAAACTAAAGGGCATTTCCTTCCATGAAGAGCTGCACTTATTTTTGACAGTAGCTACTTCTCATGAATGCATATAACTCTTCAATCATTATATATAGCACCTTGATTCAAGAATCATATAATCAATTTACATTTTATTTTCTTTCATAATCTCTTGAAATCTATTCTTGTATTAAAAGGCTTTATTTTGCAATATTGATCACTTGAACATTCAAGAAGTATTATTTAGGTGATCGTTTACTTCCATTCTTCCACATATACACAATATACCATTTACGGAGAAGATTATAGGAAGGATGTACTCTATCGACTCATCCATACTATTTAGAACACACGAAGTCAACTTTTTACTATTGTTGTAGTTGAATGCCTGTTGTGGATCTTCAGGCATGAAGTCCTATTCTACAACTTAGGTTGTTTTCGGAAGGTACATATTCCTTCGGATTGAGAGTTATTGTTTAATTCCAGAAGGAGTCTGAGACTGGACATAGGAAGGGAAGTTCGAACCAGTATAAAAATCTCAGGTGCATTTTACATTAAAGCATTTATTTAAGCTATCGTTATATAAGTTTTAATTTAGCAGAAAAATTCATATTACTCAATCCATAGTAGTTTTCACTTGGCATCAGAGCTAGACATTCATACAACCATAACAAAGTTTATAGAATATCATTCAAGTAATATGGAAAACACTACTTCTACTTTTGATGAAGGACAATCTACTGCACGATCACTACTATTTAATGGATTAAACTATACTTATTGGTCAACTAGGATGATAATATATATGCAGGCTAATGGGTATGACACTTGGAATACTACACAATAGGATTACACTGACCATTGATTATTCATAATGGTCAAACATTCAAAAACTAGATGCTGCTAGGAATGCTAAAGCTGTGAACATGTTATTTTTCTCTCTAGACAAAAATGAACTCAACAGAATTAGTGTGTATACATCTACTTATGAAATCTGGCATACTTTGAAAGTAACTCATGAATGAACAAACAATGTTAAACAAAGTAAAATTTCAATGCTGAAAAACTAATTTCAAAATTTTAGAATAGAGCAAAATGAAAATATTAGTGATATGTATTCACAACTCAAGACATTTAACACTCTCTTATAACACTAGGCGAGACATTTATAAATTTTGAGATTATTTCAAAATCCTTAACACTTTAACGGATGAGAGGGAACAAAAGTCTTAGCTATCAAAGAAGCTAATAATCTTTGTACCACAAAACCTGAAGAGTTAATAGGAAATATCATGTCATACGAAGTGAATTTGCAGGTAAAAAGAGATCAGGCTCAAGAAAGGAAAACAATAGCATTTCAAGGAGAAAAGGTAGAATTTGATGTTGATGACGATGGTTTTGCACTTTTAGCCAAAAATTTCAGGAAATTCCCAAAAATGAAGAAGAATAGGAAGTTTGTGAACAATAACAATAACACGTCATCTTCATCACTCAAATGCTACAAATGTGATAAATTTGACCACATAAAGAAGGACCGTCCGAATCTCAAAAAGGAGAAGAATAGCTTCAAGAACAAAAATGAAGATTTTTAAGAAGAAGAAGCAAGCTTTTCTGGTTACATAGGATGATTCAGATTAATCTTCATCATCAAAAGTGAAAGCGATCTGGAACAAGAAAATATTTGTTTCATGGCTTCAAACAACAATGTAAGTGATATTTCTTATGATGGTCTTGTAGAAATTATTCAGAACTATTAGAGAAATTAAAAGATCTTAAAAGAGTATATAAAGAAACAATAGAAAAATTAAATAGAACTGAATTAGAAGTAGATTTATTAAAAGATGAAAAGACAATTCTAAAGGAAGAACTTCTCAAGAATCTTGCGATAATTTAACATCTCAGATCACTACCTTAAGTAGTGAAGTTGATATTTATTAAAACGAGAATGTTAAATTAGCAAAAGAGAATTGTAATTTAAGTTCTAATATTGATTCACTTAGTATAGAGATAAAAGAGCTTAGAAATAATTTTGAAAATCTATCTACGTATGTTTTAGATTTTAATAAAGAAAAAGAGAATTTATTTAGAATCTTAAATAACTTACAATCTTCTACAAATAAAAATGATTTAGGTTTTAAAACTAAAAATAAATCAAAATCTAAAATCTAGTCCTAAACACTATTGTTAACCATATGCTAATTTTTAAAAGGAAAAGAAAGTTAGTTAACCAAAACCTATTGTTAAAGGTAATAGATCTATTAAGATATGGGTTTCAAAAACTAACAATCATCTCATGCAAAATAATTAGATAGAAACATTTATATCTAGTGTACATAAAAATTCTGATTTTATTTTTAAAGGAAACACCAAACCTTCTTGGGTATGCATTTCTAAGACCTAACTCTTAGGACCTTAACCTAGAAAGTGGGTACCAATTCAAATTAATATATATATTTTTTGCACGTACCAAATAACAAAAGAAGCAAATGGATACTCAACTGTGGTTGCTCTAAGTATATGACGGGGAACAAAAAATGCTATCGAACATTATATATTTAGAAGGAGGAACCGTCACTTTTGGATATTACTATAAAGGATACGTGTAACGCCCCCGGATTTTTCGCGTTCGAAAATCGACATCCATACTTTACAGCGTACTCGAATGCCAAAGATTCGACCGTTCAAATCCGAGTCGCCGGAGCTTATAACAACAGTTAAGTAAATAACACAACGGAAGAAAAAGAATAATACAATGATATACAATATCTGATACAATATCTGATACAACAGAGTGATACATTGAATATCAATATACATCAGAGTTATGATACAACAAATAGCAGCGGAAAAGAAAATAGATAACACCAGCAGCGGATAATCTCCATCTTCAAAGCACCAATCCAGAAATAGCTCGAACTCCAAATAACAATGCACAAAGATAAGCAAGTGCAGTCCATATCCAAAGACTGAACTAGCTCCAGAAAATCTACTAATTCTGACTATCTGAAAAACCCAACTCTAGACTGCTCGTGTAGAAAAAATTTGAGCATCCAGAGTTTATGAAAGAAACAATAAACTCCGGATCAGTCATGGGACTGGTGTGAGCAACAAAAACAGTTTATCTTTAAAAACGAACAACAAGAGAATTTTTAAAGTCAATTCGCAATGCTTTTGGAAAATGAAACTACCATAAGACCTCCCGCCACACACACAATGCAAACGCAGAATTAGAGGAGATTTCTTCTTATGATAGTCAAAGATGCTTACTACGCAAAAATCAAATCATTGGATATTATTATTAGTGCATAGTGTAGAAAACATTTCGAAAGTATAATATAAATCTTAGCCAGCATAGGCATTCCACACTTATGCCTACTATAGCTACCATGTTCAATAGCAGGTTACCACCACATTCCATGGCAGGTAATACAACTAAAACCGTACAAGGTTCGTATTGTTTTGTTTGGATTTCCAACAAATGGTCGAGCAAAGGAACTCTTCCCAAGTAAAATAGAACGTCTCTGGAGCGACGTTCCCGGATCCTAACCGGATCTCTGCTACACAAGGCCGGGTTACCTCTAGCTGGGTAACTACTGACACGAATATGTCATCCCCCGGTCGTTTGCGACCTTTTTCCCGAGGATCCTCGATTCCAACAACCACAAAGCAATCACAAAGTAATAGATTCGCAGCAACCACAAAGTAAGTATCTGGGCTCCATACCATGATACCACTCATAATCCAGAAGGAAATGACATACACTAAGGGGTCGCTATCCCCTAATAACCTTGCTGCCATGATTCCTGTTTCGACCATTACCGGTCTGTGAGGTTCGACGAAGTCTCGTCCACAAAGCTACGCTTTGTCACAAAGCCATGCTTTGGGTCAACAGATGATCAAAGTAATGATCACAAAGATAAATGATCAAACAAATGATCATATCACAAATGATCAAACAATGATCATCACACAGCAACACTCAGCATGTCACATTACCAAATTGGGAATATATTGCTGATAAATTTCAACTACATAACCTCTGAGCTCGTACGTCTCAGAGAAGGGTGTTAAGCTAAGAGAATAAATTCTCCGCCACCAACAGAAATGTATTTGAAAGAAATCAGCTTTATATCTCAATTTGTAATGTCAGACATACAATCCATACAAGTCTGTTCCGGGATCGAACAGAACCGAAGGCACTTACAAAGAAGTCCTTGCAAATCCGGATAATTTTCTAATCACGTCCGGACTTCCCATCACAA
The DNA here is from genome assembly GCA_030737815.1 of Allium fistulosum. NCBI lineage: Eukaryota > Viridiplantae > Streptophyta > Magnoliopsida > Asparagales > Amaryllidaceae > Allium > Allium fistulosum. The sequence continues at coordinate 296,295,265 of CM060906.1, read as the reverse complement.
AAAGAGTGATATAAATCTCTATACCGGAGCAACTCGGTGCAGAGACTTTCGACAGGTTGTCCTTTCATTTTCGAATATATCTGGTCTTCACCACCGGTCTTCAAATGCCATCCATATACGACAAATCACATATTCGGAATGGGATATATGACACAAAGGTCCTCTCCCAGCTAAACCGAATAGTGAGCGCAATATTTACAAGAAACATATGGATATTGGGATTTCAATTAAGTCACAACTTATTACCCAAAACTTTTCTTCAAATGGTTTAAACAAATTACCATTTTAAATCTTTTACAAAAAGATTCATCTTACAAAGTTCACTCAGTTTCACAAAGATTCATTCACAGATTTTCCAAATCAATTTCCATTTCAATTGGATTAACTCGTTAAATCTTTAAAACAAAGATTCAACTTATAGTTTTCAAAACAATTTCATTTCGAATGGTTTAAACAAATCATCATTTTAAATCTGTTAAAATTAAACAGATTCAATTCATAGCTTTCAAAAACAATTCATTCATAACTTGGAAAAACAATTTTCAATTCAAACTTGAAATTCCTTTAATTAAACTGGAATTTCATTTCTTATCTGAAAGCTTTTATTCCTTTAAAACAAACAGTTTTCATTTTGGAAATCTGATTCATTTATACGAGTTAAGGTTCTTGGGTTAAATCCAAATTCTCAAAATTATACTTTTAAAATAGTTCAAATTCATACAAACACATTTATATCATCTTTAATCCCTAGTTTCAAATCATAGGATTCAATTTCAAACTTGAATTCAAATTTAAATCAAATTATTTAAATTTTCAAAACTCGATTAAGTTATTCAAAATAACTTTTATCTTTGAAATTCTATTTCAAAAGCTTTTCACTTTAAACCCCAATTTCCAATTTCAAAATCAATTGAAATTAAAATTTCAATTTCAAAAACATCAAATTTAAATTATCTGTGACTTAACCGATTTCCACGTGAAATCCATATTTGTGTGTGTAAAAGTGTGGTCTAGGGGTTTTACACAGCAGTGCAACATCATACAATCATCACAGATCAGAATACAGAAATATAGTTGATAAGCGATATAAACTATAACGCTCATCTTCATTCACAGATCATAGATATATATATCACAGATAAGTAAATTACAGATCACAACATAAATCAGGGTATATCACAAAACATCATATATCAGGGATATCAAACAATCAAGTCATCCAATAGAATCCAAATATCCATAGATAGGGTCAGTTAATTGTCTGATTAATTCAAATCAGATTAATTACTTAGGAATAAATTACTAATCCTGGTTAACCAACATCGATAAATTTCAAATTATTTTGATTAATTATTCTTTAATCATTTATTAATTAATCATTTATTAATTAATCATTTCTAATAAATTTATTTAATCTTTAATTATAATTCATCAACCTTTAATTATTAAATAATTAACCTTTAATTATTTAATTCACCATTTAATTAATTATCTTTAAATTAATTGCTTTAATTAATTATTCCTCAATTAATTATCATTCCTTAATCACCTTATTATTTATTATTTCCTTAATTAGTCCATTATAAATTACACCATTAATTTTATTAATTTATGATCTCTAATTATATTTAAATTGAATTACTTTATTTAATTAAACACAATTATTTATCATCCTTGATTAATAACAAAAGTAATTACCTAGTTTACTTCGTTTATAAATCATATTCACTAATTTCCTCCCAGAGATTTATCATTTATTACTTCCCTAAGTAATTATCTCCCTTAATTACACTAAGTAATTACACTTATCAAATTTTCAACTGATTAATTAAACTGAATTAATTAATTAACTTAAATTAATCCTATTACCCAAAATTAATTACTATTTAAAATCACTTATAAAATACTTTATCTTTCAAACTAAATTACAACATTTTAAATTTATAACGTTCAGTTTAAATTCAAACTCAAATACTTTTATACTTAAACCCAATGTAGATTTAAAAATTTAAATTATTTCAAACCTCAGATTCAACTACTTTGAATTCATATTCAATTTCAGATTTTAAACTTAGTTTAAATTTCTAGTTTGCATTTAAACTTTACTTTAAATTTAAAAACAACAAAACAGGTTTCTGTTTTTATTAAAACCTGAAACAACATCAATACTCAAGCAACTCGAATTTTACTTCGAGACAAAGCCTTAGCTGCTTCGAGCTAATCCTCAACTTACTCGAGACAAACCCGAGTAAACAAAACCCCTCAACCAAAACTTCACCAGATAACAGAGCCGTGCACGTGCACATGCACGTTGCCGACCATCATCTCCGATCATCAATGATGATCGTTTCACATCCAAAATTACCCAATCACCCCAACGCGATCATCAGATTAGCTCCAACCCACTCGAATTTGAATTCGAGTTTCAATCTAAACCTGGAACAGCAGAACTACTTGAACCCAAACCTGGCAACGCTTCGCACTCGTCCCTCCGACCACCGTGACCCCTAGAACTCCAGCATTGACTTCAGCTAGGGCCAAGCTTCCACTACCCAAAGATCTGAAACACTCGGTCCATTGTAAAAGACGTGATGATCGACTGCTTAAGCTTAACTAAAACTAGGGTTCTAAAAAGGATTTCACTGCCGCAACCTCTCTGATGAATTTTATCACCATTACCCATTTTTCTTAGCATCTACTTACACTCCTCTACCACCAGCCACGATCCCGGTCACCAGAACTTCGTAGATCATCAGAGATCGACGATAGAACGAATTTTAACCAAACTCGAACTGCTCTTAGCATCTAACTCTAAAAATTATGATTCAAGCTTTAAAAATCAAATTAAAGTATACGAATTCAGTTTATATGCCTGAAAATGAAATTTAAGAAATTTAAATTTCGACTTATATAAAGCTTTGCTCTGTTCTTTCAATTTTCTAGAGGAAATGCTAAGTTGTTTTAGCTTGAATACATTTTTAGATTAAAGCTTATACTAAAACAAACAAGTTTTGTTTTGATCTTGAATTCAAATCATGCCTTGATCATGAGAACACGATTTTTTTTTTGAAGTTGAAACTATAGCTTGAAACCAGAAACAAAGTATCACAGTGAATAACTGTGCACATATATTCACCCCTCACTCATGTGGATCCAGAAAAACATACATATATACAAATATTCTCATCACAGATACTTACCACAGAATCATGTTTAGAATTTTAAAAGGAAAGGTTACTCACCTGGAAATATTTTGCAATGGACAGAGCTGCTTTATTTTTTTGTTGAAACAGGCTGAGAACTTAATTGCTCTAATCATTCAGTTGCTTTGATTTTTGAATTCCCATTTGTTTTTGTTTTGATCTCTTATTTTTGCTTTGCTCCTGATACTTGTTTCAGATTGCTTGTTTGGTTTGAATCAAACGAAAATGGGATGAAGTTGATTACAATATATAGAAAAGAGAGTGACAGATATGGTATACAATATTATATGGTTTTGTATATACAATAGGGTATGGCTTAAACAATACAAAGCATGGCTGAAGATGCTTGCATTTATGAGTTTGTACAAATTCATTTTTTTTCCTTTGCTTTTGGCTGAGGTGATTTTGGTATCTTATTTTATTTACTTATTTTCTTACTTACCTGTCCTTGTTTATCCTGGCCTCGCATAGTACTTACAGGCAACACACTATACTTGCCTTCCTATGCTTTTACTTTAGGTATATATATTATTATCTTTATTTTCTAGTTCACACTTATTTGTATATGTTTGTTTGCCTAGCTTGTATTTCTACTTGTTTGCTGTGTTGTTTTATTTACTTTGTTTGAATTCTTTTACCAGGTTTGTTTTTATACCCTTGTACATATGTTATTTATTTTGTTTCATACTTATCTTTGCTTTCTTTTCCTTAGTCTTATTACTTAGTTGAATGTATACGTGGTCTACTTTTGTGAGCATATTCATGATCAGGTTTGTTTTAAATCTACATACTTTATAATATAAATGAAATTCTATTTGTAACTTGTTTGTTTGGTTTATTTTTATATTGGTTTATAAATATGTAATTAGGATTCAAATTGGTATAAAACTATATATATATATAGATAAAATTTATTTATTAATATAGATGAATTTCCATATTTTTATTTTGTTGTTAGATTTTATTTAAGTGTTACTTTTATTATTATAGTTCATCTCTTATTTATTTATTCCTATTTTATAACTCAATTATTTATTTTACTTCAATATTTATTATTATCATTTATTATTATTAAACCATTTATTTACAATTTATCTCAAATCCAATATATACATATATATATATATAATATTTAAAATTTAAATGATTTAATATAGAATTTATTTGAATCGGGGAAATTCGCTTTCATTCCAAATAAATTATACAATTTTAATTCAAAAATTCACTAAATTATTAATTTAAATTAAATTAAAATCTAGGGTCGTTACAAACTTCCCCCCTTAAAAGAATTTCGTCCTCGAAATTCGCAGGCACGAAAACAACACAGAGATAGACAAATTCGATCTCCTATAATTCCTCAAACTTCAGATATGAATTCCAAACTCAAGTCGGAATATCTCGAATACATACCAATTTGTCCCTCTTCAGACTTTGGTATTCACAAGAAATTGCAATAGAATTTCAAAATTTGGTTTCAAACGATATCGTTTTATCGATTCAATTTAGATTTTATCCTCATATTCTATTAATCAATTTACCTCAAATTAAAATTTCCAATTTCAAATTCATTAAGGTTTAAATCAAAAATCTGATAAGAAATCCGTGAAGATGCAAAGTAAGAATTTTCTACAACGATTCGTAGAGCCACCATCACACCGAAACTTCTTCTTGTAGCTGGTACGAAGAAATCAAAAGAATTTTGGAATCCAATCAAAGAAAATTGATAGAGAATATTATTTCCACTGTCGTAGGGTATTGACCATTTATAGTCGTATTCCCTTGTCCCCTATCTCGTCTTCTTCTTGCACTCATACTCACTATCAGTGGATAGTAAGAGAATTTACTGAGACGTTCAGGCGGATATCTTAGGGATACACTCATTCTAGAGTTTACTTCACTCTATCTCTAATGAGCTACTTAACGTGTTATACTCCTGAGCTAAAGTTCAACCTTAGCTCTGATACCAAATGTAACGCCCCCGAATTTTTCGCGTTCGAAAATCGACATCGATACTTTATAGCGTACTCGAATGCACTAGATTCGACCGTTCAAATCCGAGTCGCCGGAGCTTATAACAACAGTTAAGTAAATAACACAGCGGAAGAAAAAGAATAATACATTGATATACAATATCTGATATAATATCTGATACAACAGAGTGATACAATGAATATCAATATACATCAGAGGTATGATACAACAAATAGCAGTGGAAAAGAAAATAGATAACACCAGCAGCGGATAATCTCCATCTTCAAAGCACCAATCCAGAAATAGCTCAAACTCCAAATAACGATGCACAAAGATAAGCAAGTGCAGTCCATATCCAAAGACTGAACTAGCTCCAGAAAATCTACTAATTCTGACTATCTGAAAAACCCAACTCTAGACTGCACGTGTAGAAAAAAATTTGAGCATCCAGAGTTTAGGAAAGAAACAATAAACTTCGGATCAGTCATGGGACTGGTGTGAGCAACAAAAATAGTTTCTCTTTAAAAACGAACAATAAGAGAATTTTTAAAGTCAATTCGCAATGCTTTTGGAAAATGAAACTACCATAAGACCTCCCGCCACACACACAATGCAAATGCAGAATTGGAGGAGATTTCTTCTTATGATAGTCAAAGATGCTTACTACGCAAAAATCAAATCATTGGATATTATTATTAGTGCATAGTGTAGAAAACATTTCGAAAGTATAATATAAATCTTAGCCAGCATAGGCATTCCGCACTTATGCCTACTATAGCTACCATGTTCAATAGCAGGTTACCGCCACATTCCATGGCAGGTAATACAACTAAAACCGTACAAGGTTCGTATTGTTTTGTTTGGATTTCCAACAAATGGTCGGGCAAAGGAACTCTTTCCAAGTAAAATAGAACGCCTCTGGAGCGACGTTCCCGGATCCTAACCGGATCTCTGCTACACAAGGCCGGGTTACCTCTAGCTGGGTAACTACTGACACGAATATGTCATCCCCCAGTCGTTTGCGACCTTTTTCCCGAGGATCCTCGATTCCAACAACCACAAAGCAATCACAAAGTAATAGATTCGCAGCAACCACAAAGTAAGTATCTGGGCTCCATACCATGATACCACTCATAATCCATAAGGAAATGACATACACTAAGGGGTCGCTATCCCCTAATAACCTTGCTGCCACGATTCCTGTTTCGACCATTACCGGTCTATGAGGTTCGACGAAGTCTCGTCCACAAAGCTACGCTTTGTCACAAAGCCATGCTTTGGGTCAACAGATGATAAAAGTAATGATCACAAAGATAAATGATCAAACAAATGATCATATCACAAATGATCAAACAATGATCATCACACAGCAACACTCAGCATGTCAATTACCAAATTGGGAATATATCGTTGATAAATTTCAACTACATAACCTCTGAGCTCGTACGTCTCAGAGAAGGGTGTTAAGCTAAGAGAATAAATTCTCCGCCACCAACAGAAATGTATTTGAAAGAAATCAGCTTTATATCTCAATTTGTAATGTCAGACATACAATCCATACAAGTCTGTTCCGGGATCGAACAGAACCGAAGGCACTTCCAAAGAAGTGTTTGCAAATCCGGATAATTTTCTAATCACGTCCGGACTTTCCATCACAAAAAGAGTGATATAAATCTCTATATCGGAGCAACTCGGTGCAGAGACATTCGACAGGTTGTCCTTTCATTTTCGAAAATATCCGGTCTTCACCACCGGTCTTCAAATGCCATCCATATACGACAAATCACATATTCGGAATGGGATATATGACACAAAGGTCCTCTCCCGGCTAAACCGAATAGTGAGCGCAATATTTACAAGAAACATATGGATATTGGGATTTCAATTAAGTCACAACTTATTACCCAAAACTTTTCTTCAAATGGTTTAAACAAATTACCATTTTAAATCTTTTACAAAAAGATTCATCTTACAAAGTTCACTCAGTTTCACAAATATTCATTCACAGATTTTCCAAATCAATTTCCATTTCAATTGGATTAACTCGTTAAATCTTTAAAACAAAGATTCAACTTATAGTTTTCAAAAAAAATCATTTCGAATGGTTTAAACAAATCATCATTTTAAATCTGTTAAAATTAAACAGATTCAATTCATAGCTTTCAAAAACAATTCATTCATAACTTGGAAAAACAATTTTCAATTCAAACTTGAAATTCCTTTAATTAAACTGGAATTTCATTTCTTATCTGAAAGCTTTTATTCCTTTAAAACAAACAGTTTTTATTTTGGAAATCTGATTCATTTATACGAGTTAAGGTTCTTGGGTTAAATCCAAATTCTCAAAATTATACTTTTAAAATGGTTCAAATTCATACAAACACATTTATATCATCTTTAATCCCTAGTTTCAAATCATAGGATTCAATTTCAAACTTGAATTCAAATTTAAATCAAATTATTTAAATTTTCAAAACTCGATTAAGTTATTCAAAATAACTTTTATCTTTGAAATTCTATTTCAAAAGCTTTTCACTTTAAACCCCAATTTCCAATTTCAAAATCAATTGAAATTAAAATTTCAATTTCAAAAACATCAAATTTAAATTATCTGTGACTTAACCGATTTCCACGTGAAATCCATATTTGTGAGTGTAAAAGTGTGGTCTAGGGGTTTTACACAGTAGTGCAACATCATACAATCATCACAGATCAGAATACAGAAATATAGTTGATAAGCGATATAAACTATAACGCTCATCTTCATTCACAGATCACAGATATATATATCACAGATAAGTAAATTACAGATCACAACATAAATCAGGGTATATCACAAAACATCATATATCAGGGATATCAAACAATCAAGTCATCCAATAGAATCCAAATATCCATAGATAGGGTCAGTTAATTGTCTGATTAATTCAAATCAGATTAATTACTTAGGAATAAATTACTAATCCTGGTTAACCAACATCGATAAATTTCAAATTATTTTAATTAATTATTCTTTAATCATTTATTAATTAATCATTTATTAATTAATCATTTATAATAAATTTATTTAACCTTTAATTATAATTCATCAACCTTTAATTATTAAATAATTAACCTTTAATTATTTAATTCACCATTTAATTAATTATCTTTAAATTAATTGCTTTAATTAATTATTCCTCAATTAATTATCATTCCTTAATCACCTTATTATTTATTATTTCCTTAATTAGTCCATTATAAATTACACCATTAATTTTATTAATTTATGATCTTTAATTATATTTAAATTGAATTACTTTATTTAAATTTATTTAATTAAACACAATTATTTATCATCCTTGATTAATAACAAAAGTAAATACCCAGTTTACTTCGTTTATAAATCATATTCACTAATTTCCTCCCAGAGATTTATCATTTATTACTTCCCTAAGTAATTATCTCCCTTAATTACACTAAGTAATTACACTTATCAAATTTTCAACTGATTAATTAAACTGAATTAATTAATTAACTTAAATTAATCCTATTACCCAAAATTAATTACTATTTAAAACCACTTATAAAATACTTTATCTTTCAAACTAAATTACAACATTTTAAATTTATAACTTTCAGTTTAAATTCAAACTCAAATACTTTTATACTTAAACCAAATTTAGATTTAAAAATTTAAATTATTTCAAACCTCAGATTCAACTACTTTGAATTCATATTCAATTTCAGATTTTAAACTTAGTTTAAATTTCCAGTTTGCATTTAAACTTTACTTTAAATTTAAAAACAACAGAACAAGTTTCTATTTTTATTAAAACCTGAAACAACATCAATACTCAAGCAACTCGAATTTTACTTCGAGACAAAGCCTTAGCTGATTCGAGCTAATCCTCAACTTACTCGAGACAAACCCGAGTAAACAAAACCCCTCAACCAAAACTTCACCAGATAACAGAGCCGTGCACGTGCACATGCACGTTGCCGACCATCATTTCCCGATCATCAGTGATGATCGTTTCACATCCAAAATTACCCAATCACCCCAACGCGATCATCAGATTAGCTCCAACCCACTCGAATTTGAATTCGAGTTTCAATCTAAACCTGGAACAGCATAACTACTTGAACCCAAACCTGGCAATGCTTCGCACTCGTCCCTCCGACCACCGTGACTCCTAGAACTCCGACATTGACTTCAACTAGGGACAAGCTTCCACTACCCAAAGATCTGAAACACTCGGTCCATTGTAAAAGACGTGATGATCGACTGCTTAAGCTTAACTAAAACTAGGGTTCTAAAAAGGATTTCACTGTCGCAACCTCTCTGATGAATTTTATCACCATTACCCATTTTTCTTAGCATCTACTTACACTCCTCTACCACCAGCCACAATCCCGGTCACCAGAACTTCGTAGATCATCAGAGATCGACGATAGAACGAATTTTAACCAAACTCGAACTGCTCTTAGCATCTAACTCTAAAATTATGATTCAAGCTTTAAAAATCAAATTAAAGTATACGAATTCAGTTTATATGCCTGAAAATGAAATTTAAGAAATTTAAATTTCGACTTATATAAAGCTTTGCTCTGTTCTTTCAATTTTCTAGAGGAAATGCTAAGTTGTTTTAGCTTGAATACATTTTTAGATTAAAGCTTATACTAAAACAAACAAGTTTTGTTTTGATCTTGAATTCAAATCATGCCTTGATCATGAGAACACGATTTTTTTTTGAAGCTGAAACTAGAGCTTGAAACAAGAAACAAAGTATCACAGTGAATAACTGTGCACATATATTCACCCCTCACTCATGTGGATCCAGAAAAACATACATATATACAAATATTCTCATCACAGATACTTACCACAGAATCATGTTTAGAATTTTAAAAGGAAAGGTTACCCACCTGGAAATATTTTGCAATGGACAGAGCTGATTTATTTTTTTGTTGAAACAGGCTGAGAACTTAATTGCTCTAACCATTCAGTTGCTTTGATTTTTGAATTCCCATTTGTTTTTTATTTGATCTCTTTGTTTTTCTTTGCTCCTGATACTTGTTTCAGATTGCTTGTTTGGTTTGAATCAAACGAAAATGGTATGAAGTTGATTACAATATATAGAAAAGAGAGTGACAGATATGGTATACAATATTATATGGTTTTGTATATACAATAGGGTATGGCTTAAACAATACAAAGCATGGCTGAAGATGCTTGCATTTATGAGTTTGTACAAATTCATTTTTTTTCTTTTCCTTTGCTTTCGGCTGAGGTGATTTTGGTATCTTATTTTATTTACTTATTTTCTTACTTACCTGTCCTTGTTTATCCTGGCCTCGCATAGTACTTACAGGCAACACACTATACTTGCCTTCCTATGCTTTTACTTTAGGTATATATATTATTATCTTTATTTTCTAGTTCACACTTATCTGTATATGTTTGTTTGCCTAGCTTGTATTTCTACTTGTTTGCTGTGTTGTTTTATTTACTTTGTTTGAATTCTTTTACCAGGTTTGTTTTTATACCCTTGTACATATGTTATTTATTTTGTTTCATACTTATATTTGCTTTCTTTTCCTTAGTCTTATTACTTAGTTGAATGTATACGTGGTCTACTTTTGTGAGCATATTCATGATCAGGTTTGTTTTAAATCTACATACTTTATAATATAAATGAAATTCTATTTGTAACTTGTTTGTTTGGTTTATTTTTATATTGGTTTATAAATATGTAATTAGGATTCAAATTGGTATAAAACTATATATATATATAGATAAAATTTATTTATTAATATAGATGAATTTCCATATTTTTATTTTGTTGTTAGATTTTATTTAAGTGTTACTTTTATTATTATAGTTCATCTCTTATTTATTTATTCCTATTTTATAACTTAATTATTTATTTTACTTCAATATTTATTATTATCATTTATTATTATTAAACCATTTATTTATAATTTATCTCAAATCCAATATATACATATATATATATATAATATTTAAAATTTAAATTATTTAATATAGAATTTATTTGAATCGGGGAAACTCGCTTTCATTCCAAATAAATTATACAATTTTAATTCAAAAATTCACTAAATTATTAATTTAAATTAAATTAAAATCTAGGGTCGTTACAATACGTCATTGGAAAAGCCGATGTGAGCAATGAAGGTATATCTAATTCACCTCTTACTACAAATGTTTTGTAAGTTAAGAAATGAAAACACAATCTACTTAGCATTGGTCAACTTTGCAACAAAGGTTTTTGTATTTCAACTGAAAAAGATAAATTTAATATTTTTGACCAAAATAAATTTTTAATCTTTGAAGGAATTAGAAAAAGAAATATTTATGTTTTAAATATGAAAATAAATCATAATATTGATATGTGATTAATGGCTAAAGACAATGATCCTTGGCTTTGGTACAAAACATTTTGTCACCTTAATTTTAAATCCATAACCAAACCATCTAAAAATGATTTAGTAAAAGGTATACCAAAAATGAATTTTAGAGTAAATAACTTATGCGATGCTTGTCAACTAGGAAATTTAACATAATTTTCTTTTAAATGTAAGAAATTAATTTTTACTTTACAACTACTGGAATTACTTTATTTTGATCTTTTTGGTTCGACTCAAGTACAATCCATAAACCATAACAAATATGTTTTTGTAATAGCAGATGATTTTTCTAGATATACCTGGACAATATTTTTGAAAAATAAAAGCGACACTTTTGAAGCTCTTAAAATCTTTACAAAAAGAATACAAAATGTAAAGAGTTTAAAAAGTAAAATATTAGAAGTGATCACGGTGGTGAATTTGAAAACAAACTATTTGATTATTTTTTTAATAAAATGGGTATTAGCCTCAATTTCTCCTTTCTAAGAACCCTACAATAAAATGTCATTGTAGAAAGAAAAAATAGAATGCTAAAGGAATGTTAAACTTTACTAAGTAGCAGCCTATTACCAAAGAACTTTTAGGAAGAAGCTATGTGTGCTGCCTATTATGTTCTAAATTGTGTCACTGTAAGACCTCTAACAAAAAACACACCATACGAACTATTAAATGGTAGAAAACCAAATATTACCTATTTTAGAATTTTCGGTTCAAAATGTGTTCACTTAAATACCAAAGATCAATTTGGAAAATTCAATCCAAAATTCAATGGACATATATTTATTGGATATTCGAAATGAAGTAAAGTATATAGAATTTTTAATAAAAGATCAAAAATAATAGAAGAAACTTTACACGTATCTTTTGATTTAGAAATAGCAAGGATGATGAAGAAGAAATCATAATTAATGCATCACCAACATTAGATAATCCTCCTCAAGAAACACAAATTATCAATGGCCTTAAATCTCCTCCATGCATATTATAAAATAATCCTATAGGAAATATAATTGGTGAAGAAAATACTAAGGTCAAAACTAGAAGTCAGATAAATCTAATAGGTCACATAGCTTTTATATCAATTATTGAACCTAAAAATCATAAAGAAGCATCTAATGATTTTTGGGTTCTTGCAATGAAAGAAGGACTAAATCAATTCGAATGTAATGATGTTTGGAAAATGGTTCCAAAACCAAATGATCAAACTGTCATCATAACGAAATGGATTTAAAAAAATAAAGTTGATGAAAACAGCTATATAACTAGAAATAAAGCTAGGCTTTTTGCATAGGGATATAATCAAGAAGAAGATATAAATTATGAGCGTTTGTTCTTGTAGCCAGATTAGAAGCAATATGTATTCTTTTAGCTTTCTCTCGTTCCTATAACTTTAAATATATCAAATGGTCATTAAAAGCGTGTATTTAAATGGCTTTGTAAAAGAGAATGTATTCATAGAACAACCTCCTTTATTTACACATGAAAAATTTCCCGATCATGTCTATAAGCTAAAGAAAGCTCTTTATGGTTTAAAACAAGCATTATGTGCTTGGTATGAACAATTAAAAAGCTATGTTATAACTTCAGGATTTGAAACAGGAATGGTAGATCAAACGCTTTTTAATAAATGAGAAAATAAAGATATTTTAACTATAAACGTATATGTTCACGTTATAATATTTGTTTCAACAAATTAAAAACTATGTAATGAATTTGCAAATATTGCGAAATGTGAATTTGAAATGTCTTATATGGAAGAACTTTCATATTTTCTTGGTTAATAAATAAAACAATTAAAAAAAGTATTTTATTTAATCAAGAAAAATATTGTAACAATCTACTTAAACGTTTTGGTATGGAAAATACTTCTTGTAAACCTACACCAATGAGTACAACGGTACATCTAGATAAAGATGAAATCGATAAGAATATGGATCAAAAATTATATAGAAATATGATCGGCTCATTGTTAAATCTAATCGCAAGTCGTCCTTAACATTATGATGAGTGTTTGAATATGTGCACGCTTTCAAGAAAATCCCAAAGAATCACACTTTTGAGCTGCAAAACAAGTTTTTCGCTACTTAACCAACACTAGAGATTACAGACTCTTTTACCCGAAAGAATGTCCTTTTCAGTTAGTATCATATAGTGATGCTGATTTAGGAGGATGCAGGATGGACAGAAAGAGTACAAGCATTGCTTGTCATTTCATTGGACAGTCTTTAGTATCATGGTTTAGTAAGAAACAAAATTGTGTTTCACTTTTGTAACGACCCAAAATTTTGAACAAATTAAATTGAAAATATTTAATTAATTTTAAATATTTGAACGACGATTTAATTTGAATCCCCAAATATAAATCTAAATTTGACGATTAAATTATAAAAATTAATCTATTGAAAGTTGAATAATAATTTAAATCTTCAATTTTAAGCTGAAGAAAAATATTTCAAAAGCTTTTAAAATTTATATTGATGATACTGAAGATAATAAAAGCTTCAGAATCGAGTTTGAAATTGATTTGTTCAGTTTTGAAATTAAATCGTTCGAATCGATATTTAAAAAAATAGCCTTCCGAGGCGCAGTCTCGGAATTCGACGAAACCAGTCCCATTGGGTCCGTAATATTGTATTATTATCGGATTTCAATTATCGTGGTGATTGGAGCTGCCGTGTGATCGTACGATAAGCAAACGCACTGATATAATATAACAAGATATTTTTGAATATATAAATATATAAATTTTTATCTCAGCAATCCTATTTCTGAGCAGCCGACCTATTCGACTTAATCACGTACTTGTTGTCTTCCCTTCTACCTCCTTTCGTTCAAAATTAAAGCTTCAAATTAAATGGCCGCTCTATTCAAAGGAAAACAAACGAAATCGAACGAACGAATTAAATCTCGTTCTAAGTTAAAATTCTCGTCTTCCCTCCTATCTTCTCCGTTCGAACGATTCGTTCGACAATAAAAAAAAACAGCCGAACCTTGTTATCTTCAAAAGAAAAAAAAATCGAAACAAAAGCTTCGACATTTAATCAATGGCCGAAGCCTGGGATTCGAATCGCGAACGGCAGTTTCGATCGAGCTCGCGATTTCGAGGGCGACGAGGCAAGAGGCGCGTCGAGATGAGGTGTCGCGATTTAGGGGATGGTCGCGAATTCGATGCCGGTGGTCGGCGCGTGGAGGACAGCGGTGGCAAGGGGTAGACGGCGTCTTCAATCGGAGGCGGAGTCAAGTGGCTCGCGATATCGCGATTGGGGCAGTTCGTCGAGCAACAACAGTCAGATGGGGTGATTCGATTTCGCGATGACTGGGGCCGCGTTTTTGAAGTCGATTTCTGTTGGTGGCTGTGATTTTTCCTCGAACAAATTCATAAGGTATTCATACAGATTCTTTCTTTTCGATTTAAATTTATATATATATATATATATGTTCACAAATCTAGGATAAGAAATGTGACGACCCGGAATTTTTGTATATTTGAAATTGGAATATTTAATTAATTTTAAATGTTCAGAGATTAATTATTAACTTAAAATTTCAAATATCACAGTTTATTGGATAATTAAATTATTTAAATTAATAATTGAAAATGGAGAAAATACTGAATCAAGAGTTTCAAGCTTGTTAAAAATATTTTAAGGGCTTAGAAAATTCATATTAATGATACTGAAGATAATAGAACTTTTAAAATTGAATTCGAAAGTAATTTGTTCAGTTTTAAAAATGTATCGATTAAATTAAATTTAAAAATAGCCTTTCGGGGGCACAGTCTCGGAATTCGACGAAACCAGTTCCATTGGATCCGTAATATTGTATTATTACCGGATTTCAAATTTCGTAGCATTCGGATTTATCGTTTGATCATACTATAAGTAAATGCGTTGAAAAATTATCTTGAAATTTAAAATAACGTTGGTTCAAGAAGCTTCCTTTTATATTATTGTCGAATCTTGCCTTGGAAGCCAAAAGAAGAATAATAGTAAACCTAACAGCTGAAAGAATAACAAATCTCGAAAACCATTTTCTCGTTCACTCAAAATTCGAAATGGCCGAAGCTTCGTTTTTCTTCTTTTCGAATCGCGTTCGGGAGGAGGGAGCTCGCGGTGGTAACATAGCCCAGGCGACGGCGAGTTTCACACTCACGTTCATTTCACGAGGTTGATTTCGTTGGGTTTTCGATGTTCGATTGACTATGGCGATCGACTGAGGAGATTCTGACGTGCGAGAGGTACGGGGGTCGACTTCGAATTGAATCGAAAACTAGGGCTCCTCATTCGTTGGGGTAGATCGCATGGCGCTAGGGCAGGAGAAGTGTAGTCGCGACTTTCGCGACAAAGATCTCGAGCAGGCAAACACGCAAAGGAGGCCCTCGCGATGGTTTTGGCAGTAGGGTGGGTGCAGTGGGCTATTGGATGGTCGAGGGGTTCTTCGGTGAGGTATAATCGATTTATTCCTTTCAAATTAAAGTAAATTTGAATTTAATTGCAGTTAAAAAAGAAGGGGGTTTTGTTTTAATTTATGGGAGAGTAAATAAACTGTAAACAGAGAAAAATATTTATAGTAGAGTAATTAACTTATTTTAATTATTTTGGTTACTAAGGGATTTTTGAAAGAAAATTCCTAGTCTAAGTTAAATAATTAGTTATTTAAATTTATTAAAGGGAAATTAGTTTAAAAGTTTAATCATTTATTTAAATTGAATCATGAGTTAAAATTAAAACTGATAAACGGAAATTGGTTGTTCGATTTGTTCGAATATTAATAAAATCATCTAATATTTATTCAAGGTCTAAAATCAAGAAGAAACAGTCAGGATTGGATCGGATTGGCAAAACAAAATAAAGGTGAGTTAATCTCACTCAGCTGAATTTTTAATTTAAATTTAAATGGTTAAATTTAAATAATTGATTGGATGATTGCATTGATTGATGTGCTATATATATATATAGTAGTATATAGCAATATATACATATTGGCATATGTATATATTGGAGTTGATATTCCCGCATTATATAGCGGATGAGACCCTATGCGCCGCATAATAGCGGATGATTTTATATAAATCCCATATACCGCGATATTCCACTTTGAATTGGAATTGGTATTGTGCTAACATCTGTGGATGCAGGGAAACAGGTTGGAGGGATCCAACTGGATTCCTCAAAATATTTAATTTTGTTTAAATATTCTGTGATATGATTTTTGATATCCTGTGATGATTTATATTGGATAATCTGGTTGGATTGAATTTCCCAGTATAATGAGTTATCAAAAGCAATTGAATTGAATTTTGGAAAGAAATAAAAGAGTAAAATTTAAGTTAAATAATTCTAGTGAATTCGAATAAATTAAATAAGGAATTGTAAAAGAAATAAAGAAATTTCTTAATTCGAACAAATATGGGAAAAGAGGATTTTGAATTTAATAGTGAAGAAATAAATCTTTAACTAAAGTGATATTATTTAAAAATATAAAAGAATTGATTTTATTGAAATTTAAAGATTTAATTTAATTAAAATATTAATTGAAGAAGTTTGGAAATCCGAAATTGGTATTTTAGTTAAAAAAGGGTTTTAACTCATAATAAGGAAATAAAAGATGAAAGTTAATGTATTTGAAATAATTGAAGTAAATAGGGAAATTTACTTCAAAGTAAAGTAAAACGGAAATCAATTGGAAATTGATTTAAGTGTTTAAAAACTTGGATTTTTAAAAGAGAAATGAGATTTTGGAGATATAAACTGGGTTTATAAAGTAAAATAAAATATCAGTGGATATTTGAGAATATAAATTCAAGATGGGAATTTATAAAAGGATATGGATTGGTTTAAAAATAAATGTTAATTTATTTTTAAAAGATGTGAAGAGAAGTGTATTTCTCTGGATAGCCAAGTACGTTTTTCCAAAGAAATTTTAAATATAAGTTAAAGGTTTTAATACGTTTTAAAAAGCATATTTTAGAAGATTGATTATTTCTAAATGTTAAAGTCTAAAGTAAGTATTTTCAAAAATCTATTATTGTAGTAATTATATAAAAGTGATTTGCTATTATGTTTTAAAAAAGAAATTTAGTTTATATTTGTAAAGTGGTTTCATTTTAAATATTCCTTAAGTATATATTTTGTTAAGGTATTAAAGTAGTTTTAAATTTCAATATTATAAAGTATATTTATAGTAAAGTGCTTTTAAATTATTTTTAAATCTAAAGTATTTTGTACTTGGTGTTTCAGAGAAATAAATATTTGGGGAAATGTATTCCGTACGCGGAAACTGTTTGAAATTGTTTTCAAATGAGCTTTGAAAATTTGGAAATATATCTTGGAAAGATATTTGGGCAAATAAATAATGTGGGAAATTATTTATTGTGTGATGGTTGCTTGTGGATGTTAATTGATAGTTAAATAACCGACTATCAATATTGGCCAAATGCGCTGATCGTTTCGAAGAGACCGGAATCGAGTTTCCGTATACCGAGATTCTAGGTCTGGAGACTCGAATACCACTTCGATCCGGTTTGTACGTTTCGTGTAACGTGTTCAGAGTCGAAGATGGAGCAGTGAAGTGCAAGGGCTAGTCGCTACTAATCCTGAAGATATTTCCAAAATGGATGTAGTAGGAATAGTGCCTTCGGTTCCGTTCGGACCCGGGACGGACTTGTATGGACGAATGCTTTCGTGACATCGTCAGGTGGACGATGGGCATTCTAAGGGATATGTGCTATAAAGGTATTGTTTAGCCTCAAGCCTCATCAACCGGGAATGACTGAAAATCAGGGGTTATGCAGCAAGGCTTCGTGGGTAGCCCCCACTTGAGAGTAAGGTCATCCCTGTCTAGATGTCCCTTTTATTTCGGCTTAGTGTTGCGGTTGCTGATCCCAACCGTGGGGTGATTTTATTTGGAATTATCCAGTAAGGGATGATTCCGGCTTTGTGTTGCAGGGGAGCGGGCGTACTCCTCGGTACTGTGATCTAGGCCACGTACTGTGACAGGTGGTACCCCAGTGCCTAGTCATTCGTTGGAAATCCATTCTCCCTACGTGCTTGTACGGTTTTGATTGTGCCCAACTATTGTTGAAATGTGAGATGCAAGCATTTCAGCTAGATTCTATTTTACTTTCTGTAGACACTATTATAATATCAGAGGATTTTGATATAAAGTGTTTTAGCTATCGTAAGGTAAAAACCCGACATGTTTATTTGTGGCGTGGTCTTACGAGATGCTTTTGTTTTCAAAGGATTTTGAAACTTTAATAATCAATTTGAGTGTGATTTTCTCACGCTGGTTTTCCAGACTGACTCGGGTATTGTTTTATATGATGCTCGGGTCAGACCGAGTATTTTAGGTTACAGGATATGATGCTGTGGAGCTCAGGAGATGAGCTGGATGGCGAGACGTATCTCTCGTACTTGTTTATATATATATTCCGCTGTGTTGATTGTTGTACTCTGTTGTATTGAGGACATGATATGGTTATTGTCCAGTTGTATGTTATGTGTTCTCTGGTGTATACTCTGATGCTGTATTATATAAACAGATATAGTTTTTGATTTGTGTAAAGATCTGTTGATATATATTATATTTTATTCCGCTGCGATGGTTAGATTCTGATGTTGTTTTTCTATTTTTCTTCTTCTACCTCTTCTTCTTAACTAAAATGGTTCGATTTTCCGGGTCTGGAAAGTCGGGTCGTTACAGTGGTATCAGAGCGAAGGTTGGCGATAACCTTGGCTCTGGTGGGAATTTTGAGAGTATTAATAGATATGAGCGCGTATTTGTTAGTGAATATAAAATGGTTTTATATTGTGTTGGTTGATTTATTGAGTGGCATATGAACCTTCGTCGGCACAGTCTGGACAACTGTATCGAAGGGGTTTCTAAACACTTGAATAGAACAGTTCGACACAGTATTGTTTTAAATAGGGTGAATGAAATAATTTTGCCTAAATTATTTTTATATATAAAAGGATAACTTTTGTAAATTATATATTTGGTTGCTTGGTTGTTAGAAAGCGATGATATTAGATTATTATCATCATTGTGTAAAAATTGAATTAGAAATTGAAAACTTATAACCTAAGTTGAAGAATAAATTTATATAACAAATGGAATTTGAGAATGTAGATTATAAATGAAATTTATAAATTGAAATAAACTTCATATATGAGGGTGAATTACAAATGTGATTTATAATCAAATGAGATAAATTCATAAACAAATGAAATTTGTAAATGTAAATTGTAAATGTGACTTATAACTTGAAATAAAATGTGATAGAATCCCAGAGTAATGTTTGGATATAAAATTGAATGGGTTTTGAATTTGAAGTTTTGGGAAAGGTTTAAATTCCTTTGGATTTAAAAATAGTTTTTAAAGGTTTTGGGGAAATAATGGTGATATTATTTCATGAATATTTTGAAAATTGAATTGAAATCTGGTGGGATTTGGGATTTAAAAAAAGTTTGAAATGTTTTAAAGTGATAAAAGCATTAAATTCTCTTTCGGTCGCTGGAAAATAATTTCGGTGATGACTGCAGCATCATCGATGTCTATTTTCGAGTTTCCAAAGAGAAATTGCTACCAAACTGTTTTAAATTGGAAGTGATTGTGAACTGGGTTGGTTTTGAAATTCAAAGGAAAAAATTGTTTGGTAAAAGCAGATTGTTTTGGAAATTGGGATTTGAGGTGATATACCAGATATGTAAGAGTTATTTCTGGGTTCAAAATGGTTTTGAAATAAAACCGGGCAATTGAATTCTGGGAATTCTATTTAAAATATAAATGTGGAAAAATTAAATGAATCAACAATATAAAGCATGGAATGAAGTTGATTGAAATAAGAAGGGAATGAAAGTTTAATTCTTGGATGATAATTATGAGATGAAATTAACTAAATGAGTAATATAAGTTGGTAGATAAAAGAGTTAGAGAAATTGATGGTGAATGAATTGTAAAACTCGTATAAATGTGTATCCTGGAATTAAAATTTAATTCGAGTATATGAAGGTGAATAAAATATATTTGAATTTAACTTAAGATAAGTTAAATAAAATTGAGAATTGGAATTGAATTAAATGTAAGTAAGTTGAAGTTGAATTGAATTGGATATAAAGGTAATGTAAAATGCTTATAATTGTGTGAAGAAATTCATATTCTTAAGTTCTTAAGTGTAATAATTTGAAATGGACTTAAATGAATAGTCCCAGATCTTAAGTAAGTAAGTTAAAACTTATGAATAGAAATGAAATTGTAAGTCATAAATGGGAATCCATTACTTTGAACCATTAAGAGTTATAATTTGAAATTGTAATTATCAAATGGAAACGACTAAGATGAGCAATCTTAATTTTTAAATAAATCCAAACTTGAATTATAAAATAAATTGAACTTAAGATAATTAAGTGAAGTGATATTTGGAATTAAAAAGCAAGTATTTAATTTTAACCAGCAGAGGAACTAATTTGATAATAAATTAGTTAATGAAATTGAATTGTGAGTTAATGGAATTGGATTAAAATAGTGATGGTTTGGATTGCGAATAAAATCCAAATAAGTGGAAATAAATTGGAAATGGCCTGGTTATTAATAAAATAATTCCAGATGAATTGAGTATGGAAAATAAAATTCATAATGATTGAGTGAATAAACCAATTATATTAAATAAATAAATGGATGGAATTTGATTAAATAAGAATCAAATGAAAGATGGAAATAAAACTTTAAAGGGTTGGTTAAATGGAAAATAAACTTAAGTTATTGACTTAAGTAAATGTTGAATGGAAACTGAACTCAACTTAGGAATGGTTTAAATAAGTTGAGAAATAGTTATTAAATGAATTAACTTGGATTGTTTTCGAGCTAAATAAAATTCAATATTCAGAAGTTGGAGATGAATTGAAAAAAATTTGGAAATGAAGTAGTAAATTGAAGTAAATTGAAATTCATATGAAATTGGAATTCGATTTGAATATATACACTTCAGTGGTGAAGTAGTAAATAAATATAAGAAATTTTATATGAACTTAAGAATTAAAGAATGAAATTCTTAAGAAAATTTGTATTGGAAATATACTTAGTAATTTTGGAAAAAATGTATATATATACTAAGTAAATAGTTGAATGAAGACTAAAACTGAAGTTGTGAAATGGGATAGTTGTGAATAAGTGGATAACAATAAAAAGGAATGCGAAATAAAAGAGAATTGATATAATTGGTAATCAATTGGAATTTATACGTAAGATGTACGTATATTATTTTATTCGCATAGCTATTTGGTCCAGATGTCGAACACAGAATTTCGAGATAGTTTTATCGATCCGAATTAGGATTTTTCACTCGATTTTCGACGGCGAACCTGGATATGGATTGTTGATTGATTCTGGATATTCTCTATCATAGTTTGTGACTATGCAAGGAGAATGACGGTTTCTGATCAAGAAACCAGATCTGAGTCCGCACTAGGAAGTCGGGTGGACGATACTAGTTCGGAAGTGAAATTGTGTGATCGATTGAGCGATCGAATGTGATATTGCGTACTGATGATATATGTGCATCGTACGGACTTAAGTAAAACAAATATTGAAATTTTGTAAAGAAGTCAATAGACTTTGGAATTGTGATTGAATGTTATTGCTTAATAGGATATACAGGTGTATAAAAGCAATGGATAGATTGGGATTTTGATTTTAGAGGATAAAATTTAATGGCCCGACAAAAAGGTATGTATTTGAATTTCTATATGAAATTTGATTGGGTTTTTGATCCAGCCACTTGGCTTTTTGTTTTCTTTTTGAGATTGGGAGGCCGTAGAGCCATTTTGTAGTAGTACCGAGCTAGCCGCGCAAAGGAGACGCTGGCAAAAATTTTGAAAATTTAGGGAGTTAGAAAAATTTTGAGAAAATTTTGATAATTCAAAATTTGAATTCAAATTTAAATTTGAATGGATAAGTAGGTGATATGGGATACGACTTATGGATAGGTTTGGGAATGTTAGTAAGAGGGATAGTGTGTCTCTATTTAAAGAATTGTTATGGAAGGTTGTTAAAACTATTTGGATTGGGGAGATAGAACGGGTATCGAATCATTTCTCTTAACTAGTAATTTTGGGGACGAAATTCTTTTAAGGGGGGAGGAATTTGACGACCCGGAATTTTTGTATATTTGAAATTGGAATATTTAATTAATTTTAAATGTTCAGAGATTAATTATTAACTTAAAATTTCAAATATCACAGTTTATTGGATAATTAAATTATTTAAATTAATAATTGAAAATGGAGAAAATACTGAATCAAGAGTTTCAAGCTTGTTAAAAATATTTTAAGGGCTTAGAAAATTCATATTAATGATACTGAAGATAATAGAACTTTTAAAATTGAATTCGAAAGTAATTTGTTCAGTTTTAAAAATGTATCGATTAAATTAAATTTAAAAATAGCCTTTCGGGGGCACAGTCTCGGAATTCGACGAAACCAGTTCCATTGGATCCGTAATATTGTATTATTACCGGATTTCAAATTTCGTAGCATTCGGATTTATCGTTTGATCATACTATAAGTAAACGCGTTGAAAAATTATCTTGAAATTTAAAATAACGCTGGTTCAAGAAGCTTCCTTTTATATTATTGTCGAATCTTGCCTTGGAAGCCAAAAGAAGAATAATAATAAACCTAACAGCTGAAAGAATAACAAATCTCGAAAACCATTTTCTCGTTCACTCAAAATTCGAAATGGCCGAAGCTTCGTTTTTCTTCTTTTCGAATCGCGTTCGGGAGGAGGGAGCTCGCGGTGGTAACATAGCCCAAGCGACGGCGAGTTTCACACTCACGTTCATTTCACGAGGTTGATTTCGTTGGGTTTTCGATGTTCGATTGACTATGGCGATCGACTGAGGAGATTCTGACGTGCGAGAGGTACGGGGGTCGACTTCGAATTGAATCGAAAACTAGGGCTCCTCATTCGTTGGGGTAGATCGCATGGCGCTAGGGCAGGAGAAGTGTAGTCGCGACTTTCGCGACAAAGATCTCGAGCAGGCAAACACGCAAAGGAGGCCCTCGCGATGGTTTTGGCAGTAGGGTGGGTGCAGTGGGCTATTGGATGGTCGAGGGGTTCTTCGGTGAGGTATAATCGATTTATTCCTTTCAAATTAAAGTAAATTTGAATTTAATTGCAGTTAAAAAAGAAGGGGGTTTTGTTTTAATTTATGGGAGAGTAAATAAACTGTAAACAGAGAAAAATATTTATAGTAGAGTAATTAACTTATTTTAATTATTTTGGTTACTAAGGGATTTTTGAAAGAAAATTCCTAGTCTAAGTTAAATAATTAGTTATTTAAATTTATTAAAGGGAAATTAGTTTAAAAGTTTAATCATTTGTTTAAATTGAATCATGAGTTAAAATTAAAACTGATAAACGGAAATTGGTTGTTCGATTTGTTCGAATATTAATAAAATCATCTAATATTTATTCAAGGTCTAAAATCAAGAAGAAACAGTCAGGATTGGATCGGATTGGCAAAACAAAATAAAGGTGAGTTAATCTCACTCAGCTGAATTTTTAATTTAAATTTAAATGGTTAAATTTAAATAATTGATTGGATGATTGCATTGATTGATGTGCTATATATATATATAGTAGTATATAGCAATATATACATATTGGCATATGTATATATTGGAGTTGATATTCCCGCATTATATAGCGGATGAGACCCTATGCGCCGCATAATAGCGGATGATTTTATATAAATCCCATATACCGCGATATTCCACTTTGAATTGGAATTGGTATTGTGCTAACATCTGTGGATGCAGGGAAACAGGTTGGAGGGATCCAACTGGATTCCTCAAAATATTTAATTTTGTTTAAATATTCTGTGATATGATTTTTGATATCCTGTGATGATTTATATTGGATAATCTGGTTGGATTGAATTTCCCAGTATAATGAGTTATCAAAAGCAATTGAATTGAATTTTGGAAAGAAATAAAAGAGTAAAATTTAAGTTAAATAATTCTAGTGAATTCGAATAAATTAAATAAGGAATTGTAAAAGAAATAAAGAAATTTCTTAATTCGAACAAATATGGGAAAAGAGGATTTTGAATTTAATAGTGAAGAAATAAATCTTTAACTAAAGTGATATTATTTAAAAATATAAAAGAATTGATTTTATTGAAATTTAAAGATTTAATTTAATTAAAATATTAATTGAAGAAGTTTGGAAATCCGAAATTGGTATTTTAGTTAAAAAAGGGTTTTAACTCATAATAAGGAAATAAAAGATGAAAGTTAATGTATTTGAAATAATTGAAGTAAATAGGGAAATTTACTTCAAAGTAAAGTAAAACGGAAATCAATTGGAAATTGATTTAAGTGTTTAAAAACTTGGATTTTTAAAAGAGAAATGAGATTTTGGAGATATAAACTGGGTTTATAAAGTAAAATAAAATATCAGTGGATATTTGAGAATATAAATTCAAGATGGGAATTTATAAAAGGATATGGATTGGTTTAAAAATAAATGTTAATTTATTTTTAAAAGATGTGAAGAGAAGTGTATTTCTCTGGATAGCCAAGTACGTTTTTCCAAAGAAATTTTAAATATAAGTTAAAGGTTTTAATACGTTTTAAAAAGCATATTTTAGAAGATTGATTATTTCTAAATGTTAAAGTCTAAAGTAAGTATTTTCAAAAATCTATTATTGTAGTAATTATATAAAAGTGATTTGCTATTATGTTTTAAAAAAGAAATTTAGTTTATATTTGTAAAGTGGTTTCATTTTAAATATTCCTTAAGTATATATTTTGTTAAGGTATTAAAGTAGTTTTAAATTTCAATATTATAAAGTATATTTATAGTAAAGTGCTTTTAAATTATTTTTAAATCTAAAGTATTTTGTACTTGGTGTTTCAGAGAAATAAATATTTGGGGAAATGTATTCCGTACGCGGAAACTGTTTGAAATTGTTTTCAAATGAGCTTTGAAAATTTGGAAATATATCTTGGAAAGATATTTGGGCAAATAAATAATGTGGGAAATTATTTATTGTGTGATGGTTGCTTGTGGATGTTAATTGATAGTTAAATAACCGACTATCAATATTGGCCAAATGCGCTGATCGTTTCGAAGAGACCGGGATCGAGTTTCCGTATACCGAGATTCTAGGTCTGGAGACTCGAATACCACTTCGATCCGGTTTGTACGTTTCGTGTAACGTGTTCAGAGTCGAAGATGGAGCAGTGAAGTGCAAGGGCTAGTCGCTACTAATCCTGAGGATATTTCCAAAATGGATGTAGTAGGAATAGTGCCTTCGGTTCCATTCGGACCCGGGACGGACTTGTATGGACGAATGCTTTCGTGACATCGTCAGGTGGACGATGGGCATTCTAAGGGATATGTGCTATAAAGGTATCGTTTAGCCTCAAGCCTCATCAACCGGGAATGACTGAAAATCAGGGGTTATGCAGCAAGGCTTCGTGGGTAGCCCCCACTTGAGAGTAAGGTCATCCCTGTCTAGATGTCCCTTTTATTTCGGCTTAGTGTTGCGGTTGCTGATCCCAACCGTGGGGTGATTTTATTTGGAATTATCCAGTAAGGGATGATTCCGGCTTTGTGTTGCAGGGGAGCAGGCGTACTCCTCGGTACTGTGATCTAGGCCACGTACTGTGACAGGTGGTACCCCAGTGCCTAGTCATTCGTTGGAAATCCATTCTCCCTACGTGCTTGTACGGTTTTGATTGTGCCCAACTATTGTTGAAATGTGAGATGCAAGCATTTCAGCTAGATTATATTTTACTTTCTGTAGACACTATTATAATATCAGAGGATTTTGATATAAAGTGTTTTAGCTATCGTAAGGTAAAAACCCGACATGTTTATTTGTGGCGTGGTCTTACGAGATGCTTTTGTTTTCAAAGGATTTTGAAACTTTAATAATCAATTTGAGTGTGATTTTCTCACGCTGGTTTTCCAGACTGACTCGGGTATTGTTTTATATGATGCTCGGGTCAGACCGAGTATTTTAGGTTACAGGATATGATGCTGTGGAGCTCAGGAGATGAGCTGGATGGCGAGACGTATCTCTCGTACTTGTTTATATATATATATTCCGCTGTGTTGATTGTTGTACTCTGTTGTATTGAGGACATGATATGGTTATTGTCCAGTTGTATGTTATGTGTTCTCTGGTGTATACTCTGATGCTGTATTATATAAACAGATATAGTTTTTGATTTGTGTAAAGATCTGTTGATATATATTATATTTTATTCCGCTGCGATGGTTAGATTCTGATGTTGTTTTTCTATTTTTCTTCTTCTACCTCTTCTTCTTAACTAAAATGGTTCGATTTTCCAAGTCTGGAAAGTCGGGTCGTTACAAGAAAAGAAATTATTATATATATATTTACACTAAGAGCTATAGACTGTTTTGAAATTATTGGGTATTCAGTTCAATAAAAAAAAGGGTTACTGTGATGATTATTATAAAAAGAAAAAAAACAGTTAAGTATATATAGGCAGTTTATAGTAAAACAGAAAATAATGAGTATATATATATATAACATTAAGAAGATAGAAGTTTTAAATGGTGACAGAGATTATTTTATATAGATATATATTTTACAGATTTTGAAAACTATATGTATATATACTATTTTCAAATGGATATCTATTTTCAAAATAATAAGGATAAGAATAAATATATGTATACATATTTTTAAATTTATTCGTTTAAGTGGTTTTAAACAATAGTTTATGGATTTAGTGGGTAAGTGTTAAATTAACTTATTTAGTTATTTTTAACTACTAAGATATTTTATTAAAGGAAATTTAGTTTTAAAGTTAATTTTTAGTTAAACAAATTTATTAAAAGAAACTGGTTTAAAATAAAATCATTGAATGATTAAAATTATCAAATGAAAAATTTATTATTCGATTTGTTCGAATATTAACGAATTGTATAATTATTTATACTAGGTCAAAATCTGTAAAGAAATCAAGCCGAGAATGAAAATGGGATTGCAAAATAAAAAGCAAAGGTGAGATTTTTCTCACTCAAATGAAATTTGATATTGCAGTTATTGATTTGATTGTTGTTTGGATGTGATATTAGATATAGTAGGATATATCTATATATATATAGCAATATATACATATTGGCATATGTATATATTGGATTGATTGATTTCCCGCACTGTATAGCGGATGAGACCCTATTGCGCCGTTATTAAGCGGATGATATTTTATAAAACCCATATACCGCGATATTCCACCTCGAAGTGGAATTGGTATTGTGCTAACGTCTGTGGATGCAGGAAAACAGGTTGGAGGGATTCAACTGGATTCCTCACCAGTATTTATTTATTTACAGATATTGATGTATATTCTGTTATCATATTGATATATGATGTTTGTTGTTGTGATTGACTAATTGGTGCTGTTGCATCATCGGATTCAAATTTTGAAGTTTAAAAATAACGATTTTTACTTTAAAAGAGATTTTAAAAGTAATCATTTGAAAGTATACGTTTTATTTGAATTTTTGAATTATTAAAAACAATATGTATAAAAGATGTACAAAATTGATATTTATCAATTAAAAATTATTGGAATTTTAGAACGAGTTTTTATAAGTGTTAAAAATGAAATAATTATAAATTGTGAAGATATGAAATTTATAGAATTATAAATTGTGAAGATAGGAAATTTATAGATTTATAAAGTATGAAGTTATAAAATGAATGAAATTGTAGAATAAAAGATTTATAAGAAATTTACTTATAAATTGGATTTTTGCCTTTAAATGGAATATTGATCGAATTGTTAATAAAGAAGATTTGTAAATCAAAGTTGTTATAAAATAGAAATAGAATTTATAAACGTTGTTTTATAAATTCGAAATCAATTGAATTTGATAAATTAAATATAGGAGATTATTAAAGAAGATATATTCGCGATTTTGGATAGCGAATTATTATTGAAATAAAATGTGTAGAGATGATTGAAATTTGGTTAGTGAAGTATATTCACGATTTTGGACAGTGAATATATTATTAAGTAAAATGGATATGTTTTGGGAAAATGAATATTTTGAAATGAAGTTAATTGTTTAAACGATGTTTTAAAATGGGTTAAATATCGAAACCATAGATTTCAACATTTATTGTTGAAATAGACGTTTTCGAAAAAAATAAGGAAATGGTGGACTATAACATTGTTGTTATGATAAATGATTTCCGAAAGGAAATGTTTTTTTATCTAGTATTGGGATTTATATACCTATCTTAATTTCTAATCCCTATACTAGTGATTTTGAAGTCGTCGTAACGATGTTTTATGTAACATCCGTTTTTGACTCAAATAGATGTGGTTATAGTAAATGTTTTCCTTAAAGAATGAATTTATACTTAATTCTGATTTAAGTGTATGGAATATTTTCAAAGGTTGAAAATAAATAGATTTGTGAATTACTTGTTTTTAAATAAGTATGGGAATGTTTTTTTTTCCAAAATAAAATGAAATGTTTTTGAGAATTTATCTTCTTGAAGATAAATTGAAAGTGAATATTGAAATCGATTGGAAAATCGTATATCCGTAGATATTTGAAAATATAAATTCACTATGGAATTTATAAAAGAAATGGGAATTCGTTTTAAAAATAAATATTGAATTATTTTTGAAGTGTGGAAATTATATATCTGGTAAAGATATTTTGGAAAATAAATAATTTGGGAAAATTATTTGGAATCTGATGATGTTGCACATCTTTATTGATAGTTAAATAACCGACTATCAATATTTACCTTTAAATAGGTATTTGTTGTGAATTGGATGGATTTGAATGCCACACTTATTTTTTGAATAAGCGCTCACTATTCGGGTTAGCCGGGAAAGGACCAAGGGGTCATATAACCCATTCCGAATATGTGATACGTCGTAATGAATTGCATTTGATGACCGGTGTTGAAGACCGGATATTTTTGAAAACGGAAGGAT
Organism: Allium fistulosum; assembly: GCA_030737815.1. Lineage (NCBI taxonomy): Eukaryota > Viridiplantae > Streptophyta > Magnoliopsida > Asparagales > Amaryllidaceae > Allium > Allium fistulosum. Next base: position 296,265,678 of record CM060906.1, on the reverse strand, counting down.
TACCGTCGAGTTACTCTACATCGACTGATCTCCGATTTAGAGGTTTTATTACCCTTAGTGACGGGAAGTCCGAACGTGATTGAAAATTATCCGGATGTGCAAGGGCTTCGTGAGAAGTGCCTTCGGTTCTGTTCGATCCCGAAACAGACTTGTATGGATTGTGTGTCTGACGTTACAGATTGAGATATAAAGCTGATTTCTTTCAAATACATATCTGTTGGTGGCGGAGAATTTATTCTCTTAGCTTAACACCCTTCTCTGAGACGTACGAGCTCAGAGGTTATGTAGTTGAAATTTATCAGCGATATACTCCCAATTTGGTAACGTGACATGCTGAGTGTTGCTGTGAAATGATCATTGTTTGATCATTTGTGATAGGATCAATTGTTTGATCATTTATCTTTGTGATCATTTCTATGATCATTTGTTTGACCCGAAGCATGGCTTTATGAAAGCGTAGCTTTGTGGACGAGACTTCGTCGAGCCTCACACCCCGGAAATGGTCAAAACAGGAAGGATGCAGCAAGGTTCTAGGGAGTAGCGCCCCTTAGTGTATGTCATTCCTTCTGGATAAAGGTGGTATCATGGTATGGAGCCCAGATACTTAACCTATGTTGATACTGCTTATATGTGGTTGTTGCGAATCAAGGATCCTCGGGAAGATCAGTTACGATCGGGGGATGGCATACGTGTGTCAGTAGTTACCTATTTTTACAGAGGTAACCCGGCCTTGTGTTGGCAGAGATCCGGTTAGGTTCTCGGGACGTCATTCCAGAGGCGTTTCCATGTGGCAATGGGAAGTTCCTTGGCCTGACCATTTGTTGGAAATCCAAACCCCAATACGAAACCTTGTACGGTTTTAGTTGTAGAACCTATCATTCACTTATGGTGGTCACCACTGTTTGGATGGTAGCTATAGTAGGCATAAGTGCGGAATGCCTATGCTGGCTAAGATTTATATTATACTTTCGAAATGGTTTCTACACTATGCACTAATAATAATATCAAAAAATGATTTGATTTTGCGTATCAAGCATCTTTGACTATCATAAGGAGAAATCTCCTCCGATTCTGCGTTTGCATTGTGTGTGTGTGCGGGAGGCCTTATGGTAGTCTCATTTTCCAAAAGCATTGCGAAATTTATTTTAAATTCTCCTGTTGTTGTTTTAAAGATAAACTGTTTTACGATCTCACACCAGTCACCATGACTGACTCAGAGTTTATTGTTTCTCTTCTAAACTCTGGGTGCCCACCAATTTCCACACGGGCAGTCTAGCCTTAGGTTATCAGGATATTCTGGATATTCTAGAGCTTTGGAAGCAAGCTGGATGGCGAGACGTAGTATTTGTATCTGATATATTTATTCCGCTGTGTATTCTGTATGAGGACAAGTTTATATAACTGTCCATTGATGTGTTGTGTTGTATTGAGTTGCATATTGACTCTGTTGATGTGTGTATAAACTGATATAGTTCTTTGTTTATAAAAGACTAGTGATTATTTATTATATATTGTTCCGCTGTGATATGCGAGATTCTGATATTGTTTCTGTTCTGTGTTTTCTGTTGTTGTTCTTCTTTCTTTTCTTCTTCTATCTTCTTCTTCTTCTACCTTTTTCTTCTTTCTTAAACCATCATGGTTCGTATTTCCGTTCATTTTGAGTTAATCAATGGAGATTAGTGTTAAATCAAGAGGTACAAATTTGCGGGTCTTGACAGAGTGGTATCAGAGCATATGGTTAAGCGACAACCCTGCTCTGTTGGGTGTTACTCATTAGAGATAGAGTCAGTAGTACTCTAGAATGAGTGTGAGTGTAATAATGGATATGAGCGCGTATTTGTTATTGAATATAAAATTGTTTTGTATTGTGTTGACTTATCGGTTGACTGTTTATAGATTCTGGTTGGTGCAGTCTAGCTAACTGTGTTGATAGGAGTTTCTAAACTCTTAAACAAGGTAAACCGACACAGTATTGATTTTAATAGGGTAAATGAGATAATTTTGCCCAAAACTATTTTTGTATAGAAAAGAAATCATTTTCTATGAATTATCATAGTATGTGGATGTTTGGTTGTTAGGAAAGTGATAATATTGAAATGTTATCATTATTATATGAAATGGAATAAGAAATTAAAATAATAACCAAAGATTTGAAGATAAATTCAATTAACAAATGAAATTTATAAATGTGAATTTGACGCAGCGGATTAAACAAAACAATCTTCAATCGGTGAAAGTAGTAATCGGTGGATTGGAAGATACTGAAATGCCCAAATTCGTTGATCCAAAGATACCGAATTCTAGCTATCCCGAACTCGTTGATCGCGCACGATACCGGGTTCAAAGATCTTCAATTCTTCAAGCGTTGATCAAGCGCACTTGATTCCGCGAATCGGCTTCTACAATCGTTGAATCGAGCGCAGTCGATTAACCGAAAGAGGAGATAGGAGATTACACTCAACTACCAATTTAGATGAAAGCACACAGCAATCAAAAGAGAATTTTATTCAAAAATCAACAACCTTTTACAAATGAGACTCACGTACTATTTATAGTAGTTACAACTCAACACACACAAAACTTCAAAAATTACAAGTACTTAGGTCGTGAACGACCTACGACCTATAATGGAGCGACCTAAAAAAAATACACGACTTAACAAAGCATACGACATACAACAAACGACCTAAAGGATTACACAAAAGAAAGATACAACACATCATGTTACATCACTTAAGTCGTTTCCGACCTATAACTTTCGTCCTACGACTTAACAGGCCCAATGACTCAACAGCAGCGACATAACTATCTTCGCGACTTAACTCTGGAGCGGGCGACCTAAAATGAACGGCATCTGTCTTGAGCGACCTAAGAATGAACGGCAGATCTTTGATTCGCGACCTAAAGAAGCTGCTTCCGAAAGAACTTCGCGACTTAAAGTTTCTCGCGACCTATCTTCGCAACATAAAGCAGGTTGCAACTCACCCTCGCGACCTAAGGATAGAACACCTTCATGCGACCTAACTAGGTCGTAGGTCGTAGAACATTTTAACTTAGGTCGTGACTTTTTATTTCGTGGCTCGTTAGCTTGCAAAACTCCGGTAGGTCGTTGAAGCGACCTAAAAGCCTCGTTAGGTCGTATGCGACCTAACACTTCACCAATTTGGATTGTGTCGCTCTTTAGCTTGCTTAGCAACCTATCATAGGTCGTTAGACCACTCTTCCCAGCATTACTTGCTCCCTCCTCTACCTTGCTAGGTCGTGAGCGACCTACAAACTTCTTAGGTCGTGAGCGACCTATGCCTTTAAATTTCTGCGCTGCATCATCCTCCCCAGGTTGAGAAAAATTCGACCTCGAATTTGCACCCTCTTCTTCCACAACAGAATCATCCCCATGATATGGTATAAGATGTTTAACATTGAATACGTCCGACGTGTACACATCCTCCGGCAGCTTCAACCTATAACCATTTTCATTAATCCGTTTCACGATTTCTACAGGACCAATTTTTTTGGCTTTCAACTTGTTATAAGCGCCCACTGGAAAACGATCCTTCGTTAACACGGCATAAACCCAATTACCTTCATTAAATTCAACACCCCTTCGCTTCAGATCGGCAGATTGTTTGTACTTCTCATTTTCTTTCTTCAATCGTTCCTGAACGATTTGATGACAATCAGACAACCCCTCAAAAAAATCAGCAGCTTTCTTAACTGTCCCCTTCGAGTGTGGTATTACCGTTAAATCCAACGGTCCCTTCGGTAAGCTTGAATACACTATCTGAAATGGACTGAACCCTGTACTACGATTCACTGCATGATTATGAGCAAACTCTGCCTGGCATAATTTTACATCCCAGCTTTTCAGATTGTCCTGCACAAGACATCTCAACAAATTTCCCAATGATCTATTCACAGCTTCAGTTTGTCCATCCGTTTGAGGATGATATGCACTACTAAATTTCAACTTCGTTCCCACCATCTTCCATAGACTCAACCAAAAGTGACTCAGAAATCGAGTATCTCGGTCAGAAACAATAGATTCGGGTAATCCATGTAAACGATAGATTTCTTTAAAGAATAACTGAGCAACACGGACTGCATCAGCGGTCTTTTTACAGGCTATAAAATGTGCCATTTTTGAAAACCTGTCCACCACAACATATATTGAATCATTTCCCCTCTGAGTTCGAGGCAAACCCAAAACAAAATCCATACTCACATCAACCCATGGTTTGGTAGGCACAGATAACGGCATATATAACCCCGCATTCGTCGCTGTTCCTTTCGAAACCTGACAAATATGACACCTCTCCACAAATCTTTCGACCTCTTTCCTCATTGACGGCCAAAAATAAGATTGAGAAATTAACTGCAATGTACGGTCTCTTCCCACGTGGCCTTCTTCATGCAGTTCCTTCGCAATCTTCATTCTCAAACTACAATCAGGTATGCACAATCGATTTCCTTTGAACAGAAAACCATTCACCATCACGAACTCATCCGTCTCCCCATTCTTGACTTTATCTACAAACTTCATAAAGTAAGGATCTTCAACAAATAATTCTGGTAGCACATCAAATCCAGTCACTTCGACTTTCATCGTAGTTAACAAATGATTCCTTCGGCTCAAAGCATCAGCCACTCGATTCGTTACCCCTGACTTGTGTTTGACAACAAAAGTAAACTGTTGTAGATATGCGATCCATGATGCATGTCTCGCTGAAATTTTGTCCTGCCCTTGTAAATGCTTCAATGCTTCATGATCAGTGTAAAGAACAAACTCTTTCTGAAATAGATAATGTCTCCAGTGTTTAATAGATTGCACAATAGCATAAAATTCCACATCGTATGTACTGTATCTCATTTTTGCTCCTGACAACTTTTCACTGAAATAGGCAATAGGACGACCCCTTTGACTCAACACTCCTCCAATTCCGACCTTGGATGCATCAGTATGTAGTTCAAACACTAACTGAAAATCTGGTAATATTAGAATTGGTGAAGACGTCAAGAGTTCTTTGATTCGCTCAAAAGCAACCCCGGCTTCCTCCGTCCATGCAAACTGTTTACCCTTCATGCAATCAGTCACAGGCGCCATCACACTACTAAAGTGTGGAATAAACCTCCGATAAAATGAAGCCAACCCGTGAAAACTACGAACTTCCGTTATCGTCTTGGGCTGTGGCCAATCTCTAATCGCTTCGACTTTACTTTGGTCAACCTGTATTCCTTCTTCCGATACAACATATCCCAGAAATAAAACACTCCTCGCCATAAAACCACACTTCTTTGTAGCAGCATAGAATTGTTCTTCACGTAGAATAATTAACACTTTCTTCAAATGCTGAACATGCTCTTCTTTACTAGCACTGTAGATTAGAATATCATCAAAGTAAACCACAACGAATTTCCCAATGTACGGTCGGAAAATTTGATTCATCACCCTCATAAATGTACTTGGTGCATTCGATAGACCAAATGGCATTACCAACCATTCATACAAGCCTTCCCTTGTCTTGAATGCTGTCTTCCATTCGTCCCCTAGTCTAATGCGAATCTGATGATAACCGCTCTTCAAGTCAATCTTAGAAAAGATTACGGACCCACTGATCTGATCCAATAAATCATCAAGCCTCGGCATCGGAAATCTATATCTCACGGTAATCTTATTCAATGCTCGACTGTCAGTGCACATCCTCCACGTTCCATCCTTTTTGGGTACCAATAGAGCTGGTACAGCACAAGGACTTAAACTCTCCTGCACACGCCCTTGTTTAAGCAATTCCTCTACCTACCTCCGCAACTCTTCATGTTCCTTCGGACTCATTCGATAATGTGGTCTGTGTGGTAACACAGCACCTGGAACAAGATCTATCTGATGTTGTATATCCCTCAACGGTGGCAACTCCGTTGGTAACTCCTCTGGAAAAACATCGTCAAATTCTTTCAAAACTGGTTTAACTTCTTTTGGAATTTCAACTTCTTCACTGCTCTCACGCCCAATCAACAAGAATACTTCCGACTCTTCTTCAACCTCCTTAACAAACTCCTTCAAAGATAACAAAGTTTTGAGCTCTTCAATCTCCTCCAACTTGTTTTCCTCCTGTTGTCGCTTCTTTGGAACTAGAGTAATCTTTGTGCCTTCAAACATGAAACTGTAATTGTTGGTACGCCCATCATGTTGCACCGCCCTATCATACTGCCACGGTCTCCCCAGCAACAAATGACAAACGTCCATATCTACCACATCGCACCAGATTTCGTCTTTATATTTCTTCCCAATTGAAAACTTTACACAAGCCCTTCGTCCAACCTTCACCTCCCCGCCTTTCCTCAACCAAGATAGCTTGTACGGTTTCGGATGTTTCTCAGTCTTCAATGCCAACTTCCTCACAGCTTCTGAAGAAATTATATTATCACAGCTTCCAGCATCAATAACGAATTTGCAAACCTTCCCCAGAATGGTACATGTTGACTGAAAAATATTGCTCCTTAACCAACTACAATCCTCCTCTTGCTTTGGTGTTAAACAGGACCTCTTCATCATGAGATTATAACCTTCGTCTCCCGACACTTCTTCTTCCTCCTCATCAGGTGGTGAATTGGAACATTCAGCTTCTTCATCCTCATCCTCAACCTCTGCTATCATAGCTCTCTTCTTCGGCTTTGGACATTCGCTACTTTTGTGACCAAATTCCTGACAATTGTAACATTTGAACCCGTTGTTAACCTTTGTCTTCTCAACCTCCTTCACTACTCGTCTACTGATAGGTTTAGAAACATTAGAATTCCCACCAACACCCTTCACTTGATTGTTAGAATTAGTAAACACACCACTTCCTTGTCGTCCCTGTTTCTCCCAAGCCAACGCTTTCTGATGTGCTTCCGCTACAGATCTTGGATCGAACATATTAACCATATCCTGAATCTGCATTCGCAATCCTCCAACAAATCTGGCTGTTAACTGTTCTTCTGTCTCCATAATATCGTTCCTTGCAATCAGTTGATAAAATTCGTCAGCATAGTCATTCACAGATTTCGTCCCTTGTCTCAAGTTTTGCAATCTCTGATACATAAGCGACTGATAGTTATAAGGTAAGAATGTTGCTTTCATCAATTTCTTCATCTTCTCCCAAGATTCAACTTTTGACTTTCCCATCCGATCACGTGTAAGTTTGGTCTGCTGCCACCATGCCAAAGCTCTACCCCTCAGCCTCGTAGCAACCAACTTCACTCTACGATGTTCTGGAACTTCTTTGAAGTCAAAAATCTCCTCAACATTAGCCACCCAATCTAGAAACTCCTCCGCTTGCATACCACCTTTGAATTCAGGAATTTCAGTCTTCATCCCCGTCTCCCACTTGTGATCATACTCAGAGTAATTTCTTCCTTGTCCTCGTCCTTGTCCTCGAACACTACCACCATCATACTCCTATTCAAAATCAGATGTATATCGTTGTCTATCTCGTCCACCCACATCTCTACTACCATTACGTCTTCCACCATCATCCCTTCTATCTACATTCCTCCATTCACGATCATTCACGTTCCTCCCACGCCCTTGATCATTTTCAAAACTTCTGTCTCGATTGGAATGTGGCGAGACTCTACTACCCCCATGGTTAGATTCAGGTGAAACCCTTCTCCGATTTTGATTCATCTCTGTCATAAGCTTCTCTAACCGGCCAATTCCTTCGTTAAGCTTTTCACTAAAGTTTTCATTGATTCTTTGCTCCATCTCATCAGCCTCTTCTCTTCGATACAAAGCTTCAACGTTTTGATGTCGATTGGCTCTCCTTGGCAGCATACTTGAAACTTTACAAACTCTTCAAATTCAAACACAATTCGAACTTTGATCCAAAATGGAATGGATCGAAAACTTCCACTTTGTTGCAAATCGCGATGAACACGAAGGACAAAGTTTCGGCCTCCCACTCAAATCCGATCAAACAACTTCAATATAAAGTCGAACACTTCAACTTGATTTCGGCCGTGATAACAAACTCAAATCTTCCAAACTCTTCAACTTCAAAATGAATAGGCTCCAAGTCTCGATTTAGCTATGATTGGCTAAAACAAGCTCCGATACCAAACTGACGCAGCGGATTAAACAAAACAATCTTCAATCGGTGAAAGTAGTAATCGGTGGATTGGAAGATACTGAAATGCCCAAATTCGTTGATCCGAAGATACCGAATTCTAGCTATCCCGAACTCGTTGATCGCGCACGATACCGGGTTCAAAGATCTTCAATTCTTCAAGCGTTGATCAAGCGCACTTGATTCCGCGAATCGGCTTCTACAATCGTTGAATCGAGCGCACTCGATTAACCGAAAGAGGAGATAGGAGATTACACTCAACTACCAATTTAGATGAAAGCACACAGCAATCAAAAGAGAATTTTGTTCAAAAATCAACAACCTTTTACAAATGAGACTCACGCACTATTTATAGTAGTTACAACTCAACACACACAAAAACTTCAAAAATTACAAGTACTTAGGTCGTGAACGACCTACGACCTATAATGGATCGACCTAAAAAAATACACGACTTAACAAAGCATACGACATACAACAAACGACCTAAAGGATTACACAAAAGAAAGATACAACACATCATGTTACATCACTTAAGTCATTTCCGACCTATAACTTTCGTTCTACGACTTAACATGCCCAATGACTCAACAGCAGCGACATAACTATCTTCGCGACTTAACTCTGGAGCGGGCGACCTAAAATGAACGGCATCTGTCTTGAGCGACCTAAGAATGAACGACAGATCTTTGATTCGCGACCTAAAGAAGCTGCTTCCGAAAGAACTTCGCGACTTAAAGTTTCTCGCGACCTATCTTCGCAACATAAAGCAGGTTGTAACTCACCCTCGCGACCTAAGGATAGAACACCTTCACGCGACCTAACTAGGTCGTAGGTCGTAGAACATTTTAACTTAGGTCGTGACTTTTTATTTCGTGGCTCGTTAGCTTGCAAAATTCCGGTAGGTCGTTGAAGCGACCTAAAAGCCTCGTTAGGTCGTATGCGACCTAACACTTCACCAATTTGGACTGTGCCGCTCTTTAGCTTGCTTAGCGACCTATCATAGGTCGTTAGACCACTCTTCCCAGCATTACTTGCTCCCTCCTCTACCTTGCTAGGTCGTGAGCGACCTACAAACTTCTTAGGTCGTGAGCGACCTATGCCTTTAACTTTCTGCGCTGCATCAGAATTGAAGCATAAGGAAATAAATTCACATACAAATAGAATTGGAGAATGTAAATTATAAATGTGATTTGTAATTTGAAACGGAATTCCAGAGAAGTATTTGGAAATGTTTTGAAAAGAATTTGAAAATTTTGGAGATTTGGAAGGTTTAAATCCTTTTTGATTTGAAAATGAATTTCGAAGGTTTTGAAAAGTATTTTGGAGAGATGAAAGCTCTAAACTCTTTTCGGTCGCTGGAAAATAACTTCGATGATGACTGTGGCATCATTGGTGTTCATTTTCGGGTTTCCAAAAGAGGAATTGCTGCCAAATTGTTTTAAATGGAAGTTGCTTGGAAAATTTGGGTTTTGTTTTGGAAATTCAAAGGAAAATTTTGAATTGTTTTCAAAATGATCTTTTTTTGAATGTTGGTAAGACTCTGGAATACTATATAAAAATATTTATGAATTATTGAATCGATAACTTATACAATTTGAATTTTGATAGAATAAATTTAACTTAAAGGATGAAGTTAAATTAAAGTAAATACAAGTGAATCAATTAAATGAAAATGAGATTAAATGTTAAAAAATTCATTTTGAATTTCTAAGCAAATGAATTGAATTGAATAATTATAAAAGAAAGGTAAAATTGAATTCGAATTGGAAATCCAGTTTAATATAAGTGGTTATAAACCAAAATAGTAAATTGAAAATAAATTTTGGGAATGAACAAAAGCATAAAACTGGAATTGAAACTGAATACTGAAAACAAATTTGAATAAGTGAATTAGAATTTGTAATGAATTAGTAATTGAAACTAATTTAAAATAGTGCAGTTATGAATGAAAGATAATTGATAAATTCAACATTCAAAAGTTAAACTGAATCCAAATAAATTTGAAATTGGGAATTAAATTCAAATGAAATTTGAAATGTAAAATTGAATGAAAATAGATATGTAACTTCAACAGTGAAGTAAAAATGTATAAGAAGTAAATATCGAAATTTTGTAATAAAATGTGCAAAATGAAAATTGAATATTGTAACTAGATATTATGGCTAGTAGGATATACAGGTGTTATTAAGGAATTGGATTTGATTTTCAAAGATTAATTTGAATTGCTCGACAAAAAGGTAAGTATTTAAATTTCTATATGAGATTTGCTGATTTCTTGTCTAGCCGCTTGGCTTTTTCTTTTCTTTTTGAAATTTGAGAGTCCGTAGGGACGTTTTGTAGTCGTGCCGTGTTAGCCACGCAAAGGAGACGTTGGCGAAATTTTTCGAAAATTTTGGGTGTTAGAAAATTTTGAAAGTTTAAATTTGAATTTAAATTTAAAATTTGAGTAGTAAAACAGTGTTGTTTGAAACTTATAATTGTAGTTGGAAATTAGTTGAATTGATAACGAATCTTTAGTAGAAGGATTTGTTTTGATAAATTTATAAAATTATTGGATGTTGAAAAATAGTAGACGAGCTAAGGACCATTTTTCCTAACTTGTACTTTCGGGACGAAATTCTTTTAAGAAGGGAAGATTGTAACGACCCAAAATTTTGAACAAATTAAATTGAAAATATTTAATTAATTTTAGATATTTGAACGACGATTTAATTTGAATCCCCAAATATAAATCTAAATTTGACGATTAAATTAAAAAAATTAATCTATTGAAAGTTGAATAATAATTTAAATCTTCAATTTTAAGCTGAAGAAAAATATTTCAAAAGCTTTTAAAATTTAAATTGATGATACTGAAGATAATAAAAGCTTCAGAATCGAGTTTGAAATTGATTTGTTCAGTTTTGAAATTAAATCGTTCGAATCGATATTTAAAAAAATAGCCTTCCAAGGCGCAGTCTCGGAATTCGACGAAACCAGTCCCATTGGGTCCGTAATATTGTATTATTATCGGATTTCAATTTTCGTGGTGATTGGAGCTGCCGTGTGATCGTACGATAAGCAAATGCGCTGATATAATATAACAAGATATTTTTGAATATATAAATTTTTATCTCAGCAATCCTATTTCTGAGCAGCCGACCTATTCGACTTAATCACGTACTTGTTGTCTTCCCTTCTACCTCCTTTCGTTCAAAATTAAAGCTTCAAATTAAATGGCCGCTCTATTCAAAGGAAAACAAACGAAATCGAACGAACGAATTAAATCTCGTTCTAAGTTAAAATTCTCGTCTTCCCTCCTATCTTCTCCGTTCGAACGATTCGTTCGACAATAAAAAAAAACAGCTGAACCTTGTTATCTTCAAAAGAAAAAAAAAATCGAAACAAAAGCTTCGACATTTAATCAATGGCCGAAGCCTGGGATTCGAATCGCGAACGACAGTTTCGATCGAGCTCGCGATTTCGAGGGCGACGAGGCAAGAGGCGCGTCGAGATGAGGTGTCGCGATTTAGGGGATGGTCGCGAATTCGATGCCGGTGGTCGGCGCGTGGAGGACAGCGGTGGCAAGGGGTAGACGGCGTCTTCAATCGGAGGCGGAGTCAAGCGGCTCGCGATATCGCGATTGGGGCAGTTCGTCGAGCAACGACTGTCAGATGGGGTGATTCGATTTCGCGATGACTGGGGCCGCGTTTTTGAAGTTGATTTCTGTTGGTGGCTGTGATTTTTCCTCGAACAAATTGATAAGGTATTCATACAGATTCTTTCTTTTCGATTTAAATTTATATATATATATATATATATATATATATATGTTCACAAATCTAGGATAAGAAAAGAAATTATTATATATATATATTTACACTAAGAGCTATAGACTGTTTTGAAATGATTGGGTATTCAGTTTAATAAAAAAAAAGGGTTACTATGATGATTATTATAAAAAGAAAAAAAAGAAAAAAAAACAGTTAAGTATATATATAGGCAGTTTATAGTAAAACAGAAAATAATGAGTATATTTATATATATAAGATTCAGAAGATAGAAGTTTTAAATGGTGACAGAGATTATTTTATATAGATATATATTTTACAGATTTTGAAAACTATATGTATATATACTATTTTCAAATGGATATCTATTTTCAAAATAATAAGGATAAGAATAAATATATGTATACATATTTTTAAATTTATTCGTTTAAGTGGTTTTAAACAATAGTTTATGGATTTAGTGGGTAAGTGTTAAATTAACTTATTTAGTTATTTTTAACTACAAAGATATTTTATTAAAGGAAATTTAGTTTTAAAGTTAATTTTTAGTTAAACAAATTTATTAAAAGAAACTGGTTTAAAATAAAATCATTGAATGATTAAAATTATCAAATGAAAAATTTATTATTCGATTTGTTCGAATATTAACGAATTGTATAATTATTTATACTAGGTCAAAATCTATAAAGAAATCAAGCCGAGAATGAAAATGGGATTGCAAAATAAAAAGCAAAGGTGAGATTTTTCTCACTCAAATGAAATTTGATATTGCAGTTATTGATTTGATTGTTGTTTGGATGTGATATTAGATATAGTATGATATATCTATATATATAGCAATATATACATATTGGCATATGTATATATTGGATTGATTGATTTCCCGCACTGTATAGCGGATGAGACCCTATTGCGCCGTTATTAAGCGGATGATATTTTATAAAACCCATATACCGCGATATTCCACCTCGAAGTGGAATTGGTATTGTGCTAACGTCTGTGGATGCAGGAAAATAGGTTGGAGGGATCCAACTGGATTCCTCACCAGTATTTATTATTTACAGATATTGATGTATATTCTATTATCATATTGATATATGATGTTTGTTGTTGTGATTGACTAATTGGTGCTGTTGCATCATCGGATTCAAATTTTGAAGTTTAAAAATAACGATTTTTACTTTAAAAGAGATTTTAAAAGTAATCATTTGAAAGTATACGTTTTATTTGAATTTTTGAATTATTAAAAACAATATGTATAAAAGATGTACAAAATTGATATTTATCAATTAAAAATTATTGGAATTTTAGAACGAGTTTTTATAAGTGTTAAAAATGAAATAATTATAAATTGTGAAGATATGAAATTTATAGAATTATAAATTGTGAAGATAGGAAATTTATAGATTTATAAAGTATGAAGTTATAAAATGAATGAAATTGTAGAATAAAAGATTTATAAGAAATTTACTTATAAATTGGATTTTTGCCTTTAAATGGAATATTGATCGAATTGTTAATAAAGAAGATTTGTAAATCAAAGTTGTTATAAAATAGAAATAGAATTTATAAACGTTGTTTTATAAATTCGAAATCAATTGAATTTGATAAATTAAATATAGGAGATTATTAAAGAAGATATATTCGCGATTTTGGATAGCGAATTATTATTGAAATAAAATGTGTAGAGATGATTGAAATTTGGTTAGTGAAGTATATTCATGATTTTGGACAGTGAATATATTATTAAGTAAAATGGATATGTTTTGGGAAAATGAATATTTTGAAATGAAGTTAATTGTTTAAACGATGTTTTAAAATGGGTTAAATATCGAAACCATAGATTTCAACATTTATTGTTGAAATAGACGTTTTCGAAAAAAATAAGGAAATGGTGGACTATAACATTGTTGTTATGATAAATGATTTCCGAAAGGAAATGTTTTTTTATCTAGTATTGGGATTTATATACCTATCTTAATTTCGAATCCCTATACTAGTGATTTTGAAGTCGTCGTAACGATGTTTTACGTAACATCCGTTTTTGACTCAAATAGATGTGGTTATAGTAAATGTTTTCCTTAAAGAATGAATTTATACTTAATTCTGATTTAAGTGTATGGAATATTTTCAATGGTTGAAAATAAATAGATTTGTGAATTACTTGTTTTTAAATAAGTATGGGAATGTTTTTTTTTCCAAAATAAAATGAAACGTTTTTGAGAATTTATCTTCTTGAAGATAAATTGAAAGTGAATATTGAAATCGATTGGAAAATCGTATATCCGTAGATATTTGAAAATATAAATTCACTATGGAATTTATAAAAGAAATGGGAATTCGTTTTAAAAATAAATATTGATTTATTTTTGAAGTGTGGAAATTATATATCTGGTAAAGATATTTTGGAAAATAAATAATTTGGGAAAATTATTTGGAATCTGATGATGTTGCACATCTTTATTGATAGTTAAATAACCGACTATCAATATTTACCTTTAAATAGGTATTTGTTGTGAATTGGATGGATTTGAATGCCACACTTATTTTTTGAATAAGCGCTCACTATTCGGGTTAGCCGGGAAAGGACCAAGGGGTCATATAACCCATTCCGAATATGTGATACGTCGTAATGAATTGCATTTGATGACCGGTGTTGAAGACCGGATATTTTTAAAAATGGAAGGATTACCGTCGAGTTACTCTACATCGACTGATCTCCGATTTAGAGGTTTTATTACCCTTAGTGACGGGAAGTCCGAACGTGATTGAAAATTATCCGGATGTGCAAGGGCTTCGTGAGAAGTGCCTTCGGTTCTGTTCGATCCCGAAACAGACTTGTATGGATTGTGTGTCTGACGTTACAGATTGAGATATAAAGCTGATTTCTTTCAAATACATATCTATTGGTGGCGGAGAATTTATTCTCTTAGCTTAACACCCTTCTCTGAGACGTACGAGCTCAGAGGTTATGTAGTTGACATTTATCAGCGATATACTCCCAATTTGGTAACGTGACATGCTGAGTGTTGCTGTGAAATGATCATTGTTTGATCATTTGTGATAGGATCAATTATTTGATCATTTATCTTTGTGATCATTTCTATGATCATTTGTTTGACCTGAAGCATGGCTTTATGAAAGCGTAGCTTTGTGGACGAGACTTCGTCGAGCCTCACACCCCGGAAATGGTCAAAACAGGAAGGATGCAGCAAGGTTCTAGGGAGTAGCGCCCCTTAGTGTATGTCATTCCTTCTGGATAAAGGTGGTATCATGGTATGGAGCCTAGATACTTAACCTATGTTGATACTGCTTATATGTGGTTGTTGCGAATCGAGGATCCTCGGGAAGATCGGTTACGATCGGGGGATGGCATACGCGTGTCAGTAGTTACCTATTTTTGCAGAGGTAACCCGGCCTTGTGTTGGCAGAGATCCGGTTAGGTTCTCGGGACGTCATTCCAGAGGCGTTTCCATGTGGCAATGGGAAGTTCCTTGGCCTGACCATTTGTTGGAAATCCAAACCCCAATACGAAACCCTGTACGGTTTTAGTTGTAGAACCTATCATTCACTTATGGTGGTCACCACTGTTTGGATGGTAGCTATAGTAGGCATAAGTGCGGAATGCCTATGTTGGATAAGATTTATATTATACTTTCGAAATGGTTTCTACACTATGCACTAATAATAATATCAAAAAATGATTTGATTTTGCGTATCAAGCATCTTTGACTATCATAAGGAGAAATCTCCTCCGATTCTGCGTTTGCATTGTGTGTGTGCGGGAGGCCTTATGGTAGTCTCATTTTCCAAAAGCATTGCGAAATTTATTTTAAATTCTCCTGTTGTTGTTTTAAAGATAAACTGTTTTACGATCTCACACCAGTCACCATGACTGACTCGGAGTTTATTGTTTCCCTTCTAAACTCTGGGTGCCCACCAATTTCCACACGGGTAGTCTAGAGTTAGGTTATCAGGATATTCTGGATATTCTGGAGCTTTGGAAGCAAGCTGGATGGCGAGACGTAGTATTTGTATCTGATATATTTATTCCGCTGTGTATTCTGTATGAGGACAAGTTTATATAACTGTCCATTGATGTGTTCTGTTGTATTGAGTTGCATATTGACCCTGTTGATGTGTGTATAAACTGATATAGTTCTTTGTTTATAAAAGACTAGTGATTATTTATTATATATAGTTCCGCTGCGATATGTGAGATTCTGATATTGTTTCTACTCTGTGTTTTCTGTTGTTGTTCTTCTTTCTTTTCTTCTTCTATCTTCTTCTTCTTCTACCTTTTTCTTCTTTCTTAAACCATCATGGTTCGTATTTCCGTTCATTTTGAGTTAATCAATGGAGATTAGTGTTAAATCAATAGGTACGGATTTGCGGGTCTTGACAACTTTCCACATGTGATGCGAAATATATTTCTGCTACTTTGGCATGTGCTCAAGTAATCTATATGCAACAAACGCTTCAAGATTTCAGAATATTTCTACAAAAATCTTCAACATTTTATGAGCACACAAGTGCTATGAACTTATCTAAAAACCCAATCAACCATTCTCGTACAAAACATATAGACATTCATCATCACTTTTTACAAGGCAATATTGAAAAGGAAATAATTTTAGTAGAATTTGTATCTTCCGAAAATCAAATAACTGAAATATTTACAAACCATTAATAAATTCATTAAACTTCGAAGAGAATTTGGAATTTGTTCGGTACATAAAATAATATAACATTTAATATGAAGTAAAGTATGATAGTTAGCAACATCAGAAATTAAAACTAAACTTTTAGTGGTTAATATTAAAACAAAATTCTACCTCTTAAAAAGAAGAAAACCTTACTTATGGCCAAAAACTATGTTAAGTTTTAAACCATATAAAACTTACCTATGTCAAGATATTTTATTAATATTTAAAGCCTTTCGTTGTTAGTATTTCAAAACTCAATCTATAACAATCAAAATTTATGCAAAGTTAGCAATGGCCTCATAAAGGAACACATCTCCATCTTCATTTAAATTCACATCCCCTTCGAAACATAGTTCATCTTTACTAAAGATTACTACACCACCAAACGATTACACCGGCTATTCCCCTAGAGGAAAGAAGGTGAAACAATCTGTGAAATTTAATTGCATATTAACAACTACCGATGACTATCGCAGTGATGATCCCAACCACTACCAAAAATAAATGCTTAGTCTTCAAAAACTAATGTACTGGAAACAGCGTAGACATGGAGAGCATCTTAATTTTATTGAGAGATCTCTACTAGCATTCTGTGGTAGATCACCAACAAAGAGTAGCGTTCGTCTGAACTATCGTGGACTTACGACCACTAAACTTATACAAACCCAAGCTAGCAAACTCATGGAAAACGGAGCCATATGGAGAAGAATCAGAACCTTCGGAGAACAAATGAAAGACTACTGTTATATATATATATAATTTTCTTCATATATAAATATGTATCTTGAATTATATATATATAATACAAAATAAACGGTTATTTCTCGAATAATTGTGTATGACAATTATTGACAATTCTTAATAACGTAGATGGATCACAAAGTTAGTCTGCCGGCTCAAGGCTATAACGACATACCGTCCTAAAAAATTCAAAAATATCAAAATTATAAATGGACAAAAATTTACCAATGTCATTCAACTAAATTAATACTTCCAGTAGATTCTTACACATAAAATAATTTTTTTATTATTCTGACTAAATCAATCAACTACAAATTTATCATCAGTCGACTGATACCCTCATAATTCAATTGATTAACAATTTTTAGTCAACTAAAAGACCCCAATTTTACACTATTTCCTCTTTGTTTTGAAACTCTGTCTTTTGACACTCCATCAATAACCTACCACCTCAATTTTAGTTGAGTGGTTCTCGTACAGAATCTTTTTTAAAACAAATGAAAATTGGTCAAACTGGCACAACTTTTGATGATGATACCTATTCACTTCTCAACAACACCTTTTCATCCCTTTATCAATAATCCAACAACCCTCCTTCATCTTCAACAAATCAAAATTCTCAAAACCCTACCTCCTAAGAATATAAAAAATTAAATCTCCTTCCAAAAACAAATCAAAAGCAATGGAACCTAAGAGAAAATATTGACCTTCTTCTTCATCAAATGAGCCAACCGAAAGCTAAATTTGGAAGTGGCTTTACAATGATACTTCCATAAAGAGATATGAAGCGATGAAGAATCTCTGGATTTTTGAAGGATCCTTTGCCAAGACAAAGTAATTGTCTACGTATGTTATCCGTGAATTCACACAAGATCATGGTATTTTGAGTTTAATTGACTTCGATGCAAACAATATGAAAATTATTCCCTTGACGATGAAACTTTTTTTTTACAGTACCTCAATTTAGACTTCCACAAACCTCAGTCTATCGACGATATTACGTGGATTTTAATTTTTGGTGAAAAATTGTTATTTAACTACCTAGACTTGCTCAAATTTTAAATTGTCCATTTGAAGGAGAGGATTTAAATGAAATTGATTATAAAGTCTATGTTAGGGATGAAGTAAGTCACAATTTTTTGAGTGATGATTATAAAAAGTTGAAAGTCCTATCACTAAGGCCTAAAGCTGGGATCATCCAAATAATTCTAATTCCCTCCATCATGCCTCGAATTGGGAGTTACGATGAGGTATATGAAAATAATTATAGTGTTTTATACAGAATGTATGCCGACAAGCAAATCAATTGGGAAATATTTATCATGGATGAGATTTATTACTTTCACAACAGAAAAAGAAAAACCATTCATTATGCTCCTTACATAATGATAATCTTCTATCATTTTCATATTAATATACTGGACTTAGAGTTTATTAGTGTGAAACCTCTTTGAGGGAAAACTTTAAAATTAATGAAGGTTCCAATAAGAATCGTAAGAGACATAACCTATGTCGAGTGGTCACACGCTATGCCTCATCCTCTGATGTACCACTTACTGCTCACTCATCTCCACCAAATATTCTTGAACTTCAAGTGAATCCGGTAGAGATGAAGAAATCATTGAATGCCCATAGAAATATCTATGAGATACTCCTTCACTATCATCTCCAAAAATCAAAGAAAGCTGGATATTCGACTAACAAGAGTTATATCAAAAGTTGAAAAAATGATGGGCTTCTTAGATAAAATTTGGAAGAAAATTAGCTGCATAAGGCACTCAACTTCAGATTTTCCTCCTCCTCCGAAAGGAAGACTAACTAAGGAAGCTTCTTACAATTGGGATATGGATGAAGAAGAAGAGGAGAATGTGGAAAGTGAGCATCATAGAAGTGGAAAAGAGTATGTGAAAGGTTTGTTTGATTGGCAACACTTTTAGTTTGTTGCTTTGAATTTTATGCTTTAGTAGTTTGATTTAGTACTTGGTTCTTATCAGTTTTTTTTTAAATTTGGTTGTGTTATGTTAAAAACAATTCAAGATATGAATGTTTTAGATTTGTGGAACTTGTAATTTAATGCTATCTATAATATTGTTTTGTTTAATTCTTGTGATGTTTAATTAGTGATGTAAACTTAAGTCGTATTTACTCATATTAATATATATATATATATATATCCTTTTTATCTATGACAAAAGGGGATAATACTATATAGTCATCTTAATAGGGTGAGTGTATAGTAAGGGGGAGAACTATTTTATCATAAAATTTATTTTATAACTTGTATAGTTGTCATCATTAAAAAAGAGTAGAATATCAGAACATCATAGTTTGATATTTTGATAGTGACGACTACATAAGAAATATTTCTGTATATACTCAACCTTGTAGGAAAATATATGGACCAATGAAGAGAAACAACGACGAAGACAAGACAAAGATGACAAACAAAGTTACATTAGTCATAGTGTTTTGTGTTTAAAAGCATATGATTGTTAAAATATTTTCAGAGTGGTATACACACACAAATCATCAAAGTTGCACTTCTATTTAAAAAAAATAGGATTATATAGAACAAGTCGACTAAAAGCACATAACCACTCGACTAATACAATACAGTTGACTGGTCAAGCTTGTTAAGTCAACTAAGATACGTGTGCATTTTATTTTTTGAAAGACAACATAACCAATCGACTAAAACTATAGAAATAGTCGACTGATGACTCAAACAGTCAAATGGTCCCATAGTTTCAGTCAACTAAAAAGAGGCAAAAATGAGTTGTTTTCTTTATATTTGAAAAATCAATTTTTTGACTTTAACCAGTCAACTAACCAGTACATTACCGGTCGACTGTTTACCTATAACTGTCATATTTTTTGAATTTATGAAGGATTTTCTTCCTTAAACAAAAGTGCATTTCCTTCCATGAAGAGCTGCACTTATTTACGACAGTAGCTACTTCTCATGAATGCATACAACTCTTCATTCATTATATATAACACCTTGATTCAACAATCGCATAATAAATTTACATTTTCTTTTTCTTTCATAATCTTTTGAAACCTATTCTTGCATGTCATAAAATTTTCCAAGTTGACCCTCTTCTAATTTTTTTACCTAATGATACTAGTAAATGAACTATAACTTGAAATCTAAAATACATGTCAGAAATAGACTCATTTAGTTTCATTTTAAAAAGTTGAAACTGGTTGGCAGCAAGGAAATCTTAGTTTGTTTTACTTTACTAGTGCTCTCATTTATGACTAATAATGTTCTCCAAATCTCAAAAGCAGTCTTATAAATAGAAACTCGATTAAATCTGTTTTTATCTAAGGAGCAAAATAAAATGTTCATAGCCTTAAAGTTAATGAGTTCTTATGCCTTTTGGTCTGGTGTCCATTGTCAGTATTCAGTTTGGGATTAAGTATACTCACTCTGTGTAATGTTCCAAATATCTAAACAATTGGATTGTAAATTAATTTTCATCCTACATGACTAGTAAGTATAATTTCTACCATTCACTACAACAAACATGACCTTTAACAGCGTTTCAAAAACGCTATAAAAGCTATTAACATCGTTTTTACATACGATGTATATCGACATGCAGTTATATGTCAGAGATATACAATGACAAGGAATAAACGCTATTAAATGTCCTTTTTTACAGCATTTCCTTGGTGTCATGAAATCATATAACAGCGTTTGGTCTAATTTAACGGCATTTTTAAAAAACGCTGTTAAAACAATTCAATGGCATTTTTAAAACGCTGTTAAAACATTCAACGGCGTTTAAAAAACGCCGTGGAATGTTTTAACAGCGTTTTAAAAACGCCGTTAAATTTTATTTGGTTATGTTTTTAGATATAATTTAACGGCATTTTTAAAACACTATTAAAACATTCAACGACGTTTAAAAAACGCCGTGGAATGTTTTAACAGCGTTTTAAAAACGCCATTAAATTGTATACAAAGCTAAGTCAATTAGGCCTTTTCTACTTTTCTGTAAATTCCATTTCAATAAACATCGATCACAATGTGTATATATACCACATTTCAAAATTAGCATATTATATCAATACCACATTTCAAAATTAACATATTGTATCAATACCACATTTTGGACACATATTTGATAACCAACGTATGAAATTTCATAATCAAAATACACAATATTCTTACACCGAACATAAATAGTTCGTCATCAATAGTTCATAAACAAAATATAGAACAAGTAGCAATAGCAAAACAAAAGCAAGTAGTACATACGTTAAAACCAAAAAGTAGTTCTAGCAGCAAAAATAACTTCGATCCATAACTCGTTGCAACCTTTTTTTGCATCACAGTCATCTATCTACCTGTAAAACAAAAGTAATGCTTGAGAATCAATTCATCAAAAAAGTGTACACAAAGTTAAATCGGATTCATAATGCAAACACTAAATATTCATCACACTATTTCATTAGGAGATTGACTAATACAAAATATACAACATGCCATAAAATCAAGTAGCATTTACAAGTGAAGTAGAGTAAAAAAATAATAAACGAACTCAGTAATTTACTTGGAGTAAAATCAAGCTGCATATTATCGACCTATGAAGTGGTCTGTTTACAAATCACGTAAACTAGTCGTCGATGTTGTTAACTAAGTGGTCCTCTCAGTATACCAATATAGGTGTAGTCAGTTTTCAAAAATTAGACTCGGTTTTTAAGTTGGACTCGGTTCTTGAAACTGAGACTCGGTTAAATTGAGTCTCAGTTGAAACTGAGACTCGGCTAACTGAGTCTCCATTGAAACCGAGTTCAGCTAAACCGTGTCTCAGTTTAGTTGAGGCTCAACTAAGTTTGAGACACAGTTAGCAGATACTCAGTTAACCGAGTCTCAGTTAAACTGACACTTAACTGAGTCTAAGACTCGGTTAACCAAGTCCGCTTCTTTGAAAAAAAGTTGGTACCAGATCAACTGATTCCCAAACACCTCAGCAAGATTGTGGTCCAAGCGTTCAGTAACAACCCTTGAATCCAGTGCAGCCGCATATTGTATCGCATGATAACATGACTAGCAAGTGAAGTACAGATGTTCAACTTCATGCATCTAATTCTAACTATATGCACTTAGTTACTCAAGCCAATTTATCATGCGAAACTTCAAACAAAACAATGGCTCAGTCTTGCATTCCGGTGTTGCTAACACTAGATCTGGTGTTACTGCCACCTATCTAACATGGTATAATTGTATGTAAAAATGAAGAAATATTATCTCCCAATAATCGGTTAGAACATGATAAATGCTACGCTAATACCTTAAGCCCTTCATATAAAGCACGCAAATGACATGATCTTAGTCATGCATGATCATACTCTGACCGCACAAATTCATGAAGTAGTGTAATTTCTTTCTCTTGCGCCCCATTGTTGCTAAGGTAATGCAAGAGGGTATGCAGCAGCAGAAAAGATATTTGTATATTAATCCTTCCCACCATTGATAACTAGCTAAGGCATTGATTTCATCAATAAATCTGTTATATGCATCTTCATACCTGTAATTCAGATCCCATAAAATCTCAACTCATATAGACAAACTGGCCAAACTAAAAGATGTTTTATAACAGGAGATTAAATTTATACACCAAGTGGAAAACAAAAGGCCCAATTAAGAGTGAAAACTAGTAAATAACTACAAAGGAAAAAACATACACAATCTCCATTACTTCAACAGGTGAAGAGTGTGGAAGATTCCTTGGTTCACTAAATGTATTTGGACCCATAAAATACATTCTGTGAGCATGGTTTTATGACTCTTCAACCCTATTGGTTTCCATTACCTGAATGCAGGATTACAAGGTATCAAGAGTCAAGACAATGACTAATAAGGCTAGGAAAACATTAAGACAATACCATGCTAGAGACCCGACAAATACCTCATTTAATGATTCTAAGAATGGGAATGAATGATCAATCTATGAACCCTGCTAAGTTGGGGCTGACCCAGGTAAATCAACTATGCCAGAAAGTTTCATCCTTGCAACACTTAATACTAGAGCTAATGTAACGAACGCGATTTTTCGACGCTCGAAAGTCGACATTAATACGTCCACTGTATCAAATGTTGCGCAATCGAATGCCGAAAACCGAATTGTTATGGAGAAAAAGAAGAGGTAGAAGAAGACAGAAGAAAAAGAGAACAGAAAACACAGAAGCAGAAACAATATCAGAATCTCACATATCGCAGCGGAACAACATATAATAGATAAATGAATAATTTTTAAATCAAAGAACTATATCACTTTATACATTACATCATCATCAGAGTTTACAACAACAATACATCAATGGACAGTTATATAAACCTGTCCACATACAGAATACACAACGGAATAAATAATATCATATACAAGTGATACGCCTCGCCATCCAGCTCGCCACTGAGCTTCACAGCATCTCCTAAATCCAGAATGACCTGATAACCTAACTCTAGACTGCCCGTGTGGAAAATGATGGGCACCCAGAGTTTAGGAAAGGAACAATAAACTCCAGGTTAGTCATGGTGACTGGTGTGAGAACTAAAACAGTTATTTTCACAAAGAAAATAAAACAATTTCGCAATGCTTTTGGAAAATGAAACTACCATAAGACCTCCCGCCACACACACAATGCAAACGCAGAATTGGATGAGATTTCTTCTTATGATAGTCAAAAATGCTTACTACGCAAAATCATTCGATATTATTATCATTAGTGCATAGTGTCGAAAACCATTTCGAAAATATAATATTAATCTTAGCCAACATACAACCATTATTGTATGCCTACTATAGCTACCATCTAAACAGTGGTGACCACCATATGTAAATGGCAGGTTCTACAATTAAAACCGTACAGGGTTCGTATTGTTTCTTTGGATTGTCCAACAAATGGTCAGGCAAAGGAACTTCCTTACACCGAAATAGAAAATGCCTCTGGAAAGACGCCCCGGATCCTAACCGGATCTCTGCAAACACAAGGCCGACACTACCTCATGCTTTAACCAAGCTGTAACTAGGTAACTAACAGACGAGTTATGTCATCCCCCGGTCGTCACCGACCTTTATCCGAGGATCCTCAATCACAAAGCAACAATCACAAAGTATAATCAACATAGGTAAAATATTTGGGCTCCATACCATGATATCACCTTTTATCCAGAAAGAAATGACATACCCTAGGGGCGCTACCCCTAAAAACCTTTGCCGCAACATTCCTATTTCGACCATTACCGGGTTGTGAGGCTCGACGAAGTCTCATCCACAAAACTATGCTTTTTTCATAAAGCAACGCTTTTTCACAAAGCAACGCTTTGATCAACAATTGATCAACAGCACTTCGTATGCCACATTACCGAATTGGGAATGTATCACTAGTAACCATCAACTACATAACCTCTGAGCTCGTACGTCTCAGAGAAGGGTGTTCAGCTAAGAGAATAAATTCTCCGCCACCAACAGAAATGTATTTGATAGAAACTAGCTTTACATCTCAACGTGTAACGTCAGAACCACATCCATACAAGTCCGTTCTGGGATCGAACGGAACCGAAGGCACTTCCAAAGAAGCCTTTGCAATCCAGATAATTTCTAATCACGTCCGGACTTCCCATCACAAAAAGAGTGATATAAATCTCTATACCGGAGCAACTCGGTGCAGAGACATTCGACAGGTTGTCCCTTCATTTTCGAAAATATTCGGTCTTCGATACAATCCATATCGTCGTATCACTAATTCAGAATGGGTTATATGACACAAAAGTCTTTTCCCGGCTAACCCGAATAGTGAGCGTTTGTTTAAAAAAAAATCAAGTGCCATTTCAAAGGCAAATATCGATAGTCTGTTATTTAACTATCAACAACATTCACAACAATCAACCAATTTAAATAATTTTTCCCAAATTATTAAATTTCAAATCTCTTCGCGAGATATATATTTTCCACACTTTAAAAATAAATCAATGTTTATTTTTAAAACAAATATCCCCTTTCCTTTACAAATTCCATTGTGAAATTAAATTTCCAAATATCCATTTTTTAACTCCAAATCAACTTTCAAATTGATTTCCAAATCTGTTTCAAAACCCAAATTAATTTTTCCAAACATTTATTTCAAACACCGAATCAATTACAAATTGATTTCAAAATTTACTTCACATCAAATCAATTACAAATTGATTTCAAAATTCATTTCAACACAAATCAATTTCCTCATGCAACATCAAATAATTTTCATATTGATTTCCCAAAGATTTATTTTCAAATACCAAATCAATTATAAATTGATTTCTAGAAATTTATCACCTTTTAAAATAAATTCATTTATCTCTTCCAAACCCTTTAAAATCCCACTTTAAATAAATTTTTCCAACTTTCAAATAATACTATTCAAAATCGATTTATAAAAAATCTTTTACCATATTTTAGAAATAATTCGATAGGATTTCAAAAATCAACTTTATACTTAAAAATCCTTTCTTTTAAATTCAACCAATTCTTTCAAAAGAAATTTACTTAAAATTCCCAACTTTAATTTCAAAAATCCAATTCATTCATTTCTGGTATCCAACGATACCAAAAATACATTCGGCTAAAATATAGCCTTCAACAAATTCAATCACAGATATAATCATTCACAGATTATAAATAATTCATCACACAACATATGAAACAAATTCATACAACATATGAAACAAATTCATACAATTTGAGGAATCTAGTTGGATCCCTCCAACCTGTTTCCCTGCATCCACAGATGTTAGCACAATACCAATTCCACTTCAATATGGAATTACCGCGGTATATGGGATTTATAAAATACTATCCGCTATTATGCGGCGCAATAGGGTCTCATCCGCTATATAATGCGGGAAATCAACTCCAAATACATATATAATACCAATTCCACTTCAATGTGAAATTATCGCGGTATATGTTTTTAATAAATAACCTCCGCTTAATATACGGCGTATAGGGTCTATTTAACACAATAGATAACAATTTATCATCCAATCATCCCAATCAACACTATCAACAATTTTAAATCTAACTATTTAAAATTTAAATCGAAACAAAATATTCGATTGAGTGAGAAGTTCTCACCTTGCTTTCAATAACGGTTGCGGTGTTTTATTTCGGATAAAATTAAACAGCCGTATAATTTTACTCAAAATTTTCATTGTCTCCAATCGACTCTAAACCAGCGCCATTGTGAAGAGCTCGACAAAATGAACCCAACGCAATTCGTTTCGTCGAATTCCAACCTTGTATCACAAAGTTATGATTTTTAGAAGTTAATACGAATTTATATATATAACAATTTCAATTTCTATTTTATTTTTTTAAAACCTAGAATTCATCTGGACCGTTGATTTTCTTTCAGCAAATCCTGACCGCGACTTGATGCTTCTTCCTCCCAGGTTTTACACGTGAATATTGAACCCATTGCCGCCGATTATAAATCAATTATCGAGCTAACTCTGATGATCGTGACGATGATCAGCGAACCCCATTTGAACGGCCATCACGACCCTCACCCACGCCCTGAAAGACGTGGCACTCGGCCACCCATAGGCCTCGAACGGCGTGCGTGAACTGTAGATGAACGTGGAGCCCTAGCAACCACGCCGTTGCTCCAAATCCGATCATAACCGTTGGATATCTTCGTCTCGTCGCCCTCTACAAATCTCTAGTTGAAGTCTCGGCCTAAAAGTGTGTAGATGAGGAGATCGGAGGGGGAGAAGGTGGGTTGTTTTCGGCCATTAAACGTAATTAGGGCCGGCTGGATGAAACTAGGGTTTTGTTTGCAAAACAGAAATTTTGAGGCCTTATATATAAAATTGACGAAACACTATTCATCCCCAATTTTTCGAACTCCAAATCGAGCGTGCCGGCTGGCGTTTTTAAGGTTTACCCCGCCTTCCGAACACAATGGAACGTGTTTCGGAAGCTAATTCGATCGTATGTGCGAGTTACGGAAATAAACGATCAAAATTAAATCAAATCGATTTAAACCGATTTCGATGCGTTTTGGCTCGCCCCGGACAAACGACAACTCCGATTGCTATGAAAATTGAAAACTTACAATAATATCACATTACGGATCCGTTGAAACTGGTTTCGTCGAAATCCAAGACTGTTTGAAAAATGGTCATTTTTACTCGTCAATTAAATATTAAAATATTTAATTTTCACAAATCAACTTTTAATTCGATTTTAAAAGTTCTATAATATCATTCTAACTCCAATATGATTTAATATAACTTTATAAATCATTTTTAATCACATTTAATTTAGATTTCAATTATTTACCCAATTTCAAGTATTAAATTAATAATTTAATCGCCCAATCGAATCACTATATCGAAATTAAATAAATTTGACTTCCAAATCTTACTTATTAATATTTAAAATTAATTAAATATACGAATTTCAAATGACGAAAATTCTGGGTAGTTACAAACTTCCCCCCTTAAAAGAATTTCGTCCTCGAAATTGCAAAGTAAGAAAATTGCCCAAATCCATTAAATTTTCAAAAATCCACTTAGTGAAAAGTTTATATTCACTCTTTTTCAATACCTTTAACTTCAACCAAAAAAATGGTTTTCATTTTCTAGTTCAATTCCTATGTTTTCATTTCAATTTGGAAATTGACTTTTCATTAACAAAAAATTTCCAAAATTTCCGAAATTTTTCTAACGCCTTAAATTTTCAGAAAAATTCGCCAACGTCTCCTTTGCGCGGTGCGATCGTAGTAGGATCACAACAGGCATAAATATATATACATCGACCCACCCGGTCGGAAAAGCAGAAAAACAGTTCATATTTCCTATTTTTATTGTGTAGGCGTACCTTTTTAGCATTTTTAAGCAAAGCAGTTATTTATTAAGCATTTTAGCACAACCAAACCAACCGAACGGCAGCCACGTCACCTGTACTTACTCAGTTTAAATATGTAAGTAACATATATACAAAGCTATTAACATTTTACTCTTTTAAACAACTACAACATATGCATATTAAAAGAAATGCATACTAACAAGGTTTATAAGCAACTTATATGATTTTGACACTATTTGTAATTGTTTACAACCAATCCATATACAACGACATTCAATTGTTCATTTTCAATTAGTTTACATTCACTAATTTAATTTCATGTTGGTTCACTTACAATTTTATCAATTCAATTTCATTAACACTTAATGAATTATACTATATACAATCAACCAACAATCATATAACAACCAATGTCATTCAGCACAACCAAATTATTAAATTCACATTCAATTTGGTTCAACACTTTTAATTCTAATTGGTTTAATATTAAATTGGTTTCCATTCAATTCTTCAACTTCCAATTACATTAGCTTTTAATGAACTAATACTTACATTCATTATTCCATATCAATTTATTCACATTAGATTGATTAACATTCAATCCATTTATTAATTCAATTGCTAATTCATTTTACAACTAAAGTTGAATTTTCATTACATAACTCAAGTTCACATTCTTAATGACTTCATTTCAATAATTCACTTATTAATTTACTTCGATATCAAAATCAACTTTATTTAACATCACTTAAGTTAGATTCCAATTAAACATCATTTGTTTAACTTAACTTAAATTTCCACTTCAGATTCCAATTCTAAAGTAAATTCTATTTAACTTTTACCGAAGTCAAATTTCATATTTCATATTTCATATTATAAGTCTAAAACTCGTTTCACTTATATTCATCAATTACAATTTGGATTTTTAATTTAAATTTTGTTTATCACAATAAAACTTCAATTTTCAATTTATAATGGTAGCAAATCCATCACACAGAAACTCAAAAATGATACTGATGATGCTGTAGTCATCACTCTTATTATTTCCCAGCAACACTAGTGAATTCAGTGCTTAAATTCTTTTCAAAAATTTCCTTTTATTTATAAATCACATTTATAAATCCTTTTCTCATATAATTCACTATTTTACTTTACTTATTCAATTATTGCTTTTATTCAGATTATTCAAACAACCTTTATTAACTTATGTATATTCTTACATTTTCAACAACCAAACAATCAATTTATATACACTTTAATAATTTCTGAAAAATTATTTTCTTTATATACAAAATATAATCGAGGTAAAATTATTTCATTTACCCAATTTAAAATGATACTATGTCGACTTGCCTCGTTTAAGTGTTTAGAAACTCCTATCGATAATATGGCGTCCCACATACCGACCAGAATTCACAAACAGCTCAACGGATAAGCAAACACAATATAAAAAAAATTCATATTCACTAACAGATACGCACTCGTGTCTATTATTACACTCACACTCATTCTAGAGTACTACTGACTCTATCTCTAATGAGTAATACCCAACAGAGCCATGGTTATCGCTTAACAATAAGCTCTGATACCAAATGTAACGAACGCGATTTTTCGACGCTCGAAAGTCGACATTAATACGTCCACTGTATCAAATGCTGCGCAATCGAATGCCGGAAAACCGAATTGTTATGGAGAAAAAGAAGAGGTAGAAGAAGACAGAAGAAAAAGAGAACAGAAAACACAGAAGCAGAAACAATATCAGAATCTCACATATCGCAGCGGAACAACATATAATAGATAAATGAATAATCTTTAAATCAAAGAACTATATCACTTTATACATTACATCATCATCAGAATTTACAACAACAATACATCAATGGACAGTTATATAAACTTGTCCTCATATAGAATACACAGCGGAATAAATAATATCATATACAAGTGATACGTCTCACCATCCAGCTCGCCACTGAGCTTCACAGCATCTCCTGAATCCAGAATGACCTGATAACCTAACTCTAGACTGCCCGTGTGGAAAATGATGGGCACCCAGAGTTTAGGAAAAGAACAATAAACTCCAGGTCAGTCATGGTGAGTGGTGTGAGAACTAAAACAGTTATTTTCACAAAGAAAATAAAACAATTTCGCAATGCTTTTGGAAAATGAAACTACCATAAGACCTCCCGCCACACACACACAATGCAAATGCAGAATTGGAGGAGATTTCTTCTTATGATAGTCAAAAATGCTTACTACGCAAAATCATTCGATATTATTATCATTAGTGCATAGTGTCGAAAACCATTTCGAAAATATAATATTAATCTTAGCCAACATACAACCATTATTGTATGCCTACTATAGCTACCATCTAAACAGTGGTGACCACCATAAGTAAATGGCAGGTTCTACAATTAAAACCATACAGGGTTCATATTGTTTCTTTGGATTTTCCAACAAATGGTCGGGCAAAGGAACTTCCTTACACCGAAATAGAAAACGCCTCTGGAAAGACGCCCCGGATCCTAACCGGATCTCTGCAAACACAAGGCCGATGCTACCTCACGCTTTAACCATGCTGTAACTAGGTAACTAACACACGAGTTACGTCATCCCCCGGTCGTCACCGACCTTTATCCGAGGTCCTCAATCACAAAGCAACAATCACAAAGTATAATCAACATAGGTAAAATATCTGGGCTCCATACCATGATATCACCTTTTATCCAAAAGGAAATGACATACCCTAGGGACGCTACTCCTAAAAACCTTTGCCGCAACATTCCTGTTTCGAACATTACCGGGTTGTGAGGCTCGACGAAGTCTCGTACATAAAACTATGCTTTTTTCACAAAGCAACGCTTTTTCACAAAGCAACGCTTTGATCAACAGCACTTCGTATGCCACATTACCAAATTGGGAATGTATCACTAGTAATCATCAACTACAAAACCTCTGAGCTCATACGTCTCAGAGAAGGGTGTTAAGTTAAGAGAATAAATTCTCCGCCACCAACAGAAATGTATTTGATAGAAACCAGCTTTACATCTCAAAGTGTAACGTCATACACACATCCATACAAGTCTGTTCCGGGATTGAACGGAACCGAAGGCACTTCCAAAGAAGCCCTTGCAATCCGGATAATTTCTAATCACGTCCGGACTTCCCATCACAAAAAGAGTGATATAAATCTCTATACCAGAGCAACTCGGTGCAGAGACATTCGATAGGTTGTCCCTTCATTTTAGAAAATATCCGGTCTTCAATACGATCCATATCGTCGTATCACTAATTCGGAATGGGTTATATGACACAAAGGTCTTTTCCCGGCTAACCCGAATAGTGAGCGTTTGTTTTAAAAAAACAAATCAAGTGCCATTTCAAAGGCAAATATCGATAGTCTGTTATTTAACTATCAACAACATTCACAACAATCAACCAATTTAAATAATTTTTCCCAAATTATTAAATTTCAAATCTCTTCGCGAGATATATATTTTCCACACTTTAAAAATAAATCAATGTTTATTTTTAAAACAAATTTCCCCTTTCCTTTACAAATTCCATTGTGAAATTAAATTTCCAAATATCCATTTTTTTAACTCCAAATCAACTTTCAAATTGATTTCCAAATCTGTTTCAAAACCCAAATTGATTTTTCCAAACATTTATTTCAAACACCGAATCAATTACAAATTGATTTCAAAATTTACTTCACACCAAATCAATTACAAATTGATTTCAAAATTCATTTCTGTAACGACCCAGAATTTTGGACCATTCTCATCCATTATAAGTGTATAGGTAGACACTCATGCCGGAATTGAATTGCTCAAAATACCGCGTTGTTAATTTAAATTGGCAAAACTGAACATATACAGTAAATAAATAATCACAGATCACAGACACAGAGTAATAAGTGCAGCGGAATTAAAAGAGATAGTAGTTCATGAAGCTACTATATGAATATATAAAATACATCAGAGTTTACAACAGAAGAGTAATACGATACATCAGAGTTAAACTAGATACAACGGAAGAGTAACAGATACAAATCAGAATACATCACTGGAATCATTGAATATCTGAAAGCTGGATAGATGGCTGGATCTTCAAGCAAAGCTCCAACTTCAAAGGTGAGTCTCGAATACTGGTATACTCAGTCTGACCCGAGCGTAAAGCAAAACACAAGACACTCGAGTCAGGATTAACATTCTTATATTAATAAATCCAACTCAAGTGAAATAGCAATTGAAATACAAGTAACTTAAAGGATGTTTGGAATCACCATCCTTTAAGGATCCGTTAAACTATCTACTAGGTAGTAATGTACGCTAAGTAGATAATGTCTATCAGTAATATAAAGATATCAAAATAGCGTTAAGTCATGGCCCATTCCACCCTTAACACATTTTTATTCCCACAAGTATATACAAGACCGTAGTTTCCCCAAAACCGGAAGTCACCAGAGGGCAATCCATATACTCAAGGTACAAAACAAATTCGTAGTGGTCGCGCATAAATGGAATACAAGTATGACAAGGCACATGAGGCTATACCCAAGGTAGTGATACTACCGTTCGCCTGATCCGGACTGGTGAGAACGCAACGCCGCAGCGCCCGCAACACCGTGAGACAACACTCCCAAAATCAAGGGTGCACCAATCGACAACAAGTATAAGTAGTTCGAAGAAGTGTGTCCACTTGAGGTATCAATCCTCCATTGGCCCGGCACAGCTCCTGTTTTAGTCATTTCAAATTTGACACAAGTGTCAAGGCTATCCATTATCGTTCTCTTTCTTCAATCATCAACGTTCGTCAAACCAACCACTTCATTCTGGATCATCACTCCGCGTATAGTTATTAAAGTGGTTTTCGGTTTAGATAGAGAGTATATCCATAACCGAATTCCGGTCTCTTTAATAACTTTCGTAATTATTACACCGATTGGTCGTTTATATATTTCAAAAACCAAATCAATTTCAATTCGTAAACCAACATTTCATTTGTCTTTCGAAATCAATTTCCAAAATTTGCGTTTCAAACTTCCAAATTACCATTTCAAAATATTATAATTCAGTTTCAATTTCCATTCTAAACAATTCAAATATTGATTCAAGTTCGTATATAAATTTCATTCCGAAATCATTTAAATTAATTTAATTTAACATTCAAATCAATTTAAATTCATTTATCGATTTCATTCAATATTCACTAAGTAAATTTCCATTCAAAACAATTTCTATTAAATTTCCAATTCATTAAATCCATTATTTAAATTCAACTTCCTTAAATAAAAACTTACAATTTGAATTAAATTAAATTCGTCAAATTATTTCTTTCAATTACAAGTCTTACGTTAATTCCAAAATATCACATTTTCATTTCTCGTTAAACAAAAATTCAATTTCAATTATTTATTTACTTACTTTAAATAATTTTCCAAAACTTAATAAATAAAGAAATCTCAATTCCAATTTTTTCTTCGAAGTAAATTTCACTTATTCAAAAATTCAATTTAATTTAAATCATTAAATAATTCAATCTTATTTAATTATTAAATAATTCAAAACTTAATTATTAAATAATTTCAAAGTTTAATAATTTCAAACTTAATTAAAATTCCAAACTTAATTATTAAATCATTTCAAAGTTAATAATTTCAAACTTAATTCAATCATTTCTCAAATTAAACCACATTCTTTCATCAATTCCATTTTTAATATTTTGTTTCAGATTATTAAACATTAACATTTTCCTTTCATTAAAAATTCAAATTTCAACTTTATTTCAAAACCATATTATTTATTCAAATCAAATCTTCGTTTTATTTTTAAATCAAATTATTGACCAATCGGGTTTTTATTTAATTTTCTATATCTAAAGTCAAAGTTTAATTTGGGTATTTATCATTTCAACCCGATTCCAATTCAATTCAAAATCAATCATAGCAAAGGGAACTTGCAGTGTGATAACTGGGATGGTGTCAAAGTAAATAAACAACCAATAACAACAATCAATAACAATCCAATAATCAATTCAAATAATCCCGAAATAACCGTATTAATTCGCATTGTTATTTGTACGAATTAATATAATTATTTCTAGAATCTACATTATCATTTCATGTAGATTAAAGATCATTACATTACAGTTTTCACTTGTCATCTATTTACAATTTCATACATCATCAGTTTAAACAACATACAATTTCAGTGGTTCAAAATGTAATTAAACAAATCCTACGTGTCAATAAATTCAACAGTTAAAGGGGTCAATTTATACAAATGTCAGTTAATCAAATTTTAACATTTAACTATCCTATATCCAGTTCAATTTCATACTATTTATCATTTTAACATTAACAATTTAACGTCCAATATAAACATCAACCATCAATCAATTATCAGCCAAACTGTATTATCATCGCATAAACAATAAACAGATAATGGTGTCAGATGTCACAGGTGAACTGATACAGGTAATAGCATATATAACAGTGTCATTAACTAATAGCAGCATATTTCAATTGTCGTTTCATTTGAAATCAAATCTAATAAATAAAAGAACGTTAATCGTGAGTGAGTGCTCACCTTTCGAGGCTAGAGACGATAGACAATGAAATTGAGATGAGATACGAATCCAGCACGTATTTCCAAGCAAAGCAAGATTGAACGCGAATTTCGAAACAAAGCACGATGGAAACAAGTTTGACGAACAAAGCTGATAAACTGGAAATCAAGAACCAAAAAATCAGTTTGATATAACATAAACAAAATGTATATTATGTTATTATTATTATTATTATTTTACTCAATATCAATTTAAACATATATCTCAAATTAATACTTAATTTAAGCCCAAATATTATATATCTCTGTATACATATATATATATATATATATATATATATAT
The DNA here is from genome assembly GCA_030737815.1 of Allium fistulosum. Classification (NCBI taxonomy): domain Eukaryota; kingdom Viridiplantae; phylum Streptophyta; class Magnoliopsida; order Asparagales; family Amaryllidaceae; genus Allium; species Allium fistulosum. Next base: position 296,230,576 of record CM060906.1, on the reverse strand, counting down.
ATATATGAAATCAGTATTAAATTTACACACATATAAATAAAATCTTACATGTTCTGTTTCAACAAAAAAAAATCACTTTCAACACATATATAATTTGAGTTATGCATATACCCTAGACAACAACTGTATAATAAAATATATAACATTTTACTGATTACCCAAACAACTTTACAATCAGTGACAATTCATTTTAAATACAAAACAATTGATATATATATAAAGACAGTATTAGATCCCAACACATAAACACCTATACATTTTATATCAATATCTACTATATCAGCTATTATAGATACTTATATACAATTATATACATGTATTTGCAGACAATAAGTATAACAGACCATAATAGTTATGTTAAATTAAAACTAACGTTTTTTTTTATGTGCTTCAAACAGCAGCATCTACTTTACTATAATATAAATAGTACTTATATTACATTTTTCTTTTGGCCGAAAGTGGACGACAAGGAAATCATAAAAATCAAAAACATTATTTGTATATATACACACTAATATATAAACCAACCGCTTACGTAACTTATGTAAGTTTATATATGGCAACAGTTCCAATACCTTATAACAAATATACATATTTACACACGTATACTCTAAAATCAATATTTAGTTCAAATTACTTTGTCAAAGTAACCATGATATATACATTCAACAGATCACCACTAACGACTACAAAATTTTCCTCCACGGCAAAACTAACTACTATGCTATACCTATATATATATCACCGTACCCCTTATATATATTAAACAATAATTGAAAACCTTATGTTAACATAGTATATTACAGCCTTCCAGGTCATAAGTTATATATTTTTGTTTTGAAACTGTAAACATGTATATAGAAATAGTTCTTGTAGTATAGATTTCAAACTGTTCCACAGTTACTAAGACAAAGTTTTATATATATATCAACTATTTATATAAACTCAACCTGTACATAAAATTATGTATAAATATATACTACTGCTATTTAAAATAAAATTAACACTGTAAACATGTATATATAAAATCTATACTTATATAAACTTATACATATAACTAGATAGATGGTATATATATAGACTAAGAAATATAGACACGTACAAGATGTCGGCTGAGATTGAAGGCGGTGAAGGCTGGGCGAGCTTGTGGCCGAGATGGTTCGAAGCTAAGGTGGTGGCTTCAGTGGTAGGTGAGATAGTGGATGAAGTTTTCGGCCTGGGGAAGTGGATCTGGGGTGGCTATGGTGATAAGGTGATGGGTTGGGTTAAAGGTCGAGGAGGTGAATGGTGTTTGTGAGGTGGATCTGGGGTTCGGCGGCTATGGTAGCTCGGTGATATAGGGAAGGGCGAGCAGTGAAGAAGGTGGTCAGGCGGTGGGGATTAGTACGGCGAGGTGGCATGGGCTGCGTGGGGTTTGAGGCTGAGTGGCGAGGCCGAGAAGGTGTGAGATGAGCCAATGAAGACAACGCATGCTTCAGGAAGAACACAAAATATATTTGCCTTGCTTTATGAAATAAAACTGTTCATCATTTTTTTTAAAAGCAATGAACGGATTAGAATGAACAGACCAAATTAAAATGAAACATTGGGATAGCCAAACGTCCAAACTGACTTTCAGGGATATAAAAAGGCAAATGGCTGATTGAATTCAATAGTTAAGTAGATGAAGGGACAAAACTTAAAAGGTTTAAATCGAGAACCGATACAATAATCGTTTTCCCGATTTCGTGGTATACCGGACTTCGAAACACAGAAGTGGATATTCCGTTGAGATCAGCATGACGAGACGATCAAAACGGTATGCAGATATCGGTGGTATGATCGAATTATAAAAAGTCGAATTTTCTACTGACGGAAAATGCAAGAAAAACGCTGAAGAATAAGATCGACGGAGCCAAAGATGTCCGAATTTGGAAAAACGACAAACTGACATCTTGCTCAGAAGATGGTTTAGAATTTTTCTATATAAAAATATTTTGGTTTCGGAAACATTTTATTTTCAACGCTTTTTAACTGATTAAATTGAAGTGAATTAACGCGTGAAATAAACTTTCATATTTTCGAACGAAAATTTATCAGTTGCTATGTTTAACCAGACGTATCCCAAATATAAATTTATATTTCAAAATTTTATCGTTTAAAATTTCACAAAATTTCAACTAATTACGTTATTAAAACAGTTGAAATTTACGGGTCGTTACATTCTCCCCCACTCAAAACTTTTCGTCCCCGAAAAGGAACGAGGTAGGAGAATAGAAACAACCAGAAAGAAAATAGATTTGAAATACAAAATAACAATTAATTTAAACCATATAAATTCAAATTTAAATTAATTGATATTCAATAATTGATTTAATCCATTTGATTTTCTTAAGTTAAATCAAGCTTTAACTATTTCTAGATTGATTTTCTTATTATCCAATCATCTTAAATTAACAGTTTCAAAGTCATAAATTTGAATAGTCACTTATTACAATCATATTTTATTTCAGCAATTTGAATTCTTCTTTATTCCAAATTATTGTTAAATTTATTCTACTTAATATAACTTATCACATATACTTAACCCATATAAATTAATTTAAACCATAAAAGTTTCGATTTAAATTAATTTACATCTATTAATTTCTTTTAAATTCAAGGTATTTTCATATGTTGATCAAATTTCAATTTATTAATTCTTTCAAAACAAATTTTATTAATTATTAACAGGGTTTTACTTATTATCCTATCTAACTCTATTAACATCTTTATAACCAAAATTTAGTGTATAACATTTGTTATAAACACTCAAATTTTATTTATAAATTCAATTTATCTTATATATTATCCAATTACATATTCAACTTCTGAATGATTTAGGTAAGTTGTATTAGAATGCAGTTGAACAATATACAAATAAAAATTTTCCAATTCAATTATTCAAGTTTAAATATTTATTCCAAATTTTGGTTTTATTTATAATTAAAATCATCCTTAACAAAATTTAAGAATTAGATTTCCGATTAACTTTAAACAATTTAGAGATATATATAATATATTTATATCAAATCAAATTAAATTTTAAAATAAGATACCTATATATATATAAACCAAATTGAACTGAAGAAATTCAATCAAAATATTTTCAAAACAAAACCGTAGCAATGCTACAGAATAGTATCTCCACTTCGAAACTCGAAAATGAATGTCGATGATGCGGCCGCCATCACCGAAATTATTTTCCAGCGACAAAGAGAAGAGCACTGATTTCAACATTTTAAAATTCTTTGAAAACGATTTCTATTCGAAAATACTTCCAATAATATACTTTAAGATTTTAAAACCAAAGTTCGAAATCACCGGAAACTAAATTCTCAAATTTTTGAATTAAATTCATTTCAAATTCCAAATCAATTTATAAACCGTATTTATAAATTTATTTAGAACAATAAATGATAATCAAATATTATCATTTCAAACAAACAATTTAATTAACCTATTAAATTCCAGAAAATTTTACTTATAAATATTTATAATATAATCATACAAATTTATTCCATTTACCAAATTTGAAAATAATATTGTGTCAGTTTGCTCTGTTCAAGTGTTTTGGAAATCCTATCGATAGCGTTGATCAGACAAATCGATCGGAAACCCAAATCAACATCAACAACTCAAACAACACAATATATTTTAAAACATTTTAAATATAAGTTTACAAATACACTTCCTCGCTCGACGATGAAAGAATGGATTCAAAGCAAGGATAGAGATTCAAATTTGATGGACTCAAATCAAAGAGAATTCTGATTCGAAGACAAATTCGAAAGAAAAGATAAGATGATTCAATAACAGAATCGGGAGATGGGTAAGTTTATTTAATTCACGGGCAACCTTAACCGGTCGTCCGTAACTTCAAGAATAGGATCGATGCTGAATTCCAAGGTAAATCAACACTCGATCTCAAGAGATGGAATTCAGGTATAGCAGGGAATAGATAGCATCGTAAACCGAGGATACAGGAATCTCCGGTAAATCAATGCCTATTATAATGGAGTTTTGCTCCTTTACGAATCATTCGAAGATTGGCGAGACCGCCGATCTATTATAGATATCATTCAAAATGGAGTTATGGGGTGCTCCAGGATTGAAAGAAGACGAATAGTGAGGGACACGAATGAAATTTGGAACCGTAGGGGAACGTTCCAAAATTCAAAGGAATTGAGTCAAAGGAAAAGATTGAAACTCGAATGAGAGTGATTCTGTAAATACATTTTACCCTATATGTTAAGTTTTGCCTAGAGCAACCTAAGCTCTAATACCAACTGTAACGACCCAGAATTTTGGACCATTCTCATCCATTATAAGTGTATAGGTAGACACTCATGCCGGAATTGAATTGCTCAAAATACCGCGTTGTTAATTTAAATTGGAAAAACTGAACATATACAGTAAATAAATAATCACAGATCACAGACACAGAGTAATAAGTGCAGCGGAATTAAAAGAGATAGTAGTTCATGAAGCTACTATATGAATATATAAAATACATCAGAGTTTACAACAGAAGAGTAATACGATACATCAGAGTTAAACTAGATACAACGGAAGAGTAACAGATACAAATCAGAATACATCACTGGAATCATCGAATATCTGAAAGCTGGATAGATGGCTGGATCTTCAAGCAAAGCTCCAACTTCAAAGGTGAGTCTCGAATACTGGTATACTCAGTCTGACCCGAGCGTAAAGCAAAACACAAGACACTCGAGTCAGGATTAACATTCTTATATTAATAAATCCAACTCAAGTGAAATAGCAATTGAAATACAAGTAACTTAAAGGATGTTTGGAATCACCATCCTTTAAGGATCCGTTAAACTATCTACTAGGTAGTAATGTACGCTAAGTAGATAATGTCTATCAGTAATATAAAGATATCAAAATAGCGTTAAGTCATGGCCCATTCCACCCTTAACACATTTTTATTCCCACAAGTATATACAAGACCGTAGTTTCCCCAAAACCGGAAGTCACCAGAGGGCAATCCATATACTCAAGGTACAAAACAAATTCGTAGTGGTCGCGCATAAATGGAATACAAGTATGACAAGGCACATGAGGCTATACCCAAGGTAGTGATACTACCGTTCGCCTGATCCGGACTGGTGAGAACGCAACGCCGCAGCGCCCGCAACACCGTGAGACAACACTCCCAAAATCAAGGGTGCACCAATCGACAACAAGTATAAGTAGTTCGAAGAAGTGTGTCCACTTGAGGTATCAATCCTCCATTGGCCCGGCACAGCTCCTGTTTTAGTCATTTCAAATTTGACACAAGTGTCAAGGCTATCCATTATCGTTCTCTTTCTTCAATCATCAACGTTCGTCAAACCAACCACTTCATTCTGGATCATCACTCCGCGTATAGTTATTAAAGTGGTTTTCGGTTTAGATAGAGAGTATATCCATAACCGAATTCCGGTCTCTTTAATAACTTTCGTAATTATTACACCGATTGGTCGTTTATATATTTCAAAAACCAAATCAATTTCAATTCGTAAACCAACATTTCATTTGTCTTTCGAAATCAATTTCCAAAATTTGCGTTTCAAACTTCCAAATTACCATTTCAAAATATTATAATTCAGTTTCAATTTCCATTCTAAACAATTCAAATATTGATTCAAGTTCGTATATAAATTTCATTCCAAAATCATTTAAATTAATTTAATTTAACATTCAAATCAATTTAAATTCATTTATCGATTTCATTCAATATTCACTAAGTAAATTTCCATTCAAAACAATTTCTATTAAATTTCCAATTCATTAAATCCATTATTTAAATTCAACTTCCTTAAATAAAAACTTACAATTTGAATTAAATTAAATTCGTCAAATTATTTCTTTCAATTACAAGTCTTACGTTAATTCCAAAATATCACATTTTCATTTCTCGTTAAACAAAAATTCAATTTCAATTATTTATTTACTTACTTTAAATAATTTTCCAAAACTTAATAAATAAAGAAATCTCAATTCCAATTTTTTCTTCGAAGTAAATTTCACTTATTCAAAAATTCAATTTAATTTAAATCATTAAATAATTCAATCTTATTTAATTATTAAATAATTCAAAACTTAATTATTAAATAATTTCAAAGTTTAATAATTTCAAACTTAATTAAAATTCCAAACTTAATTATTAAATCATTTCAAAGTTAATAATTTCAAACTTAATTCAATCATTTCTCAAATTAAACCACATTCTTTCATCAATTCCATTTTTAATATTTTGTTTCAGATTATTAAACATTAACATTTTCCTTTCATTAAAAATTCAAATTTCAACTTTATTTCAAAACCATATTATTTATTCAAATCAAATCTTCGTTTTATTTTTAAATCAAATTATTGACCAATCGGGTTTTTATTTAATTTTCTATATCTAAAGTCAAAGTTTAATTTGGGTATTTATCATTTCAACCCGATTCCAATTCAATTCAAAATCAATCATAGCAAAGGGAACTTGCAGTGTGATAACTGGGATGGTGTCAAAGTAAATAAACAACCAATAACAACAATCAATAACAATCCAATAATCAATTCAAATAATCCCGAAATAACCGTATTAATTCGCATTGTTATTTGTACGAATTAATATAATTATTTCTAGAATCTACATTATCATTTCATGTAGATTAAAGATCATTACATTACGGTTTTCACTTGTCATCTATTTACAATTTCATACATCATCAGTTTAAACAACATACAATTTCAGTGGTTCAAAATGTAATTAAACAAATCCTACGTGTCAATAAATTCAACAGTTAAAGGGGTAAATTTATACAAATGTCAGTTAATCAAATTTTAACATTTAACTATCCTATATCCAGTTCAATTTCATACTATTTATCATTTTAACATTAACAATTTAACGTCCAATATAAACATCAACCATCAATCAATTATCAGCCAAACTGTATTATCATCGCATAAACAATAAACAGATAATGGTGTCAGATGTCACAGGTGAACTGATACAGGTAATAGCATATATAACAGTGTCATTAACTAATAGCAGCATATTTCAATTGTCGTTTCATTTGAAATCAAATCTAATAAATAAAAGAACGTTAATCGTGAGTGAGTGCTCACCTTTCGAGGCTAGAGACGATAGACAATGAAATTGAGATGAGATACGAATCCAGCACGTATTTCCAAGCAAAGCAAGATTGAACGCGAATTTCGAAACAAAGCACGATGGAAACAAGTTTGACGAACAAAGCTGATAAACTGGAAATCAAGAACCAAAAAATCAGTTTGATATAACATAAACAAAATGTATATTATGTTATTATTATTATTATTATTTTACTCAATATCAATTTAAACATATATCTCAAATTAATACTTAATTTAAGCCCAAATATTATATATCTCTGTATACATATATATATATATATGAAATCAGTATTAAATTTACACACATATAAATAAAATCTTACATGTTCTGTTTCAAAAAAAAAAAATCACTTTCAACACATATATAATTTGAGTTATGCATATACCCTAGACAACAACTGTATAATAAAATATATAACATTTTACTGATTACCCAAACAACTTTACAATCAGTGACAATTCATTTTAAATACAAAACAATTGATATATATATAAAGACAGTATTAGATCCCAACACATAAACACCTATACATTTTATATCAATATCTACTATATCAGCTATTATAGATACTTATATACAATTATATACATGTATTTGCAGACAATAAGTATAACAGACCATAATAGTTATGTTAAATTAAAACTAACGTTTTTTTTATGTGCTTCAAACAGCAGCATCTACTTTACTATAATATAAATAGTACTTATATTACATTTTTCTTTTGGCCGAAAGTGGACGACAAGGAAATCATAAAAATCAAAAACATTATTTGTATATATACACACTAATATATAAACCAACCGCTTACGTAACTTATGTAAGTTTATATATGGCAACAGTTCCAATACCTTATAACAAATATACATATTTACACACGTATACTCTAAAATCAATATTTAGTTCAAATTACTTTGTCAAAGTAACCATGATATATACATTCAACAGATCACCACTAACGACTACAAAATTTTCCTCCACGGCAAAACTAACTACTATGCTATACCTATATATATATCACCGTACCCCTTATATATATTAAACAATAATTGAAAACCTTATGTTAACATAGTATATTACAGCCTTCCAGGTCATAAGTTATATATTTTTGTTTTGAAACTGTAAACATGTATATAGAAATAGTTCTTGTAGTATAGATTTCAAACTGTTCCACAGTTACTAAGACAAAGTTTTATATATATATCAACTATTTATATAAACTCAACCTGTACATAAAATTATGTATAAATATATACTACTGCTATTTAAAATAAAATTAACACTGTAAACATGTATATATAAAATCTATACTTATATAAACTTATACATATAACTAGATAGATGGTATATATATAGACTAAGAAATATAGACACGTACAAGATGTCGGCTGAGATTGAAGGCGGTGAAGGCTGGGCGAGCTTGTGGCCGAGATGGTTCGAAGCTAAGGTGGTGGCTTCAGTGGTAGGTGAGATAGTGGATGAAGTTTTCGGCCTGGGGAAGTGGATCTGGGGTGGCTATGGTGATAAGGTGATGGGTTGGGTTAAAGGTCGAGGAGGTGAATGGTGTTTGTGAGGTGGATCTGGGGTTCGGCGGCTATGGTAGCTCGGTGATATAGGGAAGGGCGAGCAGTGAAGAAGGTGGTCAGGCGGTGGGGATTAGTACGGCGAGGTGGCATGGGCTGCGTGGGGTTTGAGGCTGAGTGGCGAGGCCGAGAAGGTGTGAGATGAGCCAATGAAGACAACGCATGCTTCAGGAAGAACACAAAATATATTTGCCTTGCTTTATGAAATAAAACTGTTCATCATTTTTTTTTTAAAAGCAATGAACGGATTAGAATGAACAGACCAAATTAAAATGAAACATTGGGATAGCCAAACGTCCAAACTGACTTTCAGGGATATAAAAAGGCAAATGGCTGATTGAATTCAATAGTTAAGTAGATGAAGGGACAAAACTTAAAAGGTTTAAATCGAGAACCGATACAATAATCGTTTTCCCGATTTCGTGGTATACCGGACTTCGAAACACAGAAGTGGATAATCCGTTGAGATCAGCATGACGAGACGATCAAAACGGTATGCAGATATCGGTGGTATGATCGAATTATAAAAAGTCGAATTTTCTACTGACGGAAAATGCAAGAAAAACGCTGAAGAATAAGATCGACGGAGCCAAAGATGTTCGAATTTGGAAAAACGACAAACTGACATCTTGCTCAAAAGATGGTTTAGAATTTTCTATATAAAAAATTTTGGTTTCGGAAACATTTTATTTTCAACGCTTTTTAACTGATTAAATTGAAGTGAATTAACGCGTGAAATAAACTTTCATATTTTCGGACGAAAATTTATCAGTTGCTATGTTTAACCAGACGTATCCCAAATATAAATTTATATTTCAAAATTTTATCGTTTAAAATTTCACAAAATTTCAACTAATTACGTTATTAAAACAGTTGAAATTTACGGGTCGTTACAATTTCAACACAAATCAATTTCCTCATGCAACATCAAATAATTTTCATATTGATTTCCCAAAGATTTATTTTCAAATACCAAATCAATTATAAATTGATTTCTAGAAATTTATCACCTTTTAAAATAAATTCATTTATCTCTTACAAACCCTTTAAAATCCCACTTTAAATAAATTTTTCCAACTTTCAAATAATACTATTCAAAATCCATTTATAAAAAATCTTTTACCATATTTTAGAAATAGTTCGATAGGATTTCAAAAATCAACTTTATACTTAAAAATCCTTTCTTTTAAATTCAACCAATTCTTTCAAAAGAAATTTACTTAAAATTCCCAACTTTAATTTCAAAAATCCAATTCATTCATTTCTGGTATCCAACGATACCAAAAATACATTCGGCTAAAATATAGCCTTCAACAAATTCAATCACAGATATAATCATTCACAGATTATAAATAATTCATCACACAACATATGAAACAAATTCATACAACATATGAAACAAATTCATACAATTTGAGGAATCCAGTTGGATCCTTTCAACCTGTTTCCCTGCATCCACAGATGTTAGCACAATACCAATTCCACTTCAATATGGAATTACCGCGGTATATGGGATTTATAAAATACTATCCGCTATAATGCGGCGCAATAGGGTCTCATCCGCTATATAATGCGGGAAATCAACTCCAAATACATATATAATACCAATTCCACTTCAATGTGAAATTATCGCGGTATATGTTTTTAATAAATAACCTCCGCTTAATATATGGCGTATATGGTCTATTTAACACAATAGATAACAATTTATCATCCAATCATCCCAATCAACACTATCAACAATTTTAAATCTAACTATTTAAAATTTAAATCGAAACAAAATATTCGATTGAGTGAGAAGTTCTCACCTTGCTTTCAATAACGGTTGCGGTGTTTTATTTCGGATAAAATTAAACAGCCGTTTAATTTTACTCAAAATTTACATTGTTTCCAAACGACTCCAAACCAGCACCATTGTGAAGAGCTCGACAAAATGAACCCAACGCAATTCGTTTCGTCGAATTCCGACCTTGTATCACAAAGTTATGATTTTTAGAAGTTAATACGAATTTATATATATAACAATTTCAATTTCTATTTTATTTTTTTAAACCTAGAATTCATATGGACCATTGCTTTTCTTTTAGCAAATCCTGACCGCGACTTGATGCTTCTTCCTCCCAGGTTTTACACGGGAATATTGAACCCATTGCCGCCGATTATAAATCAATTATCGAGCTAACTCTGATGATCGTGACGATGATCAGCGAACCCCATTTGAACGGCCATCACGACCCTCACCCACGCCCTGAAAGACATGGCACTCAGCCACCCATAGGCCTCGAACGGCGTGCGTGAACTGTAGATGAACGTGGAGCCCTTAGCAACCACGCCGTTGCTCCAAATCCGATCATAACCGTTGGATATCTTCGTCTCGTCGCCCTTAACAAATCTCTAGTTGAAGTCTCGGCCTAAAAGTGTGTAGATGAGGAGATCGGAGGGGGAGAAGGTGGGTTGTTTTCGGCCATTAAATTTAATTAGGGCCGGCTGGAAGAAACTAGGGTTTTGTTTGCAAAACAGAAATTTTGAGGCCTTATATAGAAAATTGACGAAATACTATTCATCCCCAATTTTTCGAACTCCAAATCGAGCGTGCCAGCTGGCGTTTCTAAGGTTTACCCCGTGTTCCGAACACAATGGAACATGTTTCAGAAGCTAATTCGATCGTATGTGCGAGTTACGGAAATAAACGATCAAAATTAAATCAAATCGATTTAAACCGATTTCGATGCGTTTTGGCTCGCCCCGGACAAACGACAACTCCGATTGCTATGAAAATTGAGAACTTACAATAATATCACATTACGGATCCGTTGAAACTAGTTTCGTCGAAATCCAAGACTGTTTGAAAAATGGTCATTTTTACTCGTCAATTAAATATAAAATATTTAATTTTCACAAATCAACTTTTAATTCGATTTTAAAAGTTCTATAATATCATTCTAACTCCAATATGATTTAATATAACTTTATAAATCATTTTTAATCACATTTAATTTAGAATTCAATTATTTACCCAATTTCAAGTATTAAATTAATAATTTAATCGCCCAATCGAATCACTATATCGAAATTAAATAAATTTGACTTCCAAATCTTACTTAATAATATTTAAAATTAATTAAATATACGAATTTCAAATGACGAAAATTCTGGGTAGTTACAAACTTCCCCCCTTAAAAGAATTTCGTCCTCGAAATTGCAAAGTAAGAAAATTGCCAAAATCCATTAAATTTTCAAAAATCCACTTAGTGAAAAGTTTATATTCACTCTTTTTCAATACCTTTAACTTCAACCAAAAAAATGGTTTTCATTTTCTAGTTCAATTCCTACATTTTCATTTCAATTTGGAAATTGACTTTTCATTAACAAAAATTTTTCAAAATTTCCAAAATTTTTCTAACGCCTTAAATTTTCAGAAAAATTCGCCGTCTCCTTTGCATGGTTCGATCGTAGTAGGATCACAACAGACATAAATATATATACATCGACCCACCCGGTCGTAAAAGCAGAAAAACAGTTCATATTTCCTATTTTTATTGCGTAGGCGTACCTTTTTAGCATTTTAAGCAAAACAGTTATTTATTAAGCATTTCAGCACAACCAAACCAACTGAACGACAGCCACGTCACCTGTACTTACTCAGTTTAAATATGTAAGTAACATATATACAAAGCTATTAACATTTTACTCTTTTAAACAACTACAACATATGCATATTAAAAGAAATGCATACTAACAAGGTTTATAAGCAACTTATATGATTTTGACACTATTTGTAATTGTTTACAACCAATCCATATACAACGACATTCAATTGTTCATTTTCAATTAGTTTACATTCACTAATTTAATTTCATGTTGGTTCACTTACAATTTTATCAATTCAATTTCATTAACACTTAATGAATTATACTATATACAATCAACCAACAATCATATAACAACCAATGTCATTCAACACAACCAAATTATTAAATTCACATTCAATTTGGTTCAACACTTTTAATTCTAATTGGTTTAATATTAAATTGGTTTCCATTCAATTATTCAACTTCCAATTACATTAGCTTTTAATGAACTAATACTTACATTCATTATTCCATATCAATTTATTCACATTAGATTGATTAACATTCAATCCATTTATTAATTCAATTGCTAATTCATTTTACAACTAAATTTGAATTTTCATTACATAACTCAAATTCACATTCTCAATGACTTCATTTCATTAATTCACTTATTAATTTACTTCGATATCAAAATCAACTTTATTTAACATCACTTAAGTTAGATTCCAATTAAACATCATTTGTTTAACTTAACTTAAATTTCCACTTCAGATTCCAATTCTAAAGTAAATTCTATTTAACTTTTACCGAAGTCAAATTTCATATTTCATATTATAAGTCTAAAACTCGTTTCACTTATATTCATCAATTACAATTTGGATTTTTAATTTAAATTTTGTTTATCACAACAAAACTTCAATTTTCAATTTATAATGGTAGCAAATCCATCACACAGAAACTCGAAAATGATACTGATGATGCTGCAGTCATCACTCTTATTATTTCCCAGCAACACTAGTGAATTCAGTGCTTAAATTCTTTTCAAAAATTTCCTTTTATTTATAAATCACATTTATAAATCTTTTTCTCATATAATTCACTATTTTACTTTACTTATTCAATTGTTGCTTTTATTCAGATTATTCAAACAACCTTTATTGACTTATGTATATTCTTACATTTTCAACAACCAAACAATCAATTTATATACACTTTAATAATTTCTGAAAAATTATTTTCTTTATATACAAAATATAATCGAGGTAAAATTATTTCATTTACCCAATTTAAAATGATACTATGTCGACTTGCCTCGTTTAAGTGTTTATAAACTCCTATCGATAATATGGCGTCCCACATACCGACCAGAATTCACAAACAGCTCAACGGATAAGCAAACACAATATAAATTTTTTTTCATATTCACTAACAGATACGCACTCGTGTCTATTATTACGCTCACACTCATTCTAGAGTACTACTGACTCTATCTCTAATGAGTAATACCCAACAGAGCCATGGTTATCGCTTAACAATAAGCTCTGATACCAAATGTAACGAACGCGATTTTTCGACGCTCGAAAGTCGACATTAATACGTCCACTGTATCAAATGCTGCGCAATCGAATGCCGGAAAACCGAATTGTTATGGAGAAAAAGAAGAGGTAGAAGAAGACAGAAGAAAAAGAGAACAGAAAACACAGAAGCAGAAACAATATCAGAATCTCACATATCGCAGCGGAACAACATATAATAGATAAATGAATAATCTTTAAATCAAAGAACTATATCACTTTATACATTACATCATCATCAGAGTTTACAACAACAATACATCAATGGACAGTTATATAAACTTGTCCTCATACAGAATACACAGCGGAATAAATAATATCATATACAAGTGATACGTCTCGCCATCCAGCTCGCCACTGAGCTCCACAGCATCTCCTGAATCCAGAATGACCTGATAACCTAACTTTAGACTGCCCGTGTGGAAAATGATGGGCACCCAGAGTTTAGTAAAAGAACAATAAACTCCAGGTCAGTCATGGTGAGTGGTGTGAGAACTAAAACAGTTATTTTCACAAAGAAAATAAAACAATTTCGCAATGCTTTTGGAAAATGAAACTACCATAAGACCTCCCGCCACACACACAATGCAAATGCAGAATTGGAGGAGATTTCTTCTTATGATAGTCAAAAATGCTTACTACGCAAAATCATTCGATATTATTATCATTAGTACATAGTGTCGAAAACCATTTCGAAAATATAATATTAATCTTAGCCAACATACAACCATTATTGTATGCCTACTATAGCTACCATCTAAACAGTGGTGACCACCATAAGTAAATGGCAGGTTCTACAATTAAAACCATACAGGGTTCGTATTGTTTCTTTGGATTTTCCAACAAATGGTCGGGCAAAGGAACTTCCTTACACCGAAATAGAAAATGCCTCTGGAAAGACGCCCCGGATCCTAACCGGATCTCTGCAAACACAAGGCCGATGCTACCTCACGCTTTAACCAAGCTGTAACTAGGTAACTAACACACGAGTTACATCATCCCCCGGTCGTCACCGACCTTTATCCGAGGATCGTCAATCACAAAGCAACAATCACAAAGTATAATCAATATAGGTAAAATATCTGGGCTCCATACCATGATGTCACCTTTTATCCAGAAGGAAATGACATACCCTAGGGACGCTACTCCTAAAAACCTTTGCCGCAACATTCCTATTTCGACCATTACCGGGTTGTGAGGCTCGACGAAGTCTCGTACACAAAACTATGCTTTTTTCACAAAGCAACGCTTTGATCAACAGCACTTCGTATGCCACATTACCAAATTGGGAATGTATCACTAGTAATCATCAACTACAAAACCTCTGAGCTCGTACGTCTCAGAGAAGGGTGTTAAGTTAAGAGAATAAATTCTCCGCCACCAACAGAAATGTATTTGATAGAAACCAGCTTTACATCTCAAAGTGTAACGTCATACACACATCCATACAAGTCTGTTCCGGGATCGAACGGAACCGAAGGCACTTCCAAAGAAGCCCTTGCAATCCGGATAATTTCTAATCACGTCCGGACTTCCCATCACAAAAAGAGTGATATAAATCTCTATACCAGAGCAACTCGGTGCAGAGACATTCGATAGGTTGTCCCTTCATTTTCGAAAATACCCGGTCTTCAATACGATCCATATCGTCGTATCACTAATTCGGAATGGGTTATATGACACAAAGGTCTTTTCCCGGCTAACCCGAATAGTGAGCATTTGTTTTAAAAAAACAAATCACGTGCCATTTCAAAGGCAAATATCGATAGTCTGTTATTTAACTATCAACAACATTCACAACAATCAACCAATTTAAAAAAAATTTCCCAAATTATTAAATTTCAAATCTCTTCGCGAGATATATATTTTCCACACTTTAAAAATAAATCAATGTTTATTTTTAAAACAAATTTCCCCTTTCCTTTACAAATTCCATTGTGAAATTAAATTTCCAAATATCCATTTTTTTAACTCCAAATCAACTTTCAAATTGATTTCCAAATCTGTTTCAAAACCCAAATTGATTTTTCCAAACATTTATTTCAAACACCGAATCAATTACAAATTGATTTCAAAATTTACTTCACACCAAATCAATTACAAATTGATTTCAAATTCATTTCAACACAAATCAATTTCCTCATGCAACATCAAATAATTTTCATATTGATTTCCCAAAGATTTATTTTCAAATACCAAATCAATTATAAATTGATTTCTAGAAATTTATCACCTTTTAAAATAAATTCATTTATCTCTTACAAACCCTTTAAAATCCCACTTTAAATAAATTTTTCCAATTTTCAAATAATACTATTCAAAATCCATTTATAAAAAATCTTTTACCATATTTTAGAAATAATTCGATAGGATTTCAAAAATCAACTTTATACTTAAAAATCCTTTCTTTTAAATTCAACCAATTCTTTCAAAAGAAATTTACTTAAAATTCCCAACTTTAATTTCAAAAATCCAATTCATTCATTTCTGGTATCCAACGATACCAAAAATACATTCGGCTAAAATATAGCCTTCAACAAATTCAATCACAGATATAATCATTCACAGATTATAAATAATTCATCACACAACATATGAAACAAATTCATACAACATATGAAACAAATTCATACAATTTGAGGAATCCAATTGGATCCCTCCAACTTGTTTCCCTGCATCCACAGATGTTAGCACAATACCAATTCCACTTCAATATGGAATTACCGCGGTATATGGGATTTATAAAATACTATCCGCTATTATGCAGCGCAATAGGGTCTCATCCGCTATATAATGCGAGAAATCAACTCCAAATACATATATAATACCAATTCCACTTCAATGTGAAATTATCATGGTATATGTTTTTAATAAATAACCTCCGCTTAATATACGGCGTATATGGTCTATTTAACACAATAGATAACAATTTGTCATCCAATCATCCCAATCAAGACTATCAACAATTAAATCAAACTATTTAAAATTTAAATCGAAACAAAATATTCGATTGAGTGAGAAGTTCTCTCCTTGCTTTCAATAACGGTTGCGGTGTTTTATTTCGGATAAAATTAAACAGCCGTTTAATTTTACTCACAATTTTCATTGTCTCCAATCGACTCCAAACCAGCGCCATTGTGAAGAGCTCTACAAAACGAACCCAACACAATTCATTTCGTCGAATTCCAACCTCGTATCACAAAGTTATGATTTTTAGAAGTTAATATGGATTTATATATATAACAATTTCAATTTCTATTTTATTTTTTTTAAACCTAGAATTCATCTGGACCGTTGATTTTCTTTCAGCAAATCCTGGCCGCGACTTGATGCTTCTTTCTCCCAGGTTTTACACGTGAATATTGAACCCATTGCCGCCGATTATAAATCAATTATCGAGCTAACTCTAATGATCGTGACGATGATCAGCGAATCCCATTTGAACGGCCATCACGACCCTCACCCTTGCCCTGAAAGACGTGGCACTCGGCCACCCATAGGCCTCGAACGGCGTGCGTGAACTGCAGATGAACGTGGAGCCCTAGCAACCACGCCGTTGCTCCAAATCCGATCATAACCGTTGGATATCTTCGTCTCGTCGCCCTCTACAAATCTCTAGTTGAAGTCTCGGCCTAAAAGTGTGTAGATGAGGAGATCGAAGGTGGAGAAGGTGGGTTATTTTCGACCATTAAATGTAATTAGGGACGGTTGGAAGAAACTAGGGTTTTGTTTGCAAAACAGAAATTTTGAGGCCTTATATAGAAAATTGACGAAAACACTATTCATCCCCAATCTTTCGAACTCCGAATCGAGCATGCCGGCTGGCGTTTCTAAGGTTTACGCCGCGTTCCAAACACAATGGAACGTGTTTTGGAAGCTAATTCGATCGTATGTGCGAGTTACGGAAATAAACGATCAAAATTAAATCAAATCGATTTAAACCGATTTCGATGCGTTTTGGCTCGCCCCGGACAAACGACAACTCTGATTGCTATGAAAATTTAAATCTTACAATAATATCACATTATGGATCCGATGAAATTGGTTTTGTCGAAATTTGAGACTATTTGAAAAATGGTCATTTTTACTCGTCAATTAAATATTAAAATATTTAATTTTCACAAATCAACTTTTAATTCGATTTTAAAAGTTCTATAATATCATTCTAACTCCAATATGATTTAATATAAATTTATAAATCATTTTTAATCACATTTAATTCAGATTTCAATTATTTACCCAATTTCAAGTATTAAATTAATAATTTAATCGCCCAATCGAATCACTATATTTAAATTAAATAAATTTGACTTCCAAATCTTACTTATTATTATTTAAAATTAATTAAATATACGAATTTCAAATAACGAAAATTCTGGGTCATTACAGCTAACAATACAAGTAGACCAACAAGAAGAAGACCAAATAACCAAGGTCAACCAAAAGTGTACATTAACTCTTCTAGAGCAGTGTAACAGTGTGGCATATGGTACTATTCAGATACACACTTATAAGGACAAGGGGCTTCAGTAACACCACCTGGTTAAATATACATGCTAATTAATATTTACAACCCATTCATAAGTCATAACTGTGTTTTGTAATAATATAATGTTATACTAGTCTTCGGTCTAGCTCTTTTGATGTTAAAATAGCGGAGTGGACCTTTATTTCTGCAAGTCTTCTTTTACACACATAAATTTGTTTGTAATTTTTTAAATTTGATTAAAGAATATGAAAAAATTGTACACTTTTTAGGCACCTTCAATGCTTTTTTTTGAAAATAAAAAGGCCTTTATATGTCACAGGACCCATTAAAAACAATTTACACAAATGATACTTCTGCTCAAACAATTTACATCCATAAGAAATCAATCACAAACCAAAAGGAATTCAGGCTAAATTATAAACTCAATCAGATATGATACATAGCGATTTTGAACTCAACTGAAAACTAATTTAAAGAATAAAAAACTCACCAGTTCCGCCAAGTTTAGTGCAATCAAATGGGGATTCAACGTGCATAAAAAGCCAACGAGAGAGATGCTCGATCGAGATCAGACACGGAGGATGAAGGAAGATGTGATTTCTAGAGCAGGCGAATTGAAATCGAAATGGACGGGAGGGAAATTTACATGTAAAATTTGCACGCATATACCTACCATTTTCTTTGACATATCAGCTAGAATAAGAAATAAATATAGTGTATAATGAATAATGAAAAGATAGTAAGTAAAATTAAAACCTGCCAATTTTAGTACCCATGTAGACGGTCATGCCCTTAAGCTGCCCTAAAATGCCACTCAAATCATCATGCCCATCAGCTTGTTTTGCCATCTCAATCTACAATAGTGATAACACAACATAATTTCAAAACTAACACATGCAAATGTTTTTGTGCCATTTAAAAGTTATAAAATGTTAATAACATAAAAAATACCTTAATTTTCTTATTTATCTGCTCAAAAGAATAACTCTGATCCAGTCGTCTAGAAATACTATAAATCTATATAACCATCCAAAGCACACTCTTGAGCAATCCATCTATGTACCCGTTAACAGTTCGGTTCAAATATCAACATTAAAAAAAAGAGGAATTAAAGCATAGAATGAATCAACCCAAAATATTTACACACATAAACTGGAAAAAGTTTATATGAATCCTATAATTATTTTTCGTTTACCTAACAAGTTTTTCTTTTTAAGCATGTTAGCTGGGAGATCAAAATCTTTGGAGGTTAAAACTAAACTTTCAGTGTAATTTTCCCAAGGAATTAACATACAGTTTAGTAATAGTTCAAAATTCCTACATCACTTCCACTTTCATTTTAAACGGAAAACACTAAAATAAGCAAACTATTTTACTATATAAAGATACATAATATTCAAAACAAAGTGATAATTTCATTAAGAACAGCAAAAATGGCTGCAAAAGAAGTTAAGTTACTGAGGTACAAAACAAGTCCTTACAGTAAAAGAATAGTGATGGGTTTAGAGCTTAAAGGTATTTCATATGAATGCGTTGATCTTGAAGATGTCGAAGACAAAAATGCTCTATTTCTTGAATACAGTCCTCTGTACAAAAAAATCCCTATGTTAGTGCACAAGAGAATATACATAACTAAATCACTCATAATACTTGAATACATAGATGATGCATGGGATAGGTACCCTCTGATGCCAAAAGGTCCACCTGAAAGAGCTCGTTTGAGCTTTTTGGCAGACTTTATTGATGACAAGGTAAGATAAACTGATATAAAATAAATAAAAAATCAACCTTTTTTTTTATGATATGGCATGTGGCAAAATCATGTCACTTATTTGAGTTTGGAAACTTCCACCAAGTATAATTTTTAATTTTAATGATACCAAAATTGAAATTGATTGCCATCCATCAATCATGTGATGTAAGTACTTCACCTTTGTAAAGTTTTTTTGCATGACCCAAATAAAACTTAGCATTACAAATTATTATTTATTTTGAAATAATAGTCTAGATTATATTTTAATTCAATTTTCTATCGAATCTTCTATCCATTATTCATTCATTCACATTTGATACTAAATTTTATTTACTAAAGACTAATAGATTTAATTTTTATTTAATTTCACATTATTATTATTATTATTTTACGACAACAATATTTCTTATATACACGAGCAATGCATGTGCCAAAATACTGGTGCTTGAAAAGAAATTAAGCTCAAGACCAATAATTAGTCTTTATTGCCTTCAGTGCATTCCTACATTCAGACTAGCATACTGGAGCGAAGGTGAAGATCAGAAGACCTACATACAGAAATCAAAAGAATACTTGAGCATTATAGACAAAGAGATCAAAGGGGAGAAATTTTCCCAAAGTGAAAACATTGGCTATCTTGACATTGTGGCAAGTTACATTGTTCTATGGCTTAAAGTTATATAAGAAGTTGCTCAAGTTAATGTATTTAACCAAGATAAACACCAAGTTTTATGGAAATGGTCTCAAGAACTTTGAACTCTAACGTTAGGAGAAAATGTTTACCTGAAAAAGAAAAGTTATTTAACTTTTTTAAAGGTAGGAAGGAAATCATGAAAGCTTCTGTTAAACCTGGCAACTAATGATAAAATTCTATGTATCAGGTCTGATACGTCCATGAATGACTGATACAAATAATTATGTACTAAACGAGAAGGAAAAGTATACCTAGAATATTTTTATCATACCATGCTTATATAGTACATTTAAACTGGAATGCAAAATAACGACTCCCTCCTTTGCAAAAATGTATTCATTGACACTAAGAATAAGAGATGTATCATTATAACGTATTGATAATGGCAGACTAAGAGCTTCCAAAGGACCTATTGCTTGTTTTAAGTCTTTTTCATTATCTTAATCAATGCATTGCCTGTTTTAAGTCTTTTTCATTCTTATCTCTACTCCTATTCAACATATAATAATCATCAAAACAGAAAATATGGTTACCTCCTCGTTTCTCTTAATTCTCATCATCTTTTTTGTGCCTTTAGCCTTAGTATCATCAACATCGTTAAACTCAAAATTTGTTTGCCACAAAAATGACTTAGAATTACTACTAAAGTTAAAGAAGTCTTTCTATAGTTCTTCAATATTATCCAGTTGGAAAGAATCAATCGACTGCTGCCAATGGCAAGGCATTGAATGTGAACCTTATGCAAAGGGCAGAGTAAGGAAACAAACTCTAAGATTCATAGACATCTGGGACAATCTCATCGTCTATTGGAAGACTTAGTAAACTCAACGAGCTACAATTGGAGTAAACCAAAACCTCACTGGTAAATATTCCAGCATATATTGCATGTATTTTTTCTTTCGAAAAATGGTTATTTGTTTTAATTTAATATATGAATGCAATGAAAATTACTCACAAATTTGCGAGTGCTTAGCATATGCCACATTCTACACTTAGTTTAAACCAATTACACATAAGTTACTTGCAAATCACCTGCTAAATCTAGAGTAGCACCGAGATAAACCTGACCCGTAATCACATGTTAAATCTAGAGTATTACCATGTTAAATCTAAAGGACGGACTAGTTCAATGTGCTTATTTATTATCCCTAAAATAATATTCATTTGAATTACCCAAGTAAGGACGACTAATCCAACATTTCCATGAAGCTATTGTTCCAAATTCCATTTATTTACATACTTGTATGCAAGCATCCTACACGATTATATTTTGGAGTAGTATTAGACTAACAGATTAATATACGTAATCAAAATGCATGAACTGGAATGGCCTTATTGTCATTTATAGTATAGTATGATCAACACTTAGTGTGCTTCGTGATAGATATGCAATCCTGTAGAATAATCCTTTTTTTATAATTAAAGGATATCACTATTCATGATTATAATGAAAATTTGCTCAATAACTGAAAAATTGAAGGTCAATACCTATGTGCACCTTGTGCACAATATCCAAGTAATCTACTAAGTTTTTATGCCGAACTTTTCCAATCGCTTCTACTGCGAATTTGAATTCTCACTCTGCCCATCCCCTACAAATTATTTGAGAAAAAATAGATATTTATTAGGAGTAGATAGTAAGTTTAAGTGAATCTCAATAAAATTATGCTCATGGTTATCATTGTTTTCATCGGTTTTTTATATGTTAATGACTATGTTTCTTCTTGTGGATTTCAATTAAATGAAATGAGTGAGCATATAGTTCTTAATCAGGTATATATTCTAAAGTACGAATTTTTGTCCCATAAGTAGAATTCCACCTAAAAATATGTGGCTTTCCATAGGCTATTGAACATTACTTCTTGTCTTGCTAAATTATCATGTTGAACATAGGCTAATAAAAGTATTATAAGCCCAATGATCTCTATACATATGCCAAAAAAAAAATTTGACACAAATATCATGCAAAATGCACTTTCAAGTGTTATAGAAGGTTCGAAACAATATGTAAAATTATGGAAATAGGTAAATGAATTGTATGATTTTGTGTATACAAACTTAATGTGACTAGAAAAAACACCAAAAGTATAAAATAATAATTTGACATATTATCCTAACCAAATATTTTAGATATGAGTTTACATCATTATTTCTTAAGATATAAAACACTTTTATCCACAAATACATTTACTTACAAAGAATTATGAAGATATTGAAGTTTGATTAAATTATTATTATGTTATGTAAAACCTATGTGGAAATGCACAAGTTTATTCCTAGATATATGAATTAGATGGTTGAACAACATAGTGTAGATAAAATTAAAAGTCTACAGTTTTCATTATTCTACACAAGTGGAAAACGTGTACCTTTCTTAGAAAAATTACATAACTACACTAGCTTAATTTTGTTTACTTTTTACATATTCAAAGTGTAAGTCATCAGGTTATGTTATGTATATTTAATAACAAAGAAATACTGAGTCAAATTTGGGTGATGGGAGCTAATTTACTAAATTTTAGATTTCTAATATCCAAATGGAAAATATTGGAAGATTCATTAAATAATTGATAAATTCAATGACATATTGATTTTCAGTTCAGTTCAAAACCAAATATGAAGCATAATAAAAAGTGTAAAAACTGAAAATACATAGTAAAATCACATAATGAAAAGAAGATAGGATAAGATTCATAGGATGCATACAATCATGGATGGACCCCCAAAATCTACAGAAGCCTCCCAACTCAATCGCAGCCACCATCAAATCAACCACCACCACCCAAAATCGATCATCCTGTCACCAAATCAATCATTGTTGCTACTATCGCCATCATTTTAGTAAAAGCGATGGTGCTGCCAATTAACATATAATTTATTTTAGGGTTAGTTGAAGGATGTAAAAGAGAAATCGAGAAGAAAAGGAATGTTTAGTGTGAAGGCGGAGGATGAATATTGACGAAAAGAAAGGGAGGAGAAATTCTTTTAGGTTTGTTTCCTTTTGCTTTGGGGAGGGATGGAAAAAATGGCAAAAGAGCGGCCACCAAAAATAATATTTGGGCTTTCCCGCAAAAAAAAATTGGCGATCGTAAAAACAACGTTTTTATATTATTTTTATTTGTTTAACCGATTGAAGGACTGCACTGGTATGAAAAACGCTGTTTAAATTTGCTGTCAAAACTAACTTTTTGGGGTCTAGCAGTTGATTATCCTTCTATAAAAGTGCTAAAAGTGTACTATCAGTGTTGCTAGCCATTTATACTTTCCAAAAATCAAATAATGATTTGTTGAAAACCTAGTTCTTCGATACCAAATGTGGGAAACGGTGTAGTACACTATTGACGTATCTTAAGGCTATTTTAAGGCTAGAGGGAGGGTGAATAGTGTTTTAAAACTTATTTGGAACTTTTCTAAATTGTTTCAAGATTTAAATCAAAACACTAATAATTAACACAGATTTATATTAACAGGCAGTCACAGATATAAATAAATGCAGTAAGACAAAGTAAAAGTAAGAGAGAGGACACTAAAGTTTTATACTAGTTCGGATTAACCAATCCTACGTCCAGTCCTGTATAGTATATGTACATATTTTCTTTCAAACCTCTATTTTAATCAGGTAGCAAGCAAAGTACAATAAAATCTTGATTTCAAGGTAACAAGATACACCCTCCTGAATTTTCAAGCTTAGGGTAGACTCGCTTGATTTAATCGGGCAACAAGCACACCCACGTTATTTGATTGGGCAACAGGCATGCCCACTTGATTTGAATGGGCAGCAAGCACACCCACCTGATTTGAATGGGCAACAAGCTCACCCACAAAAATTAGTAGTAGAGAGTTATTGATTCCGAATTCAAAAACATGTGTTTTTGGATACAGAATATCCTATAGCCCTTTGATAGCACTTTGATCTTTGAATTGATGAGAGAATACTTGCAAATGAGTGAGTATTTTATAGAGAATGAATGTAGTAAAGTAGAGATTGAATTTGAATAAATTTGACGATATATAAAGTGGATTTTTTGAAATATATAATGAGAATTTAGAGTAATAGGAATATATAAAAAGTAGTAATAAAAATTCATTTTCCAATCCCTTTTATATAGTGTTTGAAAGGACTTGTCTATTCGTGCAATGATGTAGCAAAAAATTACGACTATTCAAAATTCAAAAGACACTTCTTTAATGATACATATGCTAGATGTGCGCCCAGTTAGATGTGCACCATCTATTTGCATTATTGATATCCGACATCCTCATCGTCCATTGTGGTCTAGCACCCCCGCTATCTGTTGATATTTGATTTCCCCACCATCCATTGAGATTCGACATCCTTTGCTACTTGTAGGTACTTTTCAATGGCCATTGTTGTAAAGGCTCAAAATTGGTTATTGTATCTAAGGTTTTATAGAGACTCGGTATCTTCTCTTCATGAGTAATGCTTGGTATGCTTAATTAGCATGGCATTCGTGCTTTATGACACCTGGTGTTGTTTAAGTTTGACATCCCTACTATCTTTTAGAAACTTGACACCCACTAGGCATCAGGTGCTCGATACATTTCTTTATTGTTAAGGCTTCGACATCACTTCTTACTTGTGAATATTTGATGATGCTTATCATTTCTTTGAGGTTTGCCATCCCATAAAGGTTCGATAGCTCTTCATGCCCTGTTTAGATGCTCGATACCCTAATTACCATAAAGGTTTGATTTCACTTTCTGTTTTAGCTGCTCAACACCCTCTATCGGTGTCGAGGCTCGATATCTCCCTTGTTTTATATGTTCGACATCCCTTTTATAGCTATAATGGTTTGTCATTCTTTAAATGTTTAAGTTCGACAACCTATTGTGATCCGATATCTCAATTATTCACCGATTCCTTTGAGTTACTTAACTCTTGAGTAGGAGCCCAACTATTACCACCATATTAGATATTCGACACTATCTTACCGATGGAGTATTATTAGTGATTCATTTTGTCATTGATTCAATACTTAATATATTATCATATAGTTATCCGTTTGCCACATCACCATGTTTCTACGGGTTCGATATCTACTTTTTGGGATGTCTCCATACCACCCATGTTTCTTTTAAGTACACTTAGCAATCAGAAAATATGTGGATAACATTTGCTCACTCCTTGTATAAGAAAAGCTTTTTACACTTTAGTGTAATTCCAAGTCCCGGTAAGGGACTAGAAATCGATCATAAATTTAAGTGATAAGAAGATCAGAACCTCATTCGATTAGAAGTCCAGAAATCTACTTGGTAAGAAATCCATTAATTATTTTGATAAAAAGGCCTAAAATCCATCATAAATTTTTTTTAATAAGAAGGCCAAAAATCCATCTAGCAAGAAGGTCATAAATTCATCATTTGAGAAGACCGGAGATCCATCTGGTATGAATACCATAATTTCATTTGAATAGAAGACCAACAATCCATTTGGTTATAATACCATAAATTCTTTTAATAAAAAGGCCAGAAATCCATTTGGTAATAAGATCTCTATTTATAAGAAGACTAGAAAACCCATCTGGCACTTTGAAAACAACCATAAACTTTCATTTTAATGGAAGGATCCATCTTTTACTTAATAGCAACCAGAATTCTGGCTAATAACGAGGACTCCGGTTATTTGGTATAAAATTAGAATCCTAACCTAAGAATAAGAGATTGAGAGCTGATTCAATTCCGACCTTTGAAGAATGAAGCTCCAAGCTCAAATAATGATTTATTTCCTTAGCAATAAGATTTGAAATTTCTCCAATATCCATATTGATGTAGAAGTCTTGGTTCTAAGCGATAGATAACTCTTGACCTTCGCTTTGAAGTTTGCTTTACTTGTTTTAATCCTAGCTTGGTGCCAGATTGGTCATATTTATTTACACTTCCTCTTAGAAGATTACTTTGATCCATTCTCAAGATGAAGTCACTCTTGTTTGATTGATTTCCTTTGTCCCTTATTACCTTTTAAGTAATGACTTAGGCTTTGAAATTTTTTGCCCTTACTACCATCTTAGGAAGTGGTTTGGGCTTTGGACTTTTTCGCCCCTTACTACTATCTTAGGTAGTGATTTAGGCTTTGGACTTTTTCCCTTACTACCAACTTAGGTAGTGATTTAGGCTTTAATATCTTCTGGCCCTTACTACCATCTTAGATAAAAATTTAGGCTTTAATACCTTTTTCCCCTTACTACCTTCTTAGGTAGCAATTAGGCTTTAATCTTTTTTCACCTTACTATCATCTTAGTTAGTGATTTAGGCTAGTCTGTGCGTTTGGTTAGCCATCTTAGGCTAAAACAAAGTCTTACCGCCCTCCCTCCAGTAGGTGCTCTGGTCAGGCTTTATAGGCGGAACCGAAGGCTAGTTGGTGTTTTGGCAAGGCCATCTTAGGCGGGACCAAAAGCTTACTCCGTCCTCCCTCTAAAAGGCGCTCTGGCCTGGCCACATAGGCGGGACCAAAGGCTTGCAGTGCCTTGGCCAGGCCTTATAGGCGTGACCGGAGGCTTAATCTGACCTCCCTTTAGGAGGTGCTCCGGCCAGGCCATGTAGTGGGACCGAAGGCTTGTAATGCTCTGGCCAAGCCTTTTAAGCGGGACATAAGGCTTACTCTGATCTCCCTCTTAGAGGTGCTTTGACCAGGCCCTTATGACGGGATCAAAGGCTTTTCCTTTTTAAGTTTCATTCTTTCTTTTGATTATCAATTCCGTATATATACTTGCCTCAATTTCTTTATTCATCCATTGTAGGAAAATACGTTTTCAAATGTTCGGCATTCCAAGTTCTTAATATTATGTCGCTATCAGGTTGGCATAGTCAATAAGTCCCTAGTGGGATTACTTTGTCGATAACAAAGGAACCTTCCCAATTTGACCCAAGCAATCCATCTGTCGGATTCTTGGAATTTTCCATGACCTTTTGGAGTACCAAGTTAACTTTTTGGAATAATCATTCCTTAATTTGGAATTATAGTATTTTGATATCCTTCGTTGATATTCGGCCGTCCGCTTGGCTGCTTCATCCCTTAACTCATTGATCACATCTAGGGATTCCTTTTTAGCTCTTGATTGGGATTGAAAGCATATGCAATCCTCCGATGGGATGGTATTTCAACTTTGATTGGTAGCATTGCTTCACATCCATGTGTCAAAGAAAATGGAGTATGCCCTATTGCAATCTTAGTAGAAGTTCGATATGCCTAAAACATGAGTGGTAGTTCTTCTACTTAATTTCCTTTTTCTTTGTTTAGTCATTTCTGGAGGATAGTCTTAATGGTTTTGATAGCAGCTTCAATGGCTCTATTAGCCTTGGGATGAGCTATGGATGAAAAGCTTTTTATTATTCCATTCTTGTTGCAAAATCTAGTGAATTCCTCACTTTTAAATTGAGTTCCATTGTCGGATATTATTTTATGCGTTACTTTTCCTGATGTTATATTTGGTAATGGTTCTGCCTCTATCCATTTGGTAAAGTAGTCGATAGCCATGACTACAAACTTTGCTCTACCCTTAGATATAAGCAATATTCTAATTAAGTCAATTCTCCGCACATCAAAGGGCTACGGACTTGAGATTGGGGTTAACTCACTTGGGGGCATATGGGAAATTGTTGAAATTCTTTGACATTTCTCACATCTCTTTACGTAATTCACTACATGGTTATTCATATAGGGCTAATAGAAACCTTGTCTCATGATCTTTTTGACCAATTTTATGCCACTAGAATGATCTCCAAAGAACCCATCATGGGCTTTTCTCAACAATTTTATGCCACTTTTCGGACTAACACATCTTAAGTAAGGCAACAAATATCCTCTTTTATAAAATGTTCCATCCATCATAATAAAAGTTGGAGCTTGGTATCTTATCATTCTAGCTTCCTTTTTTCCTCTTCTAGTAGTTTCCCTTCTATCAAATACTTAACAGTGGGCATCATCCAATTGTTCTCATACTAATTATTTATTTCCATATGGATGATTTCTCCCTAGATTCCATCGTTTCCACTTTCCAGCTTCTTTTCTTTTTCCACGTGTGTAAGAACTTGGGATCTACTCAATACCATAACCTCATTTTTTTGGTTCGGGAGCTTTTTCCTCAATGCTGGGATTCTGTTGGAAGCCTACTGGCACAATTCAAGTTTCCGGTGCTCCTTATGAGCTAGCCAGCGTGGCCGTAGAATCGTCTTAGGAATTTTCTTCCTCTAGGTACTTGATGTATCAAAAAATCTTCAAACCGGGTTAACATTTTCAGTATCTTTTTGACTTAAAGGATCAATTTTACATTTTTCGTTTGGTACATCTGATTCAGTTAATTGACCATTAATTGAGAATCACTGAAAATCTCTATTCTTGGGATCTTCAATCGAAGGACTAAGGTAAGTCCTGCTACCATCATATGCAGCTACATTATTAGTAGCGGGAAAGCCTAGGTTCATTGCATAGTGTAATCGATATCCATTAGGAGTAATGATTACATATCCTACACCAGCCACTTGCTCATTTGAGGTTCCATCAACAAACAATTTCCATTTAGGCTTCAAATCCTTTTCCCTTTTTGATTGTTCTTTAATAAATCTTGTGCGTTCGTTAACAAAATCGGCTAAAGTCTGCCCCTTGATTGCCACTTGGGGTTGGAGTTCAATCTCATACTAGCTCGGCTTTATTCTCCATTTTACAAACCTTCTCGATGCTTCGGGCTTACTAAAAACTAGCTCAACTAGAAAATTAGTTAAGATCTTGATTGGGTGTGCTCGAAAATAGGCTCTCAACTTTCGAGCGGTGAGAATTAGACAGTATGCCAACTTCTGTATAATTGGATATCTAGCTTCCGCCTCTCTAAGCCTTTTACTAGTATAATATACCGAAAGCTGGGTTTTATTTTCTTCTCTTACTAGAACCGAACTTACCGCATGTTCGGAGACTGCCATGTAAAGGTATAAATTCTCTCTTTCTATGGGACTAGATAAGATCAAAGTTTCTCAAGATGGTCCTTTAATTCTTTGAAGGCTTTTCCGCAATCTTCTCCCCATTCAAAGTTCTTCTTTTTCTTAATCACGTTAAAGAAAGCAATGCACTTATCAGTAGCCTTGGAGATAAATCTATTAGGGCTTCCACCCTACCGTTTAAGCTCATCACATCTTTACTTGTTTTTGGCTCTACCATATCCTTAATTGCTTTGATTTGATCAAGGTTGGCCTCAATTCCTTGAGCACCGACAATATATTTTAGAAATTTCCCAGATTATATTCCAAAAGAACATTTCTGTGGATTGAGCTTCATTTAATACATTTTAGTACTCCAAACATCTCCTCAAGATCTTTTAGATAATTAATTTCCTCTTGAGATTTGACCATCATATCGTCTACGTACACCTCCATGTTCCGTCTAATTTTTTCTCTAAACATTTTGTTTACTAACCTTCGATACGTAGCCTCTGCATTCTTTAGTCCAAAAGGCATAACTTTGTAGCAACAAGTCCCCCAATCTATTATGAAACTTATGTTTTTTATCCGGTTTGAACATGAGAATTTGATTATAACCTAAGTATGCCTCCATAAAAGATTACAGCATATGTCCACTTGTGACATTAATCAACTGGTCTATTCAGGGCAAATGGTACTAATACTTAGAGCATGCTTTGTTTAGATCGGTGTAATCAACACATGTTCTCCATTTTCCATTGGACTTTTTAACTAACACGGGATTGGCTTGCCATTTGGGGTAAAACACTTCCCTAATAAACTCATTCTCAAGTAATCTTTTGATTTCTTCCTTCAATGCATTAGCACGAACTTTATCGGACTGCCTTTTCTATTGTTGAACGGCGATAATATTTGGATCTATATTTAGAGCATGGCTCATAACAGTTGGATCTATCCCAATCATGTCCAAGTGTGTCTAGGCAAACACATCCTTGCTGGATTGGAGAAGTCAGATAAGTTCTCCTTAGATTTTGTCTCCTAATTCGTTTCCAATCTTTACCCTTTTTCTTTGGTCTAGTCAGTCTAAGCTTACTTCTTCTAGATTTTCAACAGATTTTATTCTTTCTTTCTCTCCTCTACAATCTAATTTAGTAATGATTTTTTCATCCTCCATTTCACTAGTTATCTAGTTTGCTTCTTTTCATTTTCTTTTTCGCTCGGAGAAGTTGAATCTTTTCAACACATTATCAGGTTTTCAACAACTCTTGTCTTTTTTTTTGCCTCGAATAGTAAACCTGAAAGGCTATTACCCAAGGGCTTTATAATTTCAATTTTATTTAATTTTCTTTTCTTCAAGTCATAACAAGAAATACCATCTCTTTTGAATTGCTCAAGTGTAGTGAAGTACAGTTCTCGGGAACTAAACTGCTCCCCTCTTATGGTTCACCAACCATTCTTAGTTAAGAACTTCACCATTAGATATTTTGGTGAGGCAAATGCATCCACTTTATCTAGATATGGTCTTCCAAAGAAAGAATTGTAATAGGAGGGTTGGTTCATTATTACGAACAGAGTTTCAAAAGTTATGGAGTGTGGTTGAATTCCCATTTGCATCAAAAGCTTTATCTGCCCTACTGGAGTAGACCCTTTATTATTGAACCCATAGATAGGCTCGAAGATCGGTTCCAACTTCTCCATTGGAATATTCATTTAATCAAAAGCATGCTTAAAAATGATGTTCACTGCACTTCCGATGTAAACTAAGATCTTTGTTACCGTAGAGAGCCCAATTTGTGAAGTTATCATCAGCGGATCATTATGCGGGTGATGGACTCCTCTTAGCTCTTATGGAGTTATTGTTAAGTTGGGCATTTGAAGTTGAAATTTTGACTCTCAAATGGTGGCTCCTCTAGAATGGAGAAGATTCCATCCCTCGCTTCCCTTATATATCTGCTCTTGGACCCTTTGCTACTTCCAACGAGATAGGGACCTCCGTAAATGAAATCTATGAGGTTAAGTGGAGGAATAAAGTCCTGCCGTGGATCATTCTCTACAAAATTCGCAACATTGTTCAAAAGCCTCGAATTATTCCCTTCGAGATGTGAAGTCTTATGTGTTTCCTTGACAAACTCCTTCAGAGAACCCGATGTTATCATATTTTGGATTATCCCTGCTAAGACACGGCATTCATCAGTTTTGTGCCAATTTGCTTTGTGGTAGGCGCAATAATCTCCTCCTCCTTTTGGTTCGGGATTGTTCCTTGCCTTGTAGGAAGTAGGAAAATTTCCTCCATCTTTGGCCATAGAAAAAATGTAGGAGATAGGTTTGTTTAATTCCACGTAATTGGTTTAAGAAATCTCCTCCCTTCTTCCTCTTCTACTTTCATCCCATCTCGACTTTTTGTTGGAATGATCAAAACTGAATTTTCCTCCTTCCTTCTTTGGTTGAGAGTTCTTCTTAGCGCAACACATTTCATCCATGCGGATGAACTTATCAGCCTAGAAATGGAAACCTTGTAGACCTCTACACCCATTGACATAAAGTTCCTTCGAGAAAGGAGTCTGTTCAATTAACCCTCAGCATATTGCCATAAGTTTTCTCTATTGGTCATGTTTTCTTCTTTTAGTGCCTCTGTGTTGGATCTCCTTCGATATTCACCAAGCAACGATCCTTGTCCTTGTTTGACATTAGCCAACATGCTAAAATCTATGGTAGGACCTTTGCATATGCAGAACTGTTGAAAATTCATAAGACAATTGTTCCCAAGAGAAAATATCTTCTCCATGTAGTGCCTATACCATTTGGTAGATGCTCCTTGGAATGTCGTGGGGAAGAGTCTACAATGTACCGCTCTAGAAGCGTTATGCAAATCCATTTGACTCTTAAAAGAAAAAAGATGTTCATCAAGATCAGTGATTATGTTATACTTCAGTGAAGGGATTTTAATGTTCGACGAAATTTTAACAGAAATTATCTCCTTTGTGAATGGAGCTTCACAGAAATGTTAGTAACCCTCGGGTCAAGGGAACTCTTCCCTTTAAGATCAAGCATGCCTTTTGCCATTCTGTTAGCCACGTCCCTTATGTAGGTTTCACCATCATGGTAATCCTCTCTATAAGGCTCGTATTCTTCGTGTGAGATCGAGCTACTTCACTATTCTATAGACCTTTCTGCTAGGTTCTCTTGGTTTTCCTTCCAACAATTCATCTTAGCTTTATTATCTTCTTTCTCTTGGGATTTTGGATAATATATGGTCGGTCTTTCAATCTGGGTTCCTTTATTTCTTTGTGGGCCCATGGTGCTTTTGGCCTTATCCTTGCTTTTGAGTATTGAAGTATCAAAATTTTTCCTGGGAGATTCAACTTCTTCCCCTTCTTTAGTATGCTTTGTTGTTTTGGAGGACTTCTGAGAAAGAACTTTTTCCAGAAGCTCTTGCATTGCTATGAGTTATTGTGTCAAATTTTGAATTTTGGCTTCACTTCTTATTGGCATTGCTGGTGCAGAGGGTTTTCCAATCATCACGTTCTCCAAATTAAAATTTAAAGTGTTATTTTCCTCCAAGGTTCCTGTTTATATAATTTCTTCATTTGAAACATTAATCTTCCTAGTCTTCACCATTTTCCTGAAACAAAGTTTAACTTAATTAGTTTAAAAGTAAGGTAAAGAAACATCGGGTTGGAGGATCGGACTCTCCTTCTAGTGCCAAAATGTTGAAGCAAAATTTAGCTCAACACTCGAGATAGTGTAGAAGGTGATCTTATTGAGAACATCTCAATAACACCCCTTGATTTTAATATAATCACGAGGTTGTCCAAAAGCTGAAATCACTTGTTCAAGGAAAAATTTAGTGAATTAAGTAAATTCACAATAGCCCTTTACTTATTGTTAGTGGGAAAAATAGACAAGTCACATATATCATAATCTCTTGTTCATTTGTTCTCTCTTGTTCATTTGTTCATAGTCATGATAGTCAATATGCAAAGTAAACTCTCATATAGTAAAGGGATTAAGTGGCCTTGTGTATATTATTAATATGCAAGTCCAAATTCAAATCCAAGTCCAAGTTTAAGTCATACACGCATCGATCATTCGACAACAGTCCAATATGCATGTCAAAGGAAGATATGTTATGAAAAATTATATTCTCAAGTCCACATATGCATTAAATTTAAAGGTTTCAATCGGCCTTTGAAATCCCCAATTCAATTTAGGGTTTACGACTTTAGAATTTTAAGAAAGAGAAAAGAATCGTTCACCCCATTTCGGCAAGGATGGGATTCTATTTATAGAGGTAACGACAAGCGGGATGGTTGACACGTGTCCGTCCAGTTAGATGTGCGCCATCTATTTGCATTGTTGATATTCTACATCCTCATCATGCATTGAGGTCCAACATCCACTGCTATCTGTTGATATTCGATATCCTCGCCATCTATTGAGATTCGGTATCCCTTGCTACTTGTAGGTACTTTTCAATGGCTATTGTTTTAAAGGCTCGACATTGGTTACTGTATCTAATGTTTTTATAGAGACTCGATATCTTCTCTTCATGAATAGTACTAGATATGCTTCATTGGCATGGCATTCACGCTTTATGATGCTGCATTTTTTAAGCTCGACATCCCTACTGTCTTTTAGAAACTCGACACCCACTAGGCATCAAGTGTTCGATACATTTCTTCGTTGTTAAGGCTTCGACATCACTTCTTACTTGTGAATGTTTATTGATGCTTATCGTTTCTTTGAGGTTTGCCATCCCATAGAGGTTCGATATCTCTTTATGCTCTGTTTAGATGCTCGACACCCTAATGACCATAAAGGTTTGACTTCATCTTCCATTTTAGATGATCGACACCTTATATAAGTGTTGAGGCTCGATATCTGCCTTATTTTAAATGGTCGATGCCCCTTTTATAGCTATAATGGTTTGTCATTCTTACAGTGTTTAAGTTCGACAACCTTTTGTGATTTGATTTCTCAATTATTCGATGATTCCTTTGAGTTACTTAACTCTTGAGTAGGAGCCCAACTATTACCGTCATATTAGATATTCGACACCATCTTATTGATGGAGTATTATTAGTGATTCATTTGGTCACTGATTCAATACTTAATATATTATCATATAGTTATCAGTTTGCCACATCACCATGTTTCTACAGGCTCGATATCTGCTTTTTGGGATGTAAGCATACCTCCCATGTTTCTTTCAAGTACACTTACAATCAGATAATATGTGGATAACATTTGCTCACTCCTTGTACAAGAAAAGCCTTTTACACTTTAGTGTAAATCCAAGTCCTGGTATAGAGACTAGAATTTATCATAAATTCAATTGATAAAAGACCAGAAAACCATCTGATTGGAAGTTCAAAAATCTGCCTAGCAAGAAATCCATTAATTCTTTTAATAAGAAGGCCAAAATCCATCATAAATTCTTTTTAATAAGAAGGCTAGAAATCAATTTGGCAAGAAGATCATAAATTCATCAGTTAAGAAAACTAGAGACCCATCTGGTATGAAAACCATAATTTCATTGAATAGAAGACCAGAAATCCATCTGGTAATAATACCATAACTTCATTTAATAAGAAGGCCAGAAATCCATTTGGTAATAAGTAGTCTATTTATAAGAAGACCAGAAACCCATCTGGCACTTATAAGAAAATCAGAAACTTTCAATTTAATGGAAGGATCCATCTTTTACTTAATAGCAAACCAGAATTCTGGCTAATGATGAAGATTCCTGTTATTTGATTGAAAATTGGAATCCCAACCTAAGAATAAGAGATTGAGAGCTAATTCAATTCCGACCTTTGAGGAACGAAGCTCCAAACTCAAATAATGATTTATTTCTTTACCTCCCCTTTGAACTTTGCTTTAGTTATTTTAATCCTAGCTTAGTGCCATATTAGTCATATTTAATTACACTTCCTCCTAGAAGATTACTTTGGTCCATTCTCATGATGAATTCACTCTTGTTTGATTGATTTCCTTTGTCCCTTATTACCTTTTTGATAAATACTTAGGCTTTGATCTTTTTCCCCCTTACTACCATCTTAGGTAGTGATTTAGGCTTTGGACTTTTTCGGCCCTTACTACCATCTTAGGTATTGAGTTAGGCTTTGGAATTTTTCCCCTTACTACCATCTTAGGTAGTGATTTAGGCTTTAATCCCTTTTGCCCCTTACTACCATCTTAGGTAGCGATTTGAAATTTCCCCTTACAACTATCCAAAAGTCAAAAGACACCTCTTCAATGATACATATGTTAGATGTGTGCCAACTATTTTCATTGTTGATATTCGATAACCCCATCGTCCATTGAGGTCCAACATCCCCTGCTATCTATAGATATTTTATATCCTCGCCATTCATTGAGATTCAGCATCCCTTGCTACTTGCAGGTACTTTTCAACGACCATTGTTGTGAAGGCTTGACATTGGTTACTGTATCTAAGGATTTTAAAGAGACTCGATATCTTCTCTTTATAAGCAATGCTTGGTATGATTCATTAGCATGGCATCTATGCTTTATGACGCCTGGTGTTGTTTAAGATCGACATCCCTACTATCTTTTAAAAACTCAACCCCTCTATGCATCGGGCGCTCGATACATTTGTTCGTTGTTAAGGCTTCGACATCACTTCTTACTTGTTAATGTTTGATGATGCTTATCGTTTCTTTGACGTTCGCCATCCCATAAAGGTTCGATACCTCTTCATGCTTTGTATAGATGATCGACACACTAATTACCATAAAGGTTTGACTTCACCTTCCATTTTAGACGCTCGACATCCTCTATAGGTGTCGAAGCACGTTATCACCCTTGTTTTTTATGCTCGACTCCTCTTTTATAGCTATAATGATTTGTCATTCTTACAATGTTTAAGTTCAACAACCTTTTGGTGATTCGATATCTCAATTATTCGTCGATTCCTCTAGGTTGCTTAACTCTTGAGTAGGAGCCTAAAATTTTCCATTATATTAGATATTCAACACCATCTTATTGATGGAGTATTATTAGTGACTCATTTGGTCAT
Organism: Allium fistulosum; assembly: GCA_030737815.1. Lineage (NCBI taxonomy): Eukaryota > Viridiplantae > Streptophyta > Magnoliopsida > Asparagales > Amaryllidaceae > Allium > Allium fistulosum. The sequence goes on along the minus strand of CM060906.1, from coordinate 296,193,767 downwards.
TGATTCAAAAATTAATATATTATCATATAGTTATCGGTTCTCTACATCATTATGTTTCTACGGGCTCGATATCTGCTTTTTGGGATATATCCATACCTCCCATGTTTCTTTCAAGTACAGTTGGCAATCAGAAAATATGTGGATACTAATTTCTAAATCTTGATATTTTGTCTTTTTACCGATCAGTCTTCAAACTTGATTATCCTGTACATGTGCAGACCTATGTAATATCCTGCAAAATAGTCTATACAACTTTAAAAAACATTAGTACCTATATTCATATGGTTGTTGTCATCAAAATCAATATCTGTGGTATTAGCACATAATACTCGTGTTCATTTACTTCAACATCATCATCAACGACCTAGACATCTTCATCTAGTTCAACTCCATCTAATACGTCATTGTTAAGTGGTCCTATATCATTAGCATCTTCTTTTATTTAGAGTATTTCGTATTCCTTCGGATAATTTTGGTACGCTTGATCATCGGTTATGATTATATCCCCCTTGGATGACCATCTAGGTTTTGTTTTAGTGACAGCCCACCAGTCGTCCTTGTTGTTCTTCATGGCAGGATAAGGCACATAATAAATTTGTGTTAATTGCATCGCTAGCACAAATGGATTATTTCCTTTATATCGACTTTTATTATTTACCTCAATAATAGGATAATCTGTACGTATACGATGTACTCCTACATCGGGAGAAGTATCAAACCAATAACATTTGAATAAAAATATTTAAGCTTCGGTATTGTAGAATAATCGAGTGCAATTATTTTCTGTCACACTCCATAATAATCTTGTAAATGATCACCATGTTCAATGCGAGCTTTTTTTCCATCTATTTTTAAGGTGACCTAGGTACCCTCATATCAAAAGGTTATCTATTATACATGTACTATTTTAATTTTGAAAAAGAATATATAACTTCTAATTTTATGTTACGTACCTCTCAAAAGGATATATCCATTTTTATTGCACCGGTCCTTGTATTAAATCTTTAGTTGGTAGAAGTACAGGTAGATGTTCCATGCAGTTGAATACTCCATGGGAAATTATATTCTCCAATTTATATAATAATTTGTATGTATCTGTTTCAGTTTTTTCAAATTATTTTTGTTAAGTGTGGTGGAGCACAACTCTTTGTAGAACAAAACAAGTTCGGTAATAGGCATCCACACCTTCGACGGCAAAAGCTCCTTAAATACTATCACGAAAAGAATCTCTATAAAAATAGAACAATCATGACTCTTTAATCCCAATAGTTGAAGATCCTTTATATTAATACTGTTGGAACCGGGCTAGACCGTAGTAGCAGAAATGAGTGAATTTTAATTGTTTTTGCCATTTTAGATCTTTATTGGGCCTATGAAGTCTAATTTATTTAGAACATTTCTAAATTACTTTTAAATCAAATCATTATTTTATTTAAATTTATAGTATAGTTTTATATTATGTAATTAATATTATATTATATATACATGTATCATATACACATTTATATGTGTGTGCATGTGTAACATGGCAATCCATACAAGGTTTAACATGTTCATGTATAAGTGCTGGAATTTACACCGCAATAGACATGTTAGCTTCTCTAGTAATAAATATATCATCCAAACGTATGCTTTAATTTATGTATACTAAATATTACAAATATATATATATAAACATATATTTTATTTTAAATAATATATATATGGAATTTATAAAATACATATGTATATATAAAAATTTATGTATATGTATATTTAAAATCATTTAAAATTTTATTTATTTATTCTGTTATGAAATACGAAAAAAATTGATTTTTTTTGTAAAATAAACGTATTATATATAGGGGGAATTAGGAAAAAGGACAAACTTTGAGAAAAAATTAAGCTAAAGGATATGAAGTTTTATTTTTAGCCTGAAGGACAAATGCTAGTTATAATTAGCATTATATTCAACTTTTACACTATACAAAATGCTAGTTATATCTAGCATTATATTCAGTTTTACACTATACAAAATGCTAGTTAAAACTAGCAGTGTCCTTCAGCCTAATTTTTTTTCTATGTTTGTCCATGTGTCTATTTTCCTGTCATATATATGTGTGTGTGTCTAGCAAAATAGTTTTATATATATACTAATATCTAAATGACTTATATATATATATATATATGTATGTATGTATGTATGTATATAAACATACCTGATGATTCTCACGACAAAATTAGTTTTCTAAATTTAAAATTTTATATATTTATTAAATTAATTTTTGCAAGGAAATTTAAATAATTTTATAAAACTATTTGTAACGACCCGTATTTTTACGGATCGACAAGTTCGTCAAAATTTGGAATTTTAGTGTTGTTGAGCCATTTCAGATTTTAGGCAAAATATGGCTAAGTCCTAAGTCGTTCACGACTTAGTATAGGTCGTAAGTCGTATACGACTTAGGGGATAGGAGCGACCCAGGGATTTGGAGAGTTAAGAGTTAAGTCGTGACCGACTTATGTGGGTTAGACGACCTAAGGAAGTTTTGGAGCGACTTAGAGGTTAGGTCTTCTTGGTTTAGGTCGTAGACGACCTAAGAGGTAGCGCTACCTAGTGTGTGAGCGACCTAAGTTTGGGAATTGTATTGTTAGGTCGTCTAGATGACCTAAGGAGGTGAATTGGTTAAGTACTAGGTCGGTTGGAACGACCTATAGAATGTTAGCGACCTAAGGATTTTAGGTCGTAGGTGGTAAGGTCGTATGGTAGGTCGAGCGACCTAAGCGTTGAAGACTTATGGGATGTTAGCGAGTTATGAGGGTTTACGACCTAGTGGTTATCTAGTTAGTATAGTTAGGTCGACAACGACCTAGAGAAGCTGGGTAACAGTGAGCGACCTAGTAGTTTAGTGTTAAGTCGCGTGGGTCTAAGTGTTAGGTCGTAACATTTTTAGGTCGCTAGGCTATTACACTGTTAGGTCGCTGGGTTGTTGAGGCGCGTGAGTGTTAGGTCGCGTAAGGACTTAGCAGTTAGGCCGCTGAGGAGTTAAGTCGTAGCTGTTAGGTCGCTGGGAGCTTGGATGCGCAGAAGTGTTAAGTCGGTGAAGGCTTAGGTCGGAGGGGTCTTAGGTCGTAAGTCGGAGACGACTTATGGAGATAGCCGAGTTACGACTTAGTGAATTTTCAGCTATAAATAGGAAGGGTTTTTCTCACTTTTTGGGATCCGGATTTCGAAGCGACGAAGTGCTGCCATTTTGAGAGCTCGACTTCCACACTTCTTCACTTCTTTTCTCCACTCTAATCTAGTGCTTCCATCCATCCAAGTTAAAGATCAAATTGAAGATTCAAGAGCTTAGATTGAAGATCTTCATCCTTTGAAGTGAGAATTCTTCGTTTGAAGAGGATTTGTGATAGATCAAGTTAGATCCTTCGCTGTCCAGATCTGAAGCGTGTTGATTTGGGGTTGTTTAGGTGATTTGGTGAGTGGTGATTATCTCTCACACGGATCCAAAGGAGTATATCGGATTGTTGGCTCGATTTGGTGTTAAAATAGTGATTTTCATGCATTTTCTTCATCCTAAGTGTAGATCCATGTAGATCCATTGTTCATGATGATTTGACAACCATTTTACTAAGTATTAACCTATGCAAGTTCATTCATCAAGATTGTAGAGATATTTCTCATGATTTCATGATTGTTAGACTTTCAACTCTTTAATTACGAAATTGCCATTTTTGTGATAATTGTCTACTTAGATCATATTTGAAAGCTTGATTGTTTGGATTAATGTTTGATTTGGTTGATTTCTATGAATTAGATGATTGATGATTTGATTTTGACCGAAGACGATTCAAAAGCTGAGGGAAAGGCTCTTGAATTGGAAAAACTGCTTGTGGCATATGTAGCGGAGGATGAAGCTCTTATGCATAGATTTGATGATGATGTTGAGATAAAGCTTTGCGAGGATGTGATGAAGCGAAGCATGATATGAGATAGTCTTGGTCTAATCCAGACGGGATCATTCCAAGCAGATTGATAACTCGGTGATATGGTTCGAGTTTGAGGATAATGGATGCTCGAGAGGCGCTTGAGCTAGTATGGAAATAGTCGTCAAGGAGGATGACTAGGAGGCTTGGATAGCATCGTTGTTGAAGGTTCTAGCAGACTCAAAGCAAGGGTACGTTTGGGCAGTTGCGAAAATCCCAACGACAATGAATTGATGGTCGAGTACCCTGGGTAGTTGCGAAAATCCTTGGCACGGGCTGCGACGACGTGCGGAGTACTGTTTGGAACCGGGGTTTCCATTAGCCCTTGACGGACGGTTGAAAGAATGTGCCGGTTATTCAATTAACGGTGATATTGAAGTAGTGATAACAGTGATAGCCAGAGTCATGGATGTTTGGTTGTATCGTCATTCGGTCTCAAGAGCGGTATTTTCTGGGTGCTTATCTGATCTTGGTTTAGGCCTTGGGGGTTTGTACTTGGAAAACATCGCCCTTGACTCGAGTGATAATTGCTTTACTTTATATTGTATGCTCTGCTATGTTTGCTTCTACTTAGTGTGTGTCTGGGGGCTATCACTGTAGAAAGAGGTTGGAGTGAGGGTTGTATTCCTATTCCTTTTTCCTTTATACTCTTTTGGTATGTTGTTAGTTAATTTACTGCTCACTAAGACTGTTGTCTGACTCAAGGCTTTATGTTTTAACTCTTATTGCCTTGGGCTGTTCGTCCATTTTGGGACGGACAGACTAGGTAGCAGGTGACAGGTGCTGTTCTCTTTTCACGGTGCTGATATCGAAGACGAGCTGGAGTATTTCATATTGTTTCTTCTTACTATATGTACTGGATGTTCCGCTGCTTTGTATTCTCTGAATTTTATGTAGTGAGGCTTATTGTATTGACTATTGAGATGTTGTATTCAACTATTATGAAGTTTTATTGATGAGATTCTATTCTGTGAAGCTTCACTATGTATATATTCTATTGTATTTTGTCCATGCGCCGTGAGTAATACGATAGATTCTGTTGTTTTAATTTACCTTGACAATCGTCCAGGGTCGCCTGGCACACTTTACAGCGCACTATCCCTAGATTCGGTGCAGGGGTCATGGGCGGTCGTCACATTTGGTATCAGAGCATTGGTTAATCAATATTACCCAACGCTCGCTGACGTAACTACGTATGAGAGACGTAATTGTATTTTGATGGATGAATACTATATATAATATAGTAGTTTAGTTGAGTTTGAGTCCTTTATGCAGTTGTTTCTCTAGATGTTATGATCATTCCTTTTTATAGATATTGAGAATGAGTCGAAGAGGGAGACCAGCTGCTAGGGAAGGCCGTGCTACTGAAGGGACTGCTGACTATGCAGCTATGTTCGAAGCTATGATGACTTCGATCATGAGAAGGATACTAGTTCCGGGGACAGTAGTTGATGTTGGAGTACAAGTCCAAACTCCAAAGCCGGTGGATTTCGCTAAGTTGTGTAAGGACTATACTGCTCTTGGAGGAAAGGTTTTCTTGGGAACAGAATCAACTATCGAAGTCCATAGATGGATAGATGCTTGTAGAAGGATCTTTGGTGATTTGGGAATTGATGATGCAACTAAGAGGAAGTTGGCATCAAGGCAGCTTCAAGGGAGAGCTTCTGATTGGTGGAACTCTATTACCATCAATACACCGGAGGAAGAGATTACTTAGGAGCAATTCCAAGTCAGATTTGAGGCTAAGTTCATTTCTACAGCTCAGAAGTCTGTTCTGTTCAAGAAGTTTGTGGAGCTCAAGCAAGGTGGAAGACCAGTTCTTGAGTATGTTTCTGAGTTTGAAGCATTGTCCAAGTATGCTCGGTCATATATTGAATCTGCATATCAGAAGAATGAGAAGTTTGTGACAGGCTTGGACAGTTATCTTGGGAGACAGTTGGTGGATCATTTGGATGATTCATTTGAGAAGCTTGTGGAGAAGGCTCTCAAGCATGAGAGTCTGTTTCCTAAGGAAGGATCTGTTGTTGCTGTAACCAGGGAAGAGTCTAAACCCCAGCAGGGTGGAAACAAGAAGAGGAAGTAGCAGCAGCAGAAGGGTAAGGATGGCCAGAAGAAGCCAAAGGGCGAAGTGACCTGCTACAACTGTCAGCAGAAATGCCATCTCTCCAGGGATTGCAAGTTTCCGAAAGCGCCGGCGAAGTGCCACAACTGTGACAAGCCGGGGCATTTCAGGAAGAATTGTCCAGAACCGAGGAGGGACAAGCAGATTGTGCAAGCTTATGCTTTGGGAGCTGTTCCGTCGTCTTCGAAAGCTCCTACCGCTGAAGAGAAGGGAAAGAGTGTGGTGGTTCAAGGTACTCTTTTCCTATGTGGTGTTCCCGTTAGAGTTTTGTTTGATACTGGAGCGTCGCATTCGTTTGTTTGTAGTGAACTCGTAGGCCGGTTAGGTTTGGAACCGGATATTGTTGATAGGCCATTGGTCGTGACTAATCCAGTTGGGGGTTCGTCTTGTTTGTGTATGTTATGTCGTGGTCTGATTGTATCGAGTCATGGTTGCTCTTTTGTTTGTGATTGTTTTGTTCTGAACTTTGCGGGGTTCGGAATTATTTTGGGTATGGACTGGCTTAGGAAGTATGCGGCAAAGGTTGATTGCGAAAGGTTGGAAGTGACAGTCGAGAATGTGGAGGGGCAAAAGATTGTGATACGATGTAAGCATGAAGAAGGCGTCTTCATGAGCTTCATGTATTCGCTAGTTGTTCCACGGGATGGACTGTCATCGGTGCCAATCGCTAATAGATTCGAGGATGTCTTTGACGAAGTCAAAGGGTTGCCGCCGCATAGAGAGATCGAGTTTCGTATAGATCTAGTTGAAGGAGCCAGACCTGTTGTGATGCCTCTTAGGCGGATGGCGCCTAGGGAACAGCAAGAGTTGAGGGTGCAAGTTGATGATCTTTTGCAGAAAGGATTCATTCGGCGTAGTGTGTCCGAGTGGGGTGCACCAGTTGTGTTTGCAACCAAAGCAGATGGATCGCTGAGGTTGTGTGTGGATTATCGAGAGCTGAATAAGATGACTAAGAAGAACAAGTATCCATTGCCAAGAATAGATGACTTGTTTGATCAGCTTCACGAAGCCAAGGTGTTTTCTCAGATGGATTTGGCAACGGGATTTCACCAGTTGAGAGTGGCTAAGGATAGTGTGCCGAAGACAACTTTTAGGACACCATCTGGTTTCTTTGAGTGGCTGGTAATGCTGTTTGGATTGACTAACGCGCCAGCATATTTTGTGGATCTTATGAATAAAGTGTTCAGAGATCAGTTGAACAAGTTCGTACTTGTGTTCGTGGATAATATTCTGATTTATTCCAGAACTGAAGAAGAGCACAAGACACACTTGCGTATTGTTTTGGAAATCTTACGGAAACATCAGCTGAAGGCTAAGTTTTCGAAGTGTCACTTCTGGAAGAGTGAAGTGAGGTTCTTAGGCCATGTTATCTCTGGAAATGGAATAGCGGTTGATCCCGCTAAGGTGGCAGCAATCCAGGATTGGGTTAGACCTAAGAATGCATCTGATGTGAGAAGTTTTCTTGGATTAGCAGGATATTATCGACGGTTTATCAAAGACTTCTCCAAGATAGTTGCACCGTTAACAGGATTGACGAAAAAGAACCAAGTGTTTAGATGGGATGATAAGTGTGGGCAAGCTTTCAGAATCCTGAAAGAGCGATTGACGAGTGCTCCTGTTTTGATTATTCCTAGTGGGAATGATGAGATGGTGGTTTACACCGACGCATGTGGTACTGGACTTGGAGCAGTGCTGATGCAGAGGGATAAAGTTGTTGCGTATGCGAGTCGACAACTGAAACCGCATGAAAGGAATTACCCGACTCATGATTTGGAATTAGCGGCGATTGTTTTTGCTCTGAAGATGTGGAGACATTATCTATTGGGAGTTCGATTCGAGTTGTTTACAGATCATAAGTCGTTGAAGTATCTTTTCTCCCAAAAGGATTTGAATCTTCGGCAGCAACGTTGGCTAGAGTTTTTGGCATCATATGATTTTGGTATAGCTTATACTCCGGGAAAAGGTAACGCAGTGGCAGATGCGTTAAGTCGAAGACATGCAGGACTGGGAGCCATGTTTTCTGAATGGAAGAATCTCGAGTATTTAGCTGGATTTGACTTCAGGCCTAGATGGGAATTGGAACCTGAGATGTTGGCGACTTATCGATAAGACCTTCTCTTGTGGAAAGGATTGGCGAGAGCCAAAAGCGAGACGATAAGCTTGTCAAGATTATCCATGAATTGGAATCTGGATTGGATCCAGAAAAGGATAAAGGATTCGAGGTCGATCGAGAGGGTTGGCTTCGAAAGCAAGGACGACTAGTTGTTCCCGATATAGATGAATTGAGGAGTGAAGTTCTGAAGGAAAGTCATCACTCAAAGTTGACAATTCATCCAGGTGGAAATAAGATGTATCGGGATATGAAGAGAACCTACTACTGGGAAGGTATGAAGAAGGATGTTGGAAATTTTATTTCCAAGTGTATGAACTGCCAGTTGGTAAAAGCCGAACAGAAGAAGCCTAGTGGATTACTTCAGCCATTAGAAGTTCCTACATGGAAGTGGGAGCAGATATCGATGGATTTTATTGATGGATTACCTAGAACAAGAACGGGAAATGAAGGGATTTGGGTCATCGTAGATCGTTTGACTAAGAGTGCACGATTCATTCCTGTTCGATCGACTAGGACTGCATCAAGGTTAGCTGAGTTGTATGTTAAGTGGATAGTTCGATTCCATGGTGTTCCGAAGAGTATAGTGAGCGATCGAGATCCATTGTTCACTAGTGGATTTTGGAAGAGCTTCCAGGAAGTTTTGGGAACCAAGTTGTGTTTGAGTACAGCTTATCACCCTCAAACAGATGGTCAGACCGAGAGAGTCAACCGAGTTTTGGAAGATCTTCTTAGAGCATGTGTTTTGGACTTCGGAGGATCATGGGAAGATCACCTTCATTTGGTGGAGTTTGTGTACAACAACAGTTACCAGTCAAGCATTGGTATGGCACCGTATGAGGCATTGTATGGAAGACCGTGTAACTCTCCGACATGTTGGTTGGAAACAGGAGAAAAGCTGTTACTTGGGCCAGAGATGATTCGACAGACTTCGGATTGCATAGAGATCATTCGGCAACGAATGTAGGCAGCCCAAGACCGTCAGAAGAGTTATGCTGATAAGCGTCGTAAGGATTTGGAATTCGACGTAGGTGATATAGTTTTTGTGAAGATTTCTCCACTGAAGAATGTTATCCGATTCGGGAAGAAAGGAAAATTGACTCCGAGATTTGTTGGACCATTCCCGATCATCGAGCGAATTGGAAAGCTCGCCTATAGACTGGAGTTACCTGAGAAGATGTCGAGTGTGCACAATGTTTTTCACGTATCATATCTACGGAAGTATGTGCACGACTCGAGTACGGTGGTTTCTGCTGATAGCTGTGAAGATTTCCAAGTTGATCCAGTCGATAGAAGACCTCGTAAACCGCTTCGTGTTGTGGAAACCGACACGAAACAGCTTAGGAGGAAGGTAGTTAAGTTGCTCAAGATACAATGGAGTGATGATGATAACGACTGTACGTGGGAGGTGGAAGAGAGGATGAAGGCAGCTCATCCCGAACTCTTCAAGGTATGGCCCTAAGGTGTCGTATCATCTAACAACATTGTAAATTGTTCTATGTTTTAGAATCCTGCATGCTAAGCTAGAATTGGATGCATGGTTGGCTGATTGCTATGGATGGTAGGCATGCAGAATAGTCTTTGATTGCTTTGTTTGTTTGGAATTTCGGGGGCGAAATTCCTAAGGGGGAGAGAATGTAACGACCCGTATTTTTACGGATCGACAAGTTCGTCAAAATCTGGAATTTTAGTGTTGTTGATCCATTTCAGATTTTAGGCAAAATATGGCTAAGTCCTAAGTCGTTCACGACTTAGTATAGGTCGTAAGTCGTATACGACTTAGGGGATAGGAGCGACCCAGGGATTTGGAGAGTTAAGAGTTAAGTCGTGACCGACTTATGTGGGTTAGACGACCTAAGGAAGTTTTGGAGCGACTTAGAGGTTAGGTCTTCTTGGTTTAGGTCGTAGACGACCTAAGAGGTAGCACGACCTAGTGTGTGAGCGACCTAAGTTTGGGAATTGTATTGTTAGGTCGTCTAGATGACCTAAGGAGGTGAATTGGTTAAGTACTAGGTCGGTTGGAACGACCTATAGAATGTTAGCGACCTAAGGATTTTAGGTCGTAGGTGGTTAGGTCGTATGGTAGGTCGAGCGACCTAAGCGTTGACGACTTATGGGATGTTAGCGAGTTATGAGGGTTTACGACCTAGTGGTTATCTAGTTAGTATAGTTAGGTCGGCAACGACCTAGAGAAGCTGGGTAACAGTGAGCGACCTAGTAGTTTAGTGTTAAGTCGCATGGGTCTAAGTGTTAGGTCGTAACATTTTTAGGTCGCTAGGCTATTACACTGTTAGGTCGTTGGGTTGTTGAGGCGCGTGAGTGTTAGGTCGCGTAAGGACTTAGCAGTTAGGTCGCTGAGGAGTTAAGTCGTAGCTGTTAGGTCGCTGGGAGCTTGGATGCGCAGAAGTGTTAAGTCGGTGAAGGCTTAGGTCGGAGGGGTCTTAGGTCGTAAGTCGGAGACGACTATGGAGATAGCCGAGTTACGACTTAGTGAATTTTCAGCTATAAATAGGAAGGGTTTTTCTCACTTTTTGGGATCCGGATTTCGAAGCGACGAAGTGCTGCCATTTTGAGAGCTCGACTTCCACACTTCTTCACTTCTTTTCTCCACTCTAATCTAGTGCTTCCATCCATCCAAGTTAAAGATCAAATTGAAGATTCAAGAGCTTAGATTGAAGATCTTCATCCTTTGAAGTGAGAATTCTTCGTTTGAAGAGGATTTGTGATAGATCAAGTTAGATCCTTCGCTGTCCAGATCTAAAGCGTGTTGATTTGGGGTTGTTTAGGTGATTTGGTGAGTGGTGATTATCTCTCACACGGATCCAAAGGAGTATATCGGATTGTTGGCTCGATTTGGTGTTAAAATAGTGATTTTCATGCATTTTCTTCATCCTAAGTGTAGATCCATGTAGATCCATTGTTCAAGATGATTTGACAACCATTTTACTAAGTGTTAACCTATGCAAGTTCATTCATCAAGATTGTAGAGATATTTCTCATGATTTCATGCTTGTTAGACTTTCAACTCTTTAATTACGAAATTGCCATTTTTGTGATAATTGTCTACTTAGATCATATTTGAATGCTTGATTGTTTGGATTAATGTTTGATTTGGTTGATTTCTATGAATTAGATGATTGATGATTTGATTTAGACCGAAGACGATTCAAAAGCTGAGGGAAAGGCTCTTGAATTGGGAAAACTGCTTGTGGCATATGTAGCGGAGGATGAAGCTCTTATGCATAGATTTGATGATGATGTTGAGATAAAGCTTTGCGAGGATGTGATGAAGCGAAGCATGACATGAGATAGTCTTGGTCTAATCCAGACGGGATCATTCCAAGCAGATTGATAACTCGGTGATATGGTTCGAGTTTGAGGATAATGGATGCTCGAGAGGCGCTTGAGCTAGTATGGAAATAGTCGTCAAGGAGGATGACTAGGAGGCTTGGATAGCATCGTTGTTGAAGGTTCTAGCAGACTCAAAGCAAGGGTACGTTTGGGCAATTGCGAAAATCCCAACGACAATGAATTGATGGTCGAGTACCCTGGGTAGTTGCGAAAATCCTTGGCACGGGCTGCGACGACGTGCGGAGTACTGTCTAGAACTGGGGTTTCCATTAGCCCTTGACGGACGGCTGAAAGAATGTGCCGGTCATTCAATTAACGGTGATATCGAAGTAGTGATAACAGTGATAGCCAGAGTCATGGATGTTTGGTTGTATCGTCATTCGGTCTCAAGAGCGGTATTTTCTGGGTGCTTATCTGATCTTGGTTTAGGCCTTGGGGGTTTGTACTTGGAAAACATCGCCCTTGACTCGAGTGATAATTGCTTTACTTTATATTGTATGCTCTGCTATGTTTGCTTCTACTTAGTGTGTGTCTGGGGGCTATCACTGTAGAAAGAGGTTGGAGTGGGAGGGTTGTATTCCTATTCCTTTTTCCTTTATACTCTTTTGGTATGTTGTTAGTTAATTTACTGCTCACTAAGACTGTTGTCTGACTCAAGGCTTTATGTTTTAACTCTTATTGCCTTGGGCTGTTCGTCCATTTTGGGACGGGCAGACTAGGTAGCAGGTGACAGGTGCTGTTCTCTTTTCACGGTGCTGATATCAAAGACGAGCTGGAGTATTTCATATTGTTTCTTCTTACTATATGTACTGGATGTTCCGCTGCTTTGTATTCTCTGAATGTTATGTAGTGAGGCTTATTGTATTGACTATTGAGATGTTGTATTCAACTATTATGAAGTTTTATTGATGAGATTCTATTCTGTGAAGCTTCACTATGTATATATTCTATTGTATTTTGTCCATGCGCCGTGAGTAATACGATAGATTCTGTTGTTTTAATTTACCTTGACAATCGTCTAGGGTCGCCTGGCACACTTTACAGCGCACTATCCCTAGATTCGGTGCAGGGGTCATGGGCGGTCGTCACACAATTTGAAAGATAATTTTGTTTTTAATATTTCTTTAGAAATCCAAAAGGTATTTTAACATTCAATATTTTATATATATTTATAATTTAAAAATAAAATTTTTAATTCAATTATTAATTTTGCAAGTATTTGAATATTTAAATATACGTAAAAAGTTTGGTTTTTTATTTGCTAAAAATACATCAGGCATGAATTTAAAAAATATTTTATATAATATATTTGTTATTATTATGAACTTATGAAATTAATTGATTTAAATAACATTTAAATAATATATATATATATATGCATACTAAAAATATTTTATTTATGCCGAAACTTATTTAAATATAAAACCATTTATATAAAATTTTAAAACCATATTTTGTATGAATAAGAGTTAATAATTATGTTAACAAACTTATATTATTTAAATACTATATATTAAAATAATTTAGATCAAAAATAAATTTTCCTTTATGCCGTGAATATTAAAAGCATTTATATGTCAAAATAACCTTTTTTAAACTATACAAGCATATAATTATACAACCATTCTGAATATGACGATATACCGATATACTAGATTCATCACCTAACTAACAATACAGTATATGATATATGAATTATCTAAAAATTAATTTATTATTAAAGATAGAGATGCTTATATATGATATATGAATTATCTTAAAATTAATTTAAGCGGTAAATGAGTGTGGGCTGAGATGCTTTTATAGAGGAGAGACTGAAGAGATTAGAGAGATAAGTTAGGATCAAGATCCACATTTCTCTCATACCCATTCTTTCCTCTAATCAAGTCAAAACCCAACCTACTTGCCATCATATAGCCGCACCCTACCTGGTCTATTATGGTCGAAATACATATACCTCCATGTGGGCTTTAAACCCATATTTAGCTCACACAATTTACCACATTTAAGTCCAATTTAAGCACGTATCAGTATCGTATATCGATTAGTATATTTATAACTATTATAAATATATATAATAATATTGTTTAACACATCGAATAAAATTTCATAATTAATAGTTCATAAATATTAATTTCTTTAATTAATTTATAATAACTACAAATTAATTAAATTTACTTAGTCAAAGAAGTATTCACCGTTTCGTTTTTGCGACTCTTAGGGTGTAAATTTGGTCAGCGATTAATACCGAACAATTTGAATATTACTGTTCACACATCACTTAGCAGGTGGTGTGACATTGTAACTAAATTTATCGCTTAATTGGTTTCAGTAAAATCCAATTTTACTTTATTAAGCGATACCTAATTATGACAATTATTTACACCAATTCTTTCGCCAAAACTATATTATTTTGGACTTATGGAATTTATTAATAGTAAATATTCCAGTGTCATCCATATTCAAATCTATAGTCCAAACACAAAGTCCTTTGTTCAATTATAATAATTATTATTAACCGAACTGCTCTGGCCAGTGACTTTGAGTTGATCGTGATACTAATGTCATACAACCAAGAGGACGAATCCTCTCTTAAATAATGTTTCACTTCCAATGCTTCCACTCGACCCAACTATAGTTGTTCGATGGACATCGTGTCACGATTTAACTATAATCAAAGCAGAGCTTCCATATTGATATTTTCTGTTCAACCTTAGTTATATTAACCAATAGAAAACTATCGAGTGAGTCATTCCATAATTATTCAATAATTATCAGTATATATTCCCTTGGTTCCCTATGTAGCCATAGGTTGTACACTCCCCAACATTTAGAAAGCGTTATGTACTCTAGTCTCAATAGAAGTATCGATATCCAGTCTCGACACATCTTAACTAGGAATATTTAAAACAGTATTTAAATTTAATTGTGATAAATTACTCATGGTTACAACACTTCGTAACTACTATCACAAAACATACCATCTATGAATTTTCTACTAAATATATTTTTAATTATATTACCTAATTAATATAATACATTATATTCAGTATAAACAGAAAGAAAACACCTTTTATTTCGAACAAGATTGGTTATCGAGTTAGATATATGTAACAATTAAATAATTGCCCCTAGGACATACCTCTAACTTTGTCAATCTCCCACTTGCACTTAGGGCCAAATATGGAATCTCAATCCCATCCCTTTGATCTGTTTGATGAGAAATGATCGAGTTAGACCCTTGTGAATGAATCTTCTATGTTGTTTAATTATCTACTATTTCAATCAACTCTCTCTGATGATGATAAACTACCTTTATCATGTTGAACTATTCAGAGTATGTTTCTCGACCTCTAGTGAGCTCTTATTATTACATTGTTATCATATAACAATGATTAGTATTCTTAATACTTAGAATCACCCTTAGCTTAGTCATAAATTTGTACTTTTATATTTATACATTGTTTCTGTCATGGTGCTATTCAAGGTGATGTAATTAGCCTTTTCATTTATTCAGCCATAATGTTTTATTTGGAACATTTCTAACATAAAGCTTATTAATTGAGGTTTGAACATAAATTTAATATTGACATATTGTACTCAATTTCATTCATGAATTTTGAGTCCGAACACTCTTTCATGAAGAAATCGTAGTTTTGTAAACAATTCGATATTGATCGCTGACCAAATTTACACCTAAATGTTACACAACTGAAATATCGAATACCCGTTTTACCATCCAATTTAAATAATTTGTAATTTTTTATAAATTAATTAAAATTTATGAATTATTAATTATAAAATTTTATTTGATGTGTTGAACAATATTAAACAGTGTATTTATAATGGTTACAAATATACTGATCAATATACGATATCGGTACACGTTTAAATTGAATTTAAGTACAATAAATATTGGTCGAGCTTGAAATGATTTAGAGGCCCATAAAGGGGACTTGAATTTTCGGCTAGAATTTGCAAGGATAGGCTAGCCATAAAGTTGGCTATGGAGGGGTTGGATTTGAATTTAAAAGGAGGAGAAAAGGTAAGAGAGAAATGAGGATCCAGATCCACATTTTTCTCCTTGTATCTCCTCTACTTAAGCATCTTTGAACCCTCATTTTCTTTTTGGGATTTTAAGCCTCCTCTTCATCTCTATTGCTGGCCAACAATTCAACCTCACCCTTCCGCATTTTCTAGAATTTTTAACATCAAATTAAAGTCAATTCGATCTGTGGTAGTTCTGTTCGGGAAGCTTGTAACTTATGGATACATGATTCAATTTAAAGAGTTAGATTCTTCGTTTCAAGGTACGAACAATTAGGATTTGGTGAAAGGTAATTTTACTTGTTTATAATGTCTATATGCTCATTCATGTCATATGCTAGCTTGGTTAGAAATTGATATCACGAATCCACATACCGATGTATTATCTACATTTGATGACAACATATATATATTTAAAAAAGAATTTGTATATGTATGTAATAACATATAGTTCATTGGTAGTAATTTTTTAAAAGTAATTGTACTTAAAATAATATTAAAAACGGATTTTTTTTACAAAGATTGATTTTAAAACACATACATAACTTTATAAAATATATGCACATTTATTTTATTAATGAATGTACATTATAGTCTCCAAAAATAAAAAATAAAAAAATAAAAAGTAAATTGTAACAACCCGGATTTTTGTATTGATTAATATCGTCGTTAGACGATTAAATCTGATTGTTAATTGCTGATGGAAGTTTTTAATCGGTAGAAATTCTTTTACAATTTTGTTAAAAGAATAAATGGGCTTTAAGCAAAATCTTGGCCGTGTTTTTATTGATGCCGTGAATATTATCAAGGGTTGATAACCCGGTTCCTCTATTATCCACTTTTCACGAACCATAAACAAAAATCACGAAAAGAATAAAAATGGTGGTCGTTCCTTTTCTTCCTCTTCGACAATCAGGGTTTTGCGAAGCGCCGACTTTATGTTGTTCGATCGCGTGATTAATCGCGAGTAGCTTCGATCGATTGCTTCCTTGTTGCTTCTTCGGCTGCTTCTATTTTGATGGAGTTTGACATCGAATCTAAGGTGAGTAATTTTTATTACTCACATCCAATTCGACTTGGTCGAATCCGTTGCTTATTTTGTTTTCGTGGTTTTCGACTTCGACTTGATTGTATCGATGTTGATTTGGGATTATGGCTTGACTTGTTCGACTTTTTATTTGGCATGGCTTCAGCTTCGTGCTTTTTTTTAGTTGTCTTTAGTAAAAGGAAATTTACTTAGATTTGTTTTCACCTTGGCACAGACTTGTTAATGGCGGCCTCGACACTTATGTTGATATTATTTAAACTGTTTTACATTTGTACCCCTGTCACTTGTTGACTTCGGTCATTGGTTGTCCACAGTATCTTTGTAGGCCACGGCTTCAATTTATTATGACTTGTTAAATTTGAATAGGTTTTCATTGCTTGAATTCCACGGTGTTGATTTTCTTTGGCTTCGCCTGTTTCTTTGATTTCGTGAATTTCTGGCTTTGACGTGGACTTGTTGCGTGAATTTCTGGTTGACTTCGACTTTCACTTAATTTTGTTCACTGACCTATACATGTTGTTACTTGATTATGGTCTCTGACTTTGGGAAGTGCTTGCTGTGCTTGGGCATCTGCAGTTTTGTTTTCTGGTCTTAGATAGGTGATAATTGAATTTTCCAGTTTCAGTAGTTGACTCTGTTTCAACTCCATTGTGTCTCTGACCTGATGGCATTTGATCCAGATTACATTTGCTCTTTGGTCTGCATACCTATAGGGTTGCTTTGTTGTTAGCTTTGAGCATGTTGCTAGACTAGTTCATTCATGTTGTTAGTATTGAATTCTGTCGATTAATTCACTTCTACTCGAGTCTGTGCCTTTATACTTGAGTCTGATACATGCATTTATCCAATTTCACAGTTGCATACAGCATGTCGCCATTTCGGTTGTTATGGTTCCATTGGTTCATCTGAGATGAGTTCTAGCTTGCATTGCTGTGTGTATACATTCATTCATGTATGTAAGTTATTGCATTGTGAATGGTTGAGTTACTCGCGGCTGTTTGGGCATCGCCTCTGGGAAATTTTTGTAGTCTGGTTTATAATGTATTATTTGTTACCAGTTGCCTCTAGTTTCATTCGTTTCAGAACTTCATGTAGGGGCTGCTCTCGTTCATTCTACTGGCATCACTAGTGCATCACTTGACTTAGGCATATGCATCTATGTTGAGATAAGTTTCGTAATTGTAGTCTTTATATCATGTTTGGTGTGAGTTTGAAGTTGTAACAATCATGTGTACATCTCTCTGTTGCATAGTTCATCTACTTGTTGTATACCTTAGGGTTCATGCTGCACTGTGACTCGAGCCTGCTTACATCGGCAGAATTATTTCATTGGGTTTGTTACACTTCATGTTGCCTTGAGTTGCATTGAAAATTTTGAAGTATTTGAGTACTCCCTCAGCTTTGCTTGAGCTTTAATCTTTGAATTTGATTTACTTGTAGTCTTGCCCTTGTGATCTTGTGGTGGCTGCAGTTTTGTTGCAGTTCTGCCCTTGTATTCTTGTGGTGGCTGTAGTTCAGATTGGGTCGTGCATTGCACAGACCATTGTATTCATTTCATTTTGGTTCGTTGATCCTTTGTGACGATTTCTAGTACGGTAGTGGCGAGGCAGTGCACGCATGCGTGTACTGCAGCCACACAATACTGACGTTTTAATTGATATTTCAATTATTTGAATTATTTTGTGTTCAATTCAATATTTGGGAATTGTATTTGATTCAGTTCGATTGATCATTTTGTTGTGTCTAATTATCTATTCGATAATTAGATTCTGAGTTTCTAATTGTTATTTAATGATTGGATTTTGTTGTTAATTGTCGTTTAGACAATTCTGATGTTTTCTAAATTATCTTCATTGATGATCTTTTCATTTATCTTTGTTGATGATTGGATTCTGCTGATTTGTTGTTTAACACTGTTAAGTGTTATATTTACCGTTATCCGATTTCTTTATTAAAAGGGTCGGATAGACGAGAATTATTGTGACTGTCGTCTATTTGATTATTTGATTATTATTGCCTCTGTGCACTAATAACTGAGTTTGAATTAGACTGACCCGTGTATTATTTTCTTTTGAATGTAATACTCGGGTCAGACCTAAGTTATTTCAGGTTGTAGATTTCTTGCTTTGGATTGCTGTTTGAACTAGGAAGACTTTTCACATATTTTGGAGTAGTCGTGTCCTGATTAGGTTGATATGTATATGTAACGACCCGTATTTTTACGGATCGAAATATCGTGAAACAGTTGTTATTTGATCGTTGTATGGTTAAGTTATTCAGAGATTAGATCGTTTGGAGCTTAGGTCGTATAACAGTTAAGTCGTAGATGACTTATAGGGGTTGGCGACCTAAGGAAGATAGGGGTAGTGGTTTAGGTCGTTTGACAGTTTGGGACGACTTATAAGGGTTAGGTCGGGTAGACGACTTAAGAAATAGGGGACCTAAGGAGTTGGCGACTCAAGGGTAGGTAGACTTAATTAAGTGACCGACCTAGTAGAGTTAACGACCTAGGGGATAAGCGGGTTAACGATTTAAGGGTTATGGGATAAGTTGTTGAAGTTTAGGTCGTCTGTATTAAGTCGTAGATGACTTTGGTGTTAGGTCGTAAGTCGTTGGGACTTGACTTAGGTGTTAGGTCGTTAGGCTGTGTACCATTAAGTCGCGACTTATGATAAGTTGTTAGGTCGCGTAGGTGCTAAGTCGTGTCTTTATTAAGTCGTATCCCAGTAAGCCATTAAGTCAGGTAAAGGTGATAGGTCGTAGCCTAGTTAAGTCGTAGAGTTGCTAAGTCGTTAAGGCGTATCTCAGTTGAGTCGTTAGGTCGCATGGGTACTTAAGTCGAAGGTCTTAAGTCGTGGGGTTTTTAGGTCGTAGGTTTTCATGAGTTGTAGGTCGTATGCTATCTGTTAAGTCGTAGGATGGGATGTCTCTTAAGTCGTAAGTCGGAGGACTGTTGAGTCGTGAGTCGTGGACGACCTAATTACGAGCGGACGACTTAAGGAGGATTTCAGCTATAAATACTCGTCCATTTCCTCACTTTTTGGGATCCGGATTTTGAAGCGACGAAGTGCTGCCATTTTGAGAGCTCGACTTCTACACTTCTTCACTTCTTTTCTCCACTCTAATCTAGTGATTCCTTCCATCCATATCGAAGATCAAATCGAAGATCGAAGAGCTTAGATTGAAGATCTACATTCTTCGAAGAGAGATTTCATCGTTTGAAGCGGATTCGTGATAGATCGAGTTAGATCCTTCGCTGTCCAGATCTGAAGTGTGTTGCTTTTGGGTTGTTTAGGTGATTTGGTGAGTGGTGATTATCTCTCACACGGATCCAAAGGAGTATATCGGATCGTTGGCTTGATTTTGTGTTAAAGTAGTGATTTCCATGCATTTTTGTAAACCTAAGTATAGATCCGTATAGATCCATTGTTCATGATGATTTGACAACCATTTTACTACATGATAACCTATGCAAGTTCATTCGTCAAGATTGTAGAGACATTGCTCATGTTTTCATGCTTGTTAGACTTTCAACTCTTTATTTACGAAATTGCCATTATTGTTAATATTGTTCATTAGATCATATTTGAATGCTTGTTTACTTGGATTAATGTTTGACTTGATTGATTGCTATGAATTAGATGATTGATGATTTGATTTAGACAAGATGGTCGAAGATGATTCAAAAGCTAAGGGAAAGGCTCTCGAATTGGAAAAGATGCACGTGGCATATGTGGCGGATGATGAAGCTCATATGGATAGATTTGATGATGATGTTGAGATGAGACTTTGCTATGATGATGATGAGGTGAAGTATGATATGAGATAGCCTTGGTCTAATCCAGACGGGATCATTCCAAGCAAGTTGATAACTCGGTGAAATGGTTCGAGTTGAGGATAATGGTTTGCTCGAGAGGCGCTTGAGCTAGTATGGAAATAGTCGTCGAGGAGGATGACTAGGAGGCTGAGATCTCATCGTTTTTGAAGGTTCTAGCATGATCAAAGCAAGAGTACGTTGGGCAGATTCGATAGTCCCTGAAGGCTACTGACTGGTAGTCAAGTACTCTGGGCAGATTCGATAGTCCTAGGCACGGGTCACGATAACGTGCGGAGTTATGTCTAGAACCGGGGTTTCCATTAGCCCTTGACGGACAGATGAAAGAATGAGCCGGTCATTCAATTAACGATGATATCGAAGCAATGATAACAGTGATAGCCAGAGTCATGGATGTTTGGTTGTATCGTCATTCGGTCTCAAGAGCGGTATTTTCTGGGTGCTTATCTGATCTTGGTTTAGGCCTTGGGGGTTTGTACTTGGAAAGCATCGCCCTTGACTCGAGTGATTATTGCTTTAATTTAAATTGTATGCTTTGTTATGTTGCTTCTACTTAGTGTGTGTCTGGGGGCTATCACTGTAGAAAGAGGTGGAGTGGGAGGGTTGTATCCCTATTCCTTTTTCCTTTATGCTCTTTTGGTATGTTGTTAGTTAATTTACCGCTCACTAAGACTGTTGTCTGACTCAAGGCTTTATGTTTTAACTCTTATTGCCTTGGGCTGTTCGTCCATTTTGGGACGGGCAGACTAGGTAGCAGGTGACAGGTGCTGTTCTTGCTTTCCACGATGCTGATGACGAAGACGAGCTGGAGTATTGCATATTGTCTTCTTACTATATGTACTGGATGTTCCGCTGCTTGTATATTCTCTGAGTGTTATGTAGTGAGGCTTGTTGTATTGACTATTCAGATGTTTGTATTCAACTATTATGAAGTTTTATTGATGAGATTCTATTTTGTGAAGCTTCACTATATATATATTCTATTGTATTTTGTCCATGCGCTGTGAGTAATACGATAGATTCTGTTGTTTTAATTTATCTTGGCAATCGTCCATGGCTGCCTGGCACACTTTACAGCGCATTATCTCTAGGTTCGGTGTAGGGGTCATGGGCGGTCGTCACATTTGGTATCAGAGCTTTAGTTAATCGATTTTACCCAACGCTCGCTGATGTAACTACGTATGAGAGACGTAATTGTATTTTGATGGATGATTACTATATATAATATAGTATCTTAGTAGAGTTTGAGTCCTTTATGCAGTTGTTTCTCAAAGGTGTGCTAATCATTCCTTTTTATAGATATTAAGGATGAGTCGAAGAGGGAGACCAGCTGCTAGGGAAGGCCGTGCTACCGAAGGGGCTGCTGATTATGCTGCTATGTTCGAAGCTATGATGACTTCGATCATGAGAAGGATGCCAGCTCCGGGGCCATCAGTGGATGTTGGAGTTCAAGTTCAAACTCCAAAACCGGTGGATTTTGCTAAGCTGTGTAAGGACTATACTGCTCTTGGAGGAAAGGTTTTCTTGGGAACAGAGTCGACTATTGAAGTCCAGAGGTGGATAGATGCTTGTAGAAGGATCTTTGGTGATTTGGGAATCGATGATGCAACTAAGAGGAAGCTTGCATTAAGACAGCTTCAAGGGAGAGCTTCTGATTGGTGGAACTCTATCACCATTGATACTCCGGAGGAAGAGATTACTTGGGAGCAATTCCAAGCTAGATTTGAAGCTAAGTTCATTTCTACAGCTCAGAAGTCTGTTCTGTTCAAGAAGTTTATGGAGCTCAAGCAGGGTGGAAGACCGGTTCTTGAGTATGTTTTTGAGTTTGAAGCTTTGTCCAAGTATGCCCGGTCGTATATTGAATCTCCTTACCAGAAGAATGAGAAGTTTGTGACAGGCTTGGACAGTTACCTTGGGAGGCAGTTGGTGGATCATTTGGACGATCCATTTGAGAAGCTTGTGGAGAAGGCTCTCAGGCACGAGAATCTGTTTCCTAAGGAAGGATCTGTTGTTGCTGCGACTAGGGAAGAGGCTAAACCTTAGCAGGGTGGAAACAAGAAGAGGAAGCAGCAACAGCAAAAGGGTAAGGATGGCCAGAAGAAGCCGAAGGGCGAAGTGACTTGCTACAATTGTCAGCAGAAAGGCCATTTCTCCAGGGATTGCAAGAATCAGAAGGTGCCGATGAAATGCCACAACTGTGACAAGCCGGGGCATTTCAAGAGGAATTGTCCAGAACCGAGGAAGGACAAGTAGATTGTGAAAGCTTATGCTTTGGGAGCTGTTCCATCGTCTTCGAAAGCTCCTACCGCTGAAGAGAAGGGAAAGAGTGTGGTGGTTCAGGGTACTCTCTCCATTTGTGGTGTTCCAGTTAGAGTGTTATTTGATACTGGGGCGTCGCATTCTTTTGTTTGTAATGAACTTGTAGGCCGGTTAGGTTTAGAACCGGATATCGTTGATAGGCCATTGATTGTGACTAATCCAGTTGGGGGTTCGTCTTGTTTGTGTATGTTATGCCGTGGTCTGATTGTATCGAGTCATGATTGCTCTTTTGTTTGTGATTGTTTTGTTCTGAACTTTGCGGGGTTCGGAATTATTTTGGGTATGGACTGGCTTAGGAAGTATGCGGCAAAGGTTGATTGTGAAAGGTTGGAGGTGACAGTCGAGAATGTGGAGGGGCGAAGGATTGTGATACGATGTAAGCATGAAGAAGGCGTCTTCATGAGCTTCATGTATTCGCTAGTTGTTCCACGGGATGGACTGTCATCGTTGCCAATCGTTAATGGATTTGAGGATGTCTTTGACGAGGTCAAAGGGTTACCGCCGCATAGAGAGATCGAGTTTCATATAGATCTAGTTGAAGGAGCCAGACCTGTTGTGATGCCTCTTAGGCGGATGGCGCCTAGGGAACAGCAAGAGATGAGGGTGCAAGTTGATGATCTTTTACAGAAAGGATTCATTCGGCGTAGTGTGTCCGAATGGGGTGCACCAGTTGTGTTTGTTACCAAAGCGGATGGATCGCTGAGGTTGTGTGTGGATTATCGTGAGCTGAATAAGGTGACTAAGAAGAACAAGTATCCATTGCCAAGAATAGATGACTTGTTTGATCAGCTTCACGAAGCTAAGGTGTTTTCTCAGATGGATTTGGCAACGGGATTTCACCGGTTGAGAGTTGCTAAGGATAGTGTGCCGAAGACAGCTTTTAGGACACCATCCGGTTTCTTTGAGTGGTTGGTAATGCCGTTTGGATTGACTAACGCGCCAGCATATTTTGTGGATCTTATGAATAGAGTGTTCAGAGATCAGTTGAATAAGTTCGTGCTTGTGTTCGTGGATGATATTCTGATTTATTCCAGAACTGAAGAAGAGCACAAGACGCACTTGCATATTGTTTTGAAGATCTTACGGAAACATCAGCTGAAGGCTAAGTTTTCGAAGTGTCACTAATGGAAGAGTGAAGTGAGGTTCTTAGGCCATGTTATCTCTGGAAATGGAATAGCAGTTGATCCCGCCAAGGTGGCAGCAATCCAGGATTGGGGTAGACCTAAGAATGCATCTGATGTGAGGAGTTTTCTTGGATTAGCAGGATATTATCGTCGGTTTATCAAGGACTTTTCCAAGGTAGCTGCACCATTAACAGGATTGACAAAGAAGAACCTAGTGTTCAGATGGGAAGATAAGTGTGAGCAAGCTTTCAGAATCCTGAAAGAGCGGTTGACAAGTGCTCCTGTTTTGACTATTCCAAGTGGGAATGATGAGATGGTGGTTTACACCGATGCATGTGGTACTGGACTTGGAGCAGTGCTGATGCAGAGAGATAAAGTTGTTGCGTATGCAAGTCGACAACTGAAGCCGCATGAAAGGAATTACCCGACTCATGATTTGGAGTTAGCGGCGATTGTTTTTGCTCTGAAGATGTGGAGACATTATCTATTGGGAGTTCGATTCGAGTTGTTTACAGATCATAAGTCGTTGAAGTATCTTTTCTCCCAAAAGGATTTGAATCTTCGACAGCAACGTTGGCTAGAGTTTTTGGCATCATATGATTTTGGTATAGCTTATACTCCGGGAAAAGGTAACGCAGTGGCGGATGCATTAAGTCGAAGACATGCAGGATTGGGAGCCATGTTTTCGGAATGGAAGAGTCTCGAGTATTTAGCAGGATTTGACTTCAGGTCTAGATGTGAATTGGAACCTGAGGTGTTGGCAAACTTATCGATAAGACCGACTCTCGTGGAAAGGATTGGCGAGAGCCAAAAGCGAGACGATAAGCTTGTCAAGATTATCCGCAATTTGGAATCTGGAGTGGACCTAGAGAAGGATAAAGGATTCGAGGTCGATCAAGAAGGTTGGCTTCGGAAGCAAGGACGACTAGTTGTTCCCAATATAGATGGATTGAGGGATGAAGTTTTGAAGGAAATTCATCACTCGAAGCTGACTATTCATCCAGGTGGAAATAAGATGTATCGGGACATGAAGAGAACCTACTACTGGGAAGGTATGAAGAAGGATGTTGGAAATTTTATTTCCAAGTGCATGAACTGCCAGTTGGTGAAAGCTGAGCAGAAGAAGCCCAGTGGATTGCTTCAGCCATTAGAAGTTCCTACATGGAAGTGGGAGCAAGTGTCGATGGATTTTATAGATGGACTACCTAGGACAAGAACGGGAAATGAAGGGATTTGGGTCATCGTAGATCGTCTGACTAAGAGTGCATGATTCATTCATGTTCGATCGACTAGGACTGCATCAAAGTTGGCTGAGTTGTATGTTAAGTGGATTGTTCGATTCCATGGTATTCCGAAGAGTATAGTAAGCGATCGAGACCCATTGTTTACTAGTGGATTTTGGAAGAGCTTCCACGAAGTTTTGGGAACCGAGTTGTGTTTGAGTACAGCTTATCATCCTCAAACAGATGGTCAGACCGAGAGAGTCAACAGAGTTTTGGAAGATCTCCTCAGAGCTTGTGTTTTGGATTTTGGAGGATCATGGGAGGATCACCTTCATTTGGTGGAATTTTCGTATAATAATAGTTACCAGTCAAGCATTGGTATGGCACCGTATGAGGCATTGTATGGAAGACCGTGTAACTCTCCGACATGTTGGTTAGAGATCGGAGAAAAGCTGATGCTTGGGCCAGAGATGATTCGACAAACTTCGGATTGTATAGAGATCATTCGGCAACGAATAAAGGCAGCCCAAGATCGTCAGAAAAGTTATGCCGATAAGCGTCGTAAGGATTTGGAATTCGACGTAGGTGATATGGTTTTTGTGAATATTTCTCCACTGAAGAATGTTATTCGATTCGGGAAGAAAGGAAAATTGACTCCGAGATTTGTTGGACCATTCCCGATCATCGAGCGAATTGGAAAGCTCGCCTATAGATTGAAGTTACCAGAGAAGATGTCGAGTGTGCACAATGTTTTTCATGTATCGTATCTACGGAAGTATGTGCACGACTCGAATACCGTGGTTTCTGCTGATAGCTATGAGGATTTTGAAGTTGATCCAGTCGTTAAGAGACCTTGTAAGCCGCTTCATGTTGTGGAAACCGACACGAAACAGCTTAGGAGGAAGGTAGTTAAGTTGCTCAAGGTACAATGGAGTGATGATGATAACGACTGTACGTGGGAGGTGGAAGAGAGGATGAAGGCAGCTCATCCCGAACTCTTCAAGGTATGGCCCTAAGGTGTCGTGTCATCTCATGATATTGTAACTTGTTCTAATTTTAGAATTCTGCATGCTAGGCTAGAATTGGATGCATGGTTTGTTGATTGCTATGGATGATAGGCATGCGGAATAGTTTTGATTGCTTTGTTTGTTTGGAATTTCGGAGGCGAAATTCCTAAGGGGGAGAGAATGTAACGACCCGTATTTTTACGGATCGAAATATCGTGAAACGGTTGTTATTTGATCGTTGTATGGTTAAGTTATTCAGAGCTTAGATCGTTTGGAGCTTAGGTCGTATAACAGTTAAGTCGTAGACGACTTATAGGGGTTGGCGACCTAAGGAAGATAGGGGTAGTGGTTTAGGTTGTTTGACAGTTTGGGACGACTTATAAGGGTTAGGTCGGGTAGACGACTTAAGAAATAGGGGACCTAAGGAGTTGGCGACTCAAGGGTGGGCAGACTTAATTAAGTGACCGACCTAGTAGAGTTAATGACCTAGGGGATAAGCGGGTTAACGATTTAAGGGTTATGGGATAAGTCGTTGAAGTTTAGGTCGTCTGTATTAAGTCGTAGACGACTTAGGTGTTAGGTCATAAGTCGTTGGGACTTGACTTAGGTGTTAGGTCGTTAGGCTGTGTACCATTAAGTTGTTAGGTCGCGTAGGTGCTAAGTCGTGTCTTTATTAAGTCGTATCCCAGTAAGCCGTTAAGTTGGGTAAAGGTGATAGGTCGTAGCCTAGTTAAGTCGTAGAGTTGCTAAGTCGTTAAGGCGTATCTCAGTTGAGTCGTTAGGTCGCATGGGTACTTAAGTCGAAGGTCTTAAGTCGTGGGGTTTTTAGGTCGTAGGTTTTCATGAGTTGTAGGTCGTATGCTATCTGTTAAGTCGTAGGATGGGATGTCTCTTAAGTGGTAAGTCGGAGGACTGTTGAGTCATGAGTCGTGGACGACCTAATTACGAGCGGACGACTTAAGGAGGATTTCAACTATAAATACTCGTCCATTTCCTCACTTTTTGGGATCCGGATTTTGAAGCAACGAAGTGCTGCCATTTTGAGAGCTCGACTTCTACACTTCTTCACTTCTTTTCTCCAATCTAATCTAGTGATTCCTTCCATCCATATCGAAGATCAAATCGAAGATCGAAGAGCTTAGATTGAAGATCTACATTCATCGAAGAGAGATTTCATCGTTTGAAGCGGATTCGTGATAGATCGAGTTAGATCCTTCACTGTCCAGATCTGAAGTGTGTTGGTTTTGGGTTGTTTAGGTGATTTGGTGAGTGGTGATTATCTCTCACACGGATCCAAAGGAGTATATCGGATCGTTGGCTTGATTTTGTGTTAAAGTAGTGATTTCCATGCATTTTTGTAAACCTAAGTATAGATCCGTATAGATCCATTGTTCATGATGATTTGACAACCATTTTACTACATGATAACCTATGCAAGTTCATTCGTCAAGATTGTAGAGACATTGCTCATATTTTCATGCTTGTTAGACTTTCAACTCTTTATTTACGAAATTGCCATTATTGTTAATATTGTTCATTAGATCATATTTGAATGCTTGTTTACTTGGATTAATGTTTGACTTGATTGATTGCTATGAATTAGATGATTGATGATTTGATTTAGACAAGATGGTCGAAGATGATTCAAAAGCTAAGGGAAAGGCTCTCGAATTGGAAAAGCTGCACATGGCATATGTGGCGGATGATGAAGCTCATATGGATAGATTTGATGATGATGTTGAGATGAGACTTTGCTATGATGATGATGAGGCGAAGTATGATATGAGATAGCCTTGGTCTAATCCAGACGGGATCATTCCAAGCAAGTTGATAACTCGGTGAAATGGTTCGAGTTGAGGATAATGGTTTGCTCGAGAGGCGCTTGAGCTAGTATGGAAATAGTCGTCGAGGAGGATGACTAGGAGGCTGAGATCTCATCGTTGTTGAAGGTTCTAGCATGCTCAAAGCAAGAGTACGTTGGGCAGATTCGATAGTCCCTGAAGGCAACTGATTGGTAGTCAAGTACTCTGGGCAGATTTGATAGTCCTAGGCACGGGTCACGATGACGTGCGTAGTTATGTCTAGAACCGGGGTTTCCATTAGCCCTTGACGGACGGATGAAAGAATGAGCCGGTCATTCAATTAACGATGATATCGAAGCAATGATAACAGTGATAGCCAGAGTCATGGATGTTTGGTTGTATCGTCATTCGGTCTCAAGAGCGGTATTTTCTGGGTGCTTATCTGATCTTGGTTTAGGCCTTGGGGGTTTGTACTTGGAAAGCATCGCCCTTGACTCGAGTGATTATTGCTTTACTTTAAATTGTATGCTTTGTTATGTTGCTTCTGCTTAGTGTGTGTCTGGGGGCTATCACTGTAGAAAGAGGTGGAGTGGGAGGGTTGTATTCCTATTCCTTTTTTCTTTATGCTCTTTTGGTATGTTGTTAGTTAATTTACCGCTCACTAAGATTGTTGTCTGACTCAAGGCTTTATGTTTGAACTCTTATTGCCTTGGGCTGTTCATCCATTTTGGGACGGGCAGACTAGGTAGCAGGTGACAGGTGCTGTTCTTGCTTTCCACGATGCTGATGACGAAGACGAGCTGGAGTATTGCATATTGTCTTCTTACTATATGTACTGGATGTACCGCTGCTTGTATATTCTCTGAGTGTTATGTAGTGAGGCTTGTTGTATTGACTATTCAGATGTTTGTATTCAACTATTATGAAGTTTTATTGATGAGATTCTATTCTGTGAAGCTTCACTATATATATATTCTATTGTATTTTGTCCATGCGCTATGAGTAATACGATAGATTCTGTTGTTTTAATTTACCTTGGCAATCGTCCATGGCTGCCTGGCACACTTTACAGCGCACTATCTCTAGGTTCGGTGCAGGGGTCATGGGCGGTCGTCACAGTATTCATGTACATTAGTTGATAATGTATTTGTATATATAACTTCCAAAGTCGACAGTTGTAGTTGTATCATATGTATCGTGTCAAATGTATTGTAACTGACATCAGTTATATAAATATAAGAATTTTGTTATCTTTGTTCCGCATTCTTTTTCTATCTGTGTTATTATTATATATATTGTCCTAAACTATTATGAACCATCGTAGTTCGTTTTATACTGGTAATTGGGTATGTCGATGGGAGTAAATAAATAAGCGATGAAAAATGAAAAATATATACCACTCCTATCGAGGTAACCAATACTAGTGTAAGGCCAACTACGGATGGCCGCTCCTATCCAGCCTTATTCTTCGTAATAACAGATAGTATTTCTTTTAATACTCTTTGTTATTGTGAGCATAGAGGTGGGGCGTCACATAAATTATATACATACATACATTTATATTTTAAATCTATATATAGATATTACATATATATAATTCATTTTAGTTATTATACTTAATTCTATATATTGTAAATATATATATGCACACACACATTGTAAAATATATAAATATAAGTATTTAATAAAATTATAGATATAAATTAAATAGTTTACAGAAAAATTAATTTTTATCAAGATTTCTGTTTGGAAATCTTAATAAAAAAATGTTTTTTAAATGAAAACTATTTCAAAAAAATTATTTATTTTTAAGCCATTGTAATGCCCCAAAATTTTGAGGAAAATGATTTTTAATAAAATGATTCAGTTTAAAAATATTTGGATCAAATATTGATGGAATTTTAAATTAAATAATGTGCAGAGATATGTGTGCACATGTACACTGGAAATAGCACAAGGAAGAGATTTAAAATTTCTGAAAAATATATATATATAAGAAAGTAAATTCCTTATCTAAAGCATTGGATTGTAATTTAAGCATAAGTTAAAAATGAAGTATATGCTTAAATGTATTTTCTGTGAAACAAGGAGAGATTAAATAAATAAATATTTTTACACATGTATATTCTATGAGCAGAAAATGTCAAAGCTAAGCAAAAGAGTAACATTAAATAGGTATGAAACATTAAACAGGTATGTATGTTATGTATAGGCAGAAATAGAAAGAAGGGGGATTTTCAAAAATAAACAAATGTATAAATATAGTCACACACTTTTAACATGACTTGAGTGAGTGGCCATTTTCTGAAAAAGTAAAGAAAAGAAAATGCAGCCTTTAATTGGTTAATATGGCCGGGGGTAATTAGGGATAAAAATGAGAAAATGCAAACAATGCATGATGCCAGCCAGGACAGAAATGGAATTTTGTCTTGAGAAAAACCCTAGTAAAAATATGCTTATAAATAAGTAGTTATGGCCAGAGAAATTGTTTTACCCGAGCTACTTATAATAGGAAAAGAAGAAAACATTTTAAAGGAAGAGAAAATATACTCAGGGATTTTCTGGATTAATAAGAAGAAATATTCAGGTGAGTAATCTCACTAGATTCATGGCATTAAGACCTGATATGAGGCAGCCAAGTTTTTATGTTGCTATTGATATTTTCTGATTTTTGTTAATCGTTGTTATATTAATGGTGTTGAATGGATTTTTTTTTGAGCTGATATAATGTTTATTATGGATGCTCTTTGGATGAATTCCTTTGATCTGTTAGAATGGTTGCTATGGATGTGCATACTACTATTTACTACATTTTGAAAAAAAAACTAAGGCAACAATACCTTAAAATCAAGGAAGGAATACTCACAACTGATGGGGATCTATGGCAGGGAATTATTCTTAAAAAAAAATACATTATGAGCTGCATTATATTTTATATAAGTGCTGAGGCTTAAGAAAAGAAAGTGTAAGGGATGCAATAGAAATTTCTGTGTGCTGATTCCCTCATGAAATAACAAAATTCACAAGATAAAAATTGTGATTCAGCTAGATCTTGAATCTAGTTCAATCACAGTTACTTGTAAATCATAATAACATAGCATGCCATGGCTCCACACTCAGTTGTAGTTGTTCTTTTGTATGATTTGAAGTTAAGACATCTTATAGCAATATTTATGAAATGATTATCTGTTTGTTTTTGAACAGTTTACTTGCAAGATATAGGGAGGTGTTTTTTTTACACTATGACATGTCCATTTAGCTATCCGATGCTAGGACTTTAACCAACACTACTAGTAAATATACTAGGGTTATGAGCCAAGAAGGCTGTTGGAATGCTTGTCATATTTGAAGTATGCAAGTTGGCACATGGTTTGTTTAAGCCCTGAGATCTTTGTGCAATGATGTGAATTAGTTCATTGCAATGTGTCCCTGTGATTCCTTACTAGCAGATGAGGCTAGAGATTTAAATTAATGAAAACAACCTGTAGATGAAGAAATAGGAAGATGAGTATTTCCTAGGTTGGTTGGAATGGAACACTGGTTATTCCATTGAATATACACACTGTAGATTGATATTCATGATTGAATAAATAAGTTTGTGTGAATAGATGATAGATAAAGATATCATTCTTGTATCAAAGTGTATGTAACGTAATAAAGCAATGGATTAAAGAAATTACATGCATATAAAATAAGTATTAAGGCTCATCACCCAGAGCTTAATGTTTTGAATATTTTTATGTTGCTCATACCAGATCTTAGATCTGACCCTTGTTTGCTCATGGCATATGGGGGTGTCTCATTTTAAAATGAGGCAGCCACTCATGCTCTTTCAGGGAATGCAGGCACTAAGTAGAAAATGAAGTTATGGCTATTGTGGAGGAGTGAATGAATATGCTAGCTAGTTTCAATAAGAGCTTAAAATGATTATATCTGCATGTATTCAGGAAAAATTATGTTTCTAAGATTTCCAGTCATGTAATGAATATTCTATGGTTAGTGATCAAGTTGCTCTTATGTTCTATAAAGTGTTAGATTTAAATTAGTTGTTCTGACAAGATTGTTGTATGTTAAGGTTTGATCTTTTTTGAAGTATTGACTGGAACATAAACAAGTAAAACATGCTCAAGTGTTAGCTATGAAAACCTGGAATTATTCTTATGAATATTTTTAAGTTCAAATTCTTGACATAGCAAATCTTATGCAAATACACAACTCACTAGGTGTCATGTGGGCTAAGATTAAGGCAACCAAGTCACATAGATTGAATCTTAAATAAGAAAGTTTTTAGAAAATACATAAGTGGAAAATGATAAGTGAATATATCATTTCTGGCCTTAGCCAAATATCAATACCTTTGATCCATGATCTGAAATAAAAATCTCAAGAATCTTGAGATTTAACTGTCATGGTAAATTGATATTAAAAACTATCAATTAGAATGAGCAAGTTCATATAAATTAAATATGCATAGGATTTACTGACTTGTTACAAATATTCAAAAGTATATAGTAATTAACTTTAGTCAGAATTGCTAGAATCCAAATCAAACAGAATACTCCTGTTTAAAAAAAAAAAATATACTCTGAATTTAAACAAGAGAAACACGTACATCTTCATATGTATGTGTATATTATTAGGGATACACTGATATATTTATATTGGTAATGAGTTTTGAATCCTGGTTGAATTGTTTGAAAGAAAAATGACTCTGATAATTCAAAGGAAGTTTAAATCAAACTTAAAAGTGCAAATGAATATAGGTGGACATCCAGACACATATAAATTAAATGTGCATATGCATGTACATAGAGATCAAATTTAGACGTCTGAGATTAAATTTAGACGTCAGTCATAAGAATTTAGACGTTTGTCACAAAAATTTAGATGTCTGAATTTAGTTCAAAATGTTTTTTACTCTCTGTTTCAATTTTAGCTCTCTGAGTCGTCTGTCATAATAATTTAGACGTCTGAGATTAAATTTAGACGTCTGTCACAAAAAATTTAGATGTCTGAATTTAGTTCAAAATGTTTTTTACTCTCTGTTTCAATTTTAGCTCTCTGAGCCGTCTGTCATAATAATTTAGACGTCTGAGATTAAATTTAGACGTTTGTCACAAAAAATTTAGATGTCTGAATTTAGTTCAAAATGTTTTTTTACTCTCCGTTTCAATTTTAGATCTCTGAGCCGTCTGTCATAATAATTTAGACGTCTGAGATTAAATTTAGACGTCTGTCATAAGAATTTAGACGTCTGAACTGCTGATTTTGCCTAATTTGCCTATTTAGAAAAGAAATAAGTGGCTATGTCAATAGCTTGTATGGTATTCTGATTTCTATTTGATTTAAATTCCCTCTGATGGAAAAAAAAATCCTTATGAAATTAAGGTAGAAATAGGAGGGTCATTTCAGCCATGCATATATGTTAATATGTATATGTATACACACACATTTTGTTAATTATGTATTCATACTAAAGTTTATATATATTCATACGTATATGTATTTTCGATATATATATATATATATGATATGTGTATGAATTAATAATATATAACATTAATATAGTAATATGAATTTGAAATATCAAGATATTTAATATATAGATATAGATCTAAATTTTGCAATTTTAAATTCAAATTTGATTTTATATTCAAGTCACTTGTAACAGTATTTACAATTACATTATATTATAATTTTGATTAAACACAAATATATATATATATATATATATATATATATCTGTACAGTTAAAGCGCTTAGTGGTTCTATAGCAATGGAGGTATAAAAAATTTACAGCGGTGATATAACGAAAAATAGCAGATGTGCAAAAAGCTTCATTAGATATAAAACCAAATATTTAATGTCAATTTATTATCATTCTCCCATCATTTGTGTAGGAAAAAGAAATATTGTTTAAGCTTATATAGGAAAACCGAAGAATATTATGATTTACACAGACTAGATTTGGTGACTACCATAGATTTCTAACTTATATTAAGCACTTATGCCTTAATATTAGGTCTTTATCATAACTTTGTTGATTTGGTTTAAAAGAGAACCAGTCAAATCTACCTTTGTATATTAATGTTGTTAAAGTGAATGCTAAAATGTCTTGATTTAGCGGATGTAGCGAAAAATAGCGGGGCTTAAAGCGGATCTACTGTTTAATAATGCTATATTGAAATAGCGTAGCGGTCGAAGAGCACTACGCACTATAGCAGAGATTTTGCGGGGCTTTAGTGGGGTATAACTGCACATGCACACGTGCGCGCGCGCACACATACATATTCAGATATACATATGTATAAATATTCATAATTTACAAACATTATTTAATATTATTTATAAAACTATATACACACACATACATATTTTTGACAACACATATGTATATAGAGGGGCTTATATGTTTGTTACGGTGTAAATCTCAACTTCTATACATGGACATGTTAAACCATGCATATGACTTATGTAGCATGTGCATGTACATACATATATGTTTATGATACACATATTATATTGTATAATATACAAACATAATAATAATTAAAACCTTTTTAAAATATTAAATAAAATATGGATTTTATTTAAAACAAATTTAGACTGTATAGGCCCAACAAGATCCAATTGAAATAATTTTTTTGAAATTTACCCATTTACCCCTCTATGTGTTGGCCAGTTCCAACAGAACCACCTTACTTTAATTTAGTTTAATGTTGATTCAGATTTGTTTTGAGCGATTATTAGAAGAAATTTCAGCCATGAATGATAGATAAGAAGAAGAAAAGTTATCTTCTGTACAAGAAATTAAATAGGGAGGTTTTTGTTTTAATAGAATTAAAGGAACTTTTCCCAATCTCATTATCAGAACTTCCTTCTTTCATTCCTTTTCAAATCAGTCAATTCAATTAATTGATTTTCTCCTCTCACCGTTATATAGCTGGTCCAAGCACATTATTAATGTGCAAATTTTCCAAATAAAAACTTTTATGTAATTATTTTATTTTAAACCTTGTTCAAAATTACACCGATATGGTATATCGGTATATGCAAATATAACTTTTTTATACGCATTTAAAAAATTACCAACAACATTCAAAACAATAAATAATTTAAAAGTAATTAGTAGTTTATAAATATTAATTAATTTAATCAATTTTTTACATTTTACAAATTAATTTAATCAAGTGGTTTTTAGAGAAATCACAAATATGATTGTGCGACTTGGAGGTGTGAATTTAGTCAGCAATTAAAACTGAACAATTCAATTGTCAACTCATACATCACTTTAGCTAGTGGGGTGATGGTTTCGCTGAATTCATCGCTTATAGGTCTTTTCGGTAAAATCAAATTTCACAAACATTTAGGCAGTATCATTTAGTAACGATAATTTACACTAATTCTCTTTGGCAAAACTATATCACATTAGGACTTATGAAATTTGGTTTTATTCCAACATCTTCCACATTCAACTTTGTAATTCCAAATAAGAAATCCTTGGTTTAGTAATAAAAATTATTATTAACCATACTGCTCTGGACAGAGACTTTGATTTTGTGCTGACTTCAGTTGACCATGATACAAACCCTATATAACCGAGGAGACAAATTCTCTATTGAATAGTATTTCACGTCCAGTGCTTCAACTTGGATTCGACTATAGTTGTTTGATGGATGTCAAGCCATGATTTAACTAAAATCAAAGTGCAGTGTCCATATTTAAGCTCGATAGTATTCTCAAGTCGAGGTAACTGTGTAATATTGTCACTTCGAGATTGTCTGTTTGACCTCTGTTATATTAACCAACATAGAACTATCGATTGAGTCATTTCATAGTTATCCAATAACTATCAGTATGTTACCCCTAGGTTCCCCCAACAGTTATGAGAAATACACTTCCCAACATTTGGAGAGCATTGCGTACTCTTGTCTCAATGGATGTATCGATATCCAGTCTCGATACATTTTGACTAGGAATATTAAAAATGGTATATTTATTACATTGTGATAAATTACTCATTATTACAACACATTGTAACTACTATTACAAAAATACCATTTATGGATTTTCTATTAAATAAACCTAAATTGAACACTCGATTATTTATAGCGTATTATAATAAGTACATAAAAGAAAGAAAACACCTTTTATTTTTAACAAGACTGGTTAGTAAGTTAGATTTTTGTAACAAATTAAATAATTGCCCTTAAGGCATACCCCTAACTCTACCAGGTGTTAGGACTCATTTGTCTTGGGATTCTGACCTTGAGTTTGCTCAACAAATCATAAGCCTACAAACAATGGATAAAACTTTATCGGTTGTATCATATACAACTCCCAACCTTGTCGTCTTTGTCCTAATCTCATTCGATCTTGAGTCCGCTTAACAAATCGAATAAATTATTCACTTGTAACTACCATTTTGCGATGGCCTAAGTATAGTATAAGTACATTGAGTTTTCTCAACAAATACATATATTTATCTTATGTCATTTAGTGTATATATTAATAATACTACACATAACATCCCAAGCTTGAGTTTGCTTAGCAAGCAGAGAATATGTAAGTAATTTATTAATATATAAATGGTAGAGGACAACATTATACTAAAGATTCACAATCTTTAATATATGTGTGTGTGTGTGTGTGTATAATTGAGTGATATCGACTTATGGAATAATGTATTTCTTATGAAATACTCCCATGATTCAAGTCTCAAACACATTTGAAATCACGGTATACGTACTATATGTATTTATCTATTCCTTAAATCTAATTAGGTTTCTTACTATTCAACCTCTTATTACACATTTACATTATATAAGTATTAATTCTTGTATACCATTTGATAATTTAGTTAACTTTTATATTAAACTTATGTATAATCTTATATTAATTTTATTAACTAAATCTCATTTAATTAATTTAACTAATTAATTGATCAACATTTCAATTAATTTTATTTTGTTCATTTTAAATATTTTAAATTGAATTTGTACATTATAACATTTATTGTTATACACACATTCCTTATATATATGTATATTATTATTATTTATTAATTAATATTTAATTAATTTATATAATTAAAATAACTTTAGTTAATTACAATTAATTTCAAAAATTATATATATTACCTTAACATTTTAAGATAATGTTACATATATCAATATATATATATTTATGTAATTTAATTAATTAGTTTTTAATTAATTATTCATTTAATTAATCTAATAATTATTAATAATTTTTGAAAATAATTATTTTGTTTTCAAAAGTATTTTAAAAACTAGTTTATAGCATTTATAAAATCATTACTTATTTTAAATTTAACCTTTTAACTCTAAAATATTATTTTTATTCATTTCAAATTCAAAATAGATTTTAAAAATTGGCTCAAAGCCCAAAATCAATTTGGACCTTTATATTAGGGATAACATTTAGACTTACCTCATCCTCTCTGGCTAGGCCATTAGCTAAGTAGGAAAGAGTACTTAATTACCCAAACCCAACTTTAGACACTACTTTTCTAGACACCCTAATATATTGGTAGGTTTTAATAAGTTTGTCTTAATACAACTAATTTAGATTGCATAGGCTACTGGGCTTTGATATCATTATTGGAATTGAGGCAGCACAGTTCGGGTTAAATGGATGAACTTCTATTTTTTTTACCATTTGTATATTATTAGGCCTATGAAGTCTGAATTGATTTAGGTCTGTTCTAAATAAATTTTAAATAAAATCATTATTTTATTTTATTTGTTAATAAAATGATTATATTTAATATTACATATTTTTTATATAATGTGTACAGGCGTATCATATACACATGTATTTGTACGTGCACATGCAAAATATATTGTGCGCATGGTTTTAACATGCTTATATCTAAGTGTTAAGATTTACACTACAACGGATATGTTAACTCCTTCATATACATATGTGTTGTCTAATATATATTATGTAAGATAATGTGATATAAAATTATATTTATATTAGTGGAAATATTTATATATATGAATATGATATTGTAAACTAATATTATTTATATATATGTACATATATTAATACATAAAATAGTATTTATAAAATTAATATAGATATTTTAAGTTTAAATCTAGATCAAGATATAGGAATCTTTAATTTAAAATTCAAAATATTAATTTTGTAATAAATTATAGTTTATTATTATTATATATGCATATGTATATAAGTGCGAAATTAAAAGATAATATTTTTCGCAAACATATACATACATACACACACAGATATATGTATATATATATATATATATATATTGAAAAAATCAATTTATATCTATAGAAATCCATGCAGATTTAAATTTAGTTATTATTTTTTAAATGATTTCCATTCGAAAATTATAAAAAGTTTAATTCTTTCCGAAGATTACTTTTACTATGTTATATAAATTTTGTGTATATTAAATAAATATATATATATTAATATGTTTATAAAATATATTAAAATTGATTTAATGTATTATATTTAAAATAAATGTTAATATATATATATATTCATATTTTAATATATATCTACACACAAAATAATTTTTTTATTTTCAAAATATTAATATGCGTATGATTCAATTATATTCATATGATTCAATAAGGAATTTACATATATCATATAGATATGTTTAATATATTAAAAAATCAACCCACCTTTGCACTATTTTATTTAAACTTGTGTTTTGAAGCTTAATATGATGGAGGTAGGCTAGGCATAGTTTGCAGCTAGAAATGAATAGAGGGAGAGGCAAAAAGCATAGTCCAAAACTGATGGGTTATTGGAGATTAAATAGGAGAGAAAGGAAGGAGCTCATTATTGATCCAGATCCATAATTTTCTCTACCAATTCAAACCCCATAGGAATCAAATTTAACCCCTCCTTCCTACAAGTATAGGTGGCCATACCATGCCCTTACATAGGCCTCTGTTCAACTTTAAGCTCGATCAAATAATTTACGTTTAAATTAGGTTTAAACGTACATCAATGTCGTATATCGATACATGTGTGTACAACTTTTATATACACACTATTTTCAACACCAATCAAAATAAATAAAATAAAATTTTATAATTAAAATTTCATGAATATTAATTAACTCAGTACATGTGTGTCACCTTAGCAAGTGGTGCAACAATATGACCAAATTTATCACTTACATAGTTTTGGTAAAATCCAGTTTTACTTATTTTAAGCGGTTCTCGGTAGTGACACTTATTTACAACAATTCTATTCGTCAGAACTATATCACATTAGGACTTATCAAATTTGGTAATGGTCAAAATTCCAATATATCCTCACTCAACTCGTAATACCAACTACAAAGTCCTTGGTTCAATAATAACAATTATTACTAACTAAACTGCTCTAGCCAAAGACTTTGACTTTGAGTTGACTTTAGTTGACCGTTATACTAACCTCATATAACTAAGGACACGAATTCTCCATTGAATAGTGTTTCACTTCCAATGCTTCAAATTGACCTAACTATAATCGTTCGACTGATGTCGTGCCAAGATTTAACTATAATCAAACAAGAGTTTCCATATTGAGGTTCGACAATATTTTCAAGTCGAGAGAATTGTGTAATATTGTCACATCAATATTTTCTGTTTGACCTTAGTTATATTAACCAATACAAAACCTTATAGTGAGTCATTCCATAGTTGTCCAATAAACATCAGTACGTAACCCCTGGGTGCCCCCAGCAGCCATAAGTGATGCACTGCCCAATATTTGGAGAGCTTTATGTACTTTAGTCTCTACGAAATTATCGATATCCAGTTTCGATACCTTGACTAGGAATATTTAAAATGATATGTTTATTTTTACGATGATAAATTTCTCATGATTACAACACATTCTAATTACTATCATAAAACATACCATTTATGGATTTTCTATTAAATATACTTATCTTAAACTAATTAATAAATAAAATACATTATATCGAGTATATAATAGAAAGAAAAACACCTTTTAGATTGAATGAGAGTTTATTATAAAGTAATAATTTATAGTAAATTACAGATTTTTTCTAGGGCATATCCTTAACTCTATAAAAAAGCATCAATGGTTGAGCACTATATTTAAGAAACTTGCTTAGAGTCCCCTATAAAGAATAACTTGATGTTTGTATCCCGGTTTTCCAAGGATAACAATGTATATTTTGAGTTTCATCCCCAAGTCTGTACTGTAAATGACAAACTAAGGAAATACTGGTATAGGGCAATGTTGATAAGGGACCATACAAGCTTGATCTACTCTGCCATGACTAGCCTAAAGAATCAAGAAGATGCTATAAAGCCTCTATATACAATGTAATAGCTGGTAATAGTATCTCTATGTTTGATATTTGGCACTACCGTTTAGGACATGAAAATGAAAGAATTGTAAATCGGGTATTTAATGAAATGATATCATACATGCTTCTATGAGTTTTCCATATATATGTACCTACTGTCAAATGGAAAAAGTCACAAATTACCTTTTCCCCCAAATCAGCCACCTCATATAATAATCATTTAGAGTTGATTTTTTCTGATTTGTGGTGTCCTGCTCCATAAATTCTAACTATGGGATTAAATATTATACTTCATTTGTTTATTCTTATTCAAGATACACATGGATATCTCTACTTAAAGCTAAATCTCAAGCTTCAAAAGTTACCACCTAATTCATCAAGTAGGCAGAAAATAAATAAGGCATCAAGTGAAAGTGTTTCAAACAGATAGTGAGACTAAGTGTTAGAACCCTGCTTGTATACTTTGATCATTTTATAGTAGGTTACCGGCCAAGGTAAATTCATCTTCAACTACCTTGACCTTTGCTTCCTCTATTTCTT
Organism: Allium fistulosum; assembly: GCA_030737815.1. Classification (NCBI taxonomy): domain Eukaryota; kingdom Viridiplantae; phylum Streptophyta; class Magnoliopsida; order Asparagales; family Amaryllidaceae; genus Allium; species Allium fistulosum. Next base: position 296,152,936 of record CM060906.1, on the reverse strand, counting down.
CCACTAGCAGGAAAGACAAAACTCCTGAAATGTGTCCTAGTAAATCAAAGAAAACTCTTCTCTAAACTAGATCGAGCTATAGAATTATCCATCCAATAAAAAGTCTCAAAATACTTTCTCAAAACTTAAAAAAAGTTAAACCTCGATGATTAATACTGTACTTTGGAACGTTAGAGGTTTAGGCAACCTACAAACTACCAGAATACTTAGAAGATTAAAATGTAAATTTAATATTTCAATCATTGCAATACAATAACCTCCTATTGATTCATCCCAAATGAGTAGTTATATTCACTATTTAGACTTTTGGATGGAGTATCTACCGTTAATGGTAAAATTTGGGTTTTATGGAACCATAATTAGCTGGTTCAATGGGTGTCTGATTTCGAATAAATGATCACATTGTCGGTCCAATCTGACTTAAATAACCATGTTCATCTTTTCTCTTGTGTATGCAAAATGTAATTATTTTGACCGTAGACCACTCTAGAGTGAAATCACATAAACTTCTAATCTGGATTATGATTCTTGAGTTATATGAGGCGACTTCAATATAACCACCAATCAGGAGGAACATAGGGGTGGAAATTACATTAGTAGACATGCCATAATTTTTTATTTCAATGATCCTTCATGCGGGCTTGTAGGAAATTCCTTTTTCGAGATCGAATTATACTTGGTATAATTCTCCTTCTGAAAATTGCAGAATTTCTACTAGACTAGATAGGATTTTGGAAAAGATTTTGGTTTAACAACTTTTCTCTCTCTCACATAGATCATCTTCACCATATCAACTTCGATCACACCCCTATTCTTCTTAAGTTAGTCCCATCGTCTAACTCTTTCCCTAAGTCTTTATGTTTCCAAAACATCTGGACTCATAATGAAGAGTTTAAAAACATAACTTCTTCTACATGGGACACGCCCACCTTTGTTGGTCCCATGGTTAAGTTTGCTGATAAACTCAAAAATCTTAAGAAATGTGTAAAAGACTGGGATTAGAATTGCTTTAAAAACATTTTTAGTCGATTTAGGGAAGCCGAAGACGTTATTACACTCAGAGAACACATTTTTGACAATAACCCTTCAATGTTTAATTGCTTATAATGGCATAACGCTTAAGCAATTTTTAATAAAGAATTGGAATTAGAAGAGATATATGGGAAACAAAAAGCTAGGGTAAAATGGATTATTAAAGGGGATGCTAACACTAAAAAATTTCATGCTTTATTTAATAAAAATATGAATAAAAAGTGCATTTCCAAAATTAAAAATGATACATGGTAATGGGTTGAGTATTCTAATGATATTGAGAATACTCTATCGCATTATTTTTAATCAATAATGGGGAGCCAACCTACAATAACATTCTTAGTTTTATTCCATCAATTTTGAACATCGAGGATAATGATTTATTAAAGTAGGTCCCCGAACATGAGGAAATTAAAGAAGCAGTTTTTGAATTATCTAAGGATAGCACTGTAGGCCCTGATTGATTTAATGGTATTTTTTTCAAATATGCTGGGACATAAATTCTGCGGATTTTATTCTTTCCATTCAATCCTTTCTCGTTGGGGAAGAAATTCTTAAAGCTGGTCCTCAAATAACATCATTTTAATACCTAAGAAAGCAAACCCAGAAGTTTGCGCTGACTTTAGGCCTAGAAGTCAATCGGCTTCTCTAGTAAAATTATTTCCACAATCTTAGTTAACAGACTAAACATCTTGTTTGAGAAAATCAGATCACCGTCTCGGGTAGGCTTTGTTCAAAATAGACAAATCACATGCAATATTGTCCTTGCCCAAGAATTAACCTCTCGGATCAACAAAAAATCTTCGGATCTAACACTATCATTAAGTTTGACATGGCTAAGGCCTACGATAGAATTTCTTGGTTCTTTATCATTCGTATCCTTAGATCTTTGGGATTTTTGGAAAACTTCATTGACGTGATCTAGAGAATTCTCTCAAACTTTTCGTACTACATTCTAATAATGGAAAGCCTCATGGCTACTTAAATCCATGCGTGGTGTGAGACAAGAGGATCTTTTATTGCTTGTCATTTTATAATAGCTTCCAAGGCTCTTGTTCATGGATTACATTTTCATAGTCTCTACGGTCAAATAGGTCACGATTATATTTCTTCGTGTTGTCCTCTCATTCCTTCACTCTCTTTTGCTGATGATATTCTCATCTTCTCGCATGGTGCTATCTGATCCATTAATTGTCTTATGAAATTTCTCAATCAATATGAAAATGCTTCTGGACAAAAAATTAATAATAAGAAAAGTGGTTTCATAATTTTAAGTTTGCTAGAACCACTCAAAACATAAAATTATTAGCAAAATTGATTTTGTCCTTAAATCCCTTGGCAAATTCTATTTCAACCCAAATAATTACTTAGTAGCCCCCCTAAAATAAATAAAATTTTAAAGACTAAAATACCCTTAGAAAGTTGAGTACTTTCTTTCTTCTTAATTCCATTATCTTCTTATGTCAGTTCCAAACTGTCTAAACCACCGCTTCTTCAAAATCCTAGTTTCTAAATCAGCGAAGAAAAAATTCAGTTTTTCACTACTAAGTTACTTTTTGGTTTTACAGACTTTTTTAATTGTAGTTCTGAAGAAAATATGAATTGGGTTTCTAAGCCAGTAAAGAAAAAATTCATTTTTTTCACTACTAAGTTATTTTTTGGGTTTACAGACTTTATTAAGAAAAAATTCAATTTTTCAGTACTAAGTTTCTACATCGGTGAAGAAAAATTCTAACCCTAGTTTCTAAATCAGTGAAGAAAAAATTCAATTTTTCACGTTTTGCGTGATGGGAAGAGTAGTTCTGGAAATGGTAGAGGGCTACTAAATTATTTTTTGGGTTTACAGACTTTTATAATTTTTGGGGGGCTACTAAGTAAATACTCGGCTTGAAATAGAATTTGCCAAATCCCTTCATATTACATACCTTGGAGTTAAAATTTTTAAAGGAAAACTGATGAATTTTTTCATAGCCATATGACCAAAGCAACTAATATGGTTAGGAAATGGAATTCCTCACTTATGTCACAAGCTGATAGACTTGTTCTAATTAAATCAATTGTTAGTGTAATTGGTTTACACACTTTTCCTAATTAAGGAATTTGAGAAAAATTATGCAGGTTTCTTTTGGGGTTCATTAGAAAATCATCGAAAGCACTATTGTGTGGCTTAGGGCATTATTTGTAGGCTTAAGGAGGACGGAGGGCCTTATGTTAAATTTCTTAAAGATGTATGCCAAGCCTGCTCCTTTAAACTTTGGGTTAGGTTCTCGTGTAATAACTCACTCTGGGATAATTTTCTTTCCTTTTAATATAGGCACCTTGCTAAGTAAGGTTTCAACGGGCTTCCATCTTATTCTAATAATACTTGGAAAATGTTCCAAAAAGAAAAACTAGCTTTTGATATTATTCTAAATACTTCCTTGGGTAAACAATGGATCAGTTGCCACTTTAATTTTAAAGATGCATGGAATGTAGTTTCGTCCAAATATAATTTGCAATTTCAGCGTTCCCTAATCTGGGATAAAAGACTTCCTCCTAGAATTTCGATATTCATGTGGAAATTTTGATACAATGCTTTACCATTAGATAGCAATATTCAAAAAATCCACATTTTCTTTGCATCAAAATGTAGATGTTTTTTATCTGCTAGTAATGAAAATATAAATCATTTATTTGGTCATACATGATAGAGCAAATTAGAGTTTGATCCATTTTGATGGTCTTATGGGAATTAAATAGCTAGGTGGTTCATTAAATGCACATCTACTTTTTTAGTGGTTACACACACGATTGAAAACACTAATTCACATCCTTTTTAAATTAATTCTATGCCTCATTTGTTGGCATATTTTCTATGCTAGAAATAGAATATACCATTATTGGAACTAGGCCAGCACGCATTGGGGTAAATAAGTAAATTTTAAAAAAAAAATTCATTTTGGATCTTATTGGCCCTTTGAAGTCTAAATTTATTTAGACCTGATCCAAATTTGTTTTAAATAAAATCAATATTTTATTTAACTTATAAATAAAGTTTAACTTATCATTATATAATATAACATGTGTAATATAATCACATGTGTATGTTCATGCTCGTGCGACATTAATAGTGTATATGGTTTAACATATCCGTGTGTAAGTGATGGAATTTATACCGTAATGGACAAATTAGCCCCTCCATATACGTATGTACTGTTTAATATATATATATAATTATGTATATATATCTGTGTGTAGTTTTATATAATATATAAATAATATCTGTAAATGTAATTGTTTATATAAATATATTTTTATATACAGTTGACATTGTAATGTAAAGTAATTGTAAATACTAATATAGATAACTATAAATTTAAATTTTAAATTTTAAGTTTTAGATCTGGATCTACATAATAAAATATCTAGGAATTTCAAACACAAATCAATATATTAATTTTAAATAAATGTGTGTGTGTGTATATTAAATATTTCGAAAATTAATATAATTATTTTATTTTAAATATATATACATTTACTCCTATAAATATATATTAAACTAATTTTAGGAATTAAAAATATAACACACACACACATTAAGCCGTAAAATATTTTTTAACTTTCGATTTAATTTTTTTTAATAATTGATTTTGGGGATTTTAGGCTCAAGGAAAAAGTTGAAGAAAAATTTAGTTTTAGGGACAAGAAGTTTGCTTTTTGGCTGAAGGACACTTTCTAGTGTAAATCACAGAATGATAGTTGTAACTATCATTTTCTGTTTACACTAAAAAGTGTCCTTCAGACTAAAAAACAAATTTGTTGTCTCTGAGACTAAATTTTTTTGCAACTTCTTCCCTGTGCCTATTTTCCTGATTGATTTTTATATGAAAATCATAAAAAAAATTGATTTTTTATTTTGAAAACAATTTACGACGTATAAATAAATTTTATTAATATTTGCATCTATATTTTATGACACGCACACACATATATACATACTTTATATATAACTAAATATAATATTTAAATAACTTATATATATAATATACAAATTCTAATATATATACACACACACACACACACACAAACAAATTTTTATTTTCGAACTATAATACATATAAATTAACAAAATCTAAATATATATTTTATAAAATTATGTTTGTATTTTAAATCAATTTTCACTCAAAAATCATTTTGACATAGTATTAAATTCGAATTTTTTACATTATAACCGTGATATATATATATCCAATTTAGACAACATATACATATGTGGATTTGTGATAATTCATATACTATCTATAGGACATAAGTGACACAATAAGCTATATATATGTATATAAGTGTAAATAAAATATTTACCTTGGCTAAAGCCTAATTTTGACATGTTGAAGTATTGAATCAAAAACTCCTTGAATTAGTATCCAAATACTAGATCTAGCTACCTGACTGAAAGCAACAATCACCGATCTACTATTTGTATTTAAATTGTGTTTTGAATGCTTGAAAATTAAGGAGGAAGGCTAATGGGAGGCTAGCTAGGGATGAGCGTTCGGTCGGTTCGGTAGGTTTTAAGGTATAAAATGTCAAACCAAATCGCAAGCGAAAAAATTCAAAACTAAACCTAACCGAACCGAACTAACTCGAATTAATTTCGGTTATCTTGGTCAGTAACTGATTTAACCAAACTAGAAAGATATTTTTATTGTTCAAACGATTGATTCACTTAAAGGAAAACATAAATTTATGTTTGGAGAGATTTTATTTAGTATATTTTATGTTAACATCTAAGTTGTATAAATTATTTAATGTTATTGAGCCTGCTAATAAACATCTTTACCTTAGAGGACCAAGGAAAAGTAGACTCTAGGACTGAGTTTGGATACCAGCATCCTACTTGTGAAGACCCGTTTCTTCAACCTTCAGAGATCGACATTAATACATCCTTGGTATTCACGTGTCGCAAATCCAAGGGCCGGAGAGGCAGTTCTTTAAGGGCAAGAAAGAAAATAAAGACAGAACAGAATCTCATATGAATGGAATAACATATATTATTTCAACATATAATCTTTATAGCGGAAAATTTTAAATACATTTTCAGAGTTAAACATGGACAGTTATAAATATTTATCCTTACAAATACGAAATACAATAGTACACCAGTGTGATGAAAAAGAGGTAATAGTCCACTGAAGAATCTTCTAACTCCATGCTCCGAGCTCTTCCAGATTTCTTCTAACTAAACCTGACTACTAGGCTGGTTGGAAAAATAGGGAACCCACAGTTTAAGGGGAAAGAAAATAAACTCTAGGTCAGTCATGCGACTGGTGTGAAAAACTCAAGATACGAATATTTTGAAAACAAATGGCAACTCATAAGACCATGCCGTACATAAACACGGAACATGTTTTTACCTTTTGATAACCTAAACATTTGCTACGCAAAATCTTGGAATATTATTTTTAATGACATTCTTTTGAAAATACATTTCAAGTAAATATACATAATCTTAGCCGAAATTAGTACATTATTAAATTCCAGTATACTAGGTTCTACAATCAAGTCCAAAGGCATTTATTGGAGAATGGATTCCATATAATGACAAGGTAAGGGACTACCTTCTGTACAGTACACCCTTGGAGGGATGTACCTAGGGTCCAAATATTAGGTGCCTAAACCAACACAGGACTGGCCTACCACTTCCTTGATAGTACCGAATATGTCATGACCCCAGTCGTTCCCGACCTATCTGAGACCTCTCTTAGCATATATAACATACTCAACATATATAGAGTAATCTAAAAAGGTGATGAAATCTCATAATGGGTGCAACCCACATAGCCCTGCTGTTTCTACCCTTATTTTGTCATTTCCGGGGTGCGAGGCTTAAGGCAACATTTACCTTTCATAACACACATTTCACTTTGAATGCCATATTGCCGTCCCACAATCACACAACTGATTTCTACAAATGTATAACTCCTGAGCTCGTACGTCTTAGAAAAGGGTGTTAAGCTAAGAGAAGTTTCCATCTCCGCCACTAAACAGATGATACATTTATAGAGTTCAATCAATGTGATCTCGAAATGCAACGTCAAACATTCGTCCATATAAGTTATCAAGGAAAAAGACAAACCGAAGGAACTCCCCTACCACATCCTGTCGGGAATCATCCCTACGATTAGTAGCGAGCAGCCCTTGCATCGTAGATCAAAATGAAGATACTAATATCACATATATATGATATGGAAAATTTTACCCCGAGGGTCAGTGACAAGCAGCACTTCATTCCATTTATTATCATTCCATTTATTATCATTCCATGTCTTCACTTCGAATATGTAAATTGGTTCAAAGTGGTTTCCGGATAAGAATCACTCAAATCCGACCCCGGTTGCTTCGAACAAACCATCAATAAAATGATGCAATGTAAATAGGTGCTTATCATTTTATCAATTACTTTCCTATTTAATCAAAATACCTTCTAGAGGTATATTTCTTTAAAACATTTCTTCTCGGTGTATACGGAATCATTAAACCTCTCTTATCAAATCCTTTGGTTACTTTAAAACCATTTTAATTCTTGGAGTAATTCCAAATTATTTCATCCTTTACTTAAGAAAATATCTCCAAATCATTTATTTAAATCTTAACAAAGATTTCAAATCATAACTTTTTAAATGGGTCAAAAACAATGTTATTTAAGACATCGTTTACTATAAACCCAAAACAATTAATTTTAAGTAAAAGTATCCATAGTAATTAAAATAATTCCAAATCATTTATTTAAATCTTAACAAAGATTTCTTATTTTCAAATCATAACTTTTTAATACTTTTAAACCATGTTATCTAAGATAGTAAATCCAAATCAGTTAATATTCAAGTAAAGCGGATCCATAGAAATTATACTAATTTTACTCAACATCAATTTCTGTATTCAACCTTTATTATTCGTCGAATAGCAGTGAAATCACCTTTTAAATTCACATGGATAGTACGGGTTCCCTCCTCAGAATTTAATACCAAGTATATGAAGATTATCTCTATTTAATCCAGGTTGTTTAAATTTGAAAAATTAAATCTTTTATACTTGTCTCGTTTTCGACATTTCGACCATATCTATTCCTCGCCAAGGAAAAAGGCCAGGTGAGCCAGGGCACTGGTTGCTCCTGAACATCTCCTTAGTTTAAGCATCTTACATCTAGATCTCACGATTAGAAAAATCCAGTCTACTCGTCGACTTTTAGAGCTAAGATTAAATCACTTGATTTTAACAGCTTTTCTTTAAATCATTTATTTAAACTTTTTGAAATAAATTATAAAACCTTCAAATCATCTTTAAAATACTTAATTATTTATTTGAAACATTTATAAAATATTTGGGAAAGAATACTTAAGTTTAAAACCATATTTTATAAGTTCTTAAAAGTGTTGCAAAAAGTGCGCAAAATAGTGCTTTTAAGCTTATTTGATCAAACCAACTTTTCGATCATTTAGAAATCCATTTTTACTAAAATCCCTTTTAAAACATTTTAAAATATTTACATAATTTATTCCATATTTTTAAAGAAATAAAAATATCATTTTTTAAAATTTGTCGCTTTGGTTTCCGAACTGCCAAACCGCGACTATTTTGAAAACTTGTTTTGCTTTATTTCAAAATCTACTAAACAAAATCTCGCTCCTTTTCTTTTGTTTGAAAACTATGATTATAAGAGTTTAGAAAATTCTTATTACAAAGAATTCCAACTTCGAATAAATCGTATAAGTGGATTTAACTTTCTACGGCGCGAAATCGCGAAATTCTTATAAGTTTTCATAACTTGTCAAAATTTCACCAAATTGGATTTTAGTGTTTATAAAACATTTATAAATCATTTAAAACCATTTTCAAGAGCTTTAAACTTTTCGTATACACCATTTCATTTATTAAAGGAAAGTGATTTCCTTTGTGATTTTCGTCGTGTATTAAACATGATTTGTTAGTACAATCAAACAATCATATCATTATCATCCAAACATGATAAATGACCATAATAAACAAGAATAGCAAACCATATTATATCATCCAATATATAGTATATATAAATATAGAGTTTCACACCATAATCCAAACCAATACTTCCTACTAACATTCAACGAATCGACACTTCACTTAACCCTTCATTCAAACACTCCATCCTCCTATTTGCTTTCGGCCCCACCTCCACCATAGCTCACGGCCCAAGGGTCTAGGTCAAAAAGCTTGGTTATTGGAAAAAGAAGAAGTCTTTAGTTCACAATTTTTGGACCCAAAAATGAGTCATCTTCTCTTGGCTTTTTGACTATGTTGCACTCAAAATTTGGAAATGTTGTCAACTGTAAAGTTGTTGCAAATTTTGTTCTCTACTATTTAAAAAGCATAATTACATAATTCCGAGTGGCTTTGAAGGAGATATGGTTAGAAGAAGAAGAGGTATTCTCGGATTCACATAAATCAATCCCGGAAATGCACTAGAAAGAGAGGGGATTTTGACAAAGATATGCTCAAAAATGGAAGAAGCAGTAAACATGAAAGTTGTATCCACAGATATGCTTAAAAATGGAAGAATGGTAAAAATGAAAGTTGTAGCCATTGTAATTTCATATGATCTGAAAAAAAATATTTCTTCATTTTGATCTTCTTTGAGGACGTTATGATAAAAATAAAAAGAGGTATTTCTGACTTAAAAACTAGGCCCGAAAATGCACTCGAAATAAGTGGGTTTTTAACATAGCTAAGATCAAAATAGGAAGAAGTGGTAAATAAGAAAGTTGTAGCTATTGAAAATTTTCATGGTTTGATAAAAAGAATTACTCCAGTCGATTCGGTTTTGAAGGAGTTATGATAGATGGAAAATGAGTTAAGGAGAACGGTATTTATAGGTAAGTGGAGAGGTAAAAAATATCTCCTCCTTACATCATCCTCCATCACTAACCATCATTACTTAAACCTCCTCCCTTACCTCACCCTACACAGCCGAAATGAACCCCTTCTCATGTGCATGTGCCCATGTGCATGTGCCCATGTGCATGTGCCCATGTGCATGTCCTTATGCATGTGCATTGACTTTGTGAAGGCTTAAGGATTAAGAAATTTAAAATATCTTAGATATTTAAGTGTATGTGTGTGTATACAAATAAATATATGTATATGTTTGAACGTGACATGTTTGTGCATATATATGTATGTGCACAAGAGAATAAACAATGTTGCACCGACTTTGAACAACTTTCGTTCGTTAAACCGTTAAAAATGGGAAAACCGATTTCTGGTCACATTTTCAATTATTAATTAAAGTACAAATAATTGTAAATAGAATTTGAAATTAATTTGTCATCATTTTTAATAAATTAAAATGATCTCGTCTGAATTATAAATCCATATTAAACAATTGCTTACAAAAGTGTTGTTATATCGATATAAAGCGATACGAATTTTCCTTATAATTTCAAATCAATATATATCTTTATAAAAATATTATAAATGATTTATTATAGCTTCATAACTAATTAAAATGAATTATTATTATTTTAAAACAATTATTTGAATAATTATAATAATTATTAAATCGCTAAATCTCAATTTAAATTCATAAATCAATTATTAAATATGATGTCATTATTGATGATGTCATGAATTCATTTTATTTTCAAAAATAAAATAAATATTTTATTTCATATTCTTGTTTAAATATAAAAATAAGTGTATGCATCCAGCTCCGTGCACGATGTTTTACGATTATAGAGCTGTTTATAGATAAAACGGTTTCCGGTCATTTTTATCAATATATTTCCAAAGGAAATAATTTTGTGAACATTTTTCCAAAATAAATTCATTATTATTTTTCTTCCCATAAAACTTGATTATTTATGAAAAATAATCTATAGTTGAATATTTAAAATAATTTAAATATCTTTAATTAAAGTGATCAAATTACGAGTCGTTACATGCTTCCCCCCTTAAAAGGTTTTCATCTTTGAAATTACAGTGTAAAACCCAAAGGTGTTTAGCCAAAATATTTATTTTTAAACTTATACCCAAATGATGTATACAAATCATTCATATGCAATATCTGATTCGACCTACTATTCGAATGTACAACTTTACTTCCGACCTAGTATTGATCCGCCGATCCACTAGTGCGGACTCCGATCAGGCTCTCCAATCAGAACTTTAGTTTTCTTTACATAGCTCTCAACTATGATAGAAAACTCAAGTATCCAACCACAAACCTTCATCAATGTTCATGGTCAAGAATTGAGTAATAAATCCTAATTTCGACAGGTGTTAACACCTCAATGTTCCGTACTCGAATCTTGGATTAAAATCGTGCAATGAAATGATCCATGTACCTCATATGTACTTATTAACATTCAAAAATATTTATGAAGACTTTTCATAAAAAATTTATCTTTTAAAGATGCTTCTTTATATATAATCACTCTAAATATTTATTTCCAAATATTTTTCTTAAAGGAAAACATTTAATCCTAAAGGAATCGTTTTAATTTTAAATGAAAATTTACCTTTTATTTTCTAAAATTACAGTCAACTTCTCTCATTATAATATATTTCTTTTAATACCCAACTTTGATATTAACCTATCAATTAATGATTCAAAATTGTCCTTTTAACTTAAGAAAAATTATATAGATCGGGTAACTCCAAAATAATACCAAGGAACTGGGTACTACCAATAGTATCATATATCCCCTTAACAAGAAGGGTAATACTTAAAAGACGTATTTACCATCCGAATATATCTCTTGCCTATTTTCGAGCCATTCAAGATTTTCTTACTTTCCCAAAAACATTTATTACAACAATAAATGTTGAAATCTATGTTTTTAGTACTTGGTACAATCTAAATAAAATTTTAAAGTCATTAATCTTTACTTGAAAAATATCGCTTTCAAAATATCCCTTTAAGAGATTATTATAATTTTAAAAATGTGAATGTATTTTCTCTATAAAATCCATACTTAAATCTCAACATAAATCTTTTCTATATTTATAAAACTATGTTTATAAATTTCCTTTCTATTTTATAGAACTTCTTCTTATAAAGTCTCTTTATTTATAAAATTCCATTTATAACTCTACTCTTTTATAAATCTCATTTATTTATAAAATCGAATTTATAAATCCATTTACAAAATATCAATTGCAAATCCATTTTTAATATTTGTAAAACACCATTTATAAATTTATTACTTTATTTATAAAATATCACATTTATAAATTTTGCTCTTAATATATATATATATATAACTTTATATAAAACATTTAATTACTTTATATTAGATGGCTTTTCTCAAATTTCTTTAAACTTTGCCAAAGAATTTCAAAACACCAGGATTTAAATTCTCAAAATTCCTTCTATAAAACATATCTTTCAAATTCATCTTTTACAAAATCATTTCATTTTCTTATGAAACACACTTTTATACAACATGTTTATTTATTATCTTATAAATTCATTAAGCTTAACCCAATATTATAATTAAACATATAGTCAAATCGTGAAATTTAATTCACAAGATGTTTGTATTTAAACTTTTAAACCAAATTACTAATCACTATATAAATAACTATATCATTTGAAAGATATTTTTTTTATATTCAAAATGTAATCCTAGGTAAAATTATTTCATTTACCAATTTTTCAAAATAAAAATCATTTTTATATATCATTAACAAATATGTGTTATAATACTCTCAACTCATTTTAGGGTGTCACTTACCCTATCTCTAATGAGTTACTCATCCTAGGGTATTACTAACCCTACCTCAGATGAGACTTTACCACGATCAGGCTTAGGTGTTCGCTCAACCAAAGCTCGGATACCAAATGTGAAGACTTGTTTCTTCGACCCTCAGAGATTGACACTAATACATCATTGGTATTCATGTGCCGCAAATCCAAGTGCCAGAGAGACTGTTCTTTAAGGGTAAGAAAGAAAATAAAGACAGAACAGAACCTCACACGAATGGAATAATATATATTATTTCAACATATAATATTTACAGTGGAAAATTTTAAATACATTTATCAGAGTTAAACATGGACAGTTATAAATATCTGTCCTTACAAATGCGTAATACAATAGTACACAATTGTAGTGAAAAAGAGGTAATAGTCTACTAAAAAATCTTCTAACTCCATGCTCCGAGCTCTTCTAGATTTCTTTTAACTAAACCTGACTACTAGGCTACCTAGAAAAATAGGGCACCTAGAGTTTAAGCGAAAAGAATATAAACTCTGGTTCAGTCATGAGACTGGTGTGAGAAACTCAAAATACGGATATTTTGAAACAAATGGTATCTCATAAGACCACGCCGCACATAAACACGAAATAGGCTTTTACCTTATGATAACCAAACATTTGCTATGTAAAATTTGGGAATATTATTTTTAATGACATTCTTTTGAAAATACTTTTCAAGCAAATATACATAATCTTAGCCGAAATTGTTACATTATTAAATTACAGCACACTAGGTTCTACAATCAAGTCCGAAGGTACTTATTGGAGTATGGATTCCATACATTAATAGGGTAAGGGACTACCTTTCATACAGTACACTTCTAAAGGGATGTATCTAGGGTCCAGATAATGGGTGTCTAAACCAACACAGAACCGGCCTACCACTTCCTTGATAGTATCGAATATGTCATCACCCCGGTCATTCCCAACCTATTCAAGAGCTCTCTTAGCATACAAAACATACTCGACATATATTGAGTAATCTATAAAGGTGACAACATCTCCTAATGGGCGCGACCTACATAGCCCTGCTGCTTCTACCCTGTTTTTTTCATTTTCGGGGTGCGAGGCTTAAGGCAACGTTTACCTTTCATAGCACACATTTCACTTTGAATGCCACATTGCCATCCCATAATCACACAACTAATTTCTATAAACGTATAACTCTTGAGCTCGTACATCTCAATAAATGGTGTTAAACTAAGAGAAGTTGCCTTCTCCGCCACTAAACAGATGACACATTTATAGAGATCAATCAATGTGACCTCAAAATGCAACGTTAGACATTCTTCCATACAAGTTGCCCAGGAAAAACCGAAGGAACTCTCCTACCACAACCTGTCGGGAATTATCCTTAGGATTAGTAGCGAGCAGCCCTTGCATCGAAGATCAAAATGAAGATACTACCGCCATATATATGATATGGGAAATTTCCTCCTGAGGGTCATTGACAAGCAGCCCTCTAGGACCCTAACTCGATATTTAGGAACGATCGGCTATAATTAGTCGATCATTATTTTTGGTCTCCAAATGATGTGTGATCATTTTGGCGGGGTCCCACGAACCTCTTGAACTTGCTCCTAAAATATGAAGTCATTCTGAGTTGTATATTGAGAGATATGGATCTACCTTTGTCACATTTGGAACGTTCACTGAGCTACATCGATCGTTATGAAGGATCGGCATAAAATGATCGGCCTAAAACGATCGGGTTGCTTTGAACCTCAAAGTTTTGACCTGCGATCGTTTTTGTGGGCTTCACTCTTCAATATACTGATGCTCTGAAAATTTCAAGTGGATTGGCCTTGTAAATTTTGAGATATCGATCTTCGCTAATTTGAGCTGTTTTATGGATTATTCCCGATCGATCCATATAAATCTTTTCTTTGTCCTAATTCGAGCGTATGAACCCCAGTCGTTCTGAAAATTGAAATGTGACTTCAAAGGGCTATGCCAGTCACTCCATACAGTATTGTATATAATCGATCCTTAAGGCTAACAACCATCCATTCCTAGCCATGTCGATGATATCACGGTCTTTCCAAAAGGCGGAATAACATTTTCCCTCCGATGTACGTCTTGCTTTGAACATGACATGCTTTGAATCATCGCAAGCAAGAATCATCCGAAAGAAATCCATCCGGTTTATCGAATAGTTGTTATCCTTCCATTGAGTTGTTTTCCTGTCGAGGGTCGCAATTTCCTTATTCTTCATGACGATTGGTCGATTTCCAATAGTATAAATACAGGATCACAACTTGTTGGTGATCATCTTATTTTGTTTCTGGCAATTTCTAAACTTCAAAAATTTGGTTTTAATTTTTCTCTGGTTGATTCCAAGTGAACATTCAATTTTTTTTTATCTCAAAGAACTGAATTTTGAAATGTATACTAGCACGTATATGTGTTTGTAGCTAACTCCCGATCACGGTTATACATTCACGAGTCATTGTCAAGTTTTGAAATTTTTATAAACAATCCCTGCTGATCGTTATTCTTATATATATATATATATACACATTTCTATGAAAAATGTCTCTACCGATCGTTATTCCCCTTCTTTTTTGTCCAATCGTTAACGGGCTTCGTTTTAAAATGATCGGCATTGAGCCTGAGTGGAACAATCGGTATAGAGCATGCAACTTAATCGATCGTGACTTCAAATTGGCAAGGAACGACCGGCATATGCTCTTCATATATAAGCCCTCAAACTTAGTCACTTCCTTTTCTTCCCTCATTCACTTCGCATCGTTTCCATTTAAGATTAAATAAGAATACACAAACTGCTCCATCTCCTTCCCTATCGATCCAAGAACGATCGGATTTTCTAAATCAATTCCTCCTAACGAATCATCATCGTTCTAGTTTCTCTAGGTCTCACTCAACTTCGAATTCGAATCCATTTCTCTTCTCCTGACTTCAATTTAGGTAGGTCAATCCATATACATTTTGTAGTTTGAGTACGAGACTTTGAGTGTCAATAATCTCTTGTAGGTTAGTTTAATTGGGGAAGTCGCTCGATCTGCATCAAGTTGGAGAGGATGGGAACTATAAAAAATGAAATTGTTGAGTAAAGAAAATGATACGAATCGATGCATGATGATGTTTCTTGGACAATCAGTAAAACCTTGGACTTAGATGACTCTGGAGTGGATGATTGCGACGATGTATCGATCATTATGGAGTGACGTTGGAGTTTGGGTGTTTAACGATCATCTATGAATGACTGGTGATGCTTTGGAGTTAGAGGGTTTTGAGGTAGAAAGGATAAAGTGGTACGATCGTTTGATGGCATGGAGATAATGATCAGTATGGAAGGTTATGGAAGACGATCGGTGAATATGGGCAATTGTAAACGATCGGTGGTGACTGAGTTTATAAACGATCGGTAGGAATGTAGTGATTGAACGATCGGACCATTGGGTGATGCGAATGATCGAATGAAATGAATAGGGTGAACGATTGGCATGTTTGACTAGGTTGAACGGTTGGTTGTCAGCTATCAAAATCCAAAAATGGAATCCAAACAAATGAATTTGAGTTTAAAGATGAGCTTCAGCCTTACATATTTAAGTGAACACATATGGCTCATATAGGATTTGAACTGCATATTCGATAATATATGACATCTGAACTTTGACATGAACCAATGCCTTTGACAACTATCTTAAAGCTCATCTGTGATTTGAACATAAAAATCGGACTTTTAATTCCTGATAATCGATCATGAAACTTAAACTGCGTCGTTCCCTAGTGACACCGAGAAACGGCCGAGATGGTCATGAATGACGGTCTCTTCGGTCGAACCTCGAAGTCTCGTCGTCTTTTCCGTTTTTAGTTTTGTGCAACTTATTATGGCATTACATAGCACTTTACCACACTACACTAGCATGCACTATGCACCGAGGGGCACCGGTTACTTTATCTAATCATGATTTTTACTAAGTTTAATAGTAATGGGTTCTAGATGTTCTGGGTGTCTTGCAGCTATGCCTGCTGGATCATCTTCTCAACAGGTAAATCCTGACGTGGAATCAAGTACTGCAACTGAGTCTGATAGTCCGTCCTCTAGTTATATTCCAAAAAAACCGAAAAGCCCAAGTCATCAATTTAATCTTTTTGATGCAGTTCCCATTCTTCCACCAGAAGTTATCGATCCTGCTTCGGACACTCTAGAGGATGCAGTTATTATGGAGAACCCTGCTGATTCCGTTGCCTCTATTAAGGAAGATGCTCTTCACCGAATCTACGTAAGGCACGGAATTCCTTTTGATGATGTGTTGGTTCCGTTGCGAGATGATAGGGCTCATAGACCCCCCCCCCCCGAAGTATATACGGCGTGCAACATGTTCATGTGCTGGGCCGGATGCATCCCGCCATTTAACTCATACATCCGGGAAATTCTCCATTATTTAAGGATAGCTCCAGGGTAGCTTCATCCGAACGACTATGATCTTCTTAATTGTACTTATATGGTATTCATGGAGTTGTTGCATTGTCTTCCAACCATCGATGACATTTAGTTCATATTCTCTTTCAAGCGACGGACAGAGAGTCTTTCGTTTACATTTCTTGAGTTGGCGAAGGGGTGTCAGATTCTAACTGGCACATGGAACAAATTAAGCGCCAAAGCGAGTGGTTCTTTGTCTGCTGTCTACCCGGTTTCGCTCGACAATGGGTGGAAAGATGTAAGTGTATCCACCATCTTTATATTAGCATGGAAAACTGATATTCAGGTTGTATTCCTGACTAAGTAACACCTTTTACAGGCATTGTCACTTGGCCCAACGGTAATGTTTATGAGGAGGCAGTCACAACTCTGAAAAATGCACCGCCTGAAGATAGGAACATCGAATATCTTCTTATAGACGAACGCTTTGTTACTTTTTGTTTGATATAAGAGAGCCTCAACGTAGGGCTAACTAAAGTTTCTCAAACTGCAGGGATAAGACCATGGGATGTAGTCGGTTAAAGGGACAATCAAATCGATCCCGTCGTGGCCTCAGCCGTGGGTGCTCAGGAATTCACTAGTATTGATGCCGAAGTAGATAAAGGCGATGTTCCCAGTCGCAATGATGACGAATCTGGTCTTGGAGTCAAGGTTAGATCCTCACAGACCTCACAACCCTCGGTTCCTGATAGGAGAGAAAAGAAAACACTTGTTTATAAATTTCCAAAAAGTCGTCTTTCTGATCAACTCAAGTCGTCAATGGATCCTAAGATTGTTCAAGATGAATCTTCTTCTCAACCATCAGAGCGTTTAAATTTGCCGCTTGATTCTTTGTCTGGTCTACCAACACCGTATGACCTAGATGCTTTCCGCTTTACTGACGCGAGCATCGATGGGTCAGAATCTCCCACCAGAATTGGCACTGAGTTTCCAACTTCTAGAGGAGAAGTTACTCCAATGAGAAAAGCTCCTGCACCAGGTTTGTCGGGGGGTAACACAAGGACACTTGCACACACTTGCACCCCTCAATATTTCATTATGCTTGACTTGTGTTTTTTAATGCTTAAAATTGATTGACTTCTATTTTCCTTTGCAAAAACGATGGTGAATAAAAGGAACATGTTTGATTCCCTCTGGGATATACACCACCAATCCTTTGGTTCACGCTCTAGCTCTTACCGTCAAGGTGGCAGTCGAGAGTATTATGATTCCAGTTATCGCTCCGGTTAGGACCGGGGTTGTTAGCACCAAAATTGGTCACTAACCTCGTAGAGAAAGATTATGTAGAGAAATAAGTGATGAAGGTAAATTAAACAGAGAAGACAATGCTAATTTAAATGCAGAAAGTAAGGACACCAAATTTATAGTGGTTCAGCGTAATTGCCTACGTCCACTTTGAGGTTAAACTTTATTGATCTTCTCTGTAGTTGATTACAAATACAATTCGTGAATCAAATGCTTGAATGAAGTTCTTAAGTAGAGAAGATGAGTCCCAAAAATGGCAGAGTCTCCCCAGTGTTCTCCAGAAAAAGATTCTTTTTCACTGTGACCCTGCCCCTCTATTTATAGACAAAGATGGGCTGGACTTCCCAGGCGGGCTTGGTGGCCGAACACTCTAGCCCAAGTATAGTGGTCGCTGTATGCCGAACCAGGTAGGCCAAACACAATGATGCCGAACCACCCTTTCCAAGTCGAACGGTATGTTTGGTGTGTGGGATGGAATGGTTGATAATCGAAGCCGAACGGTATGTCTGATGTGCTTGACCGAACAATGCTCACTGGCCGAACGATCCCTCTGGCCGAACGATCCTTCTTGGCCTAATGTGCCTTCCGACCGAACGATACTGCCATGTCGAGCAGTCATATATGCCGAACGCCTTCTAATGCCGAACACCACTGGATGCCGAGTACTACGCCGAGTACTCCTATTGCCGAGTTCCACTGGATGCCGAGTACTACGTCGAGCACTCCTAGATGCCGAGTTCCACTGGATGCCGAGCGCTACGCCGAGTACTTCTAGATGCCGAGTACTACGCCGAGTACTATGAGATGCCGAGTACTCCTTGATGCCGAGTACCATGGATGCCGAGTACTCCTTGATGCCGAGTACCATGGATGCCGAGTACTCCTTGATGCCGAGTACCATGGATGCCGAGTACTACCTGATGTCGAGTACCATGGATGCTGAGTACTAGTTGCCTGGTCAAATCTCCAGGAAACACTTGCCCCCCAAATTGTATTACGTGGCTGAATCGTGATACGCTTTGAATTGCATATCCCCCGTACTTCGCTTCGAATCTAGGTTAACTCTCCTTGGAGATGCTTTCTTGAGAGTATCAGTGGTGGAGGTGTATGACGAGCGTGGTACAGATGCCGAACGAAGTCATCAAAACCGAACGCTCCCCATGCCGAACGACTTTGTATTCCGATGCCGAACACTGTGGCTTTGACCGGTTCCACCGGGTATAGCCCTTTCGACTTCTCCTTCTGTCCTATAAAAGTCGAGGCCCTTTTGCCTCCTTCTCTTTTCACACTCACTCCTCCTATCTTGTTTTCGAGAAACTCGCCTGTTAACAACCTTCAACGACTTAACAGCTCTTCCTAGCCTATTCGGTGCTAATCAAAACCGCGGCCTCAACTCCAAACTTCTCCAAGTCGTGATCTATTAACTAGGTAACAAACCCTCTAACTAAATCCATAAAGGGGTTTCAACATGAAACTCGAGTTCGCAAATTGATAGGTGTTGTGTGGATTTTTAGGGCCAGATGATGTGGAGGAAGGTAGGAGTTGGTTAGAATGCCGAACAGGATGGTTCGGTGCGACTCACCGAACGATTCGTCCTCGTGGTTCGGCGTGGATGGAGGAAGAAAAAAGGGGGAATGAGGTCGCTGTAGAGGATAGTGTGTTCGAGCGTTGGCGCTCGGTGCAACCTCGGCTCGACACGATTCGTCATATGCCAGGTAGTGCAATGGAAGGATGTGGAGGGAGTATGAGCCAAATAGGATGTCGAATGTGGTCCCGGCCGAACAAGATTTTGGCCGAATGATGCTTTTTCGAACAGTCACAAATCTCGAGTCACCATGGGTGCCGAACAGTATAAATGTCGAACAACATAAATGCCTAACAATATAAATGCCGAACAACACAAACGCCGAACACCATAAATGCCGAACAGTATATAAATGTCGATCTATACAAACACCGAACAACACAGATGCCGAACCACATGAATGCCGAACAATACCTTTAGCCGAGCAGGAACTAGGCCGAACACTCATTAACCTTGCCTATTCATATAGCAAAACAAGGACTTGGACCTAAGCACTCTATCACATGAAACTGACCCGAATCATTAACTCCCTAGCTTTAGTAGACATAAAGCTGAACTTAGATTAATATTCGTTTTATGAATTTGAAACTGTAATCACCACAAGGCGGGCTTTTTGAGACGGTCAGCGATGACGGTCTTTGAAGGCAATGATTCGAAGCTCATTTTTATATCTTTGAAATCTCTAGATTCTTATGGCCTGTACACGATTGCTTGCACTAGTTCACACATCACGTGGGGGGAATATTCGTGTTGTCAACTCTAACGTTCAACGTTTTTCAAGTATAGTTTTCGCAGGCACTTAAACAGATCCATTATTTATTGGGGATGTCTATGAAGTCTAGCTCCGCCACCATATCTGACAGGCCTGGGCCGTCATCAAGGCAAGGAGCCGCTGATATTTCAAATCCGTCGACTTCCCCTGCCCATAATTTAGCACCCGATGCCTTGGAGGCAACAATTCTTTTAGACAATCCGGTCGATTCACAAGCTTCAAAGATCAATGAAGCCGCACTTCGACGGATATGCTCCATTCACGGGATTCCTTTTGCCGATGTGTTAGTCCCTTCGCGACACGATCGTCCTCACTTGCCCCCAGTCGGATATACCACATGCAACAAGTTCATGTGTTGGATGGGAAGCATGCCTCCGTTTAATCTATTCCTCCGGGACGTGTTGCAGTACATCGACATTGCTCCATCGCAGCTGCATCCGAACGGTCATGCGTTTCTATATGGGACCTATCTATTCTTTATGGCCGTCTTCTCTAGACCTCCAACCTCTGGCGACATTAGATACATCTATATGATCAAGAAACGGAAAGACAGCCCTTCCTTCATGTTCCTCGAGCCGTACCACAAATGCCAAATCTTGACAGGAGCATGCAGTAAATTCGCCCTGTACAAACAGGAATGGTTCTACGTGCGTTGCCCTCCTGGTTTTGCGAGGAGATGGGTCGAAGGCAGTAAGTCTCTTTGTCGAGTCATCATCCGCATTTACTTGGAGTCATGCTTTTTCTAACTCCTCGTTTCATCTTTTCAGGTATCAACCCGCATCTAGAGGGTCGAGGATATTCTGAGGCCGTTGAGGCCATTAGAGCTCTTCCTGCCGAGGAACGAGACATCTGAGCCATCATTTCGAATGAATCATTGTCAAGGTTCGGCTTGCTAGCCCCAGGTCGTCAGATTAGCCTCCCGGAAGGCATCTCCATTATCAAGCTAGCATCCGGTAAAGGGAAAAAACAGGTCGGATCGTCATCACGCCACGCTACCGATACGCGCGAAGAAGGTGAGCGCAAAGAGGACGAAGCTCCTGAGACCCAAGACGAGAATGTGGGTCCCGCTTGGAATCCGGCGGTCGAAGTTCTTGACATTGAGACGTCATCCTCCCCTTCGAAGGGAAAGAAGAGGTTAAAATACAATATTCGGGAGGAGAAAGTTGGCGGTACTTCAAAAGATATGCCTATCCCGCTAGAGAAAGAGGCTTCCTCACAGCACCTGGAGAGTTCTCTAAGGGGTTTGTCGAATCTTTCTATCCCCGATGATATACTTAATTATGGGTTTGACGATCCTGAAGCCCTCAAGTTTCCTTCGCCCGCTAGAGGCAATGCGGGAGTTCAACTCCCAGTCCAGGGAGACAATACTCCGATTAGTAAAGACAAAAGAGCTGGTACGTCGGGGGGAACACTAGGACACACACGCACATACGCATTCCATCATACACTTCAAGTTTTTTCTTGTTTCCCGGATCTTTCTTAACTCATTGTTATCCCTATTCTGTAGGTGACTTGGGGCGCTCTCACGGATTCGATCGCCTTCACGGCTCTTCTATATTTAATCATTCTGGACGGGATTCAGGTTCGAGCAGACGCAGGGACAGAGATGACTATGAAGATAGAGACAACCGTCCCCATGACTCGTCTTATCGTAAGAAGGCATATTCCCAATCTTCGCAGTCCCGCGATCCTCTTCCTCCAACTGAGCCGGATAGAGAGAAGTCTTTACAGAAGGGGTACCAACCTGATGCTCCTCGAGAACAACACTCCGGTTTGTCGAGCACAAGGCAAATTTGGGAGCAACGAAAAAGATCGGAGTTTTCAAAGCCTCCTCCTCCTATTCCCACGGCTGACCCAACCATAGCGGAGAAAATGGTCAAACTCAAGGCCAAATTCCCAAAAATCTGCTTCGACGGTCTGAAATTTCTCTCAGCTATTCACCACATCCCTGGGCATGTTAAACAAAGCGCTCTTGCCTGCAATAACGACGTCTATGTTCAACATGACGCGTTTGCCCATCTGGTCGAGAAGGTCTCTGAGGTATCTATTGAGCGACAGCATGAAATTGATCGCTTGAAATTAGAAGCTAGCTTTGACAAGGACATTACCAAGGGTCAAGATGAAGAGCTTGCTTCATATAAGTCAAAACTTGAAGTCGCTGAGCAAAGTGCAAAAGATACCGCTGAGGCAGTCACTCGTTTGGAGGCAACCCACAAGAAGGAACTTGATGAAGCAGTCCAGCGCAGCGGTGCCCTCGCCTTAGAAAAAGATTCCATCCAAAAAGAAAGGGATGCGCTTGCCATACAAGTCAAAGAGTTGAAAGAATTACTTTCCAAAGAGAAAGAGGATAAAGTGGCCGCTCAGGAAGAGTCACAACGATACTGTGATGAAATCGTCGCTACTCGGCTCTTGAAGACGAAACTTGATGGTGAACTTGCTGGGGTTGAAAAAATGAAAGATGAAGCTCGTGAGGAGGGCAAAAGAAAAGCTGCGGAGGAGATTGATTCTCGTCTTGAGGCGGCCGCAGAGGCCGGCAGGGAAGAGGTCAAACGCCTGTTTGACCCGTTAATTGCTGAGTATGGCGCCCGCGTCCTTATGCATCGCGACTTGACATTCTTGGGCGATGGCTATCTCGAATCCCTAGCTGAGGCCTGGGAGACTTTAGTAAAGATCGTGAAAATCGAGTCGGGCTCTAAGGAAGTCGATGAGGATGCTCTGGTGAAGAAATTTCTTAGGGGGAACGAGCCATCGGACTTATCTGCAGCTTTGGCGCTTTTCAGCAAAGGCTCTCCCCTTCCAAAAGAGAAAAGTGATGAAGCTAGTCCACCTGGGGCCGAGACTACGGCTACTCATATTGCTGCTCCTCCCGCTGCTCAATCGGCTGGTCGGTCGACACTTGATCCATTCGAGCAGCATGCCGGTTATGATCCTGAAGATCCCGGGCTCGGCGCTCATGTGCTATCTCCTATCCTGGAGGGTGAAACCCCACGCGCAACCGATAGCCAACCGGAACCTAGTAGGAAACTCTTTTCCTCTAGAAGTTGAAAGATCTGTCATTTTCCAGCAGTGGTTATTCATTCTAATGTTCATTCTTTATGTTTTCATGCAGGCTGCTCTGACCCCGAGCCAACTCCAAGGAGCGATGACGCCAAGGAGGAGGTAGAGAAAACAAGCGATGTTGCTCACGCGGGAGTAACTCCTGGTCCTAACGCTCAAGTGATCGGGGCGCTAGATGATGACAAGCTTGATACTTCGTCTCTTGCCGAAGGGAGCGATGAAATCGAAAGCACCGGCGCCTCCGAGCATACCTCAAAGGTGAGCATGAAGGAACGCCTCGCCGAAGAGGAGAAGAAAAAGGTCAAGGTCAAAGTCGAACCTGAAATACTGGAACTTACCGACCCGCGGAACAGACCTTTGAAAATCATTCTCCCGGGCAGGTCCAAACCACTGGATGTTCCGTCTCCTACTCCTGACTCTGCTTCTTTAGCAAGCCAGAAATTCAAGAAAAAGCGTGAGGGAGAGGAGTCGTCGGAAAAAACAAAGGAAGACAAGAAGAAGAAACCGAAGAAATAATCGATACACTCGTTCAACGAGTTTCTTGCTTAAGTCTTGTAGTTGCTTTTATCTTTTGTGGCTTGTAGTTTGTATAGATAGGTTCTTAACTCTGAGTTTTGTAGGAGTAACTGTGTAACCCCATTTTGAACTATTGAATGAAGTTTAGTTTCTTTTTCGTTTGAATGATTATCTTGCTTTTCTTTGGTTTGCTGACTATCTGTAGTCACAACTCAAGTTC
Source organism: Allium fistulosum (assembly GCA_030737815.1). Lineage (NCBI taxonomy): Eukaryota > Viridiplantae > Streptophyta > Magnoliopsida > Asparagales > Amaryllidaceae > Allium > Allium fistulosum. The sequence continues at coordinate 296,128,288 of CM060906.1, read as the reverse complement.
TTATGAGTTGCGTTATTTCTTGGTCCATTCTCGTGTTGTTCAAACATTTCCAGACATGGCATACTTCTTGTTCCACATTTCTCGAGTACTTGGACTTTTTTCTAAATCTGCGCTCCGAGGATTTAGAGTAAGTTGATCCGCGTTCCAGGGATTCAAAGGTTCGCATCGTTTATACTCTGGTCCGCACTCTGGGGACTTAGAGAACTCCGATCCACGCTCTGGGGATTCGGAGATTTGAAATCGTTTATACTCTAATCCGCGCTCTGGGGACTTAGAGTACTTCGATTCGCGCTCTGGGGATTCGGAGATTTGAAATCGTTTATACTCTAGTCCGTGCTCTGGGGACTTAGAGAACTCCGATCCGCGCTCTGGAGATTCAGAGATTTGAAATCACTTATACTCTAGTCTGTGCTCTGGGGACTTAGAGTACTCCGATCCGCGCTTTGGGGATTTAAAGATTTGAAATCGTTTATACTCTAGTCCGTGCTCTGGGGACTTAGAGTACTCCGATCCGCGCTCTGGGGATTCGGAGATTTGAAATCGTTTATAGTCTAGTCCGCACTCTGGGGACTTAGAGTACTCCGATCCACGCTTTGGGGATTCGGAGATTTGAAATCGTTTATACTCTAGTCCGCACTCTGGGGACTTAGAGTACTCTGATCCACGCTCTGGGGATTCGGAGATTTGAAATCGTTTATACTCTAATCCGCGCTCTGGGGACTTAGAGTACTCCGATCCGCGCTATGGGGATTCGGAGATTTGAAATCATTTATACTCTAGTCCGTGCTTTGGGGACTTAGAGAACTCCGATCCGCGCTCTGGGGATTCGGAGATTTGAAATCGCTTATACTTTAGTCCGTTCTCTGGTGACTTAGAGTACTCCGATCCGCGCTCTGGGGATTTGGAGATTTGAAATCGTTTATACTCTAGTCCGTGCTCTAGGGACTTAGAGTACTCCGATCCGCGCTCTGGGGATTCGAAGATTTGAAATAATTTATACTCTAACCCGCGCTCTGGGGACTTGGAGTACTCCGATCCGCGCTTTGGGGATTCGGAGATTTGAAATCGTTTATACTCTAGTCCGTGCTCGGGGGACTTAGAGTGCTCCGATCTGCGCTCTGGGATTCGGAGATTTGAAATCGTTTATACTCTAACCTGCGCTCTGGGGACTTAGAGTACTCCGATCCGCGCTTTGAGGATTCGGAGATTTGAAATCGTTTATACTCTAGTCCGCACTCTGAGGACTTAGAGTACTCCAATCCATGCTCTGGGGATTCGGAGATTTGAAATCGTTTATACTCTAGTCCGCACTCTGGGGACTTAGAGTACTCCGATCCATGCTCTGGGGATTCGGAGATTTGAAATCGTTTATACGAGTTCGTGCATCGTACAGGATAATGTAGTTCTAGTAACTCATCACCCGACTATGAGATATAGAAACATCAGTAATTCATGGAAAATAGGGCCTCAAGCTTTTATTAATGAAAAACAACTAAACTGCTTGATTACATAGTAAAAAGGAAACTAAGTTGCGATTGAATGAAAACATATAGGAAATAACTGTGCCTAAAACAGGAAAGAAACATACTAGATGTAATAATTTTGCAAATGCTCGTTGTTCCACGCCCGGGGGAGTGTCACGCCATCAACGGTCGCTAGCTTGAACGTTCCCTTTCCAAGCTTCCATTCAATGACGTACGGACTTTTCCAGCTGGGATTCATACGCGAAGGTACTGGGAAAACTCGTTTCAAAACGAGATCACCCACATCAAATATCCTTGGGCGGACTTTGCCGTCGTAGTAATGCTTGACTCGCTGCTTATGTGCTGCCGCCCTTAATTCGGCCTCTTCACGTTTCTCATCGATACAGTCTAGTGATTCCAATAAGAAGTCCTAATTCGTCTTGGGATCATAATATATCACCCGGTGCGATGGAACTTCAAGTTCCACGGGTATAACGGCTTCAGAGCCGTATGCCAAGGCAAATGGAGTGTGGCCGGTCGCGGACTTGTGGGTAGTTCTATAAGCCCATAATGCCGTCGGGAGTTCATCTACCCACTTGCTTCCGACTTTCTCCAGACGCTTCTTCAGTATTGACTTGATTATTTTATTAACGGCCTCGACTTGTCCGTTAGCTCTTGGGTGTGCAACGGCGGCGAACTTCTTCTCGACGCTATACTTTAAATAGAACTCTTTGAACTCTCTACTTTCAAATTGCGTCCCATTGTCCGTAATGATGGTGCGAGGAAGACCAAAGCGGCATATAATGCTTCGTACAACGAAGTTAATGACCTTTTTAGAGGTGATTGTGGCCAAGGGTTCTGCCTCGGCCCATTTTGTGAAATAGTCGACTGCAATTATCGCGTATTTCGCACCACCTTTGGATATAGGCAAAGAGCCGATTATGTCGATTCCCCAGATTGCGAATGGCCAGGGACTAACCATTTGCGTGAGTTCCGTCGATGGAGTCCTCGGGATTTTCGCATATCTTTGACACTTGTCACATTTCCTTGCGTAGTCTGCAGCGTCCCGATTCACGGTCGGCTAGTAGTATCCATAGCGGAGGATCTTTTTTGCTAGCGTTTGTCCCCCGGTATGGTCGCCACATTCCCCTTCGTGAACCTCTCTCAAGACTCGCTTTGTCTCGTCATGAGCGATGCACCGTAATAGGGGGACTGAGAACCCTTTTCGATACATTAATCCATCCTGCATCACGTATCGTGCGGCCTTTCGAAGGATCTGACGTCTTTCGCTCCTTTTTTCTGGTAAAGCCCCGGTTGTCAGGTACAGTTTGAACGGGGTTATCCACGATTCCTTCTCGATTTCCGTTTCCAATACACAATCAACTTTCATCTCGTCTATGCTCGGAGCGTGCAAGGCCTCAACGGGATACAATCCCATTTGCTGCGCGTCGCCTGTGCTTGCAAACTTAGCCAACAAGTCGGCTTCTTTATTCTGTTCGCGCGGGACATGCGAAATGTCATAACGCTCAAGATTTGATAGTAGTTCTTGAACCTGAACTAGGTACGGAGCAAGCTTTTGTCCCTTTGCTTGGTAATCTCCCCGCACTTGGTAAACCACCAACTGTGAGTCACAAAAGATATCAACTAATTTGATCCCGAGTTCTCTGATGAGCTTCAAGCCAGCAATCAGTGCTTCATATTCTGCTTCGTTATTTGTAGCTGGGAAATCAAGCTTCAAAGCATAACAAATTGATCGATTTTCGGGAGTTATAAGAACTACACCTGCGCCGGAGCAACGGTCGTTTGATGCCCCATCAGTGTATAATCTCCAACGAACGGGGGTAGTGACGTCATGATTATCTGGTTCTATGGGTATGGTAAACTCAGCGATGAAATCTGCTAGTGCTTGTCCTTGTATGGCCCTTCGTGGCAAGTAGACGATATCGAACTGGCTCAACTCGATGTTCCATTTTAGTAGTCTTCCGGAAGTTTCTGGTCGTTGGAGTACCTGCCGCAGGAGTTGATCGGTATAAACATTGATTGTGTGCGCTTGAAAATATGGGCGTAGCTTACGAGATGCAATCACCAAGCAATAGGCCAATTTCTCGATTTTAGGATAATTTCTTTCTGCCCCCGTTAAACGCTTGCTAACATAATACACTGGCTTTTGGATTCGGTCCTCCTCGCGAACTAAAGCCGCACTTATTGCATGTGGGGATACAACAAAGTATACGTACAGTGTCTCGTGGTCTACTGGTTTTGACAGCACTGGCGGACTCTCCAGATGCCTCACCAGATCCCGGAATGCTTCCTCACAATTAGACGTCCATTCGAAGTTCCTCTTCCCTTTCTTTATTATATCAAAGAAAGGGATGCACTTGTCAGTTGCCCTGGATATGAATCGACTTAGCGCAGCTACTTTTCCATTCAAGCTCTGTACCTGTTTTATAGTCTTGGGTACTTGCACATCTCGAATAGCTTGGATCTTTTCGGGGTTAGCTTCAATTCCTCTAGCATTGACGATGAATCCCAAAAACTTCCCCGACGCAACGCTGAAGGAACACTTCAGAGGGTTGATCTTCATCCCGTAATACCTGAGTATGTCGAACATTTCAGCCAGGTCTCGAATGTGGTCGTTTGACTGTCGTGACTTCACGAGCATGTCATCCACATAGACTTCCATCGTCCTACCAAGCTGGTCCTTGAACATCCGATTCACCAAACGCTGATAAGTCGCTCCTGCGTTCTTCAGTCCGAAGGGCATTACTACATAGCAATATAGCCCAACATCTGTAACGAAGCTGGTGTGTTCTTGGTCCGGAATATGCATCGGGATTTGGTTGTATCCCGAGTATGCATCCATGAATGATAACAGCTCATGTCCTACGGTGGAGTCGACCAACTGATCGATCCTTGGTAACGGGAAACTGTCCTTGGGGCACGCTTTGTTCAAATCGGAATAGTCTACGCAAGTTCTCCATTTCCCATTTGCCTTTTTCACCAGTACGGGGTTCGATACCCATTTAGAATATAGGGCGTCGCGGACAAACCCATTGGCTTTGAGTTTGTCCAACTCCTCTCTGAGAGCAGCGGACCTCTCCGGGTCCATTCCTCTCCTCTTTTGTTTAACTGGGATGTATTTCGGGTCTATGTTCAACATATGACTCGTGATGGTGGGAGAAATCCCGCACATGTCAGAATGCGTCCAGGCGAAAACATCAAGATTCGCCCGGAGGAAGTCACTAAGATCTTCAATCATTGCGGGGCCAAGCTGTGATCCGATCTTCAGTATTCGCGAAGGGTCGCTTTGGCTAACTGAAATGTCAATCGTTAGTTCAGCCGGCGCCGCCTTTTCTTCCCTGGATTTCTCATCATCGTCTCTCGGATCTATGTCTCTGAAGATCCGAGAATTATGCCCGAGCCAGGGCTCGGGCACTACTTGTCAATTATCCGTGTTAAGGATGCGGACGGGATTGTCCGCAACCTTTCCTTTCTCCCTCCGATGGGCCTCTCGGAGCTCAACCACATAACAGGAACGACCAGCTGCTTGGTCGCCATGAACAATACCTACCCCTTTGTCAGTTGGGAACTTCAGAGTTAAGCACCACGGGGCTAATGCTGCCCTAAACTCAGCCAGGGCCGGTCGGCCCAAGAAAACATTATACGGAGAATCCACATCCAAAACTACGAAGGGTAGGATCTGCACCCTCCGACGCTCGCCTTGTCCCAGTTCAACTGGTAACTCAACATACCCCATGGCATCGGTCGCTGCGCCATTAAAGCCGTGTATACAAGCTTTGGATGGTTTCAAGTCCTTGGTTTCCATCTTCATTTGATCATAAGCCTTCTTGAAGATGATGTTGATAGAACTTCCACAATCAATCAGAATTCTTTTCACATATGCCGGTCCGATCGTGGCAGATATGACCATTGGGTCGATGGTTGGAGCCTCTATTTGATCAGCATCTCTGTTTCTGAACACTATATCGTCCGTCATTACGCGCTGCTGCTTAGCAGGGGTCCCATCATCCACGTTCGAACAACACTCAAACTCTGCGTGCTTCAGGGAACTTGCATACCGCTCCATCTCTTGCCAATTCTTATTCGCGGGGTGAGGTCCGCCGATGATTGTATTTATGACTAGTCTACCCACGGTTCGGGCAGGCTCCTCGGGATGACGCGGAGCTGGTGCGTGACCCGGGTTGGACGTTCCCTGTCCTCCTTCCTGTGGATCCTTCACAAATTCTTGCAACTTCTTTTGCCTGATCAACTTCTCGATAGCGTCGTGCAGGTGTCTGCACTCTTCCGTATTGTGCCCGTAAGTCTCATGGAAGCGACAATATTTCCCGGTTCGCTTCTGCTCCTCGGTTGATTCTTTTGGACGTGGCTTTCTGTACTGAAAAGTATTGCAGGTAGATAGGTAAATGCTCTTAAGAGGCGCATTCAGCGGGGTATACTCGTTGTAGCTTGGAATTCTCGATTTCCACTTCCCCGTTTCTCTCTTCTTCCCTTGATTTCTTCCTCCGGACTCCTTAGGCTGCCCAAGCTTGTTCTGGACATTGACTTGGACCTTTCCCGAGTTGTCTCTGGACTGCTTCACAGCAATGTTGCTTTTCACGGACTCTTGGACAGGTCCTGGTGCCTTATCTCGCCTTACCCACTTAGCCTCCTCTCTTCTTATGAACTGATGTGCCTTTGAGTAGAAACATTCTAGTGTGGTCGGAGGTTTCCCTGCCAACCAGTCTCCAAATTCGGACTCCGGATCCACACCTCTCATTACAGCCATCAGAATTGCATGATCATTGGGATTACTGACTTCAGTCGCCACAACATGGAATCTTTGTAAATATTCCTTCAATGACTCCCCAGGATTTTGGATTACACTTGATAGAGACATTACGTCCTTTGGACACGTAGTGTGTATTCTGAACTGCTCAATAAACTTCTTCGCCAACTCCTCAAAATTGGATACGGACCGCGGAGGAAGTTGGGTAAACCACATAGTAGCGATCCCAGATAGAGTGATCTTAAAGCATCTACACTTGGTGGCATCATTTGCTCTAACTGAATCCATCATCCACTCGTACCTCATGACATGCTGTCTGGGGTCGGTCTTTCCCTCATACACAGGGATAGTAGGCATATTAAACTTTCTGGGGTACGCCGCCTGTAACACAACATCTGTGAATGGAGTGTGACTCCTTGATACTCCCCAATCGTCATTTGACAAGCCCTGATTTTCTTTCATCAATTGCCTGACCATGGCTGTTAGGTCTGGTGTCTGTATGGAAGGTGGAAGGTTAGAGTCCGTTCTACGTGACTGTCCATGTTGATGCCTCCTCTCTGGGCGATCTGTCAATCGTGCGTCTTGAGGTTCGACATCATTAGCGTTTTGATGATCTGGGCCTCCAGCCTCCATCTGTACTCCAGTTCCTAAGTTTCCAGCTCTGACTTGGTCACGGTTTCCAGCTGTTTGAGCAGCAGCACCTGCCCACACAGCTTCAGTCTTACGGCGTCTGCAACTGGGAGGTTCATCAGAGGAAGTTGAGCTGTCGGATGAGGAATAAGGAGCGGCATCGCCCCCAACATTCTGTTGCTGCTGTTGAGTGAGTTGTGCCATCAGGTTGGCGTTAGCTTGCATCTGTTCTCCTAGTTGTCTCCTGCTTTCCCTGAGTTCTCTCATCAAGTCGTTGAACTCTATTCTGGTGACAATTGGAGTTTGGTCCTGGGTGGCAATTCCTACACCCGGAATCGCTGGTTGATTGCTAGGTCCTGCTTGTTGCACGCTAGCAGTCTCATGGGCATCCACATTATGAGAAGCTGACCTGGTATGTGGTCTTGCCATTGTAGAGTTATTGGTAGGAACTCTAAGTAGAATCAACGGATGTCCTATCAATGAGTCGGATCTTCTTTGGGGGATTTGTTCAATCCAGTAGCTTCAAAGCAGATCCTTGAGGTTTGAGAATTCAATTCTCAGTGAAAGCACCAAAGTGTTAGCACCAAAATTGGTCACTAACCTCGTAGAGAAAGATTATGTAGAGAAATAAGTGATGAAGGTAAATTAAACAGAGAAGACAATGCTAATTTAAATGCAGAAAGTAAGGACACCAAATTTATAGTGGTTCAGCGTAATTGCCTACGTCCACTTTGAGGTTAAACTTTATTGATCTTCTCTGTAGTTGATTACAAATACAATTCGTGAATCAAATGCTTGAATGAAGTTCTTAAGTAGAGAAGATGAGTCCCAAAAATGGCTGAGTCTCCCCAGTGTTCTCCAGAAAAAGATCCCCTTTCACTATGACCCTGCCCCTCTATTTATAGACAAAGATGGGTTGGACTTCCCAGGCGGGCTTGGTGGCCGAACACTCTAGCCCAAGTATAGTGGTCGCTGTATGCCGAACCAGGTAGGCCGAACACAATTATGCCGAACCACCCTTTCCAAGCCGAACGGTATGTTTGGTGTGTGGGATGGAATGGTTGATAATCGAAGCCGAACGGTATGTCTGATGTGCTTGACCGAACAATGCTCACTGGCCGAACGATCCCTCTGGCCGAACGATCCTTCTTGGCCTAATGTGCCTTCCGACCGAACGATACTGCCATGTCGAGCAGTCATATATGCCGAACGCCTTCTGATGCCGAACACCACTAGATGCCGAGTACTACGCCGAGTACTCCTATTGCCGAGTTCCACTGGATGCCGAGTATTACGCCGAGCACTCCTAGATGCCGAGTTCCACTGGATGCCGAGCGCTATGCCGAGTACTTCTAGATGTCGAGTACTACGCCGAGTACTATGAGATGCCGAGTACTCCTTGATGCCGAGTACCATGGATGCCGAGTACTCCTTGATGCCGAGTACCATGGATGCCGAGTACTCCTTGATGCCGAGTACCATGGATGCCGAGTACTACCTGATGCCGAGTACCATGGATGCCGAGTACTAGTTGCCTGGTCAAATCTCCAGGAAACAGGGGTCATCAAGATAGAGGTGATAGGGATAAGCCATCCCAAGATAAGCATCGATCAAGATCGAAATCCCCTCCTCAAAAGGGTTCCAATAAGCCAACTGCTCGTCGGGATCTACCTATCATTCCCTCTCATGGGCCCCCTTCCATTTCAATTCCTCCATAGCTTTTAGTTCCTTATCACTCTCAGCAGTCGAGTGATCGTCGTCGCCATAGCAAACATGTTGCTGCCCAAAGACCCGACAAGGAAAGTACTGAAGTCGAAACCACTACTGAAGATTCAACAGTCAATCTAGCTGCTCGCATGGCACAACTTCGAGAAGAGTTTCCAAATCTATGTTTTGAAGGGTTCTTTTTCCCTCCTAATCTGAATAGGGTCCCAACCATGTTCATAAAAGGACTATTAACTGCGTCACCGATATCCATATGCAGTACCATGAATGGATGAAGGCAATAGAGAAAATGTCGAAAGTATCTTTCGAGCGTGCGGCAAAAATTGAAAAGTTATAACGCCGGGAAGCTTAAAATAAAAGAATTATTTCTACTTTGACAAATGAGTTAGAGGCTTCTAGGACCTCCCTAGCAGAGGCCGAGGGAAAGGATAATGCTATCGTCAATCCATAGAGGAGATGAAATCCAGTCATCTTGATATGGTCCAGGTGTTACATCATCGAAATCAAGAAATAACACTCGAGAGAGTTACAGCTCGAAGTAATGAATCTGCAGCCTTGAAGGAGATAATGGAACTCAAGGCTAAGCTCGAGTATGAAAACAAGGAGAAAGATGATGCTTAGAAAATCGCTCAAGATGCTTGTGACGAGCTGGTAAATGTTAGACTTGAGAGAGACATGGCAGTTGAAAGGGCCAGAGATGTTGATGCACTTATTTAGCATGAAGTAGAAGCTACCAAGGATAAGGTTAGGGAGGAGATAATGAACGAGCTCAACCTATTTCTTATTTTTTACAACATCAACGTTCTTAAGTATAGAAATTTAACATGGCTTGGTGATGATTATCTCTACCAGCTCTGGCGAGCATGGGGATTTCTTGTTGCAGAAGAAAAGAAACTTCTTAATACCGAGAAAATCGACCTGACTAGGATTGAAAGTGAAAGGCTATTAGGCGATGAACCCAAAACATTACATGATATCCAGCTTACACTTTAGAAAGAATCTGCTGCTGCTTCTTCACATGAAGTGGGTGAAGGATCCGGGTCGGCACAACCCGATGTTACAACTGAATTGCCCCCAGCACCCAAAGTTATCCCTAGCCCCACGGCAGATTATTCAACCATCCCCAGGTATGATCCGGACAAGCCTCGGCTTTCTCCAATTCCCGAACGCAGTTCTGAGGATATTTCAGGTCAACTTAGGAGCCACACCGAGGAAGGTATTTCGTTAACATTTTCCGTCTTTCAAAAAGTTGGGGTGTTATCAGTTAATATTTCTAATCTTTTCGCCTACTTTTTCTTAGCTTTAAATCTGTCGGGTGTCGCTCCTCTTCCCTCACAAGAGCCTCAATTAGGATCACAAGCAGCCATGACAGAATCCATTAAAGTTACAACTTCAGCCGCTGTTCAGGGTGCTCAAGAAGAAATCTTTGTTATTGATGATCAATTCATGGAGGCATTGCTCAAGGAAGGAAGCAACCCACACCATGAAATCCTCTTTGATGAGGATGTTGTAATCACAGGCTCTTCCAACCCTACTAATGAGACTAGCATGAAAAAGCGCGTTGAAAAGGAAGAATTGTTGAAAAAGAAGGTAAAAACTGCGCCTGTTGATTTGGATTTCAATGAGTGGATTCCTATCCCGCTCCAGATGACCCCTCCTGATGGGACAATTCCCCAAGATGAGCCACCCCCCCCCCCTCGCTTTTGGTGCTGAGAGTTCCTCTATCACTTCTGCTTCCAAAGATGATGCCGCCTCGATCCGCATAAATGAAGATGTTTCTTCGTAGAGAAGTCTAGGCGGAAAAGGGTCGAAGAGAGGGTCGAGTGGTAGTTCGGAAAGAGCCACTTCCAAGAAACAAAAGAAAGATAGGACGTCCAAGAAATAATCTTTGGGTTGATGTGATGCGTAAATAGCTTGTATGGCTACATTTTCTTTTCGTCGGTCGTGGTTGTTCGAGAACGACTCCCACCTTTACTTCTCATTTTGGATAAACTTGTATTATAAACAACAAGTTTAGTGTGAATAAGAATTCTTTTATTTTTGTGTAGAATTCTTGTATATGCTTGTTTAAATGATCGAGCTATCACGTTTTCCATTTAATGTATTTGTGATTCGTTGCTCGTTGGATCGGATATTGATCCAATTTATCCATCCCAAGGCCTTTCTGAGGTCGTGACCTCGAGTCGTATCAAACACTAGGCTCGAGCCTTAGTGTTACGTTGTCAAAATCAACGGTTTGAGTAATTATACCCTACCCCCAGTCTCAGGTTAGCGGAGTTAGGTGGTGGATTGTCGAACTCCATCCTTAGCGAGTTTACACTCCTCTTGTCGTTTTTAGGCCATAGTTTATGGAATAGTGAGTGGTCGAACTGCACTCGTCTATTTGTTTATACTCATATCCGCACTCTGGAGATAAGAGTTAGTTAGTGGATGGTTGGGTCACACCTTTTTATTTCGTTTATGCTCATATCCGTACTCTGAGGATAAGATTGTGAGAAATGTGGATTACGGATCTTAAGGTTGGAATAACACTAGAGAGGGGGTGAATAGTGTTTTGTGGATTTTCTAAATCTTTTTGAAACTTATGTAAATTTAATCACCAACAAATGCAATTCATAGACACGGATATAATCACAGAATCAGAGACAGATGCAAATAATAAATAAAAGCAGTAAAGGAAAGAAACATCAGGATTTTATACTGGATCAGAGTTACACTACATCTAGTCCCGTACAAACGTACGGATTTCTTATCAAAAATAATCTCCTAGATTACACCCTCGATTTCAAGGCCACGAGGTACACCCTCCTGTATTCGAGTCTGGGGCAAACTCTCTTGATTTACCAAGCCACAAGATCACCTAATCGATTTCCGGGGCAACAATCACACCCAATTGATTTCAAGGCTCAACCGCACCATTTACTCAATAGTTTGATTTACAAATAATCCTATAACTCTGAATAGCACTGAGATCTTATGGAGAGAGTGGCAGAGAATCAAACAAGAGATAATCAAGTTTGATTCACTTGGTATTTCGGTAGAGTATAGTTTGGGATTCTTTAGAATAAATGTGGAAGATGAAGAAGAGAGAAAATAAATGAAATCTAGTGATAAATTCGTTTAGAACTACTAGTATTTAAATGAAATCAACAGCCATATCTATTCGTGAAAGGATACGACGAATAGACACATCTTTTGAAAATTTGAAATTTAAATTTAATGGGCACCATGTCGACATAGGGGGTTGACGGATGTCGACATGCTCTAGGCAAAATTGGTGATTTTGATTTTCTTATTAAAATTGGTTTCTATAATTTGTCAAAACGATTTCTAAAACTTTGTAAATATATTTGAATATAGTTTAAACATATAAAAGAGTTTAGAAAGTAATTTTTAATATATATAATCTTAATCTATAAAGTGATTTAAAATCTGAGTAAATATTTTAAAGCTAAATATTTAAAACAAGAGATAGTTTAAAATCAATGACAATTTTGAAATCAATATATTAAAAATGATAAAGATAGTTTAGAGACTAAAATATTTCAAACAAAAGAGATGTCTTTTTGAAAAGAAGATTTTGAAAACATTTAAAATAAGAGATATATTTTTGAAAAACATTTTTATAAAATTAGTGGATATCAAAATAGAACCACTAAAAGTTCCACTAGATATTGTTGTGGGTTCCATCCCACTTTGGTTCCATCCCTTTAACAGGCTCGAAGTGGATTCCATTCCACGAATAAATTTCGAATAAAGATATAAGTGCTTTCAAGAAGTTTTAACATAATTCTAGACTTAATACTTATCTTGTACTATTAAAATCTTGAACTCTTGATAACTTGATTTCTTGATACTCATGAGTCTTCAATCTTAGTATCTTTGATCTTTAAATTCATCAGTCTTATATCTCTATACTGTACAGCTTCATTCTTGGTACCTGCATGTGTATATCCTGCGTGTATATATATATATCTAAACTATAATGTTAGTATTTATATTTTATAACAAGTCCTAAGGTTGTTGTCATCATAACCATCCTTCTCAAGGACTAACAATCTCCCCCTTTTTGATGATGACAACCTATGTTTATAAAATATACTTCTCCTTCACAATAACTCCCCCTAAAACTAATAACTCCCCTTAAAACTAATAACTCCCCCTTAATCTAAGTTTAACTACTCCATTTTATATTTCTCCCCCTTTGTCATCAAGAAAAACTAATCCTAAACTCCCCCTTAATCTAATACTTTTTAAATTAAATACTAATAAGGAAGTATAATAAGTGAAACAAATATTTTATTATATATGATGTTAAATTTACACGTGTATATGAACCATAAACATACAAATATATTTAAGTGCATAAATTATAGAATAACAATACTAACGAGAGTTTTTGACAATTGGAGATTTGTGAATCGAACAATTTGGATAATGAAAACAAAGGTTTGGGAGAATCTTCTTCTTCCTCTTCGCTGTGCTCTAAAGGATTATGCACGTGAATGTTGGGAGAATCTTCTTCAATCACAATAGGATTTGCGTGATTATCCATTAGGAATTTTTTTAAATTCCGAAGAATTTTTCCTTGCTTTTCTTGTTCTTTTTCCATCCTTAGTTGCATAACTTGAAATTCAGTCAACATTTGCATGGCATCCTTCATAGATTCTTCAATCTTTATCACACGTGCCTGTGTAGTGCGTTTGAATGGACCAGAATGAGGATAAGGGAAAGAAATGGTGTCATTTTGGTTTGATTTAGTGGAGGAGGCCATTAATTTTAATTTACAGAAGTTTTATTTCAAAGAAAGAAAAGTGAGAAGATAGAAAAATTTGAAATACATAGGTTTATATAACTACTAAACTGATTTTAGTGGGAAAATCAAATTTTAAAAATTTTGCCGTTGTATGTCGACATGGGTGGTAGGGGTATGTCGACATCCTTATGAAAAAATTGATTTTCTTGTATATATATGTTACTATATCTATATTCTATCTCAGTTATTGAACAAATGCCTAGTTCTCTTCTTAATTTAGTAAATATAGGTTGATTTAAGGGTTTGGTGAAAATATCAGCAATTTGATTCTCTTATTTGATATATTCAAGAGAAATAATCTATTTACTTATATTATCTCTGAGAAAATGATGTCTGTTATCAATATGTTTAGTCCTAGCATGACGAGTAGTATTTTTAGACAAATTTATTGCATTATAATTATCACAATAAATTGGTGATTTTGAAATTGTTAATCCAAAATCTTTTAGAGTTTGTTGCATATAAATGACTTGGGAGCAAGCCAAAGTAGTAGAGATATATTCTGATCCCGTTGTTGATAAAGAAACAGTATTTTGCTTTTTGCTAAACCATGAAACCAGAGAATGCCCTAAAAAATGACTAGTTCCACTTGTACTTTTTCGGTCAGATTTGCAACCAGCATAGTCAACATCACAATAAGAAATTAAATCAAATGAATCATTTTTAGGGTAAAATAAACCATAGTCAAAAGTATGTTTAACATATCTTATGATACGTTTCACAGCTTTTAAGTGAGTTTCTTTCGGTTGAGATTGGTATCTTGCACAGAGACAAACACTATGCATGATATCAGGTCTACTCGTAGTGATATAGAGTAGTGATCCAATCATTCCCCTATATAGTTTTTGATTTACATCTTTTGAAATATCTTCTTTATTTAAAGCTTCATTGGTTGCCATGGGAGTGGGTTTTCCACTCGCAGTAGTCATACCAAATTTACTCACTAGATCCCTAGCATATTTTTCTTGACTAATAAAGATACCATTATCTAATTGTTTTATTTGTAAACCTAAGAAGAAAGTAAGTTCAGCCATATGACTCATCTCAAACTCTTTTGTCATTATTTCAGAAAATTCTTTATCCATTTCATTATTAGTTGAACCAAAAATAATATCATCTACATAATCTGTACTAGTTGAATATCATTTTTATTTCTTTTAATGAAAAGTGTATTATCTATTTTACCAATTTCAAATTTTGATTGTAATAAAAAAGATCTTAGTCTGTCATACCATGCTCTAGGAGCTTGTTTCAGACCATATAGAGCTTTCTTAAGTTTGAAAACATGGTTTGGAAATCTTTCATCTTCAAAGAGTGGAGGTTGTTCAACATAAACTTCCTCTTTAACAAATCCATTTAGAAAAGCACTTTTAACATCCATTTGAAATAATTTGAAATTATTATAATTTGCGAAAGCAAGTAGAATTCTAATGGCCTCTAATCTTGCTACGGGTGCAAAGGTTTCATCAACATATATTCCTTCTTCTTGACAATAACCTTGTGCGACTAATCGAGCTTTATTTCTCACGACCTCACCAAGTTCATTCATTATATTTTTATAAACCCATTTTGTTCCAATTATACTTTTATCCTCAGGTCAAGGAACAAGTTCCCAAACATCATTTCTGGTGAACTGATTCAATTCTTTTTGCATAGCAAGAATCCATGAATCATCAGATGATGCTTTCTTTGTATTTTTAGGTTCAATAGTTGATATAAAAGCTACATTACTCATGTTATTTAGTTAATTTCTAGTTCTAACAACATATTCAATATTTCCTAGTATATTTTCTATATGATGATCTTTTAATAGCCTAATTCTTTTATTAGGTTGAATGATTTCACAATTAGTTTCATTAGATTCATTATTTAAAGTTACAAAATCTTCTTCATCTTCTATTTGAACAGTATCTTTAAAATTTTCATCAAAAGATACATACATTGTTTCTTCAACAGTGTTAGCTCTTAAATTATAAACTCTAAATGCTTTACTTCTATTAGAATATGCATTAAAGGTACCTTTGTCGGATTTAGGTTCAAATTTATCTAAATTATCTTTTGTATTAAGAATAAAACACTTACTACCAAAAACTTTAAAATAAGCTACTATGGGTTTCTTATTGTAAAGTAATTCATATGGTGTTTTATTAGTTAATGGTCTAATTAAAATCCTATTTAATTTATAACAAGCTGTAGCGACTGCTTCAGCCCAAAAGTTTTTAGGTAAGTTACTATCAGAAAGCATTGTTCTAGCACACTCTTGAATCGTTCTATTCTTACGTTCTACCACTCCGTTTTGGTGTGGAGTTCTTGGAAAAGAGAAATTATGAGTTATTCCCTTTTTATTGTAGAATCTCTCAAAATATTCATTTTCAAATTCCTCACTGTGATCACTACGGATAGTTATAATTTTTAAAGAAAGTTGGTTTTGAAGTCATTTTGTAAAAAATTTAAATGAATCAAAAGTATCACTTTTATGTTTCATAAAAATTGTCCATGTAAACCTAGAATAATCATCTACAATTACAAAGACATATTTATTGTGATTTATTGATTGAATTTGAGATGGACCAAATAAATCTAGATGAAGTAACTCAAGAGGTTTTGAAGTTGAAATCATATCTTTTAATTTGAAAGAACTCTTCCTAAGTTTTCCTAATTGGAAAGCATCACATGTACTATCTACTTTAAAGTTTAACTTGGGAAGACCTCTAACTAAGTCAAGTTTTGATAACCTAGATAACAGTTTGAAATTTAAATGACTAAATCTTTTATGCCAAATCCAAGGGTCACTTGTATTAGCCAAAAGACATAAGTTATCAGTTGAAACTTTCATACTAAGGATGTAAATATTTTTCCTCCTAATTCCTTCAAATATAATATTTGAATTATTATCTTCGATGTGACACTTATCTTTTTCAAATTTAATCCTGTATCATTTATCGCAAAGTTGACTAATGCTAAGCAGATTGTGTTTCAGATTCTTAACTAATAAAACATTAGAAATAGTAGGAGTTTTAGAGTTACCGACATTGCCGATACCAATCACATATCCTTTTGAGTTGTCTCCAAAATTAACCAATCCTCCATCTTTATATATAATATCATTCAGCATATCTGGATTACCAGTCATGTGTCTTGAACATCCACTATCAAGTATCCACTTATTCTTCTTGATTTGCACAATTTGTCCATTGAGTGTTGATTCTTCAAAGTCCATATAACATTTTTCTTTCCGTACAGAATAAAAACTTGGTAGATAACTTGGATTTCTATAATAACTATATGCAGACTTATGAGACAATGATGATTTGAACAGTTTTAAACTAGTGTTAACAAAATTCCCAAAAATAGCCATTTAAAAACTTTTTCAAAATTCAGATTATGAAAACTTGGAAAACCTTGCTCTAATACCAAATGTGAGAAATGCGGATTATAGATCTTAAGGCTGGAATAACACTAGAGGGGGGGTGAATAGTGTTTTATGGATTTTCTAAATCTTTTTGAAACTTATGTAAATTTAATCACCAACAAATGCAATTCACAAACACAGATATAATCACAAAATCAGACACAGATGCAAATAATAAATAAAAGCAGTAAAGGAAAGAACACACCAGGATTTTATACTGGTTCAGAGTTACCCTACATCCAGTCCCGCAAAAACGTACGGATTTCTTATCAAAAATAATCTCCTAGATTACACCCTCGATTTCAAGGCCACAAGGTACACCCTCCTGTATTCGAGTCCGGGGCAAACTCTCTTGATTTACCAGGCCACAAGATCACCTAATCAATTTCTGAGGCAACAATCACACCCAATTGATTTCAAGGCTCAACCGCACCTTTTACTCAACAGTTTGATTTACAAATAATCCTATAACTCTGAATAGCACCGAGATCTTATTGAGAGAGTGGCAGAGAATCAAACAAGAGATAATCAAGTTTGATTCACTTTGTATTTCAGTAGAGTATAGTTTGGGATTCTTTAGAATAAATGTGGAAGATGAGAGGAGAGAAAATAAATGAAATCTGGTGATAAATTCGTTTAGAACTACTAGTATTATATGAAATCAACAGCCATATCTATTCGTGAAAGGATACGTCGAATAGACACTTCTTTTGAAATTTTGAATTTTAAATTTAACGAGCACCATGTCGACATGGGTGGTTGAGGGATGTCGACATGCTCTAGGCAAAATTGGTGATTTTGATTTTCTTATTAAAATTGGTTTCTATAATTTGTCAAAACGATTTCTAAAACTTTGTAAATATATTTGAATATAGTTTAAACATATAAAAGAGTTTAGAAAGTAATTTTTAATATATATAATCTTAATCTATAAAGTGATTTAAAATCTGAGTAAATATTTTAAAGCTAAATATTTAAAACAAGAGATAGTTTAAAATCAATGACAATTTTGAAATCAAAATATTAAAAATGATAAAGATAGTTTAGAGGCTAAAATATTTCAAACAAGAGAGATGTCTTTTTGAATAGAAGGTTTTGAAAACATTTAAAATAAGAGATATATTTTTGAATTTTTTTTTATAAAATTAGTGGATATCAAATTAGGACCACTATAATTTCCACTAGATATTGTCATGGGTTCCATCCCACTATGGTTCCATCCCTTTAACAGGCTCGAAGTGGATTCCATTCCACGAATAAACTTCGAATAAAGATGTAAGTGCTTTCAAGAAGTTTTAACATAATTCTAGACTCAATACTTATCTTGCACTATTAAAATCTTGAACTCTTGATAACTTGATTTCTTGATACTCATGAGTCTTCAATCGTGATATCTTTGATCTTTAAATTCATCAGTCTTGTATCTCTATACTGTACAGTCTTCATTCTTGGTACTTGCATGTTTATATCCTGCATATACATATATATATATATATATATCTAAACTATAATGTTAGTATTTATATTTTATAACAAGTCCTAAGGTTGTTGTCATCAAAACCATCCTTCTCAAGGACTAACAAAGATTCATTTCATAGGTGGTCGATCACACCCATTTAGCATTTATACTCATATCCGCACTCTAGGGACGTGAGTTATTTGGAAAACTGTCGATTTCGGTTCTCTTTAGTCGGTATTTCTATTCTCAAGTATGGGATTTGATTTAATAAGTGACCTTTCGAACCTTAATCACTTCAAAGTTATGTCGGTCCCATCAAACAGTGAGATTTAGTTGGTCATATATCACAACAAACATGTACTGCAATGGCAGGTCGCAGATATGATAGAAAATTAAAAGTTCTATTGCTCAATAAAAAGTAGTGACATAACTTGTCTTATTACATATTTGGAAAACAAATGCTAAAGCAATTTATGAAACTAAATATGGCTGAATGAAAAGGAAATAAACTAATTAAAATATCATCGCAAGTGCTCGCTATTCCACGCCCTTGGGAGTGTGATGCCATCAACAGTAGCTAGCTTGAAGGTTCCCTCTCCAAGCCTCTGCTCGATGAAATACGGTCCTTTCCAGGTTAGATGGGGCAGGAAAAACCCGTTTTAAGACGAGATCACCGATTTCAAAGGTTCTAGGTCGGACTTTAGTGTTGTAGTATCGGGCGACTCGGTATCGGTGTGCAGCTGCCCTCAAATTAGCTTCCTCATGTTTCTCATCTATAAAGTCTAGGGATTCCAAAAGGAGATCTTTGTTTGTTTTGGGATCATAATTAGTTACTCGATGAGAAGAAACTTCGAGCTCAACAGGAATAACAGCCTCAGAACCGTAAGCGAGGGCGAATGGAGTATGGCCAGTCGCGGACTAATGGATGGTCCTATAAGCCTATAATGCCATCGGGAGTTCATCCACCCACTTGCCTCTAGCCTTTTCCAAACACTTCTTCAGAATGGACTTTATAACTTTGTTCATAGCTTCAACTTGTCCATTCTCTTAAGGGTGAGCAACTGCCACAAATCTCTTTTCAAAACGATGCCGAGGGCAGAAGTTTTTGAATACGGCACTATCGAATTGAGTCCTATTGTCTGTTACAATAGTTCATGAAAGACCAAAGCGACAAATGATGTTCCGAACAATGAAATTGACTACTTTCTTAGTTATGATCATGGTTAAATTTTCCGCTTCGGCCTATTTAGTGAAGTAATCAACTGCGACAATAGCGTATTTTGCACCACCTTTAGAGATCGGTAAGGAACCGATAATATCTATGCCCCAGATGGAAAACGGCCATGGGCTGACCATTTGTGTAATTTCTGTCGGTGGAACTCTTAGAATTTTTGCATATATCTGGCACTTATCGCATCGCCTTACATAATCGGCAGCATCTCGATTAACTATCGGACAATAATACCCATAACGGAGTATTTTCTTTGCTAGGGTTTGCCCTCCAATATGATCGCTGCTGTAACGACCCGGAATTTTGGTCGTTAATTTTGGGACATTTAATTCGTTTTAAATGATGAATGTGAATTATAAATTGATTTTGGATATGAAGAATTAGGTTGGATTAGTGAAATAGCTTATAATTTCAAATATGGCACTTTAATGAATTTGGTAAATAGGTGAATTTGGGAATAATTGGACATGGAATGAAATAAAAAGTCGATAAGTTAAAGTGGAATTTATAATTAATTTAATAATGGGATTTAATATATGATAATAGTGTAAATAATCGAATTTTGATTTAATATGAATCGGAATGATTTTTAATATGAATATAAATTCTATTTGATTTATAATTAAGTTGTAAAATTTTAAAATCGAAATTTTAAACGATTTTGACAATTCTGGAAATCGCTTAATTTAATCGACGAGTTAAAATAGCCTTCTAGGGTACAGTCTCGGAATTTGACGAAACCTGTTCCATTGGATTCGTAATATTATATTATTATCGGATTTCAAATTTCGTGGCTTTTGGAGTTATTGTTTGGTCGTATGGTATAGAAACGCGCTAAAATTTATATCGAAAATTCAAATTTTAATTGGGTCCACAAAGCTACCTTCTCCATACGATCGAATTAGGACTCGAAACATTTTCCATTATGTTCGGAATAGGGGTATAACATTATGAACGCCTAGCGGCATACCTCGGTAGGGGTTCAGGATTCTGAGTTGCATAAATCGAGATGTTAGAATTTAAATAAATATTTTGTCTAGTCAAATAGTTCCCATCAGTTCTTTTCTCCCATCTTCAGGTCACTGTACACACACCTCTACACGCAAGCATCTCTTCACGTCCCCTTTACTTTAAACTTCACGCAACCTTCATTCTTACAGTTCTTTAAAATCACGTATGTCATTTTCTTCTCAAGAAAATGAAACTGAGCACTGTAAATTATTCCCCAGTTTGAATCAAACGAAAAACGCATGAGCCCTTCTCTTCCTTCTCTTCTTTCAGCTAAATCCACTAATATCTCGAAAAAATGAAATATAGATAGAAAATGGTGATTGAATTCAATAGCGCGACTTCGAGTCGTCGTCTGGAGCAGATTGGAAGGGTGGACGAAGCGCCTGGAAGAGGACCACTCGATCAAGTTGCAATTTGGGTTGCGCAAATCGTGTGATGTTAGGAAGCGGCGGCGAAGCGAGCGTAGGGGGAGGCCGTTGGATTCGAGGCATGTTTCGTGAGGGCGTGGGCCGCGTTGGGACGGCGGGGGCATGCTATGCTCATGCGATAGTCGGAAAAGGAAATGCGGCATCTGGTCGCGTGGCAGGAGTCGAATGCTTGGATGTGGCAGCGTTCGAATTGAAGGTAGAGGGACGGTATGGTTCCTGATCGTGAACGGATTTTTTTAAGGTAATTTAAATTTTAAACATTTTAAATTTAAGGTCACTCAAGTTTAAAACTTTTAATTTAATCAGCTAATTATGATTTCATTTATCAGAAATTTAACAGTAAGGTTTAAAACAGTTTTGTTTTTAAATTTAATCTAATATATGTATATATATATATATATCTATAGAGAAAGAAAAAAATATACATACTTTAACTTACTAGTCAATTTTAAAATATATATATAATGGTAATTAGGATATATAAATCATATTATAAATCGTATATTTACGAATTCGTAAAATTGTTTATGCGAGGTCAAAAATCGTGAAAATCAAGTCGTGATTGAAGTGGATTTCAAGCAAAAATAAAGGTGAGTTAATCTCACTCAAATTTGGCTTTCTGGTTAATTCTAAAAGGTTGAAATTAATTATTGGTCGATTGATCAAATTGATAATTATTATCAGTCTGGATGTGTTATTATATGTATATATATATATATTGGAGTGATTGATATGCCCGCATTTATATAGCGGATGAGACCTTATGTGCCCCGCATAATAGCGGATGACCCTATATACCATGATATTTCACCTCGAAGTGGAATTGGTATTTTTATGTTGTGCTAACATCTGTGGATGCAGGAAAACAGGTTGGAGGGATCCAACTGGATTCCTCAAAAATGTTGAATTTAATTTCATATATAGTGGTATATATTCTGTTGGAATAATCTGTGATAGATTGTTGTGTGATTTGAATTGATTTGATGCTATAATAGGTATTGACTTAGATTTTAGTACTTCTAAAAAATACCAAAAATATATGTTTTAAAATTGGAAAAGGATTTAAAAGGGATTTTTGCAGTAAATTGTTTATAAAGAATTTTGGTTAATTGATTCGATGAAATTAAAGGTTTGGGATTTGTACTTCACAAAATTGGAATATTGTAAAGAGGGATTTTGGAATAAAAATACGGAAAGGGATTTTAAATAATAAATGTTTAAGTGGTACTTGTTCAAATGCAACGGGTTTAAAATCGAGGTTTTAATGGATCAGAATAATAGAAGTGAAATTGTGAATAAGTATAAAATTGATTTATACTGGAATTCAAGTAGGATTTCCAAAATTTACGAGATGGAATTGGAAATCGAGAAATTGGTCTTGTTTTTTAAGAGGATTTTAATCTATTAGTTTGGAAATTTCAAAAGCGTTAAAATATTCGAGAAAATTAGTTGTTTCTTTTATTTTAAAATGTTCAAAACATATTTTATTATTTACCAGTAACCTTATAATGATGGGAAAGATTCATTACTATTTAAGAAATAGTCAGCATTTTGTTTAAAAAGATAATTTTTAGATATTAATATGGTTTGGTATAATAACTTTTTATTTAGTATATTTCCCTAGATTAAAACTTGAAATTTATTTAGAAACTTATAAGCATTATTTTGAGATAATTTTTAAATAAGGTTTTGGAAAGTAATGGTATACTCGCATGGCGTAAATCGGAGGCAGTCAGTGCCTGCAGCTAAGTCTTGAATTTCTCTAGGATAGAGACGTAACCATTGAGCTGTGATCCATGGTTTGATACCACGGTGGTACTTTCCTCATTTATTTTCTTTAAAGGGGTTTATAAAAAAATTATTTTTAAAATGATACTTTTGTGAATCTACTGAATTCGATAAGATAAGTATATATTTTTGGATAAAGAGATTTAATTTATTTAAAATTTAATTCAAATAAGACTTGGTATTTTTCAGTGAAAATGAAGTGTTTAGTTGAATTGATTGTTTATTTGATAGTTAAATAACCGACTATCAAATTTGGACCCAAATATAACTTTGGAAATATCTAGAAGAAGTACGGGAATTATATGGTACAGATACCGTTCGAGGTGCTATACTGTATGTATAAACTCGTTCTTTCTTCTAGGACGATTATAAGGAAATCCGTCCACTAACGGTTAGAAGGTGATCTCCGATCTTATTCTCGTCTGTGTATTTCCTAAAGAAACCTAGGTTGAGTTTACCGGGATATATCGAACGTTGGTTCGAAGAGACCGGGATCGGATTTGTGATCCGAAAACCACTTTGATCCAACGAGTATGTTTTCGAAATGAAGACAAGAGCTTGGAGTCGAAGATGGAGCAGTGAAGTGCAAGGGCTAATCGCTACTAATCATGAAGGTGATTCCAAAATGGATGTAGTAGGAATAGCGCCTTCAGTTCCGTTCGGATCGGGAATGGACTTGTATGGATGAATGCTATCAGTACTGTCATTGGAGGACAATGAGCATTCTAAGTGAATATTTTAAAAAGGTAACCGTAGCCTCTAGCCTCATCAACCGGGAATGACTGAAAATCAGGGGAGATGCAGCAAGGCTAAGTGGGTCGCACCCAAGTAGAGTAAGGTTACCCCTATCTAGAGTCCCTTTTTATTATTCGGCTGTGTGGTTCGGTTGCTGATCCCAACCGTGGGGTAATCTTATTCGGGCTATCCGGTTTAAGGGGTAGTACCGTCTTGTAATGCAGGGGACCCTGGAGTGGTCCTCGGTACGGTGTTTCTAGACAGGTACCGTAACAGGTGGTACCCCAGTGCCTAGTCATTCAGTTGGAATCCATTCTCCAATAAGCGCCGTACGGTTTTGATTGTGCCCAACTATGCCGAAACGTGAGATGTAAGCATTTCAACTATTTGTACTTAGACACTATTATAATATCAGAGGATTTTGATATGAAATGTTTTGGTTATCGTACGGTAAAAACCCATCGTGTTTATTTGTGCCATGGTCTTACGAGATACCTTTGATTTTCAAAAGATTTTTGAAACTTTAATAATTCAAATTGAGCGTGTTTTCTCACGCTGTTTTCCAGACTGACTCGGGTGTTATTTTATTATAATGCTCGGGTTAGACCGAGTACTTCAGGTTCAGGATTGGATACCATGGAGCACAGAAGACGAGCTGGAGACAGAGACGTATTCTCGTACTTGTTTTTTTCAGCTGCAGTGTTGTTTGAAATTACCAGCAGTTGTGAGGGCAGGTTGATATAAATTTCCAGGCTGGTAATTATTGATGTGTGTACTCTGATGTGAGACATGTATATTACAGTTTTGCTTATGTAAAGAGCTGTTGATATTATATATTATTCTGCCCGCTGTGAGATTCTGTTTTGTTTATTTTTCTTCTTCCTCTACCTATTTTCTATTCCCTCAATAATCTGTCTATGCGACACTCTATCGTTCGGCATGTTACACGAAGAGCGTATTTATGTCGATTTTCGAGGGTCGTAAGGGCTGGTCTTGACAGCCGCATTCCCCTTCATGGACTTCATTTAGGACTCATTTTATTTCATCATGAGCGATACACCGAAGACGGGGAACGGAGAAACCTTTTCTGTACATAACTCCTTCATGTATAATATACCGTGAAGCTTTGCAAAGGATTTTTCGCTTTTCATTCCTTCGTTCGGAAAGAACTCCCTGTAGCAAATAATCTTTAAACAGAATCATCCACGATTCCCTCTCAGGCACCGCCTCTAGTACCTGATTGATTTCTATCTGGTTTATAGTTGATGCATTTAATACTTCGACCGAGACCAATCCCGCCTGTTGTGCATCACCGATGCTAGCAAACTTTGCTAATGAATCAGCCTCTCTATTTTGATCCCGTGGAATATGCAAAATGTCATAGTACTCAAATTCAGTCAATAACTCTTGGACTTAGGCCAAATATGGAGCAATCCGTTGTCCTTTAGCTTGATAATCTCCTCTGACTTGGTATACTACTAATTGTGAATCATAAAAGATTTTGAGAGACTTTATTCCCAGTTCTCTGGCGAGTTTAAGTCCAGCAATAAGAGCCTCGTACTCAGCTTCATTGTTTGTTGCTGGGAAATCAAGCTTTAAAGCATAACAGATCAACCAATCTTCAAGAGTTACAAGCACAATTCTAGCTCCAGAACAATGATCATTGGATGCTCCATCGGTATACAATTTCCACCGTATGGTAGGGATTTCGCTGTTTTCCGGGGAATCATCTTACGTAGTGAATTCTATAATAAAATCTGTCAATGCCTGACCTTGGATAGTACTCCAAGGGAGATAAGTGATATCAAATTGACTAAGCTCGATATTCCACTTAAATAATCTTCATGACGTCTCAGGTCGCTGTAGGACCTGTCGTAATAGCTGGTCGGTGTAAACATTGATCGGGCGTGCCTAGAAGTACGGGCGGAGCTTTCATGATGCGATCAGCAAGTAGTATGCCAATTTTTCTATTTTTTGATAGTTCCTTTCAGCTTCCGTCAATCGCTTGCTAATGTAATAAATCGGTCTCTGAATTCGATTCTCCTCATGAAGTAATGCGGCACTTATAACATGTACCAACATTGCCAAATAGATGTATAAAACTTCATGATCCACCGGCTTGTACAAGATGGGGGTCTCTCCTAATGATCCACCAAAGCTTGAAATGCGTCTTTACAATCCCCCGTCCATTCAAAGTTTCTTTTCCCTTTCCTAATCAAGTTAAAGAAAGGAATGCATTTGTCGACAGTTCTGGAAATGGGTCAGCTTAAGGCAGCAACTTTCCCATTCAGACTTTGCACTTGTTTGATAGTCTTTGGAGCTTGGATATCGCGGATAGCCTGAATCTTCTCGGGATTAGCTTCGATTCCACGGGCGTTAACAATAAAACCTAGGAACTTACCTGATGCTACGCCAAAAGAACACTTCGAAGAATTAAATTTCATCTTGTAATGTCGGAGGATGCCGAACATTTCTGCCAAGTCTCTAATGTGGTCGCTTGATCGTCGTGACTTCATGAGCATATCATCCACATATACTTCCATCATTTTCCAATCTGATCTTTAAACATCCCATTGACTAAGTGCTTGTAAGTCGCTCTTGCATTCTTCTGTCCAAAAGACATCACCACATAGCAATATAATCCAACATCGGTAATGAAACTGGTAAGCTCTTGATCGGGAATGTGCATCGGGATTTGGTTATATCCTGAATACGCATCCATGAAAGATAGTAATTCGTGTCCCGTGGTTGAGTCCACCAGCTGGTCGATCCTCGGAAGGAGAAAACTGCCTTTTAGACATGTCTTGTTCAAGTCTGAATAATCAATACATGTTCTCCATTTCCTATTCGCCTTTTTCAAAAGCACAGAATTAGATACCCACTTAAGGTAGAGGATGTCATGGATAAACCCATTGCCTTTGAGTCTATCCACCTCCTTTTTGAGAGCGACAGATCTCTCCGGATCCATCCTATGTCTTTTTTGTTTCACCGGGACATGCCTCGGGTCGATACTCAATGCATGGCTCGCAATGGTAGGCGAGATTCCACACATATCAGAGTGAGTCCAAGTGAACACATCAAGATTCGCTTGGAGAAATCCGGTAAGCTCTTTTATCATTGGGGGGCTGAGCAGTGATCCGATCTTTAGGACCCATGATGGGTCACCGTAGCTGACTGTAATGTCAATCGTCAGCTCAGCCGGTGCAGCCTTGGTCTCTTTGGGCTCCTTTTCATCGTCTTTTGGATCTATATCTCTATAGAATCAACTATGGTGCACGAGCCAAGGCTCAGGCGCTAGTTGTCGATCTTTGGTAGCTTGGATGTGGACAGTCTTGTCCACACCCTTACCTTTCTCTTTGCGTTGAGCATCCCTCAACTCAGCTGCATAACAGGCACGTCTAGTCGCCTGATTACCGTAAACAACTCCAACACCATTATTTGTCAGAAACATCAAAGTCAAACACCATGAGGTAAGGGATGCCCGAAATTCGGCTAGGGTCGGTCGGCCTAGAAAAACATTGTAAAGACAGTCAACTTCCAAAATAAAAAACGGCAAGATCCACACTCTCCTACGGTCACCTTCTCCCAACTCTACAGGTAATTCAACATAACCAACGGCTTCAGTTGCAACACCGTTAAAACCATCTATGGGGGCTTTAGACGGCTTCAAGTCCTTTGCTTCCATCCTCTCTTGATTATAAGCTTTTTTGAAAATTATGTTTACAGAACTTCCACAGTCAACAAATATCCTTTTTACAAAATCGGTGCCAATCATTGTCGAAATGACAATTGGATCGATCGTTGGAGCCTCCACCTTGTCTGCATCTCTATTTCTAAACACGATATCATCTGCTATTGTACGTTGCTATTTCGCTAAAGCTCCATCCTCCGTGTTTGAACACCATTCAAAATCCACATGCTCAATCGCACTAGCATAGCGCTCCATCTCATGCCAACTTTTATCAAACGGATGCGGTCATCCGACTATTGTATTAATAACTAATCCCCCACCGGTCTGTGCGGGTTCCTTGGCCCTGTACGGCACTTATCCTCGGTTGGGGTTGGATGTCCCCTGCCCGCCATCCTGCGGGTTTTTTACAAACTATTGCAACTTACTTTCTCGAATCAGCTTTTCAATAATATCCTGGAGGTGCCTACATTCATTGAAGTTATGCCCATAACATTCGTGAAACCGACAATGTTTCCCGGTTTGTTTCTGCTTCTCTATTGATTCTTTCGGAGGTGGCTTTCTGTACTGCATAGTATTGAAGGTAGACAAATAGACATTCTTCATGGACGTATTCAGTGGTGTGTAAGTGTTATACATCTAAATCCTAGGCCTTCCTCTCCCAGAATCCCTCTTTCGTTCTCGGCTCCTATCTCTCTATCTTTTACTGGTTCGGTTTGTTATGGACATTCAATTGAACTTTTCCTGAGCTTTCATCAGACTGCTTTACTTCAATATTACTCTGCACTCCCTTTCCACTTGGTCCTACAACATTCTTCTTCTTGGAGAATCTAGCTTCCTCCTTTCTTAAATATTGAGCCGCCTTTGCGTTGAAGCGTTCCAATGTTGCGGGCCGCTTGCCAGCTAACCAATCACTGACGTCAAATTCTGGATCTATTCGTTATGTCCATCAATATCGCAAGGTCATTCGGATTACTGATCTCTTTAACAGCTGTATGAAATCTCTCTAAATAATTTTTCAACAATTCTCCTAGAGCCTGAATCACGCTGGACAGGGACATTACATCTTTGGGACGAGTTGCCTACATTTAGAACTGCTCCACAAACTTTGTTTCCAAATCATCAAATCTAGATATTGATCATGGGGGTAACCTTGTGAACCACATTGTCGCTAGTCCAGAGTGAGTTATGGGAAAACATCTACACTTAGTTGCATCATCTGCTCGTGCAGAATCCATCAGCCATTCATATCTCATGATGTGCTACCTTGGGTCAGTTTTTCCCTTATAGGTAGGTATTGATGGCATGTTGAACCTCCTTGGATATTCTGCATGAAGAACATTATCAGCAAACGGGGTATGGCTTCTTGAGATTCTCCGGTCATCATTGGTCAAGCCTTGGCTTTCTCTCACTAGCTGCTTGACCATAGACGACAAGTCCAGCGTTTGGATAGTCGGTGCTAAGCGGTGGTCGTGTTCCATCTCCCGTGAATGGTCCGGTCGATGTCTACGAGCCGTTCCATGCCTTCTTGGTTCACCATCTTCTCGATGTGTATCTTGTAAATTCGCTTCATCATCATTCTAGGGAAGCATTTAGTCAATATTTAACTGAACTCCATCATCCAAATCAGTTCTAGTAGCTCTAATTTGAATCCCAGCGTGTGCAGGTAAGTTCCCTTCTCTAGTGGAGGGATCAACACTAATGGTTCCTAGCAGACCACGATGGTCTGCTTGTTGACTCCCTGAAGTTTCTACATGGTATCCATCTATTCTGCGACGCCTATGCATGTGATACCCATCTGATGAACTAAAGCTCTCTGATGCCAAGTAAAGGGTTGGGTCTCTCCTAGATATTCCTCATTGCTGAATGAGTTGGTTCATTAGGTTGATATTGGCCTAGGTCTGTTGATTTAACTCTCGATGGCTATTCATTAGCTCTCTCATCAGATTCTGGAATTCAGCTCTCGTAATAGAATCAGTTGGATTCTGGACTTCAACGAGTTCAGCAATCATATCCATTGGTTGACTGCTCGGGCCTCCTTGTTGGATAGTAGCATTTTCATTTCCTTTTATGTTCTGAGAAGTAGATCTAGTATTCCTCACCATTATTGATAGCTTTGCTTAGATTTTCTGCAAATCTAAGTAGTATGAGCAAATTCCTGAAGATTACTGTAGATCTCCTTTGGGAGATTTATTCAATCCAGTAGCAACAAAGGGGTCCTAATAAGCTAAGAATCAAGGTTCTCGGTAAAAGCACCAAAATGTTTGCAACTAAATTGGTCACAAACACCCAAGAATAGTTTTTGTAGAGAAGTAAGTGAAGAAAAACAAAATTAAACCAAGTAGATGAATTACTAAGCAACAGAGAATAAGCAGTAATCAAAGAGACAATGGTTTAAAGTGGTTCGGCGTTGAATGCCTACGTCCACTTTGAAGATTATCCTTTATTACTTTCTTGTGAATCTGATTACAACAGTAGAACAAAGCTAACACTCGATTACAATGGAGTCTAGAGTAACAAGCAACGTAATGATCCTAAAAATGAACCCACAGGTATTTATAGGGTGAGATGATGAGATATTCCGCTAAGATTTCGGCAAAAGATTCTCCAGGTCCATAGGGGCCCACCATAACAATCGGTGGCCCTAACTCGATATTTAGGAACGATCGGCTATAGTTATGCCGATTATTATTTTTGGTATCCAAATGATGTGTAATCGTTTTTGGGAGGTCTCACATACCTATTGAAGTTGCCCCTAAAATATAAAGTCATTCTGAGTTGTAGATTGTGAGATATGGATCAACCTTTGTCACGCTTGGAATGTTCACTGAGCTACACCGATCGTTATGAAGAATCGGCATAAAACAATCGGCTTGAACCTCAAATTTTTGACATGCGATTGTTTTTGTGGGTTTCACTCTTCAATAAATTGATACTTTGAAAGTTTCAAGTGGATTGGCCTTGTGGATTTTGAGATATCGATCGATCTTCGTTGATTTGAGCTGTTTTATGGTTTGTTCCCGATCAATCTATATAAATCTTTGCTTTGTACATAATTCAGGCGTATGAACCCCAATCGTCTTGAAAATTAAAATGTGACTTCAAAGGGCTATGCCAGTCACTCCATACTGGTTGCACCTCGATTGGGACTCGGTCCGGATCTGGCCAACCATCATCCACAATATTGTACATAATCGATCCTTAAGGCTGACAAATCTATTCCTAGCTAAGTCGATGATATCACAGCCTTGCCAAAAGGTGGGATAACACATACATATATGTATATATGTATGTATGTATATATATATCACTTAAACCACATATTTAAATATCTATATAATATATTCGTCCACAATTCGGTAACCCCAAGCAGGGCATATCGAACTATACATACGCTTAAATTACATATCGATAAATCATGTTGAATTTTCATTAGTTACCAAGGAGACCTCTCGAGATTCACACCTATATTATGGACTCTGCTAAAAACAAACACCTCAAAAGAAGTTGGCCTGTTGGTCCCGTCGCAACACCCGAGGGTACTAAGGAATAGTATATGACCCACTCTAGACCAGCGCCCCAGTCTCTCTCCATCCCTGCTCTGGGACCACATCTGCAGGTCGTGCGCCTCAATGGTATAATGGATTCCATGCACAAATCGGTAGCCTAAAGTTGGATATACCGAAACTATACATAAACACTTTAAACTGCATATCAATAAATACGTATATAATATTTTGTGCATCATCCAGTAGCCCAAGTCAGACATACCGGAACTACATTTATACATACAAACATGTATAAATCACATACTATATGTGATATGTATATACACTCATATACATACATACATATATATATACATACATATATATATGTGTGTGTGTGTATAACCAGTCCAACTAGATAGAACTTATAAACACATATTTTGCACATTTACATACACAATGGCAATGCACAACCAAAGTAACAAATCTACGATCTCAAAATCAATAACAATTCACACATACAATCATATAAACAATTTTAATAAATTGCATCATACTGAAGTAACCAAGCTAACAATTGGATCTTCTACGTATTATTTTATAGAAGTCTCAAACTTATTTTATAAAGTAATGTGCTTGCCTATCAAACATTATAGCTTATATTTACTTAATTCTTCTATTTAAATTAAGTTTAGCTATCAATAAGGCCTTAAAATACTATAATGCTCATGTATATAACTTCTGTATACATGTATACACATATATCTCAAACCATTTCTTAGGGTCTAAAGTTAATAAATCACATTATTACAATATATTCGAGATTTTATAACCTTAATCAAAGCCTATTAAAAAATACAATACTTCTTTGTAGTTTCTAACTTCTCAAATCAACTTTATAGAAATTCACTAGTTAGTTACACTATAATTAACCAATATCAAGGCCAAATAAACTTCAAAGCCATTTTAATACAAGCGTAACATACCTAAATCATTGTTTTAGCCTTACAGCTTATTTTAAAGGTCATACTTCTAATTTTCGATTAGTAATAAAATATATAATAATATTTCTATCACTAATATAACTACATATTAGGGTTCTAATTAAATTATAACGGTTATAAATTAATATGAACTCCATCTAATTCTATTCAATATGAATAAAACACGATATCAAAATATACAGGATCTTAATCAACTATCCCAAATATCTACTCAAACCAGTCCAATCAAATATGGAAATAATTACTTATATATATTATTCTACCTCTCCTAGGTAATATTTTTTTCAATATATATAATTATGGGATTAATACTGAAATATAAACTCAGAGTTGTAATTCCGCTAACCTAAATTGTAATTTTCTCAGGTGTACGAATCAAGCCCAACCCTCTACCATGTTGTAGATAATATCACCATGAGCGCAATAGCTAAAAACACATCACGATTGGATCTCGTATGCAAAAGGTACGAATTAAATACGAAATGGGATTAATCAAATAATTAATTTAATCAATAACCTTAATTATCATAAACACTTTCTTATCCCAAATATCACTCCATGTACACATGGTGCGTGCACAACCCAACAGCCAAAATCATCCCTCTTCCCATTCTCGCTCCACACTGGATGAATCAATGAACCATCGATTGCTTTGCACTTTACTTCGTATGCACTCCACAATGGTGTCAAACTCCTCAGGCACGGCTACGCCTATCACATCACGTCCCCCTGTAGCCCTATCGACCACTCAATTGTCGCAACCCACCTTAGACTATCAGACCTCATGGCATTAACATGGGCAGGACGTGTCACTAAGAAAAAGACAACCTTGTTCTCCATTTTGGTCAACTCCGCCTCGATCGACGACTATCCCCAACCCTAGCTCTATGGCTACAACCATCGACTTTGCCTATCGTCACCTCACACCATCTCGTCACCACCGATGCGAAGCTCTCTTTTCCCCGAGTCCAATGGGTCTAACCTCATCCTCTATCGCCGCCCAAAGCTCTCGTTTTAAGTAGAGGAAGGAGGCGCAGATATTTACTGAGGATAGGAGAAGAATGAAAAGTGGAAAAATAAAATATCTCTGATGTGTGGATGACTATTTATATAATATATATATATATATATATATATATATTTCATTTAATTTCTCAAATAAATCGCTACACATTTAGAGCTTATAAGATCACAAAGCACACCGGATCGCCATAGAACTTGCTGGCGCACATTACCTCATTTTTTCAGTCTTAATGATATAATATTTCAATGCCATCCGAGAAGGCACTCCAGGATTATAATTTCACATATTATGAGGTCATTTTGGCATTGGATTGTCTGTTTGCAAAAATTCCTCAACCCTACATCTTGTAACGAAGTCCTCATCCTAGAAAAACAAGCCACTAGTCCAGATTCCACTGGACCCGACTCATATTTTTATAAAATACGCATAACAGTATGTGAATCATAAAAATACTGTGCACTAATTATAGGGATATGTACGCTCATTTTAATCTGCAATGTCAATCCTGACTCAACAGAAGTAGTCTCGAGTCCTAATTTGACCGTATTTGAAAAATTAGATTTTAGACCTTAAGTTAATTCAAGATTTAATATTTAAGTTAATTTTTTAAATGTTTAGTTGTTAAAAATGTTGGTTGTTACATTCTCCCCTTCTTAAAATAATTTCATCATCGAAATCCCTATTATTATGACAATGCAATTTGATTAACCAAAATTCCAAGCACAGAATATAACTCCTAACCCTTAAGTTTCTAAAACCCTTTTCATTTTGGAAAAATTCGATAGCATCTCCTTTCCGCGGCTTGCTCCAAAAAAATCCCAAAACAACATATATATACATCTCATATCTGAGGCATCCTATATCTAAGACACCTCGTTTCTAAGGACATACAAGCATATATATATATATCCATACTATCTACACTAAAGATCTTACGTACCTCTTTCATAACAAGGGCATGCCATTTAGATGCAAATCTGAGCGAATAAGCAACCCAATAGCGCTTCTTTCTTGTACCTAATCATGTACTCAACAAACTGTGCAACAAGCATCTCAAATACACATGTTACAACAAACTGTGCAAGAAGACCATCTAATGCAACAAGCATCTATAATAACCTTGTCATAACAAACTATGCAACAAGCATCTTTGATAAACATGTAATGATAAACTATGCAACAGTAATCTGTAATGCAACCAGCATCTCAAATAAACATGTTATAATTGAAAATAACAAGCATACTTGTAAAATTACAAGCAACAACAAAGCAAGCTCTACACTATGCTTTCTTACATTTTAACAAAATAAAAAAGAAAACAAAAATTTCCTTAAGTAATTGGAGGCATACCAATACAAAGCTCCACAAAATACGAAGAAGCTTAACCCCATCGGTCCGAAGCCATATAGCCCTATTCTTATAAATGAATAGGCTTTCGAGGTTTAAAGCCACATTTGGTTCACATCCACTTTCTTTAGTCGACTCATTATGACAACATCACTAAAATTTCACACTTATACAAACATAATTCATGAAATACATCGTGCACTCCTTCTATGAAAAAGAAAATTAGCATTTTATGCTAGCAATAACAATCAATAACAAGAAATCAATCAGCAACAAGAGAAGATCAATCAAGAAAAAATAAACTAGCAATCAATAATCAAGCAACATCAAGCAATCAAAATGCAACAAAAATCAATTAACAACAACAAACAATCAATCAATAATCAAGCAACAACAAGCAATCAACAAGAAACAAAAATCAATCAACAAAAATAAACTATCAATCAATAATCGACCAACAACAATCAATCAAGAGCAACAAAAACCAATCGGCAAAACAAATCATCAATCGATAGTCAAGAAACAGCAAGCAATCAATAAGCAACAAAAATCAATCAATAACGATTACCATACAAACAAACCATCATTCTAAAGGAGCCTATAACAAGCGATAACTAATAATAGTTATAGCATGCATGCCAAGCCGTAAACTCCCATGAGTCTTTTTGGCATCCAAGATATCTCAAATGCTTAAGTGGCACAACTCCCTTTCATGAATACAACACATGAAAAAGTATCACCCCTCCCGCTCTAAAAAGGGAAATTTATATGATATGTTAGATCACCAATCCCCAAATATCTCGAATAAACCGAACAATCAAAATCTCGGCTTTTCTTTCCTTTCGAACAGATTTCATTCTCCAAAGGAGAAAACTTCACTGATTAAACCATTATTAAATGCCAATCTACAAATATTTAGGCTCGCTCGGGTTCAGACTCACCTCACCGCACAATGTTAATAAGGATAATACACCAAGTGTACCACAATGCTCGCCTAGGCGAGTATCATATTTCCACTTAGCAGATTATCCAAATCTTTGCAAAACTAGTCGAAAATTCCTTCTCCAAACTATCACAAGTTATCTTAACTATACTATGCTGTAAATAATTTTACAACGAATGGAGATCATTCAAAATAAATACAGTACCCAATCTAATCCTTAGTTTACTTGCAAGATTTATTTGTTAAGCTGGGGTCAACCACCTGACTCCTCTCATGCGAACTCTAATCTAGTTCCTTGGTTCGACCCTCGAAATTTCCTCGCACGAATAGAGTTGTGCTTCAAGATCTCTAAGTCATTTCAAGAATCCGACTCAAGTGCTCCCCTTTAAGAATCGAGTGAAAAACCCATGCCTAACTGGTGCAAATCACCAAGAAACCCCATGCTCAAACTTGGGATTATGAACTGGAACGTAAATGAACTAATCCCTAGCAAATATCTCTTCGGTTCGTGGGATTAACCCCAACACCAAAGGTTTACTTACACAATAAAAAACAACTTCTAACACAAATGACTCCATGCAAAACTTATATAGGTCATTCGCTTGGCCTTTGCTCATTATTGGGCATCCACCAAATCCTACTTGGATGCAACTCCAAGTCACACATCATCGACTGACTCCACTCAACTCGAAAGCTCATGCATTGATTTCGAGTAGCATTACTCTTGGTTGCTACACCACCTCCAATACCTACCATAGCTACTGGAATGTCCACATGCTGCAGAACATCCCTTACAGTACCCAAATTGTCTCTGAACCAATTAGGCATCTCAGACTGCCTAATTTGCAATTGCTCGTGCACCCCATCAGCTTATATAGATTTCCTCAAATGCAGATACCTTAGCCACTAATGATTGAATAAATTAAAGTTCAAGAGACAAGTGGTGTATGTATTATTATATAGTATAAAAATACAAGTATGCTCTCTCAAAATATCTCCATCTACCAGGTTGCCTAACCCAAACTGATTTGTTTGGTCCTAAGTGCCAAGCCTAAGCTTCAATACCAACTATAATGACCTGCCCTTCGTAATACCCTAGATCAACGTCCAATAATAAAGTATAACTCCTGAATACCACAAAAGACAGCTTGTCGGAGTAAAATAACAAAAAAACAAATAATATATAATATACTTAATATACATAAACATAACAGGGTAAAATATATAAGAGACTGTACTGATGGAAGTAATTGATAAATAATTATCAATATAGAAATTCAGAATACAATATTTGATGCAACAAGTCTCACATATAAATAACATATATGTCATGTACTACTACAATATCAAGTATATATCAAAAGTATCGACTTTGCCTCCAAAGTGCTCCAGTTGTCCTGAAAGCGTATTCATAAAAGCACCTGGCTCTCAAACTACTCAATCGAGTATCTGAGAGTTGTCATGACATAAACGGACAAAGAAAAAACCTGGATCAGATATAAAGTCTGGTGAGAGGGGAACTATCTCAAAACACTGTATATCAAAAACATATACAAATAAATAGGAAACTACTGAAGTACAACCAGTTCTCTCCACAAACATGACTCAAGGATAATTCAGATTGCCCATAAACAAGTAAAGTAAACCCAAATCAAAGGTAGGAAGTCATACCATAACTTGCTCTGCTCCTGTCATCAACGAGTTAGCAAAACTAATATAGTGTGATTAATACATAATAGTATACCGTGATAAAGGTAACCCAATATACAAATGTAGGAGTAATATAAATATCATAATAATACTAACAACCAACTAATAAGCTACACACAGCATAACGGTAAATGACAAATATAACATAAATTGATACCTATCATTACTGATGGGCGGAGTCCGCTACGGACACCAATCAATTTGATGATCCCAATCGAAAAATCTAAAGTGCAAAACAAAAACAGCGATATACCAATGCTACTAACATAGCATCTCCATACCCAAAACAAAAATATGGATATCAATAACTGATACACGTCCTGAATTGCCATTGGTTACCGATGAGACCTATCGAGAGCCCCAACCATATTGTGGACTCCCCTAAAAACAACGCCTCAAAATAAGTTGGCATGTAGGTCCTCTCGCATCACCTAAGAGTATTACGGAACATTCTAGCATCCCAGTCTCTCTCTGCCCTTGCTCTTGGATCACGCTTGCAGCTCGTGCGTCGTAATAGTACAATGGATTCCACGCGGTAATCGGTAGCCCCAACTCGGACTTACTGAAACTATATATAAACACTTTAAACTGCGTATCAATAAATATGTATATAATATTTCGTGCATCTCCCAATAGCCCTAAGTCCGAAGTACCAGAACTATATTTATATATATAGACATGTATAAATCACATACTATATATGGTATATATATACTCATATATATATATATATAGCCACTCCAATTATATGGAACTAATAAACACATATCGTACCCATTTACATACAAAAGGCAAATGCACAACCAAGGTAAGAAATATACCATCTCAATATAATTAACAATTCACACATACAATCATATAAATAGTTTAACAAAAACGCATCTTACTTAAGTAACCAATCTAACAATTATACCTTCTTCGTATTATTTTATAGAAGTCTAAAACTTATTTTTTAAAGTAATACGCTTGCCTGTCAATCATACTATAGCTTATTTTTACTTCATTCTTCTATTTAAATTAAATTTAGCTATTAATAAGGCCTTAAAATATTATATAGCTCATGTATATAATTTCTATATGTGTGTATGTGTATATATATATATATGTATATGTATGTATATGTATGTATGTATGTATGTATGTATGTATGTATGTATGTATGTATGTATGTATGTATACATATATACCACAAACCATTTCTTATAGTCTAAAGTTAATAAATCACATTATTACAATATTTGGGGTTTTATAACCTAATAAAAGCTTGCTAAATAATACAATACTTCTTTGTAATTTCTAACTTCTCAAACCACCTTTATAGAAATTCACTAGTTAGTTAATTATTGATTTAGACTATAATAAACTAATATCAATGCCAAATAAACTTCAAAGCCATTTTAATACAAGTGCAACCTGCATAAATCATTATTTTAGCTTTACAGCTTATTTAAAAGTTCATACTTCTAATTTCTGATTAGTAATACAATATATAACAATATTTCTAGCACTGATGTAACTACATATTAGGTTCTAATTAACTTACAACGGTTATAAACTAATATCAACTCCATCTGATTCTATTCAATATGAATATAACATAATATCTAAATATACGGGATTTAATCAATCATCCCGAATATCTACTCAAACTAATCCTATAAAATGGTGAAATAATTACTTATATTATATTCTACCTCTCATAGGTAATAATATTTTTTAACATATATAATTATGAGGACTTATACTGAAATATAAATTCAGAGTTATAATTTCGCTTGCATGAACTGTAATTTTTTCAAGTATTCGGATCAAGCCTAACCCTCTTCCATGTTGTAAATACGTTCAAACCACAGTAGCCAAAATCATCTCTCTTCCCATTGTCACTCCACACTCGATGAATTGACGAACTATCGATTCCTACGTGACCCACTTCGTACACACTCTGTGATGTTGCCAAACTTCTTAGACTCAGTTATGCCTATCACATCGGGATTGCTTGTAGCCCTATTGGCCACTCAATTTTCGCAAACCAACTCAGGCTTTTAGGCCTTATGGTATTAATGTAGAAAGGAGTGTGTCTCTAAGAGAAAGACAACCATGTCCTCCATTTTGGTCAACTCTGCCTTGATCGACGACTATCTCCAACCCCAACTCCATGGCTACAACCGCTGACTTCGCCTATTGTCACCGCACACCACCTCGTCACCACCGATGCGAAGCTCTCCTTTCCTCGATTCCAAAGGATCCAACCTCATCCTCTATCTCCACTAGAAGCTCTTGATTTAATTAGAGAAAGGAGGCACAGCTATGTACTGAGGAGAGGAGGATAATGAAAAGTGGAAAAATAAAATATCTTAGATGTGTGGATGAATATATATATATGTGTGTGTGTGTGTGTGTATAATAAAATATACATATTTCATTTAATTTGTCAAATAAATCACCACACATTTAGAGCTCGTACGATCATACAACACATCGGATCGCCACGAAACTTGCCGGCGCATATCACCTCATTTTTTCGATTCCGGTATTTCATCGCCATCCAAGACGGCGCTCAAGGATGATAATTTCTTGTATTTCAAGATCGTTTGGGCATCGGATCACCCGATTCCAAAAATTCCTCAATCGAACATCTCATAATGAAGTCATTGTCCCAGAAACATAAGTTGTCAGTCGAGATCCCATTGGACCCGACTACGCACATATTTTTATAAAATATGTATAACAATATGTAAATCATAAAAATTTCGTGACTCTAAATATAGTGATATTTATACTCAATTTTAATTTGCAACGTCGATCCTAACTCAACGTAAGTGGTCCTAAGTCCTAAGTTAACCTTATGTGAAAAATCAGATTTTGAACCTTCAATTAATTAATGATCCAACATTTAAATTAATTATTTAAATATCCAGTGGTTAAAATGCAGGTTTTTACAAAGCATGTGTATACAGAAAATAAAAGGGAAATGCTATCATATTCATAGTACTATATGTCGATGATCTTCTGTTGATTGGCAATGGCGTCACCTTATTGTAGTGAAAGCTTGGATGTCCAAGAACTTCTCCATGAAGGATTTGGGAAAACCATCCTTTATACTAGGTATAAAGATCTATAGAGATCAGTCTAAAAGGCTGTTGGGAATATCCCAATCGCTATACATAGATACCATACTGAAACTATTCAATATGGGGAACTCTAGGCATCGAAAAGTTCGAACGCAATCTAAAATCGTGCTTTCTAAGAAGGACACTCCTCATAATGATGAGGAGAAAGAGCATATGAAGAGGATACCATATTGTTCAGCCATCGATTTCATAATGTACACTATGTTATGTGACCGGTCATGGCATATGCATTAAGATGCGTAAGTCATTTCCAGCCTAATCCTGGAGAGAAGCATTGGATGGCTGTAAAATGTATACTGAAGTATATATTATATACTTATTTATAATTAATATATTAATTTTAATTTGAAATTACTATATATTTATTTTATATATTGAGATCTAAATTTTCAATTTGAATTTGGTTTCATAGTTACTTAATTAAATTTATAATTATGTTATATTACAATTTAAAAAGTAAGTATGTGTGAATATTTTTGTATAAATGATGATATTTACAAACTATATTCTATAATAATATAAAACTATATATGTGTGTGTATGCACATATATGTTTAACAAAACATATATACAGTTGGGCTAATATGTCCATTGTGGGTCAAATCCCAACACTTATACACGAGCATGTTAAACCATGTACAATATTTATGTTGCACATGCACGTGCACGCACATGTGTATATAATACGCATGTTATAATATATATTATAAAAATTACAATGAATAAAATTTATTTATCAATTAAAAAAAATATTGATTTTATTTAAAATAAATTTAGATAAGATGTAAAAAAACTTAGACTTCATAAGCCCAATAAGATCTAAAACGAAATAAAATTTTGAATTTTACCAATTTACCCCGCTGTATGCTGGTCTTAATCCAGAGAGCGCTACGTACTCTAGTCTCGACGGATGCATCGATATGTAGTCTTGGTACATCTTGACTAGGAATATTTAAAACAACGTATTTATTATATGATAAAATACTCATTATTACAACAATTGTAATTACTATCACAAAACACACAATTTATGGATTTTCTGTTAAATATACTTAAATTAAATAATTAATTAATCATAACACATTATAACAAGCATATTACAGAAAGAAAAAACACCTTTTATTCCAAACAAGATTTTATTATAGAGTTAATAATTTATAATAAATTACAAAATTGTCCTTAGGGCATACCCTTAACTCTATCAATCTCCCACTTGCACTTGGGGTCAAATATGAAATCTCAGTCTCATCCCTTTGATTAGCTTGACTAGAGCTGACCGAGCTAGACCCTTTGTGAATGGATTTACTATGTTGTCCTTGGTATCTACCCTTTGTATCATGATCTCTTTCTTCTCGACGAATTCTCTAATTAGGTGGAAATTTTGAAGAATATGTCATGGCTTCTTGTATGCTCTAGGATCCTTTATGATCTGCATTACCACATTGTTGTCACAGAACAATACCATTGGATTCTCTACGTTGGGAATTACTCCGAGCTCACTCAAAAACTTGTCCATCCAGACCATTTCTTTAGCTGATTCATTAAGGGTGATTTTAACATCCCGCTTCCGGAGGCTCAAAACTAACTGCTACGGATGCTCCATTCATCCATAGGTGTTATTTCTGAGTGACCGAAATCGGAATTTTGAAACTATTGGCAATACAGAAACACAAGAATATGAAAAAAATTAAACTTCAATACAACAGAATTTCTCATTTCTTATGAATACCATTCATATTTAATTACATAATCCCATACGTTACCCACATTCAGATTACAAATACATGTACAAAATACGATAAGAGCGACATATGAGGATGTCCCCTTATGATGATCAGAGAACTAATAAATATGAACTTTACAGTTCTTAGTACATCATAGAGAAAAATACAAAATAGCTCCTATATAGCTAACACTGCCTCCTACACGTCTTCGGAAGCTTATTCGTCCAAAAACCTGAAAGTCTCCCACCTTCAGACTACTCAAATTAATTTTGAGTACCCAAGAGTTTTTGGAGAAACACAAACTTCGAGTCAGCTATGAGTCTGGTATGAATAATCCCTTATCATCACTTATCATAAATAGATATCTAGTGAGACCACGCCGCTTAGCGGAACGGG
The DNA here is from genome assembly GCA_030737815.1 of Allium fistulosum. Taxonomy (NCBI): domain Eukaryota; kingdom Viridiplantae; phylum Streptophyta; class Magnoliopsida; order Asparagales; family Amaryllidaceae; genus Allium; species Allium fistulosum. The sequence continues at coordinate 296,086,349 of CM060906.1, read as the reverse complement.
TTTTCTCCTCGCTAGTATCCCAAATAAAAATGCAAATCATTTACTATGCCCCTGCACCCAAAATGATTAGTCTTAACATAATATGAAATAAAGCCATAAATCATATGTATTGGATATCCCATCCACCCATTTATTGGATATCCCATCTAAAATCAATTTATTAGATTTCCCATCTAAAATCTTTAAAATGACTATCTATCATAGTTTAAATAGGACTATCCATCCCAAATCCATTGAAAATAAATGCAGATTATCCATCATACATTGTTTTATAAAAGTTGATGTGGGCTATCCACCGCACACTCCATAGTTTTCCAAGGATGACTATGAACCCTTGGGTGCCAAATCCCGAGGGTAACCACCTCTGGCAAAATGTTCTTTACTTTAGAAATTTGATGTGGGTTATCCACCGCACATTCCATGGTTTTTCTAGGTTAACCAAGAACCCATCACTTGGCCAAAAATATCATGATCCCCATGATTATTTATAAAACTTCATGATCCTCATGATTAATTATTTTCCCCAGGTATACCACCTGTTTAACCAATTCCCATTGGTAGCCCCAGGTTAAATTTAATAAAAACACATTGATAACCCCAATGTATATTTTCGAAAGCATATTTCTGTTTGTAACCCCAAACTATGTAACGAAAACATTAAACCCACCCGGTGTCCCCAAGGTTTTATGTAACAACCGGGATTTCGCTTCAATTTATAAAGCGTCATTTAATGATTAAAGTGATGATAAATGGTTATTGGAGTTTTTAAATCAAGTTGAAATTCTTTTGAAATTTGTTAAAGAGTATGGGCTTTATAAATAATCTTGGGCCTTGTTTTAATTGGTGCTGTGATAATTTTCTCAAGTATGTAACCGTTCCCCCTTTTATTTCATTTTCCATTCAAAAAAACCCTAAGACATAACAAACGAAAAAAATGGTGGCGGCTCGTTCTTTCGTTCGTTCACCTTTTCTTGTGAAAATTAGGGCTTCGATTCAACTTTGCTCGATTCTTTGATTGGCCACGGCGTCGACTCTGGATTGATCGATGGTGACTTCGGCCGTTTGATTGAGTTCGTTTTTGGGCTTCGCTCGATTCGTCGATTTCGTGCTTGCAGTCTAAGGTGAGTAATTTTTATTACTCACATCTAATTCAAGAACATATATATGTGATTCATGATTTCTATGGCTTTGAATTCTTGGGTTTTCGTTTGTATACAAATGTTTGAGTTCGTCTATCGATTTCTTTGGCCATTCGTATATGTTGCGATTTTTTTTGTTGACACGATATTGAGTTTTACATATACGTATCGGTTTGAACTTGTGGCAATTGATTTTTGGTTTCGTGACATTTTATGAAGATGTTGATTTTACTGTGATTTTGGTTATACCTTGCTTTGTTCACGGTGACTTTGGGTATACCTTGCCGTGACTTTGTTGAATTCCTAATATTTGACTAAAACCATCTCTGGTTCATTTGCATTGCTGTACAGTGCATACCTGTACATTTTGTTATGTCATTTTGTTATCTGCTTAGATACTTCATGTGTACTTTGGAGTCTTTGTATACATTTTGCACATTAGTCGATGGCACTGCTTCGAGCCCTTATACTTGGGTTTTGAAATCTGATTTAGTTGATTTTATGAAACCGGTTATTTCGATTACTGAAAAATGTGATTTTATCACTTTGGCATTGATTTCTGATTTGAAACTTGTGAGGTCTATTTAACTGGTTCATTGCAGTTCGATTTGAACTGCATTTTCTGTTGGCATCGGCTTGACTTGGACTTTGCATTTTTGTAATGGGTTCGGCCCTTATGTCTCTGATTTGGATGACCTCGGCACTATCTGTTGTAGTTGCACTTTGCATTCATGGGATTGCACTGTACAGTAGTTGTTTTGATAAAGCAATATATTTTGTCTTTTGCTTTGGCCTGACTTTTTTTATGTGTATATTTTAGTCCTTGTGTCTTCGGTCTTTGTTGCTTGCTGCACTTGATGTTGCTGCAACGTGATGAAGCTAAGTGGAAATGTTGTACTTGGGTTTACCTTCGTATTGTATGTTGAATTGTGTATATGAGCCCTGGTATACATGCCCATTTACTTATACTTTCTTACACGTGCACTATGATGTGTTTCTCTTGCTGATTTGTGATGTGGTTCCACCTCATTGCATCTTTGGCCATGTTTAATTGTGTTTTCACTACTCTTGTTATCTTCTGAACTCGTGCAAACTTACACTGTAAACTCTCTTCCGCCATGTGCATTTAGGTTCGACACTGTCTTGGTGGCTTTGTTCGAACTATATATTTAAGTGAAATTGATTTTGAGTTGTTTTGCTTTGGGTTCGACACCATCTTGGTAGCTTTGTTCGAACTACCTATGTCTCGTGCTTAGGTTGTTGCAATTGCAGTTTGTAAATTAGCGAGCACCTGAACTTGCACTGACCAGTCTAACCATTGAATGTCTCTTGCATTTTGCTCATCATGTTGTGGCAGTCAAGTCTGCACTGTTTTATCCACTTGAATTAAGTTGTATTTCATGTATATGAAACTTTGTTTGTTGAGGCATTGTCATTTGAATTTGTTACTATGATGCCGTATCTTTAGTGTCTTCACTCATTCGATTTTATACTTTGTTCACTTGATGGCTTCAAGTCTGAACTACTTTGTTACTTGAGTTTGCTTGAGTATATGTAAAACAGTTGCATATTTGGATTTGCCATGTTGAAATAGTTTTGGGTGCTATCATTCTGTAGTTGCTGTTAACATGCATCACTGGTGCAAGTTGCAGTGATATTTCTTTCACACTGGTATACTCTATGTTGCCACTGCCTGGTGGTTTCGAACCTGTAGCCTTTGTGTTTACTTGTTCATTGATTTGTTGTATCACTTACTCATGTATTTATGTGCTGTGGTGCCATACCTCTGGTGCCCTCACCCGTGTATTTCATCAGGGTAGTGGCGAGGCAGTACACGCGTGCGTGTACTGCAGCCCTAGCAGAATTGACAAATTTAATTGATATTTCGATGGTTTGAATTGTTTGTTGATTCAATTCAATATTTTGAAGTTGTATTTTGATTTGGTTTAATCTGATGATTTTGTTGATATCTAATTATCTTTTAGATAAGTTAGATTATGTGTTTTCTAATTATCATACTGATAATTAGATTTTCGTTGTTTACGCTGTTTTGTTGGCTTGGGCTTCACTTTGACTTCTGCAGTTTTGGTTGCTGTTAGTATTCACTGTTGTGACGATTTCACGTACTATAGTGGCGAGGCAGTGCACGCGTGCGTGTACTGCAGCCACACAGAGTTGGTTTGATTTAACCACTTTGAGATTTTCTAATTATTTATTTAATAATTGGATTTGGTTGTTAATTGCTGTTTAAGCAATTCTGTTATTTTTCTAAAATTATCTTCATTGATAATATTTTTATCTATCTTTATTGATGATTTGGATTTGCTGATATGTGGTTTAATATTGTTTAGTGTTATATCTACCGTTATCCGATTCTCTTATCGAGGAGTCGGATATACGAGATTTCTGTGACTGTCGTCTATTTGATATTTGATTATTATTGCTTCTGTGCATTAATAACTGAGTTTGAATTAGACTGACCCGTGTATTATTTTCTTTTGAATGTAATACTCGGGTCAGACCCGAGTTATTTCAGGTTGTAGATTTCCTGCTTTGGGTTGCTGCTTGAGCTATGAAGTCTTTTCATATCTTCAGAAGTAGTCTTCGTCATTTTGTAGTAGTCGTGTCATTGTATAGGTTGATATGTATTCATGTATATTAGTCGATAATGTACTTGTATATATAACTTCCAGAGTCGACAGTTATAGTTGTATCATATGTATTGTGTCAAATGTATTGTAACTAACATCAATTATATATATATATATATATGAGATTTTTGGTTATCTGTGTTCCGCATTTTATTATCTGTGTTATTATTATATACATTGTCCTAAACTATTATGAACCGTCGTAGTTCGTGTTATACTAGAATTGGGTATGTCGATGGGAGTAAATAAATAAGAGACGAAAAATGAGAAATATATATACCACTCCTATCGAGGTAACCAATATTAGTGTAAGGCCAACTACGGATGACCGCTCCTATCCAGCCTTATTCTTCGTAATAACAAACAGTATTTCTTTTAATACTCTTTGTTATTGTGAGCATAGAGGTGGGGCGTCACAGTTGGTATCAGAGCTTGGGGTTTATGGACATAATATAAAACATAACTTGGATGGAACATGTGTTACAACTATTGGTCGATGGTTTTATTTGTGCTTTGAGTCAAAACTAAAGTTTTGAATTTTGATGAAATTTTTAAATATCTTTATTTAAAAATAAAAGTGGAATTGTGTTTTGTTGATTGATAATTTGTGTTCTGTTATCAGAGTGCGCAGCGGAAACAGTGAGACTGTCTTCGCTGAATACAGCTGGTAATCTTTTTGATTTAAAAATCAAAATATGAAATTGAAATAAATTTCATTTGTGTTTACATAGCTGTGTTTAATTTGTTTTCTTAGAAAAGTTCGAATCCGATTTGAGGATTCGAAACGATTGCAGTTATGTGATTTTTGTTGAGATTTTTGCTGGATTTCTTTTATGCTAATCATTATTGATTAGATTTAGCTATTTTGAATTATCTTCATTGAAGATACATTTGAATGATTTCTTTGTTCATTTTGTAGTACGTGCAAATTTGAGTTGCACGTTACTGCATTAATTTTACGTTGAACCGATGTTTGGTTTAAACGTATTTTGTTGTCGTTATCTTTATAACGGGATTTTTACATCGGTGCTAAAATTTTGAAGCACAATGTTTTGTTGGCATTTTTAATGAATGAAAATTCACTGATATTACATTTTGATGTAAATTATTTTGATGAGATTTTGACGTTTGAAAATTTCTGTCGCTTTGACTTCAGTAACAGTCAAATTTTTAAAAGTGGATTTTCAAGCGGTTATTCCGCAATGCTGATTTTGAGATTCGTTTTACGATGTTTTGAGAAGTGCAATTTCCTTTTCGAAATTGCTACTGATGTTGTTGCTTTAATCACGTGATTGGAAAAATCGTTTTAAAATGAAAATTGTTTTATAAATTTTTAACAGTTTGCGCTTTCAAAAGAATGAGGAAGCGACTTAAACGATTCAGCAAAATCGAGGACTATGACCCCTTTCTTTTACTGATTCGCTTAACTCCGGACTTGTCCAGTTGAGAATGTGAATTGTTATTTTTATAAAATAAATAAAATTGTTTTCAGGAATTTTACAGTTTGCGCTTTCAAAAGAATGAGGAAGCGATTTAAACATTTCAGCAAAATCGAGGACTATGACCCCTTTCTTTTACTGATTCGCTTAATTCCGGACTTGTCCATTTGGGAATGTAAAATGTATTTTTACAAAATACATAGTTTTGCACTTTCAAGGAAACGATGAAGAGAATCAAACGATTTAGTAAAACACGTGGTATGGGACATGTGCGTTTGCTATTTCGGTTAATTCCGGACTCGTTAATTGAAACTTCTATTGTTTTGATGATTCTGATGATTTTGTGTGCTTTCGAGCCACTATGTTGGACCTTCGGGTCATCTACTGGACCTTCGGGTCATTTGTTGGACTTTCGGATCATTTTTGGGCTTTCGGGCCACTCTGATGGACCTTCAGGTCAAATACCAGTACTAGACCTTCGGGTCACTCTGTGGACCTTCGGGTCATCTGATGGGCGCCAAAATTTTGTTGAGTACTTGGTAGGCTTCGACCATTTGTTGATGCACGTGCGGCGAACTAAAAAACTCGCCATCTGATGGGATCCAACCTTTTATGTTGATTTTCTAGTCTTCTTAATTGATTTCTAAATATTTGTTGTTTTTAATTATCTGCAGGTAATTAGATATCTAATGTTATGAGATTTAATTATCGTATCGGTAATTAAATATTTGTTGATTCTGATTATCATTTTTGGTAATCGGATATTTGTTGTTTCTAATTATCGCTTGTGATAATTAGATATTTGTTGATTCTGATTATCGTTTTTGATAATCGGATATTTGTTGTTTCTAATTATCGCTTGTGATAATTAGATATTTATTGATTCTGATTATCGTTTTTGATAATCGGATATTTGTTGTTTCTAATTATCGCTTGTGTAATTAGATATTTGTTGATTCTGATTATCGTTTTTGATAATCGGATATTTGTTGTTTCTAATTATCGCTTGTGATAATTAGATATTTGTTGATTCTGATTATCGTTTTTGATAATCGGATATTTGTTGTTTCTAATTATCGCTTGTGATAATTAGATATTTGTTGATTCTGATTATCGTTTTTGATAATCGGATATTTGTTGTTTCTAATTATCGCTTGTGATAATTAGTTATTTGTTGATTTTGATTATCGTTTTTGATAATCGGATATTTGTTGTTTCTAATTATCGCTTGTGATAATTAGATATTTGTTGATTCTGATTATCATTTTTGGTAATCGGATATTTGTTGTTTCTGATTATCGTTTTTGATAATCGAATATTTGTTGTTTTGATTATCGTTTTTGATAATTAAATATTTGTTGATTTGAGATTTGATTATCGTTTTTGATAATTGAATGTTTGTTGATTTGAGATTTAATTATCGTTTTGATAATTGAATGTTTGTTGATTTGAGATTTAATTATCGTTTTGATAATTAGGCAATTGCTAATTTTGCCGATTATAAGATTTTCTAGTCTCTAATTGATTCTAGATTACGTTGATTATATTAAATTGCTGTTTTCTATCTATCTCTGTTGATAGTTATAGTTTGCTGATTATAGAGTTCGTGTTTTCTAGTTATTTGTTGAATAACTAGATATTTGCAGTTTTGCGAATTGTGATTTGTGTTTTCTAATTATCTTTGCTGATAATTAGATTTTGCTGTTTTCTAATTATCGTATTGATAATTAGATATTGCTGTTTTGTGATTTCTGTATTCTAATTATCTGATTGATAATTGAATATCGCTGATAATTATATTTATTCAGTTTTGCTGTTTTCTGATTATCTATTTGATAATTAGGTTTTGTTGGGAAATTGTGAATTTCTTTTATGGAATTAAAGGATTTCTTTGGCGTTTGTATTCCCGACTTCTATTTTTCTAGCTTAACCAGTTATGTTAGAAAAATAATTGTTATTGACGACTTTGATTATGAAAATTGTGGGGACACAATTTTTATAAGGAGTCTATAACAACCGGGATTTCGCTTCAATTTATAATGCGTCATTTAACGATTAAAGTGATGATAAATGGTTATTGGAGTTTTTAAATAAAGTTGAAATTCTTTTGAAATTTGTTAAAGAGTATGGGCTTTATAAATAATCTTGGGCCTTGTTTTAATTGGTGCTGTGATAATTTTCTCAAGTATGTAACCGTTCCCCCTTTTATTTCATTTTCCATTCAAAAAAACCCTAAGACATAACAAACGAAAAAAATGGTGGCGGCTGGTTCTTTCGTTCGTTCCCCTTTTCTTTTGAAAATTAGGGTTTCGATTTCAACTTTGCTCGATTCTTTGATTGGCCACGGTGTCGACTCTGGATTGATCGATGGTGACTTCGGCCGTTTGATTGAGTTCGTTTTTGGGCTTCGCTCAATTCGTCGATTTCGTGCTTATCAGTCTAAGGTGAGTAATTTTTATTACTCACATCTAATTCAAGAACATATATATGTGATTCGTGATTTCTATGGCTTTGAATTCTTGGGTTTTCGTTTGTATACAAATGTTTGAGTTCGTCTATCGATTTCTCTGGCCATTCGTATATGTTGCAATTTTTTTTGTTGACACGATATTGAGTTTTACATATACGTATCGGTTTGAACTTGTGGCAATTGATTTTTGGTTTCGTGACATTTTCTGAAGATGTTGATTTTACTGTGATTTTGGTTATACCTTGCTTTGTTCACGGTGACTTTGGGTATACCTTGTCGTGACTTTGTTGAATTCCTATTATTTGACTAAAACCATCTCTGGTTCATTTGCATTGCTGTACAGTGCATACCTGTACATTTTGTTATGTCATTTTATTATCTGCTTAGATACTTCATGTATACTTTGGAGTCTTTGTATACATTTTCCACATTAGTTGATGGCACTGCTTCGAGCCCTTATACTTGGGTTTTGAAATCTGATTTAGTTGATTTTATGAAACCGGTTATTTCGATTACTGAAAAATGTGATTTTATCACTTTGGCATTGATTTCTGATTTGAAACTTGTGAGGTCTATTTAACTGGTTCATTGCAGTTCGATTTGAACTGCATTTTCTATTGGCATCGGCTTGACTTGGACTTTGCATTTTTGTAATGGGTTCGGCCCTTATGTCTCTGATTTGGATGACCTCGGCACTGTCTGTTGTAGTTGCACTTTGCATTCATGGGCTTGCACTGTACAGTAGTTGTTTTGATAAAGCAATATATTTTGTCTTTTGCTTCGGCCTGACTTTGTTTATGTGTATATTTTAGTCCTTGTGTCTTCGGTCTTTGTTGCTTGATGCACTTGATGTTGCTGCAACGTGATGAAGCTAAGTGGAAATGTTGTACTTGGGTTTACCTTTGTATTGTATGTTGAATTGTGTATATGAGCCCTGGTATACATGCCCATTTACTTATACTTTCTTACACGTGCACTATGATGTGTTTCTCTTGCCGATTTGTGATGTGGTTCCACCTCATTGCATCTTTGTCCATGTTTAATTGTGTTTCCACTACTCTTGTTATCTTCTGAACTCGTGCAAACTTACACTGTAAACTCTCTTCCGCCATGTGCACTTGGGTTCGACACTGTCTTGGTGGCTTTGTTCGAACTATATATTTAAGTGAAATTGATTTTGAGTTGTTTTGCTTTGGGTTCGACACCGTCTTGGTGGCTTTGTTCGAACTACCTATGTCTCGTGCTTAGGTTGTTGCAATTGCAGTTTGTAAATTAGCGAGCACCTGAACTTGCACTGACCAGTCTAACCATTGACTGTCTCTTGCATTTTGCTCATCATGTTGTGGCAGTCAAGTCTGCACTGTTTTATCCACTTGAATTCAGTTGTATTTCATGTATATGAAGCATTGTTTGTTGAGGCATTGTCATTTGAATTTGTTACTGTGATGCCGTATCTTTGGTGTCTTCACTCATTCGATTTTATATTTTGTTCACTTGATGGCTTCAAGTCTGAACTACTTTGTTACTTGAGTTTGCTTGAGTATATGTAAACAGTTGCATATTTGGATTTGCCATGTTGAAATAGTTTTGGGTGCTACCATTCTGTAGTTGCTATTAACATGCATCACTGGTGCATGTTGCAGTGATATTTCTTTCACACTGGTATACTCTATGTTGCCACTGCCTGGTGGTTTCGAACCTGTAGCCTTTGTGTTTACTTGTTCATTGATTTGTTGTATCATTTACTCATGTATTTATGTGCTGTGGTGCCATACCTCTGGTGCCCTCACCCGTGTATTTCATCAGGGTAGTGGCGAGGCACGCGTGTACTGCAGCCCTAGCAGAATTGACAGATTTAATTGATATTTCGATGGTTTGAGTTGTTTGTTGATTCAATTCAATATTTTGAAGTTGTATTTTGATTTGGTTTAATTTGATGATTTTGTTGATATCTAATTATCTTTTAGATAAGTTAGATTATGTGTTTTCTAATTATCATACTGATAATTAGATTTTCGTTGTTTACGATGTTTTGTTGGCTTGGGCTTCACTTTAACTTCTGCAGTTTTGGTTGCTGTTAGTATTCACTGTTGTGACGATTTCACGTACTGTAGTAGTGAGGCAGTGCATGCGTGCATGTACTGCAGCCACACAGAGTTGGTTTGATTTAACCACTTTGAGATTTTCTAATTATTTATTTAATAATTGGATTTGGTTGTTAATTGTTGTTTAAGCAATTCTGTTATTTTTCTAAAATTATCTTCATTGATAATCTTTTTATCTATCTTTATTGATGATTTGGATTTGCTGATATGTTGTTTAACACTGTTTAGTGTTATATCTGCCGTTATCTGATTCTCTTATCGAGGAGTCGGATATATGAGATTTCTGTGACTGTCGTCTATTTGATATTTGATTATTATTACTTCTGTGCATTAATAACTGAGTTTGAATTAGACTGGCCCGTGTATTATTTTCTTTTGAATGTAATACTCGGGTCAGACCCGAGTTATTTTAGGTTGTAGATTTCCTGCTTTGGGTTGCTGCTTGAGCTATGAAGTCTTTTCATATCTTCAGAAGTAGTCTTCGTCATTTTGTAGTAGTCGTGTCATTGTATAGGTTGATATGTATTCATGTATATTAGTCGATAATGTACTTGTATATATAACTTCCAGAGTCGACAGTTATAGTTGTATCATATGTATTGTGTCAAATGTATTGTAACTGACATCAGTTATATATATATATATATGAGATTTTTGGTTATCTATGTTCCGCATTTTATTATCTATGTTATTATTATATACATTGTCCTAAACTATTATGAACCGTCGTAGTTCGTGTTATACTAGAATTGGGTATGTCGATGGGAGTAAATAAATAAGAGACGAAAAATGAAAAATATATATACCACTCCTATCTAGGTAACCAATACTAGTGTAAGGCCAACTACGGATGGTCGCTCCTATCCAGTCTTATTCTTCGTAATAACAGACAATATTTCTTTTAATACTCTTTGTTATTGTGAGCATAGAGGTGGGGCGTCACATTTTATAACATTCATTTTATATAAGGATTCCCCTTACATATTCAAATAAAGATAAGTATTTTATGTTATAACCCTTCGAAGTAACCCCTTTGTCTTAGCAAAGTTTTACTTAAGAAAAATGGCTAAAAACATCCCTTTAAAACCCTTCGAATGAAGTTTCATTCGAAAGCAAATAAACATCCAAAGTTAGCCCCTTCGGAAACCTTCCAAAATCAAACCTTTCGAAATCAAACCTTTTGAAATCAAAACCTTTCGAAATCAGAATCTTTTGCAATCATTGAAGATAACCCCTTCACAACCTTTCGAAATCAAACCGTTTGAAATCAAACCTTTCGAAATCAAAACCTTTCGAAATCAAAACCTTTCGAAATCAGAACCTTTCGCAATCATTGAAGATAACCCCTTCAAAACCTTTCGAAATCATTGAAAATAACCCCTTCAAAACCTTTCGAAATCAAACTTTTCGAAATCAAAACCTTTCGCAATCATTGAAGATAACCCCTTAAAACCTTTCAAAATCAAACCTTTTGAACTCAAAACCTTTCGCAATCATTCAAAAACAATGAAGTGTTGGTGTTGGAACCAACCCTTCGAAAGCATACTTCCGACCATGTCGGAAGGTTAACCCTTCGGCTTGCCGAAAGGTTTTAAAACACCTTTTCGAAAAACATTTTAAAACAATACACTTGAAGGATTAAGCTTTTGAAGATCCCCTTCAAAACCCTTCTTGAATATAAAATTTTAGTCTTTTATAAAATGATAGAGTCGAAGGATCCCCTTCAACTTATTCAAAAACATTTTTTATTGTGGAAATTAGGTTGAAGGGCTTCTATTTGCAGGGTAATAAGTTTTAAGGACAACACTTCTGAATAATTAGTTTTAAGGACAATTTACAGCATTATGATAAATTCATTTATCTTTTTAAGTTATACAGAAAAATGATAAATCCTTTTATCATTATTTTTGTATAACTGAAAGTGATAAATTCTTTTATCTTTTTTCTGTAAAATGTCCTTAAAACTAATTTTTCAGAAGTAGTGTCCTTAAAACTTATTACCCTACACAAATAAGCCCTTGAAGTGAAAATCCCCTTTTTTATTTCTATCCGAAAGCAAAAGAAGTAGCCTCCCCATCCCTTCACCCTTTTCTTCCCTTCGGCCCCGTGCCTACCTTTCGACTTTGACGAAGGGTAACTGTTTACCTTCCGTCTTAGGCGAAAGGTACCTTTCAACTTCATCAAAAGGGTAAAAGTGGGCTTGTTGGAGTAGAAGGCAGAACTGGGCCCACTGAAGTGATGTTTTTATCTTGTTTGTCTAATTTTGATTGGCTAAGGAACTTTCTCCTGTTCTTTCAAATAGTAAAAAGTATACAAAGTCAACCTTTTTCTCAAAACACTGTACTTCTTCCTCAATTATTTCCAAAAGCAATTTCCTTTCGAATTTAAGTAGTTTCGGAAGCAAATTTTCAGTTTAGCCCTTGGGCTTAAATAATTTAATTACCTTAGTAAATTACTAAGGAAAAAATCCCAAAAATCACCAAAAATCTGATAAATCATATACTTAAACATGTTAAAATATCAAAGCATATGAAGATCAAAACAATTCGAAATTTAACCAAAACCGAACAAAAACGTGTTAATTAACCCATTAACATTTAAAACACCTATGTCTTATCCAAACAAAGGTTTAAATGGTTATATCCTAACCAAAATCACAAAAATGAATCAGGTATAACCCATGACCGATCCAAACATAGAAAAACGAGATGATAAACATGATTATTCGCCTTGATTAGTTGATTGGAGAATGAGATACTTTCCTAGCTTTAATTCCTTAGCTTATTCTTCAATTTAAACTCTTCCTGGAGATTTTTAATGGCCGGCCGAAATATGTGGGAGTTAAGAATAAGAAAGTGGAAGTTTATTTAGGTGTGGGAAGAGATATATACAAAGAAATGTAGCCCCATTTCCAAGTTTACCCCTTAGGAAAAATTCCTCCTTCTTAATTTATTTAAGTCTTTTTATTTTAGTTCATTCTTTTAGACACAGCCATTAGATTTATTAATCTCATCTCCCTACTATTCACATTATTCTATTTAAATTATCCAATTAAATATCCTGAATCATGTTAATTAAAACTCGGGGTCATTACAGCGATGTACTCAGCCTTCATCGTGGAATCAGCTATTGTTTCCAATTTGGAACTTTTTCAACTGACAGCCCCACCACTGATATTAAAAACCTAACTCGACACTGACTTACTATCTTCAACATCACTCTGAAAGCTAGAGTCAGTATACCCCTTCATAAGGAGGTCTCCATTATATCAGGAATATGTCTCGTGTATTTTTGAAACATTTCAGTATACATTTTACAGTGATCCAATGCTTTTCTCCAAGATTAGACTGGTATCGGCTTATGCATTCTAATAGGTATGCCAAATCCGGTCTAGTACATAGCATAGCATACATTATAGAAGCGATGGCCGAATCATACGATATCCTCTTCATACGCTCTTTCCCCTTATCAGTCTAAGGAGCGTCCTCCTTAGAAAGGACGATTCCAGATTGCGTTGGGACATTTCCACACTGGGAATTCTCCATACTGAACCTTTTCCATATAGTATCTATGTACAGAGATTTGAACAATCCCAACGGCCTTTTAGATCAATCTCTACAGATCTTTATACCCAATATATAGGTTGCTTTTCCCAAACCCTTCGTTGGGAAGTTCTTGGAAAGTCAAGCTTTCACTCATTGTAATAATGAAACGTCACTACTAATCAACAGAAGACCATCAACGTATAACACTACGAATACAATAGCCATTTCCTTGTTACTTTTGGTATACGAACGCTTCCTCTGTGTTCTGATAAAGCCCAAACTGATCACTTTATCAACATACTTATTCCAACTACTGGAATCTTGTTTAAGTCCATAAATGGAATTTAACAATTTGCAAGTATTTCCTTCACTCCCATTCACTTCGAAATCCTCGGACGATGACATATAGATGGTCACTTCTAAATCACCATTTAGAAATGTCATCTTTACATCCATTTTTCATATTTCATAGTCATATAATGCAGCAATTTCCAACGTTATCTGAATGGGCTTAAAAGTAGCTACGGGTGAAAAAGTCTTGTCATAATCAACACCTTGAATTTGATGAAATCCTTTTGCAACTAGCTTAGCCTTATAAGTCTCCACTTGTCCATCTGCATTTAGTTTTTTTTCTTAAAAATCCATTTGCAGCCGATGTGTTTCATCCCTTCAGGTATGTCATAAAAAGCCCATACTTTGTTTTCATACATGGAATCATTCTTAGATTTCGTTGCTCTAATCCAAAGCGCAAAGACTTTACTCTGTAGTGATTATCGGAATGATAAAGGAGTGTCATTATCAAGGGCATAATCCTCCTTCTCGCCATCCATGAGAAAATCATATTATCCCTTTTATGCATGAGAATACCTACTGTACGTTCTAATGGGTTATGAGTTTTCGTATACGGGTGAACTTTGTTCTCCAACTCGTTTGATTTTTATGTTTGACTCTCGGATCCCATCCAATTCAACAACTTCATTGTTAATTTCTTTCGACGGAATTTCCTTTTCTAAAAGACTGTCATGTTGAGAAACAATGATCTTTTGTTCCTCGGTGTTGTAGGAAATATATCGCATAGAATTCTTAGGATATCCTATGAGTTTACAAATTTGATCTTGCCTCAAGCTTATTGGGACCAACGTTCTCAACATTGCCTCAAGCTTAGGAAATATATCACAAAACTGATCTTGCCTCAAATAATGATCTAAGAAAGCAAGTACAATCCTTTGATCCTTAGATGAAGATCCAGCCAACCTCAACATATTATGGAGCTCCACGAGACTTACATTCAACTAGTTCATATTATAGTTTAATTTGAATGTCTCGTATTAGGGAGTAAAAGATCCTAGGATCAAGTCTACTTGCATCTCGTTGCTTATTGCCACGTCTAACTGTGCAAGTCTATCAATATAGCCTTTCATAAGTAGAACGTAATCGTCCACTTTCTGTCCCTTAGTTATTTTGGTATTGAACGGTCTCTTCGAAAGTTCATACCTTATAGAATGAGACTGTTCACCAAATAGAGCTTTGAGACTATCAAAAATCTCATGGACAAACATGTTTTTGTGCTGTCTCTGCAATGGCTTATCTAACATAGACAACACGAAAACCTGGGCAACTTCTAGGTCAAAAACACATTTATCATAAGCAAGCCTTAATTCGTGTTCAGCATTATCGGCGGGATGTTCTTTTGGAGGTGCAGTTATCGATGACAAAGACGTTTTTAAGTTGATGCTATCTTTTTTGCTCTTAGCCAATCAACGTAGTTAGGTCCGGTGAGTTTGTCATTTTCAGAAAATAGCTCGGGTGTAGACATTTTTCTATAAGTCTTTACTTAGTAGATTAGGAAAATTTCATAGTAGATGTTCTTATAATATTAGTAAGGTTAAACATTAGGTTTCATTTTACTAATAAGCTCCTAGTAGTCTTTTATATTTCTCCAAACCCTAAGATAAAACATAGAAGTCTTTCGACTTTGCTAGTGGATGTTAGGACTCATTTGCCTTGGGATTCTGACCTTGAGAAATATCGACAAATCATACTCCTGCAAACAATGGATAACTCCTTATCGGTTTATCATATGCAACTCCTAACCTATGGTTCCTTCTCCTAATCTCATTTCAAGGTCAAGGAATATCAACAGATCGAAATAGATTATTCACTCATACCTACCATTCTATGACGACCTAAGTATAAACGTACGTACCTTATAGAATATCAACAAATACTACATATATCTTACCTTATCTATTTAATATATTAATAGTACCACACATAACATCCTTAGCTTAAGGAATATCAACAATTAAGGAGTATGCAAGTAATCTATTAATATATAAACGGTTGAGGACAACTTTATATTAAAGATTCATAATCTTTAATATATTATACTGAGTGATTCAACTTATGGAATAATGTATTTCTTATGAAATACCCTCATGATTCAAGTGTCGAAAACATCAAAAATCATGGTATATGTACTATACGTATGTACTTACCTCTTAAGTCTATTTAGAGTTTCTTATTTTTCCACCTTTACTTATACATTCATATTATATAATTTTTAATTGTTATAAATTTTTTATAATTTAATTAACTTATATAACAGTCTTATAAATAATAAATCGTATTTAACTAATTTAATTAACTAGCATTTTAATTAGTTTATATTATTCAATTAAACATTTTATACTGAATATGTATATTATAACACTTATAGTTATACACATATACCTTCGTATAAGTGTGTGTGTGTTTTATTATTTATTAATTAACTTTTATTTAATTTATTTAATTAAATATTATTAATTTCAAAATTTCTTTTATATACACACACACTTACATTATCTTAAACAATTCAAGTCAATGTAACTTATATTATAATATAAATATATATCTTATATATGTGTGTTTAATTAATTAACTAACTATTTGATTAATTTATTTATTTTTATAATCTTATTAATATTATAATTTTCAAATTTATTTTTATTATATTTTCAAAACACTTTTGAAAATTATATAATTCCATTTCTAATATATTTCTTATTCTAAATTTAACTTTTGAATTAAAAATTTTATTTCAATTTCAAAACAACTTTGAAAATTAACCCAAGCCCCGATTCAAATTGGGTCTTTTCTATTAAGGACAGCCTTTAGGCTCACTTTACCATTTGGCCAGGCCGGTAGCCAGGTAGGGCCGGGTATTTGATTAACCAAACCCAACCTAGACACTACTTCTATAAACATCCTACTATATTGGTAAGCTTAATTAGGTAGCCCTTACATGACTAATTTGGACCCTATAGGCTATTGGGCTCTAATACCATTGCTGGAACTGGGCGAGCTGCAGTGGGGTACATACGTAAATTGCAAAATATTATTCCATTTTGGATTTTGTTGGGCCTTTGAAGTCTAGTTTTATTTAGATCTGATCTAATTTTGTTTTTAATAAAAATAATATTCTATATAAGTTATAAATAAAGTTTAATTTATTATTATGTTTATAATATAATATATAAAATGCATATCATATACCTAGTTGTGTGTACGTGTTCGTGCAACATAAATAGTGTACACAGTTTAACATGTCCGTGTATAAGTGTTGGGATTTACACCGCAACGGACACATTAGCCTCTCCATATACATATGTGTTGTCTAATATATATGTGTATATATAGTTTTATATAATATATAATAATAATTGTAAATGTAAATGTTTATATAAATATATGTATGTGTGTATCTATAATTGGCATTGTAATGTAAAGAAATTGTAAATATTAATATAAATAACTATGAATTTAAATACAAATACGTTGTAACGTAAAGAAATTGTAAATATTAATATAAATTACTATGAATTTAAATACAAATACATTGTAACGTAAAGAAATTTTAAATATTAATATAAATAAATATGAATTTAAATACAAATTTCAAATTTTAGATCCAGATCTGTATAATAAAATATCTAGTAATTTCAAATTCTAATCAATATAATAATTCTAAAAAAAATGTGCATGTATATAATATATATTTTTCAAAAATTCAAAAAATATATTTTATTTTGAATATATATACATATAGTCTTATATATACATATTAAATCAATATTTAGGAATTCTGTATTATATATATATATATATATTAATGCAAATAAATAATTATATGTACACACATATATTCGGCTAGAAAATATTATTTTAACCTTCAGTTAAAAAAATTGTTTTACTTTTTTTCAATAATTAATTTTCATACGGAAACCGTTAAAAATTGATTTTTTTAAATTTTGAAAACAATTTAAGAAATATACATAAATTTTATTAATATTCACATGTATATTTTATGACATATATATACTTTTATATAATTAGATATAATATTTATATAAGTTAAATATATAATATACAGATTTAAATATATATTTAATTTTTTATTTTTGAAAATTGTAATATATGTATATATTAACATAATGTACATAAATATATTTTATATAGTTACGTTTGTATTTTAAAATCAATTTTCATTTAAAAATCATCTAAAACTAGTATTAAATTCGATTTTTTTTGAAAATTATGGTTATGAGAGATATATACAAATATAAAATTTATTTTATTAATACATACACATACATACATACATATATACATACAAACACGCACACACACTCTCTGAAATATATATATATATATATATATATATATAATGTAGACAACACAGATATATGTGGATTTATGATAATTCTTATACTATCTATAGGACATAAGTGACATAATGAGCAATATATATGTGTGTAAGTAAAATATTTACCATAACTAAAGCCTATTCATGATACGCTGAAGGGTTGAATTGAAAATAATCCTTGAATCAGTATCCAAACTATCAGAACGAGCTATCGGACTGAAAGCAGCAACCACCAATCTATTATTTGTATTTAAATTATGTGTTAAATGCTTGAAAAATTGAGGAGGAAGGCAAAGGGGAGGCCAACCAGGTCTGGTCAAGATGGACCAATAATCAAGTCAAGTGAAAGTAGGGTTTAAGTAGTGGAGATGAAGATGAGCAGAAAGGGGATCAAGATCCACTTTCCTCTTATCTTTTCCTACATTTTAAATCGTTATCCAAACCCTAACTCCAACCCCCATAGATGGCCTCTACTGCCCACTTTCGTGCTTCCAAATTAATTCAAGCCCGATCAAATAAATATGCATTTAAATCATACTCAAAATAGCATCGATATCGTATATCGATACGTTTGTATATAACTGTAATGATTCGCCTTTTTTACCCTCGAATGTTGATGTTAATACATCCATGGTTCAGGTGTCAAGCACTCAAGGACTGGAAAGTCAAATTGTTAGGGTAAAATAAAAGGAAAAAGAAACGAAACAAGGAAGAATAGAACACAATATTAGAATCTCACAAGGAACGATAACATATAATATCAAAATACAATACAAACTATTACTCTAAGATACATAACATTTCAAAGTTAAATCCTAAGTACTATCATCATCCTGGATAGTTATAATAGCATGTCCTCACAAATGATGATATATACAATATAGTAGTAATGCAGCGGAAATAAGAATACCACGGTAGGTGAATAGAAGCATCCAGCTTATCTCCAGAAGCTCTAAAGAACATTACCAAAAACTTGCCTTTCCCAGACTACTTGAAAGAGCACCCATGGAAATAAAGGAAATATAAAACCACAAGTCAAACATAAGTTTGGTGTGAGAAACTTAAGAAATATGTGTCCAACATATAATAGTAATTTTTGAGACCATACGGATAATCGTAAAGTTTTCACCTTAAAAGAAACCAAACCATATGATAAGTATATAAGGTGATATAATAGATGATGTCTAGGGGTAGAATATAGATCAGAAAATAGCTATGCCGCTTGCATCTCACGACACAACAATGTTGAAGTACAACTGAAACCGCTAAGGTACGTTTGCATATTGATTTTCCATGGAGTTGCCTCCTGTAAACTGAAGCAGATCTCCATGCATAAGGATCAAAAACTACCTTTCGAGCATTGTATATCTTTAGGTAAAATATAGGATAAGCTAAACACAACTATCCCATTCCCGAGCATGTAAAACCACGTGGAACCAAGTATCATCAACTCCCCCCGATCAACATATCGAAAGCATCTCAAAATATGAAGTTTATATACTGTCGTGGGTTAGCCAAATCAAAGGTTCTGTAGCCTACTCTATCTTCAGCCATTTCCGACGTCGAGATCACATTTAGCATCTCTCGCACAAGCCTTCATTACACGAAGAGAATGAGAATCACACCATGGATTCCTAGCATAAGTCGAACGAAAAATGCTAATGCTAACCTTTCCCTTAGACTTAACCTTATGATAGACAGTTCAACTCTATAACATTCGTCAGAAATGTTAACGTTGACCTCTCCATTGGACTTAACCTTATGATAGGTAGTTCAACACTATAACATTATACTTCACAACTGCTTCCAAAACATAGAACCCGTATACTTGTTTTAAAGTGGTATTCGATAAGCAAAACACTTACCGATCCCGGACTCTTCAGAACTAAATCGATGAATTTTCGGTAAACTCAATTCCGGTTCTTTTAGAAGTAAGCGAACTATATAAAGAGGGGTATACTTTAATGGGTTAAAAAACTATTTATTTAAAATAACTTTACAAAAGATATATACATGTATACTACTATTTCACTATTCATTTCTACTCTTTTAGATACTTAGAAATGTATCCATATTCATATTCGAAATGGTATAAGAATATTCATAAATCTTAAACAAGGTTTCACATTTGCACAAGTATACTTTAATGAGTTAAAAACAAATGTCATTAAAAACATTATTACTACAAACCCAAAACCATTTTACTTATAAGTATCTTTAAAACATTTTTTTTTAAAATCTAATTATATTACTAGGTATAACCAAAAAGGGTTAAAAACAAATGTTGCTTAAACATTGTTTACTATAAACTTAAAACCACTTTATACTTATTCTTATCTTTTAAAACATTCATTTAAACGATCTAAGTATATCCACACATATTAAACATGGAAATATGCTTTTAATTAACTTTACAAAATCATTTTTTAGCAAGGCTTAAGTTCGATGGGGAGCCCAGTTCTCTAACCATCCAATTGGTCATAGTCTGCCAAGAGGGCACCATGACCTAAGCATTTTCTCCATAGTGCTTCATTTAGTTTTGTAGTTGTTTTAACACCTTTAGGCCCTCAAAGGGAGTTATTATTATAAGTCAGACGGTCCAGTAAACTTGAGTACCTTCACCCTCAGATAAGAATTGGCATACTCCATTATGGGTGTAACAGAGAGAGGAACTCGCTTTCCATAAGAGGGATTGGTGGTCAAAGTTTTCCAGCGAAGTTAACTAGACCCCTACCAATTTATTGCAAACAATAAAAGGAAAAGAATCAGAACATGCTCTAAATCTTGGGAGAGAAGAAAAGGGATAAAAAGGAATGAAAAAAACAAGAAAGGGAAAAGAAACATACACATGAACAACAACTAAATCCAAGCCAACCAAAAGGAAGCTTCAAAATTAAAGTTGGTGTATAAAATACCATACTTGATATCGTGTAAAATTTCATTCTAGAGCCGCACATTGGATTTTACCTTTCCACTAAACAATCTTTCATTTCTCTCTATCCATATAGCATGAAGGAATTTTCTTAGAACAAGCAAGAGAGCCATGCTTTCACTGCTTCTCCACCTAGTTGACTTGTAAATAATGTCTCACTCAATAACACTAACTCTGCTGAAGTTAGTTTTTCCTAATTTAGTCACAAGACTGGATCACAAAGGAAAAATAATACGACGGTAGAAAAAAAAGATGCAAATTGTCCTCCAATTCTTCCTTACAAAAAAAAGCATGCACCATCAATATGCATACCACGATGTATTAGTTTTACCCAGGCCCGGCCCTTTGGTAAAGCGGCTAAAGCAGCCGCTTAGGGCCAAAAAAAATTAGGGCACCAGTCTTCAAGTCGCGAACCGCGATAAAAACAAATTGAACAGTGCGGAGGCGGAGCCCTAGCGGAGCACCAGTGACACTAGCGTAGCACCAAAACAGCGAACCACCAGCGTGGAGGCGGAGCCACGTAGCACCAGCAACGCTATAGAGCACAAACGAACGACGCCTCTCCTCGACGATGGCATCATCTCCTCCAAATCAAGGTACTGCTTTTGAAATATTAATTCTGGAGTTCAGCTGATCTGAAAGTGAAGGCTGAAGCCTGGATTAGAATAGAAATTAGGAACAAAACTTGTTTTTTTAATCTTGATTCAATAAAATTAGTTTGAACTAAAATTAAATTTTGTATAAACTTGTTTTTTTAATTTTGTATATGTTCGGTGTGAAACATGAAATTCTTTGAGTGATGGATTTAACAATCAACAATGCAAAAGGTAATGAACCTAGTTTGCTTCAAGATACAATGAAGTTTGATGCTAAATCTATTTAACCAAATCAAGAATGATCCTATGCTTTTCTTAACTAGTTTTGAACCAGTTTTGTTAATTATGCTGAAGCCTGAACGAATCGGATGGAATTATTTTCTTAATTCGTCTTATGTTTAAGCAAGATTCAGTTCATACGATTAAAAAAAATTGTAATTGTTAATGCATTACAGATCATTATACAATTATGAATGAAGTTATTTTTTTCCTCTTCTCATTATTTATAAATAGTATAAATTATTTCGATGATTTAATTAATAACAATAGTATTAGTTCTGTATTTGGGTCTAAGTTTCGCAATTCGCTTTAGGTACCAAAACCTCTAGGACCGGCCCTGGTTTTACCTTGGTATGAATGGCATTTTTCATAAGCTTCCAAAGTAAAAAGTTGTCTCTTTCTTTGTACTGATTGTCCCAAATCCTTTTATTTCAAGAAAAGACAATAAAATCAGCAGTTCTTGATAAGAATTGGTAAACTACAACAATCAAATTATCCTTATGACAAGCAGACTAGACAATTCTATCATGAACAGCAGTAAAATACGTAGCAAGCCAGAGATCATTTCAAATGCTTTTTATGACCTGATAGCTAGTGTATGGTAGAGAAACTTTCCTATTAAGGATATAATGATAAGCATAAGCACTGAAATGTATTCCAGATTGAATAGTCTACTGGTAAGACATGATATTCCTAAGAATAAGCCCTGACTTTGCCTAAGGCTCCTCCCAGAACTTAGCATTCCAATAAGAGGAAGTAATGATTCTAATGTGACGGAGCAAGTGAGGTCTAAGGTTGAGCATATCATGCCAACCCAGCTGTAGTTCTGTGGGATGAACATAGTCTAAAAATTCTTATTACAATGCTTATGAGCACATTGCACCCATAAATTTCTTTTCTTATTAGGCCAACTATCAATGTGCTTAGTGAATGCTACCTTGTTCCAATTGATTGAATTCTTAATTCCAAGTCCACCATATTTCTTCGGAAGCTCAAGCTTAGCAAAAGCAATGGGAACAGATTTGGTAGAGTGCATATTGCATGTCCAAAGTAAATAGTTCATGGCCTTCCTTATCATGCTAATGAGCTTCCTAGGCAAGAGGAAAGTCCTGCACCAATAGCTTGTTATAGCAAAAGTGATTAAATTGATAAGAGTTAAACGATCTGCTTGAGATAGAAGTTTGTTAGCCTAATTGTTCATGGACTTAGTGATTTTAATGTAAGATATTGGAAGGTTGTAATTTTTGAAGTAGCAAGGGGAATGCCAAGATATGGAGTTGTGTCAGTGAAAGGTTGAAGGCTAGATAAGGCTATGATATTGGTAGCATTAGATTTAGAAACACCAGCCATCAATAAACTTGATTTGGAGATTGATTTGAAGACCATTGAGATTGTAAAACTCCTAATGGACATCGAGAATACAGATGATGGAACTAACAGTAGGTTTTGTGAATATAATCACATCATTAGCAAACATCAAAGCTGTTATCAATGGGTCCTTGCATTTTGGATGAAGAAGGATCAAATTATTGGCAACCCATTGATTAATCATACAAGTCAGCACTTCCACTACTATAATAAAGAGGTAGGAGGACACTGGGTCTCCTTTCCTAATGCCTTGCTTGCTTCTGAAGTATCCCACACTTTTGCCATTAAGGCAAACTTAGAATTAAGGGGAAGAAACACAGGCATATATCTAAGCAACAAAATGCCTCAGAAACCTCATTTTTGCCATAATTCTAACAATGGTAGTCCACTGAACAATGTCAAATGCCTTCGAAATATCAATCTTGATCATAGCCTAAGGAGAAGTATTGGCATGTTATAATTCTTTAATAGCTCACGAGTTAAAAGAATGTTGTCCAGAATGCTTCTGTAAGGAAGAAAAGCAGGCTGGTTGCATGAGATAATGGACATCTTTACTATAGCAGCAATAATCTTAGAAATGCATTTGTAGATTAGATTACAATAGGCTATAGGTCTGAATTCACTAACAAGGATTGGATGCTAATTTTTGGGAACAAAGGCTAAATTAGTTGCATTGATGTCTAAGGAAACCAACAGTGAATGAAGAAATTTTTAACTGCTTTGTAGACTTCCAAGGCAATAATATCCCAACAGGTAGTGTAGAATACAACATTAAACTCATCAGGGCCACCACATGAATCCTTGTTCATGTGCAAAATATAGCTCTTTATATATCAGCAGATAACAAAGCTTTTTGACCATTGGCTAAAGTATGAAGGTCAAGATTAATTGAGAATATTCAATTCAAGGCATAATAGATTAGCATTACCAAGAAAGTTAGAGAAGTAATTAATGAAAGCATCTTCAACAAGCTGAGGAATGTTAGCAAGGTTGCCACGGTGGTCTTTGATGTTATGAATATGAGATTTAGCCTGCCTGTTTTTAATAGTAGGATGAAAGAATTTGGAATTCTTGTCACCCAATGCATCCTATTTTTTCCTTAATTTTTCCTTTTTCATATCACCTTCACAGGCTAAGGATTTGGTATATTGAGTTGAGAGATCTTTAGCTAACCTATAGGCGTTAATGTCTAAAGGATTATTAGTTAAGAAGGCTTTAGCACTCTCCAGTTTAGTTTTGAGATAAGAGGAAAGGCAAGAACCGTCACCATACTTCTCTTTAGCCCAGATCTTCAAAGAAATTTTCACATTCTTCAACTTCTGTTGAAAGACAAACATAGAGTTACCAAAAAATGAATTGTTATTCCAAGCATTTTTAATTATATTTTTAAAGTTGTCATCATGTATCCAGGCATTAAAAAATTAAAAGAGTTTTTTCCACCAAAAGCACCCAATCTAGAAGAAATGATTTGAGGGGAATGGTTAGAAAGGAGGGAAGGAGGGAGATGAGAGGTGACAAAAGGCCATTTTGACAAAGTAGCAAGGTTACAAAATGAATTGTCTATTTTACTCAATGTTCTAATCCTATTTCCGCTTCTGTTGCTCCATGAATATCTAGCACCAGTATAAAGCACTTGAATTGGAGAAGATGAACATATTGCTTCATTAAGAGGGCGGACTTCTCTAAGAGCAACAAAGTTGCCACCAATCCTATCATCCAAGTTAAGTAAACTGTTGAAGTCACCAGTGACAACCCACAAGTGGATGTCCTGGGAGAAATGAGGGAGGTAATTTAACAGAATTTGTCTGGAGGAATGTAAGTTGTTGTCAGCATACACAAAGATGGAGTACATTGAAGTAGAGGAAGGGAGTTGAAATAGATGGCAGTGGATGAACTGTCTATTAGAGAGAATATGGGTAAGTTGGAAAATATCAGAATTATATATGATCAAGACACGACCATAAGAAGCTTCATTAAGATTATGGACTACTGACCAAAAAGGATTAATGAAGGCAGCTGCCTTGAAAGATAGAGAAAGGTTTAACTTTCGTATTACTCGGGCACCTCTAATATTTCAAGCACCAAAATTGTGAAACATAATTAAACTAGTGGGGAGGGGTGTTGTATTGAATTCTGTTCCTTCTAGCTAAAGGAGATCTACCTGTTTGAGAATCAGGGATAGTGCTACCATTTGGTAGTATGTTTGCTTCATTAAGGTCGGAGGCTAATAACATAAGTGTTATAACCCAAAATCTCTTTTATTCTTTTATAAAATATTTAATTTTCTTTTCCAAACTTATGTATTAACTAAAAATCTTTAAAAAATGATACGTATATATATGTATACACTAATTTATTTATAAGATAAGATATTTAATAATAAAAACAATTTATATGATATAATATTACATAAACTTTTAATACTTTAATAAAATAATTAACTAATTTTCCAAAAACTATATATTATTAAAAATACTTATAATATAGTTTAAACCTTTAATTAAAATATTACTTAAAAATATTCATTTTATAATTTATTTAAAAACTCCAAAAAGCATGTTTTCTCTTATTTTAAAATAAATCTTCTAATTTAATAATTAATTATTAAAAATACATAAAATTCAAAACCATTTTTAAAATACTCTAACGTAGGTTAAAAAGGCTGCTAAAAAAATTGAAGTGAAATACTTAAATGTAAAGTTATTTCAAAACAATTTAAACAGATACTACGACACTTACAGAATTCTATAAAAAGTGGTTTAGTGAAAAGACGGCGTTTTAAAAGTTCTACAGTTGATTGTTATAAATGACTGCGACCTAGGCCAATTTTAATATCAATAAGGTTTGATTGATTTTCGAGATGCTAACAAACTTTTTAGCATCCAACCTTTTTGTATTAACTAGTATACATATAATACATCACAACCATGGTGAGAAATCCTAAGGATCTCCTTACAAATTTCTATAGAAACTGCCGAACACAAGGCAATTCCTAGGTGCGTTTATAGTGATATCTATATAAAACGACTTTGAAACAAAGTCTGATTCAAATCATTGTTCGACGAAACCCAATGTGCTTGTCTCAAGGCTATGTACAAGTCATAAAAAGCCATACAAGTCCGAACACATCATTGACATGTGTTATTTTCTTCCCAAAGCAAGAATCAAAATCAAATATCACAATATAAACCCAAGCAACATATTATAGTTTCAAACAACAATATAAACACTTCATATTTATTTAAGTGCTGAGTTAGTTCACCCATCAACAAGTAAAGAACCAAGCACAAGCTTGCACTTCCTACCTCAACCTTGCAAACACCAAACTTCCTACCTCTTCTTGCTTTGCACTTGCCTAGGCTTGAAAAGCCTTCAGTATTGCTCACAGCCTTGTAGGGTTTGGGGTGATGTGCTCCAATTATTTAAGATCTAAGTTGCTAGGAGGTGTTGTAATGTTGTTGCAATCTTATAGAAGAAATTTGAATTGATTTGGAGTTGTTTAGAATTGATTTGTATTTAGGAATTTATAAAGAGAGAAGAGGATAATGAAGTTTGGTTTAACTTTGTAAAAATGTAAAAGGGTTTACACGAAGTGTGTGCGCACTTAAATAGGCTTTAAACGGTGTGCTTACTCTCTCCCCTCACCTCTTTGGCCAACTAACAAAGTCTCAACCCCCCATTCCTCCTGCCCATCATCTCACATTTCTACCTCCTTTTCTTAAGCCTTAAGCATTCCAAAAATACCCTCCTCCACAAATATATTTCTTTTCTTCTAGAAGATTCTAGAAGTTTTCCTAAGTGACTTAGCGCAAAATATTTTTATTCGCTATTAATTATTTCCTAAGTTATTTAGTATATGTAAAAAAAGTTTGAACAACTTATATCATGTAAAAAGCTGTTTATCGATGAAATGATTTTCGGTCACATTATTGATATTTCTTCATAGTATTTAGTTTTATAAAAAAAATTCAAAACCAAGTTTACCATCATTAGTTATTAATTAAAAGGGGGATAATAAGGTTATTAAATCAATTTAATCACACTAATTCCAAGATTCAAATATTTAAATAATTCAAATATTTAAAACGAAGTGTTTAAAATTCTAAAGCATTACATTCTCCTCCACTTAAAACATTTCATCCTCAAAGTTCCCACAGGACCGACACATAAAAGAAACACGCCCAAAACAATACTTAAAAATATTCAAAACACTAGCATACAATGCTCAGGTTCAAAAACTCTCTCATCGCACGCGAATGATAAATAATCTACTAAGCATACTTTACGCTCAACAGCCTAAGATTATTACTTAAACGATTATTCATGCTACCTCTAACCAATCGAAGAGTCATTCCCTAAACTCCCCATAAGCCAACAAAGTATATAGTATTCATATATTCTTAAGTCTGTACGATGTACATGGATCATCCATATGCAATATCTAATTTGATCACTTGCTCGATTACACAAATTTCACTTCCAAACTAGTATAGATCACTTGACCTCTCTTGTGTGGACTCCGATCAGGTTCCTTGATTTGAAACTTTTGTCTCCATTACATAGCCATATACTATGATAAAATACCTTAGGATCATATCAAGAATCTGTTTCAAGCGTTCACCGTCGAGAATCGAGTGAAAAACCTTTGTTCGAACCAGTGTGAATCACCTAGAAATCATGTGCTCGAATGTTGGATCAAGAACAGTAATGCGAATAAAATGATCTACATACAACTTATGTATTTTATCCTATTGGTTTCTTAACTATACCAATTTTTTTATATCATATTCATTCACACAAATAGTATGTCTCATTCAATACTAAAATCATTTATGAAAGATTTCATAAAAATCTCGAGTTTAAAAACCTTTTAAAAAGACATAACTTTATTTATAAAACATTTCACGAAAACTAACCTTAATTTATTACTCATATAGTACTCTACTACATCCTAATAGTATATATAAAATATCAATTCATTTTGCTTTCTAAAATTCAGATGAAGGCCTATAATAAATCTGGATCTTATAACCGAGTCAACCTTTTAGACTTCTTTAACCATCGAATTAGGCAAGTAGCTAGGAAGAGCAGGACTTTGGTATCCAAACTCAAGACCAGGGTCTGCTTATCTTAGTTAACCTTAAGGTAAAGATGTGTATTAGTTGGCCCAGTAACATCGAATGTTTACTTAACAAAGATGTTCAAACTAATTTAATAATTTCTTTAACTTACTAATTTCTCAATTTAAGAGTTATAAAAACTCAACTTTTATATTTTTCTAAAAACACTTTGCTTTAAGTTCTAAAATAATTCGGAAGTTTCAAGCTGTTTAATATTACTGAAAAATCTGTTTCATTCTAACAGTGAAAACTACCAAGCAATCATATTATAATATGACAAACATACCACACTGTCCTAATGCATAGGATACATGCATCAATAAATTTGCTTAACAAAGTTTTACATATTTATTAGACACACTTTACAACAAAGAGGAAACATGAAACGTTTCTTAATCATTTGGGTTATGCCACTACCACTTGTGTACCTAACATAAACATATGCAAATCTTTTCTTTATAGAAAGCTTATTTCAAAATCTTTATTAAACTACTCCATATTTTATCATCATATTTCTTTTAAAGAAAATTTAGAACCAAACATCAGGTTTCGTTTCAAATCAATTAAAATAATAATGTATATACATAATCATTTGTATATCAAATCATAGTTTCAGGATTAAATTAAAATATCTTTTACCAAAACTACACTGTAGCATCCCCCACTTAGAAATGCGGGAATGAACGCCGATGACGCTGCGGTCCTCACCAGAATTATTTTCAAGCAACAGAAATGAGTTCAGTACATCCAAATCATACCTTTGGGACTTAACCAAAATCATTTTTAAAGATGTATCAAATACTTCGTAAAATACTAAGTATCATGATCTTAATTTCACAAACCAATTTTCCAAATGTTTATTTTAAAATCCATAGAAAATATACATATAGATTGAGTAACAAAAAAGAGATACTACGGAAATGGGTCCTAGAAAATCGTACCATATATTCCCTTACTAGGAAGGGTAATGTCAATGAGAAGTGCTTACCAACCGAACACATCTCTTGCTCATTTTTAGTCACTTTCGAGCCACTTGAACAATATAACTTACAATTACTTTGTTCCAAAAATCGATTCATCGATTCCAACAGCAACCTCAAACTCGAACAAATCCAAAAAAACTTTTCAAAATATCAGTATTCTCAAATACTTTCAAATAATACTTCTATCATTTTCTAAAATCTTAGAAAGCCAATTTAAAAGACATATGTATTTTAGTTCTCAAAATATTATTTTAAATCCTCTTTGTTTATAAAACATATTTTATAAATCATACTTATGCAAATTAATTTTCATACATAAAATATTTTCAAAAAAATTTATTTACAAAACATCTTTTCTTTTCTTTAGATTATAATAAACATCTTAATTTAAAGTTAACTTCAAACCCAACATTGTCTTCGAATGCCTTATGGTCAAACTGTGAAACGCAATCCACAAGATGTTCGTTCCAATGCATTTATAAATATTGTTTACCCAACCCATGTTGCAAAAATGGTAAAACAGTTCATAAATTGGTCGAGCATAAATCACAATCAACAAACAATAGTCAATGCTCATAAACTGGCCGAGCATGATTGAGTTAATCAATGAGGGATAATAGATGAAAATCATTAATCCCTACATTAATTAAACTACACTATCGACTTACTTATATATAACTAGTATAACAAATACATATACGCTCACATATATATAATACACTCAACTCATTCTAGAGTGTCACCTGTCCTATCTCTACTGAGCCATACCAAACTAAGCCAAGGTTCTCGATTAACCTTCAACTCTGATATCAAGTGTAATGATTTTCCTTTTCGACTCTAAATGTCGATGCTAATACATCCACGATATTCATGTACCGAGCACTCAAGCGTCAAAAAGGCAAATTGTTAGGGTAAAATAAAAAGAAAAAGAAAAGAAAAAAGAACAAGGAAGAAGAGAACATAATACAAGAATTTCACTGTGGAATGATAACATATAATATCAAAAGATAGTACAAACTATCACTCTAAGATACAGAACATTTCAAAGTTACAATTCTAAGTACTATTATCAGGCGGGACAGTTATAACAGCCTGTCCTAACAAATGCTGATATATACAATATAGTAGTAATGCAGCGGAAATAAGAATACCAAGGTAGGTGAATGGAAGCATCCACGGGAGTTGAACCATTGCGTCCATGGCAATTTTCTAATCAATTTCTATATATAATATGGAAATCGAAATTAAAATGAAAAGTTACGAACCCTTGAAGTTTTGAATTTACAATTTAAATATTTGGATTTGAATTTGAATCTAAAAATATGAAGTTTGAATTTTAAAATTTTAATCGGAAAAGTTAACATTAAGGGAGGCTTGACGTTTAATTAAGGGTTAAAGTTAACGTGTAATGTTAAATTAATTAAGGTAATTAATGAATTAAAATGAGAAATAAATCAACGCAGAAAACATACGCACACAAAAAGAGGACCGGTCCACCCTGACCTATGACCGCTAGCAATCAACCGGTGGGTCGAGGCGGTGGATTGGTGGGAGGAAAAAACATGGGTGGCGCCTACAGTTTTGATGCTTTGAACATTTCAGATTTGTTTATTTTTAATCCAACGACCATCGCTCCTTCTCACCTTTATAAATACACTCCTAAATCTCCACTTTTCCTTCATAAAATTTTGGGAATGCTAGCGAAGCTCGGTCAAAATCTTTCTCCTTAGGGTTTCAGAAACAGTAAACCTTCTGGTAATTAATTCTAATTTCTAATCTCTAATTTAAATTAATCATTCTTCTCTCTATCTTCTAATTTCTGAAACCTAATCTATATATACAATCTATTTGTTGTATATTTAAAACGGGGAAGATCTAATAGAGGATTATGAGTGGTATAAATCAGATATCTTCTCCTTCTTCTTTTGATTCCAGAATCAGTTAGGATTTTCAAGTAAAAGGTTTAGATATTAATTCTTTTGATTCCTGATTCTATTCCTCTAGTTTCTGATTGTTAATCTAATCTCTATATACAATTCACTTTGTTATATCAAAAGGGAGATTTGAAAGAGAGTTAAGTATGGTAGAATCAAATCTAGCTAGGAAACAAACAACTCTCTGTAAGTGGAAATATCAAGTTTTCCACATTTTTGTAATCGAATAGTATTTATTTGGGTTTGATGTATGCCTTGGAAAATTTTGGCAAACGAAAATATAACATTTGAAACCCTCAGAATTTCCCTAAGTAAATATCAATCTTTGTATATGTTGGAATTATAATTTTTTTGGTATTAATATATTAGAATCTAATTACTTGTTTAGAATCAGATAATCAATGGTCCATTCAACCTATTTCCCATGTTTAAAATTGGTGCGTTAAAGGGTTCAAAAAGAAATAAATTAGAAAATGTGTGTAGAGTATGAATTGAAATTATTTGTAGTTTGCACCGCCTATTTCTATCACTTAAATAAATAAGGAACTTCTTTCTCACTCCAAAATGATGTATATAATGGTTGAATTGAACATATGCGATCTAATTTGTGAAGATCTGTTCTTTAAAACAGAGAAGGGATTCTAATTTATTAATATGGAACAAGTTATAGGCATTCCGTATTTGTAGAAATCTATTTTATTTGGCTATGTTAGAAGCGGTTCTTGTTGGAATTTTTAAGTTGTATGAGATTGATATTTCATAATACCTTCTAAGTGAATTATTATCAAATTATTGTAATGTAATGACTAGACCTTATATTCCGCTTGTAAATATAAGTATATATAATAATATGACGTATTGATTATAGTGTATCGAACGTGAAAATTAGTATTATTTGAATTGTTAAGTCATATTAAATTGTAGGAAGAGAGTTAGAGTAAATTAGAGAATTAAACCCTAATTTTGGGCATAATAAGGGACGCCTTTTATGACCTCAATTATTATTTGGATAGGATGATGTATGTTTATAGTGGATATACATATAAGTTATGACTAAGTTATAGGAATGCGATGTTAGTCCAAAGCTACATGGAGGCCTGCCTAGTTAAATTCGACTACCAGCAGTGTGGCTTTGGGGACTAATATGAGGCACGGCCTATAATAAATAACCATAGCGGATGCGAGGCGAGTCCCAATTCTGTAGGGTAAATTTGCCCAGTTAATCTGGCTACCAATACCCATGAATAATCGGAATAATGTGAGATGTCACGAATGGGTTATGGGCCATAAGTTGCACTTTGGTACAGTAGGTGAAATACTTTGGAGGGGTCCGCTTTGAGTTAGAGGTATTAAGTAGCTATGGTAGGGTCTGCCTCTTTTTAGGAGAAGTATTAAATGACCTGATGGGAATTCTTACGATGTTGGTTAGTGAGAACCATGTAGGGACCCGCTTTGGGTTAGGTCTTAAATGATGAGGATCTTCCTATTTTATAGGTCTTAAATAGTTAGAGTCTACCTAAGTCCTAACAAAAGAGGTATTAACTTGTTTGGAAGTTCTCGCTCGCGCATTATTAACGGTAATTGCGTTAGAGTTTGGAAATGGGTTAGCTATTAAGTGAGGGGGACCTATCTATTTTATAGGTATTAAATGATTAGAGTCTGCCTAATCTCCAATAAAGGGTATTTATTAGATTGGGCACTTTCCCTTTCATCATTGATGTTAGTTGTGTTAGAGTTGTATAGTCAGACTGGAAAAGCCTTCAGGCTTACAATTGACTTTTGTATAGTCAGACTGGAAGAGCCTTCGGGCTTACAATTGACTTTATATATATGTTATGATCTTAATACGTAAGACATATTTCTTATTTAAATACTACTGCCCAAGTACAATTATGGTAAAGCTTGAGATTTCCATTTCACCAGACATTTGTTATTCTGACTCACTCCTCATTACAACATAGGTTAGAGAGAATAATGCTAATTTAGGAGACAAATGTGGAGGTGGAGACTTGTGATAGTTATCTATTTGTTTGTGCATTTTAATTATTTTTATTGTACCCAGTTCGAATATCTAGGTTATTTTGAGATATTGTACTATTGAGGCTTTATGTAAATATGTTGTAATATTTAGCATGTTATGTTTCGAAAAAGATTTTATTATGAAATGGATACTTGTTTCTGATATTATATTTTATCCATTCGGCTATGAGATTCTGAAAGCATAGATAGATAGCTATGTGTACTGTGTGTTATTCAATTTTATTAACCTAATAGCTTGCCTTGAAATAGGCCTAAGGTTCGACGAGCTTTTGTTTGGTCGAAATTGGGTCTGTTTCGGGGCGGTTTGTTACACTTCATATACGAGCTTAGGTTACCTGATTAATAGGGATATGCATATGTATGAGTGGAGAACTTGTTATTTTTGAAAGTATTTTTCAAAAATCTACTATACATAAATATATATATGTACTTAGTTTGAATTTACTCTATAGTTTCCGACCATAGAAGTAGTTGCGACCATATTCCGAAAGGATGGACAAGGCAAGTATGAGTTGGAAAAATGAATAAAGTAGGAAATGTGGGACGGAAGTCATATTATAAGGAATGAGGATGGAAACCATTGTAACTCTAATATTAATCGGGAAATAAGTGTACAATTAATTGGGAGTTAAAATAATTTAATTAGGATATGAGTGGACTAATTAAAGAGGTCGTTAAGGTAATTATGGGATTATAGTATTGGAAAGGTAGTAACTCCAAAAATTTAATCGATAATGAGTGTGTAATAAGTGAGGAGTTACAAGGAATTAAATAGATTAAAGAGACCATTAAGATAAAAGTTAAATAAGTAAATAAATGTATTTAAGAAACATCCATTACGGGAATAACCATTTAATACGGACCAAGTGACATTTATGGGAATAATAAATAAAAATATTAGGTATTGATTAAGTATTATAAGGCAGCATAATTGTAGACATCAGGAAGTAAGGGATGAAAGAAGAAGAAAATGCAATTGTTGTTTTGAAAAAGATTTTTCAAAAATCTAACTCCACATGAAGGATTTTATAATAAAATATTTTCCTTGGAAATTTCCTTGAAATATTTGAATAAGTTTTTCAAAAGATTTATTTAGGAGTGTTGTTTTGAAAGAAAAAAATGGAATTTTAGAAATTCATAAACTAAAAATTTTGTTAAGGCAAAGGTTTGTGAATAAAAAGAAGTTATGGAGTCAAAAGTTTTGATTAAAAGGTTCTTTAGGAAAAGCGTTTTTCATTTTTGAAACTCTTAGTTTAAAATTTTATCGGGTTAAAAAGTTTCCAGTTTAAAGATTTTTCTTTTCGAAATAAATGTAAAGTAAAGCATAGGTTGGACTTGATGATTTTTCTATTTTATAAATTTGGAAGTTCTTTAAATTCTTCTCTTTTAAAATGGAAATGGAACTTGATTAAAATGATGAAGAAGCCAGTTAAGTAGGAAAATATAAACTAAGGCAATATTGGAAGATTTGGATAAGGATAGCATAGGAACTTATAAAATAGGATTAGTAATCTAGTTAGGGAAGAAGAGAAATAATGAGAATGGGATACGAAAATGTAGGGATAGGAGGTTTTCTTTGTCTACTCTACTTTTCATAGTTTAAAGTTACAAAAGATGTTCTGAATATTTTGACCTTAGAGACTAACTTTCAAAGGAATAAATTTTTGATGTAGAAAGTTTTTGAAAAAGGAAAATTACGTTGCTTCTTTTTGGAATTAAGCAACCCTTTTTTGAAATTTTTACGGTTTGGTTTAATAATTAGGTTTTTGAATGTTTTGGGTTAAAATCCCTACTTTTAAAGAAGTAAGTTTTTGAGGTAAAAGAATTTGAGAAGGAAAAATTATTTTATTAAGCAATTTCAGAACCTTTGAATTTGGGGTTAAGAATAAAGCGATAAATGTTTTGAAAATTGTGAAAAGTTGGATTCAAATATTTTTGGAAGGATTTGTCCAAATGTGTAATAAAAATGGAATAGATATACGGAATACAATAAAACATGGGGTATAGATGTTTTTAAGAATTCAATTCCCACAAACTATTTTTGGAAAGTTGGAAATTCTTTTGAAAAGTATGCTTAAAAGTTTTCTTTTGAGATGTGAAAATTCTTTTGTAAGTTTGAATTTCAAATGTCACATACTAACTTAATGTGGATTTCTAAGTTTAAATTTTATGGAGTGGATAAGAATCACTATCTAAGAAAGAAGGGTTAAAAGTTTCAGGATAAGAATAAAATAAGAATAGTATGTACAACCTGATCTGGAAATTTGAAATCAGTCTCAAGCAATTATTTGTAGAATGTTAGTAAAGTGTAAATGTATTCCAGATCTATGATTGGGTTGCAAGTTAAGTTGCCATTGGAATGTGAACTTCCATATTTTGATTTATTGGGAACGGGCTCTATGTAATTTACATAAATTGTCTAATTCCTTAAATATATAAATTAGCGGCGTTTGAATTTACAAAGGGTATGCCAAAAGGAAAGAGATGTGTGAGATATGGATATTCTTTTTCGTAGTTTACGCTATCTGTTTCAATAAAAGAAAAAGAATTAATCCCTTATGATTTCAAACAAAGCAAAAATATCACTTGTGGTTAGTTTATGGAAGATTATAACGGTAATACTTTTTAAAAGGATAGCTCTAATAAAATAAAATATGGAGAAGAATGTTATAGTTTAGAAATAAATAATTAGAGATAAGAAACATATAAATAACATAATTTATAACTGCATTTGTATTAATTATAAATAGCGTAGTAATATAAGACTATGATTTATGGACATTAATTACAGATTGGATCGATAATAAATTTGTAATTAATAGAGGATACAAAGGGAATTAGATAAGGGACTGATTAAGGAAGCTAATGTGGAATCTATGGAGGAACTGAATACTCATAATAATTAGACTGTGAAACTGGTAAATGGATTTAAAGTGATTAAAAAAGGATTGGTTAGAGATTGTCAATTTTGACATTAATGACCAGTTATTATGGGTAATGGATAATTATTAGAACTAAGAATTTTTTTTAGAAAGGTGGGTAATGGTGGAATGACATTCTAGGAATGCACACCTTAACTTAGTAAGGGGCATTAGGACCCCAACATCATTAACACCAATTCATGATTAAGGGTAGCATCCATAAAAAAATTCTTTTAGAGTTTTTGGGTTGAAATCGCTAGTTGTCTCCTTTAGGGATAAGTATTTGATATGGTATAAGACATGTTCCTGTTTTATCATTGTGTTGATTTTAGGGATGAGACTAGACTAGTTTGTGTGTGTGTAGGAATATCATAAATAAAGAAATTTCAAAAGGACACTTAACTAGTGATAAACTAAAGATAAGACTGGAAGCTAGTAAGGAAATTAGATTAGAATGCTTTAAATCTAAGACTTAAGGAGTGTCACCATTCACCTCGAATGTGATAAGGTGTATAGAGATACAAAGAGAATTTTCTAATTGGTCAAGGAATAAGGGAGAGTCATTGAACTTCTCTCCAGATATTTAACATGCCAAAGAGGAAAGGCTAAGCAAGGCAAGCCCAGAGTGGTGTGGTTACCATTGGAGATTCCAACTTGAAATGAAAGCATATATCGATGGACTTTACAGATGGGTTACCTAGAGCCAATGATGCTATTTAGGTTATAGTAGATTAGCTCATTTTACCTCCGTTGGAAGTATTAGGATTATAGCATCGCTAGCACAAATATATGTCAAGAAAGTGGTGCGGCTCCATGGAGTTCCAATTAGCATTCTTAGTGATGGCAACCCTTTGTTTACTAGGGAATTTTTGTGGAGTTTGCAGTTAGATTTAGGAACGACATTGGATCGTAGAATCGCTTACCACCCGCAGACCGACGGTTAGACGGAAAGGGTGAACCAGAATTTTAAGGATTTGTGGAAAGCTTGCATCATGGATTTTGGAAGTACTTGGAGAAGGTAGAAGCGTTTAGGCAGCGAATGAAGGCCGCACGGGACCGTTAGGTGTTCTATGCTG
This sequence comes from Allium fistulosum, assembly GCA_030737815.1. NCBI lineage: Eukaryota > Viridiplantae > Streptophyta > Magnoliopsida > Asparagales > Amaryllidaceae > Allium > Allium fistulosum. The sequence goes on along the minus strand of CM060906.1, from coordinate 296,049,064 downwards.
ACAGGCGAAGAAAGGGATTGAAATTTTTAGTTAGGGACATGGTATTCGTTTAGGTATCCGCTCTTAAAAAGGTTATGAGGTTTGGTACTTCTGGGAAGTTGGCGCCTAGGGTCGTTGGGCCTTTCCCGGTTTTAGAGTGGATAAGGGGAACTTCTTTGTTAGGTGGAGCTTCCGGACTTGTTAGCGGGAGTACATGACATCTTTCATGTCCCATAATTAAGGAAATGTCTGCACGACATTGCCTCTATAGCAGTGCCTGATCAGTTAATTGAAGTTGAAATGAAGCATATCGCCCCCTCGTGCTTCCACCCGCATAGTGGAGCATGGTATTGAGAGGCTTTGTAACAAAGAATTAGATTGATTTTAGTAGAAGGAGAGATAACCCAGCGGAAAGCACATGGAAAACCGAATAAAAGATGAATGTTTCTCATCTCGATCCTTCCTCTAGTAAACTTCTCTCCAAAATATAGGTTTTTAGTTATATCATGGTTGCTAAATTTGATGGTAGGAGATGGTTGTCACACTTTTTACTGTTATTTTTGCACTTATATATAATTTTAGGTATATTTAGGTTGCTTGCATACATGTCTATATGTCACGACCTTGCATTCATGCTAGGAATGAGCTCACCTATAGTATGTTTGCATACATAATCACATTTCGTTTTTGGCTGAGTGCATAGTTGTGTAGATTATTGTAAATAAATTGGTTGTATAGCATGGTTATTGAGTGTGCGTTACACTATCTTCTCTTAGTGATTTTGGGGGTGAAATCATTTTTAATGGGGGAGAATGTAACACCCTGTAAAATTTAATAAGAAACTATGTAATCAAAATGAGGTTAAAATGGAAATTTTGTAAATATCGAAATTTGATCACGAGAGTGGAACCATTGCGTCCGTGGCGATTTTCTAATCAATTTCCATATTAATATGTTGAAATCGGAGTTAAATGGAAAAGTTATGAACATTTGAAATTTTGAATTTAAATATTTGGATTTGAATTTGAATTTAAAATTATGAAGTTTGAGTTTAAAATTTTGAATCGGAAAAGTAAACGTTTAGGGAGGCTTATCGTTTAAGTAAGGGTTAAAGTTAACGTGTAACGTTAAACTAATTAAGGTAATTAATGAATTAAAATGAGAAATAAATCAGCACAGAAAACATATGCACACAAAAAGGGAATTGGTCGACCCCTGACCTACGACAAGTCGATCGCTAGCGGTCGACCGGTGGGAGGCAAAAACGGAGATGGTGGCTAGGGTTTTGATGTTTTGAACGTTCTAGATTCATTTATTTTTAATCCAACGATGGTCGCTCCTTCTCACCTCTATAAATAGACCCTTAAACCCTCACTTTTGCTTCATAATATTTTGGGAACGCTAGTGAAGCTCTGTCAAAATCTTTCTCCTTAGTGTTTCAGAAACAGTAAACTTTCTGATAAGTAATTCTAATTTCTAATCTCTAATTTAAGTTAACATTCTTCTCTCCATCTTCTAATTTATGAAACCTAATTTATATATACAATATATTTGTTGTATATTCAAAAAGGAGAAAATCTAACACGGGATTAGAAACGGTAAAAATCAAATCTCCTTCTCTTCTTCTTTAAATTTCAGAATCAGTTAGGATTTCCAGGTAAAAGTTTTATATGTTAATTCTTTGATTCCTGATTCTATTCCTCTAGTTTTTGATTATTAATCTAATCTCTATGTACAATTCACTTTGTTGTATAAAGAAGGAGATCTAAAAAGAGTTAGACATGGTGAAATCAAATGCAGTTAGAAAGCAAACAATTCTCTATGAGTGGAAATATCAAGTTTTTCACATTTTTGTAATTGAATAGTATTTATTTTGGTTTGACGCATGCCTTGGAAAATTTTGGTAAATGAAAATATAATATCTAAAACCCCTAGAATTTCCCTAAGTAAATATCAGTCTTTGTATATGTTGGAATTATAATTGTTTTTGGTATTAATATATTAGAATCTAATTATTTATTTAAAATCAGATAATCTATGGTCCATTCAACCTATTTCCCCTATTTTAAATTGGTGTGTTAAAGTGTTCAAAAAGAAATAAATTAGAAATAGTGTGTAATGTATGAATTAAACTTGTTTGTAGTTTGCACTGCCTATCTCTATTACTTAAATAAATAAGAATTCATTTCTCACTCCAAAATGATGTATATAAAGGTTGAATTGAACATAGCGATCTAATTTGTGAAGATCTGTTTTTAAAACATAGAAGACATTCTCATTTATCAATATGGAACAAGTTATAGTTATTCCATGTTTGTACAAATTTATTTTATCTGGCTATGGTAGTAGCAGTTCTTGTTGGAATTGTAGATTTGTATGAGATTGATATTTCAAAATACCTTGTAAGCAAATTATTATCGAATTATTGTAACGTAATGATTAGACTCTAAATTCTGTGCATAAATATAAGTGTGTGTGTGTCTATATATATATATATATATATATATATATATATATATAATATGACGTATTGATTATAGCATATTGATTATTATGTATTGAACGTGAAAATTATTATTATTAGAATAGTTAAGTAATATTAAATTGTAGGAAGAGATTAGAGTAAATTAGGGAATTAATCCCTAATTAGGGGCATAATAAGAGGACACCTTATATGGCCTTAATTATTATTCGGAGAGGATGATGTATGTATATAGTAGATATACGTATGAGGTATGACTAAGTTATATGGATGCGAGGTTCATCCAAAGCTACATGGAAGTCTGCCCAGTTAAATCTGGCTATCAGCGGTATGGCTTTGCGGACTAATATGGGACATCGTCTGTAATAAATAACCACGGTGGACACGAGGTTAGTCCCAATTCTATAGGGTAAATCTGTCCAATCAATCTGGCTACCGGTACCTACGAATAGTCGGACTAATGTGAGACGTTACGAGTGGGTTATGGGTCATAAATTGTGCTTTGGTACGGTAGGTGAAATCCTTTCGAAGGGTCCACTTCGAGTTAGAGGTATTAAATGGCTATGGTAGGGTCCGCCTCTTTTTAGGAGAAGTATTAAGTGACTTGATGGGATTTCTTTCTACGTCAGTCAGTGAGAACCATGTAGGCACCCACCTCGGGTTAGGTCTTAAATGATGGGAACCAGCCTATTTTATTGGTCTTAAACGGTCAGAGTTTGCCAAAGTCCCAAGGAAAGAGGTATTAAGTGGTTTGGAGGTTCTTGCTCTCACATCTTTAACGATAGTTACTTTAGAGTTTGAAAATGGGTTAGGTTTTAAGTGATGGGGACCTGCCTATTTTGTACGTATTAAATGTTTAAAGTCTGCCTCAATAAAGGGTATTTATTAGCTTGGGTGCTTTCCCTTGCATCATTGATGTTAGTTGCGTTAGAGTTGTGTAGTCAGACTGAAAGAGCCTTCGGGCTTACACTTGACTTTTGTATGTCAGACTGGAAGAGCCTTCGGGCTTAAAGTTGACTTTATATGTATGTTATGATCCTAATATGTAAGACATATTTTTTATTTAAATAATACTTCCCAAGTACAATTATGGTAAAGCTTGATATTTCCATTTCAATAGACATTTGTTGTTCTGACCCACTCCTCATTGCAACACAAGTTAGAGAGAGTAATGCTGATTTGAGAGACAAAGGTGGAGGTGAAGACTTGTGCTAGTTATCTATTTATTTATATTTTTTAAGTATTTTTATCGTACCCGGTTTAGATAGTTATATTATTTTGAGATACTATACTATTGAGGCTTTATGTAAACATGTTGTAATATTTAGCATGTTATGTTTCTGAAATGATTTTCATTATGAAATGGATACTTGTTTCTGATATTATAATTTGTCTATTCCGCTGTGAGATTCTGAAAGCATAAATAGATAGCTTTGTGTACTGTGTATTGTTTTAATTTTACTAACCTAACAGCTTGCCTTGAGATGGGCCTAAGGTTTGATGGGCTTTTGTTTGGTCGAAATTAGGTCCATTTCGGGGCGGGTTTTTACATAGCTCATCTCCAGAAGCTCCTAAGGACATCAACAAAAACTTGTTTTTCCCAAACTACTCGAAAGGGCACCCATGGAAATAAGGAAATATAAAACCACGAATCAGATATAGGTTTAGTGTGAGAAACTCAAGAAATATGTGTCCAACATATAATAGTAACTTTTGAGACCGTATAGATTACCATATAGTTTTCCCCTTAAGAGAAAGCAAGACATCTAATAAGTATATAAGACGATATAATTGGTAATGTCTAGTGTGTAAAATATAAATCAGAAAATTGCTATGCATCTTGCGTCTCACAACATAACAATATTGAATTACAACTAAACCGCTAAGGTACGTTCGTATATGGATTTTTCATGTAGACGCCTCCAGTAAACTGAAGCGGATCTCCATGCACAAGGAGAAGAACCACCTTCCGAGCGTCGTATATCTCTAGATAAAATATACCATAAGGTAACCACAACTGGCCCATGTGGAACCGAGTATCATAAACCCTCGTCGACCAATATATCGAAAGTATCTCAAGATATGGAGGTTATATACCCTGTCACGGATTAGCTAAGTCCTAATTTGTGTAGCCGACTCTGTCTTTAGCCATTTTCGATGTCGAGTTCACGTTCGGCATCTCTCACACGAGTCTTCATCACTCGAACAGAACACGAATCACTCCATGGATTCCTAGCACAAGTCGAACGACAAATGCTAATGCTGACCTCTTCCTTGGACTTAACCTAAGGATAGACAGTTCAACTCTGTAGCATCAGTCTAAAATGTTGATGCCGACCTCTCCCTTGGACTTAATCTTAAGATAGACAGTTCAGCTCTATAACATTACACTTCACAATCGCTTCCAAAACATAGAACTCGTATACTAGTTTTGAAGTGGTAGTCGATAAGCAAAACACTTATCGATCCCAGACTCTTCAAAACTAAATCGATAAATTTCTGGTAAACTTAGTTCCGGTTCTTTTAGAAGCAAGTGAACTATATAAAGAGGAGTCCTCCACAGGGATCTCGTATATATAAGTTTTTAAAGTTAGAGATGTTTCATACCAATGCTCCTCACCAGGGATCTTAAATCGTATGAAGTAGTGAAGCTTTCAAATATTTTCTAAGTTAATATTTGGTCAAGTTCGATAGTCGACTATCAAGTTCTAAAAACAATTGCTTACGAAAATCAAGTTTCGCATACTTAACACGTTTTCGACCTTTTCGACATACTTTATCCCTCATTCAAGATTGAGGCCGGTAGCTTAGAGCACTATTTCCTCTAAACCCAACTCGAACATCGTTCTTAAATCTCACAAATAGAACAAGCCTACTTCGTTGGCTTTTAGTGTTAAGTATAGTTAATTACTTTCCATAAACAAGTAAACATACAAAACACGATTAAGACACACAAAGCATGATTAACTCACACAAAGCACGATTAAATCACATAAGCGGCTTCTAATCCCTTTTTATTTAATTAATTCTTTTATTAATTAAAGCTCCTTTGTAAATACTTTTATACATATTTGAAATACCTTTACAAAAGATATATGCATGTATACTACTATTTCACTATTCATTTCTACTCTTTTTAATACATAGAAATGTATCCATATTCTTATTTGAAATGGTATAAGAATATTCATAAATCTTAAACAAGATTTCACATTTGCACAAGTATACTTTAATGGGTTAAAAACAAATGTCATTAAAAACATTATTTTTTTAAACCCCAAAACCATTTTTCTTAAAATTATCTTTAAAACATTCTTTTAAAAATCTAATTATATTACTAAGTACAATCAAAAAGGGTTAAAAACAAATGTTGCTTAAACATTGTTTACTGTAAACTTAAAACCACCTTTTACTTATCATTACCTTTTAAAACATTCATTTTAAAGATCTAAGTATATCCACACTTATCAAAAAAATTAATATACTTTCAGTTAACTTTACAAAACCATTTTTTATAACATAAGTGTTATAGCCCTAAATCTCTTTTGTTCTTTTATAAAATATATAGTTTTCTTTTCCAAACTTATGTATTAACTAAAAGCCTTTAAAATGATATGGATATATGTATACTAATTTATTTATAGATAAGATATTTAATAATAAAATCAATTCAAATGATATAATATTACATAAACTTTTAATATTTTAATAAAATAATTAACTAATTTTTCAAGAACTATATATAATTAAAAATACTTATTATAAAACATTTATTTAAATTATTACTTAAAAATACATATTTAATATTTTATTAAAAATTCCAAAAAGCATGTTATCTCTTATTTTAAAGTAAAACTTCCACTTTAATAATTCATAGTTAATTACTAAAAATACATAAAAATTCCAAACCATTTTTAAAATACTTTAACATAGTTTAGAAAATTCTACTAAAAAGATTGAAGTAAAATACTTAAATTTAAAGTCATTTCAAAGCAATTTGAACTCTCAAACTCAAACTACAGCATTTACAGAATGCTGTAAAAGTTGTTTAGTGAAAAGAAAGCGTTTTAAAAGTGCACTTTGTTGACTGTTACAAATGTCTGCGACCTAGGTCGGTTTTAATATCAATAAGGTTTGATCGATTTTCGAGATGCTAACAAACTTTTTAGCATCCAATCCTTTTATAGTAACTAGTATTTACATAATACGTCACAATCATGGTGAGAACCCATAAGGATCTCTTTACAAATTTCTATAGAAATTGTCGAACACAAGGCAATTCCTAAGTGCGTTTACAACGACTCACGCTATAAAACCACTTTCAAATAAAGTTTGATTCAAATCATTGTTCAACGAAACCCTACGTGCTTTATCTAAAGATATGTACAAGTCATAAAAGGACATACAAGTCTAAACAAATCATTTAGATAGGTCATTTGCTTCCCAAAGGAAGAATCAAAAGAAAATATCACAATATAAGCTTAAGCAACATATTATAGTTCCAAATAACACTATAAACACTTCATATTTATTTAAGTTGTGAGTTAGCTCACCCATCAGTAAGTAAACAACCAAGTAGAAGCTTCTACTTCCTACCTCAACCTTGCAAACGCCAAACTCCCTACCTCTTCTTGCATTGCACTTGCCTAGGCTTGAAAAGCCTTTAAGATTGCACACGGACTCATAGGGTTTGGGTGATGTGCTCTGATTATTCAAGATGCAAGTTGTTAGCAGGTGTTGTAATGTTATTGCAAGCTTATAGAAGAAGTTTGAGTTGATTTGGAGTTGTTTAGAATTTATTTGTATTTAAGAATTTATGAAGAAAGAAGAGGATGATGAACTTTGGTTTAACTTTGTAAAATTGTAAAAGGGTTTACATGAAGCGTGTGTGCACTTAAATAGGCTTCAAATGGTGAGCTTACCCCTTCCGTCACCTCTTTGGCCAGCAAAGGAAGGGTCAACACCCCATGCCTCATGTGCCCATCATCTCACCTTTCCACCTCCTTTTCTTAAGCCTTAAGCATTCCCAAAATACCCTCCTCCACATATATCTTTCTTTTCTTCTAGAAGCTTCTAGAAGTTTTCCCAAGTGACTTAGTACGAAATATTTTATTAGTTATTAATGATTTCATAAGTTGTTTAGTATTTGTAAAAAAAGTTTGAACAACTTATATCGAATAAAAGGTTGTTCATCGATATTCGACCGCATTATCGATATTTCTTCAAAGTATTTATTTTTTTAATCATTTTTCAAAAGCAAATTTACCATCATTTGTTTTTAATTAAAAGGGGGTTAAAAAGGTAATTAAATCGATTTAATCGCAATAAATCCAAGATTCAAATATGTAAATAATTCAGATATGTAAATACGAAATTCCAGATCGTTACAATAACTTTTATATACGCACCATTTTAATACTGATTAACGCCATAAATAAAATTTTCTAATTAATATTTCATAAATACTAATTTATTTAATTAATTTGTAACAATTATAATTAATTAAATCGGGTGGTAGTATGAGTATTCAAAGTTTCGGTTGTGTGACTCTTAGGTGTAAATTCGATCAGCGACTAATATCGAACAATTCGAATATTAATGTTCACACGTCACCTTACCTATTAGTGTGACATTATGGCCAAATTTATCGCTTATGTAGCTTCGATAACAAACAATTTTACTTATTTAAGCGTTACCCAGTAGTGATAATTATTTACACCAATTCTGTTCGTCAAAGCTATATCATATTAGGACTTATGGAATTTGGTAATGGTCAAAATACAAATATCATGCATATTCAACATTATAGTCTAAACATAAAGCCTTTGTTTCAATAATAACAATTATTATTAACCGAACTACTGTGACAAGATCTTGACTTTTAGTTGACCATGATACTAACCTCATATAACCGAGAAGACGAATCCTCTATTGAATAATGTTTCACTTCCAATGCTTTCACTCGACCCGACTATAGTTGTTCGATGGACGTCGTGCCACGATTTAACAACAATCAAAGCGGAGTTTCAACATTAAAGCTCAACAGTATTCTCAAGTCAAGAGAATTGTGCAAAGTTGTCACATCGATATTTTGTGTTTGACCTTAGTTATATTAACCAACAGAAAACTATTGAGTGGGTCATTCCATATTTATGCAATAACTATTAGTATGTAACCCCTTGGTGCCCCCCCAATAGTCGTATGTAATACACTGCCTAACCTTTGGAGAGCATTACGTACTTTAGTCTCGATGGATGCATCGATATTCAGTCATGATACATATTGACTAGGAATATTTAAAATGATGTGTTTGTTATCATGCGATAAAATACTCATGATTACAACAATTGTAATTACTATCAGAAAACACACCATTTATGGATTTTCTATTAAATATACTTAAATTAAATAATTAATTAACTATAACACATCAAGCATATAATTGAAATAAAAACACCTTTTATTTCAAACAAGATTTTATTATAGAATTAATAATTTACAACAAATTACAAAATTTCCCCTAGGACATACTCCTAACTCTATCAAGCATAACAATAATTTGATATTTACGCATGACATTATAGCTCGAATCCAAAAGGATGCCATCCTGCTCTTTAAGGCTCTCCTTATAAAGGACCTCTCAATGCTTATATTAATTGTTTTAGCATAGACTTTCATATGTAAACATCCTACATTTTCCTAACATATGCTCTCTTTTTATTTCATTTTTCCTAGGCTGATTCCTTACAACAAAAGTCAATCATTGAGAGAGGACTCTACTTGGCAATTAATAAGTGTGGATTTCACAAACAATGGTTCGCATCTTTCTTTGGAAGATATAACGGACACATGAGCTAGGTTCTCCAAAACTCGTATATACATCAAAATGAAAACCAAAGAGTGGATCTTGGGTAGGGAGACTACAAAATGCAAGCAACATATTTTAATGTTCCATAAGAAACTCCTCTCCTTTAAACTTTTTTTCATTAAACATTTGGCAGGCTCTTTCTACTTAATTACTACATTTTGTATTTCTTCTGTATTGAACACTTTGTATTGTACCTTTGTTTATTTAATAAAGATACAGATTCTACTTGTGCGGTTTTCAGCATATGATCGTAAAGTGATGTTTTACCCCTATGTTAGTCCATCATTTATAAAAATTAGAATGATAAACATATCACCAAATTTTCAGATTTTGCATCGTATTTTTTGCACATGCTTGATTATAATTAAAAAAACTAAAAAGGAGTACAATCCCATAATTATGTACCACCACTACCAATCAACATGAATTAACAAGCACAAACCATACCTGACAAGATATCAACAGTAACACAAGATCATCATGACTACGAACATGATGAAGAAATAGGGTTATTAAGTAGATCAAATTCAAATAGTGTAAGTGAGAAATATTCTTATGATTAAACCTCATAATAGTCTCATAGACAAGCTATGGACAGAGAAAATAATAGCGAGTGACAAGAAGGACAAACCACACAAGTTGAAAGTGCACAACCAAGTAGACATCATATGGTCATAAGAGCAAAAAAGGGCATATTCAAACCAAATGTATATATCACTAGCCTCCAATCAGAAGAATCATCATATGAGAAGGTTGCAGAAAGTTTAAAGTGGAGAAATGCCATGATTGAAGCAAGTGCTGTAGATATATATATTCTGCTTCACATATTGACTATGAAACACAATTTTGCTTTTTAATAAACCATGAAACCAAAGACTGGCCAATAAAGTGACAAGTTCCACTTGTACTTTTTCAATCTGATCTACAATCACCGAAATCGGCATCACTATATGATACGAGTTCGAATGGATAGTCGTTTGGATAAAAAAGTCTATAATCTTTGCATTTGATAAATAGCATAAAATTCTTTTAACAACTCGTAAGTGTGTTTCAAGCAACGCATGAGAGTTAGTCAAGTTACCCAAGCACGAATGGGCTGTGGGATGCAAATGGACTTATAAATTGAAGAAGAATCCTGATGGAACAATTTAAAAGTATAAAAGCTAGACTAGTAGCTAAAGCGTACACTCAATGACATGGTTTTGACTTCAGTGGAACTTTTTACTAGTTGTAATGCCAACAACAATCAAGTTATGCTCACAATAGCACTATATAGGGATGGGAAATCAAGCAACTACATAAACAACGCCTATTTTGCATGGGGAATTGTAGAAAGAAGTTTATATAGTACAACTGTTGGAATTCCTAAATTGAATGAAATTACATAAGTCCCACATCGCCAAAAATTGCAAATTATTCTAGTATATTAATAGCTTTGTAATGAAGAAGTTGGGGCCTTGGGGCACCCAAATGTTTGCTTCGTTGTGAGGAGGGAGATCATGCATCACCACCACACACGCGCGCCGCCGCCGCCGTCCGACCGAGCCGGGCTCGGGTCTAATGTGATCCTATTTTTACTGCAAAACTGGGCCGGGCTTTCTGACAGTTGCGGGCTATACGAACAGGTGTGAATCTGTTCAAACGGATGTAGATTGACTGAGGGGGTGCGACCCATTAGACGCGAACGGGTGCGGCTTATGGCAGCAGCAGGAGCGAACGGGTGCGGCCCGTTAATGAAAGGCAACGGGTGCAACCTTTCAGGCAGACGCGACTGTGCGGCCCGTTAATGAAAGGCAACGGATGCAACCTTTCAGGCATACACGACTGTTCGAAGGGGTGCGGACAAAATTATAAATAGAAGAGAATACTGATCACATTCTAATTCGATTCCAGCCTAATTTCTTCTGCTTCTTCCTTCTCTACTGCTCTAAATAATATATCACAGAGTTGACATACTCATTACAATCTTGTGCAGATTACGTCTGTTGTATCTTGGGAGAATCTTGAAATAAAATTCTTAAGGAAATTGTTACTACAAGCCTCAGACGCTATACGGTTAGATTTCTGGTTTATTTGTATATTCATATACATTTTTCTACAATCTTTCCATTTTCTAGTTGTACTATTTCTTGAATTAGTATAACGTTGTTGTTGTAAATTAATTACAACATACTTAGTGTTCAAATAATCTAATACAGAATTCCAGAGTAGTGGAAATCATATTTATAAACTTGTGAGACGAGTTTATAATTATTTATTCTCTATTTTGGTATACTGGACGTATAACAACAACCTCAGGGTTTTGAGAAATCAGTGAATGACCAAATGGTGTATAAAATGAACAAAACAATATATGGACTTAAACAAACCCCAAGAGTATGGTTTAACAAACTTAAGAGAACATTAACTGGTTTAATGTATTGCTCGACAAAATCTGACAACTCACTTTTTTATCAAATTTAACAATGGAGTGGAAACTTATAAACTAATACATGTTAATGACTTTCTTATCACTGGAAATAGTTATGATGAGATAACTAGTGTAATCTAACACTTAAGCAAACAATTTTCACTTAAAGATTTGGGTAAACTCAGTTATTTTTTGGACATTGAAGTCGGAGGAACGTCGAACAAAGAAATGCACGTAAGTCAAAGAAAATAGTAAAAGAAAGTATGTTTCGATAGTGTGTTATCTACTGATCTGCACAAGCCTTCATGTCTTAATCTCAACCGCTCATCTCAATGGCTGACAACACTCCATGAATACAATTCAGATCATGGGCTAAAGCCCAATACTATGTTATGTATCATATATATATACTGTTCTGCCTGTAACCTGTATTTTACTTTGCATCTGATAATAAAGTAATTACTTCATCAAATATCTCTCTAATTCAAACATCAAGTGATATACTGCTTTTCTAACTTGGTATCAGAGCAACTGAACGTGCTAACTGCATCAATCATAGTTGTGAGTCCATCAGAAAAGTATCATCACGTGGACTCCTCTCATCAAGGATCCAGAATCCCTTCACTTGAGAGTTAAGGCTGTTCACTGATAATCAGTGCCTCGCCAGAAACTCAGTTTGGCTGCATCAGATTACCAGAAAAAGTATATGGTATTTTAAATTCCAAACGAAAAGAGCAAACTGATCAAGAACACCAAGAAAATTTTCAGTTGAATCAAGAGTATCAAGAAAACTCATCAGAAAGCAATTTATTCACAAGCAATCAAGGAAATCATCATTTAAGTTTTGTGTAATACTATCAAGATTCAACCAAAAAGAAAATTTTCTTGAAATTCCCAATTCAAAGCAGGCACAAGTTGAGAATTTACATACCAATTTCTTCCTGTAAAGCATCTTTTTGATCACCATGGCAAATCTGGATGAAGCTGTTAGCCCACAATCATCAAACACAAGAGTATCTCAAAACCAATCACAGTCAGATCCGGTGATTGATCTGATGAAGGCCATAATCAAGCCTCAGAGTCAGATGATATCCATCCAGCTTGATGAATCAAATTTCTTGCTCTGGAAATTACAAGTTGAAACATCCATCAGAGGTTATGGGTTAGAAGATTATATTCTTGGCACAAGAATTACTCCACCAAAGTTTATTAAAAATAATGAAAATAAACTGGTACCAAATCAAGAATACATAGCACACTAAAGGCAAGACAGCCTTGTATGTGCCTGGATGATGTCATCCATAAGTGCATCAATTCTGTCACAACTTATAGGCTGTAAAACTGCTCAAGAAGTATGGACAACAATTGAAAGAAACTTCACCTCTCAGTCATCTGCAAGAATCATGCATCACAGAAGACAACTACAAAATATCAGAAAGAATGACATGACAATGAATGAATATCTGCTCAAAATAAAAAACTTATGTGATCAACTGGCTTCAACTGGACACAAAGTATCTGAATCAGAACATGTACTGTACATAATCAGTGGTCTAGACAGTGAATATGAAGCAGTTGTGGCCATCATTTCCACTATGGAGCCTACACCACCCTTATAGTTTGTATATTCTACCCTTCTTTCACATGAAGGAAGGATAGAACACAACAAAACAGTAAGTTCAGATATCTCAGTCAACTACACATTCAATAGAGGTAAACAAAACCCAAATACCAGAGGACAGTTCAACAACTTTCAAAGAAGTGGACCATCCAACAGAGAAAGAAGAGGAGGCAGAAGTAACAACAGCAATAAAATAAGGTGCCAAATATGTGAGAAGTATGGTCATGGGGCAAATAAATGTTACTTTAGATTCAATAAGAACTTTACTCCTTCACAACAAGGTAGCAGTGCAAATGTAAACCTAGTCACCGTGCCAAAAAGACAGCAGCTCAAGTCAAGTAGAAGTTCTGAACACTGAAACAACAACAAATGATGATACTGGAGATGACTGCTGGTACCCAGACTTAGGGGCTACAAATCACGTAACCAACAATCTCAACAACTTAAACTTGGGGAACAAAGAGTACAAAGGTACACAAAAACTTTATGTTGGTAATGGTAAAATTGTACACATTGCACACACTGGAAATGCAAGAATACATGGATCCAAACAACTTCTTCTAAGAAACTTGTTAAGAGTTCCTTCAATCAAAAAAAATCTAATGAGTGTTTCCCAATTTGCAAAAGATAACAAAGTACACTTTGAATTTTACCCTAGCACATGCATAGTCAAAGATATACTAACATAAGGAGTTATTTTGCAGGGTAAAGAAAACAATGGATTATACAAATTTGATTTTTCAAATTCAAAAATCTCTGAGAATAAGGAAAATATCCATGTAATGAATGTTACTAGTGATTCTAAGAATAGTAGTAAATTTGATTTGTGGCATTGCAAACTAGGACATCCCAGTATAAAAATTATAAAACATGTCATGAGTAGTAATAACATTTCATCTAGTAACATTCCTGAGTCTTATTTTTGTACCTCTTGCCAATTAGGAAAGAGTCATAAACTTGCATTTCCAGATTCACACACAACTTACACAAGACCCCTTGAGTTGATTGCTAGTGATCTATGGGGACCAGCACCTATTAGCTCAGATTATGGATAGAAGTATTACATATCTTTTATAGATGCTTATTCAAGATTTGTTTGGATATACATGCTAAAGTCTAAGTCTGAAACCAGTAATATAGTAGTGCAGTTCATTAACAAAGTTGAAAACATGACTGGAAATAGTGTATGTACATTTCAGTCAGATGGTGGAAAAGAATTTTTCCCTTTAAAAACTTTCTTTGAAAAGAAAGGTATTAATCACAGGACTACATGTCCTTACACATCTGAACAAAATGGAGTCATTGAAAGAAAACATAGACATATTGTAGAAACTGGGTTAACTTTACTAGCACAAGCCTCTATGCCCTTAAAATTTTGGCCAGAGGCATTTAACACTGTTGTACACTTGATAAATATACTACCAACAAAATTTCTTAAATTCAAGTGTCCACAAGAAGTGTTAACTAAAGTTAAACCAGATTATGAGCACCTAAAAATATTTGGGTGTCAATGTTTTCCTTGTTTAAGATTCTATAACAAATACAAATTAGACTTCAGATCTACCCCTTGCACCTTTTTAGGGTATTGTAATAAACAAAAGGGGTATAGGTGTTTAGACAAAAAAGGAAAAAAATATATATCTAGGCATGTAAGATTCAATGAGCAGGTGTTTCCATACAGCAATGCTGAAATTAAAACCACTGAAAAAGTGAGGAATCCAAAATTTGTGATGCCTGATTTACCTGAAGAGATCGAGATCCTACCCTCAACACAGCCTATAAGGGATGACACCAGTACAAGCTCTCAACATACCATGACTGCTAGAGAGTCAGGTCAAGAGCAAACTACACATGAAGATGATAGCAACAATCGAAATTTTCAAAGTCAAGAACCAAGCAGTGCAAGTCATGATCAAATCACCAGAGATGATACCATGGCCTGCAGCAGTTCAAACAGCAACTCTGACAGCACTGTCAGAAATAATATCAATACTCACCCAATGTTAACTAGAGCAAAATGTGGTATCTATAAACCAAAGATTATCAACAACATGGCTGTTCAGGAAGAACCATCTTCCTACATAGAAGCTACTCAGAATGATAACTGGAGAGCTGCTATGGAGGAAGAATATAATGCTCTAATTAACAAAGGAACTTGGGATCTGGTTAAAAAACCAGAAAATAAAAATATAATTGAATGCAGATGGACTTTTAAACTAAAGAAAAATGCTGATGCTTCAATTTCTAAGTATAAAGCAAGGTTGGTTGCAAAGGGATATTCACAACAGTATGGGTTTGATTTCTCAGAAACTTTTTCCCCAGTTGTGAAACCCTCCTCAATTAGGGTCATTCTAACCATTGCTTTAAGCAGAAATTGGAGCATTAGACAATTAGATGTTAATAATGCTTTTCTTAATGGTGTATTACAGGAAGAAGCATTCATGGAGCAACCAGAAGGATTTACTCAGAAACCAGACAAAGGGCTAGTATGCAAACTCAATAAAGCTATCTATGGCTTAAAGCAAGCTCCAAGAGTTTGGTTTGATAAGCTCAAGTCAACACTTGTGAAATTTGGCTACAATTCACTAAAATCTGACAACTCCATATTTCTAAAATTAATGATTTTGCCACCACGTATATTCTAATTTATGTTGATGATTTTATTATTACAGGGAGCAATGAGTCAGAAATTAAGAAAATCACTACAATGCTTAACTCAGAATTCTCAATTAAAGATCTGGATGATCTGAATTACTTTCTAGGAATTGAAGTACAAAGAACCTCAAAATCAGAAATACATCTCAATCAAAAGTACATTTCAGAAATATTATCAAGAGCCAAAATGGACAAAGCTAATCCCCTACCAACTCCAATGGTTACAAATCATCCACTATCAAAATATAAGGGTGAAGCAATTCAAAATGAAAAGCAGTACAGAAGCATAGTGGGTGCACTTCAATATGCAACGATAACAAGGCACGACATATCATTTTGCGTTAACAAAGTTAGTCAGTTCATGCAAAATCCTTTGGATAGTCACTGGAAAGCAGTAAAAAGAATACTCAGATATCTCAAAGCAACAATAAATCGTGGAGTTCAAGGAAGCAAAACACAGTGTCAAGATCCAGCACAGAGGCTGAATTTAGGTGTGTGGCAAGTGCAGCAGCAGAGGTTATATGACTAGAGTCACTTCTAAGTGAACTCAACATCAAAACAGATAGAAAAGCAACAGTTTGGTGTGTTAATGTTAGCGCAATCTCTCTAACATCAAATCCAGTACTTCATTCAAAAACCAAACATATCGAATTGGATCTCTACTTTATCAGAGAGCAAGTAATTAAAGAGAAATTAAGAGTTGGATACATACCATCTCCGCATCAAAAAGCGGATATACTTACGAAACCATTATCGAGGCCAAGCTTCACAAGATTAAGAGAAGAGCTCAACGTTGATGTCGCTAACTCAAGCCAGAGATCTCAAAGAATAATCTTCATACCAGATTAATGTTCGATCTGTTGTTCTTCGCATACTCTCCTCCAAAAGTCATTCGCTTTCGTTGGATTTTTCTCATGAGAAAAGCGGCCGCCATTATTTCTATTTTTCTTTAGCAAACCCTAGGGTGTTCGGGTTTGAGGGGAGGAGTAAAAGAAAGTATGTTTCGATAGTGTGTTATCTACTGATCTGCACAAGCCTTCATGTCTTAATCTCAACCGCTCATCTCAATGGCTGACAACACTCCATGAATACAATTCAGATCGTGGGCTAAAGCCCAATACTATGTTATGTATCATATATATACTGTTCTGCCTGTAACCTGTATTTTACTTTGCATCTGATAATAAAGTAATTACTTCATCAAATATCTCTCTAATTCAAACATCAAGTGATATACTATTTTTCTAACTAAAATATATCCAAGAGCTCCTAGTTAAAAGAAAGATGGATAAGGCAAATTCACGACTTACACCAATGATAAGCAACCTGCATTTATCAAGACACAAATGGTAATTCTATTGAAAATGTACATCAATATAGAAGCATTGTAGGTGCAAAGCAGTATGCAAAAATAACCAGACCTCAAATAGCCTTTAGTGTAAACTAGGTATGTCAATTTGTGCAAAATCCATGTGATAAGCAATTTGATGGCAGTAAAGAAAATACTCAGATACCTAAGGCGTACATTGGACTATGGCATGAAATTGCAAGCCAATCAAACACTTACTATAAATGCACATGCTGATGCAGATTGGGCCACTAACTTGGATGGTCGAAGGTCTACAAGTGGATATTGTGTGTATCATAGAGTAAATATCATATCATCGTGCTCTAAGAAGCAATCCACAATTTCAAGACCAAGCACTAAGGCTGAATACAAAAGTTGTAAGTGATACAGCTGAAATCATATAGCTTGTATCTCTACTGTCATAGGCAGAAGCACAAACATTTAATGTGCCTATATTATGGTGTGATAATCTAAGCACCGTTTCACTTACACCAAACCCAGTATTGCACATGAGAGCAAAGCATATGAAACTAGATTTATACTTCGCAAGAGAACCCGTTGGAGAAAGGAAGAATCAACATTAATCGGTTACCTTCTATATGTCAAAAGGATGACGTTTTCACCAAGCCTTTGTCACTGAAAATATTTGCAAACCTGAGAGAACTTATTGTGGTAAACAATAATAAAGAAGTAGAAAAACAAGCAACTAAGAAAAAGTGAAGAGTTGAAGAAGAGGAAAAGAGCAGAGATATTCATTTGAGGGTAGAAATTAAAGCACGTAAGTAATTATATATATAAACTGCATATGAGAGAATTGACACTCTAGTAAATAACATAGTAAGAGAGCTATATGTAAGAAAGCCTATATATCACTGTATGTATCATTGTGCCCGTGTAATCAATTTAATAATATTGCAGTTTCTCATTTCGTCTCTCTCTAATATCATTTCTTTCTATAAAAATATCACAACCACAATACAATTCTAATGATACTATAACAATGCCATGAATATCAATCACAGAGATAATAGTCCAGACTATACCATCCTCATTTTGGAGTTCAGAAATAAAACCTAATAATGCGCAGTTGTTTTCCAACACTAAAATGAGAACCATTATCTTACATTCAACATCACAAAGCTGCAGTAATAGAAAAATGTATTTACTAATACAATTTTTTAAAATTTGAAACAACCAAAACGTACTCATCGTATAGATAAAATGTAATATTCAATTACGTAGATAACCTTTGATTATCGACATTTTACGGTCGCACAAATATCAGTCGGAGAAATAAATACTAAATGGTTGTAGAATCCCACCTTTATTACATCGACTCACTTATCACATGGTGGACTATTAGATAATATATATCATACCATCTCAAATTTGTAATACATTATTATTGTCGTAATTGATGATGCAAACGTAAGGATGACTTGATAGTAGCAATATTTATTTAAATTAAATTAATAATTAGTAGTTAAGTGACATATTTAAAAGGATTAAGAGTTAGTTATATTTACAAAAAAAGATTTATGGGAAATACAATGGAATTAACTACTGAATTGTCTACACTATATATGTATGTATGTAGAGTTATATGCAATAATATTTATGGAATAGTTAGAGAATTATGCTACTTATTAATATGAAAAATTATATTGGAAAAAATACGAGAACTAATTAAGTAGTTATAAAAATGTATAGTGCAACAATATGGGGAATTGATTAATTTTAACTAATGAAAGTTAACAAATTCGATAAGCATAGATTAATTCAACTATATAGAGCCATGAGCAATATATTGTAGAAGATTACTAAATTATATTTTGTTCTGTATAATGAACTGAAGGGCAAATAAATAATAAATGTAAAGAAACATTTCAGTTCAATTAATTAGTCAAATGAGAATGTTAACTAGATTTCTAGCACACCTCGTAATTATGACTAAGAGTGGATACTAAAGGTAATTCACCAAAATCGTGTTAAAATGTAAAATGAGGAATATTTAGGAGAATTATGACTAGTGATGGTAAAGTAAATGACACAAGATGTAGAGTGGTTCAATCTTAGCAAGATCTACATCCAATTAAGGCTGTTAATTAGAATATAGAACCGTAAACCCGAACCCAATAAACCCGAGAAGGCTCGAACCTGAACCGAACCCGATGGGTCTCGGGTCGGGTCTAGATGATGAAAAATACCATAAAGACTGTTAAATTTTGGTGATACAAAATCACAAATAGAAGGAAACAAATATGCAAAAGGAAAAGTAATCACGTTTGTTCATTATGGAAATGCATAATTGGTTGCTTAGGGATTATTTTCTTTCATCTTTGGAATAAGTGAATTACTTGCTATGTTTGCGCGATTTGTTACCATTGTAATTTTCCTCCATTATCTTTTTACCATATCTTGATAATTTGATTGATGACTCACATGAATTTACATTGGCTATATATTGAGGGTAGACTTTATTGTAAACCCATCCTGGTATTCAGCCAGTGATCTTCAGATAGAGTGTCTCTTTTTTGTTATCCCTAATTGGGGTTTTGGTATGTAAACTCTTATCTTGTAATCTCTTCTAATTCTCTCAAGTGTAATAAAATCTCTCTTCTTTGGACTGGACGTACACTATCTAGATGATAGTGGAACCAGTATAAATATTGTATGTCTTCTTTTTTTATAGTTATTTACTATTTATTTGGAGTATAGAATAATTGCTGCTAGATTAAGTGATGTTCAAATTGGCAAATCTAGATCCTGTTTATTGTTTTTCCGCATTTGTGCAATTTTTGCACAACAGTTTGGTATCAGAGCCAGGTTATCGCAAAGCTTAGAGTAATTTCGAATTGAAAAATTATTGATGTCGGATATGATTTCATTTTCGAAGATGGCTATTTTGGATGGGAAAAATTGGGGTATTTGGAAGCCTAAGATGGAGGATGTTCTGTACCTCAATGATCTTCATGATCCGATTGATGGAGATGAAAAGAAGCCCTCTGATGTAGATGAGGGAAAATGAAAGAAGATGGATAAGAAGGCGATTGCTTTGATTCGCCAGTATCTTGATGATTTAGTTTTCCACCATGTGGCTAGTTGTGAATCCGCGAAGGCTTTGTGGGACAAGTTGGTATCTTTGTATGAGTCAAAGAGTGCTACTAGTAAGGCTTTTCTGGTTCGAAAGTTGGTACAACTGAGATTAGATGAAGAGAAGTCTGTTGCAGAGCATTTGAATGAATTTCAGGATATAATAAATCAATTGGCAAATATGAAGGTCAATTTTGATGATGAGTTACAAGCTCTTTTATTGATGAGTTCGCTTTCAAAAAGTTGGAAAACTTTGGTTGTTTCATTGAGTAATTCCAATGCTAATGGAACTATCTCTTTGAAAACTGTTCGAAGCAGTCTTTTGAATGAGGAGCTTAGAAGAAAAGGGTCAGGTATGAAATCAATTCAAGTGAGGCTATGGTGGCAAGGGACTCGAAGAATGATACAATTTGGAAGAAGAAGGATGTTAATGGTAAAGGTGTTATCACTTGTCATTATTGTAATAAGAAAGGTCACATACGTAGCAAGTATTATGCTTATAAAAGAGATCAGAAAAAGGCTGTGCATGGTGATACTAGTAGTGATGCACAAGCAGGTTTTGCTGAAGGTACCGATAGTGATGCTTCTTATGATGTCCTATTTAGTGAAAATAAGCCTTGGAAGATGGATTCGGGAGCCAGTTTTCACATTTGTAGAGATGTGAATTATTTTTCTTCTTATGAGAAGAGTGTCGGCATGATTAGGACAACCAATGGAGAAGAGCTACCGATTTGTGGTATTGGATCTATCCGGTTTCGTATGCATGATGATGTGGTTAGAGAAGTCTTTGGAGTGAGACATGTACCCACTTGTTCGCATAATCTTATTTCTCTCGGTCAGTTGGATCGTCATGGTTGCCCTTATGAGACTCAAGGTGGAGTTTTGAGAGTGAAGAAAGGTGGTCGTGTAAGGATGAGAGGAGTATTGGAAGAAGGAAACCTTTATAGCTTGGTTGGTTCTGTAGTCGAAAATGAAAAGCGAGTGACGGTTGAAGGACCTAGTCCACAGCAAGGTGGAGAGGTTAATGTGGTCACTGCTTATGATTCTAGCATTGAGGATCATATTTTAGACAGGTGTCTTCATGTTGATGATGCTCGAGGGATCGATAGTGATCAAGTAATGAGCTCAGATCGAGTGATAGACGGGTGTCGAGTTGTAAAATCCAAAGACAAGACAGAGATCTTTGTGGTATTACAAACATTTTTGAGACCGGATTTGTGTGGTGTACCTCATGTGGGAGATGCATCACTTGCAGACGGTGATTGAGGTTTGTAATTTAGTGTGGTTGAGATATAAGGATTTGTGATAGATCTAGATATGGTATGCTCGATATGTTGGAGATATGTGATTTTGCATCAAGGTGGAGTGTTAAATTTTGGTGATACAAAATCACAAATAGAGAGAAAGAAATATGCAAAAGAAAGAAAGAGAAGATTTTGTTTCCCCTAATTAATAGGCATATTGACTATGTTTATTTCTTTCTCTAATTGGCTAATCAAATTATTTTTTGCCATCTAATGTTAACTTGGGCATTAAGTAATTGATTATATAAATAGAGACTAGAAGAGAGGGTAAAAGTATGGTGGAAAATATATTTGCTAATTTTCTCTTCTTCATTTTTGTTCTTCTTCTCCAACAATTTTAGCCATATAGATATTTGCTCCCTTTGTCAATTTGGTTATTGATTTAATGGTATTTTGTTTATTTTAGCTTTGTTCTATTAATTATAAACAAAAATTTTGGTAAATCAATAAAGTGGGTGGTTGGGTGGAATATTCTGTGTTATTATGTTTTGATTTCAATTCCGTCTTATTTTCAATCCAAGTTATCTTTTTATGATTTGGGTGACAAAGATCCGTTGATATAAGCTTCCGCAAAGCGCTACCATTTTTGCACAACAAAGACACGATTAAAACCCGAATAGATCCGACATGAACCGACCCGACCAAAAAACATTGAAATATATGCATTTTAGTGTTATTACCAAACCAAAACCGAACTGACCTGAGCCGAAGCTCGAGTTGGGTCGGATCTGAATTTTTAAATATATAGTTTGAACCTGACAAAACCCGACATGCCCAGAAACGAGACCTACCTAGTCAAGTCCGGGTCCATCGAATGGGGTCTAATTGTCACCCCTACGTCCAATATGGTTGATTTTATTACTTGATATTTCTGTTATAAGAGATTATTTGTATGGTGATTCCAAGAGCTTTTTTCTTAATTATACTATTTGTATGAGAAGGAAATTCGATCTTGTACTAGTGCATGAGGATCTCCATTTATGGTTATAAAGATCAAACTTTTGAGGGCTTGGATTAATTCCTTAGAAGCCAAGTTTCATCGTGATCATTGATTGGAATATACGGTCTAGATGATGGCCAATTTGGTGGCCACGTGGAAACAATGGTTTGGATAAAGGCCAACTGGATGGCCGTATAATGACGTGCTTGTGTCAAAAAGGTGACATGGAGCAAGGAGTGGTTGTTGAATAGTGGCGCTTTTTTAGGTGGGCGGCAAAGTATGAAAAGTGGTTGCTGCACAGTGACGCTTTTCTCAGTGAACAGTGTCGTAGTACCGTTTTATGTCATTCTTGTCAGGGGAACAATACGGAATCGTCGCCTCTTTATGTAGGCGCAATCAACAACTTTTCTCAAAGTTTGCCGAGTCACGACAGAACCAAGTGGGCGGTGGGGTTGGTCGACTAGGAGAGTAGTAGTGGAGGGGTTGGTTGAGTCAGATCAAGTGCATTGGCGGCGGCGTAAAAAGAGGGAATTTCAAAATAAATTCTTTTTCTTAATTGGCAGACGATCACATTTTATTTTTATATGAATAATAATTTTATACTAAATTATATTTGTATTGATTAATAAAATAGCTTAGGGTATAATTTTAATTTGATTAATTTGTATATTAATATTTTATGTTTGTTTGTTATGATTTAACAATAAATTTTATTATGAATTTCATTTTACTTTAGTTTAATATTTGATATTATAATATGTTCAAATTCATAAAACAAATATTTAACTTAATGATTTTATAATATGTTCTGGGCTCATCGAAATGAATGTAATGGGTTTGAAACATTCTTGGAGACTGGCACTCGGCAAAAATATTGTAATAAAAATAGTTAAAGTCTTAATTAACACCCATTGATTTCAGACTTTCATTAAATCACAAGCAATCTTTCTTCCTTGAGAAACCAGTGATCACAACCCTATTTTGTTAAACTTGAATAATATTAGCAAGAAATCTTTCCCAAAATCTTTCAAGTTTAGAAATCATTAGATATACGATCATGAGTATAAAACCATAGTTGAGCTTGTTATAAAACTGCCACAAAATCAATACAGCATGTTTAATCTATTAATTATGCAAAAGAAGTTGAAAACAAGCCTTAGAAAATGGTGAGCTAATCAGCCAAATCTGGAGAACAAAGTCAAGGAGAGCAGGGAAAAATGTAAGATGCTACTTTTGAAACCTGAAGATAATCACAATATAAAGAAAACTAATGATTATTTTAATGCACAAAAAGAGCTAGAGGTTGTCCTGAGAAAACAAGCAACAGATATAGAAAAGAAAGCAAAGTGGAATTGGCTAAAATATGGTGATGAAAAAAACAAATTCTTTCAAGCAAAGTTAAATTGGGTAGATTCAAGAATAACATGCAAAATCTAACTTCAAAAGATAGTTTAGCACTGAAAACACAAGAAGTGGTAGAAGAAGTAGTTCACTACCTCAAAGATTCATACAACAAGAAAAATCGGCCTGATTTTTTTCCTCATATCATTGTCAAAAATAAAATATCAGAATGCGGGAAAAACTATCTCAATGAAAAAATACCGTGATGAAATAAGAAATTCCATATTTAGCATTACAAAGGAAATAGCACCAGGGCTAGATGGGTTTAATTCATGCCTTTTTAAACATCAGTAGGAAGATCTTAAAGATTACATTGTAGATGCTACTCAAAATGTGTTTGAAACTGTAAAAACCATAAGAGAATGCAATCACACCTTTCTATCCATGATCCCCAAATGCAAAAACCCAGTTTCAATTTCCCAATATAGGCCAATTGCTTGTTCCAGTACATTATACAAAGTAACTTCAAAGGTGCTTCCTTTTAAACAGAAAAATATTCTAGTCAAATTAATTTTAGAAAACCAAACAACATTTATGCCCAAGAGGTACATAATAGAAGGAATTATACTAGCCCGTGAAAAAATAAGAAATTTCAATAAAAGGAGTAGCAACAAAATGTGAATTAAAGTAGATACGAAAAAGGCCTATGATAGTGTGAATGGAAAATTTATCATTCAGATGATGAAAGGAATGGACTTCCCCATAAAGTGGTTAAGATTCATTGTAGAATCACCCACGTTTTCTGTAATGGTCCAATGCAGCCCTTCTGGTTTTTTCAGTTCCAACGGAGGAACTATACATGGGGGCCCTTTACCTCCTATTTATTCACCGTTGTTATGAATTTTTTCACAATATTAATGAACTAAAAAGAACTTTCAAATAAAGTTCAACCCACAATCAAGAATATTCCATCAATCACACACTTGATATACGTTGATGGTTTATTGATATTCATACAAGCTACAGAGAAAGATGCATGTGCGATCACGAAAATATTCAGCAAGTTGGAACAATGGTCAGGCCTTCAACTTAATTATGAGAAGAGCCAGGTATTTTATAATAAATACTGCAACAACATACATGAAATGGTTGACATTCTAAATTTGAAAGGGAAAATTACCAATTAAATATTTGGATATTCCATTATCTGTTACTCGCATCAGGAAAAATAATTTCAGTAGCTTAGTTGATAAGATTCTAAAAAGCTTGAAGGGTAGGAAAGTAAATTACTTAGCATGTATACCCAGTAGTTAGCTATTTGACACAAAGTTTCAAAATTCCAGCTAACATAATTGAGACTATCAGCCAAATCTCTAGCAAATTTTTGTGTGTGTAGGGGAGGGGGATGAAATAAAGTACCACGGGATTTGGTTACATCCCCAGAAGAGGGGGTGAGTTTTGGAGTAAGGAAATTGGTGAATTTGAATGAGGTGTATTGTTTAAAAAAGACCATGGAAGCTGTTAAGTGAAGACTCTTTATGGTCAAAATGGTATCAACAAATACATAAGCTCTAGCAATGTTTGAGAAATGCCAGTTTCAAATCAACTGTTTGGAATCATGAAAAGCATGTTAAGAGATCGGCAAAAAGCATTAAGTCTATTTGATAGGAAAACTGAATGGTAGACATGAGCCTTCGGTATGACCCATTGTTAAATGGAGCAAAAGTAATCAACGAGTCGGTTTATAAAACACTGCATATATGGATGGTGAATATCTTAAGGTAAGCCATATTATACATGATGGAGTATGGCAGCTAGAAATAATATAGCAGACAAGAGGTATCAACAATGAAATCACCCAAGGTTTAAAATCTGGGATTTCGGTCATGTTTCGTCTCGAAGATTTTAAGGGCCCAATCTCATATCGAGCAAGATCTCGAATGAGATAAATATATATCGGGCATCCATCTCGGATTTACATTTCGGATCCTAAAGTTTATCTCGGAGCAATCACGGAATATTTGGTATCTTTAATATTAAATTGCATACAACTAAATGTATAAATGCTAATTAAAATAATAATTTAATTGATTTGAATTGTAGTAATAACGCTTTCGTCATGAGTAGCTTGAAAAAATATCCACACTATATAATGTAAATAAATAATGAGGATTTATGAATTTAACATATAATATCACAACAAGATGAAGCAAACATGAAACATAACGTCCCATAGACACCCCTACTTTTATTTTTTCAAATATTTACATGTCTTCTCTACACTATAAACAAATAATTGTCAATAACATTACTAATGGTTTTCTAATTACATTATATATTTCATTGTAGAAACAAAATATATAACTATCCTACATTTACAAATAAACATATGATTAAAACTCCAAGCTCCAAACATGTAAAAGATCTTTGTAGTCATTAGTCAACAAAATTAAATCAAGCATTTCACTAGTTATATTTTAATTACAAAAGTGACTAATTTAACCATATGAAATGTAGCTTAAACTAAAAAAAGGATGGAAACACCATTAATTTGTGCATATGAAATGAAATATATTAAGTAGCTTAAAAGAATACTATGAATTAAACTGCAACAAAATGCATTCGCGCCCGAAGAGGATGGAAGAATGTATTATTTTAAGTAAAAGAAATACAATTTTAAGGACTTTGGGCGAAAAAAATCAAAATTTAAAAAACACATCATTTCGGCCGAGATCTCACAAATAGATCACGGCCGAGATTGAATATCTCGGCCGAGATTCAGGTCAACCGAGATTAATCTGAATTTTGCTGTTTCGAATCGCTCAAGGTCAAAACGAGATCTCTACCGAGATTACCGAGATTGGAATTTACCAAACCATTCTAAGGATTTCTTGCATTGCAATACAAATAGTAATGGCAAATTTATCTTTAATGAAATATGGGATGCAATCAGAATACATGCAAATAAAGTATAATGGAACATGTTTGTTTGGGATAACAAAGCAAATCCCAAAATGAAATTATGTTTGTTTAAAGCCATTATTAATCTACCATTCAAAAGCAAACTAATCAATCAGTGGATGCTGTGCAATAAGGAGGAAGAAATCTAAAACCACATGCTTTTCGAATGTGAATATAGCAAATATATGTGGCATTGGGTTAGATTAAAGCTTAGATGTCCAATTATCACAATAAATAGTATTACAACGATCGATATTAAAATCACAACTATGAACAACAAATTCCAAAAGAAATTGAGAGTGTCAAAGCTAGCTAAAATCGCTACCGCTTGCTAAGTTTGGATGTTACGGGGTGAAAGGAATAATTAATTAATTAATTAATCAGATCCACATGAGAAAATGTAGCATGTGTCAATTAATCAACAAATATTGTAGAGCTCTCAAGCAAAAGGTTAAATATCAAGTAAGTAAAAAATGAAAATGAAAGACCAATCTTAGATCTATGGTATATACCTAGCCTTAACCCCTAATTATCCTTGATCCACCCTGAGTTGGTTATGATCAGTGTACTAAAGTAGCTGCCGCTACAACTTCGAACCATCATCAGATCGGAAGGAGTTGCGATCGCAAAATTTCAATAGAAAGGCAATGGCGACGGCTAGCAGAAGTATAATGAAACCGATAAGATTTCTATTTTTGGCTTTGTTTAATTATCGTAAAGTTTTGTAAGTAAGTGCAGTTGATCATTTTTATTTTTATTTTGGTTCTGCGGGTATGGGCTGACAGACTGGGGTTGTAATTTTTAAAGTTTGTCAATAAATATATAAACCATTTAAGAAAACTGTACTAAATACGATAATCTAACCTAAGGATATTACGATGAACGTATGTTATAGTTGTTTATTTAACCATTGTAATTTATGGTTAATAAATAGGTTCAGTGTCATAATTTAATAATGATGCAATGCATATATTTCTTGCAAGAAAAGCCGTTTTTTATAGTGGTCCGTCTACTTTTATAAAATCAGGATTAATATAGGTGTGATGCTAAGCACTAACACTCAAACATAGTTGCACAAAGCAATCTCACTTACGCTCAACAAAATCAAATGACTACCAAGATCATAAGTAGCAACATATGCTTAAAATTACAAGATACAATACACTTGTGCTTAACCATTACAGGGAACCATATACAAAATTTTGCAACCTAAACAAGGCCACAAAATAACGATTAGTGATTCACAAAGTATAGAAAATCTTTATTAATAGTTGGTTTGGAAGCACAAACTTTTGATCCGAGCATAAACTTCCAAAAATACCATTTACTCATATATAATTCAACGCTCATATATATGTTTAACCAAATCCATTAAAAATTGAATCTAACAAATAAACTCACTTTACAAATTCAACACGTGCCTTCACAAATATTAATAAACATTAATATCACTTGAAAATAGGACCTCATAAATAGTTTTTTTTTTACAAATTCAGAATGCTCAAATATAATCAAATTTTAATGTTACTTTAAAATAGGATATAACAAATGAAATTCCTTTACAAATTCTTTCTTTATTAACCAATAACAAAAATATAAATTCAAACTGCCAAAAAAATTAAATACCGAACTTAAAAATAAAAATTCAAACAAACTATGCATGAGTTCAATGCAAAATACGACTAAATATTTTTGAAAATTATTTTTTTGAGTGTTTCTGAAAATTAACGCTCGTAACAATAATGCACATAGACGAGCAGTACATCCCAAACTTAACTGCAACTACCAACAAAGCCTAACATTAGTTGCATAGGAAATCACCATAAAGGGTCGACAAAGGGAAGAGATAGAAGCGAAAAGTCGCCAATGTAGCAAAACACAACCAATAGTCGACTACTCTAAGTCACTACCAAAGGCAGTACAAGGCATGACAGCACAACCATAATAGCAAATAACCAAAACTCACGCGACAAAACAACACAAACCTCAAACTAAAAGAGTTAATGGTATACCCTAGAGGCAATTATGTAATTGGTTACATATATCTAACTCGGTAGTCAATCTTATTTGTAATAATGGTATTTGTTTTCTTTTATATACTTTGTTATATTGTGATATAAGAAATTGTGATTAATTTAAAGTATATAATAAGAAATTCCTTAAATAAAATGTTGTGATTGAAATGTCATTCATTTTATTTTAAATATTCCTGGTCAAGATTTTTCAAGCAAGGATATCGATAAATCTGTTGAGACCAGAATGCCTAATGCTCACCAAATGTTGGGTAATGTATCACTCATGACTGTTTGAGGTACCAAGGGGTCACATACTCGTAATTATTAAATAATTATGAAATTTCTCATCCGAGAGTTTCATGTTGGTTGATAACAACTAAGCTAAAGAGGAAATCTCAATGTAACTATGTTATACAGTTTCCTTGACTTGAGAATACCGTGGAACATAAATGTAAACGCTACACTTTGATTATAGTTAAATCATGGCACGAATATAGTTGTGTCTGAGTTGAAGCATTAGAAGTGAAGCGTTTATAAATACAGAATTTGTCTCCTCAGTTGTACGAGGTTAGTATCACGGTCAACTGTACTCAACTCAAAGTTAAAATCACATGCCAGAGTAGTATGTTTAATAATTAATGTTCTTATTGAACGAAGGACTTTGTTTTTGGACTAACCGAGTTGGATGTGGATAATAATGGAGTTTTGACCAATACCACCTTCTATACATCCTAATGTGATATAGTGTTGACAAAGAGAATGTATGTAAATTATTGTCGCCATTGGTACCGCTTAAGACAGTATAAAATATGATTTTATTGAAAATGCCTTTAAGCTATGAATTCAGCCAAATTATCACAACACCGGCTAAGATGACATATGAACGTTAATATTTGAATTGCTCAATATTAATTGCTGACTGAATTCACACCTCCGAGTCATACAACCGCATTTGTGAAGTCTTCGAAAAAACACACTATTTAATTATTTATAAAGTGTTATACATTGACTAAATTAATTAATATTTTAGAATTATTAATTTTATTCAATGTTTTGGTTGTTGTAAATAGTTATTTGGATGTGTATATAAAAGTTATATATACACATAATGGTAAATGATATCGATATAAATTTGAACAAGCTTTAAATGTCAATAATTATTTATTGAATTTTATGGTTTTTGTCCATAAATGGACCATGCATGCCGACCATGGGGGAAGCGGAATCATTTAGATATTACATCTAGAGTTAATTAAGAATTAAAAGAGGAAGTTTTAAAGAGATAATATAAAAAAAATTATTCTCTAATCAAAACAAATCCTTTCATTCATTCTCTTCCCTTGATTTTCTTCACTTCTTTCTCCCACCCATGAAAGCACTCTTCTCTTCACCAAGGCCGAATTGTTTTTTCACCCAAAACTAAACAAGGTGGTTCATCCAATTCTAGCAAGATCGGGTGGTGAATCATGCGTTGTAGGCAAAGATTTTGCAAACCAAAGTGTTACAAAGGGCAAGATCATTTCAGGTTCAAATTCTATTTTATATTATTCCTTGATGATGTTCAACCTAGACCCAAAATTCATGTATATGTAAATATTTTATTGCCACTTATTAGATTTGATTGAAAATTGTTTATTATAAAACATAAAACCAATTCTTTACACATATGTAAGAGAAATAGATTGTTGATGTATGTTTGTTTAGGTTGCAATAAAAGAGGCATATGGTATACGGGCTAAGCCAATTTAAACTGAATGCACACTTATCTCTGCCTATAAATAGTTGTCCGATCAAGAGGTTTAAATTTTAAATTCTCATTCCTATAGGTTACTTTTTTTCCCTCTCATCTCAGAAAATCAAACAACCTCTTTTAAATCAAATTCAAACTACTATCTGAAATCTTAATGAAATTAAATAAATCAAACACCAGATCCAAAAGCGAATCAAAGGCTACACTCTAATACAAATTAGAGTCAGAATATATAGATTCAAAGTGGAGACTAATTACGGACAATGAATAAATTAGGGGTTTTCTAATCAAAATGAGCGGTTTTTGCCTAATTTACTATATAACTATTCAATCTCGTTTAGTTCAGAGATGATTATGGCTTAAGGTTAAAGTTTGGGAATAATATGGATGATTGCTGGAATATTACCATAAATAAAAGTGATGTCATCTAAAATAAAAATGGAATTTGATTGTATAATCAATACAAAATGGTGACGTAACAATGTTTGGCTAAACAATGAAATATGGGATTGTATATCAATGATATAAGACTAATAATCATATTTAAATGCATGAATTATTACAATTTGAAGTTTATGATAATAATTTATATGGACTAGAGAAATATGAAATTTAGTTTATATGTATACATAAGTAAAGAGGGATAATGAAAAACAAGTTTGTGACATATATGAATATAATATGTTCAAAAATACTACGTTAATTCACAACAAAATTTATAAAGTGATTTCAGAGATATTTTTATACATTTCAGTGAATTTATATGAATTAAAATAGATTTAAAATGATTTATTATGTGATATTTAATAATATATTGAAAACAGTGTTTTGGACAAGAAACTAGATTATACTAAAAATATGCACTTTAACGAATATATAAATTAATAAAAATGTTTATAAAACTTCCTATGTTTTTTAGGTCTTATTAGAATTTTATCATCATTTCAATAAATGCTAGAAATATCGGTAGTCAAATTGGTAGATTAGTATGAATTCATGTGCCGATCTCATAAGAAAGTTGGGATAAAGTACCCTAAAAGTATAAGGATGACATTGGACTGAATTGCTAGTAAGTTAAAATCGACTTATACCACACTATTGTTATATTTCTAGTATACTAAAACAGAGAATAATCAATTATAAACTCGTCTCACAAGTTTATTAATCAGATTTCCACTACTCTGGAAGTCTGTATTAGCTAATTTAAGCAATAGTTATGTCGTAATTAAATTACAACAACAAACTAACAACTATAGCAATAAATATAGCGATAGATCAAACGTAATACTATTTACAGAAATAGCACAACGTAGAAAACGAAAATGATAGATATATATAAATATATAAATCAATTATAAACCTAACCAATTGAAGAAGGAAATTCCATCTAAGGCTTGTCGTAACAATTTCCTTAAGACTTTATTTAAAGTCTCCCAAGATACAACAGACGTAATCTGCACGAGATTGTAATGAGTATGTCAACTCTGTAATATATTGTATAGAGCAGTAGAGAAGAAGAAGTAGAAGAAATTAGAACTAGAATTGAATGAGAATGTGATCAATATTCTCTTCTATTTATAATTTCGTCCGCAACCTTTCGAACAGTCGCGTCCGCCTGACGGGTTGCACCCGTTGCCTTTCATTGCTGCTGTTCGTTAACGGGCCGCACCCGTTCGCTACTGGTTCTACGTTCGCACCTGCTGCTGTCATAAGTCGCACCCGCTCGCGTCTAACAGGTCGCACCCGCTTCCGTCTACTAATGGATGCGTCTGTTCGCCAAAAAACCCGCGCCCGCTTCAGAAGTCGCACCCCCTCAATCAATCCGCGTCCGCTTCTGAACAGATTCGCTCCCATTCGTATAGCCTGCAACTGTTAGAAAACCCGGCCCAGTTTTGCAGTAAAAATAGGATCATATTAGACCCAAACCCAAACCCGAGCCCGAGCCCGGTTTGGTCGGACGCCCGGAGGCGGCTGCGCGCGCGCGCGTGTGATAGTGATGCATGATCTCCCTCCTCACAACGAAGCAAACGTTTGGGTGCCCTAGGGCCCCAACCCCTTCATTACAAAGCTATTAATATACTAGAATAGCTTTGCAATTTTGGCGATGTGGGACTTATGTATATTATTATTCACCTTAGTATTTTAGGAATTCCAACAATCCCCCACATGAATGATAATATACATATCCCCCACACAAAGCGAAATATCACAGAGAACATATGGAATAATGCTTTATCGTGGATATGTAGATATTTCACTTTGAACTTTCCCTAGTTAAAACTTATCGGATCTACTTGGCTAATCGGTGAATTATTTCATCTTGAACTGTCGGCCTTTCATTATATATCCAGACAATAAGCTTTACGAAGCATTGATTCCCTTCTCATCCAATCTCTTGGTTGTGTTCATTTTGGTCCTGAACAAATTCGTTTGGTTCTACGAGTGTTTATAGAAAATATAAGCCTTTAATATTCTCATAGAGCCGATCCAGCTCACACTAACATAGGTGATCGCAATCATTAAGAGTATCCTACATATACTCCACTTGTTATATTCAAGATATGGTCATCATTAAGAAAACATAGTTTTAACCTTTAAATACTTCTGTAGGCATGCATTTATATTGTGCACCATAGGAATGGAGTTGGACTATGTCCAAGCAAATGCATTACGTCTTGAGTTACTCAGAACTGGTTTGCCTATTGATCCTAGTCCTTGGGATCTCCAGTCGCTAGGATAGGTTTCCGTATAAGATAACTTTTGATGAGGAGGATGCTATTTTCGAGTCTGTTATGGATCCATCAGCCCGCAGCAGGCACTATGGATTTTGGAACCAAGCGGTAATTTTTAGAAAATAAACTAAATTCAAATGTTGCATATTTTTCAATTAAAGTTATGTAAATTACATTTATAATGTTGGAGGCAGTATAACAATTTATTTTTATTTGCAGGCTAAGACATCGTAGAAGGCGTATAAGATGGCTCAAGACAAAAAAGAAATTGTAGAGCTATGAGCCTAGATCGTCGAGCTGCGGGAGCATGATCACCGTCGTGTGGCGCGGATGGAGCAGCTAAACCAGCGCTTGGCGTAGTATATGGAGCAGAATGGGAGGTTTCCTTCGTCGGGTGGTTCTGCAAGGGATGATGAGTGATGTTAGGTATGTTTTGTTATGTTTTTTTGCCTGTACATAAACGCTTCGAGTGGGTGAAGATGTATTTGATACATTTTGATGGATTGTATATTATTTATGTGGATTTGAATGTTGATTTTTTGGATTATGTTGGATTTGGATATGGATTTTTAGGATGAAATATTATGTATTGTTATTTATATGATTACTGGTTTATATATACTCGAAAAGTAGTTGTTATGAGTATTGATGGATGTGTAGTGGTTGGAAGGCTGTAGGGTCAAATTCAGAAGAAAAAAAATCACCCAGAATTCTGACGGCTTGTAACGGATTCCGACGGCTTATGGGTCACGAACTTGCAACCACTACCGACGGCTTTCAACGGTATTTTCCGACCATTTCCAACGGCCTTTGACGACTGTTTGGTTTTACAGGTTTGCCATGTGGCCAACGTGGCCGTCGGAAATGGTCGGAGATTGTCGTTGAAGGCGGTCGATAAATACACGTTGTTGCCGTCGGAAGTCATTACTAAAAAAGATTCCTATTCTGACGGAGCTTCCTGCGGTTTCCGACGGCCTACCGACGGCCGTCGATGGCTCCACGCCGTCGGAAACCACTGTTGTTCTTGTAGTGATCCCCATATTTGAATTTTGATGAATATTAGAATTAAAATTTTAAAATTTAAAATTTGATTTTTATCGAAATTCCAAACGTAAAAACTAGAATTAGAATTATTTTATATCTATTTGTTTTTTATTAGTCAAATCTAATTTAAATCTTTAAATGGGTTAAATGAGTAACCACTTAATAAATGGACTGGATCATAAATGAGTTGGGTCGTAAATGGATCAACAAGAATGTGTCATAAATGGGTTGGGTCAAAATCGACCCAACCCATTTTGAACCTATCCAACTCGTTTGACAGGTCTAGATGTGATTTTGTCCATGGCTGGGGACAATGATTTTTCAAAAAAACAAACCTGGTTACGGACTATGTCGTTTGGTTTCTCAGAAACAAGACCCACAGTTCATTTTTGTTTCAATGTTTACCAATATTCTATTGAAATAATGTTTTTTTCCTGTATGTAAAACATACAACTTTTTAATTAGTGAAATATTTTAATTGTGCATATTAAAGATTTAGTTTCCAATACAACATAAACAAAAAATTATAAATAGTTTTAAAGGTGGAAAAAAAATTATGTTCTTCGAGTGTATATAATAATATAATGAAAATTATATATATACAATGAATACGACAAATATTTGTTGGAATTTGATTGACATTCTTAAAACCAAACCAATACTCTTGTTCTACATCTGCTTTCATACCCTACTTTCAATATCAATGCTAAAATCACTTGTGTGTATGTATATGTATATTGAACATGGTTCATTAGTGCCAATAAGTGTCGATCGAGGAGATCGAATTCGTTACCCTTATTCTAGTTGTCTAAACTACCAACCAATTGAACCAAGCTTTTCAGATACTTTTTTATATTTGGAAGCACCTTCCTTGTTCTTATATCTCACACACATATTGATCCAAATAGTAGACATTACTATCTTTTCATAGGAATATCATAATGAAATTACATTCTCAATATAAAATCATAAATTTTACTCTATCTCAACCAAACTTGTAAAATCGCTAGGCGGATGTTAGGCGGTAAGCATGGACTAGAATTAATCTCTTAGGAGGGGATTAATCGAGGATTAATCGAAACGAAGCGTTTTCGATAAACTCATGCATTTTGGATGAAATTTTAGTATTTTGTCTAATATTAACTGTTCCACAATAGAATATCATGGATTAGGATGGATTTGGAAGATACTATGAAGACAAAATCGCTTGAAACAAACAGTTCAATACTTATAAGAGACATCAAGCCTAAATTGATGCATATATGGTGCATATAAACCTGTTTATATGCTTGGATAATAAGGTAAGTCTCATCTAAGCGGACTAGACAAATATCTAAATGATAAGGCTAGCCTAGTGCTTAAACGAGGCTTAGGCGGAAGCTAAAAGAAATTTTACAATAGAGATCTCAAGAAAAGTACATGCATACACCAAAAAAAAAGGTAGATATCTACACTCAATATTTGCTAGTGCAAATATATACACTTGGCAGATGCATAAGCATCATATTGTTTTGCAATGAAATAAATTTAAAATCTAT
Source organism: Allium fistulosum (assembly GCA_030737815.1). Taxonomy (NCBI): domain Eukaryota; kingdom Viridiplantae; phylum Streptophyta; class Magnoliopsida; order Asparagales; family Amaryllidaceae; genus Allium; species Allium fistulosum. The sequence goes on along the minus strand of CM060906.1, from coordinate 296,012,983 downwards.
AAAAAAAACCATAATTAAAATATTCCATAATTAAGACCAGCAAATAAACTCAAATAGACTAAGCTGAAGAAAAATTAAATTATTTCAAATAAGGTTACTTTAGTATGGTAGGTTTCGTCGTAAGCAAAATATGTACAGTGGTTACACATACACTACAGCCAAATAACTCAAGCTAAAGAGGCATTAAATTATTTTAATATGATAGATATAAATGACATTTATGTATTAATGAAAGTGTGGTTACACACACTAGAGTCAAAATACCTAAAACCTAAAAGAGCCATGATATTGTTGCAAATACACACACATGATAGATAAGGTAAAGCAGAGTGAAGCGTCAAAGAAGGAAATGTACTGTTTTACCTACCCAGGCCCGGTTCAGAGAAATGGTTGTCATAGCCCAAAATGGCAAAATATGTTAAAAAAAATTGCCCCGGCTAGGAATTGATTTCTACCACACTGAAAACAAATATATGGCTCTACCATTGAACTAAAGTACACTTTGTTAGAACCGGAATTCGAATTCAATTTGACATATCATGTATATAATTTTTTTTTAAAGGTTGCCCCAGCCCGGCTGATTGCGCTAGTCCGTGGGTTTGGTGGGCTTACCTCTGGACCGACCCTGACCCTGCCTCTACCGATCTTATCTCAGTAGTTTCTTGAAGACGGCGGACCACTTTGTCCTCCAAATTTAATGGTATCTCATCCAAATGTCTCACATAAAATTTGTAAAATATACTTACGTAGATAATTCAATACAAGAAAACAAAAAAATAACACAAAAAAAAACACACGGCAAAGGGACTGAATTTGCATGATCGTGTCAAATATCAATATTCTTCCTAAAGTTAACATAATTCAAACAAATAATTACAAAACCAAAATGCCGATTGAAATTGAAGGAGTTCAAATTTATAAATCCCAAATAATTTATGGCTATGGTGTTCGGTTTTAGAAAATTGGTTGAAATTGATCGATGCAAACAATTTTGGCAGTATGTTCGTGATTAATCGTACTCGTCAGTCGTCACTATTACTAATGAATCATAATTAAACACTTTATATATTCATGACCAAATCAAAAGTTGACTAGGATAATTTGATGCGTACCATATTCTTTTAACTCTTTGTTTAGTATAAATTATGTGCATGCAAGACTGAGTTGTGTACAACTCTACTATAGCTCACGTCCAATTTTCCTAATCTTCATACCTAGATAATAACTTGGAGTATCATTGTATCGTGCAGAACTTTTGAAAAACATCCTACTTTAGCTATCACCCAGGTTGTATTATCGACTTTAGATAAATGAGCATACCTTATTGTGGTTGGTTTTGCAATATCGTGGGTTAGAAATGTTTTTAGATTGTTTAGTTTTTTTTCACTCAGTGTCTATAACTGACGATAAGATGCAAGACCAACATGAACTTACTATACTGTAGCCAAAAACAATTAAATTTAATATTTCAGGCTGTTTCTTATAGATTTTGTTTGAACCAAAAATGACACAAACACCACGTAAATAGGAGAAGAGAATAAAAAATAAAGAAAAACAAATTAAATTAAGAAATGAACACATAGAAATTTATTGCGGTTCGGCAAATTACGACCTACGTGCAGTTAATGATTTTATTACTTATCTTCTGACTTGAGTGCAGAAGTTCCCAGTGGTCGGCACAACTCCGACACTTATATTTTTAGAATTACAAGAATATAGAGTAGAGTTGAGCTAGAGGCAAAAGGTCCTGAAAAATGAGCTATGCCCCGCTATTTATAGAGGTAGGGAGTCTAAACTCTCGCACAAAAGATCTCCAGACAGTACTTCTTGTTATAGACTAGTTCTCCGTGAAAATAGGATGTCACATCATTAAATGACTACGGATCGGTACGACTCCACTGCAACAAAAATACACTTTCACAACTGCAAAAAACAGTTGTAATATGTCTATTACAACTGGCATTCACCCGTCTTTATATCCGCTGTTGTAATAGAGCGAGATTATTTTACAGCGGTACTTACGATTGCATAAGCAGTTGTAAGAAGGCTTTTTACAACTACAAATAGCAGTTGTAAAAGAGTTATAAAAGACTTTTTACAACTGCTATTTGCATTTGTATTAAAGTTTATCGCAACAGCCAAAATCAGTTGTTATAAGACTCTTGAAACTGTCAACGGCTGTTGTAATAGAATCTTTTACAATGGCTCTTCGCAATTGTAAAAGACTTATTTACAACTGTTTACGACACTTGCAATAAATATTTTAACAACCGTTTCCACCTGTTGCGTTAACATTTTAAAATAGTTTGTAATAGTTGTAGTAGGATCTACTACAACTAGTGATGACAGTTGCAACAAATATTTTTACAACTGCCACAAACTACTATAATCCATCTTTTCACAATTTCTATTAAACACAAGTTTCATGATATTATAATTAAAACCAATATTTCATTAATAATAACCATAATAATTCAAATACTTGAAACAATACGAACCATTCACATTAAAAAACAATTCAAGTTTACACCATTTATGAATCCATAACTCCGTTCTAAAATATAACTAAATCCATAACATAAATCAGTAAAAGTACATATACGTACTAATCAAAAGAGATAAATTCTTTATGCCAAGTAATAGGCGTCTCAACCGCTTGTCCAATCGTATAGATATCTGAAGTAGAATTATATAGAAGTGCTTCAGGATCCACCACCTCATTGACCCAAACTTTCCAAGTATCTGCTCCTAGTGGTACATGATGCACTAAAACAGTAGGGTCGGTAGATGCGATTGTTGCTTCTGCGACAACGTTCCTTTGCCAACTCAATAATTTGCACTTTCTAGGTTGCTGCTGAAATTGTATATTAACACCAGTTGTGACGTTATTATTATTCCGATGAGACAGCAAAAATAAAGCATTATGGTGAAACCGAAGGCAACATATTGTTAGAGTAAACTTACATACTCATCTCAACTAACCCATTATTATCAACATGAAGGCGACATGTAAATGACAGTGTGATTTGTCGTTCATCAGCACATGTAAATGCAAATCAAAATAAAGGTTTATAAATATAAAATGACATATCTGGGATATACGGTAAGCAAATGCATCTACCGAACTATACTGGACTGGAGGCCCAAAGCCAACAAAAGAATAGTCTCGCCCAGTACCACTATACTCATCCCTCACGTAAGTATATGTGCACTCCTACCAGCACTCATTCTAACTCACAGCAAAACTCACCCAGAAATTTAATAATGCACATACACTACAAGATAATACGACTATTCCAACGGCTCCTAGCCGTTGGCGGCCGTTGGAATAGCTGTTGGAATATATCCCATGCCTTCCAACGCTTTCCAACGAATCCAACGGCCCATTTCCAACGGAATTTCCAACGGCCGCTAACGGCTGGTTGCCGTTGGAAGCCGTTGGAAACCGTGACAATAAAATGACCAATATGCCGTTGGAAACCGTTGGAAATACTGGGTTGATTTTGCTGCATAACAGCAAGCCTATTTACCTTCCATCCACACCATTTCCAATCCATTCAATTTCCATTCCATTTCCAATAAATTCCACACATATATATCACTATCAATACAAACAACACACATAAATCAATAAAACACCAAAATAAACAAACCAAACCGATCAAACATCACAAAATATACCATCAACGTACATACCATCAACAAATGTCAATAAACCATGTACATGCCATCAAAATATTTCTCACCCACTCCGTTCCAATATATACAACATCACCATCAACATCAAAACATCTCCAAGTCAATATATACATTGTTCAAACACAAATACTCAAAAACATACCTCCTCAAGGATCCTCGTCGCCTCCCGAAGCACCAGACGACGAAGGAAGGGTACCATGATTCTGCAAATACTGCGCAAGCTTTTGATCCAGCTGCTCCACCTGGATGGCTCGTAGACGATTCTCCTCCCGTAGCTGCTCAACCATAGCTCTAAGCTCCTTGATTTCTTCTTTGTCTTTGTCTTTTTGAGCTTGTCGAGCCTGTCGAGCCTGCAAATAGAAATAATAGCAAAAGGGTTGTCTCAGCATATAAAATATTATAACATTATATATCTAAACGCTGATTTTTTGTAAATATGTAAAAGGATTAATTACCGTTAGGTTCCCGAAGCCAAAACGTCTACTCCGTTGCGCCGGATCCATAACAGCGGTAAAAATGTTATCCTGCTCCTCCTGTGTCAGCGCATCACGACCTAACTGCTAGAGCGCATTAGCCCGTGCCTCCTGCAACCTCGACTATAATGAAAAATAAACAATTTCAGTTGAAAAATAGTAGCATGTAATTATTCTGCATAGCTAGAAATTAATAAACTTATCGGTGTAAGTATTAGAAATTTAAAAATGCATACATATGCCTCGGTCGCCCTATCTTGATCACCCCACTGATATATGATATTGCCAGCCTCATCTACTTGCCTAGACGCGTGGGTGTGAGCAAAGACGTCCACTAAGCCAACAGAGCCTCCACGAGCACGTTTCTGCAATTGATAATTTGGATAATTTAACTGTACATAACTAATTACTGAACTGATCAATATGCAAATGTGATAATAGATAAATTTACCAAATCTTCACGGTGATGTTGGAAAGATTTGGAGCCTCCACGGTGTGATACAGGATTCCTGCTCCTGTTTGCCGAGTTCCTAGCTGACTCCTCCTGCAAATTTACAATGATTAATTATTTATTAAACGGTAAAAAATTGCTGAGATTTATTGTAGATTTACCTTGAACTCCTCAGAGTTCCACCACTCAACCCACTTCTCCCATACAGTCGCGCTCATCCACTTGGGCTTCTTTCCTACTTTTTTAGTCTCCGACATAGTCTCCCTATAGTTCTTCGCGATCCTGGAATTCCAGTGTCGCTGAACTAAATTGACGTCAGGCTCTTGCAAATCTATGGCGCCCTGTACAATGAGAAAATATTACTAATTATTTATTTGTATTTAATTAATCATCTTGTAAAGCGGTATAAACTTACCAGAAAATCTTGCCAAATCGTCTCTCTTACGTCGTCGGGGATCTTGCCCCACTTGGGCCAGCAATCGGTCATCCTAGCCATGTACGCCTGCTTCGAAATGTTCAGAACCACTTTGGATGGCTCCAACTCAAATCCACTACATTAAAAATAAAAATGAACTTTAGACAATTATAGATATATCATGTACAATTAAAAAATTAAAATGATATGCTTGCTAATTATGATACTTACGTCTCATCAGCCTTAGGCTGCAAGTAAACAAGTGGCCGAGCTGGTTGCTCACCACTACCCTCTCCAATATGACGTGAAGAGCCACGTCGCCGAGACCCAGAACCAGAACCAGAACCAGAACCAGACATAATATATATACCTGCCATATATACATACATATACAATTCATAATAATCATGATATGATGAACCATTAAAAAATGTAATACACTTATTGTCATTAAAATTGTATAAATTGGATAAATGCATTATTAATCAGAGATCAATGTAATGTGAATACTTTTAAAAATTACCGGATATTACTCAGTCGTCCTCATCGTTTTCTGATTCAGACTCGGTTTCGTGCTCTATGTCGTTTTCCTCTACACTCTCAAATGCTTCGACTAATACATTTGTCTCATCATTTAAAGGTCCAAAATCAGTTTGATCGTCTGTAATTGCTATTTCAGCATTTTCCTCCAGATCTGCTTGATAGGCTTGTTCGTCTGGAATATTTTGTCCATCGAACGTAAATCTTGCTTTGGTTTTAAAAACTGCAGACCAAACTTTTACCGGCCTGATCGTCATTACGCGGAACACTTACAAATGATAAGTTCACATGGTCTTTAAAATAATGAGAGAAAATGAAAGAAGCTTCTTCTTCGATATATGATTTGCAAATAGAACCTTCAACTCGAGCTTTTTGTCTCACTTTTTTCTTTAAATGATTTAAGTACCTAATAAAAATTATTTGGATTAAGTATGGACTACTATATATATTTATACTTAAATCAACATTTGCATACTCAATATAGTAACATACCTTTCGAATGGATACATCCATCCATATTGCACAGGACCTCGAAGACGTGCTTCATATGGAAGATGAACAGGTAAATGCTCCATTACATTAAAGAAACCCGGAGGAAATATTTTCTCCAGTTTGCAGAGCAGTATAGGAATTTCTTCTTCAAGTTTAAGTAGACGGTCAACTTTTAACGTAGTTGAACAAAGCTCCTTGTAAAATAAACTAAGTTCTGTTATTACCGTCCAAACTTTTACCGGTAACAATTCTTTGAAAGCGATGGGTAACAAATTTTCCATCATTACATGACAATCATGGCTTTTCATTCCACTCAGTCTCCCATTTTTATAGTCGACACATCTACGAAGATTAGAGGAAATTCCATCGGGAAATCGTAATCCTTCCACCCATTGTAACAGTACTTTAACTTGGTTGCTGTCTAGTTCATAGCATGCTTTGGGTTTTTTATTGTCGGGAGTCATATGAAGCTCAGGACGATTGCATATTTGCTTTATATCACGTCTAGATTTCAGATCGTCCTTAGTCTTGCCCTTCACATTCAAAACTGTATAAAACACATTATCAAATACGTTTTTTTCGTTATGCATCACGTCAATGTTATGACGGATTAATAGATTTTTCCAATAAGGCAATTCCCAGAATATACTTTGTTTGCACCAATTATGAAACGTCGATTTACCTTGAATTTCTTCTTGTTGTCCGGTCTCGTGTATCTTTGGATAATCTTTTACAAGTTCATATATATCCTCGCTTGACCATACCGTTGGTGGTCGTAGAGTCTCATGTCTATTAGCTACGAAGTTTTTTTTTGTCTCTTCTAAAAGGGTGATTAATATGAAGAAAACATCGATGACAATCAAACCATGAAATTTTCTTTCCATTTGGCAAAGAAAATGCTCGTGTTTCTTCCATGCAATAAGGACAAGTAAAACGACCGGCCGTACTCCAACCCGAAAGCATTGCATATGCAGGAAAATCGTTAATAGTCCATAACAAAGAAACGAACATCCGAAATTTTTTCTTTTTTGATATGTCGTATGTTTCAACTCCTTCATACCATAATATTTTCAACTCTTCGATTAACGGTTGTAAGTAAACATCAATGCCCTGTGTCGGATCATTAGGACCAGGGACGACAATCGTGAGAAACATATATGGAGTTTTCATACACATCCACGGAGGTAGATTGTAAGGTGTGATTATTATAGGCCAAGATGAATATTTAGAACCAAACTGAGAAAACGGTGAGAAGCCGTCTGTACATAAACCTAGTCTGACATTTCGGCTCTCCGCTGCGAAATCGGGATATTTCTTGTCAAAATGTTTCCATGCTTCTCCATCGGATGGGTGTGTCAACGTACCTTCTTGAGGTGTTCTCACACTGTGCCGTCTCATATGATGCGCTGTTACAGATGATGCATATAATCGTTGAAGTCTAGGGGTGAGGGGCAAATAATGCATACGCTTGTACGGAACTTCTTTTCCCTTCTTTTTCCTCGATTTGTATCTTTCCTGATTACATATTTTACAATTTCTAAGATTGATGTCTTCTTTCCAAAACAACATGCAACCCTTTAAACATGTATCTATTTTTTGATATGGCAAACCGAAAGATGACATAAGTTTTTTCACTTCATAATAATTTTCGCACATTAAATTATCGGATGGCATATGACGTTTAGCAGCTTGAACAACAGCCGTAAATCCAGCTTCTGTAAGGTTGTATTTTGATTTCATTGCAATGTATTCTGCAGTTACCGATAATTGAGAGCCGCTTAAACATCCATTCCAAAGGGGTTTTTTAGCATGATCCAATAAATCATATATTTTTTTAGCTACAACATTTGGTTCCTCTTCGATGTTAACATCGTCGTTATCAATTACAACGGTAGGGAACATTGATCGTGCTACATCTTCGACCATATATTCTATGAGATTCGTACTACCTTCTTCGTTGATGACCTCCACCGACTGTTCTTGATTATTAGGGGCTACAATTTCTCCATGACGATCCCACAGCAAATAATTGGGTACGAAACCGAATTGGCGCAAATGAACCTTAGCCATATTCGGTTCTAAATAGTTCAGCAATTTGCATCTACTACACGGACAACGAATTTCTTCATCGTTCGCAATATTACTTATAGCAAATTCGATGAACACTTGTACCCCTTTTAGAAAATGTTCGCTTATTGCGCCACTAATTTCCCTTCTTTGATACATCCAGCTCCGATCATTAAAGTAATTGATCATGTTTCCCTACTAGAAAACCTATGATAGAGTAAAAATGTTATAAATCATTAATTTTATATTTTGCAGAAAATTTTCCAACGGCTTCCAATGGCCGTAAACTGCTAATTTCACAAACTTTATTTTAAATAAGCAACTAATGTTTCATTGCCACTTATGTGTCTTTCTTTGATGGTCGGTCATCCTACATCCCATTACAAACACAACAGTAATTATATTCCGTAAATCATATCATTTTAAACGATTCACAAAATTTCGGCAGCATTTCTCCCGTGTTCCTTGTATCGTACACAAATGCATGTACACAAGGAACGTAAAGGAAATGCCGTCGAAATTTTATGAACCGTTTAAAGTGATATGATTAACGGAATATAATTACTTTATAGTGTTTGTAACTTGTCCAATACTGGGACAAATCCGACAAATGAAGTATCAGATGAATATAGTTGTCCGTTTTGTGAAAAAAACAAATATCCCTAAAATGATCATATACAACACTTGTCAGACGGGGCCGAATAATATCTAAGGATTTAAATATTTGTTTATATTAAATTTGAATATATAACTCGTTTAATTAATATTGGTTTACAGTTAACCGTTTTATTACATAATATACTAAATTCATTTATACACAAAATTTGTACACAAAATTCATTTATAAACTAAATCAATTCGCGTGTTCGCACAAATACAAAGCTCGTGTTCGCACAAATGCAATATCCGTTTTAACGACTTCCAAATGCAATAAACTCTATCACACACATACGTTTAATATACTTATAACCAAATAAACATAAACTAATGTAATATCTTAAATTACAAAATTTTCAATCAATTATAATAACTTGTTCATTATGTTATAATAGTTGCAATTAGGGGATAACATAATGTAATATGCATACACTAACAATTAGGAATTAATAAACATTCGAATTAAACCCTAAATCTTAAAAAACCTAAATATTAGCTTTAGGAAAATTACCGATTTGGAGAGGTAGAAGGGTGGAGATTGGCCGGAGCAGCTTCTAGATGGCGTCGGAGGTTGTCGGGTTGGTGATTGGGGCTGCAGCAGTTTGGTAGGAGGTGGTGGAATTGGAGAATTTGGGGAAAATGTAAGTTGGGGAAGGGATAATGAATTGCAGGTCTAGTCTCGGGTTGGTATCTCAGAAAATTTTCCAATGGCTACCAACGACCGCAAACGGCTAATTTCCAACGGATTCAAACGGCTTCCAACGGCTACGTTAAAAATTAACGGGCCGTTGGAACTGAGGCGTTGGAATATACTATTTTTCTAGTAGTGATACCATTTATTTTGTCTTCGTTCGTTGTTATATTTGCAGAAGCGAGGAAGTCATATTTGTTTATTTTATTACAAACATACATTTACGTTTTGATTATAAACCAAACAAGCTTGCGTGCATATGAAGTTATACTATAAACAAAAAATAAAAACACTTTAAACACTTTACAGTAAGTTAAAAAATGCAATTTCATAAATGCGCAAATGCATAAAGATTCGCACTCACAAAAATGACACATAACAGTATAATCACATATGCAAATGTAGTCCATACATCAGTTCCGGACAATAATTCAAGACAAAAGCCTAAGAAAATGAAAACTTTCACTTACGCATATACACTTAGACCTACCGCACATAATTATATACTGATATTCACACATAAATAAATGGCCAAGTTTGAGAAAATGTTTAAGCTAGAGTAAGACCTATACGGCCTTCTGTTTTGGTAAATATAATATGAGAAGTATAGAATAGACAAGACAATTAGTTTTAGATTGAAAATATAACACAAAAGAAAGAATATCTCTGCAGCTAAATTAACTAATTATCATATTGAATGTTCCTCGTATTAGCAAATTAGCATATTAAATGTAATGTTTCGGTAAAGGTCAGTGCAGCAATGATCCTCATATCTTGCAAAATACCTCATTATTACAAAAGTGATCTTTGTTTTTAACTAATAAAATAAATTAACTACCCTTTCAAAACCATTATGTATCACTTATGAATTAATATTGCTACACTAAGAAAACTTCATCACATGCACATATTGATTATCCAAGCATGCTAAAATAAACAACAGCTACACATATGAACAATTTTATGTTCATTCTTTATTTTATGTTTATTATTACACACACATATATTTATAATACCACATAAGTAAATATCACATTTTAGATGTATTGGTTTCACCTATATAAATATAAATATATTATATATTTTCAATTATAAATTGGTGAAGCTTACATGCATAAGTGGATGTACATAAATACAAAAAAAGTTGATAATACCAAAATCCCAGTAAGATATAATACATTACCAAGATTTGGAATAGTGAAATAATAGAACTGCACACTAAAATCAAAGGTAATGCACAAATATACTTTGAAACTGAACATGAGCAGAGAAAAGAAAATGAGTAAGTACAGATATAAGGACTCGGCTAACTAAAGATAAGACCAGGGTGGTCAAGTGCACAACTAGGTAAGACGCAAGGTGCAACAGCAAAGAGTTGAACATGTACAAGACCACAAAACAAGTTTAGAGGGTATGAATTTTTCTAGAGATATGTAAAAGGGAAGAACATTACCAAAAGGCTTGATAGTGTTTTAGCGAATGTCAATTGGTTTCAAAATTTCACAACTAATCATGCCCAGTTTCAATCGACAACTAAATGTGTCGTTAAATTTTAGTTGAATTTATAAAGCAAAAATTAAAATTTTAACTACCGTTTGACAGTTAAATGCAACTACTACATATTTAAAAACACATGAAGCTGTAGGAACACATTTTCAGTTTACAATATTGAAATTCTTTCCAACTACAAGAGTTCAATTCCATTCTGCCTTGATTAACGCAGACATCTATAGACTAATGATCACTAACTATGAAATGTGGAACTTAAATATATTACCTTAAAGGCACAAATATACTGAAGGAATATATGATTTCTAGATACCAACTGAATTCATATCATGACAATTTTATAAGATCTGCATATTTTGTATTATCAAAGAGATCAGTAACTCATCTAGAGATTACAATGCTACAACAAATCATATATCTAAAAACAAGTGTTACTAGAAAGCTATGCATGTTCAAAGAAACAGTGGGAAAATAAGCAAAGCAAATCAGATTCTTTTTTTTTCACAGTTATCCAAGTAGCTAAGGCACTTGTTATTAAGAAACAATAAGATGCTTGCTAGTTGGGATACCCACTCAAAAGTAGACTCTAAAACATGAATAAATAGGTTAACATAATATAATTTAAACCTTTTCATTTAAGCAGACTGGATTTGATATTTGAACATGACATTGTTTTGAAAATACCTGAGGCGTATTGCCATGAGAAGTCAATGGTTCTTCCGCTACATTTTGTTGACCATTGATGTTATGTTGAAAAAAAAAATGTTAGACACGCACTAACAAATTAAACGTATATCAATTACTGATGCAGCGCAAGGCATAAGTCGTACACGACTTAAGGAAGGGTATATAAGTCGTACACGAGATAAGGAGGTAGACTTGAGTCGTCCACGACTCAAAGGAGCGCCACGAGATAACAAAGGAAATGCGCGAGTTGAAGGCTTAAGTCGGCTATGACTCAACAAGAATGAAACAGGAGAAGCAAGTTATACTGAAGAAGAAAATCAATGACTTAAGATAAGTCGTCTACGACCTACGACTTAGTTAAGTCGTCTGGTCCCCTTGAGTCGCGACACCGGTTAACTCATGAACATTGATTAATCGTCAGGTTTTGAGTCGTATGTCGTGACATTGTAATATATGTATTTTCTTAAGTCATATGTCGAGGATGTCTGAGTTTCTTTAAGTCGTGAGTTGTGTGAGTCGTGTACTTTGTAAATAAGGTGTGTTGATTTGTTAAGTCGTTAACGACCTTGTTTGAGTCGGAGCTGTTGTTGAGTCGGAGTTGTTGAGTCGAAAGTCGTAGGCTATGAGTCGGTGCCGACTTAAGTGTTGTACATTTTTGTTTTGCGTGAGTTGTAACTTCTATAAATAGGCCGGTGGTGCCATTTGTAATAGTTTAGTTGATTTGAATAAAAACTTTTGTTTTGTTAGCTTTGTGCTTTCACCAAATTGGTAGTTGAGTGTAATCTCCTATCTCCACTTTCGACATTCGAGTGCGCTCGAATCTTCGATGGTTGAAGCCGATTCGCGGAATCAAGTGCGCTTGATCAACGCTCGAAGAATTGAAGATCTCTCCTCACGGTATCGTGTGCGATCAACGTGTCAGAGATAGCTAGAATTCGGTATCTTCGGATCAACGAATTTGGGCATTTCAGTATTCATCAATTCACCGACCGCTACTTTCACAGAATCATCATTTCATCATTCCGCTGCTGCACCATTTGGTATCGGAGCTTGTTTTAGCCAATCATAGCTAAATCGAGTCCTTGGAGCCAATTCTTTTTGAAGAAGTTTGAAGAGTTAGAGAGGCCGAGTTACATCAAGCAAAGCCAAGTTGAATCGAAGAGCTTGTGTTCGTCGTGTTCATCATCTTTTTGTAACAAAGTGGGAGTTTTCGATCCATTTCATTTTGGATCTAAGTTCGAATTATGTTTGAATTTTGAAGTGTGAAGAGTAGATCTATCATTTGGTATCATTTTCAAGTATGCCGCCGAGAAGAGCTAATCGTCATCAAAATGTTGAAGATTTGTATAAGCGGGAAGATGCCGAGCAAATGGAGCAACGTATAAGTGACAAATTCAATGAGAAGTTGGATGAAAGCATTGGGAGATTAGAGAAGCTTATGATGGAGATGAATCGAAATCAAAGAAGGGTTTCACCCGAATCTAACCACGAGAGAAGTAGAGTTTCACCACATTCCAATCGAGGAAGAAGTAATGATAGTGATCATAGAAGTGTGGATCGAGATCGTGATAGAAATGTGAATGATCGAGAATGGAGGAATGTAGATAGAAGGGATGTTGGTGGTAGGCGTGATAGTAGTAGAGATGTTGGTGGTCAAGTTCGACATCGATATACATCTGATTTTGAAGAGGAGTATGATGGTGGTAGTGTACGAGGCCAAGGAAGAAATCAATCAGAGTATGATCACAAGTGGGAGTCTGGGATGAAGACGGAAATACCGGAGTTCAAGGGTGGTATGCAGGCTGAGGAGTTCTTAGATTGGTTGTCTAATGTGGAGGAGATTTTTGACTTCAAAGAAGTTCCAGAACATCGTAGAGTAAAGTTGGTTGCTACAAGGCTGAGGGTTAGAGCTTTGGCATGGTGGCAGCAAACCAAACTTACAGGTGAACGAATGGGGAAGTCAAAGGTTGAATCTTGGGAGAAGATGAAGAAATTGATGAAAGCAACGTTCTTACCTTACAATTATCAATCTCTGATGTATCAACGTTTGCAGAACTTGAGGCAGGGCACAAAGACTGTTAATGATTATGCGGATGAGTTTTATCAACTTATTGCGAGGAATGATATTATGGAAACAGAGGAACAATTAACAGCTAGATTTGTTGGAGGATTGCGAATGCAGATTCAAGATATGGTTAATATGTTCGATCCAAGATCTGTGGCGGAAGCACATCAGAAAGCGTTGGCTTGGGAGAAACAGGGACGACGAGGAGGTGGTGTGTTTATTAATTCCAACAATCAAGTGAAGGGTGTTAGTGGGAGTTATAATGTTTCTAAACCTATCAGTAGACCAGTGGTGAAGGAGGCTAAGAAGGCAAAGGTTAACAACGGTTTCAAATGTTACAATTGTCAGGAATTGGGTCATAAAAGCAATGAGTGTCCAAAGCCAAAGAAGAGAACCATGGTTGCAGAAGTTGAAGATGAGGATGTTGATGGAGATTATTCTAGTCCAGTTGTGGAGGATGAACAGGACATTGCGTCAGGAGATGAAGGTTGTAACCTAATGCTGAGGAGATCGTGTTTGACACCGAAACAGGAAGAAGCTAGTTGGTTGAGGAGTAATATCTTTCAGTCGACATGCACTATACTGGGAAAGGTGTGTAAATTTGTGATTGACGCAGGGAGCTGTGACAATATCATTTCAACCGAGGCTGTAACAAAGTTGAAGTTGAAGACAGAGAAACATCTGAATCCATATAAGTTAGCATGGTTGAGAAAAGGAGGAGAGGTGAAAGTGGATAGACGAGTTCGTGTTCCATTCTCTATTGGGAAGAAATACAAAGACGAGATCTGGTGTGATGTAGTAGAGATGGATGTTTGCCACTTACTTTTGGGAAGACCATGGCAGTATGATCGAGCAGTACAACATGACGGTCGGACCAATAGCTACAGTTTTATGTTTGAAGGTACGAAGATTATCTTAGTTCCAAAGAAGAGACAACAAGGAGAAAGTAAGTCAGAAGAGATAGAAGAGATGAAAACTTTATTATCTCTGAAGGAGTTTGTTATGGAGGTTGAGGAAGAGCCGAAAGTATTCTTGTTGATTGGGCGTGAGAGCAGTGAAGAGGTTGAAATTCCAGAAGAAGTGAAACCAGTATTGCGAGAATTTGAGGATGTATTTCCAGAGGAGTTACCTAAGGAGTTACCTCCACTGAGAGACATTCAACACCAAATTGATCTAGTTCCGGGAGCAATGTTGCCACATAGACCACATTATCGAATGAGTCCGAAGGAACATGAAGAATTGAGGAGGCAAGTGGAAGAATTGCTTGAACAGGGGCGTGTGCAGGAAAGTTTGAGTCCGTGTGCTGTGCCAGCTTTGTTAGTACCAAAGAAGGACGGGACGTGGAGAATGTGTACTGATAGTCGAGCAGTGAATAAGATCACTGTGAGATACAGATTTCCGATGCCGAGGCTTGATGACTTGTTGGATCAATTGAGCGGAGCTACTATCTTTTCAAAGATTGATTTGAAGAGCGGATATCATCAAATTTGTATCAGGCCAGGTGATGAGTGGAAGACTGCTTTTAAAACCAGGGAGGGTCTATACGAATGGTTGGTAATGCCATTTGGCTTATCAAATGCACTGAGTACATTCATGCGGGTGATGAACCAGATTTTCAGACCATTTATCGGGAAATTTGTGGTGGTGTATTTCGATGATATTCTGATATATAGTGGAAGTCCAGAGGAGCATTTGAATCATCTGAGAGAAGTGTTGATAGTACTGCGACAGGAATAGTTTTACGCTGCAACGAAGAAATGCGTGTTCATGACGCATAGTGTTTTATTTCTGGGGTATGTTGTATCGGGAGAAGGGATACAGGTGGACCAGAGTAAAGTGGAGGCGATTCGAGATTGGCCACAGCCCAAGACGATAACAGATTCAGAGTTTTCATGGGTTGGCTTCATTTTATAGAAGATTTATTCCACACTTTAGTAGTGTGATGACGCCTGTTACAGATTGTATGAAGGGTAAACAGTTTTCATGGTCAAAGGAAGCAGGGGATGCTTTTGGGAAGATCAAGGAGTTGCTGACGTCTGCACCAATTCTAGTATTACCAGATTTTTAGTTGTTGTTTGAGCTACACACTGATGCATCAAAGGTTGGGATTGGAGGAGTGTTGAGTCAGAGGGGACGTCCAATTGCATACTTTAGCGAGAAACTATCAGGAGCGAAGATGAGATACAGTACATATGATGTGGAATTTTATGCTGTAGTGCAAGCTATTAAACACTGGAGACATTATCTATTTCAGAAAGAGTTTGTTCTTTACACTAATCATGAGGCATTGAAGCATTTACAAGGGCAAGATAAGATTTCAGCGAGACATGCATCATGGATTGCATATCTGCAACAGTTTACTTTTGTTGTTAAACACAAGTCAGGAGTGACGAATCGTGTGGCTGATGCGTTGAGTAGAAGGAATCATTTGTTAACAACAATGAAGGTTGAAGTGACGGGGTTTGATGTGTTGCCAGAATTATTTGTCGATGATCCTTACTTTGCGAAGATTGTTGACGAAGTCAAGGAGAGAAAGACGGATGAGTTTGTAATGGTGGATGGGTTTCTCTTTAAAGGAAGTCGATTGTGCATAACGGAGGGTAGTTTAAGAATGAAAATTGTGAAGGAGCTACATGAAGAAGGCCACGTGGGTAGAGACCGTACTTTACAATTGATTTCACAATCATATTTTTGGCCGTCAATGAGGAAAGAAGTGGAGAGGTTTGTTGAGAGATATCATGTTTGTCAAGTTTCGAAAGGAACCGCTACAAATACTGGATTATATATGTCGTTACCTGTACCAACTAAACCATGGGTTGATGTGAGTATGGACTTTGTATTGGGATTGCCGAGAACACAGCGTGGTAATGATTCCATTTATGTGGTGGTTGATCGATTTTCGAAAATGGCACATTTTATTGCTTGTAAGAAGACGACAGATGCTGTGCATGTTGCTCAGTTATTTTTCAAAGAAATCTATCGACTTCATGGATTGCCAGAATCTATTGTATCGGATAGGGATACTCGTTTTCTGAGTCATTTTTGGCTAAGTTTGTGGAAGATGGTGGGAACGAAGTTGAACTTTAGCAGTGCTTATCATTCGCAAACGGATGGACAGACCGAGGTTGTGAACAGATCATTGGGAGATTTGTTGAGATGTCTTGTGTAAGACAATCTGAAGAGTTGGGATATGAAATTGTGTCAAGCAGAATTTGCACACAATCATGCAGTGAACCGAAGTACTGGATTCAGTCCATTCCAGATTGTATATTCAAGTTTGCCAAAGGGACTGTTGGACTTAACGGTAGTACCACAACCAAAGGGGACGGTTAAACGAGCGGTTGATTTTGTTGATGGATTGACTGAATGTCATAAAATCGTTCAGGAACGATTGGAGAAGGCAAATGAGAAGTATAAACGCTCTGCAGATCTGAAGCGAAGAAGCGTTAAGTTTAATGAAGGAGATTTGGTATATGCTGTGTTAACGAAGGATCGTTTTCCAGTGGGCGCTTATAACAAGTTGAAAGCCAGAAAAATTGGTCCTGTAGAAGTCGTGAAATGGATTAATGAAAATGCTTATAAGTTGAAGCTGCCGGAGGATGTGTACACTTCTGACGTGTTCAATGTCAAACATCTCGTACCATATTATGGGGATGAACAATCTGATGTGGAAGAATTTACAAATTCGAGGATGAATTTTTCTCAACATGGGAAGGATGATGCAGCGCAAGGCATAAGTCGTACACGACTTAAGGAAGGGTATATAAGTCGTACACGAGATAAGGAGGTAGACTTGAGTCGTCCACGACTCAAAGGAGCGCCACGAGATAACAAAGGAAATGCGCGAGTTGAAGGCTTAAGTCAGCTACGACTCAACAAGAATGAAACAAGAGAAGCAAGTTATACTGAAGAAGAAAATCAATGACTTAAGATAAGTCGTCTACGACCTATGACTTAGTTAAGTCATCTGGTCCCCTTGAGTCGCGACATCGGTTAACTCGTGAACATTGATTAATCGTCAGGTTTTGAGTCGTATGTCGTGACATTGTAATATATGTATTTTCTTAAGTCATATATCGAGGATGTCTGAGTTTCTTTAAGTCGTTCTTTATAAGTCGTGAGTCGTGTGAGTCGTGTACTTTGTAAATAAGGTGTGTTGATTTGTTAAGTCGTTAACGACCTTGTTTGAGTCGGAGCTGTTGTTGAGTCGGAGCTGTTGAGTCGAAAGTCGTAGGCTATGAGTCGGTGCCGACTTAAGTGTTGTACATTTTTGTTTTGCGTGAGTTGTAACTTCTATAAATAGGCCGGTGGTGCCATTTGTAATAGTTTAGTTGATTTGAATAAAAACTTTTGTTTTGTTAGCTTTGTGCTTTCACCAAATTGGTAGTTGAGTGTAATCTCCTATCTCCACTTTCGACATTCGAGTGCGCTCGAATCTTCGATTGTTGAAGCCGATTCGCGGAATCAAGTGCGCTTGATCAACGCTCAAAGAATTGAAGATCTCTCCTCACGGTATCGTGCGCGATCAACGTGTCAGATATAGCTAGAATTCGGTATCTTCGGATCAACGAATTTGGGCATTTCAGTATTCATCAATTCACCGACCGCTACTTTCACAGAATCATCATTTCATCATTCCGCTGCTGCACCAATTACTCATTAACACAGTGTATCAATTATAACTTACAGCCATAAACAAATTATAGAGCTATTTCATTTGAGCCTGCAAGGTTGTAATTGATTTTCCAAGTCACGTACTTTTTTTGAACTAATCATACAAACTCCGAACTGAATTGGTGTAACCCCAAAACCTAGCCCCCTTATTATACCTCTGTGTTTACAAACAAAAACCTTCGACACTCTATCTTCGTTCAATGATAATGTTCCTTGAGAAATTTGAGTGTTTTTATACTCTTTCAAAAATACCGCATGGACCCATACACGTCTGGACAGGAGACAGGAACCGGCCCATGAACGAGGACACGGGCACATTCTACTCCGCCGCCCGAGACCCAATATTCTTTTCCCATCATTCCAACATTGATAGAGTATGGAACATCTGGAAGGGCCTTGGAGGAATGCACCAAGACTTTACCGATAATGATTGGCTTGACACTTCTTTTCTATTTTACGATGAAAACGCACAAATAGTTAGAATCAAGGTTAGAGATTGCTTATCGTCTGATGTTCTAAGGTAAGTAGTCGATAATCAATCAGTTGTGGAAATTAGGATCCATCCCTTATTTTCATACTTAATACGCGTAAAGGCCTTCTTAAAAACATGTCTTAAATTACCCTCTAAAATTATTTTAATTTTCCTTTTTTGGGTTTTTTTCTTTTTTTGAAAATCCACTTAATTGAAGGTTAATACTTAATATGACCATTTTTTTCTTGCAAAAATGCAAATATTTTCAGATTTAGAAAAAGCAAATATTTGTCTGTTTGAAATTATAAATAAGGATGTTTTTTGAAACCTGTTTTTGAGAAGGGGGACTGTTTTACAAAGGTTCCCTTAATAAATAATGTTAATAAAGAAGGAATGAGCAGGTATACATATCAAGAAGTTGATATCCCATGGCTTAGAGCTAGACCAAGAACCGAAAGCTCTGACTTCATTTCAAAGAAAGGAGCAACTACCCACAATGACTCAAACTCATCACCAATTACCATGATAGTGAAAAGGCCGAGAATTTCACCAAGTGAGAAGTAAAGGGAGGAAGAAGAAGAAGTGCTTGTGGTCGATTTAATGGAGTTTAACACTAATCCTCTTCTTTCAAAACTCCATGTATCCCATGTGCATGCACAACCCGTACACAAGCACACATTCTCTCCTCAAATTCAGGCTCTATGCTCCATGAATCGACAAACCACCAACTCCAACCCACTACACTTCGCGTGCTCTTCGCAACAGACCCCCACACTTCAAGCTTAGTTATGCCTATCAAGTTATGACCTTCTATAGCACTAACGACCATTCAATTGTTGTGAATCGCCTTGCTCCACCGGAGCTCCTTCGACCATCCCCAACTAACTCCACTTTGAACCAATTCACAACGACGCCCTTCATTTCTCCAACTGACACCTCCATCTCCACCACCTCATCACCAAAGTCAAGATAAGAAACAAGGGGGCTCAACCAAGCACTACTAGACCCGCCAACACCTACATAGATCTGACGCTCTCCTCTCCACGAGTTCAACGGATTTGATCCCATCGTCTAACATGAACCATAGTTAAAGGAATCGGGGTAGACCCGTTTCCCATCTTTGGACTCATAAAATAAAGAGGAGAAAGTAAACTGGAAGTGGGGAAAAGATTTGAGTGTGGGTGAATATATATATATATATATATATATATATATATATATAATTTAACTTCTTAAATAAATTGCCACACATTTTAAGCTCTTACGATCACACGGTACATCGGATCGCCACGAAACTTATCGGCACACATCGCCTCATTTTCCAGCCCCGATGGTCAAAATTTCATCGTCTTTCGAGATGGCACTTCGAGATGATAATTTCACATATTTCGAGGTCGGTTTGGCCATCGTATAGCCCGATTCTAAAAATTCTTCTACCGTATGTTTCACAATGAATTCCTCATCCCATAATCACAAGCCGTAAGTCAAGATCCCACTAGACTCGACTACATACGTATTTTTGCAAAAAACCGTATAATATTTCGTAAATCATAAAAATGTTGCGACTTCAAATATAGTGATATTTATACTTATTATGATTCGCAATGTCGATCCCGACATAATAGAAGTTGTCTCGATACATAATTCACCCATGTGCGAAAAGGCAGATTTTGAACCTTAAGTTAATTAATGATTCGATATTTACATTAATTATTTAAATATCCAGTCGTTAAAATCTGTGTTGTTACAAGCAAGCCGTTTTATGCTATTCAAACTGTTAATCATGTTGAGCTACATGTCGTTGCTCAGCACAGGGATAGGCAGACAACGCTCCTGTAGCTCCGTTGTTGTTGCGATCATTGGAGTTATCAACTTTGTTTTCACCAGGGTTTGACATGGTGCGAACGCAAAATTTCTTATAAAGAAGTAAAGTGAAGAATAATGAGGGTATTTATGAAAGGCTCTCCTTCTAGCACCAAAATATTGACTAAAAATCTAGCGAACCTCGGAATTATAGTTAAGATGTAATATTAGCAAAGGTTACTTACTAATACCTAGATTCAAAATGTAAAATGAGAAAGCAAAATGTGTAAAAGGTAGAGAAACATCAGATATGAAGTGGTTCGATCAAAGTTGATTTATGTCCACCATAGGGAATTTCTCACTACTTTGTTTCTCTCACTATGGATGATTACAAGAGACAATAATAAGAAACTATAATGCTCGAGAGCTAATGTTGTTCAACACTTGTAAGAACGCATGCCTTGGTCTATATATAGTTGCTAAAGTTGATGGTTAGATGGTTGAGATTTTGCTGATCAAGCCTAGGAATTACTCTAGGTCGTTGATAGATGTACGCGGTTGATGCACATGCTAGCTATGATGCCAGTTGATTGTATGGTGTAGATCATGATAGCTATTGGACCGTACAATGAGCATGCTTGGAGTGGGGGCAAGCAACGTAGGATCAAGTGGTTACAGCAGAAGTGTTTTGGTGATAGCAAAGCACATGGAGTGGTTACTGCACATTGATGCTTTTGGTAGATGAACAGTGTAGATTATGCCACTCTTTTCTAAGGAATAGTGCATGCAAAGCTTCTTTAGGAAATGGCCATCTGGTGCCTGTAGCCATGCTTGAGTGCTACCAAAGAATTAAGTGCACGCGGGTGGATGAGGTTGGAGACGAACGAGAAAGTTTTCCGGCAGTTGACTGAATGAACAGACCAGTCGACAGTAGAGAAGCCCTCCGGAGGCCAGTTTTCTCTAGCCTCGTCGTCTGGTGCCTATGGGGGGAGATACTTGTCCAACGCATGTGCCGGTGCGGATGGTGCGTTCCTTGAGAGATCCCTGCCGACTTGGATCGAATAGGGTACAAAGCCAAATAAACGAGTTAAGTATCAGACAGGTGCACTGCATGGACAAGCCATTGCCGTCGAGCGTGGTTGATCAAAGTATTAGACCATGGGGATATGCGGGCCAGGACGAATATGGTCTTGATTATGCAAGCTACATGGATGACATAGGCTGGCTCGATTCTTCCTTGCGAGAAATTCGAACCAACAAAGGGCATTAAATAAATTTGAGATTAAATGCATCATTATGTTAGACTAAAATACCCATATCGAAGTTGTTTCTATTTCTATTATGCTAACCAGGCCCGGCCCTTTACCAAAGCAATAGAAGCATCCGCTTAGGGCCACAAAATACGTAGGGAACCAAATTCACATGATACAGGACCCCAAAAAAACCTAAATCATGAATCGCGATTCACGAATGTGACGAACCGACGACCCACGGCAACTACGATTGGACTCCATCTAGGTGGCGAGAGAGTCTCTCCATCTCCTCCGGGCAGCGGGCTCCATCTCGGTAGGCACAACCGCACAGTCAGCAGGCTCCATCTCCTCGGCAGCTAGGGCACAACACAAACTGACAAACAACACACAAATTCTAAAATTCAGTTGAAGGCACTAATACTAGTTAATTTGGATTTTCATTTTTGTATGTTTTAAAATTTTAATTGTTGGGTTAGTTTAGTTATTGTACTCTAATTTACTAATTCAGTTTCAGTAAGATAGTAATTTGTTGAGTTAGTTTAGACTTGTTACTGGCTTATTGAAATGGACCAAAAGGTACTTAATTTTAGTTTGGAAATTGGTAATTGGCATATTTTAAAAGGATGCATCAATCAAATTAGGCAGTCATGTTTAGATTGACGATCCTGACGTGGCCTAGATTGATAGAGAAGCACTGGAAATCAGTGGTGACCAAGTTAAACTCAAATGTTCAAATGGAATGATTATAATGGAAGTCAGCTAATGAATGAAATATATGCGAGTCTTAATTTGTATAAACTTCCATATCTCATATTTTAAGATATTTTACTTTAATTATAATTGATTAGCCTTTTGTGTGACTTACTAGACATATACTAGAAATATATTAATTGCTATCAACCATGTTCAAAGATTGCCGCACTTATATGACATCCATATAATGCAACAATATAAAAGAGCAGCTATTGAGGTGTCAGTTCGTCATCCATTTTCTATTTTGTCGATGCTGCCTGTAAGTATATGTTTTCAGCTGCGGTTATTACAACTGCATGATATGGCCAATTTACTAGTAATTTTGCAAGTCAAAAGCTAGAAAAATATTCATAAGCGATTAATTAATTTTGCTGCATAACTTAAATTATTGTTACGAATAAAATTATTTCTCTTTTATCCTCTTCTCATTATTTATAAACAATATAAATTATTTTGATGATTTAATTAACGATGATAGCGTTAGTTTTTGTATAAGGGCATTTGCTTTGTAATTGGCTTTAGGTACCAAAACTCTTAGGACTGGCAGTGATGCTAACTCTACTTTTTTTTCAATTCATGTAAAAATTCAAAGCTGTTATAAAATAGAAGGAGATAAGAAGCCATTAGAGAAGGAGAAAGAAGAAAATGTTATTACTTAGATATTAGTCATACATTACATAGACTCCTTTATATATAGGCCTTGGAGCATAGTATTGAACTTATCCCATGATGTGGGACTAAACAAAATATAACAAACATTGTACAACATATTCACACTTTATAATATTACAACACTCCCCCTTGAATATGCGTCTTTAAAATCTTGAATGCTCTGCTAACTTGAAGTTGTCACTTTTGAAACATATATGATAATTACTCCTCCTCATTATTATCTTGTTTGCATATATCCATTCAGTTGATATAGATATTGTCTGTTGCCTAATTGAAATCCACTGTTAGGAAAACCCAATGGGAAAAACCTTAAACGAGGAAAAGAGTGCAACTTGTGAAATCATAGATATCATATTAAATATGATATTCCTTCTAAGAGTTTGATACTTCGGGATCAAAACAATGCCTCATTAAAACCTTACTAAGAAAAACCCAATGGGAAAAATCTTAGTGAAGGAAAAAGAATATATAATGACATATCTTATTTTCTCATTTCTTCAAATGAAGTTTGGTACTTCTGGATCAAACTAATGCCTCGTTAAAACCTTACTAAGAAAAACCCTACGGGAAAAATCTTAGTCAAGGATAAAAATACAATTTAACTTAAATAACATATTTGAGATTTTATTTCTTGAAAAGATACTTGATTCTTCTAGATCAAGATAATGCCTCGTTAAAATCTTAGTAAGAAAAACCCAGTGGGAAAAATCTTAAATAAGGAAAAAGAGTACATTATAACTTATTTCAAATGTTACTGGGGAGTTGATACTTCTGGATCAAGATAATGCCTCGTTAAAACCTTACTAATAAAAACCCAGTGGGAAAAATCTTAGTTAAGGAAAAAGAGTGCATTATAAAATACTTTTGGATGCTCCCCCTGATTTAAAATTTTCCTCTGAATTCGTATTCGTTTTTCGATAACTCAAATTGGTTATAGATACTTCGGGATCCATAAATATGAATCTCATTAATAATACAATTTATTAATAGTTTCCTTCGATACAATGAAATTTTCTAAGATTGTTTCTTCCAAATATGGTTTGCATTTTGCATGCTACTTTTATGAAAAACACTTCATGTGCTTTCATTTTTGTGCTTCAAATCAGTTTTGCGTATTGCAACTATACATCTTTCATGAATATTAAAAATTTCATTACAACATTACTAAAAGTAGGAAGTAATCTACTCATCTTGAAGTATATCAAGATTTTCATTACAACAATACTTAGAAGAAGGTTGTAATCTACACTTCATGTCTTTTGCATTCTTTATAACTACAAAAGTTATATATATTCTTCAAGAATTTGTATACTTTGATAAGTATTTGCATATCACAACTACCACTTCAATGAAATTAAGAGTTTCATTACAACAATACTTAAAAATAGGAAGTAATCTACTCATCATGAATTATGTCAAGATTTTCATTACAACAATACTTGAAAGAAGTTGTAATCTATGCTCCTTGTTCTTTACCTTCTTTATAACCACAAAAGTTATTTATATTCTTCAGGAATTTATGTACTTTCATTGTTTCTTATGATTTAAACAATATTTATACCTTCAGGGTATTTTTAGTGTTTCAAACACTTTCACTACTTCAATCAATTCAATTATCTCTAAAAACAACATGCCCATAGCACTTAACATGTTGTTGACACTATATGTGCTTTAATAATTTTAGTGTGCTTTTTCCACTTTATATACATGTTTCTAATTTTATTTAGTGTACTACAGGTCCACATTTCTTATTTAGGAGAATTTCATGATGGCCAATCATGTTTTTCTCTAATTCAGGATCTTTAATCCATTTATAAACATAATCGTTTTATTATTTATAAATTTATAATCAATGATTATTTATTGTCAGTTCTAGATATGATTTATTCAGATCTCTTTATTTATCATATTTTAGGTACCTAAAACACTTCTAGGGTTATTTGACAATCATGTCATGGATCTCTTTCAGAGCACCCTTAAGTGTTTTTTCAAGAACACTCACCTTCTTTATTTGGCATCTTTATTGCTTACTTCAAAAATATTTTGAACTGACTTTTGAACCACATTTCAGATGTGGCTTACACATTTTGATCCTTCAGGGATTCAAATCTATATTGGAGAAAGTCTACTAGGGATATTATTGATAATTTATTCAAGTTACTTAATATTTTGCATCATTGTATATGTTAACACATATTTAACATTGATGATCAAAATGAGCTTGTATCCCTTTATCCTCCCCCATCAATGTTGACAAATATTGTCATACTAAATAATAATTATCTTCGGATTCTCGTTTTGATCCATTATGATATTGCTACTAGCAAATACACCATACTTATTAATAATAGGAGGATAATTCTTTTATCAGTTGATAAAATGCATTCAATTGATATTTCTTATTAGAGTTTGTTCTCATTCATTGATCTAGCCAATTAGAGGAATTTACTTATTATGTAGATCATTTGAATACATACATGACTTCAGGTCATTCAACATTTATGTTGATTGAATTTTAAATCACTAAATAATATCTATGCATAATCTATAAGATGAGATTATAACAAACTTCAGGTTGTTAGCTGAATATTTACATATATGGATGTATACGTGCGTCCACATATTATACATATATTATAAATTTTCATATTCATTCTCATTTGAATTAGTGATTTTTTTTAGAACAAACTATTACAAGGATCCAAACTATTAATTTCTATTTATAAATCAATGTCAATGTGAATCCGTCAAAACCGCATGATAATGTTCAAAACATTTGGTTTGGAACCATATCGAACTTCTGGTTCAAACAAAATATACACACAACTTCAAGTTGTTAAGTTTTATTCCTCAATTATATCTCAAATATCAGTTTTGAACATTAATTATGATTACTTATCAAAGAATAATTTATAATTGCATATAGACATTTCTACACATCTCTTTTGAGAGTTCTGCAAAAAAAAATACAGCAAAAATAATAATAAGAGTATCTTCTGGATACTTGAAATGTTACAGTTACGGATCTCCACAAGACCGTATGTATAGCTTGCATGAAAATTATGATATGAAATATAGACTATCTCTTCAGAAGAATATTTAAAGATATTTCTTCAAGAAATGATTATGCATGCAATATTTCTTATGAAATAATAACTAGGAACATGACCTTTATGATATAATTAGACATATGAACATAGAACAATATATTCTAGAGATAATTTAATTTCTTACCTATTTGGGATGTTTGATATAATTATAATGAAATATATGATACACGTTGCATAGCTCTCAAACTTTTAGGATCTAATCTAAACTAAATTAGGATCCTTCATAATCAAATTTCTATGCATTTATTTGGTTTAATAAAATTACCAAATATATAAACAAATCTCTTCTAGAGATATGTTATCATTTCTGAATATATTAGTCTCTTTTAGGGATATTTTATTATCACCACTTCTAGAGTGAATTTATCTCTTATATAGATATATATGCACTATTGGAATGTCATATCATTGTACAATATTTCTTTTGTATAAATTACATAATTACTACCTTTACAATAACATAAAACATCCATATTAGAGATTTTTGTTATAACTATCTTTGAAATGACATATCAAACTTTAAACACAGTAACAAAATTAGATGCACCAAATGAAAGTAAGATGCGAAGATAAAACCACTACTTCTAAAGTGTAATATTGGTATACAATTCCCTTTTTTAGGGATAAATCATTGTTATTACTTCGAAACTTTTATATGATATTTCTTCAGGGAATATAGTGTTTCCTTTTAAGGAATTGCAATGTAACAAAAATAATATTCCTATAACATCTCTCCTGGGATGTTGGATTTTGCAATATAAATATAAATAAATCTCTAAAACATCTGTTCAAGAGATTAATATGCACACACACATCCGTGTATATAAATAGTATGACATATAAATTATCTATTATAGATAATGAAATTAGACTTTGCATTGCGCAAAACCTGTTAATTGATCATGTATACTTTTCCATAATTGGAAGTAAATAATTGAGAAAAATAATTTAAACTGACTACAACGTATAAATTGAAATGTTATTTGAATTCATACCAAATAATAAACATCTCTTTCCAAGACTAAATTAATAGTTACTTTTTCAATTCGGTGATGTTTGAAATATCATATAACATAATATCTTTAGGATATTTGGTTAATATAGTGTAAATGTGAATATATAAGGTAAGGTATAACTCATTTGGAGATTTTTGTAATCTCTTGAATGCGGCATCATTATCTCATATAATGATTTATTAATTTCCTTTAACTTCTTCAAGAAGTACAACCTTATCATTTTACACAATTTCAATAGAGCTTCGGGCTTCTAATTCATGAACTTCAAGTTCATTAATTTGTTATGAACTTCAGGTTTTCAAATTTTGTGTAAACTTCTCCCTTTTTTTAGCTTGTACATTATGACAAATTAAAAAAATACTGATAAGAATTCGAACTTGTCAACTTTATCAGAAAGTCTTTTCATAATTCAAAACTTCAGGTCTTGAACTTTGAGTTATACAACTTCTATTAAAATAATTTCTTTGCACAACTTCAGGTTATTGTCAAAACCTGTTTCTGTTTGACGATTAATTTTCTGATCCTTTTTTTTAAGTTAGAACTTCTGGTTCTTTATTTTGAGGAAACTTGTAATTCACTGATTTATACAAACTCAACCTTTTATCATTATAGAAACTGCAGGTTCTCAATGCTTATTTCCTTTTCCTTTTATTTAAGGAAATATTGGAAGATATTAAGCTTATCATGTAAGCTTTTATTAATGTTCCATTCATTTCAGATGTGCTAAATCAAAATCAATGTTAAATCTAAACTTAATACGATCTTCTAGATACGTATTATCTTTATATTTGTTTCTCTAAGAAACAATAAAATATTTCTTCTGGAAATATAAATCACATATCAAAATAATTTTCAAAGCCTTCATTCAAATCTAAATCAAATCAAAAGGTTTTCAACATGAAAACTCCATTTACCAACCATGTTTGATTTCTCAAATCCATATCATTCACAATCATAAACAACTATACATCTCAGATCCAAATTATTTCCCTTATAAGAAAATTAACTTCATAATTCTTTACCAAATATATCAAAACAAACATGTAAATCTTCAAATCAACGCAAGTTATTTCAGAAATTTAGGGAATTAAGATTATTTCCCAAAAATAAAAACATTTCAGAATTTTATTTAATTACACAAACCATATACAGATCATTTAGATCTTGCTTTCTACATGAGAAGCTACCTTTTGGTCTAGGAAAAACAATTTTAGCTTCAAACAAAATCCAAAATTATCAAAAAAAAAATCATTCATACATAGATCAAATAGATCTGAAATTTGAGTAAGATGTTATAAGAATTTAATGACTTATAAATAAGTCGATTCAAAACTTACTCAAAAAATCAAAAATTCATAATGAAACCAAAGATGAGTGGATCTAATACCACTTGTTAGAAATTTTGAATCAATTCAAACTGAATTATTTATCAAGTATCAATTCTGAAAGAATAAAAAAAAATTATAAGAATTTAATGACTTATAAATAAGTCGATTCAAAACTTACTCAAAAAATCAAAAATTCATAATGAAACCAAAGATGAGTGGATCTAACACCACTTGTTAGAAATTTTGAATCGATTCAAACTGAATTATTTATCAAGTACCAATTCTGAAAGAATAAAAAAAAATTGATTTCAACTAGAAGATAAAACTCATATAATCAGATCTGAAAAAGATAAGATCAATATAATTAAATCTAAAAAATTGCTTACCATCTTGAGAACTATAATTAGATGTGAAAAACAAAGTAGATCTGATCTTCTAGATTATCACAATTCAAATCTATAATTTTTTTTGTTTAGATATCGTACTGATAACGTGTTATAAAATAGAAGGAGATAAGAAGCCATTAGAGAAGGAGAAAGAAGAAAATGTTATTAATCAGATATTAGTCATACATTTACATTACATAAACTCCATATATATAGGTCTTGGAGCATACTATTGAACTTATCCCATGATGTGGGACTAAACAAAATATAACAAACATTGTAAAACATATTCACACTTTATAATATTACACCAAAAGCAATTTTAAACCCAATAAATCAAGATTTACATGTTCTTCATCTTTAAAAACGCAATTCTATATGTCTGTAGTCCCACGTGTGTCAAGCATTTAATTCTTGAGTGATTCCTTTTAATTATGCAAGGAGGTGATCAAATGACCAGTAGAAATAATGAGTCTGGATATTAAGTCAACATATAGCAGTATTATTATATTAAAAAAATTGGTGGTGGCACAAGAAAATTCAACAATAAATGGTTAGTATATATGAAATGATTATATTAGAGAATGACCTGTAGATTGCAATTATAGAACAAAGAAGAGGACGTGTATGGGAGGAAAATTGAACAAAGTAACATATTTCAAAGAGAAAATATAGTAGAAATAGTTTGTAATATTATTCTTTATAATACAGTACGTGACCATAGACAACTGATACTGCAATTGTCAACGTCCAAAAAAGTTAGTCGATAAACAGGACAAACCTTGATATATTGTGAAATGAAATTAATAAATTTTGTGGAAGCAAAACTGAAAAACGTAGAACAGCGTAGCACCTCTCAAACAATAAGCGTGGCAATCAAAAATCAACATCACTGTGTAAATCAATAATATCAATAATTTAATACATCAATCTTCCTCTTTTCTGCAGCTGCAATAATGCAACCGACAGTGACGAATGACTATAAACCAAAATTTCCATATCATCATAAGCATCAGTGATTTTACCACATTCACAAAAGAATAAAAGAATCCGTTGAAGTCAGTAAACAACATTCAAAACAATATCTAATGCGCTACAGCCTCGAATTACTTCTTTGAGAAACTCTCTGTCTTTGTAGAAGCGATTCTAACGCTTCTCTCATCCAATGATCTCTACAACCTCTCCTGGCTTCAGCAATGGAAACCCACTTCTTCTTCCTCGTTTGCATCTCTGCAAAACACGCCAATTCACTCGTCACCTTCATCGGAAACATTCGTCCCTCGTACATTGTTCCGTATCTCTTGCTTCTGTAGTTCCATTTTCCTAGTATTTGCTCGAGTTCGCCTACAACTCCTGCTTCTTCGGCTGCTTCTCTTTTGGCAGCTTGTTCTAAGCTTTCGTCAAGCTCCCATCCTCCCTTGGGGAACATCAAAGCTTCGCTCTTCTGTGATGTTATCACCAAAACCTCTATATCATCTTCTTCTTCTTCTGTGTAATTATTGTTTCTGTAAGGGATGCAACCAACGACGAGTCGGCCTCCTTCTTCGTTGTATCGCTGTAGCTGCCTTCCTTGTCTTGCTGTTAACACCACCATTTTTAATTTTGTTTTTTTTTTTAATATGTTTTGGCCTTTGTTTTTGAGATAATAGCAGTTGAGTTTATTGGTTTAGGATATGAAGGTGAGGTGTATATATATAGAAGGAAGACGTGGAAATGGATTATTGCTGGATATTGTATTGTAGATGGCGACGTAAGGTAAGGCATTAGCGTGTGCGATAGGATCTGCGAACACCTTTGAGCTGACTATGCTTTGATTTTGGAGGCTTCTTTGTTGCAATTGTCTTCACTCGTTTTTGGGCCCTGTATTATCTGAGCGTGTGTCTTGTCTACGCCGCAATTGGGATGGTGGATTACCAGCGGTTTTTGATCAGGTTGGATTGTTGAAAAGACTGCTTTTAAAAGTTTCTTCCACGTGCATGTATGGTAAATACATCGGGAGAACAACTCTTATATATGGTTATAAAAGACGCTACTCTGCTGCTTTTTCTAATTTAAAGCCCTGAAGTTGTGCTTAGCTAGAGAGACAATGACTTTGTTCACCTTTTTATACTAAAGGGTTTGAAAATTACAGGTTATTGAAGTTAGGTTTAAAAAATGTGGAATTACAGAGAGGTTCCACTGTTTCGAAGTAGTCCTGACAATTTGCAAAACATATTAGGACCTTCCAGCAAGCATTTTTGTGTTTACCTTCACCTATTTTGATGAATACATAGATTCTTATCTCTTTAGGTGGTATGGCAAAGTCTCAAAATTTGATTCCAAACAATGAAATAACAACAAATGTAGTACTGAATAATATAATAACAGGTACCTTTTGGTTTTGTACTACACATGTTAAAAGTTGGAATGAATTGTAGATACTGAGATTGTTAGTTTCTTAGTTTGCAAATTGGATGTTGAAGCGTATGATTTTGAGGCGCGTAATCGCTGTCCTTAAAGCAATATCTGCCCCCACTCCAGTCGAGTTTGCTAACAGGGTAGAATGCAGATTGCTTCCCAGGATACAACAAAATCAGAACCCAGAGGCTTAGCAATGCCTGTGAGCCCAGGGGGATGAATTATTGGTTGCAGAGCAGAACTGAACGCAAGCGGAGGGAGGAAGAAGATACTTGGACTGGGTTGGGTCGATGGCTATATATAGCAGATGAACTGGTGCGATCGTTTGAACAGACGCATCCATCTGTTCAAATTCAAATTCAAAAAGAAAAAAACCGTTGCTAACAGTTACATCTTCTCTGTACGGTCACGCACGCGCCTACGTGCCCCAAGTGCCCAAGTGCCCATCTTTGACCCATAATAATAATGCATAGGCCCAAGCTCACATACCCAAGCCCCCAAGCCCCTATGCAATCATATTCAAGCCCATATTAATTTAATTCACAATATCCTAAGTCAACCATTCTTATATACATAGGAATATTAATCAAGATTTAGTGATGTGGGACTAACTGCTTCCTTTCAAAACAATCTCCCTCAACAATCCCCCACTAGATTGTTTTATTGATGATGTTCAGTCTTATTTTAGTTTGAGATTACGCATCATATGTGGTATCTTTTCGATTAAACCACAAATTAGTGTTAATATCTCAGGACTCTAAAGAAGAGCTGGGTGGTCTTAACTTAAACCGAGTCTCCTATGAGTTATAAAGTCGGAAATATTACACACGCAATTTCAATTTACCAATAAATTTCCCTACCTGTGAGCACCGTTATGGCCATGTGCTCCATCCCAGCTTAATGAACTTTTACAAGAGCAAACCCTATAAACTCTTGCTTAGAAGCGGCACCACTTCCAAGTTCATAAAGGTAAAGTTCTTTTCTTTTTCAATGTCTCTGTTACTAGACCAATTAGAACTTTATTAAGAGTCATTCAACTCAGCCTCTTCATTCCTGTAACAGTGTTTCACTTATTTAACTTAGTGCCTTTCCAATCATATGATAGTTTGTTATTACCCATTAAACCTTAAAATTAAGCTAATTAATATTAAAGTTGGGTTTCCGCTATCATTGATTAATACAGGGTTTCAGTCCCATTCCGACTGATGTGGATCTTACCATTTCTCTAGTTAGAGCTTTTGTGAATGGGTCTGCCAAATTATTGCTGGATCTTATGTAGACAATAGTAATTATTCCATCTTTTATTATTTGTCTTACATATTCATGTCTAAGGCTTATATGTCTTGATTTCCCATTGTATATGTTACTATATGCTCTTGACATAGTAGCTTGACTATCGCATCGTAATAATATAGCTGGCATTGGCTTTGGCCATAGCTTGATATCCAGTAACATATTTCTTAGCCATTCTGCCTCCTTCCCGGCGGCAGCAAGTGCTATAAATTCTGATTCCATTGTGGAGTGCGAAATGCAGGTTTGTTTCTTTGATGCCCAAGAAACAGCACCTCCACCTAATGTGAAAATCCAACCCGAGGTAGATTTATTATTACCAACGCTAGTTATCCAACTTGCATCAGTATATCCTTCCAATACACTTGGAAATCCATTGTAAACAAGTCCTAGATTACTGGTTCTTTTGAGATATCCAAGTAATCTTTCAATTGCTTTCCAATGATCTATACCAGGATTGCTGGTATATCGTGCAAGTTTGCATATTGCATATGCTATATCAGGTCTTGTACAATGCATTGCATACATTATACTTCCAATAGCGCTTGCGTATTCGAGTTGAGCAATACATCTCCCTTCATTTTTATTGAGATTGATACTCGAGTCTATTGGGGTACTTGCATCCTTAATTTTTAGATGTACAAACTTCTGAAGCACCTTTTGAATATAATGTGATTGACTTAGTGCATAGCCCCCACTAACTTTACTAACTTTTATACCCAGAATTGTATCAACTTCATTCAAATCTTTCATTTTAAATTTTGAAGTTAAATAATTCTTGGTGTCTTGTATCCCTTTCATGTTAGTACCGAATATTAATAAATCATCTACATATAAACAAATGATTACTCCATATTCCTTTGTGAATTTGGAGTAGATACATTTGTCGGCACTATTATATTTAAAACCATTTTGGAGTATAATTGAGTCAAATTTTTCGTGCCACTGTTTTGGTGCTTGTTTTAATCCGTATAATGATTTTGTTAGTTTGCAAACTTTTCTTTCATTTCCAGGAAGGATAAAACCTTCTGGCTGTTCCATGTAAACTTCTTCATTAAGTTCACTATTAAGGAAGGCCGTTTTGACATCCATTTGGTGGATATGCAATTGATAGATTGATGCTAATGCTATTAGTACTCGAATTGATGTAATTCTTGCAACCGGAGCATAAGTGTCAAAGAAATCAATTCCTTCCTTTTGTCGAAAACCTTTGGCTACTAATCTAGCTTTGAAAGTTTGCACGCTACCATCGTTATTAAGTTTTCTTCGAAACACCCATTTGCAACCAATAGATTTTGACCCTTGAGGCAAGTCTACCAAGACCCAAGTATTGTTTGATAAAATTGAATTCATTTCATCATTAATTGCCTCCTTCCAAAAAGCAGAATCTCTAGAAGTTATAGCTTCTTTGTATGTTTTTGGATCATCCTCTATATTCAGTACAATAGGAATTTTGTTAGTAACTTCATCTCGGGTTCCTTCTACAAGAAACGCTATAGCTTGAGATGATATAAAATCTGGACCAAAAGATTTCTCTTTCCTGATTCTTTGTGTCCTTCTTATTTCTGTTTGTTCTTCTGTTACTTTCCTTTTATTATTAGCAGAAGGTGTAAAAACATCCAGCGGTGTTTGGGTGGTGTTGGGATTTAATGGTTGATTTGTGGTTGAATCATCCTTAAATTTATTTTCAATAAACTCAACATCCCTTGATTCAACAATTGTGTTTGAGGATAAATCTAGTAGTCTGTATGCTTTAGAGTTTTCAGCATATCCTACAAACAAACTTTTTAATGCTCTTGGACCTAATTTAGTCCGCTTTGGATCAGTCACCCTATAGTAAGCAATACACCCCCACACCTTTAGATACTGTAGATTAGGTTTTCGACTATTCCATAGTTCGTAAGGAGAAACTTTAGTTTTCCTTGAAGTGATTCTATTATGCAAATGACATGCAGACAACAATGCTTCCCCCCACAAATTAAGTGGTAATTTAGCATTTAATAACATAGAATTTACCATATCAACTAGAGTTCTATTTTTTCTTTCAGCCAACCCATTTTGTTGTGGCGTGTATGGTGCAGTATGCTGATGAATAATTCCATGTTCTTCGCAGAAGTTAGAAAATTCAGTGGAGAAGTATTCTCCTCCTCTATCACTACGTAGGACCTTTATTTTCCTACCCTTCTGATTTTCAACTTCTGTTTTATAGCGCTTGAACATGTCAAAAGCTTCATCTTTATTTCTGAGTAAATGTACACATGTGTATTTAGAAAAATCATCAATAAAGGTAATGAAATACCTTTTTCCACCTCTGGTTAAAACTCCATTTAATTCACATATATCGGAATGAATTAAATCCAAAAGTTCCGAATTTCTTTCAACACTTGGAAATGGTTTCTTTGTAATCTTGGCTTGTATACATATTTCGCATTTATCATGTTTATCATTAGTAACAGAAATAAGACCATGTTTTGCCATATACTTTAAAGATTTATAGCTTAAGTGCCCTAAACGTGCATGCCATAAAGGTAAAGAATCAATAATATAAGCAGAACATTCTTTTATTTCATTAATACTAAGTTTGAACATCCCATTACATGCATAACCTTTACCCACAAACATGCCATTTTTGGACAGAATTAAACTATTAGCCTCTAAGACAGATTTGACACCGCTTTTGCATAAGATTGATGCAGAAACAAGGTTCTTTTTGATATCAGGAACATGCAGTACATTCGTGAGTGTAATCTTCTTATTAGAAGTAAATTGAATTTCGACAGTTCCTTTTCCTAGAACTTTTGCTGCATTCCCATTACCCATGATCACTTCTTGTTCTGCAACCTCCTTATATGTCTTGAACAGATCTTTATTGTTGCAAACGTGAACTGTTGCGCCGGAATCAAACCACCAATCTAAAGTTTTTGTTTCAGCAATTGCCAAGTGCACATCGGTGACCATACCAATTTGCAAATCTGAAATCATCGCAATGATTTCTTGCACTTCTTCATTCTGAACAATATTTGCATTTCCAGATTGTGCTTTATTCTGTTTTGGAGGAGCCCTGCACTCTCGTTTGTAATGGCCAAGTTTGCCGCAGTTGTAGCAAGCCCTGTTCTTCTTATCTTTTGGATTAGAATTGGTTTCAGACTTGCTTTTCTTATTTGGCTTAAAGTTCTGATTTTGACCTTTCTTCCTCTTTTTTTCAGAATTCACAGTGTTCACGTTATTTGGTGGAAAAACACCATCACGAATTCTATTCTCCTCTTCAATCCGTATGTGTTTTCCAATCCTTTCCAACGTGAGTTCTTCAGTCATATGTAGGAGCTTTTTACGATAATTATTCCAACTAGGTGGAAGTTTAGCAATGATAGCCCCCACTTGAATTGATTCTGGAATTTGCACTTTTAAATCGGCAAGTTTTCCAACCAGAACTTGTAAATCATGCATCTGGTCCATAACAGAGATATCGTCTTTCATTTCAAATTCAAAATATTGCAAGGTAAGAAACTTATCTGTTCCAACTTTCTCGGTTTTGTATTTTGCTTCCAGTGCATCCCAAATTTCTTTAGGTGATTTCAGTGGAGTGTAGAGATCATACAAACGGTCTGATAGCGTGTTAAGTATGTGGCCTCGGCATAGTAGTTCATCTTCCTCGCGTTTCATTCGTTGTTGCCTCAGTTCGTCGGTATCTTTATCTGTCGGAGGAGGAATTGGTGGAAGGTTTTCATCAAGAACATATGAGACTTTGAGAGTGGTGAGAAGAAATTTCATCTTGTCCTGCCATCTCGTGAAATTGGTTCCGTCCATTCTGTCTAGCCTGACGAAGTCGTGGTTCATGATTTTGAATGCTGATTCCGCACCGTTTTCCATTGTGAATATTGCTTTAAGATTGTTAGTTTCTTAGTTTGCAAATTGGATGTTGAAGCGTATGATTTTGAGGCGCGTAATCGCTGTCCTTAAAGCAATATCTGCCCCCACTCCAGTCGAGTTTGCTAACAGGGTAGAATGCAGATTGCTTCCCAGGATACAACAAAATCAGAACCCAGAGGCTTAGCAATGCCTGTGAGCCCAGGGGGATGAATTATTGGTTGCAGAGCAGAACTGAACGCAAGCGGAGGGAGGAAGAAGATACTTGGACTGGGTTGGGTCGATGGCTATATATAGCAGATGAACTGGTGCGATCGTTTGAACAGACGCATCCATCTGTTCAAATTCAAATTCAAAAAGAAAAAAACCGTTGCTAACAGTTACATCTTCTCTGTACGGTCACGCACGCGCCTACGTGCCCCAAGTGCCCAAGTGCCCATCTTTGACCCATAATAATAATGCATAGGCCCAAGCTCACATACCCAAGCCCCCAAGCCCCTATGCAATCATATTCAAGCCCATATTAATTTAATTCACAATATCCTAAGTCAACCATTCTTATATACATAGGAATATTAATCAAGATTTAGTGATGTGGGACTAACTGCTTCCTTTCAAAACAATCTCCCTCAACAGAGATGTCATCAGATCATTCTCGCATTTTTCATGAATTAAAAGGGTTTGTTGGATAGACACCGGTTAATTTTGTAGCCTAATATCTTCATGGGACATATACAACAAATAAATAAATTTTAAAACCCTAGAAATTCCAAAATATTTTGTAGGATGTTATTATAGAAATGTCCCCTTAGAAATGAATGTGCAAATAAAGTCTTTATTTTTGAAAAACATAAAGTAAATTGTTTTTCTCTTTTATAATAAAAACGCAAACTATCTTGCGTTCCGAGGTCGGCCATTCAGGAGACGCATGGGCTCCCGTATTCAGCAACTCGCGGGCCTTCTGTTTATTACTTGTGCGCTGAGCTCCGCTAGAACTGACGTTGGTTGAGTGATCCAGTCGGGGCGTTGGCCATCATCCGACGCTCTTGATTCTCTCATCCCCCTTTGTTTTGATGTGTTTGCTAGTTTTTCAGGTTTAGGCTTTGTAGGGAGATTTGGTCGTTGTCTTTGGCTGGGGATTTTTTCCTTCGGTTCGCACTTCAGATTTTCGATCTTCTTTTCGGGTGTTGGAATTCGGAGCTCATCGGGTCCTGTCGTTTGGCCGGTAGGGTTTGCTTGAGGCCGCATGTTCTGGGTCTCTTCGATTAGCGTGCTTTGGGTTGCGGTTCACTATTGGTATTCCCTTCCTCTGGCGGTGGTTGGTTTTCTATCTGGTGGACTGGCCTACACCATTTTTTGGTGTAGCAGGGATGATGGTTGAGCGGGTTTTTGTTCCTTCTTTTTCAGCTATGTCTTATGGTGCTGCTGTTAGCTTTGCTTTTTCTTTTCCCTTTGTTCTTTATTGTACTGTATCTATTTTCGGTTGTGTGGGAGGCATATTTTCGTATGCCTTGCCGTGTTTTGTGAGCCGTTGGAGAAAGACTTTTTTCTCCTTTTTATAATAATATTGTTTGTTTTAAAAAAAATAATCTTACAGTTAGAAACAAGCAGTTGTCTACACGAGAACATGTTTTATCTCAAAAGCAAATCAGGTCATCAAATGCAACCGGGGTCTAAGCGGCCTATGTACAACCCAAATGTATTTTAATTCGTATTATGCAACTGCTATAAATACAAGCAATGTAACAGAGGTCAAGTATGAATATATTGTTAATCTCACTTCTTCTTTCACGTGTATCAATTCTGCAATATCACATTTCATAATAAATCCACTACAAGAAAAATTACCTTTTATAACGCCAAGTAATAACGCGTTGTTTCATTGTGTTATTATTTACTCTAATTTCTTTTATTTACAGCCTGCCTTTTTAGATAACGCTTTCTATCCCCAAATGTTTCTTTTGCCGTCTCCTTGTCCAATTATTTTGCTCTTCCCTCCTTAATTTTCCCCCCTCTTCTATTCTTCCCTCTTCCCTCTTCCCTCTTTCTCAAACTATTTATTGTCCTCAAACACAAAATCAGTAGATCCGAGTTGTCGTCCATATTTGCAGGCTTTGAAATGGCAGCCTCCGAGGATGCTTAGACCTAAGATTTCATTCTCGTATTTAAACGTATCGTTCTCATTTTAGGGTTCTTGGCCGCCTCCAAGGTTATTTTCACTATCTTCTATATTTCAGGTATGCTTTGCTTAGTTTAACAATAATTCAATCATCGTCGTTAACAATATTTTTGGGATTATACTTTATAGATCTTTCCTCGTGAATACGTTCGCTTTTGATTTGACCCATTTTCGCACTTATTTTATTTAGTGCTCAAGTATCTTTTAAATGAACAGTTTGCTTTCAATTTTTTGCTTGTAATTCTTCATCTGTTATATTAATCTGAAAACAACTAACTATGCATCTATTATAAGCTTACATTCAACACATAAGCTTCAAATTGTTTAGTTCTTTTGATTTTTTTTTCACTGTTAATTAATTCTTATCATTATCGATGTGAAATGTTGATAAGGTAAGCAATGGTGCCGCCATAGCCAAACACTGGATTATTTGTTGGTTTGAATAAAGGGCACATCGTTACTAAGAGAGAGCTGCCTCTTAAGCCTTCTAGCAAATATGGTGTAGGATATTTTATCTCCGTTTTATCATCATCTTTTGTTAATGGTTTGCTTTTGTTGGTTGACATTTATTTCTCTACCCAGAAAATTATAAATAAACAAACTCTGATGAGTTTTTAAGCTGGTTGATAGTGTTTGTCATTCTTAAATGAAGAATCTTATTTTGTCTAACACAAAAGGCTAATGGTTCATGCTATAGCATAATGCACATAGCTATGTAACAATTAGAATACAGTTTACCTTCTGAGTCGATTTCTATAAATAAGCGGTAGTTTCAGCCTGAAATAGCCATTTGTAACTTTGAGACTGCAAACTAAAAAGTAGGAGTAAAGCAGTCCACTCTACATATCCATATGGTCGATAATAATCTTTTGCAAATAAGTACCCATATTTAAGCATCGTCATTTGCAAATAAAAATTAATCGATTAAAGTTGACGTAATTGAGAGAAAAGACAAGAAAATATGTTTTAATAAATACGAACACTTGTTTTGATGATGTCGTCTCTTTTGCACTTGTTTTGATGAACTGTTAATTGGCTGGTAAGATGACGTTGTCTCTTTTGCACTTATTTTTAAATTTAACAATTATTTATTGTGAATTCAACAAAGACAAAGACCTAAGATCTGTTCCACCTATTTTCTAGTACCTTAAAGATCAAAACTTACATCCCTATATTCTAGTAAAATATGTGTAATAGAATCATTTTTTTTATTGCAACTTACTATTTTAGCGCACTATTCAATGTAACAATTTTAAGGAATGAAGTGGGCTGGTTTGACGAAGAGGAGAACAATTCAAGTCTCATGGCTGCTCGATTATCCATGGATGCAGCTGATGTGAAATCAGCAGTAGCTGAAAGAATATCAATTATACTTCTGAACACGACTTCATTGCTCACATCTTTTATAGTTGGATTCATCGTGGAGTGGAGGGTTTCATTACTCATATTGGGCACTTTCCCTCTTTTAGTTCTAGACAAATTTGCACAGGTATTTATCTTCCTCGTGTCTTCAACATTATCCTCGTACATGCTGCAGATGCTTCTTAGTCGTTATGTAAAATAGAGTTTATCCTACATACTCAATCTTCTACCATGCCTATAGTTTTGAACAAAAAATTCAATGTTTGCAATAGTGCTTTTTCGCTAAATGTTTTGTCCAAGTACGCACATAAATTAACAGCAAACTCCAGATTTGATTTACTCTTTCAGTTCAGTCCAAAAGAAGTATTGAAGAAGGTTATATTTTGTATCACATTTGATTGTTAAATGATTTTTCTAGTATAATCACATCGTGGAATCAAAATTGAATCGTTTTGATTGCTAACCGTTTTCTATTTTATTTTATTACTTGACATTAAATACAAAATCTTCAATTCTAGAACAAGTTTATGTGGTAAAACCTAAATTCACATTTAGTGTCATCTAATTATGGACAATAAGCCGATAGTCAATGTTTTATGTTGTAAGCAGTGCATTTTAGATTTAAATATTGGTTTGAAATTGTACACTGTGAAAATGAGCTTGCAATGAATATTGGTTCCCTTTACAACAGTGCAAGTTATCTTGCTTTGTACTTTGAAAAATTGATTTGCATTCTACTTGAAAAAAGAAAAAGAAAAAAGAGAATACTTTGTGTTTCTGTTTTATTTTTGTTTTCTTTTATTATTCTCTTCTTTTGTATCCTTGCCTCATTTTATCTAACTTTGCAAAGTGTGGGTCTGACTAATGTCATTCAGGTGTTTTATTTCTCTCGGTCAATAATGCATAACAAAAAAAAACTCTTAGTTAATATTTAACCAAGTATTTACTTATAACTCTATAAAAAAGCATGCATGTCACGTGAATAGTGTAGTCAGAGAACCAAGATTTTGCGGTCTTGATACAAAATCAAATATCTAATAAAGTATATTTGATTAAGCCGGTTTTTAGTTCAGGTTCATCTACTGTACGCCTTTGATACAATGAAATACCGAAAGTGAGTAATTTGAAAGCGCCATAGCATATGATATCAATAAGTAGGCCTAAC
Source organism: Allium fistulosum (assembly GCA_030737815.1). NCBI lineage: Eukaryota > Viridiplantae > Streptophyta > Magnoliopsida > Asparagales > Amaryllidaceae > Allium > Allium fistulosum. The sequence goes on along the minus strand of CM060906.1, from coordinate 295,971,510 downwards.
GTTAACCGTTTGATTGTTTACAACCGTGTATTTATGAATGTCTGTATATCTTCCAGGTAGTATTGGTATCAGTCAACTTAATTAGCAGTTCTCAGGACTGAAGTATTGTATATGAGTAGTAAAATAACATGAATTAAATGTGTGCCTACCAACCATACAATATGCGGTCAGTCAGTTTAGTGTGATAAGGTTTTTTTAAGAAAAAGGGTTTTGCATTGTTTCAGTAGTCAAATAACAATAACATAATGGAGTTACAGTGAGTCAGGTAGTGGACTTTAGTCGAGATATTCAATACTAAATTTATAATCTCTATAAAAAGTAGCAATTGCGGTAGCACCAATCTAACGCTTATATCCTGTCAATATCAACTTATGTCGAGAGACGTTTAATTATGAAGCTGACTTGAATTATTCGGTCATTTTTTGTAAAGAACGAGTCAGTATAGAAGGGTCAATGAGATTGGTTATACTAGGTTATCAAACTGAAACAACTAAAATGGTCAAATCCATACCTGACGAGGTTTGTAATGTCTTAAATTAAATATATGGAGATATATGTATATTTAAACATCATAATAGCAAACAATCATCATTCATTCATCGTTCTGCACATATATCCAGCATATAGGAGCTTGTGAAATTATACACATCCTCAAAGTTCACAAAGGTATGTTCTCATGATCTCATGACCCAATTTTTGTTCTCAAGTAGATTAATTTTCAACTTGAACACTGCACGATTCTTCTAAAAGACAGAATATGCTTGATTTTAAGTAGCTTTTGGTAATGGGAATGCATGCCGACTTTCCATCAAGTTTATTTTGATAATAAATAGAAAATTGATCTAAAAATCCTAAAAGACGGAATCGACTAATAAAGTAGCTCAAAAATCAAACAAAAAATGGTTTTCACGCTTAGATGAAATCACAGCTTAGAATTCCAAACTTGCTAAAAGCCTAAGAGTGTATAATGCTTATATTCTGAACTTTATATAATTTGCAGCTATAGGTTTGCAAAAAATTATGGTAGTTCATAATTTGAAACTAAGCGACTTAGTCGCTAATTCATTCAGATTGTGTTTCACTTTTAATATTATGGTCAGTGATATAGTTCGACCATGCTAAAAAAGGTTGTATTTCTATATATATTTTTTCTAGTTCAAAATACCTTTAATTCTTTCTTATATCTACGTCTAGTTTATTATTTCGTTTATTGCCAGCCATTATTTTCATGGATATTCCTAATTACTCAATTCAATGGTAGGTACACGGTACTGTACGTGGTTTTATTTGTCCATTAGCTCAATATTTGATTGCATCTGGTTCATCTTGACCCACCTGACTTGTTTATTTTCTTAATGATCAAGCAAAGACAATCTACCACAAGAAATGAAAGATCAACCCCTACTACCGACAGTAACCTTTTAGGACGAAATAAATCGTACAAATTCATCATCGTGGCTAAAGCTGGTGATGGACCTGATCCTCCTGGATCCACAAGTAGGTATTTGCTCCTGACCTTTATATTTGAAAAGACTGCAATTTCCAATAACTAGTTTATGATCAATTTGTTTATTTTGCAATCAAGTGACCCTTGAATATTATAATTGTTGGAATCAGTTAGCTAGTTAGTTTGTTTTCAAATGTCAATCATACTAGTGGATACAAGATCACCTGTGAATTATGATGCAGTAGAGAATTGATCATTTATACCCCGATGATCAGAAAGTCCGTATTTTGTTTTTGTTAGGTCAGACAAGAAGTATTAAACTGGATTTTATTATCTCAAGCTTCATGATAAAAAAATCATAATTTTGGTGATTGTAATAAATTCTCGACTGCCTATTTTTGTTAATGAGATCTAGAGTTCTTTGAAAATGTTTTTTCCCCCTCTCTGCTGCGATGCTGATCTAACACCAGCTCTTTGCATAGATGCTTGCAATGCATATTCCTTAAACAATTAGGATACTTATACAATTCATTGGTAAATAAAAACATATTTCTCAACTTGTTTATTCCATATAAAATTGGACATAATTTTGTCTCAGGTGAACAATAAATAAGATGGTCGCCAACGTCTGTGGACAGTTTTGTCATGATATGTTCTGTTGTCAAGTGATATGTATTCGGTAAAGTAATCACTATAACTAGGTCTTTTCAGCGTTAACTTATTTCTCGTTTCCATTTTTTTTTCACAGTAATAGGACCTGCACATATTGTAATATAATCTAGGTAAATTTCCTCACTCATGCTTGTCTGTCATATTACCTAAAATGGATGGACAGGAGAATTTTAGAGTAACTACTAACACACACACACACACATGTATGCATGCATGTGCACGCTCACATACACAGCGGAATTGGGCCCTGTAAAACTTGTAATAATAATGATAATGAATTAACTAAGTTTATAATACTAATACTAATCATAATAATGACGACAACAATAACAACAACAATCATAACAGTAATAACAACAATAAATAGACTAAGTTTATAAAAAATTAACTAAATTCATAATAATTAACAAGGTTTAGAATAATAATAATAATAATAAAGTATAAAGTATTAACCAAGTTAACTAAGTTTTATAAAAATTAACTAAGTTTATAATAATAATAATAATAAAATATAAATTAACTATAAGTTTTATAAATATTAACTAAGTTTATAATAATAATGATGATGATGATGATGAATTATATAATATTAATCAAGTTAACTAAGTTTTATAAAAATTAACTAAATTTATATAATAATAATAATAATAAATTAACTAAGTTTATTTAAAATTAATTTCATTAATTAAGTTTTATAAAAAATAAATAAATTTATAAAAATTAACTAAATTTCATAATAATTGACTAAGTTTAGAATGATAATAATAATATATAAAATATTTACCAAGTTAACTAAGCTTTATAGAAATTAACTATATAATAATAATAATAGTAATAATAAATTAACTAAGTTTATTTAAATTAATTTCATTAATTAAGTTTTATAAAAAATTAAACAAGTTTATAAAAATTAACTATATTTCATAATAATTAACTAAGTTTAGAATAATAATAACGATAATAATAATAATAATAATAAAGTATTAACCAAGTTAACGAAGTTTATAATAATAAAAATAATATTAATATGAATTAACTATAAGTTTTATAAATATTAACTAAGTTTATAATAACGCTAATAATAATAAATTATAAAATATTAACTAAGTTAACTAGGTTTTATAAAATTAACTAAATTTATATAATAATAATAATAAATTAACTAAGTTTATTTAAAATTAGTCTCATTAATTAAGTTTTATAAAAAATTAAATAAGTTTATAAAAATTAAATAAGTTTATAGTAGTAGTAGTATTAATAATAATAATAAAAATTAACTAAGTTTATGTAAATTAAAATTAACCAAGTTTATAATGATAATAATAAATTAACTAAGTTTTATAAAAAATTAACCATATTTATTTCAATTAACTAAGTCTCCTCATTTGCAGTTTCATTCGATGTGGATACTTCATTTTCCAATTTTATAACACTAATAGATAACTAAGTGTCGAGTCGAATGCCTTTAGGATTCTGTCTGCTTCACCGAGAGAAATCAGTAATACATCCATACGGACATGTGCGATTGTCGTTTCTGTCAGGACCATGATCCTACAGTGATTTCTTTTCTGAATTTGATATCCTCAGTGCTACAGTGCTCATTTCTGTCAGGACTACGGTCCGTACTGATTTCTTTTCTGAACTTGATATCCTCATTTTGTTACATGCTCAATGTGTGTTTGTCTCTGTGTGTTTATAAGCAAAGTGGATTATCTGCTTTTAAGTATTTAGGGTGCTTATGACTGATAATTTGAAGTGTGAGCTTTGTTTAGAAAAGTTTATAAAGTTAGAATATCTTTGTGTTGACCTTGTATTGCAACTACTGCAGGGTGGCATGCAAACATGGAGAGACAAGGCAGAGCAGCAGCAGTTATGACAGCCCCTCCAATTGTTCAAGGTGGCATGACCCGTTAAGTAATACATTTTGTTTGTTACATGTTAAATTTCGTGTATTTTATTACAATTCAGTTCTTTTTCATATTTAGATACCTGAAGAATTGCTTGCTCAAATGTTTGGAAGTGAAGAAAATCAAACAGATGAAGGTGTAAGTCTTCTTATATGTAGAAAACTTCTCAAGCTCATGAATGGAGACGTCAGATACCTTAGAGAAGCTGATAAGTCATCTTTCACGGTCACTTTTGAGCTCGCTTCTTCCTCTGTAGCTGGTAGCAGAAGCGGTAGATCTTATTAAGTGTTGTAGTTGCATTGATGTTTTTCAGTTTCCAGTGTGTTATGTTTCGCGTTCTGTTTCTATGGTATTATTTTAGAAGTTCTGTATTGTTAACATTTAAGTTATGTTCACGTTTGAAATTTATGGTTATGTTGTTGTTTCATTTGTGTGACCGTTACAATACTGTTTTGATATTCTTGATATAGTTCTCGCATTTTTGGTTTAGAAATCTTGAAATCTGGGCACAATCGGTTCATTGTCCAAACTTTCTTTTTCATTTTATACATGACTATAATGAGCTATTGAATAAATATTTTATAGCGGCAAAATAGTGTTATAAAGATTTCCAGTTCCGTTGAGATTTAGTTGTATTATAGCGGCTATAATGAGCTATTAAATTAACGTACCATAGCGGCGAATTTGCATTATAAAACTAAGCTCAACCATAGTGGCATATTTTGTGTTATAAATATTCAACAGTTTTTTTATAACATGTCGATATACAACACTTATCAAACCGCTATGGTTGTGATTAATAGCGGCTATATGCCGCTATAAAAGACACTTTTTGTTGTAGTGATCATAAAATCATATATGGTATCAGAGCAAGAAAGCTTAACAACATTCAATCTACACGTGAAAGATTGCAAATTTTATTAACCATCAGAGAGAAATCATCATTTGGTCATCAGATTACCCATCAGAGCAATTTCATCATTTGGGTATTGAAGATTTTGCTTCAAAGAAATCACTGCCTCACCAAGAAATTATTTGGTTGCAACAGATTTCAAGTGGGTAAGCAAATTCCAGACCAGAAAAGAATCAGAAAATCAAGTTCAGAATTCAAGAAATCCATCAAAACTGCAAGAAAGTAAGTGCCTCGCTAGAAATCTATCAGAACAGCTACATCATATTGATTTGGCTGCAACATACCTAATCTTCCTCCAATTTAGAAGCATTTTTTGTATCTGAAAAGTTCTGAACTTTCAAGTCCTTCTTGAATCAAAGAAGCTTCAACATGCCAGAAGGCAATGGTAGTTCTGCCACTTCAGATGATTCATCTAACCCTCAAAAAATAACCACAGCAATGGATGAAGAATAAAATGCACTCGTGAGAAATAAAAATGGGGACTTGGTTCAACCAACAGAGCACAAAAAAATAGTTGGATACAAGTGGACTTACAAGTTAAGGAAAAATACAAATGGAACAGTTGTCATATATAAAGCAGGATTAATTGCAAAAGGATATACTCAAGAGCATGGCTTTGACTTTAATGAAACATTCTCACCAGTAGTCAAGCCAACAACTATTAGAATCATTCTAACCATAGTATTATACAAAAAGTGGAATATCTAACAGTTAGATGTCAAAAATGCATTTTTAAATGGTGTCTACAAGAGAAAGTATATATGGAACAACCACTTGGTTATGCACAAAATAAGAATTATGTGTGCAGATTAAACAAAGCTATATATGGTCCTAAACAAGCTCCAAGAGTCTGGTTTGATAAACTGAAAGCCACTTTATGTAATACCGGATTTCAATCTACCAAATCTTACAATTCATTATTCATTAAAGTTAATTTGCTAATGGCTTGCTATATTCTGTTTGTGAGTCTACAAAAGCAGTTTATGGCTTTTGCCCATTTGACAGTAAGTACAAACATATGGTAAGACAGGATTATCAAAAGAAATTCTATTTTCTGTAAGAACCTGTTTTACAATGTTTGCATTGGGATGACCAAGTTTATAATGCCATAGATCAAAGACATTTCTATTTCTTTTTATTTGTGATACTTCAAAAAAATTACAACATTTTCTTTACAGGATTTCTGCAATTAACCAGATTAAACTTGTATGATCCTTTGACTACATTACCCTACAAAAGAATTTCTTTAGTTAGTATGTCTCTACCTAAACAATACTTAGGATAAAATTCAAAATAGACATTATTGTCATTTGGAAATTATGATACACTCATAAGATTCTTCTTTATACTAGGTATTCTTAATAGATTATTGAGATATAACTGTCTTTCACCTTTTATAAGCATTACCAGTATGAGTAATCTTAATAGTCTCACCATTTCTCATGCATATTGACTGTTTACCTCTGTACTCCTTGTTGCCTAGGTTTAAATTGTCAAGATTGCTTGTGATGTGATTGATTGCTCCTGAATTAGGATACTAGGCTTTATCTTGAATGTGTTCAAGCTTGGTAATCTCACTCAGGTAATGATTTCTGTCATTATCTGATTGATTATTTGAATCTTGGTTCACTTGTGCTATATTTGCACCGAGATTGTCATTTCTTTGATTATTTGAGTTCTGGCCTGGTACATAGTTAACATTGAATCAGAAATAATACTTTGGAGAAGATTTTAAAAGGAAAGCGTAAAGTAAATCATATACCTGCCACTTACCAAGTTGCTGATATATTAAAAAAAGCACTTACAACAAGGAACTTTACTCACTTTCGAAGTGAGTTGAAAATTGAACAAAGCAGCAACAAGTCAGATAGAGACTTAAGCAAGGAACTCAAAGTCGCAGATTCAAACAAGTGAAGATTCAAGCAGCCATAAGCAACCCTGACATCATCAAGTTATGAAGCTACATAGGATCTAAGAGAATCTAAAGAATTGAGAAGATTTTCTGAGGCAATTTTGACCGATTGAAGTTGCGGCTCAAATTTGGGAAGAGCAATCCCTAACCCTAATGTCGATTTGAGGGGGCGAGTTAGAAATGAGCAGTTGTCTAAACGAGAACATGTTCTATCTCAAAAGCAAAGTGGGTCATCAAATACAACCAGAGTCTAAACGGCCCATGTACGACCCAAATGTATTTTAATTCGTATTATGCAACAGCTATAAATACAAGCAATGTAACATAGATCAAGTATGAATATACAATCAATCTCACTTCTTCTTTCACATGTATCAATTTTGCAATATCACATTTCATAATAAATCATAAAATCTTATACTAACAATCTTAGAATAAAATTTTTAGAAATTTCATGACTTTAATACCGATGAAAAATAAAGTATTTACTAAAATCATAGTTAAATAACAATTATAAATTTTATTCACTGCTACAAATATTTTCTTACAAGCACATTAAAAATAAAAACATAATGCTCAACCCCTCAGAAATTGATTTGAAAGCTTTTCTAGTTGTCCTTGGTCTACAAAAGAAGCAACAAAAATTGCTCATGCATGATCACAAACATTTAAAACAAATAACATAATAAAGATACTAAATATCAAAGATAAATGAACTAAATATAAAACTACTTATCTGAAACGAGATAGTTGATACAACACTTTGTACCGACCAAAATGAAGTTTATGTACATCTCTTTGTTAAGCATTGACAAAGTGGCAAAACATGGACCACAATAAGTTACATCAAAGTAGAAAATAAAAACAGTAATTGGATAATTAGAACTTTGCCAAGCTCCAACAACCAGACTCCACCCTAATCAATTCAAAAACCGACAAAAAACTTCTTTTGATCATTACCTGACTGCTAATGTTATATGTAACAACCCGAAATTTAAGCTATAATAATTAATTAAAGAATTAATCAAATGATAAAATAACTTTGTGAAATTATCAGAATTAATCCATAGGAGTTGCACCATTATGTCCGTGGTAATTTTTTGGTCGATTTCGATATATAGAACGTCAGAATCCGAGCTAATATGAACAAGATATGAATTAGACGAGAATAAGAAGAAAAAAATAAAATAAATGGGCTAGGTCGACCACCAGGTCGACCTAACCATCACCTAGGTCGACCGGCCGATCGACCTAAGGGAGGGGCGGTCGACCTGTAGGTCGACCCACCTACGTTATTGTGCGAAGAATTAAATTCTTCGAGTACAGGCGATTTTAACACGCCATTTACATTCTTTTAGCTCATCTGGTCCCTTCGTGCTTCCATCTGATAGCTCTTATTCAGCCTATGACGTATCTAACGGTCTGAGATCCACTTCTACCCCTATAAATAAGATTATATGCCTAACATTTTTTCTCATTCTAAGATTTTTTCCAATTGGGTTCACCTTTTCAGGAAGGACCCTAAACGGATAAAATTTCCAAGGAGGAAATCGTTTTAAATAAAAATATTTAACATTCCTAAGTGGATCCGGGAAGACCTGAAGGGAAGAGCTTAGGACCACAGGTGAGTGATTGTAATTATTTTAGATTTATTAAAGTAATTTAAAATAATAGGGTTTCCAATAGTTGTAGTTTTACTACGATTTTTTAAATAACCTTTTTAAGTAGTTTATTTACAATTTTTAGAATTATTTTCAGTCTATTTCTTTTAGCGATTCTTTTCAGTTAATTTTAGTTTATTTCTGTTAATTATAGCTTTTCCATTTATTTACAGTTTATTTACAGTATTTTAATTTATTTACTGTTATTTATACGTAATTTACATCGTTTTCCTACGCTTTGGATTTTCTTCTATTTTCAGTTTTCTTTTATTTCTCCTTCTTCTTCGCGTATAGATTAGAATAGATTAAACGCGAATATGGATTAAAATTATAAGAATACTGAAATAACGGAAGATAAGATGTAAATTGTAAAGACTATAATAAAAATGGAATTAAGACTGAAATTGAGCCTAATTATGATATTAATGTTAGAAATGGACTAATTAAAGATAATTGGCCTAGTTATAACTTAGAATTATAACTAAAAAAGAGTATAAGATAAAAGAGGTTTATTTTCACACTTAGACCTTGGGTTAAGTAATAAGCATGATTATAACGTAGGTTATAATAAGAAAAAGAACGGAATGAGGCTTATTTTAAGACTTGGGATAAATTAATAAGCAAAGATAACAGTAAAGGTTTATTTAAATAATTTATCTAAGTTAATAAGCAAAGATGAAAGTAGGACCTATACCAAAAAGCATTCCCTATTAGATAAAATGGTAGTCTCACATTAACCTGAAGTGAGATGAGGGCATGCTTATGCTAATAATGGTAGTAATTGGTCAAACAGAAGTCCAAATCATGGGGGATTTGGACAAGGGGCGCAACTAGATATTGTTTGGGTGACGGGCCAGCACCAACAGCATTTCCTCTGTTTTTCTATGGACACAGTGTTTCACATAATCCTGAAGTGAGATGAGGTGCACGCTTATGCTGGAGCACATGTGATAAGAAGACTCAATAGGTGGAGCAACAGGTAGCATTAGCATGGTGGAAGTTACGCGTGCGACTTCCATTTCGGTGCTCAGTAATCGCTATGAGTTCCAAGCGCTTAGTATGTGTGCCTTTTGTAGGCACCATTGCCTTCTGTGTAGGGAGCTATATAACGTCTAGTTCACAGTAGATACTTTGTATGTCATTCGTAGGCACCATTTCTGTACGGGGAGCTATATAGCGTCCAGTCCGCAGTAAGGTCTATGGAGTAGGAGGCCGATCAAAGGGTAGAATTAGGATTTCAGTCTAATTATAGGATTAGGAATTCAGCCTAATCAAAGCAGCTATCAAAGACAAGTACAAACAATCAAAGTTAATTAATTTAGTTAATTCGTATTTATTTCCAGCTTATTCCTTCTTCCTATTTCCTTTGTTCCCTTTTATACACTAGAACTGTTGTAAAGTCTATTACTTTTACTTTGCTTAAAGATTCTAGTAATTACTATCATTCACCAGACTTTTAGTCAGACCCACTCCTATATTTTTCCTTTTTCCCCCCATAGGCAATCAGGGGCAAGGAAGGTAGACCGTAGCTTCTTGGAGACTTGTTGGAGATTCTATCATGTATTTCTTTCCTTCAGTTTAAGTTTTTAGTTCTTTTGATGAGCTGGTATTTTGAGAGGGATGTATTGTACTCTGATATTATTTGAGACTTTGGTTTTTGATTTCACGAAACTTGTATGGGTATTTTGTCATATGGGTATTTGGTGACTTATTTTTATCATCTTATATTATGGAATTTGATTTTTAGTAAAATACTATAATTGTCTCCGCTGTGTTACTATTATTATTATTATTATCTAATTTTTGTCTTGTAAATTTTAGTCTCTGTTAGTTTTAGTTATACCTACAACGCACCATGCCTTTTAGTATGTCCTTTTGGGTATACTAAGGGATGTGAAGTGTTTCATTTGGTATCAGAGCCTAAGGTTACAGGATTCCTAAAATTTTATTTTAAAGGTAAAGTATTTTTCAAAATAACTTGTTTTAAAAGTAGTTTTCAGAAAACAACTCTTAGAATTAGTTTTTAAGTATAAAAGAGTTTTTATAAAAATCCCCTCAAAGTCTAGTTCAACCTTCTTTCGATTCTTTCAAGCCTAAGTTTCCTTTTCTTTACATAGTATGGCTGACTGGTTCCGTAGAGCTACAGTACAAGAGGTGCAAGGGTAAGTGCCCAATACAACATCGGTAGGTGGAAGTCCCTTTAATCCACTTACACGAGCCGATTTTTCTAAGCTATGCAAGGACTTCGCTAGCATAGGGGGCAGAATGTTTTTTGGCATGGAGGATTTCGAGGAGACACAAGCTAGGTTGAAGGATATGGATCAAAGGTTTAGGCGGTTAGGTTTGGAGGACCGACAGCGAATTCAACCTACATATTGGCAGCTGAAGGGAGAACTTAAGGAGGTTCCTACTAAGAAGCAGCGGTGGAAGGACAAGAAAGATAAGGACAAGAGGAAAGAGGAAGGCCCTCAAAAGAAAATCAAGAAGGGAGCGAAGTGCCATAGTTGTGGGATTATTGGTCATTACGCAAGAAAATGCAAGAAAGAAAAGATGAAGGGAAAGTGTTATACTTGCGGACAGCTCGGTCACTTGAGTAGGAATTGTTCCCAGAAGACAGGACAGGGAGCTAGTACACCGGTCGCGCAGATTGAGGCGTTAGACGTAGCACCTTCAGGCAGCATTCCGGATAGAGGTAGGAAAGTCATAGTTGAAGGTTTGATTTCTATTTCTGATTTTCCCATTCGAACTCTATTTGATTCTGGAGCATCACACTCTTTTATCTCTAGTTCTCTTGTGGATTGTTTGCACTTAGACATTTCTTTAGTAGTAGACCCCATTGTTGTTTCAAACCCTATAGGAGGATCGGCACACTTGCCTATGGTTTGTAGGAGTTTGAAAAAAAAATTATCCTAGGCATAGAATTTTATTGTGACACCTATGTATTGGGATTCTCGGGGTATGGGATGATTTTAGGGATGGATTGGCTATCCACATATGGAGCTATATTAGACTGCGAGAGGAGAGTCGTTAGACTAGAGACATGCAGCAGTAGGACTCTCGAGGTTTCTTGCGACCCGCTAGGGTCAGTCATGTTGAGTTTCCTTTATTCCCTCGATTCATCATCATCAGAGTTAGATTTGGTTCCTGTTGTCAGAGATTTTCCATACGTCTTTGAGGAGGTTAGAGGACTACCCCCTAAGAGAGAGATTGACTTCAGGATTTATTTGACTGATAATTCTAAGCTAGTAGCATTACCCATGGCACTTAGGGAGAGGAAGGAATTGAGAAAGCAAGATCTGTGAGCTTTTGGAGAAAGGTTTCATAAGAAGAAGCATATTGGAGTAGGGAGCATCAGTCGTCTTCACTACTAAGGCGGATGGTTCCCTTCGACTTTGCGTAGACTATAGGGAGTTGAGTAAGCTCACGAAGAAGAATCGTTATCCACTTCCTAGGATTGATGATCTTTTTAACCAGTTAGTTGGCTCTCCGGTATTCTCCCGGCTTGATTTAGCTACAGGATTTAATCAGCTTAGGGTCGCTGATGACAGCATTAATAGGACCGCATTTAGGACACCCGATGGATTCTTTGAGTGGTTGGTTATGCCTTTTGGGCTAACCAATGCCCCAACCTGCTTCATAGATTTGATGAGCCGAGAGAAGTCCTAAATAAGTTTGTGGTTGTATTTGTGGACGAAATTTTGGTGTTTTCAAAGAGTATGAAAAAGCATGATATTCATCTTGAGGAGGTTCTTCGTACGCTCTGCGATCATCGATGGAAGGCAAAATTCTTGTAGTAACACTTTTGGCATAAGAAAGTGTGTTTCTTTGGCATAGAGAAGGTCTACACATGGGAAAGAGTTTGAGAAACGGTTTTGTACATTTAGGTTCAGATTGTGAAAATCCAAAGAGTGGTAGGCAAAGATTAAAGATGTACAATAGATGCAGTTGTTAAGAAAAGGAGAAAGGCCACGTGTAGATAATTGCAGAAATTAAAATTGCCTCAGAAAAGTGGATTTAACGGTAATGCCATAAGATAAATATAGGCATACAAGAGGAACAAGAATATAAGACTTTAGTAAGGAAATGGAATTACCAAAATTTAGGAAGGGTACTCCTTGGGTAGTGAGAAGAAAATCCACCTTATGTTTAGCTTAATAGAATATAATTGTTAGAATTGAAAATTTTCATTGTTAATATTTTCTTTTAGGAAATAAATATTGGGTTTTTGAAAAATGGTATGAAATTTAAATTGGTTTTTATATGATATAAATTTTGTTAAAAGTAAGATTCTTTTTGAAGAATTATAGCTCGCTAGTTTCTTTGTAGATAAAAAAAGATTTTAAATATAAAAACCTAGAGGTTATAAGTATCGAAAACGTAGGTTACAACATTTATTGTGGTAATAGATATTTTCGTGAAAAGTAAAAGGAGCATAGACTATAGCACTATTGTTATAGTAGGTGACTTCCAAAGGAAATGTTTTTACATAGTATATGAGGTTTATTAGTATTTATTTTAATTGAATCCATACACTAATATTTTTGGGTTGTAGTAACAGTGTTTTACGCGACATCTATTTTGACCCACATAAAAATGTGTTTTGAAGAAAATTTTCAAGTATAGAAATAAAGTGGTTTGTAAGTACACTAAATATTTAAATAAGTATGAGGAAATGTTTTCTAGTTATGGATATATTAAAAGCAGTTTTGAAAATGAGTTTTTTTTGAAAAGAAAAGTGTAGGTTAAATATTAGGAAATTAGTAAATTTCATAGAAATTGTCTATCATAAGAGAATATAAATAAAAAATACTTTAATCTATTGGAAATAAATGAATAATGATAATATTTTCTATGAAACCAAATTATAAATAAAGATGTTTTATGCAAGTTATAAGGAATATGTGAAAGAGATATACAAGGTATGGAAAGCACCATATTTTGTATAGCCTATTTCAAAAAATATAAAATAAGTTTCTTATAATTTCACATAAACATAAAATCCTCTTTTAAAGGATTCATAGAAGGTTTTACCATTAATAGTTTCTCATAAGAGAAAGTAGTTCCAATACATTAGGGTATAAAACTGTTAGGTGTCATAAGAAGATGTTTAAAGATATTTTAAAGGATAATGGTTTGGTGAAAAAGTAAATAAGTTTTTGGAAATGAAAAACTTAATAAAAGTAAAATTTGAAAATCCAAATTTTTATAGAAAGCTGTAAAAGGCTTTAAAAGAAAATGAGGAATAAGTTTTAGACTTAAATTTTTGGAAGTTTTCCCCTCTAGGTTAGGGGAATAATGTTAAGTAACCAAGTATTTTTGAATTTAATAGGAACTTAAAGATAACACTTTTAAAGACAAAGATTTTGGGATTTGATGTTTTAAAAATTTAGAAACCTCATTTTTTTTAAAATAAAGTGATAAATACCAACCAAACTCTTAAATGTGGAGTAGATAGGAATCATTTCCTAGGTGTAACGGAAAAGGTGTAAGGCTATAAAGGAGACAGCAGTAATTACTTTTGAAAGTAATAATATAGTTTCCATAAAGTATATAGGACCCTAGTGAGAACCTAGGAATGTTGATTCATGTGAGCAGACTAAAGAAGAACAGTAAAATGGAGTTAGTAAAATTGTAAGACACGCATGGTTGAGAATGGATATTCTTGATTTTGGAAGAACTTGGGAGAAGCATCTTTCTTTAGAGGAATCCACATAAGATAGTAGTTCCTAAGCTAGCATTGGAATGGTACATTCCAAAGCTCTTTATGGAGGACGCGCAAGTCGCTTTCATGTTGGATAGAGTATACAGGTTAAAAAGACTTCGGAAAAAATTAAATTGATTAGGAGAAAATGCGTAGGTCTTATCCACATCTCTCTTTAGTAGTAAACTTCGAATTTTCTATTTCCGTCCTTAATTTTGAATAGGTTCTTTCCTTTATCATCCTTTGGGAGGGTAGAACTGAGGATTTAATACCTATGGATGGTAGGATTTGATGTAAACATGTTATTAGAACATGTTATGAATGATGGATGCAAGTGGTTGCAAGTGTTTGCTAGTAGATGTTGTAGATGCATATACTTACACTAGGCACCATTGTCTCTTAGGGATCGGCCTAATTAGGACACTAGAGCATATGCATATGGATGTGTGCGCATTTGCTTTTTTATTTTCATGGTTGCTATAGATGGATGTTTATCACATGGTTGTTGCGTTTGGATGATGATTGAAGCACGCATATAGAACTATCAGTTATCATTAGGAATTTTTGCATTCATTTGGATACATAGCACAGACATGATTGCATAAAAGGAGGTCAACTGAATCAGTGGGCCGCCTAATCTTTTGCATTAGTTAGTAACATTAACACTACACTAATCACATAAGTATCATAAATTGCATTAGAAAAACTTAAGGATAATGGATGAATGGATGATGGTTGAGTAGTTGGTTGTAGAACTTGGATGAAAACATTAGCTCATTCTTTTATCCTTAGAGATTTCAGGGACGAAATCCTTTAAGGCGGGGAGAATGTAACAACCCGAAATTTAAGCTATAATAATTAATTAAGGAATTAATCAAATAATAAAATAACTTTATGAAATTATCAGAATTAAGCCACGGGAGTTGCACCATTATGTCCGTGGTAATTTTCTGGTAGATTTCCATATATAGAACGTTAGAATCCGAGCTAATATGAACAAGATATGAATTAGACGAGAATAAAAAGAAGAAAAAAATATATGGGCTAGGTCGACCACCAGGTCGACCCAGGGGAGGGGCGGTCGACCTGTAGGTCGACCCGCCTACGTTATTAACACGTCATTTACATTCTTTTAGCTCATCTAGTCCCTTCGCGCTTCCATCTGATGGCTTCTATTCAGCCTATGACGTAGTTGCATCCTATTCAATCCCCAAATCTAACGGTCTGAGATTCACTTCTACCCCTATAAATAAGACCCCGGGCCTAACACTTTTTCTCATTCTAAGATTTTCTCCAATTGGATTCACCTTTTCAGGAAGGACCCTAAACGGAATAATTTTCTAAGGAGGAAATCGTTTTAAATAAAAATATTTAACGCCAAGTGGATCCGGGAAGACCTGAAGGGAAGAGCTTAGGACCACAGGTGAGTTATTGTAATTATTTTAGATTTCTTTAAGTAATTTAAAATAATAGGGTTTCCAATAGTTGTAGTTTTACTATGGTTTTTGGAATAACCTTTTTAAGTAGTTTATCTACAGTTTTTAGAATTATTTTCAGTCTATTTCTTTTAGCTATTCTTTTCAGTTAATTTTAGATTATTTCTATTAATTATAGCTTTTCCATTTATTTACAGTTTATTTACAGTATTTTAATTTATTTACTGTTATTTATGCGTTATTTACATCTTTTTCCTACGCTTTGGATTTTCTTCTATTTTCAGTTTTCTTTTATTTCTTCTTCTTCTTCGCGTATAAATTAGAATAGATTAAACGCAAATATGGATTAAAATTATAAGAATACTGAAATAACGGAAGATAAGATGTAAATTGTAAAGACTGTAATAAAAATGGAATTAATACTGAAATTGAGCCTAATTATGATATTAATGTTAGAACTGGACTAATAAAAGATAATTGGTCTAGTTATAACTTAGAATTATAACTAAAAAAGAATATAACGTAAAAGAGGCTTATTTTCACACTTAGACCTTGGGTTAAGTAATAAGCATGATTATAACGTAGGTTATAATAAGAAAAAGAACGGAATGAGGCTTATTTTAAGACTAAGGATAAATTAATAAGCAAAGATAGTGAAGATAATAATAAAGGCTTAGTTAAATAATTTATCTAAGTTAATAAGCAAAGATGAAAGTAGGACCTGTACCAAAAAGCATTCCCTATTAGACAAAATGGTGGTCTTACATTAACCTGAAGTGAAATGAGGGCACGCTTATGCTAATAATGGTAGTAATTGGTCAAATAGAAGTCCAAATCAAGGGGGATTTGGACAAGGGGCGCAACTAGATATTGTTTGGATGACGGGTCAGCACCAACAGCATTTCCCCTATTTTTCTATGGACATGGTGTTTCACATAATCCTGAAGTAAGACGAGGGGCACGCTTATGCTAGAGCACATGTGATAAAAAGACCCAATAGGTGGAGCAACATGTAGCATGAGCATGATGGCAGTTACGCGTACGACTTCCATTTCGGTGCTTAGTAATCACTATGAGTTTCAAGCGCTTAGTATGTGTGCCTTTCGTAGGCACCATTGCCTTCTATGTAGGGAGCTATATAACATCTAGCCACAGTAGATACTTTGCGTGTCATTTGTAGACACCATTTCTATGTAGGGAGCTATATAGCGTCTAGTCCGCAGTAAGGTATATGGAGTAGCAGGCCGATCAAAGGGTAGAATTAGGATTTCAGCCTAATTATAGGATTAGGAATTCAGCCTAATCAAAGCAGCTATCAAAGAGAAGTGCAAACAATCAAAGTTAATTAATTTAGTTAATTTGTATTAATTTCCAGCTTATTCCTTCTTCCTGTTTCCTTTGTTCCCTTTTATATACTAGAACTGTTGTAAGGTCTATTACTTTTGCTTTGCTTAAAGATTCTATTAATTACTATCATTCACCGGACTTTTAGTCTGACCCACTCCACTGTTTTTCCTTTCCCCCCCATAGGCAATCAGGGGCAAGGAAGGTAGACCGCAGCTTCTTGGAGACTTGTTGGAGATTCTATCATGTATTTCTTTCCTTCAGTTTCAGTTTTTAGTTCTTTTGTTGAGCTGGTATTTTGAGAGGGATGTATTGTACTCTGATATTATTTTAGACTTTGGTTTTTGATTTCACGAGACTTGTATGGGTATTTTGTCATATGGGTATTTGGTGACTTATTTTTATCATCTTATATTGTGGAATTTGATTTTTAGCAAAATACTATAATTGTCTTCGCTGTGTTACTATTATTATTATTTTCTGATTTTTGTCTTGTGAATCTTAGTCTCTGCTAGTTTTAGTTATATCTAAAAAGCACCATGCCTTTTAGTGTGTCCTTTTGGGTATACTAAGGGGTTTGGGGTGTTTCATTATATGTACTTCCATTGACAAGGTTTCCAATCAACATCGGATGGTATTTAAAAATGGATATTATTAAAGGTTACTTACTAAAACCGTTATTTATAGTGTAAAATGTTGAAAGACTAAGAAAGTAATATATAATGCAAGTATAGTAAATAACACAACATGTAGTGTAACAACCCGTCATTCCGAATACACCGATTCAATGCTTAAAATGACGTTCGAACCCGCATTGAGCCAAGAAGAACGGATCGTTAGGTTTAGATAGTTTGTGTAGTAGGGAGATAAACATAAATTTTTAAAATAATTTTTACTTCAGATCTCACAATGGTAAAAATAAAATATAGATAACTAAAATATCTTTGCTAAAACAATAGTGTTCAATATAGGAAACAAAGTAGGGAAAGTTCCTGATAACCAACTGGAAATATAAGTAAGTTTTTGGCTGACTAGTACAATAAGTTACATATAGAATGCCTATAAATAAGGTTACTCCAAAGCGCATAGTCACCTCCTCCACGTATCTTAGTCTCGTCACATCACCTTACTGTCCCATCAACCTGTTAGTAGGTATAGAGAGGGGTAAATAAAGGAGTTCATACATAGTTTGGTGATTAAGAAATATCACTTCTTGCATAGTGTCAATAGGAAGATAAATTACAATTTATAACGTACACAACCTAATGTTATTTATTTATCTACACACGTTCACCTACATTAAACAAATTAACCTGCTGATAAAATATAGGGTAATAACCTATAACACGCCTATAATACGATAACAACCCACGTAGATTCAGCCAAAAGGTTAGACGTTCTAAAACTAGGTAAACCAATAATAACCGAGTATACAATCTTGAAAATAGACCACTAATATAATACATCGAGTATACAATCTTGAATGTACGCCACCTAACGATACATCGAGTAAACAATCTTGATGGTATACCGCATGTACAATATAATACGTCGACTATGCAATCTAGATGGTAAACTAATATGTCCTACGCTTCATATCATTCAACTGATATCATACAAGCAGGCCCGACCCAAATAATTTACTGCCTAGCCCAAAATGAAGATTCCATGAAGAAAACTGTTATGTCAAAATTCGTTGCCTCTACAAGACTTGAACACAGCACATTATGGAGCAAACAGTGGGCATTACCGCTGAACTACAACTTCAAACATTTGTAAATTTTAACTAGTTCTTTATATTTAAATACTTTATAACTCAAATATTAGTAAATTTTGCCTCGACCTAGTGGGTTGCCCCAGCCCATGGCTTGGTGGGCTGCCCTCTGGGCCAGCCCTGCATACAAGGATCAAATAAAAAATTGATTCCTTGTAGGTACATCGGCTGAATGACATAAATCCCACTAATATGGATACCCCCATTCTTCCAACAATTAACATACTAAAATGTGTAAGCGTCGCGCTAAAAGTAACAATAAGAGCAATCTAATTTCGATACATGTCCGTGTTGAGTGCCACATTATACAACATCATAATATTATGTGAACTCTTGAACGTTAACAAAGTAGGAAACGAATCCTCAAAACCATCCTATTTGGTTTGCACCAGGTTTAGGTTCCACCTATTCAACCATAAGCGATCAGTCGTTTGGTCAAACTCAATCAGTCGACTGTACACATAATAATATTTTATTTTCACAATGTACTAGTCTGCTGAATTAATATAATCAATCGATTGTTAAAACATTTAGTAACTGATGCCTTTAATTAGTTGACTATTTGACCTTGGAAATACGCTAATTTTACTTGGTTGGAATCGGGTCTCACTTAGGTTTTCTCGAAGCCAACTAGAGATGACAATGAGGGTGGATTAGGGTCAGTGTTTTATGGCCTAGACCCACCTTGGGTTTTTTAGACCCCTCCCTAGACCACCCTCATAGACCTGCCATGCATCCGAATTTTTGCAGTGAGCCCTGAACCCGTACGGGTCAGGGTAAATGTAACAACCCACAAATTTATCACTTTGATAAATTATATCTATTTTTAAAATATTCAAATATAAGATCTTTTAACATAAATTATGATGTTTTGAACAATAAATAAGGATGGTAAACTTATTTAGATTAATATTTACAAAAAATATATACTTTGAAAAAATATTGATAAAATAACCGAAAATCGTTTTATCGATAAACAGCTCTATAATTATCAGAAGTCGTGCATGGAGCTGGATACATACACTTATTTATCCATTTAAACATGAATGTGAAATAAAATTATATATTTTATTTTCGAAATTAAAATGCATTTATGACATCATCAATAATAGCATCATATTTAATAATTAATTTATGAATTTAAATTGAAATTTAATGACTTAATAATTATTAAAATTATTCAAATGGTTGTTTTTAAATGATAATAATTCATTTTATTAGTTCTGAAGTGATAATAAATCATTTATAATTGTTTTATGAAGATATATATTTGACTTAAAATTATAAGGAAAACAAATATCGCTTTATCGATATAACAGCACTTTCTGTAAACAACTGTTTAATACTAATTTATACGGTTTTATAATTCAAATGAGATCATTTTAATTAATTAATAATAAAGGGAAATTAGTTTTCGAATTTCATTTATATTTATATGTAAATTAATTTATAAGTGAAAATGTGACTGGGAATCGGCTTTCCGATTTTCGATGGTTTAACGAACAAAAGTTGTTCAAGGTCGTTGCAACCTGGTATATATGTCTTGTGCACATATATAACATACACATGCATACCCTAATATGTACATGAACATATATATATATATACTTATATATATATTATAAAAATATCTAAGATATTTTCACACTTAAAAAAGCAAACTTCACTTCACTCTTACACACATCAACTCACATGCATGGAGGCATAAGAGGGGAGGCTTAGCCGTGTGCCTTAAGGTGATGGAGACGGCGTGGGCAAGGGCATTTTGGTCCATGCACATTTGGATAATTATTTCCAAAATTTTCCTATTAATACCCATCCATTCTTTCATCATTTTAACACCATTATGCATCTTCTTCTTTCTCTTTCTCAAGCTATTTTAATGGCTTCTCTACTTTGGAAATTTATGAAGAAAAATAATGGAGAAAAAATTAAATTAAAATAGTATCCATACACACACACACATATACATATACATATACATATACATACACACACACACACACACACATATATATATATATATATATATTGTCAAATCCACTTCAAAACAAGCTCAAACCACTCCTCTCCTCCTTCCAAACTCATGGCCACCACCTCTGTCATCCTTGGCTGAGCCCACCTCCACTTGTGAGCTTAGGTCGTGGTAATCCAAAGGTCCTGGGCTCGATTCAATAAGCTTTGATTCGATCGTAGCAAAGCTATAGTCCGTTTTCATAAGCCTAATATCCAATGAAGGTGAGAAACTCTATTTATATTATGATATACTGGATGATATATATGTTTGTTGTGCTTGGTTATGATGGTTGTTTATCATATTTGAATAGGATAATATGTTTGTTTGGATGTGTAAACAATTCATGTTTAATACACGTCGAATATCACAAAAGAAATCCCTTTCCTTTAATAAATGAAATGGTTTATATGAGATTGTCAAACCTCTTTAAAATGATTTTAAATGATTTATAAATGTTTTGTAAACATTTAAAAGTGTTTCGAAAAAGTTTGGAAAGGATATGGAAAACTATTTAAGATAGGCACATCGGGTAACGGTAGTTTGCGATTTCATGCCATAGAAGATTAAACCCATTTATAGAATGGAATCGGTGTCGGAATTCTTTAGAATAAGAATTTTCTGAACTCTTATAATCATAGTTTCAAATGAAAGAAAATGATCGATATTTCATTTAGTAGATTTTGAAATATGAGAAAATCAAGTTTCCAAAATAGTCGCGCTTTGGCAGTTCGGAAACCAAAGCGATAAATTCTATAAAATGAATATTTTTATTTCTTTAAAAATATGGAATAAATTCTATAAATATTTTAAAATGTTTTAAAAGAGATTTGAGTTACAAAAATGGATTTCTAAATGATAGAAAAGTTGGTTTGCTCAAATAAGCCTTAAAAGCACTATTCGTAGTACTTTTTTCAGCAGTTTTTAATAACTTTTAAAATATAGCTTTAAACTTAAGTATTCTTTTCCAAAAAAAGTATAAATATTTTTAAATAAATAATCAAGTGTTTTAAAAATAATTTGGAGGTTTTATAATTTATTTTAAAAGAGTTCAAATAAGCGATTTAAAGAAAATCTGTTATAATTAAGTGATTTAATCTTGGCTCTAAAAGCCGACGGGTAGACTGGATTTTTCTATTTGTGAGATCTAGATGTGGAGTGCTTAAACTAAGAAGATGTTCAGAAGCAACTAGTGCCCTGGCTCGCCTGGCCTCTTACCTAGGTGAGGGATAAATAAGGTCGAAATGTCGGAAACGAGGCAAATATAAAAGATTTAATTATTTTTTTCAAATTTAATACAACTGGATTGAATAGAAATAAACTTCTTGTACTTGGTATTAAATTTCAAGGAGCGAATCCGTACTATCCATGTGAATTTAAAAGGTGATTTCACCGTTATTCGACAAATAGTAAATGTGGAATACAGAAATTAATATTGAGTAGAATTAGTATAATTTCTATAGATTCTTTTTACTCAATAAGGTTTTTCAATGTGATTTATGAGAGATGATTTTGATTTGGTATTTCCAAAGTTAAATAGAGGTTTAATGATTCCGTATATACTAAAAAGAAATATTTTGAAGATATATATCTCTAGAAGATATTTTTTGATAAAGAGAAAGTAATTAATCAAATGATAGGCACATATTTACTCAACATCTTTTTATCGATGATTGGTCTGAAGGTACCGGGATCGAATTTGGGTGATTCCTATCCGAAAACCACTTCGAACCAATTTACGCGTTCGAAGGTGAAGACATAGAATGATAATAAATTAGAAGATGGAATGTAGGGCTGCTTGGCATGGACCTTCCAGGGAAATTTCCCATATCATATATATCTGACAGTAGTATCTTCATTTGACCTTCGATGCAAGAGCTGCTCGCTAATAATCTTAGGGGTGATTACCAACAGGATGTAGTAGGAGAGTTCCTTCGATTTGTCCTGTTCTTGGATAACTTGTATAGACGAATGTTTGACATTGCATTTCTAAAATGCACGCACATTGATTTTTACAAATGTACATCTGTTTGGTGGTGTAGGAGGCAACTCTCCTATACTCAACACCCTTTCTGAGACGTACGGGCTCAGAGGTTATACATTTGTGGAAATCAATAGTGTGTGATGGAATTGACAATGTGGCATTCAAAGTGGAATGTGCTATGTGAAAGGTAACCGTTACCTCGGGCCTCATCACCCGGAAAGTTTAAACAGGGCATGTCGTAAGGCTATGTGGTTCGCAACCATTAGGGTATGGTCATCACCTTTCTAGATTACCCTCTATATATCGGGTATGTTGTGTATGCTATGAAAGCTCTCGGATAGGTCGGGAACGACTAGGGTGATTTCATATTCGGTTTTATCCGCCACTAGATGGGTCTAAGGATAGGTCGGTCTTGCCATGTGCAGAGGTTTCAAAGGTGTTAATCCTCGGTACATCCCTCTAGAGATGTACTATATGAAAGGTAATCCCTTACCCTGCCATCGTATGGAAATCTGTTCTCTAATAAGTGCCTTCGAACTTGATTGTAGAGCCTAGTATGCTAGAATTTAATAATGTAAGAATTTCGGCTAAGATTATGTATATTTACATGAAAGTTGTTTTCAAAAGAATTTCATAAAAAATAATATTACCAGATTTTACATAGTAAAGATTTTGGTTATCAAAAGGTAAAAACTCGTTTTGTGTTTATGTGCGGTGTGGTCTTAGGAGATACTCTTGTTTTCCAATACCCATATTTCTGTGTTTCGCACACTAGTCCCATGACTGGCCTGGAGTTTCTTTTCTCTTAAACTCTGGGAGACCTATTTTTTCGGGCAGCTAAGTTGTCGGGTTTAACTTGGAGCATTGTGATAGAGCTTGAAGTCTGGAGCTAAAGATGTTCTTGTGGATGTTCTCCATTTCCATTTCTGATGCTTTAGTTTACTGATTGTATTCAGCATTTATAAAGATGGAGATTTACAACTATCCAGGTTGATTTATAAGATAAACTCAGATAAATGTATTTAAAATTTTAGCTATAAAGATATATATTGAAATAATATATGTTATTCCATTCGTGTAAGATTCTATTCTGTTTTTATTTTCTTTTTACCCTTTACTATCCGTCCTTTCGGCACTTGGTTTTGCGAGACATGAATACCGATGATGTATTAATGTTGATTTCTGACGATCCAAAGGGCGGATAGTCACATTTGGTATCAAAGCTTAGGTTCGGTGACATCTGAGCCTGATAGGGGTAAATTCTCATTAGAGGTAGGGTTAGTAATACCCTCGGATGAGTAATTCATTAATGATAGGGTAAGTGACACCCAAGAATAAGTTGAGAGTATTATATAAGAGTGTTTATCTGTTAATGATATATAAAAAATGATTTTTTTTGAAAATATGGTAAATAAAATAATTTTACCTAAGGTCATGTTTTAAATATATAATATATTTTTGAAAATATAGTTAGTATGATATTAAAGTTATAAATTGGATAATTGTTTTGAAAACAAGTTAGTTAAATCAAGAATAAACATCTTGTGATTAGAATTTCACAATTTGACTACAAGATGTTTAATAATGGTATTAGAGGATTAAGAATAGGAAGGAAAACCTAAGATTTGGATAATGAGAACATTTATCTAAAATAGTTTTTTTGGAGAACGGATTTTGAAAGTCGATGATAATAATGTTTGGAAAACATTTTGAAAAGGGATTTTTGTAAAGAGATAAAACATTTTGATAAAGATCTCAATTTGTTTCCTAAGTATTGATCAAACCTTGGTTTGAAAAGCAGTATACTTGTTAAGTTAGGATTAATACTTAGTGTCTGCTACTAAGTATTTGTGTTTATATTTTTAGAATCCATGCGGAGGGAAGTATTCAAATGGAGAAACCTTAATAGAAAAATGGGGTGAGAAAGGTGATCTAATCATTCTTTCAAGTGATGAGGAAGAACCCATAGTAGAGGAATATGATCTGTAACTCGTAGAGATAGAGATGGTTACCCGATAGCGGGAATTCTTATGGCTCCCCTAACTCCAGATCTAGTCATAATATCTCATGACGCAGAGGCCGCTCTAGTCGCGGAACGAAGGGGGATCACTGAACCCGCCAATTTAGAATTCGAACCTGAAGAAGAACCCATGGAGGAAGAGTCTGAACCAGAGGAGAACTTGAATGATGTTATATAAAATGAATCGAACCACAGTAGTAGGGGCAGCAATATCATATGGGAGATGGATGGGGATCATGTTATTTGGCGTGAGGAGTCATCAAGTTCATACCTTCATTGGGATAACATGGAAGATGATGAAGTGGAAGCTGAGGAAGAAGCCACGAAGGAATTTGAGAATCCCGGGGAGATGGGAATGCAAGGATTAGAGGAATTAGAGGAAGGGAGAATGTTGTAGGAAGTACCATTCGGTCTTGGACATGTTCTATGGAATCATCCTTGGCTACCATATGTGGAGGATGAGATACATCAAAATGAAGATGGAAATGAAGCTGATGAAAATCTATTATGTACCCAAGTAGGATTAGGATGACTTAAGGATGACCCAAGTGTGGTAGAAATGATGGATGTAAGACATAAAGTGTATAATATAATTATGATCTTTTGACTTCATTTATTTGCAATTATACAAGTCGCTTAAGAAAATTATAAGAATTCTTGATAAAGGAAACGAAGCTTAAAAGGAGAATTTTCTTTTTAAGATTAAAAAAAGTTATGAAATAAATTTTGGAAATTAAAATGGGATTTATTAACAAAGAAATTTCAAAAGAAGTTTGAAATAAAATTATAATAATATTATTCCAACTAAAGGATGATTGATTTCTTTTGAAAAGGAGATAGAAATATTTTGGGGCAAATATTTTGAAATGATTATCAAAGTGTTAAAATAAAAGATGAAAGTTTTATAGAACGTTTTCATAAAGATTTTTAAAATTAATAAGTATGTATGTTGTAAGTAGATCATTTCATCGCTTCTCATCTAAGGTTCAAGTGCGGAACTTTGAGGTGTTTACACTAGTCCGAAAAATGATTTATCACTTGATTCTTGATGACGAACATTGATGTGGGTTTGTGGTTGGATACTTGAGTTTTCTATCATGGTTGAGAGCTATGCAAGGAAAACTAAAATTATGATCGGAAAGCCTGATCGGAGTCCACACTAGAGGATCGCGGGATCAATACTAGTTTGGAAGTAAAGTTGTGGATTCGAATAGTAGATCGAATCAGATATTGTGTACGGATGATCTATATACATCGTATGGGTGTAAGTTTAAAAATAAATATTTTGGGCAAACACCTTTGGTTTTGCGTTGTAATTTCGAGGATGAAATTCTTTTAAGGGGGGAAGTCTGTAACGACCCACAAATTTATCGCTTTAATAAATTATATCTATTTTCAAAATATTCAAATATAAGCTTTTTTAACATAAATTATGATGTTTTGAACAAATAAGAATGGTAAACTTATTTAGAATAATTATTTACAAAAAATATATACTGGAAAATTATCAATAAAATAACCGAAAATCATTTTATCGATAGTCAGCTCTATAATTATCAGAAGTTGCGCACGGAGCTGGATACATACACTTATTTATCCATTTAAACATGAATATGAAATAAAATTATTTATTTTATTTTTGGAAATAAAATGTATTTATGACATCATCAATAATAGCATCATATTTAATAATTGATTTATGAATTTAAACTGAGATTTAATGATTTAATAATTATTAAAAATATTCAAATAATTGTTTTTAAATGATAATAATTCATTTTAATTAGTTATGAAGTGAAAATAAATTATTTATAATAGTTTTATAAAGATATATAATTGACTTGAAATTATAAGAAAAATTGATATCGCTTTATCGATATAACAACACTTTCTGTAAACAATTGTTAAATATTAATTTATATGGTTTTATAATTCAAATGAGTTTGTTTTAATTAATTAATAAACATGGGAAATTAGTTTTCAAATTTTGTTCACATTTATATGTGAATTAATTTACAAGTGAAAATATGAACGGGAAACGACTTTTCGATATTCAACGGTTTAACGAACAAAAGTTGTTTAGAGTTGTTGCAACCTTCTTTATATATCTTATGCACATATATAACATACACATACACACCCTAATATATACATGAATATATATATATATATATATATATATACACACACACACACATACAAATATACATATACACTTATATATATATTACAAAAACTAAGATATTTTCACACTTAAAAAGAAAACTTCACTTCACTCTTACACACATCAACTCACACGCATGGAGGCACAAAGGGAGGCTTAACCATGTGCCTTAAGGTGATGGGGAGGGTGCGGGCAAGGGCATTTTCGTCCATGCACATTTGGATATTTATTTCCAACATTTTCCTATAAATACTCATCCATTCTTTCGATAATTTTAACACCATTCATCATCGTCATCATTTTTGTCTTTCTCAAGCTATTTTAATGGCTTCTCTACTTAAGAAATTTATGAAGAAAAATAGTGGAAAAAGAAATTAAATTAAAATAGTGTATATATATTGTTAAATCCACTTCAAAACAATCTCAAACCACTCCTCTCCTCCTTCAAAACTCACGTCCACTACATCCATCATCCTTGGCTAAGCCCACCTCCACTTGCAAGCTTCATCTGTGGCTATCCAAAGGTCCCGGGCTCGATTCCATAAGCTTTGATTCGATCATAGCGAAGCTATAGTCCGTTTTCATAAGCCAAATATCCAATGAAGGTGTAACAACCCAGGGTTTAGTAACAATTAATTATCGTCAAATGACGATTAAATTGGTTGTTAATTGCTGTTTGGAATTTTTAATCAGTTGAAATTCTTTTATAAATTTGTTAAAGAGTTCTGTGGGCTTTTAATCGAATCTTGGCCTACGTTCTTTTGTCTTGGGGTGGTGTTATATCGAAACAAACCCGTCCCCCTTTATTCATTCACTTTCGCAACCCTAAAATAAACAAGAAGAAAGAAAAATGGCGGCCTCGTCCCCTTTGCGAAATTTAGGGCTTGCTCGTTCGTCGTTCGTCCCCGTGTGCTCAGATATTAGGGCTTCGATAAATTGAGGCTGCCGACTTCAATTTCTCGATCGAATGCAAAGGTGAGTGATCTTCGCTCACGTTCTAATTCAAACTATAGTTTTATAAGATTGGAATCTCCTATGTCTTCGTTCGTCTGGAATTGATTTTTGTTTCTCGTTGTCTTTGGTTTTGAATTGATTTTGCCGATGATGTTAATTGCAATTTATAGGAGTCAAACTCCTAAATTTTCGTTTGTCTGATTTTTTAATATTATACTTTCGGCCGTTTGATCATTGCTTGGATGCTTGAGATTTCACTGACTGATTCAAATTCATATATTTTCGTATAGTTTGATACTCGTTTCCCATGGCTTTGAATCTGAACTGTTCGTTTCCTTACCACCACGTCTCTGACCTGTTCAACTTTGATTTCGATCACTGGATTTGGTTTCTTGACAACCACGGCTTTTGAAACTGCTGTTGACATTATTTGGTTCTTGTTTGTAATCCCTGCGACCTTATTTTTGGTTCGAATCTTATGTGATGGCTTTGGAACTGACTGCTTCCATGACATGTGCACTGCTCACTGCTAGATTGAACTTGTTACACTTAAGTTGTTGCTTTGCTGGTCTATTGTTGTCATTTCTTGTCTGGTTCATCTTTGTAGCATTGACTTGATATCATTATTTCAATGTTTCTAATGTTCCTTCGATTCAGTGAGGCTTGTATATGATTTGGTGCTGTAGTTGAGTTGAGTCAGTGACTTGACCTTTTGCATTTTGTTTGTGATATTTGTGTTTGTTGACTTCGGCTTTGGATTAGTTCGAACTTGATACAGTTTTCGACATTTTAACTTTAGCTTCGACACTGTCACTGCTGTCTTGGGTCATGGTGATTTTTATCTCCAGTAGCATTGATTTTGTTCGAACTTGCCACCATGGTTATTGATCTTTCTGTGTGCTTCGTCTTTGGCAATTTTTGTGCATCCCAGAATGCACTTTTGACCTTGTTCTTGTGTTTTTTTGTTCATTCTGTTGCATAGACTTTGTACATGTTGTGCTTGAGTCTGCACTTTGATATGCATGTGAGCTTGTGCATATTTGTGACGAGTTGCATTTTCAAATTGTAGTCTGGTCTGATTTTGAGTATGCGATCTCATGACTTTGCCATTTTGGCCATCACCATTGCGGTTACATTGAACTGCAGTTGTTACTTGTTAATTACTGCTTTGATTTGTATTTTTGTTGAAGTCACTCTGACTTGTACATTTGAATTTATTTGACGATGTTGATTTCTTTGGTGACTTCAATCTCTGTTGATCATGGCTTCGTCTTGATTAGCATTGAATCATTGTTGTTGCCACTTCCTGTTTCAATGGTTTTGGCTTATAGCCTTGTTTTGTCCACTGTTTTAGTCGAGTGACTTTGGGACAGTGTTGTTTCACTGTTTTGGTTACCTGTGCATTGTTTTGACATTGGTCGTGGATGTTCAGTTGCTCCTTCCTTTGGAAAATGAGCTGCTCCTTTGTTTCAGTGATTAAAAATGTCCACTGATAAAATTCATGTTGTATTCCATTTTGTTACATGAGATTTGGTTCATTGTTGTTTCATTTTAACGGCTATATCACCATATATGCTTATTCATGTTTTGAGACTGCTATCATCTTTAGTTGTTCATTCCTTCAACGCTTTAGTTGTTGCTGGGAGTTTGTTGTAGTCTGGTTTGCATTGTGTTCATATACACGGCTTGCTTCCCAGATCTGTAGCACTATAACAGTTGAGACAGTGGCAATTATATTTGATTCTTCATTTGGTCTTCAGGTCTATATGCATTAGCGCTTTGACCCTGACTTGTTCATTGTCACTTGCTGTTTTGTAGATTCATTTATCCTTGTAGCCTTTGTGCTTGTGTATTGACATTGGTCTTGTTTGGTGCTACGGTCTTTGACTTGTGAAATGCTTTGTCGAATTCATTTACATTGCGTTGTTTGGTCTGGCCATTCTTTGTTTCAGATCTGTGCATATCTTCTTGTATGCTTGGAGTCTCTGTTCGACCATATTGATAGTATTTGGTCTGGACATTGTTGTATTGTAACTTGTACATTGATTTGTACATTGAGTTGAATCCAGCTTAATCGCTCGGATTTGACCTTGTGTTGATTTCTATTTCATCACTATAGTGGCGAGGCAGGGCACGCGTGCGTGTACTGCAGCCACACATCATTGATGTTTTAATTGATATTTCAATCATTTGAATTGTTTCGTTTGTTCAATTCAATATTTTGAAATTGTATTTGATTTGGTTTGATTGATCATTTTGCTGTGTCTAATTATCTATTTGATAATTAGATTATGAGCTTCTAATTATTTATGTAATAATTGGATTTTGTTGTTAAATTGCTGTTTAGGCAATTATGTTGTTTTCTAAATTATCTTCATTGATAATCTTTTTATTTATCTTTGTTGATGATTTGAATTTGATGATTTGGGTTTAACACCATTTAGTGTTATATCTACCTTTATCCGATTCTCTTATTGAAGAGTTGGATATACGAGGTTTATTTTGACTGTCATCTATTTGATTCTTTAATTATTATTGCTTCCGTGCATTAATAACTGATTTTGAATTAGACTGACCCGTGTATTATTTTCTTTTGAATTTAATACTCGGGTCAGACCGAGTTATTACAGGTTGTAGATATCTTGCTTTGGGTTGCTGCTTGAGCTATGAAGTCTCTTCATATCTTTTGGAGTAGTCGTCGTCATTTTGTAGTAGTCAGTGTATCTGATCTAGGTTGATATGTATTCATGTATATTATTCGATAATGTACTTGTATATATAACTTCCAAAGTCGACAGTTGTAGTTGTATCATATGTATTGTATCACATGTATTGTAACTGACATCAGTTATATATATATGAGACTTTTTATTATCTGTGTTCCGCATTTAGCTTATCTGTGTTATTATTATATATATTGTCCTAAACTATTATGAACCATCGTAGTTCGTTTTATACTGGAATTGGGTATGTCGATGGGAGTAAATAAATAAGAGATGAAAAATAAAAATATATACCACATCTATCGAGATAACCATTACTAGTGTAAGGCCCAACTACGGATGGCCGCTCCTATCCAGCCTTATTCTTCGTAATAACAGACAGTATTTATTTTAATACTCTTTGTTACTGTGAGCATAGAGGTGGGGCGTTACAGTTGGTATCAGAGCTTGGGGTTTATGGACATAATATAAAATATAATTTGGATGGAACATGTGTTACAACTATTTGTCGATGTTTTTAGTTGTGTTTTGAGTCAAAACTAAAGTTTTGAAATTATGATGAAATTTTTAAATATCCTTATTTAAAAATAAAAGTGAAATTGTGTTCTGATGATTTGATCGATTTGTGTTCTATTTATTAGAGTGCGCAGCGGAAACAGTGAGACTGTCTTCGCTGAGTACAGCTGATAATCTTTTGATTTAAAAATCAAAATATGAAATTGAAATAAATTTCATTTGTTGTTTACATAGATGTGTTTATTTTTGTTATCTTTGAAAGTTTCGAATCCGATTTGAGGATCCGAAGCGATTGCAGTTATGTGATTTTTGTTGAGATTTTTGCTGTTTTGAATTATCTTCATTGAAGATACATTCGAATGATTTCTTTGTTCATTTTGTAGTATATGTGCAAATTTGAGTTGCACGTTACCACATTAATTTTACGTTGAACCGGTGTTTGGCTTGAACGTATTTAGTTGCCGTTATTTTTATAACGGAATTTTTACACTGGTGCTAAATTTTTGAAGCACGGTGTTTTGTTGACATTTGTAATGAATGAAAATTCACTGGTATTATATTTTGATGCGAATTATCTTGATAAGATTTTGACGTTTAAAAATTACTGTCGCTTTGACTTCAGTAACCGTCAATTTTAAAGTGGATTTTCAAGCGGTTATTCCGCAATGCTGATTTTGAGATCCGATTTTACGGTGTTTTGGGAAGTACAATTTCCTTTTCGAAATTGCTACTGATATAGCTATTTTAATCACATGTTCTGAAAATTGTTTTAAATTTTTTACAGTTTACGCTTTCAAAAGAATGAGGAAGCGATTTAAACGCTTCAGCAAAATTGAGGACTATAAACCCTCACTTTTACTGTTTCGCTTAATTCCGGACTTGTCCGTTTGAGAACGTAAAATGTTATTTATTTAAAATACAAAATTTTACAGTTTGCACTTTCAAAAGAATGAGGAAGCGATTTAAACGCTTCAGCAAAATTGAGGACTATTAACCCTCACTTGTACTGTTTCGCTTAATTCCGGACTTGTCCGTTTGAGAACGTAAAATGTTAATTATTTAAAATACACAATTTTGCACTTTCAAGGAAACGATGAAGAGATTTAAACGATTTAGTAAAACACGTGGTATGGGACATGTGCGTTCACTATTTCAGTTAATTCCAGACTCGTTAATTGAAATATTTGCTGTTTTGATGATTTTGATGATTTTGTGTGCTTTCGAGCCACTATGATGGACCTTCGGGTCATATGTTGGACCTTCAGGTCATATGATGGACCTTCGGGTCAAATACCAGTACTAGACCTTCGGGTCACTCTGCGGACCTTTAGGTCATTTATTGGGCGCCAAAATTATGATGACAGTACTTGGTAGGCTTCGGCCATATGTTGTTGCACGTGCGGCGTAGCTTAGACTCGCCATATGATGGGATCGATCCACCTTTTATGTTGATTTTCTAGATTATCTTAATTGATTTCTAGATATTTGTTGTTTCTAATTATCTGCAGGTAATTAGATATTTGCTGTTATGAGATTTAATTATCGTATCGATAATTAGATATTTGTTGTTATGAGATTTAATTATCATATCGATAATTAGATATTTGTTGTTATGAGATTTAATTATCGTATCAATAATTAGATATTTGTTGTTATGAGATTTAATTATCGTATCGATAATTATATATTTGTTGTTATGAGATTTAATTATCGTATCGGTAATTAGATATTTGTTGTTATGAGATTTAATTATCATTTGTGATAATTAGATATTTGTTGATTTGAGTTTTCTGATTATCGTTTTTGATAATTGGATAATTGTTGATTTGAGATATCTGATTATCGTTTTTGATAATTAGATATTTGTTGATTTCTGATTATCGTTTTTGATAATTAGATATTAGCTGATTTGAGAGTTCTGATTATCGTTGTGATAATTAGATATTTGCTGATTTGAATTTTCTGATTATCGTTTTTGATAATCGGATATTTGTTGATTTGAGATTTCATATTATCGTTTTTGATAATCGGATAATTATTGATTTGAGATATCTGATTATCGTTTTTGATAATTAGATATTTGTTATTTCTGATTATCATTTTTGATAATTAGATATTTGTTGTTTCTGATTATCGTTTTTGATAATCGGATATTTGTTGTTTCTAATTATCGTTTTTGATAATCGGATATTTATTGTTTCTGATTATCGTTTTTGATAATCGGATATTTGTTGTTTCTGATTATCGTTTTTGATAATCAGATATTTGTTGTTTCTGATTATCGTTTGTGATAATTAGATATTTGCTGATTTGAGTTTTGATTATCGTTTTTGATAATTAGATATTTGTTGATTTCTGATTATCGTTTTTGATAATTAGATATTTGCTGATTTGAGAGTTCTGATTATCGTTGTGATAATTAGATATTTGCTGATTTGAGTTCTGATTATCGTTTTTGATCATTAGATATTTGTTGATTTCTGATTATCGTTTTTGATAATTAAATATTTGTTGATTTGATATTTCTGATTATCTGATGTTTTCTGATTATCGTTTTTGTTAATTAGATATTTGTGTTTTCTGATTATCGTTTTTGATAATTGGATATTTGCTAGTTTTGCTGATTATGAGATTTTCTAGTCTCTAATTGATTCTAGATTACGTTGATTATATCGAATTGCTGTTTCCTATCTGTCTTTGTTGATAGTTAGAGTTTGCTGATTATGAAGTTCGTGTTTTCTAGTTATTTGTGGGATAACTAGATATTTGCAGTTTTGCGATTTGTGATTTGTGTTTTCTAATTGTCTTTGTTGATGATTAGATTTTGCCGTCTTCTAATTATCGTATCGATAATTAGATATTGTTGTTTTGCGATTTTCTGTATTTTAATTATCTAGTTGATAATTGAATATTGCTGATAATTGCATTTATTCAGTTTTGTTGTTTTCTGATTATCTATTTGATAGTTAGATTTTGTTGAGGATTTGTGAATTTCTTTTATGAAATTAAAAGATTTCTTTGGTGTTTGTGTTCTCGATCTTTATTTTTCTAGTTTAACCAGTTTATGTTAGAAAAATAATTGTTATTGACAACTTTAATTATGAAAATTGCGGGGACGCAATTTTTATAAGGAGGGGAGTCTGTAACAACCCGGGGTTTAGTAACAATTAATTATCGTCAAATGACGATTAAATTGGTTGTTAATTGCTGTTTGGAATTTTTAATCAGTTGAAATTCTTTTATGAATTTGTTAAAGAGTTATGCGGGCTTTTAATCGAATCTTGGCCCACGTTCTTTTGTCTTGGGATTGCGTTATATCGAAACAAACCCGTCCCCCTTTATTCATTCACTTTCGCAACCCTAAAATAAACGAGAAGAAAGAAAAATGGCAGCCTCGTCCCATTTGCGAAATTTAGGGCTTGCTCGTTCGTCGTTCGTCCCCCTGTGCTCAGATATTAGAGCTTCGATAAATTGAGGCTGCCGACTTCAATTTCTCGATCGAATGCAAAGGTGAGTGATCTTCGCTCACGTTTTATAAGATTGGAATCTCCTGTGTATTCGTTCGTCTGGAATTGATTTTTGTTCCTCGCTGTCTTTGGTTTTGAATTGATTTTGCCGATGATGTTGATTGCAATTTATAGGAGTCGAACTCCTAAATTTTCGTTCGTCTGATTTTTTTAATATTATGCTTTCGGCCGTTTGATCATTGCTTGGATGCTTGAGATTTCACTGACTGATTCAAATTCGTATATTTTCGTATAGTTTGATACTCGTTTCCCACGGCTTTGAATCTGAACTGTTCGTTTCCTTACCACGTCTCTGACCTGATCAACTTTGATTTCGATCACTAGATTTGGTTTCTTGACAACCACGGCTTTTGAAACTGCTGTTGACATTATTTGGTTCTTGTTTGTAATCCCTGCGACCTTATTTTTGGTTCGAATCTTATGCGATGGCTTTGGAACTGACTGCTTCCATGACATGTGCACTGCTCACTGCTAGATTGAACTTGTTACACTTAAGTTGTTGCTTTGCTGGTCTATTGTTGTCATTTCTTGTCTGGTTCATCTTTGTAGCATTGACTTGATATCATTATTTCAATATTTCTGATGTTCCTTCGATTCAGTGAGGCTTGTATATGATTTGGTGCTACAGTTGAGTTGAGTCGGTGACTTGACCTTTTGCATTTTGTTTGTGATATTTGTGTTTGTTGAATTCGGCTTTGGATTAGTTCGAACTTGATACGGTTTTCGACATTTTAACTTTAGCTTCGACACTGTCACTGCTGTCTTGGGTCATGGTGATTTTTATCTCCAGTAGCATTGATTTTGTTCGAACTTGCCACCATAGTTATTGATCTTTCTGTGTGCTTCGTCTTTGGCCATTTTTGTGCATCCCAGAATGCACTTTTGACCTTGTTCTTGTGTTTTTTTGTTCAGTCTGTTGCATAGACTTTGTACAGGTTGTGCTTGAGTCTGCACTTTGATATGCATGTGAGCTTGTGCATATTTGTGACGAGTTGCATTTTCAAATTGTAGTCTGGTCTGATTTTGAGTATGCGATCTCATGACTTTTCCATTTTGGCCATCACCATTGCGGTTACATTGAACTGTAGTTGTTACTTGTTAATTACTACTTTGATTTGTATTTTTGTTGTAGTCACTCTGACTTGTACATTTGAATTTATTTGACGATGTTGATTTCTTTGGTGACTTCAATCTCTGTTTATCATGGCTTCGTCTTGATTAGCATTGAATCATTGTTGTTGCCACTGCCTGTTTCAATGGTTTTGGCTTATAGCCTTGTTCTGTCCACTGTTTTAGTCGAGTGACTTTGGGACAGTGTTGTTTCACTGTTTTGGTTACCTATGCATTGTTTTGACATTGGTCGTGGATGTTCAGTTGCTCCTTCCTTTGGAAAATGGGCTGCTCCTTTGTTTCAGTGATTAAAAATGTCCACTGATAAAATTCATGTTGTATTCCATTTTGTTACATGAGGTTTGGTTCATTTTAACGGCTATATCACCATATATGCTTATTCATGTTTTGAGACTGCTATCATCTTTAGTTGTTCATTCCTTCAACGCTTTAGTTGTTGCTGGGAGTTTGTTGTAGTCTGGTTTGCATTGTGTTCATATACACGGCTTGCTTCCCAGATCTGTAGCACTATAACAGTTGAGACAGTGGCAATTATATTTGATTCTTCATTTGGTCTTCAGGTCTATATGCATTAGCGCTTTGACCCTGACTTGTTCATTGTCACTTGCTGTTTTGTAGATTCATTTATCCTTGTAGCCTTTGTGCTTGTGTATTGACATTGGTCTTGTTTGGTGCTACGGTCTTTGACTTGTGAAATGCTTTGTCGAATTCATTTACATTGCGTTGTTTGGTCTGGCCATTCTTTGTTTCAGATCTGTGCATATCTTCTTGTATGCTTGGAGTCTCTGTTCGACCATATTGATAGTATTTGGTCTGGACATTGTTGTATTGTGACTTGTACATTGAGTTGAATCCAGCTTAATCGCTCGGATTTGACCTTGTGTTGATTTCAATTTCATCACTGTAGTGGCGAGGCAGGGCACGCGTGCGTGTATTGCAGCCACACAGTATTGACGTTTTAATTGATATTTCAATCGTTTGAATTGTTTTGTTTGTTCAATTCAATATTTTGAAATTGTATTTGATTTGGTTTGATTGATCATTTTGCTGTGTCTAATTATCTATTTGATAATTAGATTATGAGCTTCTAATTATTTATGTAATAATTGGATTTTGTTGTTAAATTGCTGTTTAGGCAATTCTGTTGTTTTCTAAATTATCTTCATTGATAATCTTTTTATTTATCTTTGTTGATCATTTTAATTTGATGATTTGGGTTTAACACCATTTAGTGTTATATCTACCGTTATCCGATTCTCTTATTGAAGAGTTGGATACACGAGGTTTATTTTGACTGTCGTCTATTTGATTCTTTAATTATTATTGCTTCCGTGCATTAATAAATGATTTTGAATTAGACTGACCCGTGTATTATTTTCTTTTGAATTTAATACTCGGGTCAGACCGAGTTATTACAGGTTGTAGATATCTTGCTTTGGGTTGCTGCTTGAGCTATGAAGTCCTTCATATCTTTTGGAGTAGTCGTCGTCATTTTGTAGTAGTCAGTGTATCTGATCTAGGTTGATATGTATTCATGTATATTATTCGATAATGTACTTGTATATATAACTTCCAGAGTCAACAGTTGTAGTTGTATCATATGTATTGTATCACATGTATTGTAACTGACATCAGTTATATATATATATATATATATGAGACTTTTTATTATCTGTGTTCCGCATTTAGCTTATTTGTGTTATTATTATATATATTGTCCTAAACTATTATGAACCATCGTTGTTCGTTTTATACTGGAATTGGGTATGTTGATGGGAGTAAATAAATAAGAGATGAAAAATAAAAATATATACCACTCCTATCGACATAACCATTACTAGTGTAAGGCCCAACTACGGATGGCCGCTCCTATCCAGCCTTATTCTTCGTAATAACAGACAGTATTTCTTTTAATACTCTTTGTTACTATGAGCATAGAGGTGGGGCGTTACAGAAGGTGAGAGTCTTTATTTATATTATGATATATTAGACAATATATATATATATACATATATTTGTTTGGTCATGATTGTTGTTTATCATGTTTGAATATGGTAATATGTTTATTTGGATGCATAAACAATTCACGTTTGATACACGTCAAATATCACAAAGGAAATCACTTACTATTAATAAATGAACTGGTGTATATGAGATTGTTAAATCTTTTTAAAATGGTTTAAAATGATTTAAAAATATTTTATAAACACTTAAAATTGTTTCAACAAAGTTTGGAAGGGATATGGAAAATTAGTTAAAATAGATGCGTCGTGTAATGCTAATTCGCAATTTCACGCAATAGAAGGTTAAACCCATTTATAGAATGGAATCAGAGTTGGAATTCTTTGGAATAAGAATTTTCAGAACTCTTATAATCATACTTTTCAAACAAAAAAAGTTCAAGATTTCATTTAGTATATTTTGAAATATGAGCAAATCAAATTTTCAATATAGTCGCGCTTTGGCAGTTCGAAAATCAAAGCGATAAATTCTTTAAAATGGATATTTTTAATTCTTTAAAAATATGGAATAAATTCTATAGTTGTGTTAAAATGTTTTAAAAGAGATTTGAGTTGTAATAATGGATTTCTAAATGATAAAAAAATTATTTTGATCAAATAAGCCTTAAAAGCACTATTCGTACACTTTTTGCAGCTGTTTTTGATAACTTTTGAAATATAGCTTTAAATTTATGCATTCTTTCCCAAATCCTTTTTAAATGTTTTCAAATAAATAATTAATTGTTTTAAAAATAATTTGGAGGTTTTATAATTTATTTTAAAAGATTTTAAATAAATGATTTAAAGAAAAGTTGTTATAATTAAGTGATTTAATCTTGGCTCTAAAAGCCGATGAGTAGACTGGATTTTTCTATTCGTGAGATCCGGATGTGAAGTGCTTAAACTAAGGAGATGTTTAGGAGCAACCAGTACCCTGACTCATCTAGCCTCTTTCCTGGACGAGGGAAAGATAAGGTCAAAATGTCGGAAATAAGGCAAATATAAAAGATTTAATTTTTTTCCAAATTTAATACAACTTGGATTGTACAGAAATAATCCTTTTTATTTGGTATTAAATTCCGATGAGGGAATCCGTACTATCCATGTGAATTTAAAAGGTGATTTCACCATCATTCAACGGATAGTAAAGGTTGAATACAGAAATTGATATTGAGTAGAATTAGTATAATTTCTATCGACCCATTTTACTCAATAAGGTTTTGCAATATGATTTATGAGAGATGAATTTGGTTTGGTATTTCCAAAGTTAAAGAGAGGTTTAATGATTCTGTATATACTAAAAAGAAATGTTTTAAAGATATAGCTCTAGAAGATATCTTTGGCTAAAGAGAAAGTAATTAATCAAATGATAAGCACATATTTACTCAACATCTTTTATCGATGATTGGTTCAAGGAAACATGATCAGATTTGGGTGATTCCTATCCAAAAACCACTTCGAACCAGTTTACGTGTTCGAAGGTGAAGACATGGAATGATAATAAATTAGAAGATGGAATGTAGGGCTTCTTGTTACTGACCTTCGGGGGAAATTTCCCATATCATATACATGTGGTAGTAGTATCTTCATTTGATTTTCGATGCAAGGGCTGCTCGCTACTAATCCTAGGGGTGATTCCCAATAGGATGTAGTAGGAGAGTTCCTTCCATTTGTCATATTCCTGGACAAATTTTATGGACGAAGGTCTGATATTGCATTTGTAAAATGCACGTGCATTGATTTTTACAAACGTATATATGTTTGGTGGTGTAGAAGGTAACTCTCCGACACTTGACACCCTTCTCTGAGATATACATGCTCAGTGGTTGTAAATTTTTGGAAATCAATAGTGTGTGATGGAATTGGCGATGTGGTATTTAAAGTGGAATGTTCTATGTGAAAGGTTATCATTACCTTGGGACTCATCACCCAGAAATGGCTTACACAGGGCACGCCGTAAGGCTATGTTGTTCGCAACCATTAGGTTATGGTCGCATCTTTCTATATTACCCTCTATATATCGGGTATGTTGTGTATGCTATGAGAGCTCCCGGATAGGTCGGGAACGACTGGGGTGATGTCATATTCGGTTCTATCCACCACCAGATGGGTCTACGGGTAGGCCAGCCTTGCAAAGGTGCAGAGGTTTCAAAGGTGTTGATCCTCAGTACACCCTTTTAGAGATATACTATACGGAAAGTAATCTTTTACCTTGCCATTGTATGGAAATCCGTTCTCCAATAAGTGCCTTCGAACTTAATTGTAGAGCCTAATATGTTGGAATGTAATAATGTAACAATTTCGGCTAAGATCACGTATATTTACCTGAAAGTTGTTTTCAAAAGAATATCACTAAAAATAATATTAATAGATTTTGCATAGTAAAGATTTTGGTTATCATAAGGTAAAAACGTGTTCGATGTTTATGTGTGGCGAGTAATTAATTAATTAAAGAGTTAAGGTTAATCAATAATGTGATTAATTACTTGATAAGGTAATAAATTAAATGAGTAATTAATTAATTAAGGATTAATGAAATTAATTATAGTTAATTAATTAATGGAAGTAATTAGTTAAGAATCATTGATTAATAAAATAATAATTAATAAATGAGAGTAATTAAAGGTTAATTACTATAAATGGTTAAGGATAATTAATTTGTGTAATTAATTAAGAAATTACATTTGGTGGTCTTATGAGATACTCTTGTTTTACAATACCCGTATTTTTGAGTTTCTCACACCAGTCCCATGACTGACCTGGAGTTTATTTTCTTTTCTCTTAAACTATAGGTGCCCTATTTTTCTGGACAGCCAAGTAGTTAGGTTTAACTTGAAGCATTGTGATGGAGCTTGAAGTCTAGAGCTGAAGATATTCCTGTAGATAGTTCTCCATTTCCATTTCCGCTGCATTAGTTTACTGGTTGTATTTAGCATTTATAAGGACAAAAATTTACAACTGTCTAGGCTGATTTATAAGATAAACTCTGATAAATGTATTTAAAATTTCCACTATAAAGATATATATATATATATATATATATATATTGAAATGATATATGTTATTCCATTCGTGTAAGATTATGTTCTGCCTTTATTTTCTTTTTACCCTTTACTATCCATCCTTCTGGCACTTGGTTTTATGGCACGTGAATACCAAGGATGTATTAGTGTCGATTTCTGAGGGTCGAAAGGGCAGGTCATCACAGTAGACCCGTCACGCCCCAAGACTTGGTGAAACTCTATGTATTGAGTATTGATTTGAAATTGTTTACCAATCTACATTTATTTATTTTTATTTGTAAGAGGGATTGTCACTAAATGGTACATTAAATACAAATAACAATGTGTTTACAATGATAAGGGAAGATTATAAAAATAAGTTATACAATAACAGTTCAAAAAATATGCATATGTTATTGTGTAATTATCAGTGACGCAAATTAATACTATATAAAATTTATTGCTTATTGAATGGTACATTATAGTATCTTAATCACTTATATTTAAAAAGATTAGCAAATCATCATTATAGTAATAAAGCATTCATGATATCTCGATAGTGTGAGTGGGGTTGGGGTTGGGGTGGGTCAGCCAAGGCCCCGACCCTAGACCCGAAGCACTCAAGAACAGGTCATGGGTCTACCTGCCCTGATGGACTAATGTACCGGGTCTGGACATAACAAACATGGGCGGGTCTACTGGGTTTGGACCCTAGATCTGTCCCATTGTTATCCTTAAAGTCGACCAGCCAACCATTCGAACATGGTCAGTCGTCCATTTGCTTTAAATTGGCGTTTTCAACATTTTTGACTTGTTATTTTTGTCCGATTTTAATTGCTTATCATTAAATCTTCTTCTGGACTTTGAATACAAACTACAATTCAGGAAAATTGCATTTTTAACGTTTATTCATATCCAACAACATCTTTTAATATGTTCAAATGATTATCTATTCCTTTATTCTAATTTGAACCCATTTTTGTGTAACTTCACAACTTGACTATATAAACTATTCTATAATCAATACATATGTAAAATTTTCTTTTACTCATCCTAAATTAATCCATGTCTATTACATAAAATCAGATCTACATGGTTTTAAGATGAATTTGTTAGCCAATCTACCCTTCCCTCGATTCATATTAGTTGTTGTTATCAAGTGGTGTTCTAAGGTTTTTCAAATTACCCAATTCATGCAAATCATAAATTAAAATATAAATCTATGTTTAAATCATATTTCAATACCTAACTAGATGTATAAATGAAATTTAACCCGTATATAACAACATAATAATTTTATAGATAATCCTATTCACCTCGATTTTCTGAACTTGATAGAATTCGCTTTATTCCTCTTCTGATTCAATTAAATTTAGCACCACTCTTCCTCTATTTGATTTGCTAAGGTTGTGATTAGATTTCATTTTCTTCTCTATTTGATTTGGTATTTTATTTGAATAATTTCTGATTTAGATTTGAAGAAGAAGAAATCGATGGAATTTTTGGTTTAGGGTTGAGGGGCCCTTACAAGATGAAGAAAAATGAGGTTAGGGTGAATTAGGGTTATAACTTTCCCTTATATATGCACAACTCCCAAAATCCCCTTAAATCCATCCAATTCTAACCCGTTTTATCTATAAATGCATGATATGGTTAATAGTCCTTCATCCGTTGTCTGTTTCTGACATTTATATATGAATTTAGGGTAGAAAAATCTAATTGACATAATGAAAAATCAGATTTTACATATTTCTTCATTTGTAAAATTATGTTTTCAGTTTTGGTGTAAAATTAACAAAATGCTCTTATTAATTAATTATTTGTTTTTATTAGAAATATGAGGTCCACGTAAAACTTGGACTATAGAACTTTAATCAGAAGCTTTACTTTTAGTTGTCATAAGTAGAAAAGAAATGAAATATCAAAATATAAGCTATGAGTGTGAGATATAGGATGAGTCCTTTGTTCTCGAATAAATTGTCATGAATTTCATCCTCAGAATTCCAAGAGATGGAAAAATGTAACTCGTAAACCCAACCAAACAATATCAACCATTTGCGTGTACATTACGTGCACTCAAACCACACAACAATCAAATCAATCCAAACAATTCATATTAAATACATTCAATCCCTAACATTCATAGCAATAAAAATGTGATACCCATATAGACACTACTAGCACATGGATATAGATAATAATATATAGCAATGACAAAATAAGTGCAAATAAATAATATGCATGCATCAAATCAACATATGTCATGAATATGGCATGTGATAGATGCATAAATGCGACTAATGCGAATCCTATATGAATGCAAGATCATGGCATATAGGCATGTATGCAAAATATCCTAAAATATATTGATGGTTTCTATATGTATGCTACGTAATATACAATAAGTCAAGCCATATAGCAAAACGTAAGTCGCACAATAAGCATACTACGTCAGCCAATTTCCTAGTTTAACTAGGCAAACAAAATAGGAAAGATGTTCTAGAAAAGAGTGAGGGATGGAAAGCTATAATCTTTTCATCTACCTCCCCCAGGTGATCTCAGTTGGATCATTTCCCCACTGGAATCTAACCAGTTCAATTACTTTATTTCAAAGTTGCTCTATAACATGCTCCATAATGTGAGTAGCTGCATGACAAACAAGCGTCTCTATCAAATTCAACCTCCTTTAACTGGCTCAGCTCAATCACAATATTCGAATCATGTAAACACTTTCTTTCAAGTGCAACACATGGAAGGCATCATGAACTCATAACAATTTTTCAGGAAGTTTCACTCTATATGCTAACTTCCTTACTCTCCCCTGTATCAAAAAGAAGACCCTATCAATCTTTGTGCCAACTTTCCCTAATTATCAAACCTCATAACATATCTTAGGGTAGAGATCTTAAAAAAACCATGTAACCTACTATAAACTCCAACTATGTGCGTCTCTTATTAGCATACGATTATGCCTATCACGTGCAACTTTTATTCTCCTAATAATCAAATTTATTTCGTCCAAAGATTCCCAAACATGTAGTTAACTGAATACATATTGTAGTTAACTTTTCGAACATTCAGTCGACAAT
The DNA here is from genome assembly GCA_030737815.1 of Allium fistulosum. Classification (NCBI taxonomy): domain Eukaryota; kingdom Viridiplantae; phylum Streptophyta; class Magnoliopsida; order Asparagales; family Amaryllidaceae; genus Allium; species Allium fistulosum. Next base: position 295,927,619 of record CM060906.1, on the reverse strand, counting down.
TTGACATTGGAAATACTATTTTTTCTCGGGTTGGAATCCAGTTTCACTCAGGTTTTCTTAAAGCCAACCAGTCGACTGTTTGCCTGAAATTGGGATTTCCAACATTTTTAACTTGTTATTTTTGTCTGATTTTAATCGTTTGTCGTTAAATCTTTTTCTAGACTTCGAATATAAACTACAATTTAGAAAATTTTCATTTTAGCATTAACTCATATCCAACAACATCATTAAATATGTTCAAATAATTTTCTATTCCTTTATTCTAATTATAACTTATTTTTGATTTAATTTATCAACCTAACCTTAAAAACTATTCCATGATCAATACATATATAATTCAATTTTCTTCATCCAAAATTAATCCATATCTATTGCATAGAATTGGAACTACATGGCTTTAAGGTGAATTTGTCATTCAATTCACCCTCCCCCTAATACATATAAATTTTTATTATCAAGTGGTGTTATAGGGTTTTCCATGTTATCCAATTCATATAAATCACCAAATAAAATATCAAATTACTTTTTAAATCATATATTTCAAAACCTAAATAAATGTATAAATGAAATTTAACACACATATAACAACATGATCATTTTGTAGTAAATCCCACTCACCTCGATTCGTCAAATTTGGTAGAATTTCGCTTGATTACTGTTTTGATTTAATTGAGTTTAGCACCTCTCTTCCTCTATTTGATTTGTTAAGTTTTCGATTTGATTTCCTTTTCTTTTCTATTTGATTTGGTATTTTATTTAAATAATTTTTGATTTAGATTTGATGAAGAAGAAGAAAATAACAAATTTTAGGTTTAGGGTTGAGTGGTGGCTACAGAATGAAGAATAATGAGATTGGGGTGAATAAGGATTTTCCCCGAAATGCGCATTACGGTAGACAGTCCGTATCTCCTTCATTCGGTACCCGTTTTTGACATTTCATACATGAATACAGGGCAGACGAATTTTATTGACATAATTGAAAAAAAATTAGATTTTTCAAATTCCTTAATTTGTAAAATTCTATTTTCAGTTTTTTATAAAAATTACCAAAATTCCCTTCTAATTAATTAATTATTTTTACTAGAAACTCAGGGTGTTGCATGTAGAGTAGTTTGATCTAGAAGAGGTCCACATCTACTATGATTGGGTTTCTTATTATTTCAACTTTCGGTTATAAAGGAAATTTAATGGCTATTGCAAGAACTTAGAACTAGCAAAAATGTCCCTTAATAATAGAAAAGTCAATTCCTATACAACTGTGTAGGAATCTCTATTTACAGAGAAGGAAGTTTAAGGTGTTAACTCCTAGGGATAATTATGTAATTTGTTACATATCCTAATTGTGAAGCCAATATCGTTTGAAATAAAATGTGCTATTGGTATTTGTTTTCTATTATATATAATGTTATATTGTGATAGAAATAAATGATTAATTAATCATTTATTATATATATATATAGAAAGTCCTTAAATAAAGTATTATACGATTGGATTTACAAAACGTTGTAACCATGAGTATTGAATCATAAGTTAAAAATACTTTGATTTACATATTCAAGGTTAAGATGTTTCAAGAAAAGTATATCATGCATCTGTTCATACCAGAGTATATAACGTTCTCTGAATATTGGGTAATGTATTACTCATAGCTACCGAGGATGCTAAGGGATTACGTATTTGTTATTTTTTTGATGACTACAAAATGGCTATGACCAAGATTTTCCTATTTGTTGATAAGAACTAAGGTCAAATAGGAAATCTTTATGTGATGATGGTACACAATTCTTTCGACTTAAGAATGCCATTGAACTTCGATGAAAATACTCCACTTTGATTATAGTTACATCATGGCATGACGACATCGAATGACTATAGTTAGGTCTGAGTGGAAAAGTAGGAAGTGAAACACTATTCAATAAAGAATTTGTTTCCTCTGTTATGAGAGGTTGGTATAATGGTCAAATATGATCAACTCAAAGTACGAAGTCTCAGATCGAGCATATTGGTTAAAAATAAATGTTATTTTTTGAAATTGGGTACTTATGTGGTAGTACATGTTGTACTATACGTCTTATGTAGTATATAGTATACTTTAAGTCAACATATGTCTTATGGTTCAAATCACGTGCTGTACGGGATTCGAACTTCTAACCTCATGAACCAAAGCTATAGTGCCCAAACATTGAGATAATGGTGTTGGACATTTAATAATAAATGTTATTATTGAACCAAGAACTTTGGAGATGGACTAAATGGTTGTATACAGATATTGTTGGAGTTTTGACCATGACCAAACTCCAGATATCAAAAGTGATACAATAATGATGAAGAGAATGTACATATAATATATCGTTACTTAAGGGTGTTGCTTAAATTGATCTGGAAAAGGACTTTATCAAAGAGATCTGACCGTATAATATATCATTGCTGTAAGCAAACAAATATGCAAAACTGTCACACCATTAGCTAAGGTGACCTATGGACATTGATATTCGAAGTGTTCAAAGTTAGTCGTTACTAAATTCGTACCCAGGTCATATAACGTAATATTCACTCTCTCTGAAATATCATATGATTTAATTAATATGTTACAAATTAATTAAATTAATAAATATATAAAATATTTTTATTATGAGTGCTTTTAGTGTTTAGGTGCCATTAGTAATGTTGGTAGCTATTGGGAATTTTTTTGATGCCCTTAGTAATTATATAGGTGTGTTTATAAGCGTTGCGTATACACGTATTAAAATGTGTGATGCGAATATATATTAAAATTGTTTAGAATATGGAAACATCGACTAGGAAAGAATTATGAAAGTGAAAACTCACTGAGGACCGGCCACACAAATGAGAGGAGGGAGTTTTGTTTTGGCTTTAAAAAGGAGAAACTAATGGTATGTTACAGCTCTTAATGTCTCTTTTACAAAAGCATCCAAAACACCTTCATGAAATATAGGTTTTCATTTTATTAAAACATCGAAGGTTGGCCCTCTCTTCCCATCTTCATGAAGTCCAAAAGTCTATTCCCATTTTCAATTGTTATAGTTTACGATCCTTTCATGATTAAGCAAGCTGATCCAAAATTCTAGGAGACAAGCATAGATCAATGTATAATCTTATATTTTTCATGGATCTATATATGCTATGCTTAAACCATTTGAAGTTGATGATATTATCTTTATCAATCCATATACGCTATGTCCAAATTGCAACATATTTAATTTAATTAATAATTATAGAGTTAATAAAAAAATTGTTATGAATTGTGTATACAAATTAATAGGTTTAAAATTTGATATTTATGTTTTAACAATTATATTTCAGCCTTTAATAAAATTAACACTAAGAAAATTATCTTACATGAAATAATACTTAATTTTATTATACACATATGTTTATCATTTAAAATATAAAATACATCTTTTAGTTTATAAGAAATAGATTAACATATTAAAATAAAGTTATTTTGACTTATGATAAATTAATATTGTGTAAATCATTGTATATTCTATTCATAAAATTTTTTTGGAGAAAATTAAGTAAGTACCTTTACAAATATAATTCATCTGAATTTTAAATCTATATTGTTTTTGAAATAGTAAAATTAATAAGTGTTTTACAACAAATTTAAATTGAAGTATATACATACGATATATATTCATAATATACAATATGGATATATATATATATATATCATAATTTATATATATATATATATATGAAACAGACATAAAACCATTATCTATAAGTAAGTGTGGGTGTGTGTGTGTTATACACATGTTATATTAGTTTTGTATTATTTTGTCATGTTATACATGTCTCACTTTGCAATATACACCCTATATGTCAATGCGACTCTTCACATACCTGAAATCATTAAACATAAAACAGCTCATAATAAACACCATAACGCTAATGCAAATCCTCATATACCTAAAGTCATAAAAAATAAAATACTGAAACTATAAAAATAAGCATATTTAAAATTAAAATGAAATATGAACCTAAAATTAGACCGGATCTAAATGATGGCTAGTTATTTATATAGGCTCATAAAGATCTACGTAGGGATTTTTTTTTGAAATTTACCTTATTTCATCCATCGCCGAATGGAGCTAATCCAACAATGTTATCCAAGCGAGATTGGTTTATATAAATAAATTAGTCAATATTTATGCCAACTACCGAGCTTTACTGTCAAACGAGTGTTTAGGATGGACTGTTTAAGTCTTGGGATTGGGGAAACAAGTGCCTTCCCCTCCTTGGATTCAAAAATGGCCTAATGGGTGGTAGAAGTTTTCAACATTGGTCCAGGTGTAGGGCCAAATTTGTTTTTAGGCCTAGGGTTAATTCAAGTAAACGTATTTGAATATAAAATTTTGAATTAAAAAGTTAAATTTAAAATATGAAACTTCCTGAATTTAAAAGGGTTTAAAAACATGTATGTTGTAAAGGTTACAATATACATATATAGTATATGTATGTATATAAAATTGTTCAAATTTTAAATATGTGTTGTAATTGTTATAACATACAAATTTCCAAAATTGCTTCGAGAATTTTGAATTTTGAATTTGAATTTAAGATTTTAAAATTGATAAAGTTAAGAGTATGCCCAAGGGGCAATTAGGTCATTTAGTATAAATTATCTAACTCTATAATCAATTTTGTGCGTAATAAAGATGTTCGATTTCTGTTATATACTTGTTATATTGTGATATAATTAATCTAAAGTATATTAATTAGAAAATCCATAAATAATTTGTTATGTGATAATAATTACACATTGTTGTAACCATGAGAAGTCTATAACAATACAAAATAACATATTCTTTTAAACATTCCTGGTCAAGGTGTCTCGAAAGGATATCGATACATCCTTAAGATTTGGGTATATGCCGCTCTCCAACAGTTGAGTTATGTATTACTCATGGCTACTGGAGGCACCAAGGTTTTACATACTCATAGTTATTGGATATCCATGGAATGACAAACCCAAGAGTTTCTTGTTGGTTAATAACAACTAGGTCAAATAGGAAACCTCAGTGTGACGATGTTACACAATTCTCTTTACTTAAGAATATTATAGAACTTCTACGTGGATACTCCACTTTGATTATAGCTAAATCATTGCATAGCGACCATCAAGCGACTATACTTGGATCTAAGTAGAAGCATGGAAAGTGAAGCACTATTCAATAGAGAATTCAACTCCTTGGTCGTATAAGGTTAGTATCATGGTCAACTGTAGTCAAATCAAAGTCAAAATATTTAGCTAAAGTAGAATGGTTAATAATAAAAGTAATTATTGAACTAAGGACTTTGTTTATGCACTAATGAAGTTGAGTGTGGATAATGTTGGAATATTTCAAATACCAAATTCCATATGTCCTAAAGTTGTATAGTTTTGACGAAGAGAACGTGTATCATCATTAAATGGTACCACTTAAATTGTAAAATGGAATTTTACCGATGTGATATATAAAAACGATGAATTCAGTCATACTGTCACACCACTATCTAAGGTGATATGTGAATATTAATATTTTAATTGTACAAATATTAATCGCGGACTGAATTCACACATGCGAGTCCCACCCACAACTGAATCTATTCAATCTATGAAACACCACCAGATTAATTACTTTATAATAGTTATAACTAATTAAACTAATCACATATCATTGGTACATATCACTTGGACAACAATATAAGAAGAAGGTAGTATTGTCTGTGTTTCAACATTACCCACATAAGAGAATTTGTTTACAACTTAATAAATATGAAATTTAATTACTTAAAGGTATAAACATGTACTAAATATAAGAGCAGATTTTCAAATTCACAAACTAGGCAATTGCATCATTTTCCCCAGCATCTAAAGAGACTTTTAATCCTTAGTAAATTTTAGCTCTAATAGTTTTTTGATTACTCCTATACCATCTTAGCCTGCTAGTATCTATCTTAACATAGTTATCAACCACGTATTGTTGAAATAATCAGCCACCTCGAAGAAAAAGTGATTTACCATTTTTTTCGAATTAGTATTATAACATTATACATTGATGAATATTAAGAAGTAGTATATAAAATGTGTTATATATTAAAATTATATATACTTATAGAATATTATCATAATGCTCATGACATGAAAATTATTGCCATTTTCATCTTGACTATTTATATCCCATCCATAACTCCCATATGGTAATAAAAGTGGATATTGCAATGGATCATAATAACGAGCTATTTCAGGAACAGTTATGAGTTGTCCATAGTTCGTTTCAACTACAATATCTCTTTCATGTATTTCTTCATTTTCAGTCCCTCTACCCAAATTCCAGCAACTTGTGAAGAAGTTGGGAGTGTATACTATTTTCGGTTTAAAGATTGTTCTTTTATAATCAATTTACAATGTTGGATATTTGATTTTTGTCTAAGTTGTCGAAATATAACTGCAAATCTATTTTATGTACAAAGATTTTTTTGAAACTTCTCCATGATATCTCGACTCAAAGTATTATTTTCAACCAATCGATCATCAATTTCATGCTCTGTATCATTAATATAAAGTTGTAGAAATCTTTAACGATCACCTCATATAGGTACCAAACTACCTAATTTATGATGGATACTTCCTTGAGCACGAAATGTGTATAGTTCATCTTTTCTAGTGTCCAAGTTCTCATCAACATGAACTCCCATTAATGTAAATGCAAACATGTGGTTGTACGCTCATATTTTTTCAGAAGTATTTTCCTTCAGTTGATTGGTCATTAAACAAAAGTAAGATCTCATGGGGTGAATAAATTGACTATAAAATGATTTTTCCATTTAAATTACAGAAGTTATTTGATTCTCGATGAAAGAGCTTTTCTTGACAATGTCTACATATTCCCGATTGTGGCAAATAAGTCTTTTGAAAACCAGAATGATCCATAAAAAATTTTGCAAAATTATGTCTTACTGTAGCACTTCGACATGGTTGAGTAACTATATGTGTTATGTTTCTATTGATTTCGTCTCTTTGTTTAAAAGATAATGTGTTAACGTTCTCTTCATCTTCATTGTTCATTAACCCACTAAAATGTTGATCTGCTCAAATTGTTGATAAATAAAATTTAAAAGTATTTATTAACATGAAATTCAAATATAAGTTTAATTGTATTCAATATATAACAAAAAGAATTATAATAAATAGTTCTTTTAGTAATACCTTGTATAGTTTGACAATAAGGTATAGAAAAGGAACTATCCGTACTTGTTTGTGATTCATGATCACTGATATTTTCTTCACATCTTCTAGATTTTCTAATAAGATAATTAGTATGAACTATTTCTTGCTTTGCTTCTCCCTCAGCTTCTGTCATCGAATTTCTTTTTAGTTTATCGTGAATGTGACGATGCTCTAATTGTTGGGCCCTTTGTTCTATATTCAATTCTAAATGACGTCTTTGTTTTCTTTCTGCCTTGATTTAAGAATCTAATAATGCTTGTTTTTATGCTTTCTCAATGATTCTAGGGCTTCTACGAAGTATTAAAGATGGTGATTGATTAGATGTTCTTGCTTCATGTTGGTTCCTTTCAAGGATTCTCGAACTTCTACGGGTTGTAACTAAGAAGTGTAGTTTGATTCCATTGGGTTATGTTGAATTCTATTTGTATTTACTGCCCCTTATAAGTGAATAACTTGGTTGGCTTCTATTGCTTGAAGTTGAGCTTTCTTGATTATTCTTGGACTTCTACGTGGTTTTAACTCAAAAACCTGACTAGCTTTCATTGTTTGATGGTGAAATGCATAGATTTAAGATTGGAATTTATTTGACCCACAATCCTAAAAATAGAACATTTAATTAAAAGTAAACATTACTGACCATTATTGTGTAAGATTTAGGGCATATATATGGATAAAGGAAAGAACTTAATAGTTAAGTAATCAAATGATTAGTGGTCTACTATCCCAAGCCTAAAGCGTGATGACAATTCACTCTTATGTCAGAAAGCATGAAAGGAGCAGGCTGTTAAGTACATAATGACACACAATATAAACAAAAGCTTTAAAAGAAAATAGAAATTACACAAATTAAATGAAAATTTAATCCTAACTTAAGATTGCAATGATCTTTCGAGCTACCTAATCGAGGTTAATTGAACAAATTAAAAGATCAGCGAGTTAGACCAATGATCGATTGAGCCAAGTATGCTTCTAAAGCTTAATTTGATTTAACCAAGTTACCTTTTTCTCTTGGATTGAAAGTAGCCTAGGATACTTAAATGCACTAAATAAAAATGAAGCAACAATGATGTGGTAAAAGGAATACATATCAAATAATTTTTATAGATAACTTCAAAGTAAATTCAATCAGGACAGAAACATTCAAGTTTTAGAATTAACTCATTTAGTATTCATCTTATTTTAAAACAAAACTTACTATATGTCTGAATGTTTGATGAAAAACTGACACAATTAGCCAAGTCTACTAAAAACTAGCAATAAGTACATAATAAAGCATACCTTTTGCTCATGCTCACATGCTTTATGCACTTAACTACAAAAATTCAGAGCTAATTATTGATAACCGTTCTTAACTATAAACATCTTTCATATGTTAAACTAAATGTATATCTGGGTTCTATCATGGTGATAGACAAGACATGTACTATTTATTTCTACGTTGCTAGGGATCAAAGCTTACTAAAAGCTTGCTACTATCAAACTAAGTAATCTGAAATAAACTTATCTTAACAAATTTATGATAAATTTCTTACTTATAAGTTACATTAACCATTAATATGCAGAGTTAACTTTACAAAAATAGCATTAAAAAGTGCTTCTCTTTCAAAAGAAGAGAAAATCAAATTAAACTGATGTGCTACAATTTTACGCATTTCATATATTCTATTAACTATTTAGTAATAATGCCTTAAAATACTTATGTACTTTATTGATTGCTCGCTCAAATCTTTTTTTTATTGAAAAATAAAGATCTTTTTATCATGTCTTAAATTTGACCTTATATAGAGAACAGAATAGAAAGCATGCATCTACTATCTGATAAAAGCATAACAAAGTAGTAAATAAAGTTATCCAATTACTCAATTATATATAAAGTAAAGATTTAGATAACTAACCTGACTAAACGCTTCTCTTTATAATATATTATAGAAAGCGCTACTCAGAACATATAGATTCGTTCAAAGGATATCATGGAATAAAAGAAATAACGCATAGGAAATAATCGGCCATGGGCATAAAGAATGTCAATACATGAAAGTCTTTGCCACAAAAAGCTTTAGAAGTTACTAATGCACAAAAATGATGAGCTGCAAATCAAAAGGAAAAAATGTTAAGATGGTGTTATAAACAATAATACCAATAAAAGAGGAGATATCCACATTATTGTACATACATAATTAACAACCACTCAACAAATGATGAACAATATACTTACAAAACAATAGAAACACATGTCACCTCATGCATTTAGTGCTCACATATAGATTTTATAACATGGTTTTATTTTATTAATCTCAAACTACAGCTTCATAACAATATCTCAAACCGTTAATCGAAGCTCGGATTTTGGTTTTTTTAGCTTTTGTGAATCGAACGATGATGACAAATGGAATCGGGGTCGTGACGAACTAAATTATAAATAACTCAAATGTTCAGAGCAAAAGAAGAGGAAGGAGCATCATTTAATCCACATTATGTTATATATTGACTAAGCAAGATGGTTAAGCAGAAGAGAATTATTATGTTACTAGAAAGCTAAAATGATTAATCTATATTATGACAAGCACCATTGTCCAAGTGGTTAAGTGATTCGGCTTTGGTGCGAGAGGTCACAAGTTCGAAACTTGCGTAGCGTGATTCGAATGTTTATTGACATGTGATACGTTGTCCTAGTGACATGTTGATGCAGTGCAGAAAGTTAAAGGATTAGGTCGCTCACGACCTAAGGCGAGTGTAGATCGTTCACGACCTAAGGAGTTAGAGGAGGGAACAAGTGATGCCGAAGAAAGTGGTTGCACAGGCCAATTTGGTGAAGTATTAAGTCGCATACGACCTAACAAGTTGATAAGTCGAAACCAACCTAAAAAGAATACCACCGAGTTAAAGTGGGGTGAGCAATGTTGGGAGAATGAAGTTCTAGGTCGGAACCGACCTATGGAAGGATGTTCGCGACCTAATGAAGTCTTAGAGTCGTATCAACGACCTAGTGTGACTCGGCAACGACTCAAGGAAAATTTCTGCGAGTTAACAAGTCCTTTGAGTCGTCTGAACGACCTAACGAGTCATGCTTTAAGTCGCGAAACACTGGATGCTGTTGATTCAACTGCCGAGTTAATTTCTACCGTTGATCTTAGGTCGCTGATATGGGATGCGCATGTTTTAGGTCGCGAAGCACGGGATGCCGTTGATGTGTCTGCCGAGTTAACCTCTGCCCTTGATTCTCTTTAAACGTTGATTTGGAATACCGCTAAGGTTTTAAGTCGCAGAAACTTGTAACCGAAGATCTTGATGCCGCGTCCATCTGAACCGTTGATTCTTAAAGCTGTGAAGAAACTGTTGTTAGGTCGCTGCCGACCTATGCTAAGTCGCGTACATTCTTAGGTCGAATCATTATAGGTCGTAGGTCGCTCTCGACCTAAGTACTTGTATTTTCTGTTGTATTTTGTCTAAGTTGTGTCGCTGTGTTGTACTGTTATGTCGTAGGTCGTCTGGGTTCATAGGTCGACTATTGTTAAGTCGGAACCGACCTAAATACTTGTAATATTTTTTAAGTTTTTTTCTGAACTGTTGTAAATAGTAGGCGACTTATGTTAGGTCGGAGATGTGATAAGTCGGTTGCCGACTTATGACTTGTACTTTTTCTGTGTTGGTATGTTGTAGCCTATAAATAGGCAAGTGAAATCATTTGTAAAGGTTGTTGAATATTGAATAAAATTCTCTTTTGATTGCTTTGTGCTTTCATTCAAATTGGTAGTTGAGTGTAATCTCCTATCTCCTCTTTCGGTTAATCGAGTGCGCTCGATTCAACGATTGTAGAAGCCGATTCGCGGAATCAAGTGCGCTTGATCAACGCTTGAAGAATTGAAGATCTTTGAACCCGGTATCGTGCGCGATCAACGAGTTCGAGATAGCTAGAGTTCGGTATCTTCGGATCAACGAATTCGGACAATTCAGCATTCATCAATCCATCGACTGCTACTTTCACCGATCTACATTGTTTTGAATTATCCGCTGCGTCAGTTTTTTGGTATCAGAGCTTGTTCTAGCCAATCATAGCTAGATCGAGACTTGGAGCCTAATCATTTGAAGAGTTTTGAAGTTTGAGGAGAAGCCGAGCTTGAAGTGTTGGGACACGGCCGAGAGGAAGAAGTTGTTCGCATTTGTTTGAAGATTGAAGTTCGGATTTGCATTGGAGGCCGAAACTTTGTCCATCGTGTTCATCGCGATTTGCTACAAAGTGGAAGTTTTCGATCCGTTTCATTTTGGATCAAAATCCGAAAAGTGTTAGAATTTGTGAAGTTTCCAAGTATGCCGCCAAGAAGAGCTAATCGCCACCAAAACGTAGAAGCTTTGTATCGAAGAGAAGAAGCTGATGAGATGGAGCAAAGAATCAATGAGAATTTTAGTGAAAAGCTTAACGAAGGAATTGGCCGGTTAGAGAGGCTTATGACGGAGATGAATCAAAATCGGAGAAGGGTTTCACCAGAATCTAATCATGGAGGTAGTAGAGTCTCACCACATTCTAATCGTGACCGAAGTGTTGAAAATGATCAAGGGCGTGGGAGGAACGTGAATGATCGAGAACGGAGGAACGTTGATAGAAGGGATGATGGTGGAAGGCGTAATGGTAGTAGAGATGTTGGTGGTCAGAATCGACATCGTTATGCATCTGATTTTGAAGAGGAGTATGATGGTGGTAGTGTTCAAGGAAGAGGTCAAGGCAGAAATTACTCTGAATATGATCACAAGTGGGAATCAGGGATGAAGACTGAAATTCCTGAATTCAAGGGTGGTATGCAAGCGGAGGAGTTTCTAGATTGGATGGCTAATGTAGAGGAGATTTTTGACTTCAAAGAAGTACCAGAACATCGTAGAGTAAAGTTGGTTGCTACAAGGCTGAGGGGTAGAGCTTTGGCATGGTGGCAGCAGACCAAGCTTACACGTGAACGAATGGGGAAGTCAAAAATTGAGTCTTGGGAGAAGATGAAGAAGTTGATGAAAGCAACGTTCTTACCTTACAATTATCAATCTTTGATGTATCAACGTTTGCAAAACTTGAGGCAGGGCACAAAGACAGTTAATGACTATGCTGATGAATTTTACCAACTGATTGCGAGGAATGATATTATGGAAACAGAAGAACAGCTGACATCTAGGTTCATTGGAGGATTGAGAATGCAGATTCAGGATATGGTTAATATGTTCGATCCAAGATCTGTAGCAGAGGCACATCAAAAAGCGTTGGCTTGGGAGAAGCAGGGTAGAAGAGGAGGTGGTGTGTTTACTAATCCTAACAATCAAGCGAAGGGTGTTGGAGGAAGTTCTAATGTTTCTAAACCTATCAGTAGACCAATGGTGAAGGAGGTTGAGAAGGCGAAAGTTAATAATGGGTTTAAATGTTACAATTGTCAAGAATTGGGTCATAAAAGCAGTGAGTGTCCAAAGCCAAAGAAGAGAACCATGATTGCAGAAGTTGACGATGAGGATGTTGATGAAGATTGTTCTAATCCAGCTGAGGAGGATGAGCAGGATATCGCGTCGGGAGACGAAGGTTGTAACCTAATGCTGAGAAGATCGTGTTTAACACCGAAGCAGGAAGAAGCTAGTTGGTTGAGGAGTAATATCTTTCAGTCAACATGTACTATTCTGGGGAAGGTGTGTAAGTTTGTGATCGACGCAGGAAGCTGTGATAATATTATTTCAACCGAAGCTGTGACAAAGTTGAAATTGAAGACAGAGAAACATCCGAGTCCATACAAGTTAGCATGGTTAAGAAAAGGAGGAGAAGTGAAAGTGGATAGACGAGTTCGTGTACCATTCTCTATTGGGAAGAAATACAAAGATGAAATATGGTGTGATGTAGTAGAGATGGATGTTTGTCATTTATTATTGGGAAGACCATGGCAGTATGATCGAGCAGTACAACATGACGGTCGGACCAATAGCTACAGTTTTATGTTTAAAGGCACGAAGATTATCTTAGTTCCAAAGAAGAGATCACAAGAAGAAAGTAAGTCCGAAGAAATCGAAGAGCTGAAAACTTTATTGACTTTGAAGGAGTTTGTTAAAGAAGTTGAAGAAGAGCCGGAAGTATTCTTGTTGATTGGACGTGAGAGCAGTGAAGAGATTGAAATTCCAGAAGAAGTTAAACCAGTTCTGAAAGAATTTGACGATGTATTTCCAGAGGAATTACCAATGGAGTTGCCACCGTTGAGAGATATACAACATCAAATAGATCTTGTTCCAGGTGCTGTATTGCCACACAGACCACATTATCGAATGAGTCCGAAGGAACATGAAGAGTTGCGAAGGCAGGTAGAGGAATTGCTTGAACAAGGGCGTGTGCAGGAGAGTCTGAGTCCTTGTGCTGTACCAGCTTTATTGGTACCCAAGAAGGATGGGACATGGAGAATGTGCACTGACAGTCGAGCATTGAATAAGATCACTGTGAGATATAGATTTCCAATGCCGAGGTTGGATGACTTGTTAGATCAAATAAGTGGAGCTACTATCTTTTCGAAAATTGATTTGAAAAGCGGATATCATCAAATTCGGATTAGACCTGGAGATGAATGGAAGACTGCTTTTAAAACCAGGGAGGGTCTATACGAATGGTTGGTTATGCCATTTGGTTTATCCAATGCACCAAGTACGTTCATGAGGGTGATGAATCAGATTTTTCGACCGTTCATTGGGAAATTCGTGGTGGTGTATTTCGATGATATTCTTATTTACAGTGGGAGTCCCGAGGAACATTTGAATCATCTTAGAGAAGTGCTGATGGTATTGCGACAAGAACAGTTCTATGCTGCAACGAAGAAATGCGTGTTCATGACGCATAGTGTTTTATTTCTGGGGTATGTTGTTTCAGAGAAAGGGATACAGGTTGACCAAAGTAAAGTTGAAGCGATTAGAGATTGGCCGCAACCCAAGACGATAACGGAAGTTCGTAGTTTTCACGGGTTGGCTTCATTCTATCGAAGGTTTATACCACACTTTAGTAGTGTGATGGCACCTGTTACAGATTGTATGAAAGGCAAACAGTTTTCATGGTCAGAGGAAGCAGGGATTGCTTTTGGGAAGATCAAGGAATTGCTGACGTCTGCACCAATTCTAGTATTACCTGATTTTCAGCTAGTGTTTGAACTACATACTGATGCATCCAAGGTTGGGATTGGGGGGGTGTTGAGTCAGAAGGGACGTCCAATTGCCTATTTCAGTGAGAAGTTGTCCGGAGCGAAGATGCGATACAGTACGTATGATGTGGAGTTCTATGCTGTTGTACAATCTATTAAGCACTGGAGACACTATCTGTTTCAGAAAGAGTTTGTTCTGTATACTGATCATGAAGCATTGAAGCACTTACAAGGGCAAGACAAGATTTCAGCGAGACATACATCGTGGATTGCATATCTGCAACAGTTTACTTTCGTTGTGAAACACAAGTCAGGGGTGACAAATCGTGTAGCTGATGCTTTAAGTAGAAGGAGTCATTTGTTGACAACGATGAAAGTTGAGGTGACTGGTTTTGAACTATTGCCGGAGCAGATTGCAGAAGATTCTTACTTTAAGAAATTTGTTGAAGGGAACAATGAAGGGAAGACTGATGAGTTTATGTTGGTTGACGGGTTTCTTTTTAAAGGAAGTCGATTATGCATACCGAAGGGTAGTCTGAGAATGAAGATTATCAAGGAGTTACACGAAGAAGGGCATGTTGGAAGAGACCGTACCTTACAATTGATTTCACAATCCTACTTTTGGCCATCGATGAGGAAAGAAGTGGAGAGATTTGTTGAGAGATGCCATATCTGTCAAGTTTCGAAAGGAACTGCGACTAATGCAGGTTTGTATATGCCGTTACCAGTACCAACTAAACCATGGGTTGATGTGAGTATGGACTTTGTGTTGGGGTTGCCGAGAACGCAGCGTGGTAATGATTCCATTTATGTGGTGGTTGACAGATTTTCGAAAATGGCACATTTCATTGCTTGTAAGAAGACGGCGGATGCTGTTCATGTAGCCCAGTTGTTTTTCAGGGAGATCTATAGACTTCATGGATTGCCAGAATCTATTGTGTCGGATAGAGATACTCGATTTCTGAGTCACTTTTGGTTGAGTTTGTGGAAACTGGTGGGAACGAAGCTGAAATTTAGTAGTGCTTATCACCCGCAAACGGATGGACAGACCGAGGTTGTAAACAGATCATTGGGGAACTTGTTGAGGTGTCTTGTTCAAGATAATCTGAAGAGTTGGGATGTGAAGTTATGTCAGGCAGAATTTGCCCATAATCATGCTGTGAATCGAAGTACGGGGTTCAGTCCGTTCCAGATTGTTTATTCAAGTTTACCGAAGGGACCGTTAGATTTAACGATGATACCACACTCGAAGGGGACAATTAAGAAAGCTGCTGATTTTGTTGAAGGGCTGACGGAGTGTCATAAAATCGTTCAAGAACGATTAGAGAAAGCAAATGAGAAATATAAACAAGCTGCAGATTTGAAACGACGAAAAGTTGAGTTTAATGAAGGAGATATGGTTTATGCAGTGTTAACAAAAGATCGTTTTCCAGTGGGCGCGTACAACAAGTTGAAAGCCAGGAAAATTGGTCCGGTGGAAGTTGTGAAACGAATCAATGAAAATGCTTATAAACTGAAGCTGCCAGATGATGTGTATACATCTGACGTATTCAATGTTAAACATCTTGTACCATATCATGGGGAAGAGTTTGTTGGGGATGAAGAGTGTGCGAATTCGAGGTCGAATTTCTCTCAACCAGGGGAGGATGATGCAGTGCAGAAAGTTAAAGGATTAGGTCGCTCACGACCTAAGGCGAGTGTAGATCGTTCACGACCTAAGGAGTTAGAGGAGGGAACAAGTGATGCCGAAGAAAGTGGTTGCACAGGCCAATTTGGTGAAGTATTAAGTCGCATACGACCTAACAAGTTGATAAGTCGAAACCAACCTAAAAAGAATACCACCGAGTTAAAGTGGGGTGAGCAATGTTGGGAGAATGAAGTTCTAGGTCGGAACCGACCTATGGAAGGATGTTCGCGACCTAATGAAGTCTTAGAGTCGTATCAACGACCTAGTGTGACTCGGCAACGACTCAAGGAAAATTTCTGCGAGTTAACAAGTCCTTTGAGTCGTCTGAACGACCTAACGAGTCATGCTTTAAGTCGCGAAACACTGGATGCTGTTGATTCAACTGCCGAGTTAATTTCTACCGTTGATCTTAGGTCGCTGATATGGGATGCGCATGTTTTAGGTCGCGAAGCACGGGATGCCGTTGATGTGTCTGCCGAGTTAACCTCTGCCCTTGATTCTCTTTAAACGTTGATTTGGAATACCGCTAAGGTTTTAAGTCGCAGAAACTTGTAACCGAAGATCTTGATGCCGCGTCCATCTGAACCGTTGATTCTTAAAGCTGTGAAGAAACTGTTGTTAGGTCGCTGCCGACCTATGCTAAGTCGCGTACATTCTTAGGTCGAATCATTATAGGTCGTAGGTCGCTCTCGACCTAAGTACTTGTATTTTCTGTTGTATTTTGTCTAAGTTGTGTCGCTGTGTTGTACTGTTATGTCGTAGGTCGTCTGGGTTCATAGGTCGACTATTGTTAAGTCGGAACCGACCTAAATACTTGTAATATTTTTTAAGTTTTTTTCTGAACTGTTGTAAATAGTAGGCGACTTATGTTAGGTCGGAGATGTGATAAGTCGGTTGCCGACTTATGACTTGTACTTTTTCTGTGTTGGTATGTTGTAGCCTATAAATAGGCAAGTGAAATCATTTGTAAAGGTTGTTGAATATTGAATAAAATTCTCTTTTGATTGCTTTGTGCTTTCATTCAAATTGGTAGTTGAGTGTAATCTCCTATCTCCTCTTTCGGTTAATCGAGTGCGCTCGATTCAACGATTGTAGAAGCCGATTCGCGGAATCAAGTGCGCTTGATCAACGCTTGAAGAATTGAAGATCTTTGAACCCGGTATCGTGCGCGATCAACGAGTTCGAGATAGCTAGAGTTCGGTATCTTCGGATCAACGAATTCGGGCAATTCAGCATTCATCAATCCATCGACTGCTACTTTCACCGATCTACATTGTTTTGAATTATCCGCTGCGTCACATGTTGTATATAAAGTACCATTTTCAAAACAAAATTAATCTGTATTATGATTGATCGTATGATATTCTTTTGGAATCATATGTGCTTTTAAATTGAGCACAATAACATTTAAATAATTCCATGACCTGCATTTTATTAAAATTATCTACTAATACTATAAACTATCACACCTATCTAACAACCAAAACAGCATAAAATTTTAAAAATTATATCCTACTTAGATAATTTTTCCAAAAATAAATGTTGGTTATGATTAACAAATTAGTTTTGAAAAAATCCATTAAAAGTCATTAATATTTCCAAGCTTAGCATGACTAAACATCTATGATTTAGGTATGTTACTCTTGCAAATCAATGAAAGTGAATGATCCACATTCTCCAAACCGAATCTTTTAATATAAGGAAAGCAATATATCAATTGAATCAATTGAAGGTTTCAAAAAATTTATGATTTAATAATTACAAATGTTAAAGAATTTGCAGTATAAATTCTATTATTCCATACAACATCATTTGACTATTAATTGTCATAGAAAACTAAAGGACTACATAATATCCTCCATACTCTCTCTCTCTCTTTTGTCATTGTACTAAAATAAATACAAACTTAAAGGTTGTATATATAGCTAAGATTCATACTCAAACATTATGCATCCTTTGCATTTGAGCAATATATAAACTTAAAACAAAATAAGTAAGGAATTTAAACATGGCTATTCCAAAATAAATGAACATTGAATCCTAACCCGGGATTACAATGATTGATCGAACTGCCTAATCGAAGTTAATTAAACAAATTAAATGAATAGCGAGTCAAACTAATGATCCATCGATCCACCTAATCAAAGTTAATTGATAGCAAGTTGAACCAATAAGTTAACCCCTACCCATTTTACAAGGGTATGAAAACCAATCGCTACCTGAAACCTTTTTTTGCAATTATATTAAACTCTAGTAGACTTCATATGTGCATGTTTTGGATCTGCAGTCTATTCCTGTACACAACCAAAACTTCATTCATCAATACCGCATATAGAAACATATGTTATGTGTAGAGTCGATTTCTATAGGGAACCCCATTACCTTGAAGCCTCGTGACGAATGTACTGGAATTTTGGATATTTCTGTTGTTCCTTCCAGTTATTGTAGTAGCCAGTAGGATCCGCATAAATTCTTTTGTAGCTATAATAAATGATGATGTTCATTATGTGAATACCTTAACAAACCTGTCATTCATTCCAAGCAATAAATACTATTAAGAAGTTCTACTTAGAATTAACTCATCTTTGTACATGAAATACTTGAAGCATGCTCAAGTAATTTGCCAACATAGTAGATACATTAAGAAGCATTTTTGTATGCTATATTGCCAACATAGTACATGAAATTCTTAAAGCATGAAACACCATATGCAACTACGTATATATTGTATTCTCTATTCATTCGATGTTTGCACATGCACATGAATTATCATCCAAAAATGTTTATGTTGTGTCTATAAGCTAAAAAATGCTTAACTTATGCTTCTATTACATCGAAGTTTTAGATGATTTTCATAGTTTCTCATAAATTTGATTTAGTGTACTACTAAAAATATTTTATAAATTCAAAACTCAAAATAATATTTTTGTATACTACTACCATTCACAAATTGCAATATCATATTAGTGCTGCATTTATCATCACAGTACCTTAATTTTATTCTGCTCTATTGAGAGTGATATGATCGTTGTACCACTATGAGAAACACAGAAATTTAATTGGATGTTATTCAAAATATTATGCTATAATGTGAATATAAAGTATTTGTACTATAAATTTTATGCCTCGCCTAACACAACATTGAAATATTTTGTGAAATAAGATACATTACGTATGTACTTGAGTGTTTCCCCATTTGATAGAAATAATATCAACAAATGGTAGCGATGCATTATGGAAAATGTCAACAGAAGAACCAATTCCTCAAAAATATCGCAATAAAGCCTTAAAATATATGAAGCGAACTGATATTATGGATGTTTGGTTCGATCTTGGTATATTTTATTATAGCAAATAAGTTAGTATTCAAAAAAACCGTGCATGTCTTCCTTTTGGTATCGTTCGCAACATTTTTAAACCCCAGCTTGAAGCCACAAAATAACCTAATATTTGTTCGCCATGTCCGTTGTCTGGGTAAATATTATTTGTTCAGCAATTAGGCCACCTGTTTAATATAAATTATGGGGGCACACCTCTTTAAAGGAGTATGGTATGAAATACATTTACCTCATTTTGAAATATTTTGTAGGTTTTCCTATCCCTATTGTACATTTCAAACCAAGGTTTTTAAAAGCATTGAGTACATGAAAGCATCGTTTCTTCTTTTCATTTGTGATAATTTGTATATTAGAAATTGATTTGGATGCTGGTGTCTACATTTAAACCCAATACTTAATTTTCTCCCTGGTTTCATCTTCATTTTTTGTCGAAAGTATAAAATTTGAATCATAGATTCAAGTAAATATCTTAGTAATTTCTATGCCAACATGAATTGAATGACTATAGCACCATATTATGCACATTTGTAGTTTCCATTTTTACGAATATCTCATGATTTGATTTGTAGCTTCAAACATTGTGATTTTACGAAAGATTAATAGAATGCAATTAAACTAATAGTTTAAGATTTTCAGCACCTTCTAAGGAAGGCTGAAAGGCACATTAAAGTTCACATCACATACGTCGTTTCATGGCTAACACAAAGATACGATGATAACCATGTTAAAGCACTCCCAGATGATGCAAATAAATATATGTTGCCTTATCAATATTGTATTGCTTTGTATCCTTGTCAGGGATGCAACATAATAACCACTACTTCTCATGGTATCATGATTTTATCCAGCAAATTCAAGTTAGTTTTGTCCCTAATCGATAATAGCTGTTGTAGATACTACTCAAAATTCTAAGTGATTTGTGCTTAATTGATAATCGCCATTGTAGATACTAATCAAAGTCCTAAGCAATTTGTGCTTAATCCATAATCATCGTTGCAAATACTAATCTAAATCATAAGCTATTAATGAAAATTAGTGAATAATTACCTGAGTCTGAAGTCTAACGAATATCAATTAATTATGCTTGAAATTAGTTAATCGATAATCGCCTTTTGATATGAGAGAGCAAATTTTGGTTTTTTACTTGTTTGTACCAAAATTGGGCACAACACTCTTCGGAAGTCTTTGAAGAGATAAAGTGAAGAAATTAAATGAAAAAAGAGGAATTATCTAACAAAAACTCCAAATTTCAGAAGTGAGAATAATTAAAGTGCAGGGAGACACAAGAGTGGTTCGGCGTATAGCCTACGTCCACTATGAAATAGTTTGTTTTATTGATCTTCCTTTGATGTTTACAAGTGAATGCAATGAATTACAAGAGGTAACTATGATTTGCAGCAGTGAATCTTGTTGGTAGCAGCAGCAACAGAGTTCAGATCTGGATCTGGCGGAGTCCGGGCGTTGGAGATCTCAAAGAGGAAGAAGAACCCCTTTTCTGTTGGCTTTGGGGGTCTATTTATAGGTGTAGGAGGTTGATATTTCGCTCAGATCTTGGGAGACCCTCTCTGGCACATGACCAGGCCTGTACGCCCAAGCCCGTGAAGTTTCGGTCCGATCCGTGATCGACACGAGCTGATTTCGACTCTCTCGAGATTTGATCCAATGGATTCGAAATTTGGCGTGGACATTCTTTAGCATGCACGTGGTCTTTTGTGAAAATTTCATAGCATTTGGACTTGTAGATTAGGAGATATGATCGATACGAAATGGAGTTTTCAGCAGGCTGTTTCCTTCGACTCGCTTCCTGTTTCGACTCGCTTCCGTTCGACTCGATGACGTGGCACTTGATTCTTACTTTGTCCTAGATGTTGTTTCGAGCGAGTCGAAGTAAGTACTTGGTTGAGCGAGTCGAAGCAAGCTTTGGAGAGCGAGTCGAAGCTAGCACTAGGAGAGCGAGTCGAAGCTAGCACTGGGAGAGCGAGTCGAAGTGGCTGCTTTGGATAGTTTCAAACTAGAGCGAGTCGAAGAGAGCAGCTCTGAGGGGCATGGAGCGAGTCGAAGAGAGCAGCTCTGAGTGATGTGGAGCGAGTCGAAGTTGGCTTCTCTTGAGTGCTGCGAAGCGAGTCGAAGGAGCGAGTCGATCGGCAATTGATTTTCGTCCAATCTTGTATCGCTCATAACTCGAGCATACGAACTCGGATTGACTTGAGATTTGAAACGTTGGCTCCCATGGCTTAGCTTGTCATGTCCTACCAATTTTGGCTTGATCCGGACTCGGACAAAATTCATCGATATCCTTAGCGAGCCCGTATATAACCGATCTCTGGGACGGGCCGTCACTGGTTACTAGTCAATTCCTTGGTGTTACGGCCTTGCCAAAAGGCGGGATAACACTTTCCCCCCAAAGTACGTCTTGTGGGAACATGAGGTGCTTTGAAATACTGCCGTCTCTACTCTGAATAGTTATTGTTTTGTCGATGAAAACTATAATCTTTGACCGTTCTTCTTGATAATGTAAACCGTTGACTGCTGTACCATGTATTGTTGCAACCGATTGCTGTATGCTAGTGGTTACCCATTTGCTGTTGTAGTCGTTATTAGATGAATTTCGGATTCCTGAAAATCTGGAATATTGGATATTAATCCGTCATTCATGCATATATGTTACTCTGACTCCCGCTGACGTTTGTACGTTCTCGAGTCGTTGTCAGCTTATTGTTTTTGAATTCCGTATCGATCCTCTCTTGAACCGATGTGAAACTCGTTGCAACAACGCTTGACGGTTGCTTTTGAATGTTCCACCGTAACGATCCTCTCCTGAATCGATGTGAAGGGTTGAAATCATTGAAGATGATTTTCATTAGATTTATGGACGTAAAGTAAATATGTCGAGTTGATGGAGTTGATCTCTGGAAGTCATGATTTCATTGATTCGAACTGATTGTTCAACTCAGTTTTGATGACGGACTCAAACTGAGCGAGTCGAAGTGGAGCGAGTCGATGTGGGCTCCCGGATTGGTTCGAACAGGATGTTTGACTCGGTCTTGGGTTCGAATTGCAGAGGAGTCGGAGTCGAAAAACACAGGAGGAAGAGGAGCGAGTCGAGACGTTCATTGATTGAGCGAGTCGAAGTGATGTCCTTTATGGCTGCATGAGGGAGTCGAACTAGTCACGGGGATGGAGTCGAAAGAGCGATACGAAAAGGAGCTCCGCATCAGTGCACTGAAGAGGGAGTCGAAGCACGTGCTCGACCCTACTGGAATTTGAATCGGTTATTCCCCTTGCTTTCGACTCCATATAAATATCTGGCACTTAGCCGCTTTTTCACTTTTTTACCTTCCATCCTTATCTGCCTTGCCTTCGTATCGTTCCAGAGCATTCTTCGAGAAATTTTTTTGCCTTTGAATCGATTCCTATCTTCAACCACTTGAACTAACTGTCAGATCTAGGTAATCAATAAACGAATCCACGCGTAAACGATGAGGCTCGAGTTCTCTTATCAAATCAATCAAAGTTGTGGTCGATCGAAGGCTTTCTGGCCTCCGCTTCGTGTCGATGGAGTATGGGTTTCGAGATGATGAGGCAAAGGCCTTCATATCGATCGATGGTGGAGCTTCGCTTCGAGTCGAATGCTCTGATTCTGTTGATTGATACGAAGGGGCTATGTCTGATCGATTCGAAACGGTGGCTTTCGATCGAGTCGAAACAGCTATCTTGGATCGAATCGAAGTGGCTGCTTTGGATCGAGTCGAAACGCACGACTTCGGAGCGAGTCGAAGTGGTTGCTTCGGACCGAGTCGATATGCGTGACTTCGGAGCGAGTCGAAGTGGTTGCTTCGGACTGAGTCGAAATGCTTGACTTTTGGATGGAGTCGAAATAGATGGCTCTGAAACGAGTTGAATTTGCACTCCATCCTTTTGACCGAGTCTAACTCAAACGCACACGACTATAATTCATTGATGCGAACCTGGCTCTCGTGAGCAACACAAATTTGATCATAAAAAAACTTTAAACTTCTCACACATTCGAACAACTGCCTCCAACGAGCTCCAAATTGGCATACTTGGACTTAACCGTTTCACTGCATATTTGACTTCCTATCGAAGCTCGTCGATGAAACTGAAACTTATAAAAATGACACCAAACTTTGATTTGGAGTGATCGTTAATAACTGGATGGCACAGTTGTGACGGTCAGCGATGACGGTCCTTCTGACTGAATTCCGAAGTCTCGTCGTTTATATGCTTTCCTTAATCCGGTTGATCACCTCAAATAATATACAGTACCGCACTGCACAACACACTCACACACTTTTCACTGGGGGATGCACGGATGTTATTAGTCAGTTTAATAATGATTTTTTATAAGCTAGCTGGTTATGGATCCTTCAAGTTCTCAGCAGCCGGAATTTCCAAGTTCTGTTCCTTCAACTATTGAGATACCGGCTATAGAAGCTGAAGTTATTGAGATAGCTCTGGACGAGCGTCGAGGGGCTCGGTTTATTTGTACTCCACCGGATTCAGTGCCGTCGGGTATCTCCGAAGACATGTTAGGCTGGATTTGCTTAAGGCACGGTTTGTCGCCTGATGACGTGCTACTTCCTGGGCCGAATGACAGGCCATATTATCCTCCGGAAGGATTTATTGCTTTCAACCGTCACACTTGCACGGCGGGGACACTTCCTCCCTTCAATGACTATATCAGGGAGACCTTATCGTTTCTTGGCATAGCCCCGTCTCAGCTACATCCGAATGGATATGCCTTGCTGAACAGCACCTTCGTCTTGTTTATGGAGATCCTATTTCGACCGCCGAAGCCGATCGAAATCAGATATTTATTCAATGTCAAAAGCCGTGGAGATAGCCCTTCCTTCACCGTCTTGGAGGCAGTCAGAAACTTCCACATTGTGCTGGGCTCCTAGGGGAGGCTAAGTTATTACAAATCCGAATGGTTCTACGTTCGGTGCCCCCATGGATTTGCTAGGCGGTGGTTAGATAGACGTAAGTGTCGCCATCCCCTCTTGAATTACCGAGATGTTAGTGACCGACTTCAAAAACTGACATACTTTTCCTTTCTTATAGCTGCAATCTCTCGCCCCGATGGCGTGTACTTTAGGGAACTTGTTCGGATTCTTCAAGCGTTTCCGGGCGAAGAGAGGCACATTGACTTAGTCCCGACAGACAGGAATTTGAGGGTTGTCGGGCTGATAGAACGAAGACAGAGCATACACCTGGATGTGATACATAGGGTGGCCCCGAAGAAACGCGTGAAGCTCAAAGCGCCCGCAGTTGTGATCACCGAAGAAGTTGATCCAGAAAGAATGCCCACCGATACTGAGCTCCCGGCCGTGCCTCCTTCCGATGTTCAGGATTCCAAAGGAAAAAGAATAGGCAAGGCCGCTGCTTACAAATGCCCTAAATCTAAGAGATTTAAATCTGTGGTCGTGTCTTTACCTTCCTAGGGGATTAGAATTTCAGAGGCTCCTCCCCCGCAGATGGAGAGTCCTTTTGCATGGCTTGATGATATCCCGATCCCGGATTTCGTGTCGTCTCCACACGACGCCGGGATAGAAGGGCTTGATAGTGCTTTTGAACCGAGCGGGTCGTTTGCTACGAGTGCGGCCGACATTTCCGGTTGGTCGGGGGATTGCACATGCATACACTTCACTAAACTACATGATTCACAACTGTACTTCATCCGACTTAGGAAGTTGCTAACCCTTTCTTCGTTTCTCATTTTCAGGTACTATGTCTGGAATGGGATCTATGCTCGGTAATCTTCGTTCTGCTCGAAAATCTTCTGGTTACTATGATTCCCATAGGAGGGATTCGGACAGAGATCGCGATCGCGATTATTCTAACCAGGATAGGTACGGGCGTGACAGGGAGTACAGACATCGATCCAGATCACGCTCTCCTCCTCCTAGACTTCGGTCTCCTCCTCCCGTTCAAACTTCATATCCACCAGAGCCTCCTCGTCACAGGCCTTCTTCTCACACTTCCAGATCTAAGACTCATCTCCAAAGAGTCGAGACTACATCTTCCATGGTTACAGAGCAGGTCCCCGCTGATCCCACTGGAGAAGGGGCCCTTAAGTTGGCTCAAATGAAGAAGGATTTTCCTAATATTTGCTTCGACGGTTATGTTTTCCCTCCCCACTTGAAGAGAATTCCATCAGGGGTAGAAGGCACGATGCATGACTTTGTCCACGACATCTATACCCAATATCGAGAGTGGGCGAAGGCTGCCGAAAAAGCTTCTAAAGTGGCCTTCGAGCGGGCTAAAGAGATCGAGAAGATGGAGACCGAGCTCGCGAAAAGGGATCGTATTATTCAGGTACTCTCTGCTGAGTCCGAGTCTTCTTGGAAATCTGAGATTGAGGCCATTAAGAAGGCTGATGAAGCAAATGTGGCCATGGAGAGATTGAGGCAGATGCATGTCGCCTTGGTGGAGGAGATGGGCCACTGGAATACTACGGTTACCGCCGAGCGGGATGCGGCAGTTAAGGAACTGAACGAACTTAAGGCCAAATTCGCCGACATGGCGAAGGAAAAAGACGATGCGAACAACGCAGCCCAGGAGGCATGCGGACAGGCTGTTCTACTTAGGGGTGAACGGGATGCGGCGGTGGCTAAAGTCCAAAAGGTGGAGACTGAGGTCGAGGAGAGGGTGAAGTTGGCCGAGTCCAGGCTAGAGGCCGACATTGAAGACCTCCTCGTTGTCTATAACGCTAACGTGCTGAAGCACAGGGGTCTGGCCTGGCTCGATGACTATTCGACGCATCTCCACAGTGCTTGGGGCCGATTGGTTGAGGAAGAGAAAGAAGCGCGCCAGGGTGAGCCTGTGGATGAATTCGAGCTTGAGAATCGTCTATTAACTGATGACGAAAAGAAGATTCTCCATGATTCAATGATCTCTTATGAGAAGGAGAGGCTTGGCACCCAGCACCTGGAAGTAGGAGAAGGCTCCGGGGTTGGACATCATGATGCAAGTCTTGATCTTCCGGTGTCAACTCAGCCTGAATCTTTGCCTGCGGTTGATCCTCAAGCTGTTCCTGTCTATAACCCAGATCAGCCGCAGATGCCTCCGACCACAGCGCAAGCGACTGAAGCCGCCCCGTCGCTTACAAGCCAAACTGAGGAAGGTACTCCGAACATTCCACATGTCTTTCATGAGTCGAAGTCTTCGATCGAGTTTGAGTTCTAACAATTCTTTTATTCTTTATCCAGTGATTGATGCTGCATCGGCCATGCCTCCTGCCACTCAAGAATCACATCACATGCAGGAGGCTATCGTGACCGAGGCAACCACCATCAGTACAACTGCCTCGCTTGATGATCTGCAGGGAGGTACGATTGCGTTCGATGTGCAGCTGATGGATGAACTCTTTCATCACCACGGCGACCCTCGTGCTGACTTGTCATCTGTTATGAGCGGAACTGATCCTGCTGCAAGCTCTTCAATGCCGACTGCTGATACCCCCAGCGGGGCTCAAGCAGTAACCAAAGAGGAGATGTTTGCTCAGATTGACGCTGAACTGGCAGCAGCGGGTTATGGTGGCGGCTTTGGAGGTAGGATGGCAACATCGGGACCTACCCCGCTCGGAATGATGTCTCCTGGTGGTTCTGTCTTTCTCACCAGCTTGCCCATTCCACCTTCTTTACTTGACCCCGTTCCTCCGACTCCGCCCGTAGGGAGCATTATTATTCACATGAGTTCGGAGGAGGACGTCGACATAATGCCCTCGCCTGAAGACCGACCGCCGAAAAGCAAAGGCTCGAAGAGGAAGATTGGTGATGGTTCCAGCGGGTCCACACCGAGGAGGAAGCCAAGGAAGAAGAAAGATTAGGCATGCTCTTCCGGTGTATTTTGATTTGCATTTTGTTAGCCGTGTATAGATGCGGGTTCGGCCCCTGCTAGTAGGAATTTTTTGGAAACTTGTACACGAACGTCTTCTATAATCAATAGAAATGAAACTTTTCTTTTTTGTCATTGTGTATTTGTCTAAGTGTTTCAGTGTCTGAAATACACTTGTGAAGTTTCAAGTTCCAAATCAAGTTTGTTTTGGTTTGCCAAGTTCGGAAACTGTGGTCATGGCTTGCGACCGGGAAGCGAGTTGAATTCCGACATCGCATTGCTTCAATCAGTGGTTGGTGCCTAAGTTCTGCCCCCAGTCTTGGGGATGAGTTGTAAACCGTCAACCGACAATCGCTTCTTACTTGTAACATGTTGAGTCTTGCGCCACCGAACGGATGTCTGAAGCAAGCGGAGATTGAGTAATGCGTCCATGCTTGTTTGATTGTCGACAATCATTTTCGTACTCCAGGGATTCCCATTCATTCATCAGTGGCTGGTTACGCCGGCTTAAGTTTCGATCATATGTCTGCGATCGGGAGACTTGGAATTGGCACTTGCACTCTGGGAATCCGGAGTTGATGTTTATACTCCGCTTCGCGCTTTGGGAATTCGGAGTTGGATGTTTATACTCCGCTTCGCACTCTGGGAATACGGAGTTGAATGTTTATACTCCGGTTCGCGCTCTGGGAATTCGGAGTTGGATGTTTATACTCCGCTTCGCACTCTGGGAATACGGAGTCGAATGTTTATACTCCCGTTCGTGCTCTGGGAATTCAGAGTTGAATATTTATACTCCGCTTCGCGCTCTGGGAATTCGGAGTTGGATGTTTATACTCCGCTTCGCACTCTGGGAATACGGAGTCAAATGTTTATACTCTGCTTCGCGCTTTGGGAATTCGGAGTTGGATGTTTATACTCCGCTTCGCACTCTGGGAATACGGAGTTGAATGTTTATACTCCGCTTCGCGCTCTGGGAATTCGGAGTTGGATGTTTATACTCCGCTTCGCACTTTGGGAATACGGAGTCGAATGTTTATACTCCGGTTCGCGCTCTGGGAATTCGGAGTTGAATGTTTATACTCCGCTTCGCGCTCTGGGAATTCGGAGTTGGATGTTTATACTCCGCTTCACACTCTGGGAATACGGAGTCGAATGTTTATACTCCGCTTTGCGCTCTGGGAATACGGAGTTGATGAAGGATTGTCGTGTATCAATCCTTTCTTGACTTTTTATGTGATGGCTTGCCCCCGAGCTCGGGTTTCACCTAGGGAGTGATTGGTTGCATCGCAACCACTCTCTATTTGAATAAATCCCACCGTATGATGAGACTTAGCTCTCCGTGCATAATGATGGTCATATGAAGTATTTCAAGTAAATCACAGCTCTGGCCCGAAGAGGTTGCATTTTATTGATGAAATAAGAAAGTATGGCAAAGTCAGTTGCCTTATTACAAGTTCTAATTTTGAAATGCATAAACAAATTGTAGAAAAGGAAAGTAAACTAAATGGATAAAGATAGCCTGTCAGGTGTAATAGCGGCGAAGGCTCTCGCTATTCCAAGCTCTTGGTAGGGTAAGACCGTCGACGGTCGATAACTTGAATGTGCCATCTCCGAGCCTTCGTTCAATAACATACGGTCCTTCCCATGTCGGCTTCATATGTGAAGGAACCGGATAGATTCTCTTTAAGACGAGATCGCCTAGTTTGAAGGTTCATGGACGGACCTTGGCGTTGTACAATTGGGCGACTCGACTTCGATGCGCAGCTGCCCTCAAATCAGCCTCCTCACGTTTCTCATCCAGTAGATCAAGAGATTCAGCAAGTAATATAGCATTTGTCTTTGGATCATAGTATGTCACACGATGAGAAGGTATTTCTAGCTCGACTGGAATAATGGCCTCTGAACCGTAAGAAAGAGAGAACGGAGTGTGGCCGGTCGCGGTCTTGTGGGTTGTTCGGTAAGCCCATAGAGCCATAGGAAGTTCATCGACCCACTTGCCCCTGATCTTTTCTAGTCGTTTCTTCAGGATGGACTTTATGACCTTGTTAACTGCTTCGACCTGTCCGTTTGCTTGAGGGTGTGCAACTGCAGAAAATTTCTTTTGGATGTGAAATCGTTTGCAGAAATCTTTGAATTCAGCACTTTCGAATTGGGTTCTGTTGTCCGTAATAATGGTGTGTGGGAGACCGAATCGATAGATGATGTTACGAACCACAAAGTTGATTACTTTCTTCGTTGTAATGGTAGCGAGAGCTTCAGCTTCAGCCCACTTTGTAAAGTAATCAACCGCGACGATGGCGTACTTCGCACCACCTTTTGCCAGAGGTAGAGCACCGATGATGTCGATGCTCCACATTGCGAACGACCATGGGCTGACCATTTACGTTATCTCAGTAGGAGGAGCCCTAGAGATTCGGGCATATTTCTGGCACCTATCACATTTCTTTGCATAGTCCAATGCATCGCGATTCACAGTAGGCCAGTAATATCCGTAGCGAAGTATTTTCTTGGCAAGTGCTTGCCCCCAAGTGTGATCGCCACATTCTCCCTCATGCACATCGCGCAACACTTGTTTAATTTCATCGTGAGCAATACATCGGAGTAGGAGAACTGAGTACCCCTTCTGTACATGAGTCCATTCTGGATGGTAAATCTTGAGGCCTTTCGAAGGACCTGTCTTTTTTCACTCCTGCGCTCCGGCAGGGTTCCGTGCTCAATGTAATTTCTGAGTGGAGTCATCCATGAATCTTTTTCGGGGACGGTTTCGCATACCCGGTTTGTTTCCGCCCGGTCGATACTTGGGGAAGATAGCATTTCTACGGGAACGAGTCCCATTTGTTGAGCTTCGCCTGTGCTGGCTAACTTTGCCAACGAATCGGCCTTTTGGTTGCGTTCTCGAGGTATACTGTAGATGGCGTAGTAATCGAAATGGTCTAGTACTTCCTTAACTCAAGCTAAGTAAGCAGCCAACCTTCGATCTCTTGCTTGATACTCTCCTCGTACCTGACACACAACTAATTGTGAATCACAATAAATTTCCACTTCGATAATTCTCAAATCTCTAGCAAGTTTCAAGCCAGCTAGGAGGGCTTCATATTCAGCTTCATTATTAGTTGCATGGAAATCAAACTTTAAGGCATAACATATGGATCGACCTTCGGGAGTTTCAAGCACAATACCAGCGCCTAAACAACGGTCGTTCGATGCTCCGTCAGTATAAAGTTTCCAGACGTATTCGGGGGACCCACTGGCTTCGGGCAAGTCCTCTGGGATGGTAAATTCAGCTATGAAATCGGCTAGGACTTGTCCTTGTATGGCCCGTCTCAGAGCGTAAGTAAGGTCAAACTGGCTCAGTTCGATGTTCCATTTGAGTAACCTACCAGACGTCTCAGGCCGCGAAAGGACCTGTCGTAACGGCTGGTCGATGTAAACAATAATGGAATGTGCCTGGAAGTATGGTCGGAGTTTTCTTGATGCAATGACAAGGCAGTAAGCCAACTTTTCCAGCTTCGGATAATTTCTTTCAGCCCCAGTCAATCGTTTGCTGACATAGTATATTGGCCTCTGTATCTTGTCTTCTTCTCGGATTAATGCAACGCTGATAGCATTTTCTGATATCGCCAAATATACGAACAACTTTTCATGATCGATAGGCTTTGACAGTATTGGTGGTGTGGACAGATGTTGAACTAGTGCTTGGAAAGCGCCCTCGCATTCCGTGGTCCATTCAAAGTTTCATTTCCCTTTTCGAATCAGATCGAAGAAGGGAATGCATTTGTCAATGGACTTTGAAATGAACCTGCTCAATGCTGCTACCTTTCCATTGAGACTTTGGACTTGCTTTATAGTTTTGGGAGTTTCAAGATTTCTGATTGCCCAAATCTTTTCGGGATTGGCTTCGATTCCCCGGGCGTTAACGATGAACCCAAGGAACTTTCCGGATGCAACTCCAAAGTGACATTTCAGTGGGTTAAGCTTCATCTTGTACTCCCAAAGTATGTTGAACATAGTTTACAGGTCTTTTACATGGTCGGTGGAGAGTCTTGACTTCACAAGCATGTCGTCTACATATACTTCCATTGTCTTCCCAATTTGATTAGCGAACATCTGATTGACCAACCGTTGGTAAGTAGCCTCGGCGTTTTTGAGTCCGAATGGCATAACCTTGTAACAGTAAAGTCCCAGATTGGTCACGAAGCTGGTATGTTCTTGATCGGGTAAATGCATTGGTATCTGATTGTAGCCTAAATATGCATCCATGAAGGATAAGAGTTCATGTCCAGCCGTCGAATCCACTAGCTGATCAATTCTAGGAAGCAGGAAACTGTCTTTGGGGCACGCTTTATTCAGATTGGAATAGTCGACACATGTTCTCCCCTTCCCGTTTGGCTTCCGGACGAGCACGGGGTTTGACACCCATTCAGGATATAGCGCATCCCGAATGAATCCATTCGCTTCAAGCTTTTCTACTTCCTCTTTAAGGGCGGCAGATCTCTCTGGATCCATACCGCGCCTTTTTTGTTTGACCGGGACATGCCACGGGTCAATGTTCAGAGTGTGGCTCGCGATGTTCGGTGAGATTCCACACATATCAGAATGTGTCCAGGCAAATACGTCAAGATTTGCCCGTAGAAATTCAACCAATTCCTCTTGAGTTTTCTGGCTTAGCTGAGATCCAATCTTTATCATTTTTGAATCATCGTTATTGTCAATTGGGACATCAATTGTTAGCTCGGCCAGGGATGCTTGACTTTCTTTAGATTCTCCTTCGTCTTTAGTTTCTCTCGGGTCAAGATCCTTGAGGAATTGGCTGGGGTGCCCAGGCCTGGGCCCGGGCCCGTGCGTTAATTGTCAATTATCGGCGAAACGGACACAGAGAGATTCCTCTACGTCCTTTCCCTTCTCCTTTCGTTGTGCCTCCCGTAGCTCAGCAACATAACAGGCTCTGGCAGTGGCCTGATCTCCCTGAACGATTCCTATTCCATGATCAGTGGGAAATTTTAAGGTCAAACACCATGGGGCAATTGCTATCCTGAATTCAGCGAGGGCCGATCGGCCCAAGAAAGCATTGTAAGGGGAGTCTATGTCCAAAACGATGAACTGCAACATCTGTACTCTCCGACGTTCTCCAACTCCCAACTCTACTGGAAGTTCCACCATCCCAGTGGAGATTGTGGCACTTCCGTTGAAACAATGGACTCGAGATTGACAGGGCTTCAAGTCTGCGGCTTCCATCTTCATTTGATCATAAGCTCGCTTGAACAAAATATTCACAGAGCTTCCACTGTCAACTAAGATCCTTTTTATCCAAGCGGGACCTACTTGTGCTGAGATGACCAGTGGATCGATAGTGGGAGCTTCGATTTTATCTGCGTCTCTGCTCCTGAACACGATGTCATCCGTCATCGTTTTCTGTTGCTTGGCCGAAGCCTCCTCATCAAAACTACTGCAACACTCGAAGTCCGCATGCCTGATAGAACTGGCATACGACTCCATTTCCTTCCAGCTTCGATCTGCTGGGTGAGGACCACCACTTATTGTATTGATGACCAACCTCCCGTCCGCACGAGCGGGTTCTTCCTGTTGTTCGTGGTTCGACGCACGATTCTGATTTGATGGGCCCGCACCACCGGATTGCGGCGCCCGTACATACTGATCCAACTTCCGCTCTCGTATCAGTTTTTCAATGAGGTCTTGTAAGTGACGACACTCATTGGTATTGTGGCCATAACTCTCATGGAATCTACAAAAATTTCCTGTTTGGATTTGTCTTTCAGTTGGTGGTTTTGGGGCAGGCTTCTTATACTGCATGGTATTGTAGGTTTGCAAATATACATTTTCCAATGACGTGTTCAATGGAGTGTAATTATCGTACATGGAAGCTCTACGCCGTGGTCCACGATCCTGATCGCGTTTTTTGTTCTGGTTTCTATTGTCCCTCTGCTGATTTTGTTTATTTTGGACGTTCAACTGAATTTTTCCAGAACCATCCCCGGACTATTTAACAACGACGTTACTCTGGATACCTTCAATGTTGGGCCCTGCGTCATCCTGCTTCCTAGACTATTTCGCATCCTCCCTTCTCAGGAATTGGGCTGCCTTGGAATAAAAACGGTCCAATGACGCAGGTGGTTTCCCAGCTAACCAACTTCCGAACTTGGAATCAGCATCAATCCCCTTAGTCAGAGCCATCAGGATAGAGTTATCGTTGGGATTGCTTATTTCTGCACACGCGGCGTGGAATCGCTCCAAGTAACGTCTAAGTGTTTCTCCGGGAGCTTGCGTAACACTAGACAGAGTGTTAACGTCCTTTGGCCTCGCCACATGCATACGGAATTGTTCGACAAACTTGGTGGCCATCTTGTCAAAGTTAGAGATGGATCGCGGTGGCAAACGAGTGAACCACATGGTAGCGATGCCCCCTAAGGAAATGGGGAAACTACGACACTTTACTGCGTCATCAGCTCTAGCAGCATTCATCAGCCATTCGTATTTCAGGACATGTTGATTGGGGTCAGAACTTCCTTCATAAACTGGCAAAGCTGGCATCCTGAAGTGCCGAGGTGGTTCAGCATACAAAACATCATCGGTGAAAGGGGTATGACTTCGGGAGATTCCCCAGTCGTCATTAGAGAGACCCTGACTTTCACGGATCATTTGGCGGATCATCGCTGGTATATCTGGCGTTCGGACACTTGGAGCATGTTGTGCCAAGGTGTGGTCGGGTTCCACAGCGTGAGTCTGGACCGGACGTGGTCGACGGTCCGTGCCTCGCCTCCTTGGTTCGACATCCTCAGGGACGTAAGGCTCAGGAGTCTGCTCTCGTTGGCTACGTTGAGGATCAGCTTGGTTTCTAGCGTCACCTCCTCGTCCGACAGTGGTGGTGGTAGCAATGTTGTCGGTAACATGATAAGGAGCAGCCCCTTCTCGAGTTGAAGGTTCTGTGCGGAGACTAGTGGATGGTCCAGCTCTAGGTTGCCCAAGGGTCGAAGCAGGTTGGTGTCCCGTGGCTTGGGTGTAGCTTACACCTAGCCGTGGACGTGTGGATCTAGTTTGGCCATCGGAGGAGGCAGAACTTTCCGTGGAAGAGTGAGAACCTTGATCTCTTCTAGATCTTCATCACCTTTGGCGATTTAGCTGGTTAGTCAACTCCGTGTTGGCGCGCAGTTGTTTCGCTAGTTGCTGTCGACTTTGGGTCAACTCTTGAAGCAATGTCTAGAATTCTTGTCTAGTGATTGGACCTGATGGATCTGAAGGTCCTGCAGCATTTTGGTTGGATGGAGGTGATTGCACGGGATTTTGTCGGTCCCGTGCTCCCTGATCAGCAATTGTAGATGTGGTACGTGTGCTCACCATAATGAATTGACGAAGTCCTTTCCTAGATCTGATTGCAAATCTGAATAGAATGGAAGGGCTTCAAAGTTCTAGATCTGGATCTTCTTCTTAGATTTATGCAATCTAATATAGATAGGAGATCCAAAGAGTGGGAGAAAAATTGGGTTTTTCTCAGTGAAAGCACCAAAGTGTTTGTACCAAAATTGGGCACAACACTCTTCGGAAGTATTTGAAGAGATAAAGTGAAGAAATTAAATGAAAAAAGAGGAATTATCTAACAAAAACTCCAAATTTCAGAAGTGAGAATGATTAAAGTGCAGGGAGACACAAGAGTTTAGAGTGGTTCGGCGTATAGCCTACGTCCACTATGAAATAGTTTGTTTTATTGATCATCCTTTGATGTTTACAAGTGAATGCAATGAATTACAAGAGGTAACTATGATTTCCAGCAGTGAATCTTGTTGGTAGCAGTAGCAACAGAGTTCAGATCTGGATCTGGCGGAGTCCGGGCGTTGGAGATCTCAAAGAGGAAGAAGAACCCCTTTTCTGTTGGCTTTGGGGGTCTATTTATAGGTGTAGGAGGCTGATATTTCGCTCAGATCTCGGGAGACCCTCTTTGGCACGTGACCAGGCCTGTACGCCCAAGCCCGTGAAGTTTCGGTCCGATCCGTGATTGACACGAGCTGATTTCGACTCGCTCGAGATTTGATCCAATGGAGTCGAAATTTGGCGTGGACATTCTTTAGCATGCACGTGGTCTTCTGTGAAAATTTCATAGCATTTGGACTTGTAGATTGGGAGATATGATCGATACGAAATGGAGTTTTCAGCAGGCTGTTTCCTTCGACTCGCTTCCTGTTTCGACTCGCTTCCGTTCGACTTGATGACGTGGCACTTGATTCTTACTTTGTCCTGGATGTTGTTTCGAGCGAGTCGAAGTAAGTACTTGGTTGAGCGAGTCGAAGCAAGCTTTGGAGAGCGAGTCGAAGCTAGCACTGGGAGAGCGAGTCGAAGCTAGCACTGGGAGAGCGAGTCGAAGTGGCTGCTTTGGATAGTTTCAAACTGGAGCGAGTCGAAGAGAGCATCTTTGAGGGGTGTGGAGCGAGTCGAAGAGAGCAGCTCTGAGTGACGTGGAGCGAGTCGAAGTTGGCTTCTCTTGAGTGCTGCGAAGCGAGTCGAAGGAGCGAGTCGATCGGCAATTGATTTTCGTCCAATCTTGTATCGCTCATAACTCGAGCATACAAACTCGGATTGACTTGAGATTTGAAACGTTGGCTCCCATGGCTTAGCTTGTCATGTCCTACCAATTTTGGCTCGATCCGGACTCGGACAAAATTCATCGATATCCGTAGTGAGCCCGTATATAACCGATCTCTGGGACGGGCCGTCACTGGTTACTAGTCAATTCCTTGGTGTTACGGCCTTGCCAAAAGGCGGTATAACATTACTATAGCAAGCGAGAAAATAGAGTACGTAGAAACAGAACGTAAAAGAGATACTAATCAAAATCATAGACAATTAATGAAAATAAGCAAATAATTTCATGAGTTTTAAATCGAACGTATATCGATCAATGATGCTTGAGCTTATCTGCTTAAGTGTTAATAGAAAATCGCCATCAGAGGTTAAAGAGCTGATTTAGGTTTTTTCCCTATAGCAAGCAAGAAAGGAGAATATGTAGAAACAATAGATAAAAGAAAAGGGTATTCTGGGTATTCCAGAAAGATATGGTTGAATTCTTATTCAATGAATTATCATTATTAGTAGTAGAGAAGTAGAGATATATATTCCATCCAATGAAGATAACTTATATAGATTCACGATATATTCAACTACTATCTATATCATATATGATACAATAAATATTATATACATAATATATCAATGTAAATAGAGAATGTTACCTTTTACCTATTGCCCAGATAGTATGTCTTGAAACGTAGAATTAGAACTCCTTGAAACGGTTTTAGAATCCAGAAAGTGCTACCGTCCTGAATACAGCTACCACCAATTTGTATTTAATTTAGTGTCTTAAAGCTTGAAAAATTAGAGAAGAGGGTGATAGTGTGCCGGCCTTGGCGAGTTGGGAAAGAGAAATGGAGTAAAAAATTGAGGGGTTAAAGATGAATATACAGTGGAGATCTGAGGAGTAAAAGGAGGGTCTAGATCCATCTTTCTCTCTTACTGATTCGTCTCTTTGATTTCAAAATTCCAACCCCTATTTACCATTACATAGCTGGACTCCCTAGCCTACCATAGCCTCCTCCTATATGTCCACATATATGCCCCATAATCACTTCAAGCCCGATTAATAAATAACACGGTTAAATCCAATTTAAATGTGTATCGATGTCATATAACAATAAGTTTCTTTATAAATATTATTTACACACTATTTAATATTAATTAACACAAACTAAATAAAATTTCATAATTGATATTTCATAAATAGTAACTAATTTAATTAATTTATAATTAATTAAATCAGGTGGCAATA
Source organism: Allium fistulosum (assembly GCA_030737815.1). Taxonomy (NCBI): domain Eukaryota; kingdom Viridiplantae; phylum Streptophyta; class Magnoliopsida; order Asparagales; family Amaryllidaceae; genus Allium; species Allium fistulosum. Next base: position 295,890,532 of record CM060906.1, on the reverse strand, counting down.
GGAGTATTCAAAATTTCGGTTGTGTAACTTTTGTGTGTAAATTTGGTCAACAATTAATATCGAACAATTTAAATATTAACGTTCACGAATCACTTGGTCAGTGTTGTGATAGTATGACCAAGTTTATCACTTATTTGGCTTCAGTAAAACCCAATTTTACTTATTTAAGTGTTACTAGGTGTGGCAATTATTTAAATTCTTTTTGTGACAACTATATCACGTTTGGACTTATGGAATTAATTGGTACAGGTCAAAATTCCAATATCGTCTATATTCAACTTCATAGTTCAAAATAAAGTCCTTGGTTTAATAATAACAATTGTTACTAAACAAACTACTCCAGTCAATGACTTTAACTTAGAGTTGACTTTAGTGGACCGTAATATTAAACTCATATAACCAAGGAGACAAATTCTCTCTTGAATAGTGTCTTGCTTCCAATGCTTCCACTTGACCCAACTATAGTCGTTCGATGGACATCGTGCCACGATTTAACTATAATCAAAGCGGAGTTTCCACATTGAACCTCGATGGTACTCTCAAGTCGAGGGATTTGTGTAATATTGTCACATCGATATTTTCTGTGTGACTTTAGTTATATTAGCCAATAGAAAACTATCGAGTAAGTCACTCCATAGTTATCCAATACCATCGGTATGCGACCCTTGGTGCCTTCTGTAATAATGAGTAATGTACTGCTCGATATTTGGAGAGCGTTACATACTCTAGTCTCAATGGATGTATCAATATCCAGTCTCGATACATCTTGACTAGGAATATTTAAAACGGTATGTTTATTTTATCGTGATAAATTACTCTTAGTTACAACACATTGTAACTACTATCACAAAACTTTCCATTTATGGATTTTCTATAAGTATACCTTTTATTAAATTAATTAATATAACAAATTATATCAAGTATATAATAGAAATAAAACACTTTTTACTTCAAACAAGGTTGGTTATCGAGTTAGATATATATAACAATAAAAAAATTCTCTAGGGTATACCCCTAACTTAATCAATTATTACATTAATATATGACTTTTAAATAATATTTTAGATAGCCAATGTGTATGTTAAAGGATAATATTTCAATTGCGGTGTAAATCTAGCAACTGTAAATGTACACATTAACTATGTACACCATTTTCAAGTTGCACGTGCAAATTACACATGAGTATAATTGGATATACTCGAATTTAAATTTAAATTTAAAATTTAAATTAAATTCGTTATTGAATTAAGTAAACAAACAAATTAAACAAGATTTTGTTTTAAATAATTTTTAGATTGGATCTAAAATTAATCTGACTTCATAGGCCCAACAAAAATCTAAAAATGAAAAAAAAAATTGAAATTCACTCATTTAGCCTATTGCGGTACGCCCCGGTGCCTTCATAAGAAAACGATCATAACCGACGATCTACTATACTAAAATGATCCGAAGGACAACGAAATACTCTAAATTAACAGAAAATACCAATGATATAAGAGCACTTAACAATGCAGTATTTGACGAAGTTGAATTAGATGAAGATGTCAAGGTTGATGATGATGACAATGTCAAAGTTAATGAATAATAGTATGATGATGGACACGTCGGACACCAATGTTAGTTTTACCTCCAACAAGGATGATATTTATAATGATGACAATTGGTAGCTTATGTATAACTTTATTGAAAGATTATTTTTATATATTCGCATTATTTTCTTGTTTCTCTATTTGTCGTGATAAGCAAATGTACATTTTTTTAATTTTAGGCTTATATACATTGAAACCAAATCTATTACATTCTTGTTTTCATTGGTGAAGTTTCTAATCGCATTATCATATTTACTCATTTATGATATAACGTAATTCAAACGTGTTCTGGTTGCTACTATAGTTGCATGTCATTGTAAAACAAATGTTGCATATCCATTATTATATTGTATACATCTGTACATGTATTATTATAACAAATATATCTAGTCAACACCGTAAAGTACACATCTATAGTGGCTCTTCATCATGGCAGAGTAGCTCCTCATCGAATTAGGGCAATTCTCACTCATCAGAGCATGACGGAACCCACTAGTTGACGTCCATGCATATATGATGTCTCCATTTATTCAGGCTGATGCATCTATTGATGCTATAGGTCGATCCACTCGTGCGTTTGAGATAGAATTTTCCTCCGTCCACCAAGTTGATATCTTCAAGAAAGAACAAAGAGCGGGGTGAGTAATTACTTATTCGAATACAGTTGAAATCGTACACACACTAGCATTAATACATATACACACACACTCTCTCTCTCTCATACACATACATACATGTGTGTGTGTGTGTCTCTGTGTATGTATGTTTATGTGTATATATATCTATGTATATATACAATAATTTACTAATCGAATATATGCATACACACATGGATACACACAGAGTTAGGATTTCAACAACAGCACCAAATCCAATGCCATCCATGAAGGCTTGCTTGTACGGATCATAACATTTTGGCCCATATTTGCCGATATTCCCAATAACGTCAAGACAATCATGTGTTATGATAAAATAATTTTATTACATAACATGCTATATAAATATGTATGTCATTTTATTCATAATATATTCAATTTTCATTTACAAAGGAAATTTTCTTGTAGGGATGGCATTTGTGAAGAAATTATAAGAAGGGCTTAGGCGTTCATAGCATCAAAAAATATCAAGAATAGACATATGATATGCACAAGAATGGAAAATGCATCCATCCCTCGCCCAGGGGATATACGAGTAGTTCTTGCAGTGTTGAGAGATCGAGGACTTCAAAACAAAAGCGGGATGGAATGCTGAAATTAGGAATAGAAATCCTAAGTTGCGTAGCGATGGCTCCAGATCATACACAGATCATCATAACGATATGGTATATAGTTATTTGTTAAATTTATTTATTTATTTATTTTGAAAAGAGGTTCTTTAATTGTTAAATTTATTTAATATTTAAATAAATTTAAACATGTTTATATGATAATTTAATTATTAAATTAATGTATAAAGAGCAGAATAATGAGCCTACATCTTGGCAAGTCTATTAATCAACTCACAAGATTAAGTCATCAGATGGATTCACCGCTAATAGTTGGATAGATGATGCTTCCACGGAGTTTGCGATAAGTTATCCATGAAACTTCATTTAAATAATATTTATGTATGAATAAATGTATAAGATTCTATGAATACATCAAATGCAAAATAAGCCAAAATACTAAGCTAGGATTGAGGAGCTTTAGAGTAAAGGTGTGGAGATAATAAGAGAAGTGGATGAAGAGGTATTTGATGCACATAGTAGAGCTATCTCCAAAATGGGGGATCATCACCCTAACTGTGGCAATATTCCAAAGATAGAGCTTAACCATTCGTTTTATACATATAATATTAAGTATATATAAGTACAAAACCATATACATATATATATATACACACACACACATATATATAGTATACTATATGTGTGTATATAGTGGTTATAAATCTCAAACCGTGTGTGTGTGTTTTATATGCATGCTTAGTATAATTATTTAACTTAATCCTCATTTTCTACTACATGTTATAAATCGTCGTTTTAAAAATGAAATGGGTTTGAGAAAAAAATGTAATTAATTTAAACAAATATATGAGTCCAATCACTCAATAAATTAAAAAAATTAATTTAATTATACACTTTGTTTCAATAAATATGATATTAAGCAGAGAAATTATTATTATGTAAGACGAAACTTGTGGTGGAAACTAGAGGGAAATGAGGTGTACCTAATCCTTGCCCTATATATGTGTATGTGTGTGTGGCATTAGGTTTCAATACAATAAATAAATATATGTCAAATTATACGTTTTGTTTCAATAGATTAAAAAAGTTTATTTGAGTTAAAACATTGATTTTGTTAACCGTCCAATAAATTAAACAAATATATGTTTGTACCAAAATTGGGCACAACACTCTTCGGAAGTTTATGAAGAGATAAAATGAAGAAATTAAATGGAAAAAGAGGATTATCTAACAAAAACTGCAGAAAACAGATATGTAAATGATAAAAACTCACGGAAACACAGGGATTTAGAGTGGTTCGGCGTGTTGCCTACGTCCACTATGAAATTGATCACTTTATTGATGTTTCTTTGATAATTACAATTGATTACCGTAGATTACAGCGAATTAATGTTATGAAATTCGAGTACAACAGCAGTAATGGAGTATGGAATCGAATCCGGCAGAGTCTGGGCATTGGAGCGTCCAAAGATCCTTTCTCTGTAGGCCCTAGGGCTCTATTTATAGGCGTAGGAGGCTGATATTTCGCCCAAATCTCGGGAGACTTCTTCTGGCACGTGAGCGGGCCCACGCGATCGAGCTCATGAAGTTTCGGCTCGATCCGTAATCGATACGAACGAATTTCGTATCGATCAAGATCTCGTCCAATGGAGTCGAAACTTGGTGTGAACATTCTTTAGCATGTACGTATGCTCCTGTGAAAATTTCATAGCATTTGGGCCTGTAGATCACGAGATATGATCGATGCAAGATTGCGTTTCCAGTGCACCGTTCTATTCGACTCGATCAATTCGAATCGATCCCTTCGAATCGATGGTAGGCACGTGCTTCGGAGACGACGTAGTGCGCGTTTTGTGGATCGATCCGATCTTGGTGCCGAGTCGACCGAGTCATTCCCAAAATTTTGCCTTGTTCGAATCACGAGCAGCTGACGTGTTCGTGTCAAAGGAAATGGTTCGATTCGCGATCGATTGATGTGGCTCTGTTTGCATCGATGGTGTCATTCCAATCTTGATGGATGCGAACAGCAGTTCCATGATGGGTGCAAACTAGTGAAGCTAGATGGATTCGAACATGGCCCTTCTTGATGGATTCGAATAAGCATGAATTGATGGATACGAACAAGGCTCTCCTTGGGGGATACGAATAAGGTAACTATGCGATGGATACAAAGCAGACCTCCATGTTGCAGTTTGATGGATGCGAATTAGGCATTAGCCGACCGATACGAAGTGAGGCTCGATAATGGGTACGAATAAGACCTATTCGAACTGAAGCGCAAAGCCGGTTATGGAGCTGCTGCCACTCCGATCGATACGAAGACGATGGATTCGAACTAGATGGATGCGAAGAACTGCAAGCCGATGGATTCGAAATAGATGGATGCGAGGACGTTGCCGCTCTGATCGATACGAAGCTGATGGGTTCGAACAGAGGCTTAGCTATGGATACGAAAATTGAGCTGTTTCCATCAATTTGCATCGATCATAACTCGAGCAGACGAACTCGGATTGACCTAAAATTTGGAACGTTGGCTTCCATGGCTTTGCTCGACGTATCTCATCAATTGTAGCCTGATCCGGACTGGGGTAAAAATTCGTCGATATCCATAGTGAGCCTGCGTATAACCGATCTCCAAGATAAACCGTCATTGGTTTCTAGTCAAGTTCTTGGTGTCACGGCCTTGCCAAAAGGTGGGATAACATTTGCCCCCCAAAGTACATCTTATGGAAACATGACGTGCTTTGAAAAGCTGCAACCTTTACTTTGATCAGTTATCGTCCTTTGAAAGTTGTAATCTTTGACTAGTTTCCTCGGTAATGTGAACCGTTGATTGTCAACTATTGTACCCTGTATTGTTGTAACTGATTGTTGTTTGATTGTGATTAGCTGTCCGTCATCATAATCGTTATCAGATGTGTTACCAACTCTTGTGGATGTTGAAAATTGAATATTAGTCCGACATTATGCATATATGTTAATCTGACTCTCGTTGACGTTGCACGTCCACGAGTCGTTGTCAGTTCTTTTGTATCTAATCCCGTATCGATCCTCTCCTGAACCGATGTGAAATTCGAGTTACAACAATGATTGATGGTTGTTTTTGAATGTTACTTCGTGTCGATCCTCTCCTGAATCAATGTAAAAGGTTGAAACATTGTCTTCGCATTGATGGATACGAAATGAACAGTTCGCATCGATATATATGAGCTTCGATGGAAACGAAATGATCGTTCGTATCGATGGTTACAAACTTTGGTGGACTCCATTGCAGTGGTCTTCATTTTCGAATCGATGTTTGTCACAAAGATGGATACGAAATAAGCGTTCGTATCGATAAATACTGGCCTCCGGAAGCTGTGATTTGATGGATTCGAACTGCACAGTTCATATCATTGCACTGGGGATGGAGTTGAAAATGTTCGACACGAACAATGGCTTCGTATCTATGGATTTGGGTGACTCAGAAAAGGCTCCGTTGGCAATTTCGTTTCGATAAAGGCTCGAGTTGATGGATTCGAATAGCTCGTTCGAATCGATTCTGTGGTGACACATTGTAACCGGTCGAGTTTACCGGGAGGCGAATCGTTTCTCCCTTTCACACTCGAGTCCATATAAATACTTTTTGGACTTAGAAGCTTTTTCATCGTTTACCACTTTGCTCTCTGCCTTCGTATCGCTCCAGAGACTTGGAAAAAGAAAACCGCTTGCCTTCGAACCGAATCAAAACCTTCAATCCCTTAAACCAGATATCGAAATCAGGTAGTTAATTGATGAACCCGCCTTAATAACGATGAGACTCGAGTCCAATTACTCATCCATTCTCATACATGGCCAAATCCCGGCGATGTCGACGTCGGAGTTGGTTCGGAGCATGGTCGAGGGATGGAGGAGGAAAAATAATGGTGTTTACGTCGTTTGGAGAAGATGATGCCCGGAGGGTCACTAAAAATTTGGTAGATGGTAGTTCGATCTTCATATCGATCGATTGGGGAAGAAGAAGGCACTTCGTTTCGTATCGACCTTACTCTCGTACCGATCGAGGAATGGCCATTCAATATCAGTTGCCTTGGATCGCTACCGATCGATGCGAAAATGGCACACCTTTGATTAATACGAACGTGGATGGTTAGCTCGATAGATGTGAGTGGATATGAATTAATCGACACGAAATGAAGGTTAAAATGATCGATACGAAACGGAGGTTGAGTTGATCGATACGAAATGATCACCCTAGATCGATTCAAAGTCTTTAGCTTTAACCGATTCGAACTCGCATACAGATGGATACGAATTACCGTTACGAACCGGAATTTTGTGACCGATACGAATTGAACCTTAAAGAACTTGTAATCTTTTGCACACTTGAAAAACTGACTCCGACGAGCTTCAAACTTGCATAATTGGCTTGACCTTAGAATGGCATATCTGATTGTCTTGCGAAGCTCACCGATGGAACTGTAACTTAACTGGATTCTAATAAACTTTTGACAAACTTTAATCCAGATCGGTCTCCGAAGTCTGGGTGGTACGGTTGTGATGGACAGCGATGACGGTCACTCCAATTGAATTTCGAAGTCTCGTCGTTTGGACATTTTCTCTAATTTTGCTGAATTTTTTAAAGTAATAGGCTGTACTGCACTACACAACAAATTCACACACTTCACATCGGGGGATGCATGGGTTTATTATCTATTTAACGATGATTTTTCATAAGCTAGTTAGTCATGGAACCTTCAAGTTCACAACAGCAGGAAGTTCAAGGTTCAATCCCTCCAATAATCGAGATACCAGCCATCGAGGCCGAAGTCATAGATCCAGCTCCAGACGAGTTTCCAGGCGCCCGGTTCCTTTGCCATCCACAAGACTCTGTGCTGTCCGGCATTTCTAAAGATATGCTGGGACGGATATGCTTAAGACATGGTTTGTCGCTCGACGACGTATTACTGCCAGGGCCAGATGATAGACCGCATGCTCCCCCGGAGGGGTTTACTGCTTTCAATCGTCATGCTTGCACAGCGGGGACACTTCCTCCATTTAATCAGTATATAAGGGAAATGCTGTCATTCCTTGGAATCGCTCCATCCCAGCTACACCCCAACGGATACGCCTTGTTGAATAGCACTTTCATTGTTTTTATGGAAATTCTCTTTCGACCACCAAAGCCGATCGAGATTAGATATCTCTTCAACATTAAGAGCCACGGAGACAGCCCTTCTTTCACATTCTTGGAAGCGGTTAGGAACTGTCAAATAGTAACGGGGTCCTGGGGAAGGCTGAGTTACTTTAAAGCAGAATGGTTCTACGTTCGATGCCCCCTGGATTCGCTAGGCGATGGTTGGATAGACGTAAGCGTTGCAGTCTTTCTCATGAATTATCGAGATAATAATAATCGTTCCCAAAACTAACATACTTCTCTTCTATCACAGCCGCAATCTCACGACCTGATGGTGGGTATTTCAGAGAGTTAGTTCGGATCCTCCAAGCAGTTTCGGGTGAAGAGAGGAACATTGACTCAGTTCTAATTGACAGAAACTTGAGAATTGTCGGGCTGATTGAACGGAAACAAAGCATAAGGCTGGAAGTGACACTTAGGGAGGTCTCGAAGAAGCGGGTGAAACGCAAAGCGCCCGGCGTCGTGATAACCGAAGGGGTTGATTCGGAGAGAACACCCACTGATGATGAACTTATAGTTGGGCCTTCTGGCAGTTTTCAGGACTCAGGAGGAAGGAGAAAAGGCAAGGCAATTGCTCATAAGCGTTCTAAATCCATGAGATTGAAATCCGTGGTTGTGTCTTTGCCTGTTCCTGGAATTAGAATTTCGGAGGCTCCTCCCCCGCAAGTAGAGAATCCTTTCGAAGGGCTTGCTGATATTCCGATTCTGGATTATGTGTCGTTTCAACACGACACCGGGATGGAGGAGCTTGACAGTGCTCTTGATCTGAGCGAGTCGCTTGTTATGAGTACGGCCGATATTTCCGATTGGTCGGGGGGTTGCACATACATACACTTCACCGCACTACATGATTCATAATCGTAAATCATCCAATCCAAGAGATCACTAACTTTTCTTTCGTTTCTCATTCACAGGTACGATTTTTGGGAGAGGATCAATGCTTGGGAGCCTTCGCTCGGCTCGAAAATTTTCTTCTTATTATGAGCCCCGCAGGAGAGACTCAGATAGAGACCGCGATCGCGGGTACTCTAATCAAGAGAGGTACGAGCGGGATAGGGATAGAGACTATAGACACCGATCTAGGTCCCGTTCTCCACCTCCTAGAATTCCATCTCCACCTCATGTTCATGTTTCACACCCACCAGAGCCTCCGCGACACCGACCGTCTTCTCAAATTTCTAGGCCTGAAACTCATCGCCAGAGGACTGATACTATGGCTCCCATAATTATAGAGCATGTCCTAACCGAGCCCACGGGGGAAGGGGCTATTAAAATCGCTCAGCTGAGGAAGGAGTTCCCAAACATATGCTTCGACGGCTATGTCTTTCCTCCTCATTTAAAGAGGATCCCCTCGGAAGCCGAAAATACAATGCATGATTACATTCATGATATATACTCCCTGTATAGAGAGTGGGTGAAGGCTGCAGAGAAAGCTTCAAAGGTGGCCTTTGAGCGGGCTAAAGCAATCGAAAAGATGGAGACTGAACTCGCCCAAAGGGACCGAATCATCCAAGTGCTCAATACCGAGGCCGAGTCATCTCAGAATCTGAAATTGAGGCCACCAAAAAAGCTGATGAAGCGACTGTGGCGATGGATAGGTTGAGGCAGACACACGTTGCCTTGGTGGAGAAGATAAGCCACCGTAATACTACAGTCACCGCCGAACGGGATGCGGCGGTCAAGGAACTCAACGAGCTCAAGACCAAATTCTCTGACGTGGCCAAGGAAAGGGACGATGCGAACAACGCTGCCCAGGAGGCGTGCGAACATGCTGTCTTGCTCCGGGGTGAACGGGATGCGGCCGTGGCTAAGGTTCGTGAGGTGGAGACTGAGGTCGAGGAGAAGGTGAAATCGGTTGAGTCCAGGCTAGAAGCCGATATTGAAGATCTTCTTGTTGTTTACAACGTCAACGTGTTGAGGCACAGGGGTCTAGCCTGGCTCGATGATTACCCGGAACATTTATACAATGTTTGGGGCCGATTGGTTGAGGAGGAAAAAGCGATGCATCTGGGTGAGTCTATTGATGAGTTTGAGCTCGAGAATCGTCTACTGAATGAAGATGAAAGGAAGATTCTCCACGAGTCAATGATTTCTTATGAGAAGGAGAGACTCGGCACCCAACACTTGGAAGTAGGAGAAGGCTCTGGGGTTGAAAACCACGATGCAAGTCTTGAAATTCCAACGTCAACCCAGCCTGAATCCTTGCCTGCGGTCGATCCCCAAGTTGTTCCTGCCTACAATCCAGATCAGCCGCAGATGTCTCCGGCTACAGAGCAAGTTGCTGAAGCCATTCAGCCGTCTACAAGCCAAACCGAGGAAGGTATTTTGAACATTCCACATATCTGTCTTAAGCCAGAATCGCCACTCGAATTAAGTTCTAATAGTTCTCTTATTTTTTGTCCAGTGATCGATGCTGCACCGGTCGCGCCTCTTGTCACTCAAGAATTACATCACATGCAGGAGGCTATCGCTACCGAAGCGACCAATGTAACTACAACTGCCCCACTTGACGAAATGCAGGGAAGCACGCTTGTTTTTTACGAGCAAATGATGGAGGAACTCCTTGGTCGTCATAGTGATCCTTTTGCGGACCTGCCATTTGTTATGGGCGGAGTTGCCCCTGCTTTAGGCTCTTCGATGCCAACTAATGATGCTTCCAGCGAGGCCCGAGCGATTAATGAAGAGGAAATAATGGCCGAAATCGATGCTGAAATGGGAGCGGCGGCTCATGGTGGTAGTTTTGGAGGTGGGATGGCGACACCTGGTCCAGCTCCGCTCAGAATGATATCTCCTAGTGGTACAGTTTTCGACACTAGTGTGCCCATTCCACCCTCTACACTTGATCCTGTTCCTCCGACTCCGCCCGCAGGAAGCATCCCTATTCATTCGAGCTCGGAGGAGGATGTCGAGATCATGCCACTGACCACCGAAAAGTAAAGGCTCAAAGAGGAAAGGTAGTGGCGGCTCCAGCGGGTCTACATCGAAAAGGAAGTCGAGGAAGAAAAAAGAGTAGACATGCTTCCTCAGTTTATTTTGATTTTCATATTGTTGGCCGTGTATAGATGCGGGTTCGGCCCCTGCTAGTAGGAATTTTTTGGAACAAACTTGTACATGAATTTCTTTCACAAACAGTAGAAATGAAACTTTTCTTTTTTGGCTTCTTCTCAGTTATTGTGTATCTGCCTAAGTGTTTCAATATCTGAAGTGCACTTGTGAAGTTTCAGCTTCCAAGTTAAGTTTGTTTTTGTTTGACAGGTCTGGAAACCATGGACATGGTTTACGACCGAGAAGTGAGTTGAATTTTGACGTCGCACCGCTTCAGTCAATGGTCGATGCTTAAGTCCTGCCCCCCAGTCTTGGAGATGAGTTGTTGAACATCAGCCAGCGATTTCATTTCACTTACAACACGTTGAGTCTAGTGCCGCTGAACGGATGTTTGTGAAAAGTGGAGATTGAGTGGTTCAACCCCACTCGTTTAATTATCGACGATCATATCCGCACTCCGGGGATTTTCATTTGTTCACCGGCGGTCGGTTACGTCGGTTTAAGTTTTAATTATATGTCCGCACTCTGGGGACTTGGAGTTAATATTTATACTCGCACTCTGGGGGTTCGGAGTTGGTATTTATACTCCAATTCGCGTTCTGGGAATTTGGAGTTGATATTTATACTCTGTTTCGCACTCTGGGAATTCAAAGTTGATGTTTATACTCTGTTTCGCACTCTGGGAATTCGGAGTTGATGTTTATACTCCAACTCGCACTCAGGGAGTTCGGAGTTGGTAAACAGATGGTCAGTCACATCTGCTGCATGTTTTTAGATTCCGCTCGCACTCTGGGAACGAAAGGTGTATCAGGATCGTGGATGGTCGGATCACATCCACCCTGAGTTAACAAGTGAGGTAGTTATATGGACGGGCCCACCCTCCTCAAACTTGGTTTGGATATGGGCGAAGTCGTCAGGTGGACGGATCCACCCTCTCCGTAAACGTATTTGTGAGTCTATACTTCAGTTCGCACTTTGGGAATCTGGAGTTAAGTGAAGGATTGTCGTGTATCAATCCTTTTTTTTGACTTTGGTGTGATGGCTTGTCCCCGAGCATGGGTTTCACTTAGCGAGTGACTGGTTGCATCACAGTCACTCCCTATTTGAATAAATCCCACCGTATGGTGAAACTTAGCTCTCCGTGCATGGTGATGTTCGTATGAAGTATTTCAAGTAAATCACAGCTCTGGCTCGAAGAGATTGCATTTTATTGCTGAAATAAGAAAATATGGAAAAGCAGTTGCCTTATTACAAATTCTAATTTCGAAATGCAGAAACAAATTGCAAATGGAAAATAAACTAAATGAATAAACATAGCCTGTTATGTGTAGCAGCGACGAAGACTCTTGCTGTTCCAGGCTCTCGGCAGAGTAAGACCGTCGACGGTCGATAATTTGAATGTGCCATCTCCGAGCCTTCGTTCAATAACATACGGTCCTTCCCATGTTGGCTTCATATGTGAAGGGACCGGATAGATCCTTTTCAGGACAAGATCGCCTAGTTCAAAGGTTCGCGGGCGGACCTTGGCGTTGTACAATCGGGCGACTCGACTTCGATACGCTGCTGCCCTCAAATCAGCCTCTTCACGCTTCTCATCTAGTAAATCGAGAGATTCAGCAAGTAATATAGCATTTGTCTTCAGATCATAGTATGTCACACGATGAGAAGGTACGTTTAGCTCGACCGGAATAATAGCTTCTGAACCATAAGAGAGAGAGAATGGAGTGTGACCGGTCGCAGACTTGTGGGTTATTCGGTAAGCTCATAAAGCCAAAGGAAGTTCATCGACCCATTTGCCCCCGACCTTTTTTAGTCGCTTTTTCAGAATGGACTTTATGACCTTGTTGACTGCTTCGACTTGTCCGTTCGCTTGAGGGTGTGCAACTACAGAGAATTTCTTTTGAATGCAAAGCCATTTGCAGAAATCTTTAAATTCAACACTGTCGAATTGGGTTTCGTTATCAGTAATAATGGTGTGTGGGAGACCAAATCGACAGATGATGTTGCGGACTACAAAGTTGATCACTTTTTTCGTCGTTATGGTGGCAAGAGATTCAGCTTCAGCCCACTTTATAAAGTAATCAACTGCAACGATGGCGTACTTCGCTCCACCTGTTGCCAGAGGTAGAGTACCAATGGTGTCGATGCCCCATATTGCGAACGGCCATGGGCTGACCATTTGCGTTATCTCGGTAGGTGGGGCTCTAGGAATTCGAGCATGCTTTTGACATTTATCACATTTCTTTGCATAATCCGATGCATCGCGGTTCACAGTCGGCTAATAATATCCATATCGAAGTATTTTCTTGGCAAGAGCTTGCCCCCTAGTGTGATCGCCACATTCTCCCTCGTGTACATCATGTAATACTCGTTTAATTTCATCGTGAGCGATACACCGGAGTAAAGGAACAGAGTACCCTCTTCTGTACATGATTCCATTCTGGATGGTGAATCGTAAGGCCTTCCGAAGGACTTGTCTCTTTTCACTCCTGTGCTCCGGCAGGGTTCCGTGCTCAAGGTAATTTCTGAATGGAGTCATCCATGACTCCTTATCGGGAACGGCTTCACATACCCAATCTATTTTCGCCCGGTCAATGCTTCGGGAAGTTAACGTCTCTATGGGAACGAGTCCCATTTGCTGAGTTTCACCTGTGCTGGCTAACTTCGCCAATGAATCAGCTTTCTTATTGCGTTCTCGAGGTATGCAATAAATGGCATAATAATCAAACTGATCCAGTATTTCCTGAACTCGAGCTAAGTAGGCAGCCAGCCTTCGATCTCTCGCTTGATATTCTCCCCGAACTTGACACACAACTAATTGTGAATCACAATAAATTTCCACAGCGATAATTATCAAATCTCTGGCAAGCTTCAATCCAGTTAAGATGGCTTCATATTCAGCTTCATTATTAGTTGCATGAAAATCGAACTTTAAAGCATAACATATAGATCGGCCTTCGGGGGTTTCGAGTACAACTCCAGCTCCCGAGCACCGTTCATTTGATGCACCATTAGTGTACAGCTTCCAGACATACTCGGGAGATTCACTTATTTCGGGCAAGTCCTCTGGGACGGTAAATTCAGCTATGAAATCGGCTAGGACTTGTCCTTGAATGGCTCGTCTTGGAGTATAAGTAATATCAAACTGGCTCAGTTCGATGTTCCACTTGAGTAACCTACCAGACGTCTCAGGCCGCGTAAGGACCTGTCGTAACGGCTGGTCGGTGTAAACAATAATAGGATGTGCTTGGAAATATGGTCGGAGCTTCTTTGCTGCAATAACAAGGAAATAAGCCAACTTCTCTAGTTTCAGATAATTCCTTTCAGCTCCAGTCAATCGTTTGCTAATGTAGTATACTGGCTTTTGTATCCTGTCTTCTTCTCGAATTAAGGCAGCGCTGATAGCGTTTTATGATATCGCCAAGTAAACGTACAACTTCTCATGATCAATAGGCTTTGACAGGATAGGTGGTGTGGATAAATGCTGGATTAGTGCTTGGAAAGCGCTCTCACACTCCGTGGTCCATTCGAAATTTTGTTTCCCTTTTCGGATCAGATCGAAGAAGGGAATGCATTTGTCAGTGGACTTCAAAATGAACCTGCTCAGTGCTGCTACTTTCCCATTAAGACTCTGGACTTGCTTAATAGTTTTCGGAGTTTCAAGATTTCTGATTGCCCAGATCTTTTCAGGATTAGCTTCGATTCCTCGAGCATTGACGATAAACCCAAGGAATTTCCCGGATGCAACTCTGAAATGACATTTTAGTGGGTTGAGCTTCATTCTATATTATCGAAGTATGTTAAACATAGTTTCCAGGTCTTTAATATGGTCAGTGGAAAATCCTGACTTCACAAGCATGTCGTCTACATATACATCCATGGTATTCCCGATTTGATTGGCAAACATCGGATTGACCAATCGTTGATAAGTATCCCCGGCATTCTTGAGTCCAAATGGCATAACTTTGTAGCAATAAAGTCCCAGATTGGTTACGAAGCTGGTATGTTCTTTATCAGGTAAATGCATTGGTATTTGATTGTAGCTAGAATACGCATCCATGAAGGATAAGAGTTCATGTCCAGCTATTGAGTCTACGAGCTGATCAATTCTGGGAAGCGGGAAACTGTCTTTAGGACAAGCTTTTTTCAGATCAGAGTAATCGACACATGTTCTCCATTTTCCGTTTGACTTTCGAACGAGCACGGGATTCGACACCCATTCGGGGTATAGCGCATCTCGAATGAACCCGTTTGTTTTAAGCTTTTCTACCTCTTCTTTAACGGTGGCAGATCTCTCTGGATCCATACCACACCTTTTCTGTTTGACCGGGACATGCCGCAGGTCAATATTCAAAGTGTGGCTCGTGATGTCCGGCGAGATCCTACACATATCAAAATGCGTCCAGGCGAATATGTCAAGATTCGCCCGTAGAAACTGAACCAATTCCTCTTGAGTTTGTTGGCTTACCTGAGAGCCAATCTTTATCATCTTTGAATCATCATCATTGTCAATTGGGACATCGATCGTCAGTTCGGCCGGGGATGCTTGACTTTCATTAGATTCTCCTTCATCTTCAGTTTCTCTTGGGTTAAGATCCCTTTGGAATTGGCTGGGGTGCCCGGGCCTAGGCCCAGGCATTAATTGTCAATTATCAGCAAAGCGGACGCAGAGAGATTCCTCTACGCCCTTTCCTTTCTCCTTTCGCTGCGCCTCCCGCTTCTCGGCAACGTAATAGGCTCTCCCAGCAACCTGATCTTCTTGAATGATTCCCACTCCACGATCAGTGTGAAACTTTAAAGTCAAACACCACGGGGCAATGGCTGCCCTAAATTCAGCGAGGGCCGGTCGGCCCAAGAAAGCATTATAAGGGGAATCTATGTCCAACACAATGAACTGTAATATCCGTACTCTCCGGCGTTCTCCAACTCCCAATTCCACTGGTAGTTCCACTACTCCAGTGGGTATAGTAGTGCTCCCATTGAAACCATGGATTCGAGATTGGCAAGGCTTTAAATCTTTGGCTTCCATTTTCATTTGGTCGTAAGCTCGTTTAAACAGAATATTCACAGAGCTTCCACTGTCAACTAAGATTCTCTTCATCCAAGCAGGACCTACTTGAGCTGAGATGACCAGTGGATCGATAGTGGGGGCTTCGACTTTATCAACATCTCTGTTTCTGAATACGATGTCATTTGTCATCGTCTTCTGTTGTTTGGTCGGAGCCCCTTCATCAAAACTACTATAACACTCGAAGTCTGCATGCCTTATAGAGCTGGCATACGACTCCATTTCCTTCCAGCTTCGGTCGGCTGGATGGGGACCACCACTTATTGTATTAATAACCAACCTCCTGCCAGTACGAGCAGGTTCTTCCTGCCATTCCTGGTTTGGTGCACGATTCTGATTTGATGGGCCCGCACCTCCTGACTGCGGCGCCCACACATACTGATCTAACTTTCGTTCACGTATCAGATTTTCAATGAGATCTTGTAAATGACGACACTCATTTATATTATGGCCATAACTTTCATGAAATCTGCAAAACTTCCCTGTTTGGACTTGTCTTTCCGTTGATGGCTTCGGGGCAGGTTTCTTGTATTGCATGGTATTACAGGTCTGCAAATACACATTTTCCAACGACGTATTCAATGAAGTATAATTGTCGAACATGGGAGCTGTACGTCGTGGACCACGATTCTGATCTCGTTTTTTACCTTGATTTCCGCTGTCCCTCTGCTGGTTCTGTTTGTTTTGTATATTCAACTGAACTTTTTTGGAACTCTCCCCGGATTGTTTAACTACGATGTTACTCTGAATTCCTTCCATGCTGGGCCCTGCATCATCCTGCTTCCTAGACTGTTTCGCATCCTCCCTTCTCAAGAATTGGGCTGCCTTGGAATAGAAACGGTCCAATGGCGCAGGCGGCTTCCCAGCTAACCAATTTCTGAACTCGGAATCAGGGTCAATCCCTTTAGTCAGTGCCATCAGGATAGAGTTGTCATTGGGATTGCTTATTTCTGCACACGCAGCATGAAATCGCTCCAAGTAACGTCTGAGTGTTTCTCCGGGAGCTTGAGTGACACTAGACAAAGTATTAACATCTTTAGGTCTCGCCGTACATACGGAATTGTTCAAGAAACTTGGTGGCCATCTGGTCGAAATTAGAAATAGATCGTGGCGGTAAACGAGTAAACCACATAGTAGCAATCCCCCCCAGGGAAATGCGGAAACTACGGCATTTTACTGCATCATCAGCTCTCGCAGCATTCAGTAGCCATTCATACTTCAGGAGGTGTTGATTGGGATCAGAATTTCCTTCATAGACTGGAAAAGTTGGCATTCTGAAGCGCCGAGGTGGTTCAGCATATAATATGTCATCAGTGAAAGGGGTATGACTCCGGGAAATCCCCCAGTCGTTATTAGTGAGACCCTGACTTTCACGGATCATCTGACGAATCATCGTTGGTATATCTAGCATCTGGATATTTGGAGCACGCTGTGCCAAGGTGTGGTCGGGTTCCACAGCGCGAGTCTGGACCAGACGCAGTTGACGGTCCGTGCCTCGCCTCCTTGGTTCAAAGTTTTCAGGGACATAAGGTTCTGGAGTATGTTCTCGTTGGTTACGGTGCAGATCAGCTTGATTTCTAGCATCAACTCCTTGATCGGTAGTAGTGGTGGTAGTGAGGTTGCCTGTGACATGGTAAGGAGCGGCACCCCCTCGGGATGAAGGTCTGGTCTGATGACTGGTGGATGGTCCAGTCTTGGGTTGTCCAAGATTCAAGGCAGGTTGGTGTCCTGTGGCCTGGGTGTAGCTTTCATCCAGCTGTGGGCGTGTGGATCGATGATGATCATCAGATGAGGCTGAACTCTCCGTGGAAGAATAAGAAGCTTGATCTCTTCTGGATCTTCTGCGCCTTTGGCGATTCAGCTGGTGGGTCAACTTTGTGTTGGTGCGCAGTTGTTCAGTAAGTTGTTGTCAACTCTGAGTCAACTCTTGAAGCAGCATCTGTAATTCTTGTCTGGTGACCGGGGCTGATGGATCTGAAGGTCCGGTAGCATCTTGGTTGGATGGAGGCAACTGTACGGGATTCTGTCTATCCCGTCTTTTCTGATCAGCGGCTGTAGAAGCAGTTCGTGTGCTTACCATGATGAATTGACGAAGTCCTTTCCTAGATCTGATGCAAATCTGAATAGAATGGAAGGGCTTTAAGGCTTGAGATCTGGATCTTCTTCTTGGATTTTTGCAATCTGGTATCGATAGAAGATCCAAAGAGCAGGAGAAAAATTAGGTTTTCTCTCAGTGAAAGCACCAAAGTGTTTGTACCAAAATTGGGCACAACACTCTTCGGAAGTTTTTGAAGAGATAAAATGAAGAAATTAAATGAAAAAAGAGGATTATCTAACAAAAACTCCAGAAAACAAATATGTAAATGATAAAAACGCACAGAAACACAGGGATTTAGAGTGGTTCGGCGTGTTGCCTACGTCCACTATGAAATTGATCACTTTATTGGTGTTTCTTTGATAATTACAATTGATTGCCGTGGATTACAGCGAATTAATGTTATGAAATGCGAGTACAACAGCAGTAATGGAGTATGGAACCGAATCCGGCAGAGTCTGGGCATTGGAGCGTCCAAAGATCATTTCTCTATAGGCCCTAGGGCTCTATTTATAGGCGTAGGAGGCTGATATTTTGCCCAGATCTCGGGAGACTTCTTCTGGCACGTGAGCAGGCCCATGCGACCGAGCTCATGAAGTTTCGGCTCGATCCGTGATCGATACGAACGAACTTCGTATCAATCAAGATCTCGTCCAATGGAGTCGAAACTTGGTGTGAACATTCTTTAGCATGTACGTAAGTTCATGTGAAAATTTCATAGCATTTGGGCTTGTAGATCGCGAGATATGATCGATGCAAGATTGCGTTTCCAGTGCACCGTTCTGTTCGACTCGATCAATTCGAATCGATCCCTTCGAATCGATGGTAGGCACGTGCTTCGGAGACGACATAGTGCGCGTTTTGTGGATAGATTCGATCTTGGCGCCGAGTCGACCGAGTCATTCCCAAAATTTCTCCTTGTTCGAATCGCGAGCAGCTGACGTGTTTGTGTCAAAGGCAATAGTTCGATTCGCGATTGATTGATATGGCTCTGTTCGCATCGATGGTGTCATTCCAATCTTGATGGATGCGAACAACAGTTCCATGATGGGTGCAAACTAGTGAAGCTAGATGGATTCGAACAGGGCCCTTCTTGATGGATTCGAATAAGCATGAATCGATGGATACGAACAAGGCTCTCCTTGGGGGATACGAATAAGGTAACTATGCGATGGATACGAAGCAGACCTCCATGTTGCAGTTTGATGGATGCGAATTAGGCATTAGCCGACCGATACGAAGTGAGGCTTGACAATGGGTACGAATAAGACCTATTCGAACTGAAGCGCAAAGCCGGTTATGGAGCTGCTGCCACTCTGATCGATATGAAGACGATGGATTCGAACTAGATGGATGCGAAGAACTGCAAGCCGATGGATTCAAAACAGATGGATGCGTGGACGTTGCCGCTCTGATCGATACGAAGCTGATGGATTCGAACAGAGGCTTAGCTATGGATACGAAAATTGAGCTGTTTCCATCAATTTGCATCGATCGTAACTCGAGCATACGAACTCGGATTGACCTAAAATTTGGAACGTTGGCTTCCATGGCTTTGCTCGATGTATCTCATCAATTGTAGCCTGATCCGGACTCGGGCAAAAATTCGTCGATATCCATAGTGAGCCTGCGTATAACCGATCTCCAAGACGAACCGTCATTGGTTTCTAGTTAAGTTCTTGGTGTCACGGCCTTGCCAAAAGGTGGGATAACAGTATACAATTTAAATCACTCAATAAATTAAACAAATACATTAGTTAAATTAAAAAAATTCTTTTAATATACTAAACAAATTTATTCGAATCAAAATATATATTAATTAAAAGATTTTGCATTTTTTTTATATGAAAAAGAAAAAGGAAACCAAAGTCTAATAAGTTTCTCAATAACAGATCAAATACACAAATACAATAGTTAAAATTAAAATTAAAATTTATTATTAACAGAAAATTTTGATTTAAATGTAGAATTCATCATTAGAGGTAGGTGCCAAATTAACCGATGTAGAAGAAGAAAACCAACATTGGAAGTCACTTGTCGGTAAGTTGGAGAAAAAACTCAGTAATCTAACTAATGAATTTTGTGCAACAGTCTCCGTATGTGGACAATTATTCTTCTTCCAACGGTGATGCTGGTGGGGATTAGTTATTATAGTTATTGTTTTTATATTGTTTGGATATTTATGTCGACGCTGTTGTATTTGATATTATTTATATTGATGGAGACATTTGTGTATGTTGGATATTTTTTATGTCGGATGGATATTTGTAATGTTTGCTGGATATTTGTATTGATGGATATTTGGCTGTTGATATTTGTGATGTTGGATACGTATTGTTATATATTGATGTTTGAGTGTGCGTGTAGGATATTATTTGTTTATATTTATGTGATTAAATATCTTATATATATGAATTTATGATAGAGGTGAGAAAGACAGTAGAAATGCTGCAAAAACGCTTTAGCAATGGCGTTTGTATGGCGTCAAAATATTCCAATTTAGGCATTTTAGTTAGTAGTCGGTATTGCATTAGCACGACGTTGACAAGGTGTCGTCAAACATATTTTATAGATGGCGGCATGTCGTCGACATGGGGTCGACAATCGAGGTTCGACATGGCGTCGAAATGACGTCAATAGATGGCGATGGTTTAGTGTCGGTAAGTACCCCACAAAAGACATCACCATGGCATCAATAAGAAATTTCCGACGCACTTTTTATTGACGTCGTTTATGGTGGCAGTGCAGTGTCCGTATTGTGTTTACTGACACTGCACCGAAGCCATACTGGCATTGGTAAACTCGTGTTTCCTTATAGTGGTTGCTGCTTCAACTTGTGTGTGCTGTGCTATTTGGCTTCGAGATTTATTAAAGGAGTTGCACATATCACCGCAATGTGCTACATAGATTTCTGTGGATAATAAGCCACCCACAGCCCTTGCTAATAATTCTGTCTACCTTGAATGAAGTTCACATATCGATACACGCTATCAATTTTATGGAGAGCATGTTCGAAAAAAGGAAGTTCAATCGAAGTATGTCAATCCAAAAGATCAACCTTGCTCTTTTTCTAAACTTCCCAACAAGCTCTAGCTTGGTATGGAAGCTCATCAATAATACAAAAATAGTGGGAATCAATTTTATTCAACATTCGTTGAATACAAACCAGACCATACTACTGCATTTCTATAATAAAAACACACAAAATAAAATTGTTTTACAATTTTTGCCACCAAAAAAGCAGATGGTAAGTGAAGGTCCTAGTCTCCTAGGTTATGTCCCTAAACAAGGCCTTGGTCCAAGTCAAAGAGAAGCCCACCAGATCGATTGCTACACATCATTTGAGGTACGACCAAAATGGAAGGGAAAAAAAAAGGCTATTCGGACCGTGACGTTTAACATGCGTTTTGCATACTCTCCGTGTTAGCATTAAAAATTTAATTTGCTACGTCACAATCTAACACCACAATCGATTTTTAGTTGGCAAAATCATTAATTGCTAAAAAAGCGTTGAAATAGTCTAATCATAAAAGACGACAAATGATATGCAAGTGCCATATTGTTTGAAATCAATATAAATGAAAATACCTAACTTGTGGTACCAAAATGTCATTTTATGTTAGAAAAATTCGATTGTTTTTATACGGAAGAACGGATCAAATAATTTGAAGATTATATAGACGGCAACGTAAGTACAAGATGTCAAGTGAATTACGAATTTATACGTGGGCATCTGCTTATGCACCACAATGATAAGAAATTTATCATATGCTTATGGCAGTTAATAATATCAAAGGAATTTGCGTATGTTGTAGCTTATGATGGACTTGTGATGCTAATTGTCGTTCAAAACCAGCTATAAAAACGCTTCTCAACGTTTATTTTATTTAAAAATCGCTTTTTATAAAGCCAATCTTCAATATAACGAATCATCCCAGTTTCATCCTTATATATGATATTAAAATATAAAAGTCTTAAATTTCAAAATACACAACCGTTTTTTCTAAAAACCTAATTTAAAAAAATAGCGGAAAATTATGTAAATATTTAAAAGAACTCAAAACTCGACTAATATTTACGGAGAAACAAATTTATGCAGGGCCGGTCCTGGGTGTTTTGGTACCTAAAACCAATTGCAAAACTAAGGCCCTAGTGAGTTACTCTAGTCTTTTTTTTCTAACTCTTTTAGCGAGTCCAGATTCTTGTTTATGCATTTCAAAGCGCTATAAAAGTAACAACGAATAATATTGTATATTAATAATTATTATAATAACAAAAATAATTAAATTATGAATGTCTAATCTACTAGTTATAATTTATCAAAAATATTTTCAATGATAATTTGAAGAAAAAATTCTTTTTAACTAATCGATTAGATTATAAAACTTTAATTATAATTTCTTATCGATAACCTGTACGTTAACTAACCATTAAAAAATGATGCCCACTGACCAAGAACAACCTGTACGTTAACTAACCATTAAAAAATGACGCCCACTGACCAAGAACAATCATGTAAATTCTCCTAAACAATATCAAAAACAATTAGCACAAATTTTGCTGCGTAGAGCAAAAATGTAAGAACATTGCAGCAAAATAACAAATGCTTCTGTTACATTGGTGGACTCGTATGTTGAAGAATATATAAATTCCAAAATCTCCATGAATTCAAAGTTCAAAGTTTCGTCTTCTTACAAACATTGAATAAATTCATCCTAGTTAAAGATGTATATAAATAAAAACTATAAATGAAGTAATCATTGAATTCTACGTTTAAAACTGATTGTACAAGGTCCAAGAATACAAATCCAAACAATTTAACTTTTATCTAGAACATCCATGTTTAAAACTGATCTCAGTAGATGTAAGTTTACCTTTTGAATATCTGCTTATATATCAGTGAAAATATCTTATCGCTGTTCTAAATTTCTAATACGTGGGTCATGCTTTTCCAGATTTCAAATACTTCATTCTATCAAATAAGATATACTATTTTAATATAGATCCTAACAACTAAGGTGTATAAAAGGTTCAAAACTATATCCTTAACTATATCCTTACTATAACTTAAGCAAAACGAATAAAAGATTCAAAACCAAACTGAAAGTAAGCAAACTTATAATTGGATTCCTCTTCATTAAATTAAAAAAACACCACAAAGTACCAATGGCCACTGGTTCAGTACTAAACCAAGTAGACCAAGTTATTAGTAGAGGTCCTAAAATAAAAACTCTAGGAATACATAATAACTGAAGTTTAAAAAAGAAACATCATTAAACTTACTGAAGCAGCCTTCGACATTCGTATACCCTAAACCACAAATTAGTACCTCAATGTTTAAACGTACAAAATCCAAATTCCAAACTATTAGTACCTGAATGACTAAATCTGAATCAATTGAGATGGAGTCGGATGAAGCTTGACGTAGCTAGTAGTTGCTGACTGCTTGTCGAGATGAATTGAATTTGAAGCCCGTGCCCTAGATGCGGCCATCATCGAGATAAAGCTTACCTGGAGAAGATGGAGCCGCCCAGTAGGATGTTGGTCACCGCGGGTCGCCGCCTTGCCTGAGTCGCCTCGCCCTTGTTTGTGAATCGCGCATTCGATTTCGCGATTTACTTTATTGGGTGGTTCTGAATTTGGTGCCCTAGTTGCTTCGGGGCCCTAAGCGGTCGCTTCTCCCGCTTTGGGAAAGGGCGAGCCTGAATTTATGTATTGTAAATCAGAAAAAAATTTTAGTGTATATTATCTTAATAAATTAAGCACAAGGATACGCGCATTTTTTTGTTTCCTATAAGAACAAACTCAAAGCTCATTACTGAATTAATCGTTCCTTCTACCTTTCTGTTTCCTTTCATTCGACACGCTTCTTCAATCTCAAACTCTCTTTTAGATTCACTTTCAAAACTCAAATCACTGTAACAATCACGTTTCAAACAAGAAGCAAATCAGTATCACCAAACAACCGCAAACTTCAACGCATGATGAACAAACACTAAAAATTCAAAAGCAATCTCCAATTAAAAAAAAACCAAAAACCTAGCTCCACCAGAAGTTCAACAACAATCTCCAAGTCGAGAAACCGAAAACCTAGCTCGACCAGAAATTCAACAGCAATCCCTAATTCGAAAAGCTGAAAACCTAGCTCAATTCGACAATCAGAGAAGGATGCATAATAATTAAAAATACGCTCTGACTTGTTTTTGGAGAAAATTTCATGGATGGACTGGTACATAATTTTTTTTTTGCTTATTAATGCTGGTTTCAATCAAAATAATTACAAAAACAAATACTTAGTAACTGTTTGATTGGAGTTGGCGCTTACTTATTTTATAAATTATTTTGACTGTTGTTTATAATAAAACTGATACCTATATATTTGCGAAAGTGTTAACTAGTTTCTGTTTGATATAATTTAATGCTCTATAATTTATTTGACTATCATGTATGACAAAAGTGATATCAAAATAATGCAAAACTGATACCTAGTAGTTGTTTGATTAGAGTTGGTACTTAGTTATTTTATAAATTATTTTGACTGTAATTTATATCAAAACTAATGCTAAAATATTTGAAAATATGATACCTAGTTTCTGTTTGATATAAGCTGATGCTCTGTAATTTTAAATTATTTGACTGTCATATATGACAAAAGTGATACCAAAATAATACAAAACTAATACCTAGTAGCTGTTTGATTTATGGCTTTCAATGGATACCCGAAAAATCCAAAATCTGTCTGCATCCGCATCCGAAAAGCAGATAAATATTCGATATCCGAAAAAATGGATGCGGATGCGGATACGAAGACATCCGTATCCGAAAATTATCCGTCCGGAGATTATAGTTCAAGTTATGTGTATTTTAGCACATTGAAATATGTTTGTTTATTATTTTATTAATTTATATTATATGCATTTAATGCTTTTTAACGGCTTGAAACTATTTATTATCATCATATTTGTTAATATTTAACACTTTTATAATCAATAGGATTGAAAAATATTTATGTTAAACTAATTTTTTTTATAATTCTTGATTTATTGGTCGTTAGCGGATACGATAATTATTCGATATCCGTCCGTATCGGAGGATGCGGATTGCCGATATCCGAAAATGATTTCGAATGCGGATACGGATATAGCACTATCCGCATCCGAAAACATCCGTTGACAGACTTAGTTTGATTGGAGTTGTGCTTAATTATTTTATCAATTATTTTGACTATAATTTATACCAAAACCGATATCAATATATTTGCAAAAAGATACATAGTTTCTGTTTAATATAGGTTAATGCTTGTAATTCTAATTATTTATTTGACTGTCATGTATGACAAAAGTGATATCAAAATAATGCAAAGCTGATACCTGGTAGCTATTTGATTGGAGCTGATGTTTAGTTGTTTTATAAATTATTTTAATTTTAATTTATATCAAGACTAATACCAAAATATTTGAAAATATGATACCTGGTTTCTGTTTGACATAAGTTGATGCTCTGTAATTTTAATTATTTATTTGACTATCACATATGACAAAATCGATACCAAAATAATGCAAAACTAATACCTAGTAGCTATTTGATTGGAGTTGATACTTAGTTATTTTATAAATTATTTTGACTATAATTCATATCAAAACTATTTGCAAAAATAATACCAAGTTCCTGTCTGATATAAGTTAATGCTCTGTAATTTTAATTATTTATTTGACTGTCATGTATGATATGACGACCCACATTTCGGAAGGTTTAAATCGACAATAAACCACACTTGTCCAACTCAAAACAATCCGGAACACAGATAATCAATGAGGTTAATTAAGAAAAATAAGAAAAGAAGAAAACAAACACAAAATCTCGCAGCGAGACAAAATATAATAATAAAAAAAACAGTTCGTGAAGCTGTTTATACTATACATTTGATTAAAATTTACAATATTTATCAGAGTTATACATACAACAGGGACAAATAAAACAATGCAGCAGACAACATGATGTAGTGAATAATACTAGTAATAATATACTAAATCGTCATCTTTGTCCTCTAGAATAAATGATCTTCAATACACTGAAAACTTAGGGCTGACCCGAGCATAAAGTAAAATGATACACTCGAGTCAGAACTAAAATATTCTTATGTATGTCAAATCAATATCACATATAACATGAGTGTAATAGCGTCAGAGATGTTTACGGGGTTTTACATCTGCTATCCAGCATATAACGTGCGTGCAATAACTCAAGAGATGTTACGGGATTTTTCATCTCTTAAGGATCCATCAAAATAT
The DNA here is from genome assembly GCA_030737815.1 of Allium fistulosum. NCBI lineage: Eukaryota > Viridiplantae > Streptophyta > Magnoliopsida > Asparagales > Amaryllidaceae > Allium > Allium fistulosum. The sequence goes on along the minus strand of CM060906.1, from coordinate 295,864,043 downwards.
CTATATATAGTAGAATACTCTATATAATGTAATGTCTAATCAATAAAATAAATATTTTTTCTAGCGCTAAAGCTTTACATTAATCCTCTTAACGCGTTTTTAAGCATCGTCGTACAGTTTGCATATAACGCCCCAATAGCACGTCGGGGCATAGGGATACGCCGTGATACGTCCACACAAAACCAAACTCATAGTGGTCTTATATAAGGATAAAAGTATGACAAGACACATGTGACGACCGCCCATGACCCCTGCACTGAACCTAGAGAAAGTGCGCTGCAAAGTGTGCCAGGCGACCATGGACGATTGTCAGGGTAAATTAAAACAGCAGAATCTATCGTATTACTCACAGCGCGTGGACAAAATACAATAGAATATATATATAGTGAAGCTTCACAGAACAGAATCTCATCAATAAAACTTCATAATAGTTGGATACAAACATCTGAATAGTCAATACAACAAGCCTCACTACATAACACTCAGAGAATATACAAAGCAACGGAACAACCAGTACATATAGTAAGAAATAATATGCAATACTCAAGCTCGTCTTCGTCATCAGCATCGTGGAAAGCAAGCACAGCACTTGTCACCTGCTACCTAGTCTGCCCGTCCCAAAATGGACGAACAGCCAAAGGCAATAAGAGTTAAAACATAAAGCCCTGAGTCAGGCAACAGTCTTAGTGAGCAGTAAATTAACTAACAACATACCAAGAGAGCATAAAGGAAAAGGAATAGGAATACAACCCTCCCACTCCACCTCTTTCTACAGTGATAGCCCCCAGACACACACTAAGCAGAAGCAAACATAGCAAAGCATACAATTTAAAGTAAAGCAATTATCACTCAAGTCAAGGGCGATGTTTTCCAAGTACAAACCCCCAAGGCCTAAACCAAGATCAGATAAGCACCCAAAAAATACCGCTCTTGAGACCGAATGACGATACAACCAAACATCCATGACTCTGGCTATCACTGTTATCATTGCCTCAATATCACCATTAATTGAATGACCGGCACATTCTTTCAGCCGTCCGTCAAGGGCTAATGGAAAACCCCGGTTCTAGACATAACTCCGCACGTCATCGTGACCCGTGCCTAGGACTATCGAATCTGCCCAGAGTACTTGACTATCAATCATTAGCCTTCAGGGACTATCGAATCTGCCCAACATACTCTTGCTTTGAGCATGCTAGAACCTTCAACAACGATGAGATCTCAGCCTCCTAGTCATCCTCCTCAACGACTATTTCCATACTAGCTCAAGCGCCTCTCGAGCAAACCATTATCCTCAACTCGAACCATTTCACCGAGTTATCAACATGCTTGGAATGATCCCGTCTGGATTAGACCAAGGCTATATCATATCATACTTCGCCTCATCATCATCATAGCAAAGTCTCATCTCAACAACATCATCGAATCTATCCATATGAGCTTCATCATCCGCTACATATGCCACGAGCAGCTTTTCCAATTCAAGAGCCTTTCCCTTAGCTTTTGAATCATCTTCGACCATCTTGTCTAAATCAAATCATCAATCATCTAATTCATAACAATCAATCAAGTCAAACATTAATCCAAGTAAACAAGCATTCAAATATGATCTAAATGGACAATTATAACAATAATGGCAATTTCGTAATTAAAGAGTTGAAAGTCTAACAAGCATGAAAACCTGAGAAATATCTCTACAATCTTGATGAATGAACTTGCATAGATTAACATGTAGAAAAATGGTTGTCAAATCATCATGAACAATGGATCTATATGGATCTACACTTAGGTTTACAAAAATGCATGGAAATCACTACTTTAACACAAAAATCAAGCCAACGATCCGATATACTCCTTTGGATCCGTGTGAGAGATAATCACCACTCACCCAATCACCAAAACAACTCAAAAGCAACACACTTCAGATCTGGACAGCGAAGGATCTAACTCGATCTATCACAAATCCACTTCAAACGATGAAATCTCTCTTCGAAGAATGTAGATCTTCAATCTAAGCTCTTCGATCTTCGATTTGATCTTCAATATGGATGGAAGGAATCACTAGATTAGAGTGGAGAAAAGAAGTGAAGAAGTGTAGAAGTCGAGCTCACAAAATGGCAGCACTTCGTCGCTTCGAAATCCGGATCCCAAAAAGTGAGAAAAACCCTCCTATATATAGGTAGATTTTAGGTCGTCCGCCCCTTAAGTCGTTTCCGACTTAATTCTCCCTCCGACCTACGACCTAGCAAGATAGCGACCTAAAACCCACGTGACTTAACAACTCACGACTTAACAGACCACCCGATCTAAAACCCATGACCTACGACTTATAGAACTCCACAACTTAGCGCCTCAGCGCACCCAAGCGACCTACGACCTACCACTCAAGCGCTTACCGACCTAACACAGATCGCGACCTAACAATATCACGACTTAAGACAATGCGCGACCTACGACTTAAGCATCCACTCGACCTAACTCAGATTGCTTCTATGACCTAACACACCTTAAGTCGGCTACGACCTAACTCAACACAAAAGCTCACGACCTAACTACGCTAACCCGCTAACTCTTAGGTCGGTCAATTCTATAGGTCGCTATCTCTTATGCCGTTAGCTCTTAGGTCGCAAACTGCTTATCCCCTAGGTCGTTAACTCTACTAGGTCGGCCATTTCTTAAGTCGTCTACCCGACCTATCCCTTAGATTGTTAACTCGCCAAAACTCATAAGTCGGTTACTTACTTAAGTAGTCTGAATCCTTAGGTCGTCTAATCCTATAGGTCGCTCACCCGACCTAACTTACTCTACGACCTAAGCTATCTCACACGACCTAACTCCTTAAGTCGCTTACTCTTGAGTCGCCAAATCCTTAAGTCGTCCCAATCTCTCCTAAGTCGGTCAGTTCCTTAGATCGTCTATCTCTTAGGTCGTACACTTCCTAAGTCGGTCACTCGACCTAAGCCACCCCATATGACATAATTTCCCCACGACTTATCCCAATGCCTAGGTCGCTCCTAACCTTCCTACGACCTAAGACTTAAACTCTAGACGACTTGTCAACAATGCGACCAATTGTCAACTGTTCTACGATGTTTCGATCCGTGAAAATACGGGTCGTTACATTCCCTCCCCCTTAGGAATTTCGCCCCTGAAATTCCAAACATACAAGAGCAATCAAAGACTATTCTGCACGCCTACCATCCATAGCAATAAATAACCCATGCATCCAATTCTAGCTTAGCATGCAGAATTCTAACACTAGAACTAGTTACAATATCGTGAGATGACACGACACCTTAGGGCCATACCTTGAAGAGTTCAGGATGAGCTGCCTTCATCCTCTCTTCCACCTCCCACGTACAGTCGTTATCATCATCACTCCATTGTATCTTGAGCAACTTAACTACCTTCCTCCTAAGCTGTTTCGTGTCGGTTTCCACAACACGAAGCGGCTTACGAGGTCTCTTATCGACTGGATCAACTTTAAAGTCTTCATAGCTATCTGCAGAAACTACTGTATTCGAGTCGTGCACATACTTCTGTAGATACGATACATGAAAAACATTGTGCACACTCGACATCTTCTCCGGTAACTCCAATCTGTAAGCGAGCTTTCCAATTCGCTCGATGATCGGGAATGGTCCAACAAATCTCGGAGTCAATTTTCCTTTCTTCCCGAATCGAATAACATTCTTCAATGGAGAAATCTTCACAAAAACCATATCGCCTACGTCGAACTCCAAGTCCTTACGACGCTTATCGACATAACTTTTCTGACGGTCTTGGGCTGCCTTCATTCGTTGCCGAATGATCTCTATGAAATCCAAAGTCTGTCGAATCATCTCTGGCCCAAGTATCAGCTTTTCTCCAGTCTCTAACCAACATGTCGGAGAGTTACACGGTCTTCCATACAATGCCTCATACGGTGCCATACCAATGCTTGACTGGTAACTGTTGTTATATGAAAATTACACCAAATGAAGGTGATCTTCCCATGATCCTCCGAAATCCAAAACACAAGCTCTGAGAAGATCTTCCAAAACTCGGTTGACTCTCTCGGTCTGACCATCTGTTTGAGGATGATAAGCTGTACTCAAACACAACTTGGTTCCCAAAACTTCCTGGAAGCTCTTCCAAAATCCACTAGTGAACAATGGGTCTCGATCGCTCACTATACTCTTCGGAATACCATGGAATCGAACTATCCACTTAACATACAACTCAACCAACTTTGATGCAGTCCTAGTCGATCGAACAGGAATGAATCTTGCACTTTTAGTCAGACGATCTATGATGACCCAAATCCCTTCATTTCCCGTTCTTGTTCTAGGCAATCCATCAATAAAATCCATCGATACTTGCTCCCACTTCCATGTAGGAACTTCTAATGGCTGAAGCAATCCACTTGGCTTCTTCTGTTCGGCTTTTACCAACTGGCAGTTCATGCACTTGGAAATAAAATTTCCAACAACCTTCTTCATACCTTCCCAGTAATAGGTTCTCTTCATATCCCGATACATCTTATTTCCACCTGGATGAATTGTCAACTTCGAGTGATGACTTTCCTTCAAAACTTCATCCCTCAATTCATCTATATCGGGAACAACTAGTCGTCCTTGCTTCCGAAGCCAACCCTCTCGATCGACCTCGAATCCTTTATCCTTTTCTGGTTCCAATCCAGATTCCAAATCACTGATAATCGTGACAAGCTTATCATCTCGCTTTTGGCTCTCGCCAATCCTTTCCACAAGAGTCGGTCTTATCGATAAGTTAGCCAACATCTCAGGTTCCAATTCGCATCTGGGCCTGAAGTCAAATCCAGCTAAATACTCGAGATTCTTCCATTTTGAAAACATGGCTCCCAATCTTGCATGTCTTCGACTTAACGCATCTGCCACTGCATTACCTTTTCCCGGAGTATAAGCTATACCAAAATCATATGATGCCAAAAACTCCAACCATCGTTGCTGCCGAAGATTCAAATCCTTTTGGGAGAAAAGATACTTCAACGACTTATGATCTGTAAACAACTCGAATCGAACTCCCAATAGATAATGTCTCCACATCTTCAGAGCAAAAACAATCACCGCTAACTCCAAATCATGAGTCGGGTAATTCCTTTCATGCGGCTTCAGTTGTCGACTTGCATATGCAACAGCTTTATCCCTCTGCATCAGCACTGCTCCAAGTCCAGTACCTCATGCATCGGTGTAAACCACCATCTCATCATTCCCACTTGGAATAGTCAAAACAGGAGCACTTGTCAATCGCTCTTTCAGGATTCTGAAAGCTTGCTCACACTTATCTTCCCATTTGAATACCTGATTCTTCTTCGTCAATGCTATTAACGGTGCAGCTATCTTGGAGAAGTCTTTGATAAACCGTCGATAATAACCTGCTAATCCAAGAAAACTTCTCACATCAGATGCATTCTTAGGTCTAACCCAATCCTGGATTGCTGCCACCTTAGCGGGATCAACCGCTATTCCATTTCCAGAGATAACATGGCCTAAGAACCTCACTTCACTCTTCCAGAAGTGACACTTCGAAAACTTAGCCTTCAGCTGATGTTTCCGGAAGATTCCCAAAACAATACGCAAGTGCGTCTTGTGCTCTTCTTCAATTCTGGAATAAATCAGAATATCATCCACGAACACAAGTACGAACTTGTTCAACTGATCTCTGAACACTCTATTCATAAGATCCACAAAATATGCTGGCGCGTTAGTCAATCCAAACGGCATTACCAACCACTCAAAGAAACCAGATGGTGTCCTGAAAGCAGTCTTCGGCACACTATCCTTTGCCACTCTCAACTGGTGAAATCCCGTTGCCAAATCCATCTGAGAGAACACCTTAGCTTCGTGAAGCTGATCAAACAAGTCATCTATTCTCGGCAATGGATACTTGTTCTTCTTAGTCACCTTATTCAGCTCACGATAATCTACGCACAACCTCAACGATCCATCTGCTTTGGTAACGAACACAACTGGTGCACCCCATTCGGACACACTACGTCGAATGAATCCTTTCTGTAAAAGATCATCAACTTGCACCTTCAACCCTTGATGTTCCCTATGCGCCATCCGCCTAAGAGGCATCACAACAAGTCTGGCTCCTTCAACTAGATCTATACGAAACTCGATCTCTCTATGCGGCGGTAACCCTTTGACCTCGTCAAAGACATCCTCAAATCCATTAACGATTGGCAACGATGACAGTCCATCCCGTGGAACAACCAGCGAATACATGAAGCTCATGAAGACGCCTTCTTCATGCTTACATCATATCACAATCTTTCGCCCCTCCACATTCTCGACTGTCACCTCCAACCTCTCACAATCAACCTTTGCCGCATACTTCCTAAGCCAGTCCATACCCAAAATAATTCCGAACCCCACAAAGTTCAGAACAAAGCAATTACAAACAAAAGAGCAATCATGACTCGATACAATCAGACCACGGCATAGCATACACAAACAAGACGAACCCCCAACTGGATTAGTCACAACCAATGGCCTATCAACAATATCCGGTTCTAAACCCAACCGGCCTACAAGTTCGCTACAAACAAACGAATGCGACGCCCCAGTATCAAATAGAACTCTAATTGGAACACCACATAGGAAAAGAGTACCTTGAACCACCACACTCTTTCCTTTCTCTTCAGAAGTAGGAGCTTTCGAAGATGATGGAACAGCTCCTAAAGCATAAGCTTGCACAATCTGCTTGTCCTTCCTCGGTTCTGGACAATTCTTCCGGATATGCCCCGGTTTGTCACAGTTGTGACACTTCATCGGTACCTTCGGATTCTTACAATCCCTAGAGAAATGGCCCTTCTGCTGACAATTGTAGCAAGTCACTTCGCCCTTCGGCTTCTTCTGGCCATCCTTACCCTTCTGCTGTTGCTGCTTCCTCTTCTTGTTTCCACCCTGCTGTGGTTTAGACTCTTCCCTGGTCATAGCAACAACAGATCCTTCCTTAGGAAACAGACTCTCATGCCTGAGAGCTTTCTCCACAAGCTTCTCAAATGAATCGTCCAAATGATCCACTAACTGCCTCCCAAGATAACTGTCCAAGCCTGTCACAAACTTCTCATTCTTCTGATATGCAGATTCAATATACGATCGGGCATACTTGGACAAAGCTTCAAACTCAGAAACATACTCAAGAACTGGTCTTCCTCCTTGCTTGAGCTCCACAAACTTCTTGAACAGAACAGACTTCTGAGCTGTAGAAATGAACTTAGCTTCAAATCTGACTTGGAATTGCTCCCAAGTAATCTCTTCCTCCGGAGTATCAATGGTGATAGAGTTCCACCAATCAGAAGCTCTTCCTTGAAGCTGTCTTGATGCTAACTTCCTCTTAGTCGCATCCTCAATTCCCAAATCACCAAAGATCCTTCTACAAGCATCTATCCACCTCTGGACTTCAATGGTTGATTCTGTTTCCAAGAAAACCTTTCCTCCAAGAGCAGTATAGTCCTTACACAACTTAGCAAAATCCACCGGTTTTGGAGTTTGAACTTGAACTCCAACATCCACCGATGGCCCCGGAGCTGGCATCCTTCTCATGATCGAAGTCATCATAGCTTCGAACATAGCAGCATAATCAGCAGCCTCTTCAGTAGCACGGCCTTCCCTAGCAGCTGGTCTCCCTCTTCGACTCATTCTCAATATCTATAAAAAGGAATGATTAGCACATCTAGAGAAACAACTGCATAAAGGACTCAAACTCTACTAAGCTACTATATTATATATAGTAATCATCCATCAAAATACAATTACGTCTCTCATACGTAGTTACGTCAGCGAGCGTTGGGTAAAATCGATTAACCAATGCTCTGATACCAAATGTGACGACCGCCCATGACCCCTGCACTGAACCTAGAGAAAGTGCGCTGCAAAGTGTGCCAAGCGACCATGGACGATTGTCAGGGTAAATTAAAACAGCAGAATCTATCGTATTACTCACAGCGCGTGGACAAAATACAGTAGAATATATATATAGTGAAGCTTCACAGAATAGAATCTCATCAATAAAACTTCATATAGTTGGATACAAACATCTGAATAGTCAATACAACAAGCCTCACTATATAACACTCAGAGAATATACAAAGCAGCGGAACAACCAGTACATATAGTAAGAAATAATATGCAATACTCAAGCTCGTCTTCGTTATCAGCATCGTGGAAAGCAAGCACAGCATCTGTCACCTGCTACCTAGTCTGCCCGTCCCAAAATGGACGAACAGCCCAAGGCAATAAGAGTTAAAACATAAAGCCTTGAGTCAGACAACAGTCTTAGTGAGCAGTAAATTAACTAACAACATACCAAGAGAGCATAAAGGAAAAGGAATAGGAATACAACCCTCCCACTCCACCTCTTTCTACAGTGATAGCCCCCAGACACACACTAAGCAGAAGCAAACATAGCAAAGCATACAATTTAAAGTAAAGCAATTATCACTCGAGTCAAGGGCGATGTTTTCCAAGTACAAACCCCCAAGGCCTAAACCAAGATCAGATAAGCACCCAAAAAATACCGCTCTTGAGACCGAATGACGATACAACCAAACATCCATGACTCTGGCTATCACTGTTATCATTGCCTCAATATCACCGTTAATTGAATGACCGGCACATTCTTTCAGCCGTCCGTCAAGGGCTAATGGAAAACCCCGGTTCTAGACATAACTCCGCACGTCATCGTGACCCGTGCCTAGGACTATCGAATCTGCCCAGAGTACTTGACTATCAATCATTAGCCTTCAGGGACTATCGAATCTGCCCAACATACTCTTGCTTTGAGCATGCTAGAACCTTCAACAACGATGAGATCTCAGCCTCCTAGTCATCCTCCTCGACGACTATTTCCATACTAGCTCAAGCGCCTCTCGAGCAAACCATTATCCTCAACTCGAACCATTTCACCAAGTTATCAACATGCTTGGAATGATCCCGTCTGGATTAGACCAAGGCTATATCATATCATACTTCGCGTCATCATCATCATAGCAAAGTCTCATCTCAACAACATCATCGAATCTATCCATATGAGCTTCATCATCCGCTACATATGCCACGAGCAGCTTTTCCAATTCAAGAGCCTTTCCCTTAGCTTTTGAATCATCTTCGACCATCTTGTCTAAATCAAATCATCAATCATCTAATTCATAACAATCAATCAAGTCAAACATTAATCCAAGTAAACAAGCATTCAAATATGATCTAAATGGACAATTATAACAATAATGGCAATTTCGTAATTAAAGAGTTGAAAGTCTAACAAGCATGAAAACATGAGAAATATCTCTACAATCTTGATGAATGAACTTGCATAGATTAACATGTAGAAAAATGGTTGTCAAATCATCATGAACAATGGATCTATATGGATCTACACTTAGGTTTACAAAAATGCATGGAAATCACTACTTTAACACAAAAATCAAGCCAACGATCCGATATACTCCTTTGGATCCGTGTGAGAGATAATCACCACTCACCCAATCACCAAAACAACTCAAAAGCAACACACTTCAGATCTGGACAGCGAAGGATCTAACTCGATCTATCACAAATCCACTTCAAACGATGAAATCTCTCTTCGAAGAATGTAGATCTTCAATCTAAGCTCTTCGATCTTCGATTTGATCTTCAATATGGATGGAAGGAATCACTAGATTAGAGTGGAGAAAAGAAGTGAAGAAGTGTAGAAGTCGAGCTCACAAAATGGCTGCACTTCGTCGCTTCGAAATCCGGATCCCAAAAAGTGAGAAAAACCCTCCTATATATAGGTAGATTTTAGGTCGTCCGCCCCTTAAGTCGTTTCCGACTTAATTCTCCCTCCGACCTACGACCTAGCAAGATAGCGACCTAAAACCCACGCGACTTAACAACTCACGACTTAACAGACCACCCGATCTAAAACCCATGACCTACGACTTATAGAACTCCACAACTTAGCGCCTCAGCGCACCCAAGCGACCTACGACCTACCACTCAAGCGCTTACCGACCTAACACAGATCGCGACCTAACAATATCACGACTTAAGACAATGCGCGACCTACGACTTAAGCATCCACTTGACCTAACTCAGATTGCTTCTACGACCTAACACACCTTAAGTCGGCTACGACCTAACTCAACACAAAAGCTCACAACCTAACTACGCTAACCCGCTAACTCTTAGGTCGGTCAATTCTATAGGTCGCTAACTCTTATGCTGTTAGCTCTTAGGTCGCAAACTGCTTATCCCCTAGGTCGTTAACTCTACTAGGTCGGCCATTTCTTAAGTCGTTTACCCGACCTACCCCTTAGATTGTTAACTCGCCAAAACTCATAAGTCGGTTACTTACTTAAGTAGTCTAAATCCTTAGATCGTCTAATCCTATAGGTCGCTCACCCGACCTAACTTACTCTACGACCTAAGCTATCTCACACGACCTAACTCCTTAAGTCGCTTACTCTTGAGTCGCCAAATCCTTAAGTCGTCCCAATCTCTCCTAAGTCGGTCAGTTCCTTAGATCGTCTATCTCTTAGGTCGTACACTTCCTAAGTCGGTCACTCGACCTAAGCCACCCCATATGACATAATTTCCCCACGACTTATCCCAATGCCTAGGTCGCTCCTAACCTTCCTACGACCTAAGACTTAAACTCTAGACGACTTGTCAACAATGCGACCAATTGTCAACTGTTCTACGATGTTTCGATCCATGAAAATACGGGTCGTTACAACACATGAGGCAATGCCCAAGATATGATACTACCAATTCGGGTCGCAGGGCTGGTGGTAACGCATCGTAGCCACGACCGCCCACCACTCCATCCATCCCATATCGAGTCAAAGGGAGGTCATCCCAAATCAAGGTGCACCAATCGAAACCAACATCAAGGAAATAGTATGGACCAAGTCCAAAAGAAAATCAAAGAACGGATGTCCGCTAGAGGTAGCTACCCTCATTGGCCCTGTCAAGCCGTCCTGTTTTAGTCATTTCAAATTGACACAAAGTGTCGAGGCTATCCATCATCGTTCTCTTTCTTTAAATCCAGCAAAAGTACACCAAATCCAACCACTTCATTCTGGAGTCTCCTCCGGGTACACAGTTGTTAAAGTGGTTTCAATATTGACAAAGAGTATGTAAATAAGATGCCTCGGTCTCTTTAACAACCAAACGTCAATTTACACACCGGTTGGTTCTTTTACATTTCAAAAATGATTCATACTTGATATCAAAATATCATATTCGCTTCAAAAATATCATTCATTTCAAAATCCTCATATTTCACTTCCAAATTAATTCCATTTCAAAAATTATTTCGAATTTCGACTTTGGTTATAATTTTATTTTAATCACACTCGTATTTAAATCAACGATTTAAATATAACATTCCAACTTTGCATAGTTTGAATTTTTAGAAAATAGTTTGAATAGTTTAAAATAGTTTAAATAGGTTAGAGATTAAAAACAGTTTGATAAAATGGTTTGAGTATTCAAAATGGTTTATATAGTAAAATAGTTTGGAAAAATCAAAATAATTTGAATATATTAAAAAGATAGATTTTAAACAGTTTATATTAAGATAATTTATTTTGAAAATAATTTCAAATCAAACTGTTTCTTTCCATTTCAACAAATCTAGACCCAGGTCCAAATTTTAAATCAAACATATTCAATTTCAAATCTTTCAATTCAATCGACTCAATTTAGATTTAAATTCCAATCAACTCAATTTCTATTTCAATTCGAATTAATTCAATTTTGAATGTTTCATTTCAACTTCAAATTTAATTCAATGATTTGATTCAATGGTTTAAATTTCAATTCAACTCTTATTTTTAAACTGTTTCAATTTATATAAATTTCGAGTTCGATTTCAAAATACCGATTTGAATCACTTAATTCAAATTAACTTCAAAGTTCAAATTTTAGATTCAAATCTTTAAATCAATTCCATTTCGAATATTTCAATTCCCAACCCAAATTATGGAATATCAATTTAAATTACTAACGAAGATAAATTCCAAAGTTCGAATAAAGGTTTAATTATTTGAAAAAATTTCAATTTCCAGCATTCAAATGATTTTTCAATTATAACTTCAAAATTCAAATTCGATTCTTTAAACCGTTTATGTTAACAAATTTTAATTTCAACATTTCGAGCTCGAGTTCGAAAATAATTCAATTTCCATAAATCAATTATTTTATTCCTTAAAAACGATATCATTTAAATAATTTCAAAACCAAGAAGTTTAAAACCATTTAATTTAACCAATCCGGTGTCCGTATATAATTTTCTATCATATGGCCAAGTGATTAGTTATTTCAATTTTTAATTACAGGGATGGATATATATATCATCTCAATCCAAATCAAAGTGTCATAAGTATATATCATTTTAGCCTATTTCTTAATTTACTCGAAATAATGCAATTTACAGTTTTATATACTATCAATAATATACAGGGTGATAACAGGGATATATAAAATAAATAAATACCCAATCATCCAATATATCAACCAATAGCATTCAATTTCAATCAACATCCAAATCAGCCAATAATTCACAACAATTGGCTAGTTAAAAATATCGGGTATTTAACTAGCAATTCAATTTCAATTTCAGATTTAACTGTCGATTTAAATTCCTATCCACATGTCAATTTAAATGTTAGTTAAATTTCCAAACAACAGTCAATAAAATTAAACTACTTCATGATATCAATTTAATGAACATCAGAAATATTTTAGTATTTCGTGAGCATTTTAAAACACTCACCTTTATTTGAACTGAAAATTTTTCAGCTTTAAATAAATTCCAATCCAACTCCATGTCGTAGCCTTTGTCGATACGATCGCAACGTGACTTATTTCATTCGAATCGGACCTCGCATTGAAAAGTTGCAGATTTTTAAACATTTTAATATAATTAAAATAAAATTAACAAAATAAATTAACATAAAAAACCTAACCGTTACCCTCTCTCCTCTAACCCGCTCCAGGAACGCTTGAACCCATTCACGTGGTAATCTCCTACGCACGCGCGCCCCTCTAGATCGCCGGACGCTGATCCAAACCCACCATCGGATGCGCCTCGGCCTACTCTAACATCACCCTAAGCATCATCGACTCCACCTCCACCATTGTCGCGTAAGATGAGAAAATCTACTGTCCCTTTGTGCCCAGATTCCAACGATTTCGGAACGTATCGCTTCGATCCAACCATTGGATGCGTAGAGCTCAATGAGATCTACGTTTTTCTTTTTGTAGTCGTGCAATATCATTGAATGGATTAAGAGAAATCGAGAGGAGAAAGAGAAGAGTTTCAGCGATTAATCGTTTGAAAGCGGCTGAAGAAATGAGTTAGGGTTTTGGATTGCAAAATAGAAAATAATCTGGCCTTATATAAATTTTCAAAACATTATTCACATGCGACTTTCCGAATTCCAAACGAAGTGTGCCATCCGATGTTTTATATGTTATACCCCTATTCCGAACATAATGGAACTAGTCTTGGAAGCCAATTCCATCATATTCAGAAGATAGTATTTCAAAATTAAATTATTTTAACTTAAATTCCTTTAATTAAATTCTACGCGTTTCAAGCTCGCACGACCAAATGATATATTTGTTCGCTACGAAACTTGAAATCCTATAACAACTTGCTATTACAGATCCAATGAAACTAGCTTCGTCGGAATCCGAGACAGTGCCCTAAAGGACTATTTTTACACGTTAGTTAAACAAGCTATTTTCCAAAATCGATTTAATCACTTTAAATTCAATTTTGAAAGTTAACAATCTTCATTCTTATTTAAATAAAATTTAAATAGGCTTTCTAAATCATTTACATTCATATTAAATTCAAGATTCAATTATTTAAACAATTTGCAATATTAAATTAAAACAATTTAATTATCCAACAAATCACCATATTTTAAATACAAGTTATTTAACTTATAAAATTTACTTTTAAAATGAATTCAAATAATAAAACAACCGCTTCCATTTTACAGTAATTCAACATTTATTATTCAATTCTTGCTATTGATTATAAACACATTCAATACATAAAATTCATTTCAATACTTGTTATTGCCAAAATCTTCAAAGTTGATTATTTCAAAATTTTATTCAAGTTCATATTCAATAAACTACATTAATAAATCATTAAATTTTAATTTCTAACCATTTTTGTTCAATAATCATATTAAATTCAATAATTATAAAATAGTTGAAAATACAGGTCATTACATTCCCCCCCACTCAAAACTTTTCATCCTCGAAAAGGGGTAAAGTAAGGAATCTAACATACGATATATTTTACTCAAAATAATTAACTTATAGACATTAAAATCTTATTTGCAAAACCTTTACCACGCTTCCACTATGCCACTCTAATATCGACTTATGTGTAAAATTACAACTTATTTATAAAAAAAAGTTATAAAATTTTAAAATCTCAAAAAATTTCTAACCCTCGGATTTACGGAAAATTTTGGTAGCGTCTCCTTTGCACAGCTTGATCATAAAAATTTACAATAATATATATATATATATATATCATAGATATACATCTCATCTCATCGATGAGACATCCCGTAGGAAAAACATAAAAGTGGGGTATGTAATCTGAGATATATACCTTAATATTATTAATACGAGCGAGTTCGCTCATATTAAGCAAGCAAAAGCAAATCAAATTGTGTATATGTCCATACGGTCTTCGTATGTACCTATCTCAACTCAATTTAGAATATTAGTTGCATATAAAGGATATAGAAACATGTATGAGTATATTGGAACTATATAACATGAATTCTCAATCCAAATCATACGTATAAGCACTAATACACAACATACAATCATATGTAACCAGAAACAGTTGTAACAATGACTTATAATAAGAGAAACCATTCAACAATTAAAATTCATCGAATTAATTCAAACTATCTCCATTTTCATTATCCAATGTTAACCGTTTATTTATACACTATCATTTTTTATTAACATTCATTTTTTATTAACATCCAATTGGTTTACTTCCAATTTATTTACATCTATTTCATTTACATTCAATTTATTCAATTTCAATTATTTCACTTAATGTTTAACACGTTTCATATTAATTCATTTATGAACCATTTTATATAAAAAAATCGTTTTATTAATCCATTTCATTTCAATTAGTGAAAATTATTAATTTACAAAGAATGTAAGAAACTAATTGGACTGCAAAGTTTGTCCTTCTGGTGAAATGCCCCTTTTTTATATATATCAAATCAAATTTAGAAATTCAAATCAAAAATCTGTTTATTGAATCCAAAACATAGGAAAGCTACTAAGCAGCCTTCCCCACTTTGAGACTCAACAATGAATGTCGATGATGCGGCTGTCATCACCGAAACTATTTTCCAACGACAGAAGAGAGGAGTACAGGACTAACTTCCTTTTAAAATCCATTTTTCAAAGCAACTTCTATTCTTTAATATTTTTAAATAATACTAATATTATTTTCAAAATCATAGAAAATAATTTCAAAAGCAACGGGATTCAAGTTCTCAAATTCTCAATTTACATTCAATTTTTTTTACTTAAACTAAAATTTGATTTTACTTAAGTTCATTACCTAAGTTCATAAACATCCATAAACACAAATTTGTTAAGTTAATATTTTCAACCTGGTTTTATAATCTATTCACTTCATATTGGATTTATTTTATAAATCCATTCATTTCATAATTTAAACTTAAAGTTTAAATTTATTTCTTACCACTTTCAGTTAATCTGTGTTAAATTTTCTTTTCATTCACATTCAACAAATTTAAAATTTATTTTTAGCTTAATATTTCTCAAATCTATAAGTTTTACAAACTTATTCACTTAAATTTCATTTCATTATTTATCTGATTCATTTCAAATACAATTCACTTTCATCTAAACTGCCTTCAGTTAAAATTCATTTTATTTACTTCATTTCACTAACTCAATTTATTTAACAGTACTTAGGTTAATTTCTTTACTTCATATCTCAAATTCAATTTTTTTTTGTTTAACCAAAATGTTCAACCATTTTAAAATTCGGTTTTACTTTCCTGTTCAAATTCATAAGTTATAACTTATTTCTTATCCACACTATTTTCAATTTATAAGTTCAAAACTATTTTCATATATTTATCAAATCATACGTGGAATATTTTCACAATCAAAACTTGTTTTAATCGGAAATAAATTTCTTTTGGTAGCAATTCTCACTCAGAAACTCGAAAATGAATACTGGCGATGCTGCAGTCATCTCCAAAATTATTTGCCAGCGACTAAAGTGAGTCCAATGCTTTTATTTCTCTCAAAATCTTTTCAAACTATTTTTCTAGTCAAACACTTTCAAATAATGTCATTATTAATTTTGAAGGCTTTGAAACAATTTTGAAAGCAACGGGATTTAAATTCTAAAATTCTCAGCTTTTAAGTCTTTTCTATTATAAGCTATATTATAAATATACTTATACAATTCCATTATCTCATTATGAAATCATTTCGTTAATTTACATTTTTTTATCGTAAATAATTATTATTGAAATTTAATTTTAATTCAGTCTAATTATCGAACGCTTCGTGAAATAGGGTACACAAAGTATTCGTTTTGGTTTAATTTAAACAATAATTGATGATAACTAAATATTATCATCTCCTAACAAACAACATTCATTAGTAATCATACAGGTTTATGAAAGTTATCGTTTTATATATAAAATATAATTTAGGTAAAATTATTTCATATACCCCATTTTAAAACAATATTATGTCGACTTGCCTTGTTTAAGTGTTTAGAAACCCCTGTCGATAAAATGACGCCTCATGTACCGACCAAAATTCATAAACAACTCAACAGATAAGTAAACTCAATATAAAAGATTTTATAACAGTAACAAGTAAGCGCTCTCATATATATATATATATATATATATATATATATATATATGCACTCAAAACAAGCTCATTCTAGGGTATTACTACCCGATCTCTAATGAGTCCAACTGTGACGCCCCATCCCGTGACCCACATTAACAAAGAGTATTAATAGGTAATACTGTCAACTAATGTGGAAAATAAGGCTGGTTAGGAACGACCATTTATAGCTTCTGTCTTAAACATCTACTAAATACATCGATTAATGCTCTATTTTTTTTTAAACTCAAGTGGATCGACATATTTAACAAATGCTTAAGACAAAACTATAGGTGGCTAACGGATCTATCAGAACAAAATACAACAAACAAATGCACATCACATCACAAAACAGTAGATAAACATACACATATATACAGATACATTCCCAGTACGATGCAAAATGATACATCATAAGTGGTTCGAAGACCACAATATACACAACGAGTCAAAAAAAACAGAGTAGAAAAGAAACAACAACTACAAAAAGAAGCTAGCGGGTATATAAATCTCCAAGCAGAAGCTGAAGGGCTAAGTCCATAATATGTACCTAACCTAAAATATCTCGGTCTGAACCGAGTATAAAATACATGGGTTAGTCTAGTTAAAATAATCAATTTAATAAGGGTATATGATAATAATATGAAGCATAAGATAAAGGTAGGGTATCCTCTCGAACGAGAAGAAACCATAATAAGAGCATGATCTTCATTCACATAAGGGAAAGAATGGTTATCCTCCTCGATTGAGGAGAAATACAAAGAAGAACACATCCATAACTCAAGTGAATTAATATCACCTAAGTGTATGAACCCTCAAAGAAGTAACTCAATGATAATACTCAACTCTAAATCATACTCGCCTTATATCATCGGCGAAATCCCAATGACACTATAATAGTTCTGTTGAACCATGACTCAAAGGAGATAAACTCCATAACAAAGCTCTAAGCAAAAGCATGCCTCATATCATCGGCTTAGCACTAAATCGACTATAGTCATTTAGGGAAAATCATAACTCCTAAGAAGGAGAAATTCCAAACCCGCCATAACGGCAATCTCAAAGCATTCCCAAAGAAATCACAATCCCAAAATACGCCATAAGGCAACCAAGTACATCTCCTAAAGGGAGAGTATAAATCTCAAACCATAGCCATAACAGAAAACCTCAAATCTCAATATAAACGCCAGTGTAGGCAACTCAAATCTCAAATATAGAACTCAATGGAGTTCAATTTCCAAAGATGTAATCGCCATATATATATGATATCTCAAACGGCTCAAATGGCCAACAATAAAAAGGCGATACACTTGGAAAATCTCAAATAATCAATGAAATCATCTCAAAATATTTTGCACGTGCATGTGGCTGAAGCCTGCCAAGTACTGCTCTCTCAAATAAGGTACCATGCCCGAAGGCAAATACGTCACAATGACAAATACGCCGTAATGGAAAATACACCGCAATGGCAAATACGCCGCAATGGCAAACGTCTCTAGGACAAATATGCCGCAATGGCAAACCCCGAAGGTCCAGTACTGGCAATACGCCGTAATGGCAAATATGTCACAAACTCTCGGATAGGAACCCAAAAAGTGTTAACATGCGTCCCATACCACACGTTCGCACTAGACGGTTTACTAACCGCTAGTAAATTCCGCACTCAAAGCAGTAAAATGTTTACCTTATTTCATTGGTAAACACGACCCGAAGGTCAAAACGATCAAACAGACAAGTCAGGAATTAACCAGTAAGATAAACGCACGTGTCCCATACCACGTGTTTTACCAAACTGTTTAATTCTCCTTCTCATTCACTTGAATAGTGCAAAAATGTGTATTTTATATATAAAATAACTTAGTTGAGAAAACAAGCTTTTAAAACCCTTTTTCGAAATCAATTTTGAAAGCCACATTTGAAAATTCCCTTATTATAGAGAATAAATAGATTTGATATTAGAAAATACTTTAAAAATATTATATAATAATTATTTTAAATGCCAATTTATTTTAAAAATTATTTCAAAATTGCTTGGAGAAATCTGCGCTCGAAAACGAAGCAAAACAAAGAAATCTCTCAAAATCGTTATTCAAATTCAATTCAAAATCAACTCAAATTCAAATCAAAATATGAATTTCAAATTCTTCAAAACTTGGCTAGCCTATTGATAGGCATCATAGCCATCCATCTTAATCAGAAATTTCACTAAACAAGTAAATGAAATGAGCAAAAGAGGTAAAAAACAAGCAACAGGAAGCATAGGCAGAAGGATCTCAGCAGGTTGACCATAAGGTCGACATGTTGGTCGACCATTTCTCCCTCTAGATAGACCATCCAGTCGACTTAGCTGGGCTCATGGTCGACACCATGGTTGACAGGCATGTCGACCATGGTCACGGGAATTTTCCCCAGGCTAAAATCTGCTGCGAGTTGATTTTTGGCTGCAAGTTTCTGGTATCAAAAATCAATATTTTGCAATGAAAATTTTCAGGCATGAACTACTACAAATAAAATACCAACAAAAAGAAATCCGACAGTATTTCCTTAGCGGAATAAAAGTTATGAGCAATCAAATAAGCAGTATGAAACAGATTTCAAACAGAGATAAAATAACTACAGAAAGCAATATACAGAGAGCTATTTTTCACTGTTTTTGCCATTTTGAAGCTTTGTTTTGCTATATTATGTGAGTTATTCAACTCACCTTGCTGTTGTTGTGCAAAAACTCAGATTGTGGCTGAAGTTTGAAGCTTTAGCTGAGATTTTAGCCTGTAGAACCTGTAGAAGGAGAATACAGTACATGCACAAAGAAGTTTTACAGTAAATTAGAAACCTATTTCCCAAATCAAGATTTTGATGAAATTATAGGGTTTGGAGTTTGATTACCTTTGGATTTACACTCTAGTTTGAAAAAGACCTTAGTTTGTTGAATTAATGTGGAGAAATAAGCTTGGATTTGCAAAATGGAGTGGTGGGTTTACTGTTTGTTATTTCAAGTTGAAAGAGGAAGAAGATAATGTAAAATTAACTTATAAGTAACTCTTTTCCTCTTTCTCAATATCTGGTTAAGTGCTAGTCGGCCTTGGACCCATTAATTAAAAGAAAAAAAAAATATGTTAAGCTAAATTAATTAACACAAAGCCAAATGTATTCATATTTACACTATGTAATAAAACAAAGTCGATTTTCTTCCAATTTGTACACAAGAAAAATATGAAAACTTACACACATATAAAATAAAGTATTTTACACTACAGAAAAAGAAAATTTTAATTTTAAGAACACTTTTATTATTAAAAACCCTTAATTTACTAAAATACACTATTTTCACAAATAAATGAATAAAACCTTATTTTCAACTCCAAAAATTCTACAAAAACTATTTTCTTACTAAGAAATATATTACAAACCATTTTAAACTCAATTTATAACCAAAACATATTTTTAAACCAAATTTCACCTTTTTATTAAATAAACAACCTTTAAAAATCAAATACCTCTTTTAAAAATTATTAAAAGAAGTAATTGGCAATAATTAATAAAATTATTGTTTACTCTAAATAAAAATCATTTTCCATTCATTATTAAGCCAAACAAATAAAATAAAGTTTTCAAACTTTATTTTCACAATTTATTTCCAAAATTCATTGTTTATTCCAAATAAACAATATAAATCTCCAATTTTCATTTAATTCACAATATTGACAGGTAATCTCCGAAACCCGGGTTGTTACAGACTCCTCCTTATAAAAATTACGCTCTCGCAATTTCTAAAGAAGAGTTTGTATTCAACATATTTATTTTATCAATCAAAAGAAGGATAGACAAGCACGAAATCAAAGTTCCTCACTCTCTACTCAAGATGAAAGGAGACCAAGATAAAATTGCTTGATAAATTCTATGATTTTTCGAATATATTCGTCGAGATTGACGGGCTATAGAATTTGTATGAGCAATACCTCATGATTTCGAAGGCATCTCTCCTTCGAAATAAGAACACAAAAGCATAGTGCAACCCAAAAATCAATCGAGTGAGATTGATTTCAAAGAAACTTCTAGAATAGAGTCGGGATTTAGCTCAACTTTTATCTCGAACTCCAATCAACAGGGTGATTATCGACATAACTTTTCGTGTATCACTACGAAAAAAGCCACACCGACCCTAAATGACAACAATTGAGGTAAGAAAACCCGATGAGAGGTGGTTACTTCAAAGGTCACCAAACTAAAAATGACTTCAAAATGCAAGTCAATAGATTATTGCACTAAGGCAATGTAAACACAAGAAACCAAATAGATAATAATATATATAATTAATAATCAAAATTCTTCGAGTTTTAAAAATTCATTATTTTCAAAATCAATCTAAATTTTCACACTTGAAAATTTTCAAAACTCTTCAATATAGCACTAAACATAATGAATAAATTCAAATCAATATACCTTCTTGTTACAAAAATCAGATTTCCCAAAAGAGTTTTGTAAATTCCTAACAACACTTCTTAAGATAAAATTTTAAAAATCTCACCTCTCTTTATTTTCAGCCACCCAAAAATTTCCAAAACAATTTACGTAAGCCATAAATAAAATTTCCAATTCTAAACCCCATAATATTAATTTCCAAACTTAATCTTATTAAAACACAATTTATCGTGTCTGATTGCCTCATCACAGCGTTTAGGAAATTCCTATCGATAACTTTGATCAGGCACATCGACTATAATTCTTAAACACTCGATGGACGACCACAAACAAAGATAATCATTTTCTAAAGAAATTTCTCATATAATACCCAAAATATTCTTTACTTATCACAACAAAATCCAATTTCTCTTAAAACATAACTTCAATTTTAAAGATTTTGAAACTCAATTTATTGTTTACATTCAAAATCAAAAACACAAGAAGAATTCCTCGAGATATTCCCAGAATACTCGATTCACAAGATTGATGAATAGACCAGAGCGTTCGTCAAACCGAACGGAATAACAAACCACTCACAAAAACTATACAAGTGCGGATTGTGGTAAGAGGAACGCTATCCTCCACGACTCGTAGCTCATGAAAATCTATGTTAGGTCAAGCTGAGGAATGACCCCAACACCAATCGATAGAATAAAAGAAATAGATAAGATATAAGAGTAATGGCAAGATATCTTCTCGAATGAGAAGAAGAATACAAACAACACATCATTACTTCGAGTGAAGTAATGTCACAAAGCCTATCAACAAATGAGTATCCAAAGAGGATATTTTGAAAGAAGCATGAATGACAAATGTCAAATAAATTCAATTAATCACTTCATTTCCTTAGTGGACATTCTCGTGGAAGAATGACCGAAAGACTAAGAATTGGAAAGGAGGTCAACACAACACCCGATTGCCCGTTAGGGCGACAAACCCGAACGGACTCACAAAAATCAACAAAGTCATATTGACTGGAATTCGAGATATATTGTCAACGTCTTGAAACTCAAGAGTGAATAAAGATACTTCGGAATCATAATCAACATTTAAAAGACAAGAAATAACAAAACCAACTGAATTAGGATACCTAAATACAGGATCCTTCAAATCACAGAATGTGGCCTGATAAAATGCAAACCATTCCATCTTAAATTACTCCAAACTCTAAAATAGAAAATAACGTGCTAATTCGCACGAAAAGATATGCTACAAGGAACAAATACCAAAACCCTCAAACACCATGCCAAATATTGCGGATCTCCTTAATAGAATTCGCAATTCTCAAGTAAATCACAAGATAAGAACATCAAAAAAACATTAACAAATTCCTCTGATACGGATGAGTGTCAAGCACCCGTATCGAAGAGGACTCAAATAGAATATTCCCAATGGATTACTCCTAAGATAAGGTATAAATAATTATGGAATACTACGGAATAAATATATTCCTAGACATATCCCAAACTTATATCTATTCCAAAGAATCAAGGGAAGGCTAAGGAAACAAGAAATAAGGGATTTGTAACACTTGTACTATACTTGGATGTATCATAATATATGCTTCTGTTTTTTGTTTATCATATTTTGTTATGAACTCAACTCTGATACCAAGCTGTGACGCCCCACCCTGAGACCCACATTAACAAAGAGTTATACTAGGTAATATTGTCTGCTAATGTGGAGAATAGGGCTGGTTAGGAGCGACCATTTATAGCTTTGTCTTAAACATCTACTGAATACGTCGATTAATGCTCTAATTTTTTTTAAACTCAAGTGGATCGACATATTCAATAAATGCTCAACACAAACCTATAGGTGGCTAACGGATCTATCAGAACAAAATACAATAACCAAATGCACATCACATCACAAAACAGTAGATAAACATACACATATATACAGATACATCCCTAGTACGATACAAAATGATACATCATAAGTGGTTCGAAGACCACAATACATACAACGAGTCAAAAATATACATCAGAGTAGCAAAGAAACAACAACTACAGAAAGGAGCAAGCGGGTATATAAATCTCGAAGCAGAAGCTGAAGGGCTAAGTCCATAATATGTACCTAACCTGAAACATCTCGGTCTGATTCGAATATAAAATACACGGGTCAGTCTAGCTAAAACAATCAGTTTAATAAGGGTAGATAATAATAATATGAAGCATAAGATAAAGGTAGGGTATCCTCTCGAATGAGAAGAAACCATAATAAGAGCATGATCTTCATTCACATAAGGGAAAGAACGGTTATCCTCTTCGATTGAGGAGAAATACAAAGAAGAACACGTCCATAAATCAAGTGAATTAATATCACCCAAGTGTATGAACCCTCAAAGAAGTAACCCAATGATAATACTCAACTCTAAATCATACTCGCCTAATATCATCGACGAAATCCCAATAACAACTATAATAGTTCTGTTGAATCATGACTCAAAGGAGATAAACTCCATAATAAAGCTCCAAGCGAAAGCATGCCTCATATCATCGGCTTATCACAAAATTGACAATAGTCGTTTAGGGAAAATCATAACTCCTAAGAAGGAGAAATTCCAAACCCTCCGTCAAGGCAATCTCAAAGCATTCCCAAAGAAATTACAATCTCAAAATACACCATAAGGCAATCAAGTACATCTGCTAAGGGGAGAGTATAAATCTCAAACAAACGCCATAACGGCAAACCTCAAATCTCAATATAAACGCCAGTGTAGGCAACTCAAATATCAAATATAGAACTCAAAGGAGTTCAATTTCCAAAGATGTAATCGCCATATATATATGATATCTCAAATGGCTCAAACGGCCAATAATATAAAGGCGATACACTTGGAAAATCTCAAATAATCAATGAAATCATCTCAAAATATTTTGCACGTGTATGTGGCCGAAGCCTGCCAAGTACTGCTCTCTCAAATGAGGTACCACGCCGGAAGGCAAATACGTCACAATGACAAATACGCCACAATGGCAAATACGCCGCAATGGCAAACGTCTCTAGGAAAAATACGTCGCAATGGCAAACCCCGAAGGTCCAGTATTGGAAATACGCCGCAATGGCAAATGTGTCACAAACTCTCGGATAGTAACCCGAAAAGTGTTAACGGGCGTGTCCCATATCACGTGTTTTAACCTCAAACGATCAAACGAACAAGTTAGGAATTCACCGGTAAGATAAACGCACGTGTGCCATATCACGCGTTTTACCAAACTGTTTAATTCTCCTTCTCATTCGCTCGAATAGTGCAAAAACATGTATTTTATATATAAAATAACTTGGTTGAAAAAACAAGCTTTTAAAATCCTTTTTCGAAATCAATTTTGAAAGCCATGTTTGAAAATTATTCAATGTACTTATATATAGATTATGAATCTCCCCCTGAATATGTGCTTATTTTGATTGTTTTATGATTATACTTATATTTCTCCCCATTTGGCATTATCAAAAAGAATTATAAATTTGAAGCCAATCATCAAACAAACAAAGAACGTTTCATTAAACTTGAAGTATGATTACACGCATGGATTTATACAAAAAATGATATTCCAAAAACTAAGTTCTATGATTCCCTAAATCTATCATTCCTTTGGAGAAGCTTCATTTTGATCATCTTCCTTTGGTTCTTCTTTTTTAGAAGTGCTAGCCTTTGAAGGAGATGTAAAAGCTTCTTTAAGAGGTTCATCCTCAGATAATTTTGAATGTTTTGCAGGAGGAGAAGATACTGGGGTTGGCCAATCTTCAAACGGTGGTGTTGGACCGCGAACCCGTTGTAGTACTTCTTTAAGAACCTTCAAGACAGTGGAAAGAGATTCCTCAACAGTGGCTAGGCGCGTAGCAAATGAAAGTTCAAAGTTGTCAATTCGCTTAGCCAAAATCTTTTGATTTTGAAATAGAATTTGTTGGTTTCATAGAGTGAGATCTCGAACACTTTCGTTTGGATTTGTATCCGTTCGGGTCTCCATTATTTCCTCTTGTCCCGGATAATCAAAGGGTGCAGGAGGAGGAGGAGTGACTTCTCGATATTGTTCCTCCTCTAGGTATGGATCAATGTGAGTTTGAGGAGGAGGCTCAACTCTTCTAGATTGACGATTGTGCGTCCAATCTTCGAATGACATAAACTCTGGAGGGGATTCGGGTAGATGCATCAGAGAGAAGAACTTGGTGGAAGCATACTTAGGCGAGATTTCTTCGAATGTAGATAGATAGGATGGGATATTATGTGAACGAAGAAGCCTCATAATATAAGTTGGACAAATAATTGACGGCCTTGATCGAGTCCAAAAATGCTTTAGCTCATCGAAGATAAATTTGGCCCAATTTATTCTTGTTCCACTAAACAGAGCATATAGGGCTTTGTGCTCTAATTCGGTGATTTGCTCGTGACTACCCATTCGTGGAATAATTGTGTTAATTATCATTCGGGTTAGAAGTCGAGCTTTTGGACGTAGAAACTTGGAGGCAAATTTTGGCATTTCGTCCTCCCAAATTTGGTGAGTTATATTGTTCCGTGGCTTGAAGCGCATATCCGGAATATTGTATAGATCTTCTCCTATGTTAGAGCATCCTAGTGTGCGACCTATTATACCTAGAGTTAATCTAATCGTGTTTCCATATACACTAGACCAGAGCCAGTTATCCTCATTTTCAGTGTTCCACACTGAAGTACTGTCTAAGTTCGCATAGAATAAAAATATGGCTAATTGATCTATTTGAACATCATTAGGGGTAAAAGAAATTAGGGTTTCTAACCCGGCAGTTTCACATAGTTCATCGAGGTCATACATAGGGAATTTAAGAAGATTATAGAAAGGACCCATGTGGAGTTTTTTCTTTTGGATGTTTTCATACCTTTTGATGGAATGCGGTGCTTTATTCATCCACCTTTCGATCTGTTCACCAGAGCATACCTGAGGATTTGAAGATGAAGCCGGTTGGTCTTGTTTTCTCTTTAACATCTTGGCATTCTTTGTGCGAGGAGGCATTTTGATTAGTCTTGCTTAAAAACGAATATTTAGAAGAATAATCGTCTCTGAGAAAGTCGTAGGGTATAAATTTTTTTAGATAAAAGTGAAAAAATGATGTTATCTGGTCAATTATAAGCAGTCGATTGGGAATTAGACGTCTAGATTAGAGATTAGACGTCTGGTTTGCCCTAATTTGAGTGCTACAGATAAAATTAGACGTCTGGCATTTTGTTTTAGACGTCTGGTTTTATCGAGTTTGAAAATTCGTAGAGACAGAGAACTATGGCAGACGTCTTGATCTTAGTTCAGACGTCTGAAATGTTCTGATTTTTCTTTGTAGCAGACAGAGCAAAATTTCAGATGTCTAAGGGGTGTATCAAACGTCTGACATATGCACAGTTCTTAATTTTGAGACGTATATCATTGTGTCAGACGTTTGAATGCAAAAGGTAGACGTCTGAAATAAGCAGTGTGACTAAAAATAGCTTTAAAAAATGATGGTTTTGCTTATTTCTCGAATCTTTAGAACAAGTAATTTTATTGTTATATATAAAAATAACAGATAGCTATATATACATACAAATATAATTTATTTTGATGGCGATGGAGTTTTGCGATCTCCCGAGTTGTCATCCCTCCATGGTTTAAGCGGAGACCATATAGTACCACGTTCGTGGGTTCTCGGAGAGGCAGAGAATCGTCTAGGCGATGGATCCAAAGGAGTACGATATGAAGATGAGGGATCTAAAGAACTACAAGGTTTTGGGAGTGGATCATGGACATCTTTCTTTTGTGACGAACAAAACTTCATCGCTACTTGTTCCAAAAAGCTTAGGCGACGTGCTGTAACTTTTTGCTCAAAGTATAGTTCTCTTTGAAGATCTATCTGTTGTTTCTGATAATGATGAATATCATCAATTTTCTCTTTTGTGTTAGGAGATACAAATAGAGATCTTTTAGTCTTCTTGTTATCGGGAGTAAATCCCGTATGATATGAAGTCCACCTATGTGTTGGTTCATGAATTGGTGTAGGTGTAGGAAGTCGCTGGGGTGTATCAACCAAGCTATCTGGCGTAGGCATTGAGATGGAGATATAAGAGTTATCAGAAGACATAGCTATACTTTGTTTGATGAAAAATAAGAATTGTATTGATATATTATTCTTTTGAAGTATGGCATTTTATACATGTTAAAAGTTTATTTTTAGAGAAACTAACTATCTAAAAAACAAAGGGTGTATGAATTAATGAATATAATTTGTGGATAGAAAAATACTTGACTAAATATAAGTTATATGAAGCAAGAATTATTCAGTAATAAGATCATGGAGAGAGAAAATCCCTAAATCATGTCGGAGTTTAATAAAAGTTTGTTCATTTAATGGTTTTGTAAAGATATCTGCTATCTGATTTTCGGTATTTACATATTCTAATAAGATATTCCCTTTTTCAACATTGTCTCGTAAAAAATGATGTTGTATATCTATATGCTTAGTTCGTGAGTGATTAACAGGGTTTTTTGATAAATTTATTGCACTTGTGTTATCACAATATATTGGAGATTTATTGATACTTTTGCCAAAGTCCATAAGTGTTTGTTGCATGTATATTACTTGTGCATACGCTAGAGCTGCTGAAATATATTCGGCTTCACAAATAGATAAAGAGACACAATTTTGTTTTTTGCTAAACCATGAAACTAATGATTGTCCGATAAAGTGACATGTTCCACTAGTACTCTTACGATATGTTCTACATCCTCCGAAATCTGCATCACTATATGAGACTAGTTCAAATGATGATCCTTTAGGGTAAAACAAACCATAATCTCTAGTACTGGATAGATAACGTAAGATACGCTTAACAGCTCTTAAATGAGATTCTTTTGGTTTTGCTTGAAATCGAGCACAAAGGCATACACTCATCATAATATTGGGTCGACTGGCCGTTAAATAGAGTAAAGAGCCAATCATGCTTCGATATAATTTTTCATCACAGTCTTTTCCGTTTTCATCTTTTTCTAAATGAACAGTAGTACTCATCGGTGTTGGTTTGCTTGAAATTTTATCCATTCCAAAGCGTCGTAATAATTCGTTACAATATTTTTCTTGGTGAATAAAAATACCATTTTCAAGTTGTTTTATTTGTAAACCTAAAAAGAAATTTAATTCTCCCATGTGAGACATTTCAAATTCATCTGTCATAATTGTTGAGAATTGACTACATAGATTTTCATTAGTTGAACCGAAAATAATATCGTCTACGTAAATTTGCATAACTAGAATATCGTTATCTTCTCGTTTAATAAATAAAGTTGTATCAATTTTACCTATTTGAAAACCCGATGAAATTAAGTGATTTTTAAGTCGTTCGTACCAAGCTCGAGGAGCTTGTTTTAAACCATATAAAGCTTTTTGTAATTTAAATACATGATCGGGATATTTTTCATGAGTAAATAAAGGAGGTTGTTAAACATATACGTTTTCTTTAATAAAACCATTTAAGAAACACTTTTGACATCCATTTGAAACAATTTAAAATTGTGATGATTTGCAAAAGCAAGTAAGGTTCGTATGGCCTCGAGTCTTGCTACTGGTGCAAAAGTTTCGTCGTAGTCGATGCCTTCTTCTTGATTATAACCTTGAGTAACTAAACGTGCTTTATTTCTTACAATATTTCCATTCTCGTCGGCTTTGTTTTTAAATACCCATTTTGTTCCTATAACTGATTGGTCTTCAGGTCTTGGAACTAGTTCCCAAACATTACTACGTTCAAATTGATTTAATTCTTCTTGCATAGCCATTATCCAAAAGTTATCTTTTGAAGCTTCTTTATAATTTTTTGGTTCAAGATTTGATACAAATGCTACAGGGCTTATTTGATTAAGTTGATTTCTAGTTACTCTAGAATTGAGATCTCCAATGATATTTTCTTTTGGATGATTCTTAAGAATCTTAGGGGATAGTATTAAAGTGTTATTTTGCACGTTTGTTTCATTATTAACAGAATTTGTTGAATTTGTTATTGGAATAGTCTCTTCTTCATCATTAGTATGATTGTTAAATAAATTTTCGTCGAACGAAACATGTAAACTTTCTTCAATAGTGTTATTTCGTTTATTGAAAATTCTATATGCTTTGCTACGATCAGAATATCCGACAAAAATACCTTCATCGGCCTTCGGATCAAATTTTCCTAAGTTATCTTTTGTATTTAATATAAAGCATTTTGAGCGGAAAGTTTTAAAGTATGATACTTTAGGTTTTCTTCCAAAAAATATTTCAAAACAAGTTTGTTTAGTCATCGGGCGTATGGTTACTCGATTTAATACGTAACAAGCTATGGCAATAGCTTCTGCCCAAAAATGTTTTGGTAAACCGCTACTATTTAATAATGTTCGTTCACATTCTTGTAACGTACGATTTTGTCTTTCTACTACACCATTTTATTGAGGTGTTCGAGGAAAAGAAAAATTATGGCTTATTCCTTTCTTATTGCAAAAATTAGTAAAAAAATCGTTTTCGAATTCTCCTCCGTGATCACTTCGAATATTCTTAAGTTTCAAGTCTATTTGTGTTCTAATTCTTTTAGAAAATATTTTAAACATTTCAAAAGTATCGCTTTTATGTTTTAAGAACAGGGTCCATGTATACCTTGAAAAATCATTAACTATGATGAAAATATATTTGTTGTGATTTATAGATCGTATTTGTGTTGGACCAAATAAATCTAAATGTAATAATTCTAGTGGTTGTTTTGTAGATATATTATTTTTAGATTTAAAAGAAGTTTTCTTTAGTTTTCTAATTTGACAATCGTCACATAAATTTTCTACTTTGTAATTTTTTTAGGTAAACCTCTGACTAACTCATATTTTGCCAATTATTAATATTTTTCAAGTTGATGTGACAAAAACGTTTATGCCATAACCATGGATCATTATGTTTGGCGGTTAAACATAAATTTGAATTTTTATTAATATTCATGTTTAATACATAAATATTTTTGTTTCTAAAACCTTCAAATATAAGTTGTTTGTTATTATCTAAAATATTACATCTATCTTTTTCGAAATTTATTTGAAAGCCTTTGTCGCATAATTGACTAATGCTTAGTAGATTGTGTTTTAGATTTTCTACTAATAAAACATTTGTAATAATAGGAGAGTTAGAAATACCATAATTGATGACTTCTCCAGTGCCAACGACATATCCTTTTGAATTATCTCCAAAGGTTACCGTTCCACCATCGATGTATGTTATATTTGATAACATTTTTGAATTTCAAGTCATATGCTTGGAGCATCCGCTATCTAGTATCCATTTCTCCTTATTTTTTATTTTGGGCACCTGCAAAATAAAAGATGTTTTAATTGGTACCCATATATTTTTGTTAGGGTCCTAATTGTTAGGAGAAGGTAGCCATACCCATGATGGTTTGGTACCTTTGTAAATATAATTTTTATTATAAACTACATTCTCTAAGAAATTATCAATATGTTTTTGTTTAATCAAATTATTATTTGTCTTAGGAATCCAAATCTTCATAGTTTTGGTATTCATTTTAGACTTAGATAAACTTTTGGTTTTTGTGTAAAAAATATTTTTTTCTTCATTTCCTTTTGTTTAGAAATATTTTTAAATCCTATTCCATTTCTATTTCCAGATGGTTTTGAAGTTTTGATAAGATTTTCCAAATCTTGTTTCCCTTTATTGAATTTTGAAACATTATTTGTGATTTTATCTAATTTTTCTTTTAATCCTAAATTTTCAATTTTCAGTATTTCAATATTGCTTTCTAAATTGACCTTTTTCTTTTAGTAAATCATCCTTTACTATTTTAGTATTTTCAAAATCAATAATAATAGCCTTACTCTCTATCAAATTATTTTGAATTTTTTCTTGAGATAATTCTAGTTCTTCTTCTAATATAATTTTTTCATCTTTTAACATTCCTACTTCAAGTTCTAATCTATTTATTTTAGCTATATATTCTTTGTTCAATTTTTTAATTTGTCTAAATTTATCATCTAATTCCATGCTAAGTTCTAATAATTCGTCATAGCTAAGTTCCGAACATACCTCATCAGTTTGTGCCATAAAACACACATTAGCTTATTCTCCATCACTATCACTATCACTTTCAAATGATGAAGAGTCCGAGTCTTCCCATGTAACTTTGAAAGCCTTCTTCTTCTTGAATTTTTCAAATTTGTTCTTCTTTTTATCATTATTGAGTTTCGGGCAATCTTTCTTCATATGTCCGTATTGATCACATTCATAGCATTTAATTTGAGACATGTTTATTGTGTTGGACTTCCCTTCTTTTTGGAATTTTGTCATCTTTCTAAATTTCTTGAATCTGTTGTAGTTCTTGGCAATAAAGACTATCTCTTCTTCATCTAAATCAGAATCATCATTTTTTGTTGCTGGAAATGCTATGTTTTTCTTTTCTGAATTTAGTTCTTTTCGTGCCTTCAAATTAGCTTCATATGACATTAAATTTCCTATCAACTCTTCAGTTTTGAGAGTAGAAAGATCATTATCTTCTTCAATAGCTAAAACTTTCCTTTCCCAATCTAATGTTAAAGAGTTGAGTATTCGAGAAACTAAATCAAAATCGGTATACTTAACTCCTAATGCCATAAGAACATGTTGGATAGTTTGATATCTAGAATACATATCAACAATAGTTTCATTTTGCTTCATTTTAAATGACGAAAATTGGTTTTGCAAAATTGAAATTTTAGTTTGTTTGACCTTTGTTGTTCCTTTGTGTGTGATTTGTAAGGTACGCCAAATGTCAAATGCAGTTGTACATAACATGACACGTGAAAATTCATTTTTATCTAGAGAACAAAATAAAACGTTCATGCTTTAGCATTATTTGATGCTAAGGTCTTTTGTGCATCGGTCCATGTGTTCCTAGCAGTAGTAGGTGCTTCATATTTATCTTGAGTTGCTGACCAAATTTCTAAACCATTAGCTTCCATAAAAATTCTCATGCGAGTTGACCAATATGCATAGTTAGAGCCATTAAAAAGTGGGGGTCGTGCTGTGGATTGTCCTTCTTGAAAAATACTTGCCATATTAAAATGATTCAAAAACGTGTTACTGTACTTTGATCAAACCTTGCTCTGATACCAAATGTAAGTCTATAGTATGATGGATCGATTATGCAAATGACAAGTATGTGACTAATTTAAACTATATTGTAACAATATTAAAGAATGTAAATAAGAATAATGACACCATAGATTTTATACTGGTTCGGACCTCCCGTCCTACGTCCAGTCCCAAAGCTCCTCTTCGGAATTTCCTTTCACCGAATAACCCTCACTTCACCCGGAGGAACAGGTTTACAATAGCAGAGTTTCTTTGTCAACCGTGTATTCTCTATTACACGGATTTTGACTATGTAGTGCAAATGCTTCCAATATATATATCTAGAGATTGTTGTCTATGAGGAACTATATATTTGGAAGAGTAGAGTACAAGTACAGATTGCTTAGAGATCAAGAGTATATCAGAGTATATGAGTAGAAAGCATAAGTAAGACGGGTAAAAAACTTCTCTTGAATTCCTGATGTTATTTATAGTGATAGAGAGATCCTTTGTGTAGTTGCATCTGTTAGCAAGTGCTCTAAGGTCGCTTCCAATGGTGATGAAGAGTTACAGTGAAGAGGAGCGATCGTGTCTTTTCAAATATGACAGTTGTACTTTGAATATACACAGCCGAGTTCAAAATCAGACGTCTGGAAAATATTTCAGACGTCTGGTCTTCATATATTTTTCTTACATAGTTGCTTGTCAGACGTCTGAGTATATTTACCAAACGTCTGGTTTTGACTGATATGCGAACCAGAGAATTCAGTCAGACGTCTGGATGTGTGCATGTTGCTTTTCCTGTGCCTGTATCATTCCTTTTCCAATTCTCTCGACTTGTAGCCTCTTGATACTTCTTTTGAGTCTTTGTTCTTGTCTCTTTGGTGATGTTACTTTACCAATTACCTATAAATATAGATATATATGCATATTCGATTTCCATTGTATAGTTGTTATCATCGAAACCATAGAATTGATTTCCTAACATAAACTACCAACAAAAAGAAATCCAGTAGCATTTCGTTGCCGGAATCAAAAGTTATAAGCATGCAAAGAAGCAGAATGAAACAGATTTCAAATAGAGATAAAATAACTACAGAAAGCAATATACAGAGAGCTATTTTTCACTATTTTTGCCATTTTGAAGCTTTGTTTTGCTAGATTATGTGAGTTATTCAACTCACCTTGCTGTTGTTGTGCAAAAAATCGGATTGTGGCTGAAATTTGAAGCTTTAGCTGAGATTTTAGCCTGTAGAACCTGTAGAAGGAGAATACAGTACATGCACAAAGAAGTTTTACAGTAAATTAGAAACCTATTTCTCAAATCAAGATTTTGATGAAATTATAGGGTTTAGAGTTCGATTACCTTTCGATTTACACTCTAGTTTGAAAATGACCTCGGTTTGTTGAATTAATTTGGAGAAATAAGCTTGGATTTGCAAAATGGAGAGGTGGGTTTACTATTTCTTATTTCAAGTTGAAAGAGGAAGAAGATAATGTAAAATGAACTTATAAGTAACTCTTTTCCCCTTTCTCAATATCTGGTTAAGTGCTAGTGGGCCTTGGACCCATTAATTAAAAGAAAAACAATTTATGTTAAGCTAAATTAATTAACACAAAGCCAAATGTATTCATATTTACACTATGTAATAAAACAAAGTCATTTTTCTTCCAATTTTTACACAAGAAAAATATGTAAACTTACACACATATAAAATAAAGTATTTTACACTACATAAAAATAAAATTTTAATTTTAAGAACACTTTTATTATTAAAAACCCTTAATTTACTAAAATACACTATTTTCACAAATAAACGAATAAAACCTTATTTTCAACTTCAAAAATTCTACAAAAATTATTTTCTTACTAAGAAATATATTACAAACCGTTTTAAACTCAATTTATAGCCAAAACATATTTTTAAACCAAATTTCATCTTTTTATTTAAATAAACAACCTTTAAAAATCAAATACCTCGTTAAAAAATTATTAAAATAAGTAACTGGCAATAATTATTAAAATTATTGCATTTACTCTAAATAAAAACCATTTTCCATTCATTATTAACCCAAACAGATAAAATAAAGTTTTCAAACTTTATTTTCATAATTTATTTCCAAAATTCATTGTTTATTCCAAATAAACAATATAAATCTCCAATTTTAATTTAATTGACCATATTAAATTATAACTACCGTTATAATTTAATATTGACAAGTAATCTCCAAAACCCGAGTTGTTACACCAACCTCACCAAAACTAAGGTTATCGCCAAACCAAAGCTATGATACCAACTATGACGACCCAAATTTCGTAAGGTTTAAGTCGATAATAAACATCACATGTCCAACTCAAAACAATCCGGAACATAGATAATCGATGGGGTTAATTAAGAAAAATAAGAAAGGAAGAAAGCAAACACAGAATCTTGCAGCGGAATGACAAAATATAATAATCAAATAAACAGTTCCTGAAGCTGTTTATACTATACATTTAATTAAAATTTACAACAATTATCAGAGTTATACATACAACGGGGACAAATAAAACAATGCAGTAGACAACATTATGCAGTGAATAATACTAGTAATAATATACCAAATCTTCATCCTCCAGAATAAATGATCTTCAATATACTGAAAACTTAGGGCTGATCTGAGCATAAAGTAAAACAATACACTCGAGTAAGAACTAAAATATTCTTATGTGAGTTAAATCAATATTACGTATAACATGAGTGTAATAGCGTCTGAGATGTTTACGGGGTTTTACATCTCCCATCCAGTGTATAACGTGCGTGCAATAACTCAAGAGATGTTACGGGATTTTCCATCTCTTAAGGATCTGTCAAAATATCTATATATAGTACACTACGTTATATATGTAATGTCTAATCAATAAAATAAATATTTTTCCTAGCATTAAGGCTTTACATTAATCCCCCTTAATGTGTTTTGAAGAATTATCGTACAGTTTGCATATAACGCCCCAGTAGCATGTCGGGGAATAGTGATGCGCCATGATACGACAACACTAAACCAATAGTCTCGTATAAGGATAAAAGTATGACAAGGCACGTGAGGAAATGCCTAAGATAGGATACTACAGGTTCGGGTCACAGGGCTGGTAGTAACGCATCGTAGCCATGACCGCCCACCGCGTCCATCCATCCCATATCGAGTTAAAGGGAGGTCATCCCACATCAAGGTGCACTAATCGAAACCAACATCAAGGAAATAGTATGGACCAAGTCCAAAAGAAAATTGAAGAACGGATGTCCGCTAGAGGTAGCTACCCTCGTTGGCCCTATCAAGCCGTCATGTTTTAGTCATTTCAAATTGACACAAAGTGTCGGGGCTATCTATCATCGTTCTCTTTCTTCAAATCTAGCAAACGTAGACCAAATCCAACCACTTCGTTTTGGAGTCTCCTCCACGTACACAGTTGCTAAACTGGTTCCAAAATTAACATAGAGTATGCCAATAAGAGGCCCCGGTCTCTTTAACAAGCAAACGTCGTTTTACACACCAGTTGGTTCTTTTACATTTCGAAAATGATTCATACTTGATATCAAAATATCATTCGCTTCAAAAATATTCTTCATTTCAAAATCCTCATATTTCACTGCGAAATCAATTCCATTTCAAAAATTATTTCGAATTTCGACTTTTGTTATAATTTCATTTTCACCACATTCGTATTTAAATCAACGATTTAAATATAACATTCCAACTTTGCATGGTTTGAATTTTTAGAAAATTGTTTGAATAGTATAAAATATTTTAAATAGGTTAGAGATTTAAAATAGTTTGATATAAAATGGTTTGACTATTGAAAATGGTTTATATAGTAAAATAGTTTGTAAAAAATCAAAATAATTTGAATATATTAAAATGATAGATTTTAAATAGTTTATATTAAAATAATTGATTTGAAAATAATTTCAAATCAAATTATTTCTTTCAATTTCAACAAATCTTTACCCAGGTCCAAATTTTAAATCAAACAGATTCAATTTTAAATCTTTTAATTCAATCGACTCAATTTCGATTTAAATTCAAATCAACTCAATTTCGATTTCAGTTCGAATTACTCCAATTTCGAACGTTTCATTTCAACTTCAAATTCAATTCAACGATTGGATTCAATGGTTTAAATTTCAATTCTATTCTTATTTTTAAACCGTTTCAATTTATATAAATTTCGGGTTCGATTTCAAAATACCGATTTAAATCACTTAATTCAAAGTAACATCAAAGTTCAAATTTTAGATTCAAATCTTTAAATCAATTCCATTTGAATATTTCAATTCCCAACCCAAATTATGGAATATCAATTTAAATTACTAACAAAGATAAATTCCAAAGTTCGAATAAAGGTTCAATTATTTGAAACAATTTCAATTTCCATTATTCAAATGATTTCTTAATTATAACTTCAGAATTCAAATTCGATTCTTTAAAAAATTCCTGTTAACAAATTTCAATTTCAACATTTCGATCTCGAGTTCGAAAATAATTCAATATCCATAAATCAATTATTTTATTCCTTAAAAACGATATCATTTAAATAATTTCAAAACCAAGAACTTTAAAACCATTTAATTTAACCAATCCGGTGTCCGTATATAATTTTCTATCTTATGACCAAGTGATCAGTTATTTCAATTTTTAATTACAGGGATGGATATATATCATTTTAATCCAAATCAAAGTGTCATAGGTATATATCATTTCAACCTATTTCTTAATTTATTCGAAATAATTCAATTTACAGTTTTATATATTGTCAATAATATACAGGGTGATAACAGGGATATATAAAATAAATAAACATCCAATCATCCAATATATCAACCAATAACATTCAATTTCAATCAACATCCAAATCAGCTAATAATTCACAACAATTAGCTTCTTATCAATATCAGGTATTTAATTAGCAATTCAATCTCAATTTCAGATTTAACTGTCAATTTAAATTCCTATCAGTTCAAACTATATGTTAATTTAAATGTCAGTTAAATTTCCAAACAATAGTCAATAAAATTAAATTACTTCATGATATCAATTTAACGAACATTAGAAATATTTTAGTATTTTGTGAGCGTTTTAAAACACTCACCTTTATTTGAACCGAAAATTTTTCAGCTTCAAATAAATTCCAATCCAATTCCATGCCGTAGCCTTCGTCGATACTACTCCTAACCATTACGGATTTTTAAACATTTGAATATAATTAAAATAAAATTAACAAAATAAATTAACCAAAAAAATCCTAATTGTTACCCTATCTCCTATTACCCGCTCCAGGAACGCTCAAACCCATTCACGCGGCAATCCTCTACGCGCGCGAGCCTCCCTAGATTGCCAGACGCCGATCCAAACCCACCACCGGATGCGCCTCGGCCTTGTAACATTCCCCCTTCTGACCGCCTCCAGTCGGTGATTAAACCAACTAGAAACGTTCAAAAAGACGAATTGTTATTTAGTTTATGAAATTTAAACAGAATCAGCCACAGAAACACAGAATAATAACAATAAATTAAAACAAATGAGAATTTATTTCATTACTATAAATCTTTTTACATACATCAGAGTTTATACAATGTATTTAACTGATACAGCAGAATATCTTAAAATACAATTTTCTCTTGAAAGCTTAAGTGATTCTTTACTCTCTCTCTCTCTAACTTCGCTGCCTGAAAATCTTCAAGCTGTAAAAATACTCGGTCTGACCCGAGTATTATATTCAAAAGAAAATAATACACAGGTCAGTCTAATTCAAACCAGTTTATGAGTGCATATAAGCAGTAATAATTTAAATAGACGACAGTCATAATAATTCCCGTCTATCCGATCCTTTTAACAAAGAAATCGGATAACGAAAATTTTAACACTAAACAGTGTTAAACAATAAATCAGTAGATTTAAATCATCAACAGAGATAAATAAACAATTTATCAAATTGACTAAATCAATTTAAAACAATCGAAATTGTCACTTTAAAACCATCAAAAATTCGATTGGCTGTCGTACACACACGCGTGTACGGCCTCGCCAATACGGCATAAAAGATCAATGCATCACGACGCAAAGAAAAATATCGATTCAAAACTGTCAATTCTGGGTGGCTGCAGTACACGCACGCGTGCACTGCCTCGCCACTACAGTGCGTAGAAACTGCAAAGGTCAAACCCAAAAATCGGGTTCAACACAAGGCCAATGAACAGTCAAAGCAACACAGTGTCGAGTGGGCTGCACAATACCAGGGGCATGATATGAAATATGCACAGTAAGTGTACAACTAAATCAAGTGCACAACAGCCATCAAGCAAGTGAAAGCATGTATGAATCAACTGAACTAAGGCACCAATAAACAAAATATCAAGGCAGTGGACAAAGTAAAATGATCAAGCTACCATATACAGGACTTCAAGTAGATGCAAGTTAACTGGGATATGAATAACTACAGCATGCAGTGGCAACAAAGTATCAACATATCAATGTCTAGGCCATAGTCAACAACAAACTGGCATTAATGCATACTGGAATAGATGCATCAAGGTGACAAAGGGGTCAGATTAAAATACATTGTGAAAATCAGTGACTCAAGATCAAAGATTTAAACACATGTACAACACAGTGAACAGGTTCAGGTGAAACAGGGGTGACAAAATACTTCAGTATGAAGGCAGACTATAATGCAAAGGAGACTGAGTGAATCATTTACAAGACCAGAGACCCTCAACATGAATGTGCAACTCAATATCCAGTACATATGTGCAGCACATGAATGCAAACTAAAAACTGCAAACATGCAGTACATAAATGCAGATCAATATCCAAACAGACTACAAGTGAATGTGTCAATATATACAACTACAAAGTATAGATGAAATGGAATGAATCAATATGGAAATGATCAAAAGCAAATGCAATGCTACCAAATCAGAATAGCCCTACATGATGGTCAACTGCACCAAGACTACACAAGTTTCAGATATCATAATGGATGCAGACCCACAAAGAAGAACTACAGAGACTAGAAATCACAAGCAGATGCAAACATAAACAACCAAAGCTGTGCAGTGACTACAGAGATGAACACAATGCAGCACTACTTCACATGATATCAGTGGGTAACGAATTCAAGTGAAGACAGTGGCCACTACAAAATGCAACTGGTCATAAGTGAACAAACAAGTTCAAGTAACTTCAAGTACATGAATGCACAGGTTAAAGTGACTCAAAAACAGAATGAATGCAACCAAACAATGAAGTGCACAGCTACAAAAGTTACAAGTAATCAGATCATAAAGAATGACAACATACATGAATATACTGGACAACAAAACAGACTCAACAGTTATCACAACAGATTAACAAGGAAGAACTCAGAAATGATCAAGAACAAGTATCACAGAGAAACAGTTAGAAGGTCAGAGAGTATATCAATATCATCACCGAAGACATGCTATCAAATAGATGATCAAAGTCAGGTGAAGTCAAGACAGTGAAGTGTTTTCGAGTCAAAAGCGCTTAAATTCACAGTGAAGTTTAAACGAAAATATCACAGTCAAAGTCAAGAATTTAACAAACAAATACGAACGAAACCACAAAATTTAAACCCTAATTCAATTCGAGATGAGAATCAGATGTGAGTAAATCAAGTTACTCACCTTTGCAAATCGAAGCAGCTGCGGGCGAGAAACGAAAGTCGAACGAAGATTGATCGGAGAATCGAACGAACGCCGAAGCCCTAGTTTTTTTAGTCGCCACCATTTTTATTTTCTTCGATTGATTTTTTTTCTTAGGGTTACGAATGAGTGAGAGGGGGGTCGGGTTCGTATTTGTGCAGAGGAGATCGTGGGGGGTTATGAGCTGAGGTAATGGGCTGGTATGGGTTAAGGTATGTTAGTTTTTTTTTCTTTTTATTTTGTTTTAATTTATTAATAAAGTATGTTATTTATTTTGTAGATATAATTCATTTCTTTTTTAAACATCATTATTTATTTTACCTCCATTTGCATATATCATATCAAATTTTAAATTCAAGTATATTCCTCATATTTTAAACTTGAACAATTCAAACAATTTCACAATTTAAATCAAAATTTAATTTAATTATTAATTTTAAATTAGTTTAAAAATTCGGGATCGTTACAAACTCCCCTCCTTAAAAACTTTTCGTCCACGAAAAGGAAAGGTTGTTAAAATTCCATCAATATTTATACCCTACTCAATTTTTACAAGCTTGAAACTCAATACAAATAAATGAATATAGGATTCATTTCATTTGTTTAATCTCACTAGCTTTGTTCATTGATTTCCAAAATTAAGACGCAAAAGTCTTTTACAAATTTTTTTTTCCGACTTACAAAACTCATATTTAAACTTGGAATTATTCATGTTAGAGATTTGCATATTATATCTTTTCCAAAGCTGTGAACTTTCAAAACATTTCAAGGATCCTCTTTCTTAATTTATTAGGTAGGAATTTTGAAATTTTAATTTCAAACTATTGATTCGATATTTAATGTAACATCCCGTATTTTTAAGCCATTAAATTTGAACATTTAATTCGTTTTAAATGTTTAATATGGGTTTAAGATTTATTTTGAACTAAAGAGAATTGGTTTAAACTAAAACAACAAGTGATAATTTCTAATGTGGAGATTTAATCTGAGATTGGATAATAATAAATTAAATATTCGGAATTGAGATAAGGGTAAATCTGAATGTAAATAGTGATAAAAATAGTGTTTAAATGTATTTTAAGTTCAATTGGTTATAAATAATATTGTTGGAATTTTAGATAAATTTTAAAGTGAATAAGTTATTATTTGGGATTTTAATATTAATTTAATAATAGGATTTAATAATAAAATATTGCAATTAATCAGATTTTAGTCCGGGATGAGCCAGAATGATTTTTAATGTGTTTATAAATTTTATATGATTTATTGTTAAGTTATTAAAATTTTAAAAATGAAATTTTAAGCGTTTCTGATAATTTCAGAAAATCGCCTGATTAAATAGACGA
This sequence comes from Allium fistulosum, assembly GCA_030737815.1. Classification (NCBI taxonomy): domain Eukaryota; kingdom Viridiplantae; phylum Streptophyta; class Magnoliopsida; order Asparagales; family Amaryllidaceae; genus Allium; species Allium fistulosum. The sequence continues at coordinate 295,822,493 of CM060906.1, read as the reverse complement.
GTTAAAATAGCTTTCCGGGGCACAGTCTCGGAATTCGACGAAACCAGTTCCATTGGATCCGTAATAGTTAGTTATTATCGGATTTCAATTTTCGTAGCGATCGGAGTTGTCGTTTGACCGTGGCAGCTCGAAACGCATTGAAATTGATTTAACCGATTTAATTTTAAATTGATCGTTTAATTCTGTAACTCGCGCATACGATCAAATCAGCTTACGAAACCTGTTCCATTGTGTCCGAAACGCGGAAAAACCCTAGGATTGCCTGTCGGAACGTGTAGTTTGGAGGTCGTTTGCATAAACTGTTAATTTGAGAATTTTATCAATTAAATAATATTAAACAATTATATATATATTAACGTTTTATTCTCAAACCCTAGCCTATGTGAGCCGCCGCCGTTCATTTGTTTTCAAGGGCCGATACACTCTGGATTTCTTCCTCATTTTTCTTCAAATTCGTAGATTGTTAGCTAAAGGTTTCAACTGGAGAATCGAAGAGGACCTTGAGATCTACGAAGTGAATGGGTGCGATGGGATTTGGCGAAGCGGATAGGCGGTTACAGGGGTTCGAAGCTGGCCCGTTCATACACGTTTCCCCTCGCCTGGGAACCACCGAGTGGAGAGCTTCTCCGGCCATGGGTAGAGGCAACGTCGACCTTCAACGTGATGGGTCCTGATCGAGTTCTCAATGGACGTGGAGGTTGCGATTTTCAACCCTAAATCGCGATTTTGGGTTCGGCCTTGAGCTGTATTGCGTGCGTGAGGGAGAAGATACGTGCGGCCGTGATTTCGTCTTTTGAGTGTGTGGCCAGATCGTCTTGCTTTGGTAAAAAAAAAAAAAAAAATTTGTTTTCAAATTTCAATTTCAAACTTCGTAAATTCATAACTCTTGCATATATAATCAGATTTGGACGAATTTGGTAGCGCCAGAATCGCAGCGACGCGTACTACGAAATGGAGCAATTCTGGAATCGTTCCGAGCAAGTAGAAAATTTAGTTAAATCGGACGTCGTCCGGTTTAATTTAAAATTTCGAACGCTCGCCGAACTCAATATGAGTTTTTCTCACTCACATCTGGATGCTAGACATTATAAATAATTGATATTTGAATATCTGAATGATTGGTTGACTATAACTGTTATTATCAGTCTGGATTGATATTTATATTGTGATGTGCTAATATTTGTGGATGCAGGGAGAAACAGGTTGGAGGGATCCAACTGGATTCCTCACAATTGTAGCAATTATTTTATAATTGATAGTGATACCTGTTTATATGATGTGATTGATAAAGCTGGAAATTTAGTTGTTCTGTGACATTGTGGTATAAATTGTAATCACAGAATTAAATTATAAATGGCTAAATTGTGTTTTTTACAAAATAAAATGAATTGTTAAATTTAGAATTTCAAAGATTAAAATTTGAAATCGGATTTGAAAGGAAAATGTAAATTGGGCCAAATTGGGATTTTGAATATAATGGGAAGTTTATGAAATGGGTAAATGGAAAGTATAGTTTTTTTTTGGAAATTAAATTTATGAAATTATAAATTGTTTAAAATAACGATGTTTATTTTAATAATGACTGATGTTATCCGGAAAATAAAAATATGTTTAAATGGAGTTGTCAACTATAAATTAACAAGTTTCAAAAGAAAATAGAATAATTTGAAATGCCGTATTTCATTGGGAATTTATTTAAGTAAATGGTAGATATGGTTTTCAGTAAGAAATTCTCCGATATTGTTTATTTAAGAAAATGATTTAAATGGTATATTTAAAAGTGAAATTCTGGATATGGGAAATTGGGTATGAACTTCGGATGAAGTCATAGTTAAATATGGGATTAGGGAATTTATGTTGTAAACATAAATTGAATTTGAAATAAATTGTTTGGATTTATATGAAGGATACTTTGGAATGTTTGAACGGGATAGTATTTCCCTGGGAAAACCAAGTTAAAGTTTTAAAGGTTTTTATTTAATTGAAAGTTAAAGCTTTAAAGTGTTTAAAGAGTATTTTAAGAAAATTATTACTTTGAAAGAAGAAATTTCAAGTTGTTTTAAAGATATATGATTAAGTTATTGGTAAAGGCTAGTATTATTCTTTTAAACTCCACTTTTAAATTTAGTAAACTAAACCTTTATTAAAATCGAATTTAGATCTTATTAAATAATAGTATTTAAAATAGTTTTGAAATTTATATTTTGAGTAAATAAATAGAAGTAATTTTCATATTTTAAAGTATATTTCAGTATAAAGTATTTTTAACTGTTTTAAATGCAAATTGTTTTATACTTGGTTATTCCCGATGGGAATAAAGGGTAAAAGATTTACCTTGTAAAGGAAGAGTGGAAAATTGTTTTCAAATGAGTTTTGAAAATGTGAAAATATCTCTTTGAAAGATATTAGAAGAAAATAAATAATATGGAGATTATTTATTGTGTGATGGATGTGTATGGATGTTTATGAACATTAATTGATAGTTAAATCACCGACTATCGATATTGGCCAAATGCGCAATCGTTTCGAAGAGACCGGGATCGAGTTTCCGTATACCGGGATTCTAGGTCTGGAGACTCGAAAACCACTTCGATCCGGTTTGTACGTTTCGCGAAAACGATTTCGGAGTCGAAGATGGAGCAGTGAAGTGCAAGGGCTAGTCGCTACTAATCCTGAGGATATTTCCAAAATGGATGTAGTAGGGGTAGTGCCTTCGGTTCCGTTCGGACCCGGGACGGACTTGTATGGACGAATGCTTTCGTGACATCGTCAGGTGGACGATGGGCATTCAAAGTGGAATGTGCTATAAAGGTATCGTTTAGCCTCAAGCCTCATCAACCGGGAATGACTGAAAATCAGGGGTTATGCAGCAAGGCTTCGTGGGTAGCCCCCACTTGAGAGTAAGGTCATCCCTGTCTAGATGTCCCTTTTTTATTCGGCTTAGTGGTGCGGTTGCTGATCCCAACCGTGGGGTGATTTTACTTGGAATTATCCAGTAAGGGATGATTCCGGTCTTGTGTTGCAGGGGAGCGGGCGTACTCCTCGGTACTGTGATCTAGGCCACGTACTGTGACAGGTGGTACCCCAGTGCCTAGTCATTCGTTGGAAATCCATTCTCCCTACGAGCCTGTACGGTTTTGATTGTGCCCAACTATTGTTGAAATGTGAGATGCAAGCATTTCAGCTAGATTCTATTTTACTTTCTATAGACACTATTATAATATCAGAGGATTTTAATATAAAAGTGTTTTAGCTATCGTAAGGTAAAAACCCGACATGTTTATTTGTGGCGTGGTCTTACGAGATGCTTTTGTTTTCAAAGAATTTTTGAAACTTTAAAAATCAGTTTGGATGTATTTATGATGCGCTGGTATTCCAGACTGACTCGGGTGTTATTTTATTATAATGCTCGGGTCAGACCGAGTATTGTACAGGATAGGTTGCTATGGAGCTCAGGAGAGGAGCTGGAGTCCGAGACGTATTTCTCGTACTTGTATTATTCCGCTGCTGTGATATTTGAGATTGTTGACTGGCTATGGTTGGTTGTATTGATATACTCTGATGATGATGTATTGTATATAAACAGATATAGTTTTGGTTTGTGTAAAGTTCTGTTCTATATATTATATTTTATTCCGCTGCGACTGTGAGGTTCTATTGTTGTTTAGTTCTTTCTTCATCTATCTACTTTCTTATTCTTCTACAATCTGTCTTTCCGGCATTCGATCGTCGGCATATTATACTGTCGAGTATTTTGTGTCGATTTTCGAGGGTCGAGAAGGGCGGGTCGTGACACTTGGTATCAGAGCTTAGGTTGGCGACAACCTAGGTTTTGGTGGGGAAATTTCTCATTTTCAATAGAGTCAATAGTACTCTATTATGAGTTGAGTGTAATAATAGCTATGAGAGCGTACTTGTTAGTGAATATAAAATTGTTTTTATACTGTGTTGACTTATCGGTTGAGTGTTTATGAATTCTGGTCGGTGCGGGAAGTACAACCGTATCGATAGGGGTTTCTAAACTCTTAAACAAGATAAACCGACATAGTATTGTTTTTAAAGTGGGTAAATGAAATAATTTTACCCAAAATTGTATTTTGATATAAAAAGAAATAATTTTCTAAATTATTATATGTATTGGATGCTTGTTTGGTTGTTTCTTCTATAATCAAATAAGAAATTAAAACATGATCTAAAATTTGAAATGATATATATAAGAAAATAAGAAGTTAAAATATTAAAATGGTTTATAACCAAATGGAATTGACTGGATATGTTTTAAATAAGAAAAGTAAAAAAAAATTTAAAATTTGATTTAAACTAGAATTTTGACCCCGGAAATTTTGGGAAGGGTTTTAAATTGAATTTGATTGAAATTTTGGGAATGTTGAAATGTTTTCCAAAGGTTTTGAAGTCAATGATGGGGTATATTTTGAAAAATATTGTTGAATGGAAATTGATTTGAGGTGAATTTTGGAAGTGGAAAGCATTGAACTCACTTCAGTCGCTGGAAAATAATCCTGATGATGCTGGCCACATCATTAGAATTCATTTTCGAGTTTCTAAAGTGATGGATTGCTACCAAAATAGTTGGTTATGACATTGTTTGGACTTGTTTGGGAAACAAGTGATTTTGGAATTTTCAAAGGAAAATTGTTTGGTAAAAGCAGTTTGATTTGGAATTTGGTATTTGATTTGAATATCAAAAGAGAAATGTGTTGATTTTTATTTCGAATTGGTTTTGAAATAAATCCGGGTAAATTGAATTCTGGGAATTCTATTTTAAATAAAAAATGTGAAAGTTGAAATGATTCGACTATATAACTTATAAAGGAAAGTTGAAAAAAAAAAAGAATTGAGTATATATGGAATGTAAATTTACTTTGAATAAATGAAGGTGAATGGAATATATCTGGATTTAACTTATGATAAGTTAAATAAAATTAAGAATTTGAAATTGAATTAAATCTAAATGAATTGGAATTAAATGGAAGTTGAGATAACGGTGAAATGTAAATGCTTATGATGGTGCAAATGAATTCATATTCTTAAGTTATTAAGTGTTAAAATTTGACATTGTGATTATAAAAATGTGGATTGGTTTGAAATGAGCAATATAAACTTATAAGTAAATAAGTTGGAGAACTTGTGAATGGAAGATTTGATTTTAACTCAAGTAAAATGAAATTATAATCACAAATAAAAATGGTTAAGTGGAATGGTGAATTCGAACTTAATTTTAAATGGAATGCAAAGTAAGGTGAAACAATTATAAAATATAAAAGATGTAAGTGAACTGAAGTTAGTAAATAAGTTTGAACTTCTATATAGAGAATTTGAATGTAAATCATTCAAGTAAAATAAATTGGGTTTAACTTCGACTAAAATAGAGTTAAGCTGAATATTAAAATTCAGTTGTGTTATGGATAAAAATGAATGTAATTAAATTCTTATTTAAAGTAGTAAAGGAAATGGTATAAAATTCAGGTTGGCTAAATAAAATTTAGATGAACTTGAATTAATTCTGGAAAGGAATTAAATTGAAAATGCATATATAATCTAGTTAACCTTGAATTAAATTTGGATAAGAATTTAATCAAATGGAAATTTAATTTAGTTGAAGGGATGTTGAATGAAGTAAATGCTCACTAAATTAAATTTAAAATGATTGTTTGGCAATGAGTTTTGTGTTAGCTAAATTAAATGGGATGTGTATGGTAATGAATAGAATTTTGATAGTTTAGTCAAAATTTGAAAGGTAAGTAAAATCCAGTCTGGAATAGGATTTGAAATTTGAAAATTTGGTATTGGAAGTGTGAATGAATAATGGAATGAGCTTGTAATAGTGATAGTTTGAATTGTAAAGAAACTTCAAATAAGTGAAATAATTTAAAGAGGTTTCTTTGTTAATATAATAAATCTAAAATGAATTGAAATTTGATTGGATGAGAATCAAATGGAAATAAAATAAAATTGATATAAGAAGATAATGAATCTATTGTGAAAGAACTTAAGTAACTTGAAAGAAAAACAAAGTGATTTTGAATGGGCTTTATTAAGTAATCTTGAGTGCAATTTGTTAGATAATAAAACTGGAAAGCAAGTGAAATGAGTTTTAATTAATTATTGAGATGAAATAAGGATGTATGGGTTGTAAACAATCCAGAATGGAATGATATTGATATAAACTTGAGTTGGTTAATGAAATAAAATATAAGGAAAGTTTAATTTAATTAACAAATTGCATTGGAATAAAAATACTTGGATTGTGAACAATGCAAAAATTGAATAAAATTAATACACATCCAAGTTGAAAATAATTTTAAATGGTTATAAGCTTAAGTGACAATTGTTTTGCTTGAATGACATGGAAATTTGCATGTATTTGCAATTGAGTGGTTAAAAGCAATTGGAATTGAATTGTGAATAAATTGATATGAATGGGAACCCAATTCAAAGAGTTTTGTATATGAATGCAAGTGAATTGGTTTAAAATAGTAAATGAAATTGATTTTGAATCAATAGGAATGAATTGACCTCTTAATGAGTAATGTTTGCATATGAATGAAAATGGATTATAAAAGAAATGCAAATGTTTCAAGTTTAAAATGAAGTTTGATTGTAAATCAAATTTGGAATGTAAGTTAAATTTAAAATGTAAGAGAGGCATATATTAATCATATTGAAATAGAAATGGATTGTTTATAATTAATATAGATTGTATATAGTGAACTTGAATGTAATCATTTAAGTGAAATAGAATGAAGTTTGGACTTGAATAAGTAATTTGAAAAGTGATTGAAAACTTTGAATTGTTGATAAAATATGGTTAACATTGTTAATGATGAAGTTTGCTTGGTTTGGTTATGAAAGGGATATGTTTGGCTTGCATTTATATTGGAAAGGTTATGAAAATGCTCATATCTTTGAAAACTGATGAGTTTGTTGAGTAAGTACAGGTACGGGAGGCGTTCGAGAGAGTTGGAGCGCGAATATGCGTTATATTAGCCGCTCGCTATTAAAATTTGCTAAAAGGTACGCCTACGCCAAAATAATTGGGAAAATGATATATGTATTATGATATATTTTGGTTTCCGGCCGTGTGAGCCGATGTATATATATTTGTGTATCCTGCGATATCGCAGAAGCTCCTCCGTGCAAAGGAGACTCTGCCAAAATTTTTCAGAAATTTTGGGAGTTAGAAAATTTTTGGGGTTTTTGGGAAAATTTATTAATAAGTAAAGTTATTTTGAAAGCGAGTGTTAAAATAAAGGCTTTAGAGTAAATAAAGCAAATGGTTTTGAAATGGAGTTGAAACCTTTTGGGAAAGTGAATATAGCTTTTAACTAAGCAAATTGGGTAAGTAAATGGATTGGAGAGTATTTTCTACCCTAGCAAATTTCGGGGACGAAATTTTTATAAGGGGGAAGGAATGTAACATCCCGTATTTTTAAGCCATTAAATTTGAACATTTAATTCGTTTTAAATGTTTAATATGGGTTTAAGATTTATTTTGAACTAAAGAGAATTGGTTTAAACTAAAACAACAAGTGATAATTTCTAATGTGGAGATTTAATCTGAGATTGGATAATAATAAATTAAATATTCGGAATTGAGATAAGGGTAAATCTGAATGTAAATAGTGATAAAAATAGTGTTTAAATGTATTTTAAGTTCAATTGGTTATAAATAATATTGTTGGAATTTTAGATAAATTTTAAAGTGAATAAGTTATTATTTGGGATTTTAATATTAATTTAATAATAGGATTTAATAATAAAATATTGCAATTAATCAGATTTTAGTCCGGGATGAGCCAGAATGATTTTTAATGTGTTTATAAATTTTATATGATTTATTGTTAAGTTATTAAAATTTTAAAAATGAAATTTTAAGCGTTTCTGATAATTTCAGAAAATCGCCTGATTAAATAGACGAGTTAAAATAGCTTTCCGGGGCACAGTCTCGGAATTCGACGAAACCAGTTCCATTGGATCCGTAATAGTTAGTTATTATCGGATTTCAATTTTCGTAGCGATCGGAGTTGTCGTTTGACCGTGGCAGCTCGAAACGCATTGAAATTGATTTAACCGATTTAATTTTAAATTGATCGTTTAATTCTGTAACTCGCGCATACGATCAAATCAGCTTACGAAACCTGTTCCATTGTGTCCGAAACGCGGAAAAACCCTAGGATTGCCTGTCGGAACGTGTAGTTTGGAGGTCGTTTGCATAAACTGTTAATTTGAGAATTTTATCAATTAAATAATATTAAACAATTATATATATATTAACGTTTTATTCTCAAACCCTAGCCTATGTGAGCCGCCGCCGTTCATTTGTTTTCAAGGGCCGATACACTCTGGATTTCTTCCTCATTTTTCTTCAAATTCGTAGATTGTTAGCTAAAGGTTTCAACTGGAGAATCGAAGAGGACCTTGAGATCTACGAAGTGAATGGGTGCGATGGGATTTGGCGAAGCGGATAGGCGGTTACAGGGGTTCGAAGCTGGCCCGTTCATACACGTTTCCCCTCGCCTGGGAACCACCGAGTGGAGAGCTTCTCCGGCCATGGGTAGAGGCAACGTCGACCTTCAACGTGATGGGTCCTGATCGAGTTCTCAATGGACGTGGAGGTTGCGATTTTCAACCCTAAATCGCGATTTTGGGTTCGGCCTTGAGCTGTATTGCGTGCGTGAGGGAGAAGATACGTGCGGCCGTGATTTCGTCTTTTGAGTGTGTGGCCAGATCGTCTTGCTTTGGTAAAAAAAAAAAAAAAAATTTGTTTTCAAATTTCAATTTCAAACTTCGTAAATTCATAACTCTTGCATATATAATCAGATTTGGACGAATTTGGTAGCGCCAGAATCGCAGCGACGCGTACTACGAAATGGAGCAATTCTGGAATCGTTCCGAGCAAGTAGAAAATTTAGTTAAATCGGACGTCGTCCGGTTTAATTTAAAATTTCGAACGCTCGCCGAACTCAATGTGAGTTTTTCTCACTCACATCTGGATGCTAGACATTATAAATAATTGATATTTGAATATCTGAATGATTGGTTGACTATAACTGTTATTATCAGTCTGGATTGATATTTATATTGTGATGTGCTAATATTTGTGGATGCAGGGAGAAACAGGTTGGAGGGATCCAACTGGATTCCTCACAATTGTAGCAATTATTTTATAATTGATAGTGATACCTGTTTATATGATGTGATTGATAAAGCTGGAAATTTAGTTGTTCTGTGACATTGTGGTATAAATTGTAATCACAGAATTAAATTATAAATGGCTAAATTGTGTTTTTTACAAAATAAAATGAATTGTTAAATTTAGAATTTCAAAGATTAAAATTTGAAATCGGATTTGAAAGGAAAATGTAAATTGGGCCAAATTGGGATTTTGAATATAATGGGAAGTTTATGAAATGGGTAAATGGAAAGTATAGTTTTTTTTTGGAAATTAAATTTATGAAATTATAAATTGTTTAAAATAACGATGTTTATTTTAATAATGACTGATGTTATCCGGAAAATAAAAATATGTTTAAATGGAGTTGTCAACTATAAATTAACAAGTTTCAAAAGAAAATAGAATAATTTGAAATGCCGTATTTCATTGGGAATTTATTTAAGTAAATGGTAGATATGGTTTTCAGTAAGAAATTCTCCGATATTGTTTATTTAAGAAAATGATTTAAATGGTATATTTAAAAGTGAAATTCTGGATATGGGAAATTGGGTATGAACTTCGGATGAAGTCATAGTTAAATATGGGATTAGGGAATTTATGTTGTAAACATAAATTGAATTTGAAATAAATTGTTTGGATTTATATGAAGGATACTTTGGAATGTTTGAACGGGATAGTATTTCCCTGGGAAAACCAAGTTAAAGTTTTAAAGGTTTTTATTTAATTGAAAGTTAAAGCTTTAAAGTGTTTAAAGAGTATTTTAAGAAAATTATTACTTTGAAAGAAGAAATTTCAAGTTGTTTTAAAGATATATGATTAAGTTATTGGTAAAGGCTAGTATTATTCTTTTAAACTCCACTTTTAAATTTAGTAAACTAAACCTTTATTAAAATCGAATTTAGATCTTATTAAATAATAGTATTTAAAATAGTTTTGAAATTTATATTTTGAGTAAATAAATAGAAGTAATTTTCATATTTTAAAGTATATTTCAGTATAAAGTATTTTTAACTGTTTTAAATGCAAATTGTTTTATACTTGGTTATTCCCGATGGGAATAAAGGGTAAAAGATTTACCTTGTAAAGGAAGAGTGGAAAATTGTTTTCAAATGAGTTTTGAAAATGTGAAAATATCTCTTTGAAAGATATTAGAAGAAAATAAATAATATGGAGATTATTTATTGTGTGATGGATGTGTATGGATGTTTATGAACATTAATTGATAGTTAAATCACCGACTATCGATATTGGCCAAATGCGCAATCGTTTCGAAGAGACCGGGATCGAGTTTCCGTATACCGGGATTCTAGGTCTGGAGACTCGAAAACCACTTCGATCCGGTTTGTACGTTTCGCGAAAACGATTTCGGAGTCGAAGATGGAGCAGTGAAGTGCAAGGGCTAGTCGCTACTAATCCTGAGGATATTTCCAAAATGGATGTAGTAGGGGTAGTGCCTTCGGTTCCGTTCGGACCCGGGACGGACTTGTATGGACGAATGCTTTCGTGACATCGTCAGGTGGACGATGGGCATTCAAAGTGGAATGTGCTATAAAGGTATCGTTTAGCCTCAAGCCTCATCAACCGGGAATGACTGAAAATCAGGGGTTATGCAGCAAGGCTTCGTGGGTAGCCCCCACTTGAGAGTAAGGTCATCCCTGTCTAGATGTCCCTTTTTTATTCGGCTTAGTGGTGCGGTTGCTGATCCCAACCGTGGGGTGATTTTACTTGGAATTATCCAGTAAGGGATGATTCCGGTCTTGTGTTGCAGGGGAGCGGGCGTACTCCTCGGTACTGTGATCTAGGCCACGTACTGTGACAGGTGGTACCCCAGTGCCTAGTCATTCGTTGGAAATCCATTCTCCCTACGAGCCTGTACGGTTTTGATTGTGCCCAACTATTGTTGAAATGTGAGATGCAAGCATTTCAGCTAGATTCTATTTTACTTTCTATAGACACTATTATAATATCAGAGGATTTTAATATAAAAGTGTTTTAGCTATCGTAAGGTAAAAACCCGACATGTTTATTTGTGGCGTGGTCTTACGAGATGCTTTTGTTTTCAAAGAATTTTTGAAACTTTAAAAATCAGTTTGGATGTATTTATGATGCGCTGGTATTCCAGACTGACTCGGGTGTTATTTTATTATAATGCTCGGGTCAGACCGAGTATTGTACAGGATAGGTTGCTATGGAGCTCAGGAGAGGAGCTGGAGTCCGAGACGTATTTCTCGTACTTGTATTATTCCGCTGCTGTGATATTTGAGATTGTTGACTGGCTATGGTTGGTTGTATTGATATACTCTGATGATGATGTATTGTATATAAACAGATATAGTTTTGGTTTGTGTAAAGTTCTGTTCTATATATTATATTTTATTCCGCTGCGACTGTGAGGTTCTATTGTTGTTTAGTTCTTTCTTCATCTATCTACTTTCTTATTCTTCTACAATCTGTCTTTCCGGCATTCGATCGTCGGCATATTATACTGTCGAGTATTTTGTGTCGATTTTCGAGGGTCGAGAAGGGCGGGTCGTGACATTTAAAGTTTGAAAATACTTGCTAACTCGAAATTTAACAAGTCCATCTTCGTTCTCACAGACATTAGGCATACGCTGGCCAGGCGCAGGTCTAAAAATCTCCAAGTACTAAACATACTTGCTTCAATTCCCAGTGAAAATACTTTAAAAATTCTTTTTCAAAAATGGATATGGAAAGCACGTTCCCCCATGGATCACAGTTTACTCGGCGGTTACGCTACTATCCCAGTAGAATCGCTTGTAACCGTAGATTTCACATCTCTCTTGAATTCGCCATGGTTGTTGTCATAGATCGCGGTCCACACGGCGGTTACGCTACTATCCCAGTAGAATCGCTTGTAACCGTAGGCATCTCGCCCCTCAAATTTCGCTTTGGCATTTAGATTGCAGTTTACTCGGCGGTTGCGCCACTATCCCAATGGAATCGCTTGTAACTGTGGGCATCTCGCCCCTCAAATTACGCTAACATACATCATAATCAACATGATCCCATCACGAGGGATTCTAGTCCAAATGGACATTCCAACTTATGGAAAATTCTACGTAGCTACGAATTTCAAATGGACACTCATCGAGAGTTCCAACACCTTCTCAAATAATAAATGGAAGGTACTTTTCCATATCCTCAGTTTGGAAAACATAATATCATATAAATGTAGTACTACATTTCACATTTCGTACATATCATATCCATGTAAGCTTACATAAGGTTTCCATAACAATGACTTTCCAAACTAACGGTTTCAAATTTACCGTATTCATATATATAAGTTCTGAAAACCTACATATCCTATATCCATAACAAATAGAGGATTTCAAAATTTTTCCTCTAAGTCGATTTGGAAATTTAAGGTTATCTCAAACCCAATTCATATCATAATTCCATTTATCATCGACTTTCACATTCGATTTGAATAACATGTTACATTGTCAATTCTCAACACAGAATTGATATCTACCGATATATAACCTCTGAGCTCATACGTCTCAGAGAAGGGTGTTAAGCTAAGAGAATAAATCCTCCGCCACCAACAGATATATATTTAATAGAGATCAATTGCTATGTCATCAATTCACAATGTTAGACATACAATCCAAATCATCATCTGAAATTCAAAGCTCAACTTATATTGTCTTTGATGTCGAAGTTAAACTCAATTTTAACTCAACGATTCAATCTTTTTGAAAAATTTCAAATTGAACAAATTGTTCAAATTTCTCATTTAACATTTCAACTTCGACTTCGAAAATGAATTTCAAATCATTTATTCCTTACGGAATATATTCATAACATTTCATATTTGGAAAAACATTTCCATACTTATTTAAAAATAAGTAATTCACAAATCTAATTTATTTTCAACATTTGAAAATATTCGATATACTTAAATCATAATTAAGTATACATTTCATTCTTTAAGGAAATCATTCTCTTTCACATATTTATTTGAGTTAAAACGAATGTTACGTAAAACATCGTTACGACAACTCAAAATCACTAGTATAAGGATTCGAAATTTAGATAGATGTATAAATCCCAATACTATACAAAACATTTCCTTTCGGAAATCATTTACTATAACAATAGTGTTATAATCCATCATTTCCTTTTATTCGGAAACGTCTATTTCAACAATGAATGTTGAAATCTATGGTTTCAATATTCAATGCCTTTAAAAACATCTTTTAAAACAATTAACTTCGTTTTAAAATATCACTTTCCCAAAACATGTCCATTTTATTCAATAATATATTCACTGTCCAAAATCGTGAATATACTTCATTTAACAAGCTATAAAGATTTACTTATCCAAAATAAGTCATTTTCGGATTTATGAACAACGTTTATAAATTTCATTCCTATTTATAAAGACTTCAATTTATAGAAATTTACTTCATTAACCATTTCTTCTATATCTCAGTTTTATATCAGAAATTTAATTTATAAGTAAATTACTTATAAATTCTTTTATTTTTCAACATCAATTCATTTTTATAACTTCACTTATGAAATACATTTATATTTCATTTTTAACACTTATACAAACTCATTTTATAATTCCAATATAACATCAATTCTTTTCAAATCTTCTATACAACCGTTTATAATAATTCAAAAATTCCAATTCAAACTATTATATAAATTTATCAGTTTTCTATTTCCAAGATAATCAACTAGTGCTTTAGTAAATCCTTTCGTTGAATTGATTTTCACTTTAATCACATTTGATTCATTCACAATGGATTTTACTAACATTCATTCATATTCAAGTTAGTTTGCTTTCAATTCAAATCAAAATTGATTCTATTTAGATTTACTTATCTTTCAATTTGAATTCAATTACTTAACTTCCAATTTCCATTAATTCAATTTCATTAACACTTAATGAATTTCCATACGGTCAACTAGCAACCAATGCACATACAATTTAACCAAATTTATTTACTTTGCTTACATTCAATTTGGTTTAACACACTTAATTCAATTGGTTTATATTCTAATTCTGATTGAATTCTTATACTCACCATATTCACTAACTCACTTTTACAATTAAAGTTGAATTTTCTTTATATAACTCAAATTCATATTCATTACTTTACTTTATTAATTCATTTTGATATCAAATTCAACCTCATTCAACATTACTTAAGCTATGTTTCATTTCCAAAGTCATTTTATTTAACTTTTGCTAAAGTCAAATTCATATCACTATCCAAAATTCAGATTTTGTTTTACTTAACAAAACTGTTTAACCATTTTAACAATTGGTTTTACTTAGATTTCTCATTTTTTAGTTATACAACTTATAAATTTAAACTTTCCAATTCATATCATATAATCACTTATCTTTCAAGTTTAACTTTTCATCTCAATAATTTATCAAATCAAGTTCAATTTATTTAACTTCCTTTAGTTAAATTTCAATTCCATTATTTATTAATACTAATTCAATTCAATTTAACTTTTCTTAAGTTAAAAATCTTTATTTTCAAAAACAATTTTATAATTCTTTGGATTTGAAAAACATTTTCTTTAAAGTGTTTCTAGTAACTATTCATATTAAACATCATAAACTAAGCTTTGTGTAAACCAAAGCTCTGATACCACTCTGTAACATTCCCCCTTCCGACCGCCTCCAGTCGGTGATTAAACCAACTAGAAACGTTCAAAAAGACGAATTGTTATTTAGTTTATGAAATTTAAACAGAATCAGCCACAGAAACACAAAATAATAACAATAAATTAAAACAAATGAGAATTTATTTCATTACTATAAATCTTTTTACATACATCAGAGTTTATACAATGTATTTAACTGATACAGCGGAATATCTTAAAATACAATTTTCTCTTGAAAGCTTAAGTGATTCTTTACTCTCTCTCTCTCTAACTTCGCTGCCTGAAAATCTTCAAGCTGTAAAAATACTCGGTCTGACCCGAGTATTATATTCAAAAGAAAATAATACATAGGTCAGTCTAATTCAAACCAGTTTATGAGTGCATATAAGCAGTAATAATTTAAATAGACGACAGTCACAATAATTCCCGTCTATCCGATCCTTTTAACAAAGAAATCAGATAACGAAAATTTTAACACTAAACAGTGTTAAACAATAAATCAGCAGATTTAAATCATCAACAGAGATAAATAAACAATTTATCAAATTGACTAAATCAATTTAAAACAATCGAAATTGTCACTTTAAAACCATCAAAAATTCGATTGGCTGCCGTACACACACGCGTGTACGGCCTCGCCAATACGGCATAAAAGATCAATGCATCACGATGCAAAGAAAAATATCGATTCAAAACTGTCAATTCTGGGTGGCTGCAGTACACGCACGCGTGCACTGCCTCGCCACTACAGTGCGTAGAAACTGCAAAGGTCAAACCCAAAAATCGGGTTCAACACAAGGCCAATGAACAGTCAAAGCAACACAGTGTCGAGTGGGCTGCACAATATCAGGGGCATGATATGAAATGTGCACAGTAAGTGTACAACTAAATCAAGTGCACAATAGCCATCAAGCAAGTGAAAGCATGTATGAATCAACTGAACTAAGGCACCAATAAACAAAATATCAAGGCAGTGGACAAAGTAAAATGATCAAGCTACCATATACAGGACTTCAAGTAGATGCAAGTTAACTGGGATATGAATAACTACAGCATGCAGTGGCAACAAAGTATCAACATATCAATGTCTAGGCCATAGTCAACAACAAACTGGCATTAATGCATACTGGAATAGATGCATCAAGGTGACAAAGGGGTCAGATTAAAATACATTGTGAAAATCAGTGACTCAAGATCAAAGATTTAAACACATGTACAACACATTGAACAGGTTCAGGTGAAACAGGGGTGACAAAATACTTCAGTATGAAGGCAGACTATAATGCAAAGGAGACTGAGTGAATCATTTACAAGACCAGAGACCCTCAACATGAATGTGCAACTCAATATCCAGTACATATGTGCAGCACATGAATGCAAACTAAAAACTGCAAACATGCAGTACATAAATGCAGATCAATATCCAAACAGACTACAAGTGAATGTGTCAATATATACAACTACAAAGTATAGATGAAATGGAATGAATCAATATGGAAATGATCAAAAGCAAATGCAATGCTACCAAATCAGAACAGCCCTACATGATGGTCAACTGCACCAAGACTACACAAGTTTCAGATATCATAATGGATGCAGACCCACAAAGAAGAACTACAGAGACTAGAAATCACAAGCAGATGCAAACATAAACAACCAAAGCTGTGCAGTGACTACAGAGATGAACACAATGCAGCACTACTTCACATGATATCAGTGGGTAACGAATTCAAGTGAAGACAGTGGCCACTACAAAATGCAACTGGTCATAAGTGAACAAACAAGTTCAAGTAACTTCAAGTACATGAATGCACAGGTTAAAGTGACTCAAAAACAGAATGAATGCAACCAAACAATGAAGTGCACAGCTACAAAAGTTACAAGTAATCAGATCATAAAGAATGACAACATACATGAATATACTGGACAACAAAACAGACTCAACAGTTATCACAACAGATTAACAAGGAAGAACTCAGAAATGATCAAGAACAAGTATCACAGAGAAACAGTTAGAAGGTCAGAGAGTATATCAATATCATCACCGAAGACATGCTATCAAATAGATGATCAAAGTCAGGTGAAGTCAAGACAGTGAAGTGTTTTCGAGTCAAAAGCGCTTAAATTCACAGTGAAGTTTAAACGAAAATATCACAGTCAAAGTCAAGAATTTAACAAACAAATACGAACGAAACCACAAAATTTAAACCCTAATTCAATTCGAGATGAGAATCAGATGTGAGTAAATCAAGTTACTCACCTTTGCAAATCGAAGCAGCTGCGGGCGAGAAACGAAAGTCGAACGAAGATTGATCGGAGAATCGAACGAACGCTGAAGCCCTAGTTTTTTTAGTCGCCACCATTTTTATTTTCTTCGATTGATTTTTTTCTTAGGGTTACGAATGAGTGAGAGGGGGGTCGGGTTCGTATTTGTGCAGAGGAGATCGTGGGGGGTTATGGGCTGAGGTAATGGGCTGGTATGGGTTAAGGTATGTTAGTTTTTTTTCCTTTTTATTTTGTTTTAATTTGTTAATAAAGTATGTTATTTATTTTGTAGATATAATTCATTTCTTTTTTAAACATCATTATCTATTTTACCTCCATTTGCATATATCATATCAAATTTTAAATTCAAGTATATTCCTCATATTTTAAACTTGAACAATTCAAACAATTTCACAATTTAAATCAAAATTTAATTTAATTATTAATTTTAAATTAGTTTAAAAATTCGGGATAGTTACAGGCCTACTCTACCATCGCCCCAAGCATCATCGACTCTGCCTCTGCCATTGTCGTGAAAAACGAGAAAACCCACTGGCCCTTCGTGCCCAGATTCTGGCGATTTCGGAACGTATCACCTCGATACAACCGTTGGATGCGTAGAGCTCGATGAGATCTACGTTTTTCCTTTTGGAGTCATGCAATTTCATTGAACGGATTGAGAGAAATTGAGAGGAGAAGGAGAATGAGTTTCAGCCATTAATCGTTTGAAAGCGGCTGAAGAAATGAGTTAGGGTTTTAGATTGCAAAATACAAAATAAAGTGGCCTTATATAAATTTTCAAAACACTACTCACGCGCGACTTTCCCGAACTCCAAACGAAGCATGCCGCCTGGCTTTCTATATGTTATACTGCTCTTTCGAACACAATGGAACTAGTCTCGGGAGCCAATTCCATCATATCCAGAAGATAGCATTTCAAAATCAAATTATTTTAACTTAAATTCCTTTAATTAAATTTTACGCGTTTCAAGCTCGCACGGCCAAACGATAAGTCCGATCGCTATGAAACTTGAAATCCTATAACAACTCACTATTACGGATCCAGTGAAACAGGTTTCGTTGGAATCCGAGATAGTGCCCAAAAAGACTATTTTTACACGTTAATTAAATAAGCTATTTTCAAAAATCAATTTAATCACTTTAAATTCAATTTTAAAAGTTAACAATCTTCATTCTTGTTTAAATAAAGTTTAAATAGGCTTTTGAAATCATTTTCATTCATATTAAATTCAAGATTCAATTATTTAACAATTTCCAATATTAAATTTAAACAATTTAATTATCCAATAAATCACCATATTTTAAATATAAGTTATTTAACTTATAAAATTTACTTTTAAAACGAATTCAAATAGTAAAACAACCGCTTCCATTTTATAGTAATTCAACATTTATTATTCAATCCCAGCTACTGATTATAAACACATTCAATACATAAAATTCATTTCAATACTTGTTATTGCCAAAATCTTCGAAATTGATTATTTCAAAATTTTATTCAAGTTCATATTCAATAAAATACATTAATAAATCATAAAAAATTTATTTCTAACCATTTTTATTCAATAATCAAATTAAATTCAATAATTTAAAATAGTTAAAAATACGGATCGTTACATATGACAAAAGTGATGCCAAAATAATGCAAACTGATACCTAGTAGCTGTTTGATTGGAGTTGATGCAAAGTTATTTTATAAATTATTTGACTGTAATTTATATCAAAACCGGTACCAAAACATTTGCAAAAATGATACCTAGTTTATGTTTGATAAAAGTTGATGATCTTTAATTTTAGAAACTATTTAGACTATCATGTATGACAAAATTAATACCAAATCAATGCAAAACTGCTGCCTAGAAGCTGTTTGATTAGAGTAGATGCTTTGTTATTTTTATACTTTCAATATATACTACAGCTGTTAACATTATTGATATTATTTATTATTTAATATTGCTTCACCAATAAAAAAACTTACAATTTCCTATTGTTAATGTAGATAATCGATTGGTATGTATCAAAATGTGTGTTGGTAGAGCATAACTATGCAATGAAGACAACAATGACCATAAATAAAACTTTAATACGCAAGTACATAATAATTGCTACATATACTGAACTGTAACGAATTTTTGTATTCAACAGAAAGGGCTAGCCGCTAATGTAGAAAGTATTAAAAAAACATTTAGTCCTGCCTTAACTTGAAGAAATCTTGCGAGATAAATATGCAGATGTTATTTATTTCCCTCTACATTGTGAAGACCATTGGACATTGGTAACATTGACATATCATATAATGCAATGGTTTCACGTAGATTCTTTACGTCTTAGAAGATTAAATGCAAGAAACAATCCAAGTCTGAAAGAAGCAATGAAATTGGTATGATATTTTTTTCAAAAAAATTAACCAATATAATTGGAACAAAGTAAATATTGACTAACTTTATATTGTTTTGTCTTTAATAGAAAAAAGAAGTTGAAGAAATCTTGCAAAAACTATGGAAAAACAACATTATACAAGATATAGAAGTGAAGCTAGATGAAATGCATCAATTAAAATGTGCACAGCAAGCATCAGACATGTAAGCTATTTTTTGTTAAAATGCTACATACTGATCATAAAATTGATACTAAAACTGAAACTAATAGTAATACTGAAATGATAGTTACTTAATACTAAACTTATTATCTGTATGCATTACAATCTTTTATATAAAGCACTATACATCTTTATATGCCTAGTACATTGAATTGAATTCAATTGATACATAAGCTATTTTCTTTCGATTCAATAAACATTTGTTTCATATCAAAACTGATACCTACAGACATAAAACTGATACCTACAAACACAAAACTGATACTAAAACTGTATATAATTGGAGCTTAAACAAAACAATTATCATAGATCTTAAAATAATACTACGGGCACTACAACTGATACTAAAACTAATGCTAACATTGATAATAAAACTATTAATAATTTCATTTCAAAGCACATGACATGTTTGCACCATTATCTATTAAATACAATGTTATATATTTATTATATACGTAATACTACAAGTGATGCAACGATACTGTGGTGACCCTCATCTTTAAAATCACTTAGATTTTTTTTTATTCAAGAGGGGCTCACCACTAAACCCCAAATACTTTTATGTTTAAATTTTTATATAGTTTCCAAATATTTTTCCCAAGACCCTGTAATTACTAATATAATCATATCAGTGTACAAAGATTAAACCAATTATATATTTGATGATATACAATTGCTCCTTTATTATTATTTACATATATATTTATATATATATATATATCAGAGTCAATTTAAATCAATTTGAAAACAAAATATCACACAAGCTATTGACAAGCCACTGATTTTCTATTTAAATCTTATTCTACTGCCAGAGGCATATTTTTAGCAAATTATAATACCTAATCTTGTTATCTGACTATATATAAATATTAATCTGCCTAAATAAGGCTATTAGCATTTATTTGTTCTTGTGACAGTTATTAGGCTTATGCATAAAATTATTTCAAGATCCTACTTGTAGTTAGGAACATTGTAAGTGATTTCCTAATCACTGTCTCAAATTAAACAATTGAAGTTAGATTGCATTTCTATGTTTGACATGGTACAGATTTTTAGTTGCTTGGTATATCACTATAATTGCTTGGTGTTATCTGAGGGTTGCTTGGTGTTTTTCTTGGTTTTGTCCCGGATGCACTCACACTTCATCAATTGAAATGAAGAGATTCCAGGCTCCAAGGGTTTGACCCATGGCCACCTAGACCAGCCATAGTCCCCCTTTTACCACTTGCAACCCATACCCTTCATTTTGACAAGCTTTTACAAAATTCCTACTCCTAAATTTCCAAGCCTTTTTATGCCTAGTTCAAGTTTTCTGGAAAATACTTTCTTATAGGTGTTCAACCAAATATCCAAAGTCCATTACCCTTCCAGGTCTACTATTCTCAAAGATCCCTTTTTATTTGAAATTTTAAATGCTCAAATCCATACAATTTTCCAGAATTTATGCACCTGCCAGTATCATTTACTTGCCATGCACAAATTCATTTTTGCTTGAATATTCTGCTAAGATCTTTGAAAGTTCATTTCAAAAATTATATCCCCTTAGCTGTTTAATTTCCATAAGACAAAATATGAACAATAGAAATCAGAGATTCAAATATATTTATATATGTCTCAGTATCAGTTTCGAATATTTTTATATTTATCTCAGTATCAGTTTCAAATATATATATATATCTCAGTATCAGTTTTTTTTGACATGCATACATTTTATTCCACTTGAGTATTTCTTATTCAAATCTTGTCAAATCTATTGTAATTTTATTTAAAGAAAATCATAGAATAAACTCAGGCAATAAAACCAGAGATCATTACATTCACATTTTATATTTATGTGTTATATCCATCCCCTTGTTTTCTCCCAATCAGATGATCATAAAATCAATAAAAATCAAACTCCATCAAATATCATTCAAAATGAATTTTACTTAAGTACAAGTTTTCATCCCCAAATACTTAGGAAGTTTCCTAATAGTACTTTAATTACAGAAAATAGAATTTGTCTAGTAATTCCATTACAAAACAACTGCAAATTTAAAACAAGTCTCTCTTATTTATACTAGCAGCCAATGCCTTCCTTACTCATCAAGCCAACTTCAATTTCCTGCAAGCAAATCATCGAGCTGCCCCAAATAATTTTTGAGACACCCAGATGATTGCAAGGGCAACCAAAAAGGGTCAGTTTACACTGGTATGAGCATTTATCAGTTTTTTGTATACATGTACATAATTGTAGTAATCCTGCAATGCCTTCCTAGATTAACAGGTTTTATACTTAGCAAGTTTTGGTTCATGCAAGAAGACACAATATCACATTCAACAAATTATACATTGCACAACAGTCAGTTAAAATTAATCATGTGTACAATTTTAATTCATCCTCATCAAATCTTGGATAAGTAATCACTGATTTATACTCCAATGTTCCACCCAGCAATTAATCAATGAACAATATTTATCTTGATTAAATCTAACACCAAATCTGAAAGTTTATAACCCAGATTTTTAAACCCCTACCCCCATTTATTTTATGGTCTTTAACTCCTTGTCAAATGAACACTATGTATGCATTGTGATGGAAACTCCTAGGTTGTTTAAATTATTCCAACACACAAAGGCCTCAGGGTGCAGTTGCACCATGCATATACTTGCTTCCACCTGAAGTAAGCAGATCATTGACTTCCCCCAAGTGACCAATTTATTTTTTTTATATCAGAGAAATATGACTGCCTGCATATTTTCTGGCTCAACCCCATGTTCCCCTATTAATCTTGATCCATGTTTAATGATGATAGAACAAGAATACTTAAAACATGTTAACTCTGAAAGCCAAATTACAGATCAATGCTCCAAACAAAAATGCACAAACAAACATCCATATCACCCATAACAAATCATTTCAGAGATTCAAATAACTCATAGTATTTTTAGGCTGCCTGCAATAGGACTTAATGCCATTGCATACAAAAGATAAATACTCACATAATGTTTCTCCTTTTACTGCCTTAATTTCTTAGAACAGCAAATTCCCCAAAGCCTCAAGCTAGTGTTTCTCCTTGTTTATTTTATTTTGTTTTTGATCCCGAGAGAGTGATGGTTTTGGTTATGTGCAGTTATTTATAAATCCATTCTAGGGTTTTAGAAAATGGGTAATTCCCCTGATACCCTTAGATGTTTATGTACTCATCATATTTCTGTGTGATCATAAGTTGGAAATGCACACTTTAATTAGCTATTTCGGGGATCATGCATTTTTAGACACTCAATACTATTTTCATGACTCTTTTCTACTCATGCAATAAGCATGTGACCCTCAGTTCATTATTTTTTTTTATAAGCTTTAAGGAAATCTGAAAATCTACTTTGTATTTTTTTTCTACCTGTCTATTACCTCCATTAAATCAGACAAACTACCATACTTTGTAATGTAAAATCATTTACACAATTTATTTGCTTGGAATAAATATGGTATGGAAATTTTATTTGATTCTGTATATGTGTGTGTGTATATATATATATATATATTTCAGCCTTTATGTCAAATCAGTCAACTCCCTTTTAAATTAAAAATCACATATATTATGCTAATTATTTTTTGGCACAATTATAAGACATATAACCCTTTATATTAAACTTCATCTTCATATAAAACAGCAAACACCCCATATATATTAAATGTGTATATATATTCACATAATTCTTTGAACATAAAGCTATATTTATTTTTGAGTTCCAATTTTTCTTCTAATTACCTTAATTCCTTGCATTTTATCAAACAGAAGCTCCCATTTAATTTTATTTATTGCCAAATTCTTTTCTGTTTTAATGCAATATATATATATATACTTATATATATATATATCTCAGAATTTTTCTAATATAAATATATATATCATTTTATTTTTATTTTAGGGTCATTACATACCCTCCCCCTTAAAGGAATTATGTCCCCATAATTTCACCTAATTTCTCCAATTAAAAGCACTAATCCATAGCCTGTTTTAACTCCATAACCCCATACCCATATTTTATGAAAACAAACAATGTATAAGTATATTTAGAAAAATTATCTTAGGCTGCTTAAACATACCTCTCCATCAGTAAACAAATTGGGGTATTTAGCCCTCATTTTATCTTCAACCTCCCATGTACAATCATTAGTGTCCAAGCTCCATTGGATTTTCACCAGTTTGATCACCTTGTTTCTCAACATTTTCTCTTCCTTGGCAACTATCCCTACTGGTTCATTGGTATAAACCAAATTTTTCTGGACTTGAACTTGAGTAGGTGACTCCAGAATTGCTCCTTCATCATGCACCCATTTTCTCAATTGAGAAACATGAAACACAGGATGCACACCACTCAACTCCTCAGGTAACCTAAGTCTGTAGGCCATAGCACCAATTCTCTGCATAATTTCATATGGTCCTACAAATCTTGGTGATAGCTTACCAGATTTTCCAAACCTGAACACTTTCTTCATTGGTGATACTTTCAGAAAAACATGCTCTCCTACTTCAAACTCCATTGGCTTTCTCTTTCTATCTGCATAAGACTTTTGTCTTGATTGTGCTGCCTTCATTCTGTGCCTAACCAATTCAATCATGTTGGTGGTTTCTTTAACATGATCTGGCCCCAATAGTACACCCTCTCCTGCTTCCAACCAACAGGCAGGAGACATGCAAGGTCTCCCATACAAGGCTTCAAAGGGAGCCATTCCTATGGTTGATTGATAGCTATTGTTGTAAGTGAATTCTGCTAAGTGAATATGATCCTCCCAATTACCCCCAAAATCAAGCACACATGCTCTAAGTAAATCTTCCAATATTTTATTCACTATCTCTGTTTGCCCATCACTTTGAGGATGGTAGGCAGTGCTTAAACAAAGTTGTGTTCCCATTGCTTCTTGGAAACTTTCCCAAAATCTTGAGGTGAACAAAGTGTCTCTATCACTTACAATAGTCTTGGGTATGCCATGTAGCCTCACCACTTCTTTAATAAACAATTGTGCAAGCCTAGATGCATTTCTATCTGACCTTACAGGAACAAAGTGAGCTGATTTGGTTAGTCTATCAACAATTACCCATATACTATCATTGCCTTTCTTAGTTCTAGGCAAACCATCCACAAAATCCATGGAAATGCTTTCCCACTTCCACTGAGGTACCTCCAAAGGTTGCAACATGCCAGAGGGCTTTTGGTGGTCTGCTTTAGTTTGTTGACATGTGGAACATTTTGCTACATATCTTGCCACTGCTTGCTTCATTCCTGGCCACCAGTAGCCTCTTTTTAAATCATGATACATCTTAGTACCACCAGGGTGTATGGTATACCTGGTCTTGTGATGCTCATTCATGATTTCTTCCTTCAATTCTGCAATGTTTGGTACACAAAGCTTATCATTTTTCCTCAAATAACCTTGGGAATCTATTTTAAAATTCTCTGACTCAATGTTATTTAATAACATTTCTTTCTTCTCCTTTAGACTTTGATCTTGATCTTGCATGCTACCAACTTTCTCCACCAGATTAGACTTCACTGTGATTATTCCCAGTGTACCATACTCCACCATATCACCATGTTCTTTAAAATTCACTGTATCCTTGCTGTATATATCTGCCTCCCCAAGCACTGCAAGATTTTTAAACTCATCAATCATCAAACTGGCTAATCTAACATGATTTCTGCTCAAGGCATCTGCCACTCTATTAGCTTTTCCAAGGGTGTACAATATATCTAAATCATATGCAGCCAGAAACACCAACCACCTTGCTTGCCTCATATTTAAATCTTTTTGAGAAAATAAATATTTCAATGCTTGATGATCTGTGAATAATTCAAATTTTGTCCCAAGCAAATAATGCCTCCATAATTTTAGTGCAAACACTATTGCAGCTAATTCTAGGTCATGAGTTGCATATTTGGTTTCATTGGGTTTAAGCTGTCTTGATGCATATGCCACTACCTTGCCATGTTGCATAAGCACTGCACCTAACCCAGACCCACTAGCATCAGTGTATACAACCATTCCTTCATTTGCTTCAGGGATTTGTAGGACAGGAGCTTCCACCAATGCTTACTTCAATTTCTCAAAAGCTTGTTCACACTGCTCAGTCCACACATATGGTTGGTTCTTCTTGGTTAGTTTGGTCATTGGTGCAGCTATTCTTGAAAAATCCTTGATGAACCTCCTATAATACCCTGCCAAACCTAAGAATGACCTCACCTCAGTCACTGTTTTGGGTCTACTCCATGATTGGACTGCAATGACCTTGCTTGGATCTACACTTACTCCCTGCTGTGACACTATGTGTCATAAGAATTTTACTTCATGTTGCCAAAATGTACACTTTGAATACTTGGCTTTTAATTCATTTTCTCTAAGTCTGGATAATACTAAATGTAGGTGCATGGCATGATCATTTTCTGTCTTTGAATAAATTAATATGTCATCTACAAATACCAAGACAAACTTATCCAAAAAGTCTCTAAAAATTCTATTCATCAAGTCTACAAAATAGGAGGGAGCATTGGTCAAGCCAAATGGCATTACTAGAAATTCATAAAGGCCATACCTTGTATTAAAGGCTGTGTACTCAATGCTTTCCTCTGCAACTTTCATCTGATGAAATCCAGAGGCTAAGTCTAGCCTTGAAAATATTTTAGCCCCATGCAATTGATCAAATAGATCATCTATTCTAGGCAGTGGGTACTTATTTTTAATAGTCACCTTGTTTAAATCTCTGTAGTCTACACACAACCTCATTGTTCCATCATGTTTCTTGACAAATAGCACTGGGGAACCCCAACTGGAACTACTTGATCTTATGAATCCTTTCTCTTCTAATTCTTCTAGTTGATGTTTTAATTCTACCAACTCTTTTGGACCCATTCTATAAGGCTTCTTAATGATTGGATTTGTTCCAGGAATTAATTTTATTTTAAATTCAACTGGTCTGTTTTGAGGAATTCCTTTCACTTCTCCAAACACATCTACATATTCATTGACTACTGGGATTTCCTCTATTTTTAATTCCTTTTGAACTTCATTAATACTCCAGATTTTATTAAAACATGTATTCTTTGCTATTTCACTTAAGATGGTAATTCTTTTGCCTTCATTTGTTTCCAAAGAAATAGTAAGGTTTTCTAAATTTAAAATTGCTTTATTTCTTATTAACCAATCTACCCCCAAAATAATCCCAATACCAGGATAATTTAAGGTATATAAGTCTGAATTAAATTCATAACCCCCTATAATTAATTTCAGACCCATACACTTCATCCCCAACATGCAATGACTCCCTATGGAACTGTGTACAACCAAGGGCTGATCAGTGGAAACACATGTAAGTGTTAACTTCTTTACAATTTCCAAAGATATTAGTGAATGTGAAGCACCAGTATCATATATTACTGATATGGGTTGGGTATGAATAAAAATTATACCTTCAAGTTGCCCAACATTCCCAGTGTTACTTGCTGCCAAAGCTCCTACCCTTGTTGTTCCCCTATTGGTTTCTGGGCAATCCTTCTTGAGATGACCCATCTTTTCACAATTATAGCATCCTCCTCTGGGTATCTTGGGGTCAGGGCATTGGTTACTATAATGTCCAGCTTTTCCACAATTAAAACAATGAGTAAACTTCTTGCTTTCAGGTGCTGTTGCTCCTTCCCCTTTCTTAGCCCCTTTACTTGCATTTCTCTTGTCATAAGGTTGCACTTTGTTCTGACCACCCTTCTTCTTGTTGAGCTTCATATTCCTGAATTTCTCTCTTGCAGTGTCATGTTGCTCAAATGAGAGAGTTAGATCAATTACTTGATCAAAAGTTTTGTCCTTGTATGGCAACATTGCCCTTGACAAACTAGGGTTCAAGCCTTGAATGTACCTTGCATTCTTTGCTTCTGCATTCCCTATTAACACCAGTCCATACTTGGATAATGCTTCAAACTTCTGAGTGTATTCATTCACGCTCATGCTTCCTTGCCTTAATCTGATAAAGTCTTCAAGCAGTGTGGCCTTGGCAGATGCTGGGACAAATCTGGCCTCAAGCATGTCCTTGAAATTATTCCAAGTAATGGTATCCTCTTGTCTTCCTGCTGTCACAACTTCCCACCAATCCAGTGCAACCCCTTTCAATTTCCTTGAAGCTATCTGTCTCTTTCTTTGGTCATTGATTTGCATATCTGTGAAGACCCTCTCCATAGTTTTTATCCAAGTTTGAACACCTATAGCTCCTTCAGTACCTTCAAAATACTTTCCTCCCAAAGTGGTACGAGTCTTAAGCAGTTTGGAGAGTTCCTCATGAGGATTGTCTTGCCTTGGTGCCATTCCATCCCTTAAAGCTCTCACAAAATCCTCCATGCTCATCACAGGTGGCTCACGTGATGATCCTGCACCTGTGTGATGCCTTGGTCCTACCATAATGCTATAAATATGATTGTTATGTTAGTTTATTTACCCCTATCAGTTTTTTTGTGTCTTTACTTGGTTCATTTTCATTTCTGTGCACACTGTGCATGTGTCACATGTACACACTTATATTTCTTGACATAAAGAAAAAACATTCAACACCAACAATTCAAACAATGCATTCAAACATCCATATGCATACAACAACATTTACTATGTTATTTAAAACATAGCTCTGATACCAACTGTGGTGACCCTCATCTTTAAAATCACTTAGATTTTTTTTTATTCAAGAGGGGCTCACCACTAAACCCCAAATACTTTTATGTTTAAATTTTTATATAGTTTCCAAATATTTTTCCCAAGACCCTGTAATTACTAATATAATCATATCAGTGTACAAAGATTAAACCAATTATATATTTGATGATATACAATTGCTCCTTTATTATTATTTACATATATATTTTTATATATATATATATATATATATCAGAGTCAATTTAAATCAATTTGAAAACAAAATATCACACAAGCTATTGACAAGCCACTGATTTTCTATTTAAATCTTATTCTACTGCCAGAGGCATATTTTTAGCAAATTATAATACCTAATCTTGTTATCTGACTATATATAAATATTAATCTGCCTAAATAAGGCTATTAGCATTTATTTGTTCTTGTGACAGTTATTAGGCTTATGCATAAAATTATTTCAAGATCCTACTTGTAGTTAGGAACATTATAAGTGATTTCCTAATCACTGTCTCAAATTAAACAATTGAAGTTAGATTGCATTTCTATGTTTGACATGGTACAGATTTTTAGTTGCTTGGTATATCACTATAATTGCTTGGTGTTATCTGAGGGTTGCTTGGTGTTTTTCTTAGTTTTGTCCCGGATGCACTCACACTTCATCAATTGAAATGAAGAGATTCCAGGCTCCAAGGGTTTGACCCATGGCCACCTAGACCAGCCATAGTCCCCCTTTTACCACTTGCAACCCATACCCTTCATTCTGACAAGCTTTTACAAAATTCCTACTCCTAAATTTCCAAGCCTTTTTATGCCTAGTTCAAGTTTTCTGGAAAATACTTTCTTATAGGTGTTCAACCAAATATCCAAAGTCCATTACCCTTCCAGGTCTACTATTCTCAAAGATCCCTTTTTATTTGAAATTTTAAATGCTCAAATCCATACAATTTTCCAGAATTTATGCACCTGCCAGTATCATTTACTTGCCATGCACAAATTCATTTTTGCTTGAATGTTCTGCTAAGATCTTTGAAAGTTCATTTCAAAAATTATATCCCCTTAGCTGTTTAATTTCCATAAGACAAAATATGAACAATAGAAATCAGAGATTCAAATATATTTATATATGTCTCAGTATCAGTTTCGAATATTTTTATATTTATCTCAGTATCAGTTTCAAATATATATATATATATCTCAGTATCAGTTTTTTTTGACATGCATACATTTTATTCCACTTGAGTATTTCTTATTCAAATCTTGTCAAATCTATTGTAATTTTATTTAAAGAAAATCATAGAATAAACTCAGGCAATAAAACCAGAGATCATTACATTCACATTTTATATTTATGTGTTATATCCATCCCCTTGTTTTCTCCCAATCAGATGATCATAAAATCAATAAAAATCAAACTCCATCAAATATCATTCAAAATGAATTTTACTTAAGTACAAGTTTTCATCCCCAAATACTTAGGAAGTTTCCTAATAGTACTTTAATTACAGAAAATAGAATTTGTCTAGTAATTCCATTACAAAACAACTGCAAATTTAAAACAAGTCTCTCTTATTTATACTAGCAGCCAATGCCTTCCTTACTCATCAAGCCAACTTCAATTTCCTGCAAGCAAATCATTGAGCTGCCCCAAATAATTTTTGAGACACCCAGATGATTGCAAGGGCAACCAAAAAGGGTCAGTTTACACTGGTATGAGCATTTATCAGTTTTTTGTATACATGTACATAATTGTAGTAATCCTGCAATGCCTTCCTAGATTAACAGGTTTTATACTTAGCAAGTTTTGGTTCATGCAAGAAGACACAATATCACATTCAACAAATTATACATTGCACAACAGTCGGTTAAAATTAATCATGTGTACAATTTTAATTCATCCTCATCAAATCTTGGATAAGTAATCACTGATTTATACTCCAATGTTCCACCCAGCAATTAATCAATGAACAATATTTATCTTGATTAAATCTAACACCAAATCTGAAAGTTTATAACCCAGATTTTTAAACCCCTACCCCCATTTATTTTATGGTCTTTAACTCCTTGTCAAATGAACACTATGTATGCATTGTGATGGAAACTCCCAGGTTGTTTAAATTATTCCAACACACAAAGGCCTCAGGGTGCAGTTGCACCATGCATATACTTGCTTCCACCTGAAGTAAGCAGATCATTGACTTCCCCCAAGTGACCAATTTTTTTTTTTTATATCAGAGAAATATGACTGCCTGCATATTTTCTGGCTCAACCCCATGTTCCCCTATTAATCTTGATCCATGTTTAATGATGATAGAACAAGAATACTTAAAACATGTTAACTCTGAAAGCCAAATTACAGATCAATGCTCCAAACAAAAATGCACAAACAAACATCCATATCACCCATAACAAATCATTTCAGAGATTCAAATAACTCATAGTATTTTTAGGCTGCCTGCAATAGGACTTAATGCCATTGCATACAAAAGATAAATACTCACATAATGTTTCTCCTTTTACTGCCTTAATTTCTTAGAACAGCAAATCCCCCAAAGCCTCAAGCTAGTGTTTCTCCTTATTTATTTTATTTTGTTTTTGATCCCGAGAGAGTGATGGTTTTGGTTATGTGCAGTTATTTATAAATCCATTCTAGGGTTTTAGAAAATGGGTAATTCCCCTGATACCCTTAGATGTTTATGTACTCATCATATTTCTGTGTGATCATAAGTTGGAAATGCACACTTTAATTAGCTATTTCGGGGATCATGCATTTTTAGACACTCAATACTATTTTCATGACTCTTTTCTACTCATGCAATAAGCATGTGACCCTCAGTTCATTATTTCTTTTTTTTATAAGCTTTAAGGAAATCTGAAAATCTACTTTGTATTTTTTTCTACCTATCTATTACCTCCATTAAATCAGACATACTACCATACTTTGTAATGTAAAATCATTTACATAATTTATTTGCTTGGAATAAATATGGTATGGAAATTTTATTTGATTCTGTATATGTGTGTGTGTGTGTGTGTATATATATATATATATATATATATATTTCTGCCTTTATGTCAAATCAGTCAACTCCCTTTTAAATTAAAAATCACATATATTATGCTAATTATTTTTTGGCACAATTATAAGACATATAACCCTTTATATTAAACTTCATCTTCATATAAAACAGCAAACACCCCATATATATTAAATTTGTATATATATTCACATAATTCTTTAAACATAAAGCTATATTTATTTTTGAGTTCCAATTTTTCTTCTAATTACCTTAATTCCTTGCATTTTATCAAACAGAAGCTCCCATTTAATTTTATTTATTGCCAAATTCTTTTCTGTTTTAATGCAATATATATATATACTTATATATATATATATCTCAGAATTTTTCTAATATAAATATATATATCATTTTATTTGTATTTTAGGGTCATTACACATACTAATACTATATTTTTCTTTAAACAGGGTTGACTATGATATATATGTCATGGTATTCATCATATCATTGAACAAAAGAAAAATACCGATCAAAATAAAACTTGAACATATGTTGCAAATAAGAGCAAGAATTGCATATGAGATCTTAATGAACAATGATCATTGCTTAATTTATCCGATTTCATATTAAAACTGGAAGGAAACAAAATATAAAAAAGTGAATTTGTTGTAAAAAAATGTTGTGATGTTCAGTTCAACTAATATACATTTGAGATGTTGTGTTAGAAGTAATTGAATTCAACTTTGTTTTAATATAGATAAAACCACGTATTGAAATTTTGTCAATTTGTTGTAAAAACCTATGATCTTATTTCTGTGTTGTAAATTAGCTTTGTTTAACTTTTCTTGCATGTGATGCTATGTTATGACCGTATTTTATTTCTACTTATACCTGAAACTGATACTAATAGTGTGCATAAACTGATATTATATTTTGTCATACCTGAAACTGATACTAATACTAGTAGCATGCAAAAAATGATACCATAATTTTTTATACTTGAAACTAATACTAATAGCATACAAAAACTGATACTATATTTTGTTATACCAGAAATTGATGCTAATAGCATGCAAAAAATGATACCATAATTTGTTATACATGAAACTGATACTAATAGCATGCAATAACCAATACCATACTTTCAAATACTTGAAACTGATACTAATAAAATGCAAAAACTGTTACCATAATTTTACATATCTGAAACTGATACTAATAGAATAAAAAATTGATACTAAACAACTAATATTGAATAAACTAACCAATATCACCACATAATAACTCGCCACTTGTCATGCCACCTATATATTCTAGTTAACAATAATGATTATCGCATCTTGCTCACCAAGAATTAATTTATGCAAAAATACCAACAAGTAAAAAATGATACTACACATCAAATAATCGAGTACAAATGGAAACCAATCTAATCGAGTATATTGTTTAATCGAGCAGATCACCGAATGCAAAAGATAACCGAGTGCATAACCGAGTGCATTACCCAGTGCATTGCCGAGCCCATAACTGAGTTCATAACCAAACCCATAACTAAGCGCATACCGATGGAAATCAATCTATACACAAGATATACTGTTTAACCCATCGTACATATGGATGCAATAGTTAACTGGATGCCAAATCTAATTGAGTACATACTGATGCAAAAGTTAACCGGATGTCAAATCTAATCAAGTACATATTGATGCAAAAGTTAATCGAATGCCAAACCTAATCGAGTACGGATGGAAAACTAGTCTACACCCAGGATACATTGTTTAACCAAGCATATATATGGATGCAAAAGCTAATCGGATGCCAAACCTAATCGGGGTATGTATTGATGCACAAGCTAACTGAATGCCAAACTTAATCGGATACGTATTAATGCAAAAGCTAATCAGATTCCAAGCCTAATCGGGTATGTATTGATGAAAAAGCTAATCGGATGGCAAACTTAATCGGGTACTGATGGAAATCAATTTATACCCAAGATATATTGTTTAAACGAGCATACATACGGATGCAAAAGCTAATCGGATTCCCAACCTAATTGGTTACGTATTAATGCACAAGCTAACTGGATGTCAAAGCTAATCAGGTAAGTATTGATGCAAAAGCTAATTGGAAGGCAAACATAATCAGATATTAATGAAAACCAATCTATACCTGAGATATATTATTTAAACAAGCATACATATGGATGCAAAAGCTAACCAGATGCCAAACCTAATCGGGTACGAATTGATGAAAAAGCTAATCGAATGCCAAATCTAATCCGGTACTGATGGAAACCAACCTATACCCGAGATATATTATTTAACCGAGCACATACATGGATGCGAAAGCTAACCATATGCAAAACCGAATCGGGTATATATTGATGCAAAAGCTAATCAGATGTCAAACCTAATCGGGTACTGATGAAAACCAATCTATAGCCGAGATATATTGTTTAACCGAGCATACATATGGATGCAAAAGCTAACCAGATGTCAAACCTAATTAGGTACATATTGATGCAAAAGCTAATCGAATGAGGTACATATTGATGCAAAAGCTAATCGAATGCCAAACCTAATCGAGTACTGATGGAAATCATCTATACCCAAGATATATTATTTAACCGAGCATATATATGGATGCAAAAGCTAACCGGATGCCAAACCTAATCAGGTACATAGTGATGCAAAGCTAATCGAATGCCAAAACCTAATTAGGTAATGAAAGAAACCAATCTACACCTAAGATATATTGTTTAGCCGAGCATACATATGGATGCAAAAGCTAACTGGATGCCAAACCTAATCGGGTACGTATTGATGCAAAAGCTAACCAGATGCTAAACTTAATCGGGTACGTATTGATGCAAAATCTAATCGGATGCCAAATCTAATTGGGTACTGATGGAAATCAATCTATACCCGAGATATATTGTTTAATCGAGCATATATATATGTATGGATGCAAATGCTAATCAGATGTCAAACCTAATCGGGTATTGATGAAAACCAATTTATTATTGATACTAATAACATGCAAAAACTAATACCATAATTTGTTATATCTGAAACTGATACTAATAGCATGCAAAAACTGATATAATACTTTGTAAGACCTGAAACTGATACTAGTAGCATACAAAAACCGATACCACATTTTGTTACACTTGAAACCGATACAAATAGTATCAAAAACTAATACTAAAGAACTAATATTGAATAAACTAACCAGCATCACCACATATCCTACAAACAAATAAATAATAAAACTTATACTGGTTATACTACACACCTGATATGAAAATGAAACCACAAATGATATAATATAACCTACAAACAAATAAATAATAAAACTGGTGCTGGTAATACTACAAAACTGATACTGAAAATGAAACTACAAATGATACTATATAACCAAGTTCACTTACAAATAACAAATCTATGTCAAGTTAAAAATATGCTAGACCAACATACTTATGTAAGCATGTTCAATTACATAAAATTGCCAAAAAAAGTCATACAACCAAGTATAAATCTTAACAAACTTATAAAAAAATGAAAAACAAGTCATATCTTCTTAGAAGCATGACAATTACGCTTATTGTGATCAAATTGCTTATATACACCACACCTATTTTGCTTATTAGAAAAATATGCAAATCCTCCTTTTCGTTTGATAGAAAGTCTACCAGCACCACGTTTCTCCTTACGTATAATAACATCTTCAACACTCGCATCAACAATAGTCTTATCAAAATTACATCTTATACATAGGCATACCAACAATAGGCTTATCATAATTGCATCAACAATAGGCTTAGGTGGCTTAATAACATCTTCAACACTTGCATCAACAAGAAGGCTATTACCACCACTACAAAGAAAAGGACATCAATAAAAAAAAATATTTGCTTCAGATTGTCATTTTATTCTAGAATAATATCATTTTCTTTATATAACAAAAAACAAAAACAAATATATAAAACAGATTTTTCAAAAATAATATCTACTGGCACTAAAACTGATACCTAAAAAATGATCCTCAAACTGGTGGTAAAACTGATACTCAAACATGCTTCATTGAATTTTTGATACTAAAAAACACTAATTTAACCCATTGAATGTTTGACACATATCATCATATTTACTCTGTAACAACTTCATTTTATATATACTCAAACAAGCAAAACATTAAAACACTTCAAGACTGCATTATTGTGAAAAATGATATTAACAAAAAACTAAAAATGATACCTAAAAATTGATCCTCAAACTGATAGTAAAACACATACTCAAACAGACTTCATTAAATGTTTGATACTAACAAAATACTAACTTAACTCATTGAATGTTTGAAGCATACATATTTATTCTGTAACAACTTCATTTTATATACTCAAACAAACAAAATATTAAACAACTTCGAGACTGCATTACTGTAAAAAATGATACTAACAGTAACTAAAATTTATATCAAAAACTAATTCTCGAACAAATAGTAAAATAGATACTCAAATAGACTTCATTAAATGTTTGATACTAATAAAATACTAATTCAACTCATTCAATGTTTGATACATATCATCATATTTACTCTGTAACAACTTCGTTTTTATATATACTCAAACAAACAAAACAGTAAAACACTTCAAGACTGCATTATTCAAAAAATGATATTAACAAAAACTAAAAATGGTACCTAAAAACTAATCATCACTGAACAAAACACAGTAATATATTTTCTTTCACTACAACAAAATCCACTTTTAACTACAGTTGCTCTCAGCGTTTGTCCTATGGATGCGGTTG
The DNA here is from genome assembly GCA_030737815.1 of Allium fistulosum. NCBI lineage: Eukaryota > Viridiplantae > Streptophyta > Magnoliopsida > Asparagales > Amaryllidaceae > Allium > Allium fistulosum. The sequence goes on along the minus strand of CM060906.1, from coordinate 295,786,255 downwards.
AAAGTTATTTCAGCTGAATTATATTTTCGTAAAAACGCTGAGAATTACTAGGGTTACCATACAAAGCATTTTCCGCCACCTCTCTTGTTAAAAACTTATGTTTTCCCTCGTCATATTTTCATTCCCCTCAGATTTCCCTCTTCTTCAATTTCATTGTGCCCTACTTCCCTCGTTTTGGTACTTCGATCGATTCAGATATTTCTCTAATTCTTATCTTTTTTTTCTATTTTTGGATTCATTGATCACATACTAATTTTGTTTTCGTCAGAACGTTGATTCTAGAAGTCTCCAGTTTTGATTCAAGCTTTGATTCAGACATGGAGTTTCAGGTTTATTCAGACTTTGATTCAGACATGGATTTTTAGATTTGATTTGGACTTCGATCTCAGGTACTCATTACGTTAGTCGAACTACTCTGATTCATACATTGATTTTGAATTTCTAGGTTTTACTCAAAAAAGTAAATGTAATAGTACATTTAGAACAAAAATATAATTTAAGATCTTTATGACCTGTATGCATAAATAACCAAAAACGAGCAAAATGAAAGAGAAAATATAATACATACCAGGGAGGTTAGATTAATATGACTCCAATTTATCTATAAGCTAAGAAATTCAATATTGACTTCTAATTAACAAAAAAGACTCATATTTTAGTAATAAGTTAACTAAAATTTGCAGATTTGATATTAGCTTGACTATACAATATAATACTTCAATTTTAAGGCTGCATCATTTGAGTCATTGAATTCATACAAAACAATCTTCTTCCATTCAATGAGTTTTTAAAATGAAGCTTTTGTTGTCGATGCTGTAGTAATATGCCAATATATGAGATGCCAAATACCATGCCAAATACCATGCCAAATGAGTGTTAAATAGATTCTTTTCCTATCAGAATTATGGATTTTATGGCACAAATACCATTCCAATACGTTATGTATTTAATGTTTCCACCCTTTTTTTTATGATACATCAAGGAACTATTGTACAACATTTGAATATAAAGATAAAGTATCGTCTAATTTGGATATATTGATATTATTGCATATGTAGACAATACTTTAGTAATTGCCCCATAATACAACCATCAAATGTAGTATAGGACTATTACAATTTCAGGTGCAATCTAAGATGCAACAGTACAAAAGTTTCTCAATTTTCCATCTAAACCTCTTTCATGTAAAGTTTGCATCATAATACAAGTGTTATGAAAGATAGTTGAAATTGTGACCATGTAAAATCTGTATGTTTTTATCAAAATACAAATTCAATTCATTAACCTGAAATCTTTTGTGTTTAAGATGATACGGATCATTTCATTTTTTTATTTTATTTCTTCAATAGACTATTGAAATTAATAGGGGAGTTGGTGGATTGAAGTTAAATCTTGATATTTCACAGACTAAAAGAGGCTTTGATCATGTGACTAAGGAGCTCAAAATGAATGGATGGTCTGCATTGATTATTCATGGTGATAAACAACAATAAAAAAGGGACTGGGTTTTGGCACTGTTCAAAAACGATAATAGTCCAATAATGGCTGCAATTGATGTTGCTGCTTAGGGTCTTGGTATGAATACCTCGTGTTATTGATTTTGAATTCCTTTGTAATTTTTAATCTCAAGGTTAGTACACTACAGGAAAATATATGTTTTGATTACTCCTTTAGCTGAATGTGCTTCTTCTTTTTTTATCCATGGACTGTATTCATTTTGATTACTCCTACTCCTATTACTCATTTTACCCAATACACCGAATTACTTCACTCGGTCTGCATATATGTGATAGCTGGTATGACTTGACTTTTTCCACTTTTGGTTTCTATTATACTACATCTACTCATGGTCCCTGGCGTTGCTATAGTTGTTCTATTTTATTTTGTTTTATGGGTATAATAATAGAAAATTCATTTTCTCTATTTCTTTAATAGTTTCTCCCCGTAATGCATTGCTAATTTACTTTATTTTCTAATACACATAGCCCATTGCTTTCAAATCCTTTTTTCTCAGGTGTTGAAATCAAACTAAGAAATCCCTATACTCATACATATGACAGTGGACATTATAAATTTCATATTTCTCAGGTTCCAGTTTTCAGCTACTCCTTTATACAAATAACACCTACCATTTTTGCGTCAATACACTTTTCATCTATTAGGCATGTTTTAAAGTTTGATGGTGCTACATAATCAACTTTTATGGTATTTAGTTCTAAAAGTTTTATGGTATCTTTACAAGCATCTCCTAGAGTTGAATAGAAATATTGATAGTCTGCTTATCTTTACATAGACACATCATATTGATAACTATTCAAGTAGACAGTGTTGTTGATGTTTATTGTGTAATATTTTTCCATTTTTATAATGCAGTCATATAATTATGTTAATGCACTATTGGTACCTCGAAATTGTCAAGTTGATTATGACCAGCTGCGTGCCCAAGGAATCTTCCAAGTATTATATAAACTTTATCTCAGTTTTTTTCTTTTTGATATAGGAGCTAGATGATATAAGAATTCCATTATTAACTACCATATAATCCCTAAGACTCACATGATAGATCTGCCATCTATTTCAAATACGATATATGAAACATGTCTTGGTTCTATCAGCCCTATAAATCTACACCCCTATAAATCTACACAAGGGAAAGTTGAGAAAATAAATAGTAAGTCTAGGTTAATTCTCAAGTATCTGGATTATCTGGCAAGCCTAGAATCATCACCATCCAAGAAACCTTAGGTAATTGTAACCCTGTTTAAACATTGCGGCATCTTATGTCATATAAACACGATAAGATGACTGTTTATTCGGTCGATCATGCATTGATTGATTGTCCAGAAGTGGGAGCTTTTCGTTGTGTCCGGTTTAACTTTGTATTGTACTTTGTCCAGAAGTGAGTGCTTATTAATATACTGAAATTTTCCGGCATGTTATCGCGGCTAAATTTTTGTTAAAAGTAATTAATTTGATCATAATGTCTTACTGACTGTAGTTTTGAATATTATTTTGCAGCTTTTGTTGCAAACTCTTAGTTAATATAGTGAGTAAGAATAATACCTTTTTATTTACTTTGAACAGATACTAACGCACCCTTCGGAGACCATCATATGTTATTGTTACTGTATTTGATACTTTTTCTTCTTTACTATGACATTAAACTATTGCTTTCAACAAGCGAAACCTTAAAATTATGACATATAATATTGTTATACCTCCTGTACAACTCTTACCTCAAGTCTGTTTACTAACTTGGCGTTGAAGTTTCCTTTATACCTTGTTGTTTTGCAGAAATAGTTTAAGCAAACTGTTGGTATATTATGTCATGGAAATTTTGGTTTTACGATGCCTTTTGGTAGAAACCATTCTATAATGATTCATGGTGATAGGACTCTGTTTGTATGGGCCAATCTTTGTGTCCGGTTTATATTTTGAGCAAGTTTAACTTTGTATTGTACTTTTTCATACACTGATAGATTTTTGTCTGTGAGTCAGATTATAAGGCATAAGTTGCAACTTCTAGGTGTTTCTGCAATGCTACTTGATGTATGAGTTTCATACAATTAAACACTATTGTTAGAAGTAATTGTTGTGTTTTATACTGAGTGCTGATGAATGATTATAGGAAATACAAGAAGATTACTCCTCCAAAAGTAGAAGATTTCCGTTTGATAACTGATAACAGGTATACAAAGGAAGAGGTTGTTTTCTTAAGCTTGTTTGTACACTATCAATGCCTAGATGTTTTTTTTTATTTTTTATAAATTAATGGGCAAAAATGTATGTCCAGGTTGTATAAATGGAGGCTGACATATAGAAGTTATTAAATTTTGAGACGGGAAGTCCTACACCCAAGACATTTCTAAGGTATATAACAAGCACACTTTTGATAAATATAAGACGGATGCTATTACATGTCATGGTTAATAAACTTCTCACAAATGGAGATTCTTTGCAAGCTTCTATATTTTTTATTTTTTATTTTAATTGAATATAAAGAAGTTCAACAACACAGGTAGTGATTCTTATTTGGGAACTTAACTTAAACTCTTGTAGTGATTTCCAACTAAGTCACTTTTGATCTGTGCTCGTTTTCTAACCCATTTCTGTGAGATATGAAGTTATCATGTGCTTTTAAATCAATTACACTTTGGAAATAATTGTCTATTAACTATTCAAAATTCTAGTTTTCTATTTTCTTTGGAAATTTTTGCATTTTCGAATTACTAAGCACTAGTCTTATTTAAGGATGCCTTCCGCTTTTCATTCAGAAGTAGCAAGCGATAAGCAAATAAATATACCTGGAAGATGGATACATAGGTATTAAGACATGGATATCAAATCTAAAACGTCCCCACAGTGTAAGTATTAAGACATGAATTATTAAGCACTATTCTTATTGCAGACATGTAACTAGAACTATTTTATTATAAGTAAAACCATGTCTTGTTCATTCTGCCTGGGAAAAATTACATTGAGTTTCTAGGTAATAGCATGTCAACATGCATGATATGTAGGCAATGTACTTCCAAGTATTTTTAATTTGAAGTATTGGGTAAAATAGCATGTCAACATGCATGATATGCGTACAATGTACTTCTATGTATTTTTAATTTGAAGTATCGCAAATGCACCCAGTTAATAAACTCAGTGCAGGTGCGCTGAATAATATACTCAGTGCAGTTGCACTAAGTTTGTTGACTCAGTGCTACGCATGCAGTTTGTTGGCTCATTTATTTGTACAGACTTTGTTAAATTGTGGTTGTATTTCGTTTAATTGTTTGTTGACTCATTTATTTTTTGTGGTAATGATGCCTTTGGTGCATAAAAAAAATTTGAACGTATGCAAGATTTGACATAATTAGTGGTTCAAAATGTTACTAAGATCATAAAACTACATTTTCAAAATAAAGTTGAAATTTGATTTTTTTTTCTTTTTTATCAAGGAAATTTCACTGTCATTTTTAATAACTTGTTCGGTTTAATTGTAAAATTGTGTTTAATTTAGAGTTTTTTTATTGGACAAAACATGAAACTGCTACCTCAAATTCCAAGTAAGAAATCATCTTCATAATCGTAGTATAATATCCAAGTAAGAAATCATCTTCATACTCATAGTATAATATCCATCATTCTATCATGCATTCAGCATGCTCACCCTGCTACTTATAAAGTATAAAATAATATAGCAACAACAATTGAATAATGTATTTATGCTATGGAAGTTTTTGTTCAGACATATCTTTTTTGTATACACATATCCTGATATACATGTCATATCATCATAGCACTGTCTACTAATCAAGCTCTATTTCTTTTTCTTTTTTCATTTTGTTACAGACCATCACACAAAACTTGTCTTTGGGAACCAATTTCTGTTGGCGTGGTCATCAGAGAAAACCTGGTTTAGGATTTGCTGGTTGGTACAACACAGAGAAGATGGTACTGTTTTCTTATTTTTGTTGTTTATACCAGAATTGTGTGCTGTATGAATTGCCATTTGAACGTAGCGAGACTTGAAGTTGTGCTCGTTGTACTACCATATTACTGAACATATCTTCTGATATATTGTAAATGTTTTATAGTATTTCGTTAAGTCGAGGGTACTACATGACCGCACTAGAACCACAGGTCTATAGAGTTGAGATATTTGCAAGAAATTTGACTAACGAGTTGCTAAAATATGCGTTTTATGCTTACCATATGTGAAAATTTATTAGACTTGTACTATTTGTCCTTCTCTGCTTATTAATTTTTGGAAAAAAAAATATGAACAGAGTATTTCCTTCTTATGCAAAGATCATTATGTGCAGGCAAACACAGATTATGTACACTTAGGTTTCTTCATCTTCACTGCTAATGTGCTCTATGTACTTAGATTTGAATGCCCTGATTTTGACCAGTTATACCTAAATTCTATATAGGAACCTATACATTTGTATAGTGTTCTTTTTTGTCTTCTATTATTTTTTGTTCTACCCTGTAACCATAATGTTTTGTTGTCCTGCATAAGTTTGCTTCTTACTTGTAGTTTTTTATTTATTCATTCTACATGAATTTTGATTACGTGCCTATCATTTGTAGATGAAGTTGAAAGTCTAGCTGCTGCTAGGCGGGCTGCCTTATTTGGTTCAGAGCCTTCAGATTCAATTTGGGTTGTTAATAGTAGATATTATTGTCGTTCTACTTGCTCTAAGTTCAATTTCCTATCATAAGCAGAAAATTAATACTGCATTGAGTTTAAAAGTTCTTCATGCTTGATTGCAGGTTGTGAATGCATTGCTTACTCAAATGGACAAACTGAAAAACTAGCCAAATGTGATCATTTTAACAACATCAAATATAACAACTGCAATTGGTATGCATCTAGCATTAGCATCTGTTAGTAATGAAAATATAATTCGGGACAAGTTATTCTACCGATAATAATGGTTCTTGCTTAAAAAAGTTTTGTGCAAGCTAACACATAGTCATAGAAGTATTGATAAGCAAAGTTAGGTTTCTTTGCTAGCAAGTAGTTTCATTGGCCTGAACTGCTAAACTTCCTTTTATCAAACTGTTATTGTACTTGCTCAGTTAAGATCATAGCACTTAAATAGCAGATATTGCATTTGTTAATAGAGTAGATATAAAGGCATACGTAGGCCCCTTACTCTTCACGCACGATATGAAATACTTAGAACATGCATACATGATTGTTCTTTGTTCCCAGGTATTCTTCCTTGTTCTTCCTTGTTCCCAGGTATTTTTTGTTCTTTTACTTTGATTGTTATTAGTAGTTTGTGCATCTGTAGGTTTTGCACTATATAATGCCTTTTTGTTGCTTACATGTAAAGATAAATAAATAAAAATTCTTGAATTTGTCACCTTCTGCATGATATGCTACTACCATTTCCGTGCAGTGTTTAGAATTGATTGATATTCTTTTTTATATTTGATTTTGAAATATATTTTTTTGGTTCAATGTTTGAAGATTATGAGATACCATCTTTTAAACTGAAACCTTTCTCCAGAAAAAAAAACCTTTCTCTGTTAAACTTTAAATATTTGAATTTTATATGCTAGAATAAGTATCAGAATTGAAATAATTAAAGTATGTTTACTGTGAATTTATTACCATGTAAAAATTGGATCTGAGAAATGAATGAAGTTTCTGAGAAAGGATAAATGGAGTAGAATGAAAGACAATAAAAATGATTGCTATTATGCATTGTCATATTAATATGTCCGTGAAAGTTGATTTGGTTAGTTCCATTTTGCAAGGCAATGATAAAACAAATCTTTGTAATGGTTGATTTAATAATTCTGTTATTATCTAGGCAATGATAAAACAAATCTTTGTAATGTGTGATGAATGAATAATTCTGTTATTATCTAGGAATTCGTTGATATAATTTTCTGTACACTATTGCCCATCAACATAGCTGGAACTTGGTTGACGTTTCAACCGATTTGATATATTCACTAGAACTGCCTTATCAAGTAAAAGTATGTGACTGATAAAATTACTGCAACTTGAAAAATATGCATTAAATATATCACTGTGCAAATATTGCATAGAACTTTCAGTTACATGTTTATTGAAAAACACATTTTTTTTCAACTGGAAATTGTACTCTTTATATTTAACTAACAGTTATACGTCTAAAGCTTACTGTAATTACTACTCACAGGATGTTGACAAAGCCATGGTTAGTGATAGCTCAACAACAAAAAGTCAAGAAAAAAGACGGAAGGAGGAATCTTGCCGAGTTCAGACTGCCCTGTTGGCAACAAATCAGTAAACCAATGTCTAACTATTTTCATACTGCCACTTTTCATTTTTAGCCTGTATTTGAACTACTTTTATGCACGTTTTGTCGATAATATTAGATGCAAACTTGCTTTCTAGATATTGTGCATTTGTCTAATTTTGTATTTAGTTGGTTTATAAATTTTATCTCTCTTTACGGATTTATGTAAACTTTGTTCATGGATATTGTGTTCAACTTATTTTATGGAAGTGATTAATAGTTATGCTTTTATTTTACAATTTTTAGTTTGATTTGTTTATGTTATGTACATTAACTGATTAAAATATAATTAAATGTAGTTTATATTAATGATTTGTGTGAATATTGCAATGGCACAACATTGCTGTCAATTCTTTGGAAAAAAAATGCGTATCCCTACGACAGCGTTTATACATTGCTGTCAATTCATTGGAAAAAAATGCATATCCCTACGACAGCGTTTATACATTGCTGTCAATTCATTGGGAAAAAATGCATATCCCTACGACAGCGTTTATACCTTGCAGTAGAAAACTATTAACAGCGTTTATACCTTGCAGTAGAAAAATTATTAACAGCGTTTAAAAAACGCTGTAGAAAGTGGGTTTTTGACAGCGTTTATATTTTGCATTTAAAAATTTAGGGTCAACGACCGCATGTCGTTATACAGCGTTTTTAAAAACGCTGTGAAAACTTTTAACAGCGTTTTTCAAACGCTGTGAAAAGTCTTTTTTGTTGTAGTGTTTCAAACCAATGTGAATGTGTGATATATAGCACTGAACAAAAATCAAATAACAATCAATTTAAAACACATAAGAAAATAATGCTGCATAAAAAAGAGAAGAAAACAGAAGATACCGACCGCTACTTCCTAAATTTGCCATAGAATATCAAAGAAGTAAACACGACAACAAAGCTGAATTTCATATTTAAAAACAATGGAAAAAATTAGAAATAACCAAAATCAAACTTTGATAGAAGAAAAAGCAAAAAAAGAGTTAAAGAATCATACCTAAATTTGAAAATTAAAAAACCGAAGAGAGAAACGAGACTTGAAATCCATAATAGGACTGCGCATGAGAATAGAGAATGATGAAGAAGAGAATTAAATTTTCAACGTGCAAATTTCAAAAAGAACAAGAAGAATAAGGTCGACTAAGAAAATAAAGAGGACGCGGCAGTTAGGGGTTAGGGCTCGAAGAAAAATTTCGAACGTTTTTGTCCTTAGTGAAAAAAATTAGTGGACGGTCTTAGATTATAATAAAGCCTTTAAATTAGTCCTCTAGAATATTTTCCTATTGTAAATGTTCGCAGAGTTATTTATAAATATTTACAAATATTTGCATTTATAAAAAATTATATTGATCAAATAACATGTAAAACATGATATTAATATTCAGATTTAATTTCCAAAAAAGAAGAAATATTTACGAAAAGAGGTTACACATACCATATCTGAAGATAAAGGATGGAACCAAATTTATTAAATAAAAATAAAAAATTAAAGAGCCTTAGAATATTAAATGTCACCCAACATATGTAGGGCATATTGTGCTAAACATGTTGAGCTTGATGTTATATGTATCATGCAAAACATATTAATGTTAGTGTAAATTTTTATAAAATTATTTCTGTGAGTTAGTTGTTTTAAAATGAGAAGAAGAGAAAGTGTACAAGAAGAAGTGTGGTTGGGAATAGTCCCACATTATAGAAGAGTAGAAATTATATCTGTTTAAATATGGATTCCTCAAGAGAATATTGGGCCCTTTGGGTACCTAATGCTTACTCTTTGTGAGGAGGGAGGTCATGCACCACCACCACACACGTGCACGCCGCCGTCGTCCGTCCAACCGGATTGGTTTGGGTTTGGTTCTAAATTATGATTTTGGATAGAATTGTTTTACTTAAAACGGGTCAGATCTTAACCAGTTAACAAGCCTAGATTCAAAATTAAATAGACATAAACGGTGGATGGACGCATCTTCTCACAATGAAAAGACAAATATTTGCAACTATAAATAAGAACGCCTAAAAACATTTCAAATTTAATCTTCTTCTCTTTGAAAACAAAAACGACTGAAAAGCGTTTTAGAATTCAATTTTCCTTTGTTTCAAACTCCTTCTCCTCTCCTCTCTTATTTCTTTCAATACTACTTTGGGTTTGTGACACAACAGATCACAAACTTTATACTCTTGTCACTACAGTCAATTCAGAAGATAGTTTGAATCAATTTCGACAGTGCTATCGCCATCGACTGAAGGCATTTATCATCTCGGCTCCATTTTATCTTTGGAGATGATTTGCCTTAACTCACAACACCCATTTGTTTGTTAAAACAAGTGATGATGGAAAATAACGTCTTAAAGAGAGCGTCATCGACGTGCCTTGGAGCAATATCTACAGATTTGATTTTACCACTGCTGTGCCACTTCACCAGAAAAATATTACACCACTTCTGGAATACTACTGTGAAAACTAATATCTACAAACTTCAAGTTGTACATAAACATATTTATCTCATTTATATATTAGTCTATGAAGAATGATTGACTTATTGGAGTAGTGATAACTATTGGAGATTCTCTTTAAGATCCGATGAGTTATGCTGTAGGATGAAACAATTATAGATGGGGTGATCTTCCCAATGGAGTTTGTTTGTAGTTAAAACGTCTCTTAAGATGGTATTTATACCCACTCCCTTTAGATGGTATTTATACTCACTCCTGTTTACAAACAAGTGAGTACTTTTAGTTATAACAACTTCTTCCTAAAAATAAAATGAAGTTCAAGAATTTAAACTTTTTGATCGATTGCATTTGTAGTAACAAAATCAGTTTCGTTCATTTTTTTTATGCTGAAGTGAAGAACATCATATTTATAATATGTAGTATTATAAATTCAACACAATTTGGTTCTATTTAACGAGTGAAAGATAGAGAAAAGGAGAGAAAAGTATAAATTATTATTTTAAACATTTGAAAAAAAACTTGAAGTTTATGGCTCATTCGAAACTTATTTAAAATAGGATATTTTTTTCCACTATAAAACATTATTGTACATGCGCATCTACAGATGTAAAAAATATATTTGGACACTTTGAATTTGCGCAAGTATAAATTAAAAAGTTTTTCGTGTCCATCTTCGGAATGCATAAGTATAAAATACTGAAAAGCGAAATAAGGCCTAAATTTGAAATAAGTTTTGTTTATTAACTTACCGTCACATGCATGTCGACATACATGCCGCTTGAGGCATAGACTTAGATCAACATGATACACGCATGTTAAGATGCATCTTTTCTCTTCATCCTCAAGAAAAATTAAATGTCCAAATAGTTCGACTATTCTGTTGTAAAACTTATATTAATACAAACGTATGTTAAAATTCCTCAATGTAGGGTTGTTACTAATTATCTTACTTCTCCCAAAAAAATTTAAGTATTCCTGTAATAAATGTCCCTTATAATTTCATTAAATTTTTAGAAAATTTGCATATTCTATTGTTACCGTATAATTTCATTTCATATTAAAAATATTTGAATCTCAATGACTATAATTGAAACCATGTTGATATATGTTTGCACAAAAGTGAGACAAACACCCAATTGAATAACAAGTGAAAATTAAGGACTTAAGAAATTAAAATAAGGTAAGAACAAATAAGAATTATAGTGGTTCAGCCAAAATATATAGCCTACATTCATTGTCAACTTTGTTACCGATTATAACATTCTTTTACAATGATGATCTTACAACTCGGTTTCCTATAACTTGGGTTTGAATTCAATAGAGTTTCGAGGTAAAATCAGATAACAAAGCAATAGAAGAGAACATCGAAAAAAGTCCCATTTCCTTTGTACTCTCCCTCTATTTATAGACGAAAACCACCACAAACGTAGCTGAAATTAGCTCTCTACGTTCTCCACTTCTAACATGAGGCTCCAGGCGAGTGATCATGGCTAAAAATAAAGAAAACTCGGTATTATGTGGTGGCGCAACTCGATACAACTTCTTTTTTTATGCTTTACTTGCTTTGGCTTCCATTTTCCTAACTTATAATCTCACTCTTTGCTTCTTGCCACTTGACTTGTTTGAAGAATGACTAAGTAGCTTCTCTTAGTGAGCAAGGATCATCACCAACTCTTAGCACTTCACTTGAATTCTGGCATTATAGTTTCCTTCTTGACCTTTGGTTTATTTTACGGGAATTTAGTGGTTTTGATTCACCAAGATATCATTTGAGTTCAAAAGCGGGATAACACTTACCCTTCAAAGTATGCCTTGTGTTAACAAGGAATGCTTTGGAACAAGGCAAGCCATCGACTCCGAGATTTGATTTGAAAAGGTGGCATCATCCTTTGAACTATCTTTGTAAAGCGATGCATCCATTCTGGATCCAAAAGTCATTCTAAACAGTTGTGGGTTCATATCCCTTGGATCACATAAGATCTTAAGTGCCCTACTTAGATTTTTCACTCGGTTTTAGAAATTTTGATAGCTCCTTTTATCATTCGGTCAGGTAGAATTTCACCTTCCCTCACCTTTCCTTTTCAACATCATTGTTATTTATTTCCTTTTCTTTCCTTCTTCATTTTCTTCTATTTCTTTCCCTTTTTTTTACATTCTTGACTTGGTACCAACTCTTGTGGGTCGTGGGTCGGTACCTTGGTATCGATTTTTCTGCAAGTGTTATGTTTAAACAACACTTGGTTTGGTTGTTTTACTTTCACTTTTACTTGATTGTTATTTCTTCAACTCCAACGTTTAGCCCACATAACTTCCCTTCTTTCATACTGCATTATTCCCGCCGCTAGCTTTAGTTTTGGCGTCGCCACCTACCTTGGACAATCATCAGTGCCAATTCATGGCAGTCCATCAAGCTCGAGTCTCGAGAACACTTCGCCAAGTTTTACAGATCTTGACTTGATTTTCCAACGCTGCCCTCTCTTTCAACCGCCGCCTGAAATGGATTAGTTGCCTAACTTTGGTGAGACGGTTTCAGAGAATGGTCACATCCAACCAAAGTCACAAATGCCTATGGCCAGAGCAGTACAATCAATAATAATTATTATTATGGAACAAATGATTTTGTGCTTGGATTAACCGAGTTGAATTTTGATCAAACCAAATTCTATAAGTCCTAAATTAGAATAGTTTTGAAAAGGAAATTGGTGTAAATAAACGTTACTACTGTATACCGCTTAATATAGTAAAATTGGATTGTTACCGAAAAGACGTGTAAGCGATAAATTCAGTCAAACTATCACACCATTAGCTAAGGTAACATTTGAACATTAATATTTAAATTATTTGATATTAATCACCGACTGAATTTACACCTCTGACTCGCACAACCATAATGACGAATAGTCTAAAACACCGCACGATTTAATTAATTTACAATCGTAGTAAATTAATAATTAATTAATCTTTGTGAAATATTAATTATTAAATTTCATTTGATATTTGGAAGCTACTAGTATTTAATAAAGTGCATCAATAAAAGTTATATATGTACGTATCGATATATAATATCAAAAAATATTTGAATTTTATTTGAATCGATTAATTAGTAAATAGGCTGAGGAGTTTTGAAGGCCCTTCTAGGGACTACCATGGCAAGCCATAGTGTGTGGAAGGGAGTGATCTTAAGGAACTCAAATTTGATTTGAAATGGAAAGAAAAGAATGAGTAAAAAGAGGGAGAAAATATCTCCACTTTTACCTCTTCTTAATACCATTTAAACCACTCATTCTTTCATCATTTTTGTTCAGTCATTCTTCTATTTTGGGCGTGAATTTCATGGTAGATAGCCGAAAATTTTGAGCACGGAAATCTAAAAAAAATCAAATAATTAAAATGTGGTGTTCATCTTTAGAATGTAGCAAAATACGAAGACTGGTTTAATTCAATCTCTGAGTTAGTCACTCAATCAAGGTACGAATCTTAGGCAACATCAATAAGCCAATCTCCTATTATTTACAATTCATATCATCATGATAATATTGATATAAATCATTACTAAACGAATTTATATATCCATATGTTCTCTCATATACATGTATGTATGTATGTATGTATATGCATGTGTGTGTGTATTCGAAAATGTACAAGTGTGTGTATACACACACACAAAAAGTTTCGCTGTTTATATTCAATCTTTGTTTTAATTAAAAAATGGATTTTCTTGTGTGTGTATATTTATGTATATGGAAATTATATGTATTTTTCCATTTTATTAAACATTAAAATAGTTTTAATTAATGTAAACTTGTTTTAAATGCATATATTAAGTAATAAATATGTATATATATATATATCTATATATTTATAAATGATTTTAAACTAAAATTTACATCATATCACTTTTGGCAACAAAAAATTCCTTAAAAAATTTCATTTCATTTATAAATATATATTGATTTAAAATAATATATGTATATATTTTTGTTAACATGTATATACAATTATAAATTAATATTTTAATTTATAAAATTATGTATTTGTTTATTACATATGGATTAATAAAAAAATATTATTTTGGCCAAAAGGCATGTTTATTTATATATATATATTTATATATTTATTTATATTTATATTTTATTTAATAATTGATTTACTGTAAAATTATACATATATATTTAAAAAAATCATAAATTATATCTTATTTAGAATAATTTTATTTTAGATTCTAGTATATCATATATATATATATTTAATTTATAGATTTAAAGTGGTTTTAAATTGTTTTACTAAGTGAACAATTAGATATTTTGGAAATGGTTTTAAATTTCAAAATTATTGAATTTTTCAAAATAGTTTAACTCTGTTAATAAAAAAATCAAAATTATTTCATTTATTATGATTTCTAAATAATGTTTTCGATAGCCAATGTGTATATGGAATTAGAATGTGTTTGTTGTGGTGTAAATCCAGCACTTATAAACATACAAATTAACTGTGTACACCATTTACATGTTTCATGTGCACAATACACATGAGTATATATTTGGATATACTCGAATCTAAATTTAAATTTTGAATTCGTTGTTTAATTAAATAATAAAATTAAATAAAATTTTATTTTATTTAAAATAATTATAGATTGGATCTAGAATCAATTATACTTCATAGGCCTTGCAAAGATAAAAAAATTGAAATTCATCTATTTAACCCGCTACGACCCTACCGGGTTCCTTCACGGGGACATGATCATAACTGATGATCAACCTACCAAAATGATCGGAAGGACAACAAAATACTCCAAATAACAGAAGATATCGACAATATATGACCACTTAACAATGAAGTAGTAAAGAGAGTTGAATTAGATGAAGATGTCGAGGTTAATGATGATGACGATGTCAAAGTTAATAAACACGAGTACGAAGCCAATAGTGTAAATAATGATATTGGATATGATGACATTGGCAGCTTATGTATATTTTATTTGAAAGATTATTTTTATACATTCATGTTATTTTCATTTTTCTCTATTTTTCGTGACAACCAAATGTACAAATTTTAGTTTCAGGCTTATGCACATTGAAACCAAATCTATTCCATTCTTGCTTTATAGGTGAAGTTGCTTGCTAATCCCATTGTCATATTCACTCATTTATGATGTAATGCAATTCAAACTTGTTCTAATTGCAACTTTAGTTGCATGTCATAGTAAAACATAAGTCGTATTTCCATTATTATATTGTATAAATATTTGTGCATGTATTATTACAACAGTTATGTTTAGTCGATGTCGTAGAGTACACATCCCTGGTGGCTCCTCATCTGGTCAAGAGGGCTCCTCCTCCGGTTAGGGTGGCTCTCACACATTAGAGCATGGTGGAACCTACTTAGCTGATGTTAATGCATATATGATTTCTCTGTTTGTTCAGACCAATGCACTTATTGATGCTCCCGGTCCATCCACTCATGCTTCTGAGATGGACTCCTCCTCCGTCAAACGAGTTAATATCTTCTAGAAAGAACGAGGATTGGTGTGATTAATTACCTATTGGAATACAGTTGAAATCTTCCAAAAAGAATGAGGATTGGTGTTATTAATTACTTATTGGAATACAGTTGAAATCATACCTCCACTAACATTAATACATACACACATACATACATACATATATATATATCTGTGCGTGTGTACAATAATTTACTAATCAAATATGCATATACGTGTGTGTGTGTGTATATATATATATATATATATCTGTGTGAGTGTGTGTACAATTATGATTTCAGCAGCAGCGCCACATTTAATGCCATTCGTGAAGGCTTGCTTGCACAGATCACATCATTTTGGCCTATTTTTACTCCCAATGACGTTAAGACACTCATGTTTTAGGAATTCATAATAAAATAATTTTATTTTTAGCAAAGCTAGCCATCTTTTATAGTGTGACGTCCACTTTTATTACTCAAACGATTTAAAGAACAAGTGTTCGAAACAGACTCTGAGACAACTAATGCAACAACAAAAAAGAACAAGAGATAGATTAAAGGATTTATACTACTATCAAGTGAGGGAGAACTATCCCCAACTATATCACTGACAACAGCATCAGTGCTAGGACCTATGACATGCCTAAACTCAGAAAAAAGAGAAGCAAGATTGGGCACAAAGAGCTCCAAGTCCTTAGAATAAAGATATAGCAGGTCCCAATTATCATCTGTCAATAAATTCCTATTACTTATACCTTTATTACCTACAGTTGTCATAACCAAGTCTTCCCCTTCAATGTGATACGCAAGATGCCTTTCTTCACCTTCCTCACTAACGAACATATCATAGATATCAAAGGATGGATTATACCTCATTTCCGAATCATAATGAATCCAAGCATGCTCAACTAGGTGGAAGTAAAACCTCCTTAGGAGTAGAGTCAATAGCCGAATCAGCAATAGTAGGGGCCTCGGAGGAGATAGCAGTGGACGATTTAAGAACAAGAGACGCATCCTAATCTACTATAGTAGTTGAAGCCTTAATAGGAACTGTATCAATAGGAGCCGTAACAGCTGGATCAGCATTAGTAGGAAGAGAAATAGAGATGATAGGAGGAGCTCGAACCTTGGGCTTAGGAA
Organism: Allium fistulosum; assembly: GCA_030737815.1. Classification (NCBI taxonomy): domain Eukaryota; kingdom Viridiplantae; phylum Streptophyta; class Magnoliopsida; order Asparagales; family Amaryllidaceae; genus Allium; species Allium fistulosum. Next base: position 295,769,387 of record CM060906.1, on the reverse strand, counting down.
TTCACTTCAAGACTGGCCTAGGGAGAGGGATCTTGACAGAAGGAGGCTGGAAGACAGTAACAGGACCAGATAGGCAGGAGTCCATATAATGACCAAAAGGTTGACAAGATGAACAAATATCGAGATGTCGGCTATAGTGAACATTGGCATCCACATCATGCCCTTCGGCTAATCTCAGTTTCAATTTAGTTGGCAAAGGCTTCAAAGCAGTAATCTCAATTAAAGCTCCGGCATACCTCAAGCACTTTCGTTCTACTGTACTTGAATCAAAGCATCGAAGATTGCTAATAAGACAAGCCAACCAATTCAAAACAATTAAAGGTTGCAGGACAGATGGAATGTGAGTGAAAGTGGCCCATACCTGGATAGAGAGGACTTGTTCCCTAGCCTTGTCAATCGTCAAGCTCCAAGGAGTGATAATAAAGGGTTTCCCTACAATGATCGATGGATCCGCCTCAAGAACACGAAGCTTATCATCTCTATTTGAGAAATTAAGATAGTACGTGGTATCAATATACTGAACATGAAGCCTACCTCTTAATTTCCATAAAGAATTGCAATGGTCACAGACGTCTTTATAAGGTGGGGATGAATCCAAGAAAAAACCAACCAAGTAATCGGACCAGTAATCAAAACCCACTTGGAGAACATCAGACGGAGCAACCAGCACACCATCATAATCCAAAGTGTCAAAAGATCATGGAATGAAAGCTCCAGCATTCTTAGGTAAGGACTTAAACAAGGACGACCAATTATTCACCTTAGCAGAAGACAGAGAAGATTCAGTACAATCATTAACATGAGAAGGCCTCGATGCTAAAGGAGATAAACCGGCTAGAGAAAACAGAGACTGAGTAATAGTATTGACATTAGAATTCCCACAAACATCTGGGGTGCAATCAACAGAAACATGCTTCACACTGGAATTGGGCTCGGCATCTTCAACCACGCAGTCAACATTGTTCAAACTATCACCAAAAACGGGAAGAACAACCTGAGACCAACAACCATATCCGCTCCAACTAACAAAGGTGATAGAGAGGAATGACCAAGAGATATCACGTAATGGCATTTCTGAAGAAATTATGAGAATGGCTTGGCGTTCATTGCATCCAAAACATATTGGAAATGGACATACGATATGCGTAGGAATGAAAAAAGCACCCATCGCCCAAGAGATATACTAGCAGTTCCTGTAGTGTTGAGAGACACAGGGGACTTTAAAAAGAAAGCAGGATATAATGCTGAAATTAGGAATAGAAATCCTGGGTTGCATGGTTTTGGCTCTAGATCATACGTAGATCATCATAATGATCTCATACATATTTATTTGTTAAACTTATTTAATATTTAAATAAATTTAAACATGCTTACATTATAATTTACTTGATTTAATTCAAGTACGAAGAGCAACATAGTGAGCCTACATCTTGGCAAGTCTAGTATAGAACTCACAAGACCGATTCATTAAATGTATCCATAGCAATAGCTGGGTAGATGATTCTTCCATTGAGTATGTGGTAAGTTATCCATAAAACTTCATTTAAATAATCTTATATATATATATATATATACATACACATATTTATAAAATTATAATGAATATATAAAATGCAAAATAAGTGCAATATTAGGCTAGGGTTGAGGAGCTTCGGAGTAAAGGTGTCGAGATAACCAGAGAAGTGGATGACACATGTTCCAAAGTTATCTCCGAAATAGGGGATCGTGACCTTAACTGCGACAGTGTTCCAAAGTTAATAACTTACACATTCGTTATATACCTATAATGTTAAGAGTGTGTACACACGTGCACACACACAAAAATAACTATATACTTATATATGTGTAGTATAATATATGTATGTATACAGTGGTTATAAATCTCAATAACTATATGTATATATGTGTATTCTATTTGCATGCTTAGTATAATTATTTACCTTAATTCTCATTTTCTACTAGGTGCTACAAATCGTCATTTTAGAAATAAAAATGGTTTTGAGAAAAGAAATGTAATTAAGATAAACAAATATATAAGTTCAATCACTCAATAAATTAAACAAATATATAATTAAATTAAATTATACACTTTATTTTAATAAATTAAACACACACACACTCACACATATATATACATATAACGTTATGTTTCAATAAATTTAAAAAATAAAACAAATGTATAAGTTAAATTATACATTTTGTTTTAATAAATTAAACAAATTTATTTAGTTAAAATATAGATTTTGTAAAATCATCCAATAAATTAAACAAATATACAAGTTAAATCATTCAATAAATTAAACAAATATATAAGTTAAATTTTACGTTTTGTTTTAATAAATTAAACAAATTTTTTTGAGTCAAAATATAGATTAATTAAAATATTTAGCATTTGTTTTGTATGGAAAAGAAAAATAAAACCAAGTCCAATAAGTTTTCTATAACAGTTCAAAACATAATACAATAGTCAGAATAAAATTTTACTTATTATTAACAAACAAATTTGGTTAAAATGTAGAGATCATCATCATTAGTGATGGGAGGTCAAATTTACTGATCTAGAAGAAGAAAACCGACGCTTAAAGTCACATGTCGATAAGTTGGAGAAGAAACTCGGTAAGCTCACCAAGCATTTATGCAACAATCTTCGCATGTGGACAATTATTCTTCAAATGATGATGATGCTGGTGGGGATTAGTTATTATTGCTATTGTTTTGATATTTATGTAGACGCTATTGTTTGGATATTTTTTGTATTGATGGATAAAGTTGTGCATCTTGGATATATTTGACGTCGGATGGATATTCATGATGCTTGCTAGATATTTGTGTATGAACATGTTTCCATTGATGGATATTTGGTTATGTTGATGTTTGTAATGTTGGATATGTATTGCTATATATTGATGTTTGAGTATGCGTGTGAGATATTATCTGTGTATATTAATGTGATCAAATATCTTATATATGAATTTGTGACAGAGGTGAGAAATGCAATAGCAATAGAAATGCTGCAAAAACGATTCAACAATGTCATATGTATGGCGTCAATATATATATATATATATATATATATATATATATATATATATATATATATCCAATTTTGGCATTTTAATTTGACGTCGGTATTGCGTCGGTACAACGTTGACAATGCGTCGATAAACATATTATATAGGTGGTGGCATATCATAGATAGGGCGTCGACAACCAGGGTTCGACATGGCTTCGAAATGACATCAGGAGATAGCATTGGTTTAGTGTCAGTAACTACCCTACAAAAGACTTCACCATGATGTCAGTAAGAAATTTCCGACGCTCTTTTAACCGACGTCGTTTATGGCGTCGACGCAATGTCCGTATTGTGTTTACTGACGCTGCATTGAAGCCATATTGGCATTGGTAAACTCGTGTTTTCTTGTAGTGGTTGCTGCTTCAACTTGTGTGCACCATGCTATTTGACTTGAGTTTTATGAAACGAGTTGCACATAACACCACAATGTGCTACCTTATTTTTGTGGATAATAAGCCAACCACATCACTTGCTAATGACTCTGTGTACCTTTGAATGAAGTTCACATATGGATATACGCACGCTATCATTTTTATGAAGAGCACATTCAAAAAAAAAAAAAAAGATCAATCGAAGTATGCCAATCCAAAAGATCAACCTTGCTCTTCTAAAATTCCCAACAAGTCCTCGTTTGGTAGGAAGCTCATCAATAGTACAATGCTGGGAATCAATTTTATTCAACATTCATTGAATACAAACCAGATCAAACTACTGCATTTTTATAATAAAAAAATTACACAAAATAAAAATGTTTTACAATTTTGGCCGCCCTAAATGGCAGATGGTAAGCGGAGGTCCTAGCCTCCTAGATGATCACCTTTGTGGGTTTACAATAGTCGGACCGTGACGTTTTAACATGCGTTTTGCATATTCCCCGTGTCAGTGGTAAAAATTTAATTTGCCACGCTCCCAATCCAACACCACAATCGACTTTTAGTTGGCGTCCAAATCAGTTAGCAACAGACAAAGTCATTAATGGCAAAAAAAAAAGCGTTGAAATAGTCCAATCGCAAAAGACGAAAAATGATATGGAAATACCATATTATTTGAAATCAATATAAATGCAAATACCTATCATGTGGTATCAAAATGTTAAAATTCAACTGTTTTCGTACGGAGTATGCTTATGATTGAAGAACAAATCAAATCAAATAATCCTTAATATAATGAACCATTGGAGTTTCATACTTGATAAGCTACTTACAAAAAAAAAAAAAAAAAATTGGGTAAGAAAACATTTCATTAAAATACACAACCGTTTCTACTAAAAACCCGATTTTAAAAAAACGCTTACTTTGAGATTTCACGGTATTTACTAAAAAATATGTAAATATTTCCAAAAAACTTAAAAATTAACGAATATTTATAGAGAAATCTGCAAATATTTGAAATTTAAGGACTACAAATATTTGCATTCAGACTTAATTTCTAAAAAGGAACGATTTTTTTTTTTTTACCGAATTTAAAGATAGAATGTAATTGAAAACATGTTTGTGGAAAATGTTTTGAACAATAATTCCGAAAAAAAGGGACTGAATCAAATTTAAGAAAAAAAAAATCAAGGAGACTTAAAATATTAAAAATCGCCCAACATATGTTGGGCATATGGAGCAAAACATGTTGAGATTGATGCTAGATATATCACGCATAACACATTTATGTTTGTTTGTATATATAACAACTGCACAAGGCATAAGTCTAACGATGTACTATATACGTTTAATATTACACCACTTGTGTAATACTACTGTGGAAACTAATATCTCTATACTTCTAGTTGTATATAAACACATGATTCTCATTTATATATTAATCTATGAAGCATGATTGACTTAATGGAGTAGTGCTAATTACTGGAGATTCTCTTTCTGATGGTATTTGCACTCACTCCCATTTTATCAAATAAGTGAGTACTTTTCATTATGTGAAAATATGGGACATATTCCCTAGAATCAAACTTAATACACAAAACATCATTCTAAAAAAAGTAATATAAATTACATTCATATTTTTAAATACTAAAATTTTCTTCTCTATAATACATCTCTTCTCCATTGCAACAATGTTGATTCTTCATATGTGGATATTATTTTCACATCCATAATTAAAATTTGCACCCCGTTAATTATCAATCTTTAAAATGCAATAACTTTTTGTAGAAACGACGGATTAACAAATCGTTTTCACCATTAAATCACAAATTTTATTATTTTTCTAATGAGTGACATTGTGCATATTTAAAAACAACGACAAGACAAGTTATTCGCGGATCCAACTCCGCGCTGAGTTGGTGGGGGCTTACAAATTTTCTGCAATTATATGGTATGATTGCAGACAATTCAGCATTTATATAAAATAAGTGTAGAAATGTCTGCAATTATACGCAATAATTGCAGAAATGTCTGCAATTATATAATATGATTGCAGACAATTCAACAATTATATGCAATTGTTGCAGAAAAGTCTACAATTATATGGTATAGTTGCACTTTTATGTGATTACTTGGAATAATTGCATAGTTTTCTGCAATTATTCGATATAATTGCATAAAAGTATGCACTTATATGGAATAACTGCTGAAAAATCTGCAATTTTTAAGAATATTTGTAGACATTGGTGCAAATATTTGGAATAATTGCAGAATAGTCACCAAATATTGAAATTTTTTGCATATAAATATGCATTTCTGTAGGAATTTTTCTCTACAATTATTAATTTCAAATTCAGCAAATATTCATAATATTTGCAGCTCCATCATATATTATTTCATTGGGAAGATGAATTTTATCTTCATAATTAAGAATACATGCATAAAAACTGCATTTATGAGAATACTTGCAAATATGTGCATTAAAAACTGCAATTACTGAGAATACATGCATAAAAATCTATAAATATTCCAATTTTTGCAATTTTTCTGCAAGTATTCTCAATATTTGCAGAAAATATGCAAATATAGAGAATACTTACATAAAAAACTTCAAATATTGTCAATTTTTGCATTAAAAAATCTAATGCAAATATTATGAATATTTTTACTTTTTTCTGCAAATATTATGAATAATTGCAGTTATGGCTGTAGTTATTTTTAATAATTGCAGAAAAATATGCAAAATTTGAGAATATTTGTTTATAATACTGCAAATATGTTCGGTATTTTTGCAAAAAAATATAATAATATATGTTGAAGGTGCAAGAGTTTTTTTAGCAAGTATTCATAATTTTTACTTTCTTATGCCATTATTTTTTTTATTTTTTGAAATGATACTATATATACAACATGTCATTGGGACAACATATCACATGTCAATAAACGTTCGAATCACGCTACGCAAGTTTCGAACTTGTGGCCTTCCGCACCAAAGCCGAATCACTTAACCACTTAGACAATGGTGCTTGTCCTTATGCCATTATTATGAACACTTGCGAATATTACTGCAATTATTCTAAATAATTGCAGAAAAATCAGCAAATATCGTGAATTTTTGCTTACAATACTGCAAATATGTACAATTTTTGCAGTAAAACATGTAATAATATATGTTGGAGCTGTAAGAGTGTTTTATCAAATAATCAAAAATTTTCTTGCAAATTTTCTATGTATTTCCAACTAAAATTGCAAATATTACGAATATTTACAGGAAAAAAACTGCAAATATTATTAATATTTACAATTTTATGTGCAAATATTTACAATTGTTGCTGATATATTATAATTTTTTTAATTTTATGAAGAATGAATTCGTTTTCTTACAAATTATTGTTTTCTTTTGCTATTTCAATTTTATTGTTTGATTTTGATGTTCTAATTGATTATACTTTCCATTATTTGGTTTCAGATTCTTCTCGATTAATTAAAATGAGTATTTGGTTTCGTTTTTCTTTTAAATCAATCTTCTAGTTACCTTGATTTCAGTTTAGTCACTAGATTATGATTAGATTTTGTTTATTGATTTCATTTTCGCAGGAACGATGAAGTGGAGAGAGAAATTACAACGGGATGGTATTTTTGTCTTTTAGATGGTCGGATTTTAAAAACAGGGACCGAAAACTTATTAAAAAAAGGGAGGGATATTTTGTATATTTGCAAACTTATCAGGGATGTATGCCAAACATACCCTTTCATTATAGCAAGTTCTCCCCTAGGATAAAATAATGTTGGAAAATTTAAGGACCTACTTGATTTTATGTTGTGTTTTGCGTTTTCAATATTCATAACAAAATATGAGGATAACAGAAGAAAAAAATTAAATTTTAGGTCATTACGGCGACGACGGAGGGAATGAAGGGATGACGGATGAGATGAATTGTTTTTCATTTTTTTGTTATTTCTCAAAACACGAAAAACAAAATAAATTTGTTTTCTATTTTATATATTAATACAATTTTCCAAAGTGGTTGTTTTTCAAAAATACATGTGTCGTGTGTACGTTTTTTAGACGAAAACACAAAACTAAAAAGGCAAACCAAACGGGGTCTAATTTTTTCGATCGATTCCATTTGTAGTAACCAAATCAGTTTCGTACCGTTTCTTTATAGCTTAAGTTAAAAGAACTTTGATTTTATATGTCTTCGGAAAATTTGCAAGGAAGAAAAATAACAAATTTTCATTCTAAGCCTCCAAAATTTTTGAATTTTAGACCATGTTCGAAATTTATTATGAAAATAGACCTCTTTTCTGTTATAGTATTTTTGTACATCCATTCTCAAAATTGAGATATAAAACTTATAAAAAATATGTTTGTGCACTTTGAATTTGCATAAAAACTAAAAAAGAATTCTTCCTCGTTTTCAAAATGCACAAATATAAAATGCAGATCTATTTTAATAAGTTTCGAATGAGACAAAAACCTAAAATAAGTTTTGTGTATTAATTGAATGCGAATGAGGACTATTTAAGGCACACAGGAGATGCATCCATTTTCGAAAAAACACGACCATTCCTATGAGTCGTATTAAAAAGTTGCAACTATCACATGCATGTCAATTGACATGACACTTGAGGCATAGATTTAGACACTTAAGGCATAAACCTGGATGTTGACGCCAAAACGTTACAGACGAAAATGGAACCAACATCTAAATATCACCCAAATATCAGATGAAAACATAAAAATGTAGATAAATGTTGCATGGAATCAAGTACAACGGCTAAATTAGTTGATCTTCAACCCCCTTATCAATCAATGACTACAAGTCGGGCGAAAATATGCCCGGGTTTGTTGATTTAGACAGTGATTCCAATGATGGCATGAAGCCTAGGACTAGGATTTTAGAATCCCTATTACTGTTCTTAAAGAACCCAGAAAAGATTTCCCTACCAAGGTCATGTTGATAAGGGCATTTGAGTCTCCTACTTGGGGATCGGATGGTTCAACTATGGTATCCTTTAAGGACGACCCCTACCAGAGCCAAACAGCAAGCTGAAGTGATTGAGATGCACATGAATTTGAAAGGTTAGCTTCCGTCCTTCACTGGAACCAAATCCAGCTGTCAGCACAGGGATCATTGTTGACTCTCTCCCTAACCCAAGGGAGAACTCATAGCGGATAGATAGTCGCGATCGGAAGCATGATGGATTCAAAATCCGATGGAGGAGCTAAGGTCGAAGCACCGACTATAGCTACAAAAGACAAACGTTCAATACTACGTTGAAAATATCAGACCTCATCCTGAGCGATCCGCGCTACTTATGTAAACAAGCATTGTAATTGTTATAAAAAGTAATAGTACAATGAACTAGATGTAGAGATATTAGACGACCCGTACCAATCATCAAAAACACTACTCAATGCAGATTGACTTCTCAGCCCAAACTGGACGTCGGGATATCAGATTGTCCAAATCAGTTATCAAAACAGAGCTTCTTATAATGCATCTAGGCTTCTTAACCAAACTGGTCATAGGGTTATTAGATGGCTAGAACCAATATAACACCCCTCTATGTTAGAGTTTCTAACATATCACATTGGACGTACGGATGCTAGACAAGCAAAACCAGTACAAAAAATCATGCACATGCGAGAGTTGTAAACACGCGACCCGACTTCATAGTCAAACATTCGTCTTCCCCAAACTAGTAGGGCAAACCGTGCTAAGAGCACGAACTGAACTCGCCTTTGAAAAAGAGGGCCAGGTCATGCCCCATATGCAACAAAATACGCCTGTTATAATCTCAGTTCAGCATTCATGAATTGCACAAGATATCGAGTCAGAAATGACAAAGAAAGATGATGCACGGAATGTAACGCAACTCACAAATCAGGTGCAATTCCAGAAATTCAAGCTTGCTAGGTAAAAAATCAGCAACTAAAAACTTACTCAAGTTAATTTAGTTCTATTTCTACTGGCCAAAGATTTTGTGTATAATTCAACATGCCTACGCTTACTTTGCAAGCGAAAATGGATAAAAACAATCACAACACAAATTATACTAAATTCAAAGAGCTATACTTCATAACAAAACAAAAGGCTATGCTAAGAATCTGACTTAGGCTCAGAAGAATAGTTAGATATGATCGTTATGCGACGGATGATCTACGACTGCGTGACTTCGAACGGCCCATCAAGGGAAAATAGAAAGCGAATCATCCAATTCGGTAATAGTGACTGATGAGCGAACGGAGAAATATAGCCATGAGTAGTACCATGGTAAACCATACGTGGGTCATAATAGGCACCAGCCCAATGGTAGCCGCAATCCCGTGGATCAATATTCATAATCTGCACAGTCGTATAAGAAAGTCAGATCAAGTTCGGGTAAAAAATATATGAAAACATCGATTGCTCGCCTCCTACCGATTTCTGCCATTACCTTATTTACTTTTTTTCATCATCGAGTTTCCCTAACAAGGAAGCCATATCCATCCCACCTCGAAAAACAGCAATGGAGTCCAGGCGAGCTTCGCATTTTAAGTTGAAAATCTTACTTTCAAGGGCATTCACACGCCCATGGCCACTCCTTTAATTCTTTCAGTCTCACCAAGTATTCCTAGAGAAGGGACTAAAAAGCTCTTCTGCAGTAGAGATGAAGGGTGAAATCCAAGCATTCGGTGTGCCCAATTCTTTCTTATAATGATCCTCCAGTTCATTGAATTTGGCTTTAGAATAATTTTTCAAGTCATTCTTCCACTTTGAAACTACATCCGGGTTAGCCAGGAGGGAGGCACGGGGGCATCACCTAGTTTAGAGTATGTGCCACTGGTTAAGCTTGAAGAAGGAGTGTCTTCCGTGCTATTGTGCCTTGCGATCTGCCCATCTAGCTCTTCAACTTTACGTTTCAAAGCTTTAACATCGTTTGTGTGTACAACTTCGTATATCCTTTTGGCATCCTTCAGTAAACTTTCCAGTTCTGCAATTTTGGCCATGGTAGAATCTAGCCTCTCTTTAAGGGCGGCTGCCTCCGAATGCTGATCATGAAGAGCCGACCAAAAGTTACATAAGTCCATTTAAACCAGAATTAAATAATAATATAAATAAGCAAGGTAAGAACATTGAAAGTCCACAAACTTTGTAGGAAAATATTAATTCGGTAAACATATGAACAACTCCAATAAACCACGTCAAGTATTGTAAGGTTATACAAAATCATCCCCTACCCAAAGTTTTCGACAATTAAACAGTAATATGATGTCTAAGGAGCATTAGGTAAAGGTGGGGCTATGCCAGCAGGACCCGAAAAGGTCCTGCGGGGATCATAATATGCTCCTGCCTAGTGGTTAGTGGGTTGTTCGACGGCGGCGTCGAAGTCCACTTTGTTGTTTAGAAAATTCTGATGAAGCGTGGGGTAGAAGAACTCTAGAATGTCCCGAGCATGTTGTAGTGAAGCATCTGCCCTCTTACCTATGATCTTCTCTTGCTTAAGTTTTGTTGAGTAGGAGACAATCTTTCCCTGAGCAACCCGTTGGGAATCCTCAACCTCATGTACCTTTAATACAGCTATTCTCTTTGTGTCCTCTAGAGTTTCAATTAACCGAGGTCTTGCCTTTCTGGTTTGTCTTCCAAAGCCACTAAATAGCTTATGGATATCAGTTTTCCGCCCCGCATGTCAAGGACGAGAAGGCCAAGAACCTATAGGGAGGGCAGAAACTGTGCCCGAGCAAGGCATCGCAGCTGTCTTCTTGTAGTCAACAGCCTCTTTCTCACTAATTAGACGTGCAATCTCCTCGGACATGTCCTCCACCTATTTCTTGTACCATGCAATCTCATTTTTATACCATAGAGCTCTTTACCCTCCTTTAAAGCCTGCTCTATCCCTTCCAACTTTGATGCGACATCTTCGAACCATGCGCGTAGTTTTTTGTTACCATCATACTGGTCTCAAGTGCATCCTTGACCTTCTGGAGCTCCTCATGGGAAAACCTCAACTTTATTTCAAGCCATTCCTTCTCGTCCCTAAGTTGCACAATCTCCTTCTTAGGGGTATCAAATGCATCCTCCACCTCAACCCCGAGGTCAATCGCATTAGAACCTTTAAGGTCAGGGGCCCCTTGACCACTGGCATCATTAGTGTAGAGCAGAATATTGTGAGAACCAACTTAATCAATAGTAAAATATAACTTAATCAAAATAAAACAGATAAAGTCTTAACATTGAGAATCCATCATTTGTTACTTTATTTCTACATGCACTTAAGGTTCATGCGTAAAATAACAAGGGTATGGATAGCTCAGTTGTAACAACCCGTCCTTCGTAATACCCAAAAGCCATCATCCCATATCAACGACTAACTTCTGAATACCACAAAAGATAGATTGTCAGGGTAAAATTAAAATGAAACTCTAAACCAAGACATCGATAAGATCTTACAATGGAATGGTAACATATAATATACTGAATATACATAAACATAATAGGATGATAATATATAAGAGAACGCACCAGCAAGAGCAACTGATAAATAAATATCAATACAGAAAGTTAGAATACATTAACTCCCAACAACACAGAGTTTTGAAGAAATATCTATACAAGTAACAAATCGACAATGTACTACTAAAATATCAAGTATACATATCTAAAATATCGATGCCACACCTCCAAAATGACCCAGCTCCGCATCCTGATATTGTATCCCCAAAAGCAGCTGATTCAAAACTACTTAATCGAGCACCTAAGAGTTGTCATGACATAAACAGACAAAGACAAAACATGGACCAGACTTAAAGCTTGATGTGAAGGGAACTATCTCAAAATACTATATATTAAGACTACATACAAATAAACATGAAACTACTAAGGTCCAACTAGTCCTCTCCACGAACGTGGCTTAGGGGTAATCCAGACTATCCATAAACAAGTAAAGTAAACCTGTTTCAAAATGGTAAGAAACCACACCATTATCTACTCTTCTCCTGCATCCAACAAGTTAGCACATTTATAATATCATGCTACACTAAATGATAAAACTATCGTATACAAAATAATATGACACCACTCGTGACTCAACTATTACACACATTAGGCTAATAGGCTAGGGATATCCTAGTAAGGCCAAAATCCACCAAGTATGGCCACTAATATAAGACCAATACTTACGACGCTCCTAGCTCATCATCCACCACCTAAGAATCGTATTGAACCGGAATGATATATACACGTGCCCAACCGCTACCATTTGTTTATCATGAGAACAGAATAACATGTACGTCCCAGCCTATAACCCTTGCTATAACGTAGGCCGAGGTATAGCTGTTGTACTGAGATAGAATGTCCCATATCCTCGAATCGCTACTGCCCGAAGACGTGCAAATGAAATAAAAGCCTCTTATGCTACAAATGGTCTATAATTATGAAATCCCAAGGCCAAGGCCATGGGAAACAGACTCATACCATGTACGCAATATTATATGGAATCATATATCGTAATACTTTAGTCGTCACGTCTCAAAATCACCAGAGACTCCATAAAAATTACCAAACAAACCCAAATTATCATCCATAGTCAACTACGACCTCAATGCAATCTTTCTTCTTCAGTCTTTTGGTCCATCTAAAAGTCCACGATTTCAAAAAACGTGTTGGAGCGGTTCCCATATGGCCTACAAAATCAACGCACTTCAAATCCTACAAAAATTCCCTAGATAGTATCCCTTGAAAAATGATGAAGACTAGTCCAAACAACATCTCAATCTGAGTTCGTATGAAAAAGGTATCGTGTTTTGAAATTTCGATAGATCAATCGACAAAATTGAAACAGCAAATAGTCAAATGTCTGAAACGCAACTCAGATGTCGAATTCCAAGGTCAAACGTCTGAATGGTGTTTCAAACATTTAAAAACCCTTGAGAATGTACTAATTCTTCTCTGTTTGCCCCCAGGACTCATCCAGACATCAGGATACTAAATTCAGATGTCTGGAAACCCATTGTAGGAAAAAGTTACCTTCAAACGTCAATAACTTTCAATCTGTAGGTCCAAACGTCACATCATTTCTTCCGTTTCTTCGCCCGATGATCCACCTTGCTTCTAAAACCTGCCTTCGCCGCACTAGACCTCCTCCGGGGTTCATAGGTTGATGTTTTGGAAGTGGTTCCTTATGTGTTTGAAAGCTGACTTCGACACGAAATCCACTCTTTTCAGGCGTAGAGTTCAACGACTGAATATAGCGATCCGGCTTACTCTAATCACGCCAAAATGACATACCGGACCTCTTTTCCTTGTGCGTAGCACATACGTATGTCGATAGACTCATTCGTGCACCCCTATGCACACACGTTCAAGAAAACACACATTAACTTCACAATTCACATTTTGGACTTCACTGGAGCGTTGCTTGACCCCGCGTACTCTCATGCAACATAGCGCACACGATGGTCGCTATAGCTATGTTAAATGCCCACAATGAACTTGTATTCAATAATATTTTTATATAATCAAACAGTTGCATATCTATATAAACAAACAATCACATAACAATTCTGACTACAATACACACATAGTTTTGGTTGTTGTATAACTTTAAATACACGTATATGTATACTCGTCCATACTCATATACATACACATATATCTAAATAAGTAATTCATTTATTACTTAATTAAATCTTACTTTTATTTACTAAATCTTTTCAATAAAAGTATAATATGGTTTCATACTATTTTATAAAATCTTACATCTATTTTGTAAAATATATCGTTAGCTTATACATCAATTTTAAGTCTTTAAACATTTAGGTGGTGTTTGGTTTAAAAATAAATTTTGTGTTTTCGGTTTTCAATATGTATCTCAAATGTAAGAAGAATGGAGGGACGACGGAAGGGATGAAAGAAAGACAGGTGAAAGGATGAAGGAGATAGAGGAACGATGGAAGAATGGATTGTTTCACGTGGTTGTGTTATTTCAAAAAAAGTTGTTTTCTATTTTGTATGTTAACTTCGTTTCTAAATTAGTCGTTTTCGACAATATAAATGCGTCGTGTGCATTTTTGTATGGATGAAAACCCAAAACTAAAAATAACAAACCAAACAATACCTTAATTTCCTAATTTGAAATTAAGTATACTTCATATTACTATTTTATAAAATATCATATCATTTTATAAAATACCTTGTTTACTTATAAATATCATTCTTCCACATAAACAATATTTATAAATACTGATTAAGCATTATTTGCCCTCTAATCACTTTAATAATAAGTATATAGTTCAAAACATGCTTAATTAGTTTACTAACTTTTCTAAAACCATTTCAATTTGTTTATTATAGTCAACTAATGACATGCCCTTAGTTATAACATGTAATTAGTCTCTAATCTATCATCGTATCACTTATAAATATTAAATTAACCTAAAATTAATTTCTTAGGTTACTAACTATTTTCAAAATAGTTATTGACATCTTAAACCAATAACAAGCTAACGTAATCATGTTTTTAACACAAATATAAGGCAAAATCAACTCAAGCAATCTTTAAATCGCTTCATATAATTCTATAATCATCAATAGTAATAAAATATGAAGTATAACACATAAATTCGTAGGGGGAGAATCATCCCACTCACCTTACTTAAACCCAAGCCAAACTCTAATCACCAAAAACCCAATTCTTGCTTTCTTTAAATTTTGAAATGCACACCAGTACTCTGATTCAAGCCAAATCCGTTGTGAGTTATGTAGAGGATTGGAAGAGAGGAATTATGGTGATTTTTATATGATTTAGGAAATTTATTTAATGGTTTTAGGGTTTGGGAATTAGGAGTAGATTAAGGGGTAACTAGGAGGACATTGGAGAAGAGGAGGAGAAATGAAAGTGGAATGATAAATGAGTGAAGAGCGTAGCTAAATATTAGCAAAGTTAGAGGCAAGCTAGTGGGCTTAGCCTAATTCACTTCATTTGGCATTACACATCTCCGGAATTTATCGATTTCAAACGCAGTCAACTTTATACTCATTTTATTCAAGTCGAAAAAGCAAACTCAACTACAGGGGTATCGAGTCCCAATTCGCTCGTTTGTAAAAGTCGAGTATAAAAGGTGTTTCGTTGCTTAATGATTAAATATTTAAATTAATCATTTAAATATTCGGTCGTTAAAATTGCAGGGTGTTACATTCTCCCTTACCTAAAAGAACTTCATTCCCAAAATTCCCATGAGTACGAGAAAGTAGCAAGATTGACCAAACTTCCCGAATCTCGGTTTCGTAAAATTCCGACAGTACCTTCCCTTATGCCATCAACTGATCAACATTACAGAAACTTCCAATTAGAATGCATCACACACTAGTAAATATGCGAAAACCTACGTCATCCCACATTTTCTAAAAATTCGTACCTCTCTTAAGAAAGCTTCTCACTATTTAAATGCCAATCAAAGATAATAAGCATTTAAGTAGCTATACATTAGCTCTTAAGTACCTAGTTGTACTATGCAAAGAGGATTGTGCACAATAAAACACAGAATTCGATCATGTATAACCTTAGTGTAGTAACCGATACAACTATAATCATACATGACAATCCATTAAAGAGTAAGCTCAAGTGAGTCAACATCAAAATATATCACAGAAGTTGAGTCACGTCAAAAGGCAATCGACTCGTAGAGATCCCATCTCGACCAACAGTGGGCATGGATGATATGCGATCTATTTAGGACAGCTATCGTTATCACTCTCCGAACATACTTTAATTATGAAATTATAACTACCATAGTGACAACATAGGATAAGGTCTCACTAAATCTAATCAATATCTAATCATATGCACTTAATCGAACCTATAGTCCTAACTCGCATGCCAAAGACCAACTGCAATAAAATTGAGCCCAAAATCCCAACTCGTTATCGCCGAAAATATACATGACTCGCTATTGAGGAATTATATGTCTCAGTCCACTATCATCAAATCATAAGCGACCCGCTATTGAGAAACATAATATCTCAGCCCACTGTCGCCAAGATTGTGATTACCATATAGGAAATCAAACACTCACTCCGAGCATCAATCAATCAATGACTATAAACGGTAATTAATCATTAAACAATAGCCGATAATGATAGGCAACAAAACTAGCATATAGACTATCAAACATGCAAGCAAGTAACAAAATCAACAATAATCAAAATTATCCAATAACAAAATCAAACACAACAAACAACATCAAACAGTAGCAAGCAAACATGAGCAATGGAAAATAACAACAAGCAACAACAATCATCAACAATCAACAATAAACAATCAACATACAAAACAATGGATACTTCAGAAAGAGTCTATACTGACATGCTCGGCAACAAATCAATAGTTAAACGCACATGTCAAACCATAAACTCTCATGAGTTTGTTTAACTTTCAAAAGGAATAAATGCCTAAGTGGTGTAACCTCTTTCAGGAATATAACACTCGAAAGACTATTGCACCTCCTGGTATGGAAAGGGAAACCTATATGATATGTATGATCATCGAGTCTCGAAACTCTTGAATAAATCCAGCAATCAATGCCTTAACTCTCCTTTTCTTCCGAACCGAATTCATTCTCCAAAGGACAAAATTATAATAATTAAATTATAATAAAATGAAGATCTCAATTTCTTGGGTTTGCTCGGGTTCAAAATCACCTCGATCGCACAACGTTAATAAGGATGATATAGTAAGTGCACCACGATGCTCGCCTACGCAAGTATCATCTCGTGACTTAGAAGATTATCTGAATCACCATAAAACTAGTCAAGAAATCTTTCTCCAAATATCCCACGCAACAATATTATACTACACTAAAAGTTTAAAATAACCAAAGATCATCCCAAATGACACGATGTCCATTCCAAGCCTTCATTTGATCGTAATATTTCTTTGTTAAATTAGATTGGCCACCTGACTCTATCCATGCAAACTCTGATCCGATTCCTTGAACAAACCACTGAAATCTCCTTGCATGACTAAGGGCATGTTTCAGAAATCTCTCAATCATCTTAAGAATCTGCTCGTCTATCAGAACCAAGTGAAAAACCCTTTCCTAACTAGTGTAAATCACCTAGAAACTCAACTATAGGCTAAGAACTGACATGTAAATGGATCAATATTTAGAAAATGTTCCTTTCGACACATTGGATTACTCCCATCACCTGAGGTTTACTGGCACAAAGAAAACAATTATAACACGAACGACTCTAGGAAAACGTCTATAAGTCGTCCGCTCGGTCACTACTCATTGCTGGGCATCTACTGAACCCTACGTGGATATAAATCCAAGTCACACTTCATTGACTAAACCCACTCAACTTGAAAGCTCGTGCATCAAGTTCGAATGGTAATACTCTTGGTCGTTTCACCTCCGCTTTGCAACTATGGTTCTCGTTAAAGGTTTATCTCTATCGAAGAACTTACCTTCTATGAAAGGTGTCAAGTTTAGCCTATCTACAAAGTAACTAGCAAAGATAGAATATATTGCTCAAGTGTCGGAAGGAACAGAAGCGAGTTCCCAAAAATAGAGCATACCTCACTACATAAGCTCCTTTCGTTTCTCCCTAGCCATATCCTGCTAGGACCCGGTATCGCCTATAAGGCACAAGTCATCAATCACTTACTCACCCTTCATTTATGTAGGACAGTCCTTCAAGTGATCAAGCCAATCGCAATTGAAGCATTTATACTTCATTTTAGCTGGATGAAATTTCATAGTGAAATGCCTCATATGTGTTAGTCCTTGAAAAGTTGGTTTTGATGACAACAACCTTAGAATAAGATTATAAAATATAAATACTAACATTACTGTTTAGATATATATGTATATGCATGATATATATACAAGTACCAAAGAATGAAGACTGTACAGTATAGAGATTCAAGAACTGATGAACTCAAGATCGAAGATATCAAGATTCAAGACTCATGAGTATCAAGATTATCAAGAGTTCAAGGTTTTAAGTAATTTAGTTAGGAATTTTGTTAAAACTCCTAGAAAAGCACTGACATCTTAAAATCCATTTTATTCGTGGAATGGAATCCACTTCGAGCCCGTTAAAGGGATGGAACCCTAAGTAATATGGAACTTACGAAAAATCTAGTGGAACATTGTTTTGTATCCACTAACTTTTATTCAAATGTTTTACAAAATTATATTTTGTTTTCAAAATGATTTCAAAATCTTCCTTTTTAAATCAAAAACATCTATCCTGGTTTTAAAATAATTTTAGCCTCAAAATAATCTTTATTTTCAATATCAAATTATCCTTGGTTTTAAACTATCTTTTAGTTATAATATATTTAACTTTTAATATTTATACTTAGATTTAAATATAAAATTATAGTAAAATTTTATATATACCAAAATATTATTCTCTATACTTATTTATGTATTTTAACTATAGTTAAGTATATTTATAAAGTTTAAAATAGTTTTAATACAAGATAGAAGTTATTTTCAAAGAAAAACAAATTACCAAAAATAACTTAGGCTTGTCGACAACCCCAAGGACCCCTTGTCGACAAGGTGACAGTTTATTTCAAAAGTTTGAATTTCAAAGGAAGTGTCTATTCATCATATCCTTTCACGAATGGACATGGCTGTTGTTCTACTATAAATAGGGGCTGTTTTAAATGAATTTACATTCATATTTTCTCTGATTTCACTCCTTTTCTTCTTCCGCATTTCTTTATATACATTTTTACCATTACTCTGCCGAAATCACCATTGAATCTAACTAGATCATCTCTGGTTTGATTCTCTATCACTATCTCAACAAGATCCCAGTGCTATTCAGAGTTATAGACTTCTTTGTATTCAATCGAGCGAGAAAAGGTGTGATTGTAGCCTGGAAAATCAATTGGGTGAACTTGTTGCCGGTAAAATCAAGTATCTCTACCCAGAGGATTGTGAATCTGGAGCGGTGTACCTCGTGGCCTTGAAATCGAGGGTGTAATTGTAAGAATTGATTTTAAAAGGAAATCTGTACTTGTGTTGCATGACTGGATGTAGAGTAACTCCGAACCAGTATAAAATCCGATGTGTTCTTTCCTTTATTGCTTTTACTTTATATCTGCATCTGTGTTTGATTCTGTGATCATATCTGTGTCTGAATATTGCATACATTTGTGTTCAAATTAATATAAACTCAAAAAGAATTAGTAATTCCTTAAAACACTATTCACCCCCCTCTAGTGTTAATTCTAGCCTTAAGATCCATAATCCGCATTTCTCACAATATACTATGGAAGTGACATACTAGGCCAAGTTCTTCTTCGCCTAAGTTCGATCTTTCCTTGTATCTTGGCCTTTGCGTGTCAGTTCGATCTTCAGTTTGCTTCTCCACTTTCGCTACATCAAATGGTATCTCATGGGTGTTCTCACAGAGGAGAACCATCCCACGAGTCATTCAAAAGTGGCCGCTAACAAGGATAAGGCTAATAAACGAATTCACAACCGATGCTTTAAGATCCAAGGCAGATCTCTTTGCCCATAACAACCGAGTATTGACCATCTCAGTCCCTAAAAAAAGGTTAAATTGATCAAAACTCCCTCACCGAAGCTGCCCTGCTCAAAATGGATGGAATGCTCAAACTACATGCCCTTCTCGATCTCAAAAATGAACAGAGAACCAAAGCGACACCTGACTTAATTCCAAATCATGGACCTACTCTCAGCTACCCAAACACCATATCCTACTCAACTAAAGTCTCCCCTCTTTAAATGATGAGAAGTAATCTTCTTTATGAGGACTTCTCTAGACCTATATCGATGGAAGCCCTCTCATGCATATGTCAAAGGCCATGTCTCAACAATAGTCTCAGGACTCAAATATGGCTTCCCTCCAAGGCTAAGGAAATTATGGCACTACTTCGAAGAGTCTAAAGCTAGTGGAGATAAAAATACCGGTGCCTCAAGGGCCACACCACCTTTGATGCCAACCGCATCCGTTGGAAATACTCACGGGCGATGGAGCATCCTTCGCGGTGACTAAATAGTCTCTGAAGTAATCAGACATCTCAGACTGCCTATCCACAGTCGATTATGCACTTTGTCTACTCATAATGATTGCCAAATGAAGATACCTTAGCAACTAGCGATAGAAATAAATAGAAGTCCAAAAGACAAGTGGTGTACGCAGTATAATATAGTAGAAAAATACAAGTACGCACTCACTACATATCTCTTTTTATCGGACTAATTAACTCAAGGTATGCTTGGTACAAGTGTTGAGCCTAAGATCTGATACCAACTATAACAACCTGTCCTTCGCAATACTCAAAAGTCATCGTCTTATATCAATGACTGACTTTCAAATACCATAAAAAGAAGATTGTCAGTGTAAAATTAGAACAAAACACTAACCAAGACATCGATAAGATCTCATAATGGAATGATAACATATAATATACTGAATATACATGAACAAAATAGGATGAAAATATATAAAATACCACACTAGCGGAAGTAATTGATAAACAAATATCAATACAGAAAGTCAGAATACATCATCTCCCAACAATACGAAGTTTTGAAGAAATATCTTATATAACCGGTCTCGTATACAACTAACAAGTCTACCATGTACTACTAAAATTTCAAGTATACATATCTAAATTATTGATGCCACGCCTCTAAAATGATACAAGTCCGCATCCTGATAGCATATCCCCAAAAGCAGTCGATTCTTAAACTACTTAATCAAGTACCCGAGAGTTGTTATGACATAAACAACAAAAACAAAACGCCGGTCAGAGTTAAAGCCTGGTGTGGGAGGAACTATACTTTATATTAAGACTATATACAAATAAACAACAAACTTCTAAGATCCAGCCAGTCCTCCCCACAAACGTGGCTTAAGGGTAACTCAGACTTTCCATTAATTAGTAAAGTAAACCTATCTCAAAATGATAGGAAACCATATCATAACCTGCTCTTCTCCTACATCCAACAAGTTAGAACATTTATAATATCGTGCTACACTAAATGATAAAACTATCGTATACAAAACAATACGATGCCAATCATGACTCAACCGTCATACACACTAGGCTAGTGGGCAACGGGTGTTCCGATAAGGTCAAAACCTGCCAAGTATGACCACTAATATAAGACCAATACTTACGATGCTCCTAGCGCATTGTTCACCACCTAAGAATTGTATCGAACCGGAATCGATATATACACGTGCCTAACCACTACCATTTGTTTATCATGAGAACAAAATGACAAGTACATCCTAGCCTATAACCCGAGGTCTATAAATGCAATACCGAGATAGAACGTTTCCTATCCCCAAATCATCGCCGCTTGAAGACGCACAAATGAAACAACAACCGCTCATGCTATAAATGGTCTATAAGTATGAAATCCCAAACCCAAGGCCGTGGGAAACAGACTCAAATTGTGTACGGAATATCGTATGGAATCGTATATCGTAATACTCTAGTCGTCACATCTAAAAATCATCGGATGGCTCTATAAAAGTTACCATACAAACCCAAATTATCTTACATAGTCAACTATGACTCAATGCAATCTTTCTTCTTCGATTCACCCTTCTGATCTATTTAAAAGTTCATGATTTTGGAACTTGTGTTGGAGTGGGTCCCATATGGGCTCCAAAATCAAAGTCCTTCAAAGACTACTAAAATTTCCAAGGTAGTATCCCTTAAAAAATGATGAAAACTTGTCCAAACCATGTCTCAATTAGAGTTCGTAAGCAAAAGATATCGCATTTTGAAATTTTGATTGATCGATCGACAAAATTGGAACAGCAGATGTTCAGACAACTGAAACGCAACTCATATATTTGAATTCCACGGTTAGACATTTGAATGGTGTTTCAGATGTCTAAAACCCCTTTAAAATGTATTAATTCTTCTCTTTTTTCTCCCAATACTCATACAAACGTCTGGCTACTAAATTCGGACATCTGGATGCCTGTTGTAGGCTAAAGTTACCTTTAAACGTCCCTAACTTTCAATCTGTAGCTCCAAACGACATGTCGTTTCATCCGTTGCTTTGCCCGAAGATCCGCCTTGCTTTTAAAACTCGCCTTCACCTCATCGGACCTCTCCAGAGTTCATAGATTGATGTTTGAAAGTGGTTTCTTATGTGCTTGAAAACCTACTTCGATAGGAAATCCACTCTTTGCACCCGTAGAGTTCAACAACCGACTATAGCGACCCTACTTCCTCTAATCATGCCAAAACGACATACCCGATCACTTTTCCTTGTGCGTTGCTCAAACATGTGTCGGTACACCCATTTGTGCATGAGCACACACGTTCATAAAAACACACATTAACTTCACAATTCACATTTCAGACTTCACCCAAGTGATTGCTCGACCCAGTGTACTCTCACATAACTTAGCGTACACGATAGTCGCTATGGCTATGTTAAATCCCCGCAATGAACTTGTATTCAATAATATTTCTCCATAATCAAAAAATTTAATATATATATATATATATATATATAAACAAACAAACAAACAATCGCATAACAATTATAACTACAATCCACACATGGTTTTGATTATTGTATAACTTCAAATACACATATATGTATACTCGCCCATACTCATATATGTACATGTATATCTAAATAAGTAATTTATTTATTACTTAATCAAACTTACTTTTATTTACTAAATATTTTCAATAAAAGTCTAATATGGTTTCTACTATTTTATAAAATCTTACATCTATTTTGTAAAATATATCATTAGCTTATACATCGATTTTAAGTCTTTAAGTACTTAATTGCCTAACTTGAAATTAAGTGTACTTTATATTACTATTTTATTAAATATCATATCATTTTATATATTAGCTAATTTACTTATAAAAATCTTTCTTCCACTTAAAAAATATTCATAAATACTAATTAAGCTTCATTTGTCCTCTAATTACTTTAATAATAAGTGTAGAGTTCAAAACTTGCTTAATTAACTTACTAACTTTTCTAAAACCATTTCAATTTGTTTATTTATAGCATGTTAATGACATGCCCTTAGTTATAACATGTAATTAGTCTCTAATTTATCACCGTGTCACTTATAAACATTCAATTAACCTAAAATCAATTTCTTAGGTTACTAACTATTTTCAAAATAGTTATCAAGGTCTTAAAGCAATAATGATCTAATGCAATCATGTTTGTAACACAAATATAAGCCCAAATCAACTCAAATCACTTCAGATAATTCCATACTCATCAATTAAAAAATGAAGTATAACACATAAAGTAGTAAGGAGAATCATCCCACTCACCTTACTTAAACCCAAGCCAAGCTCTAATCACTAAAAACCCAATTCTTGCTTTCTTCAAATTTCAAAATGCACACCAATACTTCGGTTAAACCCAATTCCTTCGTGCGTTTTGTACAAAATTGGAAATGAGGAATTATGGTGATTTTTATTTCATTTTAGGAAATTTATTTAATGGGTTTAGGGTTTGGGGATTAGGATCGGATTAAGGAGTGATTAGGAGGACATTAGAGAAGAGGAGGAGAAATGAATGTGGAATGATAAATGAGTGAAGAGCTTAGCTAAATATAAGCTAAGTTAGAGGCAAGTTAGTGGGTTTAGCCCAATTTTCTTCATCCAGTACTATTCATCCTCTAAAATCATCGACTCCAAACATAGTCGAGTTTATACCCATTTTACTTGGGTTAAAAAAGCAAACTCAACTACGGGTGTATCGAGTCATAATTCGCTCGTTTTGTAAAAGTCGAGTATAAAAGGCATTCCGTCGCTTAATGAATAAATATTTAAATTAATCATTTAAATATTTGATTGTTCAAATTGTGGGATTTTATATCAGTCATCATTCAATAGTCTAAGCCTAAGCCTAAAACACTCTAACTGGGGGCTGTCTGGTGGGAATGAACCATTTTCTAGCATGCATCGCCATCGATGCAGCACGAAATCACTAAGGGCCTCTTTTCCTTTAACTACTTGATCAATCCTTAAAAGAAACTCTTGGGTTGTGTTCTTAAGAGTGGCATATGACTCATTTAGTTCTCTCTCGCGCTTACTAATGGCCGCAACACTAAGACCAAGACGATCTAAGGTTTGGCTTTTGAGCCTGTCCTCGCTTTCCTTCAAAAGTTTAGCAAACAAAGCTTCTTTAGATGACTAAAAAAATAAAAATGACTCAAATATTTTGTTAAGCAATAACACAACAAAGCAAATACAAAAAACTATTCAAAAAAACCAAGAAACAAGTCTCATGTGATCGTGTGTCTAAGTGTTAATATAGAAGGTTTCAAAAATCTATGTGAGGATTTGAATTAATCTTAGTGTTAATTTTTCCCTCAGCATCACTAGGCGGTGGGTCTTTGTGTTCCTCCCGTGTTTTCTCATCTGCAACTATCTATGGTGAACGGTTGGGAGAAGCATCCGACTCAGCATACTCTTTGTTCCACATGTCACGATAGTACTGGGAATCACGTCAATCGAAGACTGCTCGCCTCAAAAGTCAAGGGTGATCTCCTTTTCGAAATCATGCCTAGCTGAGACGTATAGATTGTAAATCAAGTTAGAGGTATCTATCCTAAACTTGTCTCTTGAATTGGCCAACCCTTTTCCCACCTTGGAAAACTCCTACCCGACCTCCTGTGATTTACGTTCTTCTAAGTTCAAGGCTTCTGCTGCAGCCGTGGTCGCCTCCTTAGTCCTAGCCTTTGTGGAAACAAAGTCAACTCTCTCAATGGTATAAGCAAGGAGGCCAGCTTCAAGCTTAGCTACCCGATTATGAGCGGCGACCTATTCACTTTTATGTTCTTGTGCTTCTATCATTAGGGCAGCATGCTATATAAAATAGAACACCACATATAAGTAATAAAGAGAACAAATGTGTCTCGCATAAAATAAAACAAAACAAAGGGAAAAGTTTATACGTAAGACCAGGACTTCTCCAACTCAGACATTGGCCCAGAAAGGGAAAGCTTGGGGAATGGAAGTGGAAGGAGGGATGGTGGGGAGGATGATGCAATGAGAAGTAATGAATTCTGGGCTGTCTCCCTCGTTCTCCCCGCAAGATCCGATATGGCCCCCTCGGGTAACGAATGGTGGACATGGGGGGTATGGTCACTTTGCAAAGGAGGAATAGCAAGTGGCATCAAGTTCGAAGAGAAAGGAATGTCTAGAGGAGAAGAAAGAGAAGGAGCCGCCTTTCTAGGGTCTCGGTCAGAATGGAGGCTCGCCTCATGCAGTCATTTTCGGTTGATCCTCTTCAAAGGTTATACCGCCTAACATGCCGAATCAATGAGAGGTGCATCCATTGTACCTACATAAATGGGAAATGTTTAAACTAGGAGAAGTTCCTCACGAAGAACAGATCATGAAAATAATAAATCTATAATTCATCATCGATAGGATGTACCCTCAAGCTCGGTAGAGGGACTAAAATTTTCGCAAGAAAATGCATGGGTAGGACATAGGAAGTTATACTTCCTCAGCTTTTCCAGGTCAAAGAACTTATATATTTCCCTCGCTCATGCATCCAATCTTAGAATGCGAGTTCTAGCGACACATATAATTTGATATCCTTCTTAGAGAAAATAATCTAAGTATGATGATGGCGAAAAGAAGAGGGAAAACCATCCAAATTCGAAACAAAAAGTATAAATCGGCTTATGGCTGGGTCTTCCGGGGGACTTTTGGGAAAATCGACATTTTAGCTTAAGCATAGAAAAAGCTAGCACTGCCCTTTAAGGGACTTTTCTTAATATCGAAAAGAAATCGAAGTTCCTCGTAAGTGAGAGTATAACTATTTTCAGCATAAAGAACGAAAGTTGCCATCATAAGAGTGTAAGAAAAAGGGGCAAGCTGAGTAGGCACAAGATCAATAGAAGCAAGCCATTGGCGAAGGATTAGATTAGGAGGAAGATAGAGGCCACAACGTATATATTCAGGGCTAATGGGAATGAACCCAGCCGAGGGAGTATTAAAGCGCTCGTGGGGTTCAGGAACCCTAGCGTCGTAACCCAAAAACCAAAATTAAGTTAAAATACCCTCGACTTCTTCCATTGAGTAATTTTAGAAGGCAAAAGTAAAGGGGAAGATGAAGAAGAGGTCTATTATCCAGCGTTTAAACCCAGCTATATCCGAACTGATTGTACAAGTTAGACTCGATTGTCATCAAGATCAATAAGCCTAGAGCGATGATTGTAGGGTCCAAAAATCAAGTATAGATGATAATATGAAGCCATGATCGAACTTAATTGAGAGATATGATATACAAAACATTCAAAGTATGGAATATAATTTAATCTAGAAAAGGGATCGGTTGTAATCCCTCTCAACCATAGGGATCGGTCTACTTCAACCAAACAAGTGTAACTCAATGGAAAACAATCGATATCTCGAGATCCAGAAGTCCAATGCATATGAAACTTTAGGAACAAGATTTGGGGGGCCAAGGGAGTCCACCTTAGGGATCACACCATAAAAGGAGCAAGCAAGTAGGATCGGCCATCTTCCCTCTATAGGGATTGGCCTAAATCAGCCAACAACACATGTTGCAACAAATATTGATCAATAACTCAAGTTCTAAAAATCCAATTGGCATGAAACTTGGAGGTTAGGCATAATACAATATGGAGAAGCTCCCAAAGGGATTGCATCCCCGAACTCCTCCAAAATAGGGATCGGCCCCGTTCCGTATTTCTTGGGATTTGGGCCATGCGATCCCTCCTGTAGGCTCCTATGGTTTTGGAGATCCTTTTGCCAAATTTTCGAGGAGTTATTTCGCCATCTTCCTCTATAAATATAAGCCTAATTATTCTTTTTTGGGACTTTTATGCTGCTTGTTGCTTTGTAGTCTATTGTAACTAAGGATTTTTATCCGATCCCTATTATACTCAGTTTATAAAGTGATTAATAAAGCTGTCTCTTCAAAGTGAACATAGGTTTAAGCAACAACGAACCAATATAAATTGCTGTGTCTCTATTATTTGCTTAATTCTGATTTCTTTATTGTCACATTCTCTCTGTTTACATTTAATATTCTTCATTTATTTCTCTACAAAATATCTATGGGTGTTTGTGCCAAATTTTTGGTGTTTTCTCTGAGAAAGATTCTTAACTCTATTTGAAACCCTTTGCTGCTACTGGATTACATAAATCCCATGAAGAGATACAGAATTATCTTCAGCTAGTTTATCCATTCTATTCAGATTTGCAAAAGTCTAAGGAAAACTATTAACAATGGTTAGGAACACCAGATCTACCTCATAAAACACAGAAGGAAAAGAGAACGCTAGCATCCAGCAAGGAGGCCAAAGAAATCTACCAGTAGATGTTAATGCTACCAGTCAAGTTGATATCCATAATCTAACTGATTCTATCACAAGGGCAGATTTCCAGAATCTGATAAGAGAGCTCGTGGATAGCTGTTGATAGTTGGACCAGCAGATTCAAGCCAATATCAATCCAATGAATCAACTCAGAGAGCAATAGTGTGGGAAAACTAGTAGAGAGCCAACCCCTTATTCTGCATCGGAGAGTTCTAGTTCATCAGATGACTATCACAAACATAGACTCGCAAAACTGACGGATATCATGCATAGGCACTTGGACATCAACAAGCAAACCTGGCTAAGTTGCCAGGACCAAACGGGGCCGATCCTTCCCCCATAGGAGGAAATATGCCTCCTCCCGTTGGAGCATAAGATGGAGTCGCCGCGGTAGATTTGGATGTTAGATTTCAAGTAGATGCAGACCAGTTGCCTCCCTAGAATGACGATGAAGTGAATGCACGTGATATGTATCGAGAGGATGTTGAGCCAAGAAGGCACGGAATGGCCCGTAGACATCGACCGGACCATTCACGTGAGGTGGAGCACGACTACTGCTTGGCTCCAACTATCCAAATGCTGGACTTGTCGACTATGGTTAGACAGTTAGTAAAGGAGAGATAAGGCTTGAACAATGATGATTGGAGGATCTCGAGAAGCCACACCCCATTCACCAAAAATATCCTACATGCGGATTATCCTAGGAGGTTTAACATGCTATCGATGCCTGCCTACGAGGGAAAAACCGACCCCAGGCAACACATCATGAGATACGAATGGCTGGTGGATTCTGCATGAGCTGATGATGCCAAAAAATGCAGATGTTTTTATATTACTCTATCTGGCAAAGCAACGATGTGGTTTATGAGAATACCCCCATGATCAATCTCTAGATTTGACGATTTGGCAACAAAATTTATGGAGCAGTTCCGTATGCATGCAACTCACCCCAAAGATGTAATGTCCCTATCAAGCGTGATCCAGGTTCCGGGAGAACCGCTGGAAGATTATTTAGAGAGACTTCATATAGCTGTCACAAAAGTAGGTAATCTGAATGACCATTCAATACTGATGTTGGTAACAAGAGGGATTGACCTAGAATCTGACTTTGTCGATTGGTTAGCTGGCAAACCACCCGCAATGTTGGTGCGTTTCTATGCAAAAGTAGGTCAATGCTTGAGGAAAGAGGAAGCTAGAGCTCTAGAAAGAAGAATGTTGTGGGACCAAGTGGAGAGGGAGTGTAGAGTAATGTTGTGGTGAAAAAATCTGGGGAAAGTTTAAGAAAAGTTCAAGAAATATCCAAAATAAACCGAACGCAAAAGAAAGGTGGTGATAGGAATAGTGAGCGAAAGAGGGATTCTAGAAGAGGAAAGTCAAGGATTCCAATGTATGATACCTACACACCACTGAACACAACCCTAGAAAATGTCTACTTGTCTACATGCAATACCATGCAGCATAGGAAGCCACCTCTGAAAGAATCAATGGAGAAGTAGAAGCAGACCGGAAAATATTGTCGGTTCCATGAATGCTATGGTCATAACACGAATAAGTGTAGGCATCTCCTGGATGTTATCGAGAAATTGATTCGGGGAAGAAAACTATAGCAGTTTGTTAAAGCCCCATAGGACAGCGGGCAGAGGACATCCGACCCCCGAGGACAAGCCCCGCACATGGCCGAGGAGCCTGCACAGACTGGTTGAAGATTAGTGATCAA
The DNA here is from genome assembly GCA_030737815.1 of Allium fistulosum. Lineage (NCBI taxonomy): Eukaryota > Viridiplantae > Streptophyta > Magnoliopsida > Asparagales > Amaryllidaceae > Allium > Allium fistulosum. The sequence continues at coordinate 295,739,882 of CM060906.1, read as the reverse complement.
TACAATAGTCAGAGGACCGCATCCACCTAATAAGAGCTGGCATGAGATGGAGCGCTATGATAGTGCAATCAAGCATATGAATTTTGAGTGTTGTTCAAGTATAAAAGATGGGGCTCCGGCAAAACAACGGCGTATAATGGCAGATGACATTATATTCAGAAATAGAGGTGCAGATAAAGTGGAGGCACCGACGATCAACCCAATGGTCATTTCGATCATGGTTGGCCCCGCCTTAGTAAGGAGGATCTGGTTTGACTATGGAAGTTCCATGAATACAATTTTTGAAAAGGCTTACGATCAGATGAGGATGGAAGTCAAGGACTTGAAACTGTCTAAAGCCCGCATTTATGGCTTTAATGGTGCTGCAATCGTAGCTGTCAGTTATGTCGAATTGCCCGTGGAGTTGAGAGAAGGTGACCCCAGGAGAGTGCGGATGTTGCCATTTGTTGTCTTGGATGTTGACTCTCCATACAATGCTTTTCTAGGCCGACCAGTCCTAGCTGAATTCCAGGCAGCTCTTGCCCCATGGTGTTTGACTTTGAAGTTCCAACTGATAGTGGTGTTGGAGTTATGCATGGTAATAAAGCGATTGGACATGTCTGCTATATGGCTGAATTAAGGGACGCTCAACGAAAGGAGAAAGGTAAGGGTGTGGACAAGTCTCTCTGCATCTAAGCCATCAAAGATTGACAATCAGCACCTGGGCCTTGGCTCGGGCACCACAGTCGGTTCCATAAAGACATAGGTCCAAGGGATGACGAGGAGAAGCCCAAAGAGACAAAGGTTGCACTGGTAGAGCCGACGATTGATATCACAGTCATCCACGACGACCCATCACGGATCCTAAAGATTAGATCATAGCTTAGCCCCCAGATGATGAAAGAACTTGTTGGTTTTCTCCAAGCGAATCTTGATGTGTTCGCTTGAACTCATTCTGATATGTGTGGGATCTCGCCTGCCATTGCGAGCCACACATAAAACATCGACCCGAGGTATGTCCCGTTGAAACAGAAAAGGTGTGGCATGAGTCTAAAGAGATCTTCCACCCTTAAAGAGGAGGTGGATAAGCTGAAAAGCAATGGGTTTATTTGCGATGCACTCTACCCTAAATGGGTTTCTGATATTTTACTTATGAGAAAGGTGAATGGATAGTGGCAGACATGTGTTGACTATTCAGATTTAAACAAAGCAACCCTGAAAGATAGTTTTCCCCTTCCGAGAATTGACCCGCTGGTGGACTCTACCGTAGGACACAGGTTGCTGTTTTTCATGGATGTGTACACCAGATATAATCTAATCTCGATGCACATTCCCGACCAGGAGCATACCAGCTTTATTACTGACTTTGGATTATATTGCTATATGGTAATTCCATTTGAATTGAAGAATGCTGGAGAAATCTATTAGCGCTTCGTCAACCGAATGTTTAAAGATCAAATTGGAAAGATGATGGAGGTATACATGGATGATATGCTCGTAAAGTCATGACGATCAAGCGACCACATTAGAGACTTAGCAGAAATGTTCGATATCCTTTGATATTACAAAATGAAGATCAATCCTCTGAAGTTCTTTTGGCGTTGCATGAAAGTTTTTGGGTTTCAGCATCAATGCTCGCGGAATCGAAGATAATCCCGAAAAGATTCGAGCAATTCGCAACATTCAGGCGCCAAAGACTGTCAAACAAGTACAGAGCCTAAAGGGAAAAGTTGCCACCCTAAGTCAATTTATTTCTAGAGCTACCGATAAATGCATTCCTTTCTTTGACTTGATTAGAAATGGGAAAAGGAAGTTTGAATGGACACAAGATTGTGAAGACACATTACAAGCTTTGGTGAACCACGTAGAGAGGCCTCCCATCTTGTCAAAGCCGGTGGATCATGAAGACTTATATATCTACTTGGTTGTGTCGGTACATGTTATAAGTGTCGCACTGCTTCGCGAAGAGAGTCGAATCTCGACACCGGTCTATTATGTTAGCAAGATATTAACAGGAGCTGAAAGGAACTATTCAAAGATAGAGAAATTGGCGTACTGCTTGTTGATTGCTTCACAAAAGCTCCGCTCCTATTTTCAGGCTCATCCCGTCAATGTTTACACCGATCAGCCATTACGATAGGTGTTATAGCGACCTGAGATGTCTGGAAGATTACTCAAGTGGAAAATTGAACCGAGTCAATTCGACATCACTTATCTCCCTCGAAGAGCCATCCAGGGATTGGCACTACCGAACTTTATAGCAGAATTTACTGCACAGGACGATCTCCTAAAGAGCGGTGGAGCCTCTACCATTCGATAGAAAATGTACACGGATGGAGCATCCAATGATCATTGTTATAGAGCCAGAATTGTGCTAGTAACTCCAGAAGATTGATCAATTTGCTACCCTTTGAAGTTTGACTTCCCTGCATCGAACAACGAAGCTAAGTATGAAGCTCTGATTGCTAGACTCAAAGTTGCCAGAGAACTGGTGATAAAATCTCTTGAAATCTTTTGCGATTCCCAGTTGGTGGTATATCAAGTCAGAGGAGATTACCAGGCTAAAGGACAATGACTCGCTCCATACCTTATCTGAATTCAAAAGCTATTGACTGACTTTGAGTATTATGACATCATACACATTCCTAGTGATCAAAACAAAGAGGCCAACTCATTGGCGAAGTTTGTTAGTACCAGGGATGCACAACAAATGGGCTTGATTCCAATTGAAATACTAGAAGCTCAAAGCGTAAACTAGATGGAAATCAACTAGGTACTAGAGACGGAGCTTGAGAAGCAGTCATTGATATCCCCGATCAAAGTTTATTTTCTATCGGGTGTCCTTTTCGAATGGAGGGATACAAGACGACAAATCCTCTACAATGCTTCACGATATATTATTCAGGAAGGAGTCATGTATAAAAAGGTTTTTTCCATCCTGCTGCTTCGGTGTATCGCTTGTGATGAAGTAAAACGAGTCTTAAAGGAAGTTCATGAAGGGGAATGTGGCGATCATATTTGAGGGTAAACCCCAGCCAAGAAAATAATCCGTTATGGGTATTACTAGCCAACTATCAACCGAGATGCTGCTCATTACGCTAAGCAATGCGACAAGTGCAAGATGTATGCAAAAGTTCCGAGAGCTCCACGGATGGTAATTACACAAATGGTCAGTCCATGGCCGTTTTCCACATGGGGCATAGATGTTATTGGTCCCTTACTAACCTTTAAAGGCAGTGCGAAGTACGCCATCATGGCAGTTGATTACCTCACCAAATGGGCTAAAGCAGAACCTTCAGCCATGATCACGACAAAGAAAGTAATCAAATTCATTATATGAAAGATCATCTATCATTTTGGCCTTCCATGAACCATTATAACTAACAATGGAACCCAATTCGACAGCGCTGATTTCAAAGACTTCTGCCGTCGGCATCATATTGAGAAGAGATTTACGGCTGTTGCTCACCCTCAAGCAAATGGACAAGTTGAAGCTATGAACAAAACCATAAAGTCTATTCTGAAAAAACATTTGGAAAAAGCTAGAGGAAAGTCAGTGGATGAACTCCCAACAGCATCATGGGCTTACAGAACCACCCACAAGTTCGCGACTAGCCATACTTCATTCGCCCTTGCTTACGGCTCTGAAGTCGTCATTCCTATTGAACTCGAAGTTCCTTCTCATACCACGACTCCAGAATGAATAGAGAACTCCTCGTAGAATCTCTAGACTTCATAGATGAGAAGCATAAAGAAGCTGATTTGAGGGCAGCTGCACATCGACATCGAGTCGCCTGATACTACAACACTAGAGTCCGACTTAGAACCTTTGAAATCGGCGATCTCATCTCGAAACGGGTTATTTCCTGTCCCATCATAAATGAGTCCTACTTGGGAAGGACTGTCTGTCATTGAACAGAGGATTAGAGAGGGAACTTTCAAGGTAGCGACCGTTGATGGCTTCAAACTCCCAAGGGCATGGAATAACAAGCATTTACGATGCTATTCACTTAGTTTATTCCTTTTCATTCGGTTGTGATCAATTTTCGAATTTGCTTTAGCATTTGATTTTCTAGATATGTAATAAGACTAATTATGTCATTTCTTTCCATTCGGCAAATAAAGTTTGAAATTTTCTTTATGTCTGTGATTGCTGTTGTATTACAGATTAGTTAAGATACCCAACTAACTAATATTGACATTTCCAAGTAGGTTCCCAGAGTTTGGAGCTAGCCGATTACATAAGTTCATGATTGAACTAAACAAAATGAACATGGTTCGACCGTTCATTCGATGATTCTCGCTCACAACCCGATGGACGAAGTACCTAACAAGGAATGGATGTGACTTGACTATCCAATAATCAAATTATTACCACCGAGTGATAAGACAGACATGAATCAGAAGCGATCGTGACATGACTGATTGCTCGCTAAGTCAAACTCCGGACTTGGGGGCAAGTCAATCAATTAAGGAAAGTACGATCCGATTGTTTTTTGAAATAACTCTAAGTCCCTAGAGTGTGGACTTGAATATAAACATAAATTGAGTGTGATCCGATCACCCACCAACTAACTCTTAATCCCCAGTGTGTGGATATGAGTATAAATAAATAGATGAGTGCGGTTCGACCACTCACTATTCCATAAACTCTGACCTGAAACCAACAGAAGGAATATAAAATCACTAAGGATGGAGTTCGGCCATCCATTATCTAACTTTGCTAACCCGAGACTGGGAACAAGAGTATAATCACTTGAACAGCTGAATGCAACGGCATAACATTAGGGCTCGAGCCTAGTGTTTGATATAGCTTGAGGCCACAACTATATGGAGGCATTCGGTAAAAATTAACGGATGATTATCCAAATCAATGAGCAACGAATTACTAGTACATTGAATGGAAAAGTATTATCTCGACTACTTAAACAAAATTCACATAAGAATTCAATAAAAAATAAAGAACTTTTATTTATGCATTAAACTTGGAAATCGTAGTACAAGTTTATCAAAAAAGCGAGGGCCGTACCCACACAAACATGGCTAACAAAAAGAAAAACAACTGCACAAGCTATATACAAACTAAGCAGAAGTGACAGTTACTTCTTTTGCCTCTTCTCCCTTTTAGATTTCTTAGGAGTGGATCCACCCAAGCCTCTGCATGTCCCTCTCTTGGATCCTTTACCACCGTTTGCAGAAGAGCTTTCAGAGGTTGGAGGGATTTTTCCAAAAACCGACCGCTGGATGCAATGACTTGCAGTGGGATGAGACTTGGATCATCGACGTCCACCTCAACGGGTTCAGCTTTAACTTTTTTCTTCAATGACTCCTCTCTCTCAATGCGCTCTTTCAAGCTGAGCTCATCAGTGTGTTTGGAGGAACCCGTGATCACAACATCATCAAATTCATCCGGCAGCGGCTGATTGTCAGCTTTTTCGTCAGCAAGAGCTTCAATAACTTGAGCATTGGGCCTTAGAATGTCGGTAGCCACTGGAATTTCAGTAAAGGTCAGTCGTTGCTCCATGACGGCACCGCTTCCTGGAGTTTGACTAGGAGGCAAAAGACCTGCAGATTCGTGGGAACAAGAAAATAAGCCTATAACTATTGGGCATGAGGATCGAAACCTCTCGAGTAATGGAGAGTAGAGTGGGATACCTATGTCCGGCTGACTTTCAGTTGTTGTCAGAGTGCTCCCTTCTTGAATGGGGGTCAGCACCTTTGATTTATAATCGGGTCTATCTAGATCATAGCTCGGATCTTGTGCCGGGCCAAGTTAAACTGATGCTCCGGCTGTTTGAAGTGAAAAAGGACCTTTGGGATCAAACTTCGAAGCTTTAGCTATGTTTTTCCGCTTGTCGGAGGGTACCAAAATATTAGAGTATCGAATCCTTGCAGCGACAAGATCTGAAGGTTCATTCCAATGAAGGATCTCCCATACCAGTTTCTCCTCATCTAAATCAGCTACACCAAGGGCTTTCTTCCTCATATCAACAATATATTCCCAAGCCTCGGCAAGCGATTCATGGTAGCCCTTTCCAAGGAAGCTCAAGTCACGATGGATTAGGACCTTTGCATTGTATTCAACAATTAAAGGATCGAACATGTCCTAATCTCATTCCGGCTAGCCTCTTTATCGTCCCCAAACTAGGCTTCAATTTGTTCTCTAACTTCATTACGGCCAGCTTCTCTTGCCTCTTCCTTTAGGACATCAATTTGAGCAAGCTGCTCGTCAAGTTTAATTTTCAGCTTCTGAGCCTCGACGGCCTCTTCACAATACCTTTGAGAGTCCTCCCGAGCCTCAAGTTTTTCTTCCTTCTCTTTCTTAAGAAGTTTTTCATGTTTCTCAATGCAGCGAGCTAGAGTGTTTTTCTCGTTTTGTAGTGTGTCCTTCTCCAGAGCAAGTACACCGCTGTGCTTAAGGGAAACATCCAACTCCCATTTGTGAGCCATTTCCAGACAACTAACCGCTTCATATGTTTCTTTAGCACTCTTCTCTGCCGTGGCTAGCTTCGTTGTCAACTTCGTGATCTCGTTATCTTGGTGTTTGATTATGTCTTTATCATGGATCGCCTCCAACTTAGGGCAATTGATTTCATGTTACCTCTCAGTAGACACCTCAGAGATTCTCTTGGCTAGATGGTGGAATGCTTCATTCCACACAAAAACATCATTGACACATGCAAGTAAACTTGCTTTAGAACCGTCTGGAATTGTATGGATTGAAGGAAGAAACTTTAGCCCATCAAAGAAGATTTTTGGAAAATTGACCTTAAGTTCGACCTATCTTTCTACCGTAGAAGCCTCAGGAGCTGTGGTAGTCAGAGCTGGATCAAAAGTAATAATAGGATGTTTACTAGACCAACGGTCATGAGGCTGTCGAGAAACAGATGAACCCAAATGATATTCGGGTGGCACAGCAGTTTGGGGAAAGTGAGAAGAGATCTAATGCTATCGTGTACATGAGAATTAGGCTAAACTTCCTGATGAGATGATTGAGATTTGGACTTGTTCTTAGAGGATGAACTCCCATGAATGATGAATTCTTTCCCGGCTATCATCCCTTTCTCGACGCCTTCCCGAGTTTAGACCACGACTGGATCCATATTGTATTAAGGAACCCCTTAAGCGATCAAAGGCACGGGAATGAGACATAGCATCTACAAACCAAAAAAGAGTGTGTAAGTAACCATCAAATAAAAGATAGATAAAAATCATGTGGTGAAGTGCGCGTGATTATGAGTGTTCTAGTGTCCCCTCGACGGACCAGTTACTGTAGCCATGCCCATACAAGTGTTTCCTCTTTGCTAGTGGGAGGAATGTCATCACCAGTTTTGATAGGATAATTAAGCTCCCCAACACTAATGTTGGGAAAGTAAAAATTCATGATATCGTCAGGGATTGTGAGACTCGAGAATCCTTCCATCGAACTTTCTAAAGGCTGAGAGGAAAACCCTTCTTTAATAGAGGTGATGATGAACTCAGGCTTTCTAGCAGTTTTTCTACTATAGAGTTTGTATGCTAGCTTTTTTCCTTTTCTTATTGGCACATAAGATTGCGTGCTTGGTAATGATTCGACCACAGACGCACTGCCCAGACCTGCATCAGCATCGCCAGGCTTGTTGGCTTCATCACCTCTAATTTCACCTTCTTTGGCATCTACCTGAGCCTCCTTGACTGGGGGCACAACATGGCTATCATTGTCGCCTTCTTGTTCCACAATGTTTCTTTTCAAAGAAACGCTTCTCGGAAGCCCGATGCCGCGATCTTCTTGTAACAGCTCAAAATGAGATAACCACTTATCAGTTACAAGGTATCTGATGTCCCTGTCCTCAGCTGGGGTGGCAACACTTATAGGTCATGGATGGACACATGTAAATTTTCAAAGTATTTGTTACTTGGGGATACGGCTCGGGCTAATGAATTTGAGAATAAAGTGAAGGCAACACTTATATCCTTCCAACCATTGCCTTGCGAAGCCAGGTGGACAATGAACATAGAACCATTCGTGTTTAACAACACCGAGCTTGTTCCAAGCACCAATCAAGACTTGACAGTTGGGCGAAGGCTCGAGGAAAGTATAAGAAAGACTTTCCATTCGTTATTTGAAATTGTAGATAAATCTGAAGCCTACAGGAGATGGCAGGCGGAACAGAACATCCATAAATAGCAAGAAAGTGCAATGAAGAAAAGCATAGTTGTTCGGATGCAGCTGAGCAGGAGCTATTCCTAGATAATTTAGCATCTCTCGGATAAAAGAATTAAAAGGCAGCACATGGCCGGCCAAGCACATAATTTATTACATGCCGTATAGCCCTCCAAGGGCAAGTGAGCTCTGTCCTTCACTGAAGGGACTAGTACATCTCCAAACGGGATCCTATGTTTAGAGCACAACCTACGGAGAGCAGCCTCACAAATTCGGGAGGCTTGTGAATCCATCGGGTTATCCAGAAATACAGCACCCTCTATAGTGTCAGGGGTAAGATTTATCTATTCCACCGGAAGGATGGGAACATCAGACAAAAGGTCAACCAATGGACCAGAAATCTCCGGTTACTCGGTTTCATGTTTAGGAGAAAGTCTACCAAATACAGTCGTAGAACTTGACTCGGCACCTGGATTGCTATGCTACGAAGGTTGTCCAGAAGGCATTGAGGCTAAACGCCTTGAACGTCTAGAGCCTATATTAACTAAACTCGGTAGATAATCAAGATTTGAAAATTTTACCTGTCCCCCCATGCTAAGTGTAAACTAGTGCGTGATGTAGTGTTGTGCAGTGCAGAGATATACAATTCAGAATTAAAAGCAAAAGTAGTGACAAGACTTTGGGTTCCGACTAGAACGACCTTCATCGCTATCCGTCTCAGCTGGCGTTAACATTGATCGATTATGTAAGCTTCGGGATCGACTATCGACTCGTTGATGTATAAAGTTCATTAATAACGTACTTATGCTAAGTTGCAATTCATATTCTAAGTCCCAAAAGTTTAGTCGTTCAATTTCAATTTCGATATTGGATATGCAAATCCTGTTGTCTGTTATAGTCTTATGTTTAAGTTCATTGAGACAGAATTTTTATAATTGTTCATAAATGTTTACAAGGAGTGGTTTGTTTAAGGTTTTAAGCTTGGTTCAAGGGTCTAAAATTGGCTAAATCCCCATAGCCTAACCCTCTCATGAAGCAAATAACTGATCCCTATTTATAGCCGAACCCTATGCCAAAACCAACATAACCGAACCCTTTGCCAAGCATTCGATCACCGATCCCTCCTCAAACTTCGATCACTGATCCCTTTACTTAGACATTCCCACACTTCCCTTAAATATTTGTTCCTATCCATTCAAGCTACACCAAACCGATCCCTCCTTACTCGAAGGCATCAGTAACTGATCCCTTAGCCAAAACTCCACCACCGATCCCTGTGTTATGGATGGAAACTAACTAAACTCCTTTTCTTTTCTTTCATTGACCGATCCCTTAACCGATTAGTCCACAAGCCATCTCCTTCAAATTATAGGAGATTGCATCGCATCGCATCGCCGATCCCTCACAAAACAATAATCAACTCCACACACGACCGATCCCTCTACTTCCTTCATGCCTCACTCCTCTCCTTTCTCCTCCTCTACCACCTCATCGAACTCCACATCGCCACTATCCATTTCATCTTCTCCAAAATTAACCTACACTCATGTTAATTAACGTAAACAAAACCCATCAACTCGTCATGAACCGAAGTTAAATGCAAGAAAACCTACCTAAATGTTTGAAGTATGAGTTGCGATTCAAATCGAAGATGTAGTGGTGGTCTAGAACAAGAGAGAATGGCGGGTCTAAGGATGAAGGCGGAAATTGATTTGAAGGGAAGGGATCGAAGTTCAAATTGGAAGGGGAGGGTTCGGTGGCAAGCTCAAAGGAAATGGAAAAGATAAAGAAATGAAGTAAAGTAAAGAATGGAGAAGGAAATGTTAGTTTATATACGAGGGTAGAGGGATCGGCTCACTTAATCTTCTTCTTAAAGCTAAAATGTTAAGTCCCTACTGAATGGAAGGGATCGGGAACGATCCCTACCAAAGAAGGATCCATCCGATCCTTATTAAAAAAAGTAAAAAAAGAAGGAGAGTGAAGATGGGAAAGAAAGTGATCGATTAGAGGAATTCCGATCCCTATAAACATAAAAAAGAGAGCAAAGTGACCGGGTACAACCCCTATGTGCATGCAAACATGTACATAAAAAATTTAAAGTAAATAAATATAAAATGCAATGGAATTGAAGGTAATTCGATGAAAATTGACGATGAACCGTGTGCATGCAAACACATCCGGGAGCCAACGACAAGAACATGTACTTGAACGTGCATATGTATATTCTAAAAATTCAAATTTTGAAATAGATAGAAATGGAATTCAAACTTGAACCTTTCAAGGTTGAGACTGAATCAGATAGCCATAGCTCACTAGCCCCGTAGAACCGAGCATAGATATCAACTGATGAAATATAAGCCCGAATTTATACTATTGAAAATCGACCAAGCGTGATGATGATCAAAGAGGGTTACGACACTTTTGGAAAATAATTCGACAAAAGGACAACGACTATTTATAAAACTAGATGGATTTCTTCTCGGCAACTCTAACTTGCTTCGATTCAAAGCACGTCATGTTCAACACAAGATGTACTTTGGTGGGCAAATGTTATCCGACATTTTAACTCGACTATATCCAAACTGATTGGAAAGGTTAAACTCGATTGTCATCAAAGCCAGTAAGCCTAGAACAATGATTGTGGGGTCCAAAAATCAAATACATGATTGAACGAAATTGAGAGATATGCTATATAGAATGTTCAAAATATGGAATATAACTTAATCTAGAAAAGGGATCGGTCTACTTCAGCCAAACAAGTGAAAATCAATGGAAAAAAATCGATATCTCGAGATCCAGAAGTCTAATGCATAAGAAACTTTAGGAACAAGATGTGGGGCCCCTAGGGAATCCACCTTAGGGATCACATCCTAAAAGGAGCAAGCAAGTGGGATCGGCCCTCTTCCCTCTTTAGGGATTGACCTAAATCAACCAACAACACATGTTGCAACAAAGATTGATCAATAATTCAAGTTCTAAAAATACAACTGGCATGAAACTTGGAGGTTAGGCATAATACAATATGGAGAAGCTCCCAAAGGGATCGCAACCCCAAATTCCTCCAAAATAGGGATCGGCCCTGATCCCTATTTCTTGGGATTTGGGCCATGCGATCCCTCCTATGTGCCCCTATGGTTTTGGAGATCCTTCTACCGAATTTAACGGGAGATATTTCGCTGTCTTCCTCTATAAATACTGGCTTGATTGTTCATTTTCAAGACTTTTGCACTGCTTGTTGCTTTGTACTCTATTGTAACTAAGGATTTTCATTCAATCCCTGTTGTACTCAGTTTACAAAGTGATTAATAAAGCTATCACTTCAAAGTGGACGCAGACAAGCAATGCCAAACCACTATAAATTGTTGTGTCTATGTTATTTGCTTAATTTTGATTGCTTTATTGCCATTTTCTCTCTATTTACATTTAATATTCTTCATTTATTTCTCTACAAAATCTCTATTGGGTGTTTGTGCCAATTTTTGGTGCAAACATTGTCATATCGAAATCCAAATATTATTCGAAAGAAAAAGGTGCCAACTTAAAGAAATCTAACAGAAATTAAAATGAAAAACCTATTTCTTACTTCTACCCGAGTGCGAGAATATAATCGATTTTGAAATTTCTTTCCCTCTCGTGTCCCTGTTCTTGAATAAGAATATAAAAAAGGGAAATAAGAAGGAGATGAAAAAATATATACATACCTTAATAATGGCCACACGATTGTAATGATGAAGAAATTTATAAAACATCAATCGAATTGCCGAAATAATAAGCACAAAGATTGATACAGGTTTACATGGAAAAACGAAAGGTTTGATAACAACGGTTCAGACCACGGCTTAATAAGGAAATGACACATGGATAGGAGCATTAAATGCAAAAGTAACCGATAAGACTACTTCCACAGATGAAAAGAAATGAAAAGATGTAAGTATTAACAAGCCTACATCGAAAAGAACAGTTTTCATAGCTCACCGCCATCGTTCGACAACTACATTGAAAGTGCAATATATAAAAGAAAAGCGGCAATCTCTAAAATAAGAATGGTGACTCTAAATTCAACCTCAGTCTTCCCCCAAACAGCGGAGAATACCGTGCCAAGTGCACGAACAAGAAACTTTCCACAACTCATCGCCATCGTCCGATAGCTATATTGACAAAATGGCATAAGGACGACAACGGTAATCTCAGAGATGAGAACGGTGATGCTAAACACAAACACACACACAGATATATAAAAGTAGGAATATCGGAAGAGCAAACAAGTCCGCCTGAACAAGAATAAAGGATCGCATGCTACTCATAGGTAAAATAGCTTATACGAAAGATAAAGTACTAATAAAGTATAGAAAACTGCTCTTGGAGATACGAAGATCCGGAGTGAACTACATACAAGTCTACACCGATCTACGATCACTACAGACTTGGAGGGCAAGTGTTACACCGATTTTCCTCAAGCTTTGGTAAAAATAGGTTAAGCAATGAACAATTCTAGGAGAGCTGCTCCCCAAGTAAAAGACCAAAACAAAACGGGAAAGAGCTGGAATCAAAATGGTCTGAATGATACTGCATAAAGAACTAACTTTCAGTCAATATGCTTAATATTAACCGAAGGAACCGTAGATAAAAGGCATAAAAGGGAATGAAATACCGCACTCAAGAGATGAGTCGCAAAGGGAACATGAGGTGATGGTAATGCACAAAGCCAAAGCAAAAATATAGATATTGTGCAGCAACACAATCAACCATTTCGGAAATACAACGCATCTTGGTCAAACAAGGCTGTGCACGAGCAATGATACATTGCACACACAAGATGAAAAGCATGAGTGGCCAAACTGCGCTGTCAGTAAACTCATACTTTGCTAGCACCATTGAGAATGAATCTGCATCGCACATGTTGAGGACAACCTACACAGTACCATAAGGAGTCAAAAATGAATTCCAGAGGGCTGTGCACGGGCCACTCAAACAATGCTTCATTGGAAATCTACACTCACAAGCATACAACAGAGATACCGACCCCTCCTCCTTCATCAACAACTTATGCACATTAGCAACGAGGTCAACTTGAGTCACAGCTAGCTAAAGTCACGACCGTAAGCAAAGCAAGTTAGCATTCAAGCTAAAGCAGGACAGTGCAATCTCACCCCGATACGATGAAACAGACAAGTTAGCATCCAAGCTAAAGCAGGACAGTGCAATCTCACCCCGATATGATGAAATAAGATAAACAGCTGAGATATGGGCACCGCATTATCATGTAGAGATCACACATCAATTACTGTAGCCTCACCCTAAATATGTCGGCCACGCCCCCCAAAACGAAGAAGTAACTCCTAAAGTCCTAAAACATTATAACAACCCTTTGCTTCTTCAAAGAAATGCAACCCGCTTAGGCCCAAGGTTCCCTCTTCAATTTCAGGAGTTCCCACCCAAATCACCGTTTTGCGCCAAAGAATAATTATTCAACCGCCTAAATCATGGCTTCCTACCAAAGACTTGTCAGCAATCCATGCACATTAAATTACAGTATAGATAAATAACAAGTGGCAGGATCAAAGGGCAGAAATTTAAACAACAAATAAGGGGAAATTGTGGTAACCTGCAACCCATTTTCTACACTACAAATAGAAGATACCAGAGGATGGGCAAGGGATATTTTAGCTCGAATATACTGTTTCTTTAAGAAGTAAAAATCCAAGAAAAAAGTATTGTATTATAAGGGGAATGCCTTAGAAAAACTTGTATTAAGAAAAAAAAGTATAAAAGAAGGATTTGATTCATGGACGTAGGATTTTCCAGAATCCGAATCACATAAAGTTTTTATGTCTCTTTACCTTTTTGTTTGCTATTCGGTTGTTCGGGTAAGTTGTAAACCTATTCCTCCGGGTTAAGTGAGGGTTGTTGGTTAGTTGAATTCCTAAGAGGAGCTTAGGGACTGGACGTAGGACAAGAGGTCCGAACCAGTATAAAGTCTTGATGTCTACTTTACTTACTGCTTATTGCTATCTACCTAGACCATTCCACTATTCCATATTATACGATACTACCGCATAGCCTCTTGCAATTGGTATCAGAGCAAGGCCGTCTTATAACCATAACACCGTTATTTGACATATTGATAATATGGAAAATAACACAAGCACAACAACTGCCTATAACTCTACATTTGCGGAAGGACAATCTACCCAAAGACCCCCTCTATTCAATGGACTAAACTATAATTATTGGGCTACAAGGATGAGGATTTTTATACAAGCAACAATCTTTGAAGCCTAGAATGCAACTCAAGTAGAGCTCGTTGTACCCACAACTGATTACCCTACATGGACGCAAACTCAAAAGAATGAAGTTAGTGCAAATGCCAAAGCTATGAATATGCTATTTTGCGCTTTGGATAGAAATGAGTTCAATCGTGTTAGCATTTGTACTACTACACATCAGATATGGAGTACACTTAGAACCATACATGAAGGCACAAACAAGGTCAAACAAACAAAGATCTCCATGCTAAAGAACCAGTTCCAAAACTTTAGAATGCGATAAAATGAATCCATCAATGACATTTACTCGAGATTTCAAGACATTCATCATGCCTTAATAGGACTAGGAGAAAAATACACGGATTTTGATATTGTATCTAAAGTTCTAAATTCACTCACTGATGAATGGGAGAGAAAAGTCTTAGCAATCGAAGAAGCAAATGATCTATCTATAATGAAACCAGAAGAATTAATTGGAAATCTTATGTCGTATGAAGTAAATATGCAAGCTAAGAAAGATCAAGCACAAGAAAGAAAGAATGTAGCTTTTCATGCGGAAAAGGAAGAATTTGAGTCTGAAGATGAGGATTTAGCATTTATAGCCAAAAATTTCAAGAAATTCTTAGGGTATAGAAAAGGAAATAAAAATGGATTCAAAAAGAATTTCTTGAACAAACCTACATCATCGAATATAGAATGTTTCAACTGTCACAAGAAAGGTCACATGCACAAAGATTGTCCAGAGCAAAAGAAGGAGAATCAAAGAGCTCTCAATAACAAAGACAAGAAAGATAAATTCAAGAAGAAGACATTCTCTGAAACATGGGACGATTCAGATTCATCTTCATCTGAAAGTGAAAACGATAGCGACAATGAACAAGCGAATGTATGCTTTATGGCTCAAGAATCTGAGGTTAGTAATTTAACTTTCGACGATTTAATTGATGTAAACACTGAACTTTTGAGCACAATAAAAACTCTTAAAAGGAAACTCAAGGAAACTCGTGAAAATCAAAACAAAGCTGAATTTGAAAGAGATATGTTAAAAGATGAAAAGAAAATTCTAGAAGAAGAACTTAAAAAAGTTCAAGAGTCTCTTTCAAATTCGGAAACTCAATTATCACTTTTAAGTCAAGAAATAACTCAAAAGACAAAAAATGATATAATTGTTTCTGAAAATCATGAGTTAAAAACTAAGATTAGACAAGTTGAGTTAGACAATAATAGTCTTCAAGTTAGATTAGATAACATCACTAAAAATGTCTCTAATTTTAACAAAGGAAGAGAAAATTTATCTAAGATTTTAGAAAATTCTCAATCCTCCTCAAATAAACATGGATTAGGATATAAAAAGGAGTCAAAATTTCCTAAAAAGAAAAATACAAATTTTAAGAGGAATATTGATTCAAAACAACAAATGTTATTAAGAGAACCTATTAGAACAAAAGAAGAAACTAAGATAGTTAAAATTTGGGTTCTAAAGACTAACAATATATTAATTAGGAATAAATATATTAAAGCATTTATGGATAGTGTTCATAATAATAAAAATTATATTTATAAAAAGGATACTGAACCAAATTGGGTTTGGTTTCCTAAGTTCTAACTTTTAGGACCCTATTGAAAGGTGGGTACCAATAATTTTGTATTTATTTTCAGGTCCTACTCAAAAAGAGGAAATGGATACTAGACAGTGGTTGCTCAAAATACATGACCGACGACAAAGATATGCTTACAAACATCACATACTTTGATGGTGGCTCGGTTACCTTCGGAGACAATTCAAAAGGCTATATCATTGGCAAAGGAGATGTGAGCAATTACGGTACATCAAATTTACCTTTTATTACAAATGTTTCATTAGTTGAAAATCTAAAACATAATCTACTAAGCATAAGTCAACTTTGTGACAAAGGTTTTAAAATAACTTTTTCAGAAAATAAATGTAGTATTTTTGATCAAAACCAAAATCTTGTTTTTGAGGGAAATAGATATAGGAATATTTATGTTCTAAATATGAAAATTAATCATAATACAAATATGTGTTTACTAGCCAAAGATAATGATCCTTGGTTGTGGCACAAAAGATTTTGTCATATTAATTTCAAAACTATTAGAAAACTTTCTAAAAATGAATTAGTAAGAGGTTTACCTAAGATAAACTTTAAAATAAAAAATCTTTGTGATGATTGTCAAATAGGAAAATTAACAAAATCATCTTTCAAATCTAAGAAAAATATTTCAACTTTACAACCACTAGAATTACTTCATATGGATCTTTTCGGACCAACACAAGTTCAATCCATTAATCATAATCGATATGTATTTGTAATAGTTGATGATTTCTCAAGATATACATGGACTATTTTTATGAAAAATAAAAGTGATACATTTGAGCATTTTAAAACATTTGTCAAAAGAATTCAAAACACTAAAGATTTGAAAATTAAGAATATTCGAAGTGATCATGGTGGCGAATTCGAAAATGAAGCTTTTGAATCTTTCTGTAAAAAGAAAGGAATAAATCATAACTTTTCATTTCCTAGAACTCCTCAACAAAATGGAGTAGTAGAAAGAAAGAATAGAACATTACAAGAATGTGCAAGAACATTATTAAATGGAAGCCTTCTACCAAAACATTTTTGGGCAGAAGCCGTAGCTACTGCATGTTATGTATTAAATCGTATTTCTATTAGACCATTAACTAAAAATACTTCATATGAACTTTTTAACAATAGAAAGCCAAATATCTCTTATTTTTAAATATTTGGATCAAAATTTTTTATTCTAAATACAAAAGACCAACTAGGAAAATTTGATCCGAAAGCTGACGAAGGAATTTTTGTAGGATACTCAGAACGAAGTAAGGCATATCGAGTTTTTAATAAACGAACAAATATAATCGAAGAAACTTTACATGTATCTTTTGATGAAAATTTTAATAAAAACTTGAGTATAAAAGATGATGACGAATTTATAATAAATACAGACAATACAAATCTTGAAAATATGAATAATACCGAACTTAGATCTCCACCTAGAATCTTACGAGATCACCCTGTACCAAACATAATCAAGGAAATTGATTCTCAAGTTAAAACTAGAAGTCAACTAAACCAAATGGGACATGTTGCTTTTATTTCTACATTAGAACCTAAAAATCCTAAAGAAGCATCAACAGACGACTACTGGATTGTTGCTATGCAAGAGAAATTAAATAAATTCGAACGTAACGATGTTTGGGATTTAGTTCCCCGTCCTAATAATCAATCTGTTATAGGAACAAAATTGGTTTACAAAAATAAAGTAGACGGACAAGGAATATAACTAGGAATAAAGCTAGACTAGTAGCACAAGGATATAATCAAGAGGAAGGTATCGACTTTGAAGAAACATTCGCTCCCATTGCAAGACTTGAAGCAATACATATTCTATTAGCCTTCGCATGTTTTCACAATTTTAAACTTTATCAAATGGATGTTAAAAGTGCTTTTCTAAATGGTTTTATGAAAGAAAATGTGTACGTAGAGCAACCCCCCTTATTCATACATGAAAAATATCCGGATCATGTATATAAATTAAAGAAAGCCTTATATGGTCTTAAACAAGCACCTCGTGCTTGGTATGAGAGACTTAAAAGCTATTTACTAGATTCAGGATTTCAAATCGGAAAAGTTGATCAAACTCTATTCATTAAAAACACTACTAAAGACATTCTAATAATTCAAATATATGTAGATGACATTATATTTGGTTCAACTAATGAAAACTTGTGTAAAGAATTTTCAAATATAATGACTAAGGAGTTCGAAATGTCACACATGGGAGAATTATCTTATTTTCTCGGATTACAAATTAAACAATTAATGAATGGAATTTTCTTAAACCAAGAAAAATATTGTGCTAATCTAATTAAACGTTTTGGAATGGAAAATACTTCTGGAAAACCTACTCCTATGAGTACCACAACTCATCTCGATCGAGATGAAAATGGAAAAAGTGTAGACCAAAAGTTGTTTAGAAGTATGATAGGCTCTTTACTATACTTAACCGCTAGTAGACCAGACATAATGATGAGTGTATGTTTATGTGCACGTTTTCAAGCTAATCCTAAAGAATCACATTTAAGAGCAATAAACGAATTATGCGATATCTTAATAATACTAAGGACTTTGGTCTTTTCTATCCAAAAGATTGTCCATTCGAGTTAGTGTCATTTAGTGATGCTGATTTTGGTGGATCTCGAACTGATAGAAAAAGTACAAGTGGTACATGCCATTTCATTGGAAAATCACTTGTATCTTGGTTTAGTAAGAAACAAAATTGTGTTTCACTTTCAACTTGTGAAGCGGAATATATATCTGCTGCTCTGGCTTGTACCCAAGTCATATATATGCAACAAACACTTAAAGATTTTAATATAAATTTAACAAATTCTACAATATATTGTGATAATACAAGCACAATAAATTTGTCTAAAAATCTGATAAATCACTCTCGTACAAAACATATTGATATTCGTCACCATTTTCTACGTGACAATATTGAAAAAGGAATTATCAATTTAGAGCATATGTCTACCGAAAACCAAATTGCCGATATATTTACTAAACCATTACTAGAAAACTCGTTTATAAAATTACGAAGAGAACTAGGAATAATTTCTTTCAAAGATATTTAATAGCAAATATGATAATAAATATAATACTTAAATATAATTCATCTAAACAAAAGTCAAACAAAAATTTAGTTCACTTAACTATAGGTTTAAAAACTTAAAGACCATTCATTTCAAAGTAAATATGAACAAATAACATAATTTCTAGATCTAAATCCCTATTAACTCTATACCACACATTTTTAAACCACTAATTCTATATATACATGCACATATGATTTTTCAAAAACTGTAGAAAAATGTCTTCCAACAAATCAAACTCTCCAATCAACATAACCTCCTCAACCGATATCTCACCTACATCACCACATCTTCCTACTCCAACACCAAAACACGAGCCAGTTTATAAATGGGAAAATTATCAAACTGGCTATACACCGGATTCGAAGAAGGCCAAACGTGGACTATTTACCTCTCCTGATACGAAAAGAAAAATTGATGAAATTCATCATTATCAACAGCAGCAAATTGATCTTCAACGTGAATTATATTTTGAACAAAAAGTAACTGCTAGACGCTTGAGCTTTCTTGAGCAAATTGGTTTACGATTTTGTAGCTCGAAGAAAAATGATGTGAGTGAGCCCCTACCTCGACCAGTTAGTTCGTTTGATCCATCTTCATCATATCGTACACCAATCGATCCGATAAATCCTTGGGTATCGCCAAAAACTCCTCAATATAGCCCAAATTCATGTGACAGGAACTATATGGCGAATGAAGGAAATAAAACACCGAAGAACATTAGTACTTCTCCAAAGAAATGATTTTTTTTAAAAAAAGATCAAAATAATGTGTTATATTGTAATATGTTTGTACAATTGTAATCATTTCTTTTAATAAAACATTTGCATCCAAAAAGTCAAGAAAAACCAAAAATGCAAAATTAATTCGACTGAATAGTTCTGTACAGTCGACTGAATATATGGCAGAAACTTTCAGCCAACAGTTCAGTCGACTGAAACTCTCTGTTCAGACGACTGAATTTTACCCAGAAAACTTTCGGGTTCTAATTTAGTCGACTGAACAGATAATTTCAGTCGACTGAACGTAGTTTACCAGGGTTTTTACCCTACTTAGCCATCTTTCTCACTTTTACTTTTATTTTTTTACCGATTCCAAACTTCATCTTCCCCATCTCAAATAAAACCCTAGCCCCCAATTTCTATCTTTTTTCACAATTTCTTCCTCAAACTTCCACAATTATGCCTCCTAAACGTTCTAGAGCTTCAACTTCAACCTACTTCGACTCAATTGATGCCCAAATCGCTCAATGGCTTTACAATGAAGTTGCGGTCACTCGGTGGAAAAAGATGAAGAATTCAAGGATCTTCGAGCACTCATTTGTTGATTTCCAAGGTCTTCAATCCTACAATATTCAAGATTTAATAGACCAGGCAAGTTTGACATCACATTTAGACATTAATCGGAATGACCATGCCATCAACCATATTATGGTCAAATTATTCTATGCCAACCTCAACCTCGGACACCAAACTCCACGAAATCCAAACAACAGTGTTTGGAGTATAGTATGCGGGAAAAAGGTATGGTTTTCACTTGATCGCATAGCTCATATTCTAGGATCCCCAAACATTGGTATAAAGCTTGAGGACATAGATTTCAATCCTCATATTCGTGATAATATAAATCATCAATTTTTAGACGATGAGATCAATGTCCTAGATATTAAATCCACCTCCTTAAGACCAAGAGCTAGGCTTCTACACAAAGCACTTATGAGGACCATTACCCCCCGCACCGGCTCCTATGAAATAGTATACCCGAATAACTACCGGGCACTATATGCTATATGGGGAAATATTAAAGTAAATTGGGTGCAATTGATACTTGATGAATTTCTTTCCTTCAACAATGGTAAAATGAGAACAATATATTTTGGTGAATACATAATGAAACTTCTACTAGACGTTGATACGCCACTACCGGACTCAGAAAATACGATGGTTCATCAAATCAACCATCGGACTATAAGCCTCATGCAACTACCAGTAAGGCCTCCTCGTATCATGTCTCTAGCCGAATGGGAAGCACGTCATCAAGAACCTCACCAACCTCAACCTCAACCTCCACATCAAGAACCTCGTGATCACGATGATGAAATCCGTGTTGTTCAACCAGATTTTACTACAAATCAATCATTGGGAATTCTATCAAGAAATCAACAAATCCTTGCTACTCGTCTCAAAAAGGTTGATCACAAACTTGATAGGGTAAAAGGGTTCTTCACCAAACTATGGGATGCTATTTCATGCACCAACACCACTTCTGTTTCAACCTCACACGGCAAGTGCCCAGCTCCAACGTTCACATGGACATCTTCCGAGGAGAATCTGAGCAGCAGCACTAGTGGTAACAATGATGGTCAAGGAGGAAGAGCTTTTAGACAACCAATCGGTGGCCCTGTTATTCGTGAACCAGAAGGAGATCGTGAAGGTTCTTATGATTGGGACAGGGATCCTTGATCATTTTGATGGTTTGATTTCCGGAACTCTTTATTAATTTTTAACTACTTCTGAAAAGGCTTGTATAATTAGCCTTCTTTTATTTGTGATACTCTGTGGTTTGTATGATTCACACTGTGGTTATATATGCATGTGGTTGCTTTGTTGCTTGCCAATTATATACTTCTACATATTATTACTTCCTTTTTGTCGATGACAAAGGGGGAGAAATCTATGTTACTAACTTTGTTTTGCAGGAAAGACAGTGCATATATTCAGGGGGAGGAAATAATCACACACATAAGTATTGTCATCAATCAAAAAGGGGGAGAATGTTGATACGCTATATTTTGATCAATGACAATGTGCTTCAACAAAAAGGAAGAGATATGTGCAAAGCTAAAGGAAGAACTATGAAGACCAAAGATACCATAAGTATGATTTAAATATAGGTCTTAGTTTAGATTCATTGTTAAAATCTATCCTCAAGAGGCTTGCACAAAACACAATAACACATTTCATAACTTAATTTTTTAGTTAAGTGTTCACTGTGCAGAAACTACCTATTACAGAATTACAACATGCACAGTTTCAGTCGACTGAAATTCCCTGTTCAGTCGACTGAATTCGAACCTGTGAATTTTTAATGAAAAGACACCTTCCTCCCAAGAGTTGCAACCATTCTCCAATGGTAATGGATGCATCTCTTGCCTGAATCTTTTGCAAATAGATACACCTCTTCTACACCTATAAATACATGTTTCTATCATTTGCAAATCACCAATTCTAATTGCTTTAATCTCTCTATTTTCTTGAACATACTTTCAGATTTCTTAAGTTTTCAAAAGCAATCACAAACCACTTCAATTACTTGAATCTCTGATTTATCTTAAATACTCTTTTGATTCATAGCAATTTATATTTCCTAAATCTTCATAAACACATTTCATATTCTTGAGGATAAGATTATAGGAAAGTTGTACTCAATTAGACTCATTAGTGTTATCAAGAACACAACAAGTTAGAAATACTCTTTGTATCTAGTTGAAGTCCTCTTCGGTAGTTGAGGCAAGAAATCCCGTTCGGTTGTTCGGGTAAGTTGTAAACCTATTCCTCCGGGTTAAGTGAGGGTTGTTGGCTAGTTGAATTCCTAAGAGGAGCTTAGAGAATGGACGTAGGACAAGAGGTCCAAACCAGTATAAAGTCTTGGTGTCTACTTTACTTACTGCTTATTGCTATCTACCTAGACCATTCCACTATTCCATATTATACGATACTACCGCATAGCCTCTTTCAATAATCACCACCCAAAGGCAAGCTTAATACAAATTAAATTTGTTGATTTAAATCCATGGAAGTAATCATCTCCATTGATTATTCCACGACCATGTTGAGTGTTGTGAAGTGAAAAGTTTCACTAATAGGAACCAAATCAAACAAGCAAAAACAACAGGAAAGTAAAAAGAGACACACAAATTTTTATAGTGGTTGAAAAATTCTCCTGCCAACGTCCACTTTAATCTGTGTTATTAGTTGTTTTCACTCTAGATTACAACTATTTTTATTAGATCTGACCACAATCTAGTGGATCTCAGATTTACAATGAAGTTTCTAGATTATATTTAAGGAAGGAGATAAGAGTAAAGAAGATGCATAGTGTGAATCCTAAATCAGAGTGAAGAAGATGCAGAGTGTGAAGCAAAGTCCAAATCCTTCTTTGGTTGCCATAGGGCTAGTATTTATAGAGAAACAACTGCATAGGTTCAAGAGCCTGCTTGCATTGAAGTCCAGATGCAAGTCCAAGTACATAGGAGTGAGCACGCCAGCCCATTTATCAAAAAGACTTCTCGGTACTGAGAGCTTCTTCTCAGTACCAAGTGGTTTGTTTAAGTGTAAAATTCTTGTTTCCACCTGCTTAGTTATTCCATCTTCGATTCGATGCGTTTCAAGTTCTTTTCCTTGAAGATTAAGTTCTTTCAAGTGATCTACTTGATATTGTTTATCTTGTTATGCTTTCTTCTCATTAATTTTGGATATTTCTCTTCCTAGCTTTGAGAAATGCACTTTACCCCAAGAGGTTGAAGTGGTGTATGAAGTGTATAGTCCATGTGGCTTACATACATACATACATATACATACATACATACATACATACATACATACATACATACATACATACATATATATATATATATATCTGGACAACATACACACAATTTATAATAGTTATATAAAATAATAGCTTATACACATACATATATATTTGGACAATTACTTGCATATTTGATGAGCTAACGTGTCTGTTGTGAAGTAAATTCCATCATCTATATATGACATGTTATACCTTGGATGATTTGATATGTTACACATGTGCACACACATATATATGTATATATGATACACGTGTATATGTGTGTGTATAAATTAAATAAAACTATATAATTTATAAATTTAAACAAAATAAATTTTTTTATTTAAATAATATTTGAAAATGTTCTAAATGAATTAGACTTCATAGGCCCAATATAGATCCAATAAGGGAATTTTTTTGAAATTCATCCATAACTTCCGGTGTGGGCTGGCTTAGTTCCAACACCATTAACTCCAACATCCAACTCGTAATCATCACCATCGTGATGCAGGTCATCCTCCGAGTCAGATAGGTCCACAGCCTCAGCTCCCCACCCAACCAATCCTCCTTAATTCCTCTCGGTACCGATCTAATTCCTCTCGATACTGAGTTGACTTCTTCTGGGGGAGCGTTTCGACTTCCTCCAGCAACTTTTCTGTTGCTTTAGCAACTAATTCCTTCAGTTTTTATCTTTCATTTCACTTATTATGACTAGAAACAAATGAATTCTCTTCTTCAGATCCTAGATGAGAAACTTCCCTCCTACTCCTTCTGGTCCTTTGTGGTTGCTGGGTCAGCAGTGTTGTGCTAGCGTCCATCTTTTACATCAAAGCTTTCTGACTTTCAACCAACTTCTGATTCAACTACAACATCATCTGGTCAAACTCACCCCTAGTAACCATCTCCTGTTTTGCAGATGATTCTGATACTGCCTGCTAGTTACCGACTTCCATTTGATGAACATTTTGTTCATCGCCACCTGCTACTGCTCCTTCTGCAGCGGCAACTGTCTCACTTGATCTTTTAGGTTTCCTAGGTGCCATCGATCTCTATTAGAAAGTTTCCATGTTCCTTAAAGCAAGTGTTTTGGATCTAACCATTGGATCTCTCAAAATCCAAAATAGCAAGCTAGATATAATCCTAGGAATCGATCTCTCAATGAATGCACTAAAATGTTGATGTCAAAAGTGGATCAACACCCAAAGACCTGTAGAACAATAGAGATCTAGCAAAAACTATATGAAAAGTAAAGAGAACGCTAGAATTTTATAGTGGTTCGGCAATTTCTGACCTACGTCCACTGTTAATTTATTTATTATATGATTGAGAGTCACTAGTACAAGGGATTGTCAAGCTTCTATAGCCTAGAACAGCCAATAGTATCTGCCTTAGTGACTTTAATGGAGGAGAAATAGAAAATGAAGAAGATGAAGTGGTAAAAAAAAATTTCCAATAGCCACAGGGTCTGTATTTATAGAGAAATTGTCTAGCAAGACAGAGGCTCACGAAATATCAAGTCTAGATCCAGATCTGAAGGTGTAGGAAAAGAAGACGGAGCCCATACATCAATAAATACATCTCGGTACCGAGTGAAATCACTCGGTATCGCCTGGTATTTGTTGGGGAAAAATTCCCTCAGTCTTCAACTTTGCCTTGTATCCTTGGTGCATTGTCTTTTAAACACTTTTTCCTATGAGAGTTGAGTCGTTCCTACCCATTTCTAATATTGCTTGTTCCCGTCTGCTTTCTTCCATTTGTTCCAAATAAATCCTTAAGAGTTATTCTTCCCATCATTGGGAAGGGTACCACATCGAGTCAAAGCTCTACGTATAAGTGATGTGGGAGTCCCACGTGGGACACAAAATTCTCGGCATTGAGCGGTCCTTTTTTGTGCAATTTCTCCCAAACTCTTTAAGTATGCTTTTAGTACTCTTCTAAGCATGTTCCTAAGTTCGTGAATTGTTTCGTCTTCTTCTTAATATTCTGATATTAGTGAAAATCTACTTGGCTAAAGAGTCGGATTCTTCACTACAAGAAAACTGCGGTTTAGCTACGCCAAAATGGCGTAGGCGGGGCGTAGGTAAATGCATTAACTACGTGACCCTTACGCCAATTTTGGCGTAGGTAAAACTCGCGTAGCTAATAAAATACCTACGTTTTACCTACGCCATCCGTTGGGTTGTTTCCTACGTCTTTCCTACGCCATGATTTTTCTACGTCTTTCCTACGCCTCGTTATTCCTACGATTTTACTACGACATTTTTACTTCCTACGTCATCCGTTTACCTACGTTTTCCCTACGCCTATATACATTCATTCAAATGTATTTGTTAATATACTATCTTATTTATCACAGATTAAATAAATATTTGCTGAATAAAATAAATAACACTGAATTTGAATTCAAACGAATATTTTATTCCAACAAATATTTACTACAATTTTGATAATACAATTTCAAGCTCTCACTATAACTATACAAATTCAATTACAATACAATTTCTGATTATATCACAATTCATTTTTTACATTCATAACCTCACTACATATCACTCACACTCGTATTTTTATCTTCAACTTCTTTCCAGTTTGAATCCAGCATCCGAGCAATCTGCAAAAATATTCACTAACGCAGTAAAATTGAAAAAGAAATATTTTTGCAATATAAAATAAAAGATGAATTTGAGAATATTATTTGCCTCAGTTATTTGGGTTGTTCGTCATCATTTATATTTGAATTCATCACACACGAACAATGTGACATGCACAATGTATCACTGTACATGCCACAAGGCCGTGCACACCGATATACACTTGATAATGCTACAGGGACAGGTGAGCACAAGGTCAAACCCAAATAAAAAAGACGGGTTTAACTCAGGTGCAACATAAATAAAATGTCGACTTCAGCACAAGGTCAAACCCAAATAAAACACGGGTTCAACTCAGGTGCAACAAAAGTATACAAGCTCAAATAATCAAATATACAACAGAGCTCACTGCAACAACACATTGCAACAATACTTTTGAATGGAGGCAGTGCAACAGCACCAAACAAAGAAGATGATCAATACTTATAAATACAGACAGTTCAAAACTCAATACCTCCGGACTAAATACAAATGTTGGAAAATGTAGAGACCAGAGAAATGCAAATGAAGATCAGTAGTGTACAACAACAACTAAATGAAACAGTGGACAGAACTGCCTCAGCAATCAAGACACGTGTGTACAACTACTATACAATCAGACTCGACAACATTCACAAATGCAACTCACTAACCAGATGAAAAATGGAAGTGAGACACCAAAACCAGTTCAGTACATATCTGAACCAATACATATGAATGCACCAAGCAACTACAGGTAAACAACCAAGGGCCAAGCAAACTGATATATGCAACAATGAATACAACTCACATGCAAGCACAGCCCCAAACCAAGCTCAAGTTATACAAGAAAAGAGACTCAAGGCCAAAACTACAAGTACATCACTACACAGTACAATATATGCTTACACACCAGCAATGAAGAACAAAGGAATGCAGACCTAGACTACATAGACATTATAGGCCGAGCACTGATATAAGGATCAGTGATGTCAAATTACAAGCAGAGCTCAATGTGTACAAGACCAAAACAAAATGACAGCAAATGATACCACAAGCCTCAGCAATATGCACATAAACAAGATACAAACTGAGACAAGCCAGTGCAAGCCAAGGATGCAAGTTCGAGTAAATTCAAGACAAAGCGAGAAATTCACAAAATCAAAACCGTGGTCATGCCGTAGTCAACAGAGAAAATCACAGTGAAGTCAAAGCATCAAAATTCATAGCCGTATGTAACCAAATGTCTGAGCTAAGAAAACAAAACCCAGTCAAAGTCTGAAAGCATCAGTAAAAGGCCGAGGAATAATGTATCAAAAATATTGGCCGAAGTCAAAGAAGATTAATCAACATTGAAGTATTTTAAACCAAGTCAACCGAGCAATATCAAGTATATTCGCATGTGAATCAGTCAAGAGAAATCATCAACATCCAAACGTAATCTAATGGCCAAAGCATAATATTGAAAAAATCATACGAACAAAACACAAGGAGATCGGACTCCTATATAAACCCTAACATCATCATCGGCAACAATAAGAGTTCGAATACGAAAATCGAAAGGTAACAGAGCATAAATTCTTACCAGAAGCAAGAATCGAACTCGTCGAAGTAGCCAGAGAGAGCAACGAGAAATCGATCGAGCAAGGCAATTCTCGAACAACCAACGATACGATCGAAGTAGGAACGACACTTCGAAAAGCCCAAATTTCAGAGCGCAAAGAGGAACGAAAGCCCCAAATTTTCACAAAGCCCTAATTCAGCTGAACGAGATAGATCGAGGCCGCCATTTTTTTTCTCAAGGAAGAATAGAAGAGGATCGGGTCAACTAATAAAAAAAAGCAGGGCCGACTAAATTATAAAAGAGAGTGAAAGGGTTTTCCTACACCTTTCATACGACGCCGATCTGAAATGTAGAAAATTAATAGGGACGTGAAAATGGCGTAGAAAATTATCTACGTCTTTCCTACGGTATAATTTTGGTATAGGGAATTTTCTACAACTTTCCTACGCCTCGATTTTTTTTCTACGTATTGAAGTTGACGTAGGAAAGACGTAAGAAATTTCCTTACGTCTTCCCTACGCCTTTACCTCTTTCTACTTGTTTCCTACGCCTTCCCTACGCCCCGCCTTCTGGTGTAAGAAAGACGTCGGAAACTTTGCGTAGGAAATTGAAGTATTTTCTAGTAGTGCTTCCCAAGGAATCAGATCATTTGATACATATTTTTGGTGTTCCAATATACCGAAACAAGGAATGTTTGAGAACATTTGCGAGTGTTAAATATTAGTAACAGAAAAAGTGCTGTATAGGATCGATAGAGAATGCAGATACGTATGTCTAGTCCATATGTAGGATCGATAGAGATTTTAGTTATGCAAGTGATTGAACTATTCCTAAAGAACGATTGACTACACTCTACACTGATTATCTGTCAAGTATTCAACATCTTGGAAAATGCTACTGCAATAAAATAATAAAAATCTGGAAAATACATAAATAAAGGAAAAAGAACAAAGAAAGGAAACATAGTCAGATCATTTCACACTTCTGACGTAGTTAGCTTACATTAACATTTGCCGAAGACTACAAAATAATCAAAGTATTCGAGTAGAATATAAGTCCGCTACAGTCAGTCTAAAGGGCAAGTAAAAACAATAAAAAAACATTACTAATTCCACGAGGGAGTTACCTTGCTCGAGTCAGCTTATAAACCGAGTATTTGTACATAAGAAGCCAGTTGGACTTCTTCAGTATCCTATATAACGAAGCCACTGCGAACTCGTTCATTTTGGTGGGTCAAGTTACGCGCATAAACTACCAAGTATGCAACAACGCTTTTAAAACGACCAATCCATTTCATCTTCTCCTATATATACATATGCAAATCCACTTACGAATAACTTAGCTCAATTCTTCAAAGTTCACAGTGCTTATAGAGCTATAGTTGTTATTTAAAAAACAAAACGATAGCAGATAAGAATGGGCGCTATTGTTGCAAGACAGGGAAGAGAATTACAACGCTATAACAGCGACGGCGGTAGATTGGTAGTCGGATGCATTCCTTATAGGACCAATTCATGCAATCGTATTGAAGTTTTGGTCATCAGCTCTCAGAAGGACGGTAGCTTCATATTCCCTAAGGTGGGTTCTATTTTTCTTATGCAATTTTTTTTAATAATTGAAGGGCTTAACTGGAAAAAGAATCGCAGCTTATAATATTTTCTCTTTGTTCGTATTTGTAGGGTGGGTGGGAAGCTGATGAGTCAATAGAAGCTGCTGCCTGTAGAGAAGCTGTTGAAGAAGCAGGAGTTGTTGGAAATGTCGAGGTTGCTACATATTTATTTTCAGTGTTAATTTTATGCAATGGAAGGACTTTTGGGTTAGTGTACTAATTAATATGTTAATGTTACAGTGTATACTTGGTAATTGGAAGTACAAAAGCAAGAGATATGGCACAACTTATGAAGGAAGCATGTTTCCATTAAATGTAACTCATGAGTTATCATATTTTCCGGAAATAGAGACAAGGAAGAAGAAGTGGGTGACAATAGATGAAGCGAGAACAAGATGCAGAGATTGGTGGATGAGAGCAGCGTTGGATATTTTTTGTTCGCGAAAACAACAAAACATTGCTAGCCAGTGAATGAATAATGTTACATAATGGGGTAAAATACCGCAGAACGTACATTGGATTTGGGACGTTGTAGGATTTAGTTGCATTCGTTTATTGAAAATTCTTTCATTCTTTCCATACATTTTTTTTTCAAATTATTTTTGTTATATATAGGATTATCGTAACCTGTAAGTTAATAACCAAATGTGTTTGCTTCTACCTAGGTCTGTCAATGGGTCATGTTGGGTCGGGTTCGGGTCGGGTCAAATCGGATTCGGGTCATCTTTTAATCGGGTCGGGTCAACCCATTTATTAAATGGGTCATATTTTTTGAACTCGAACCCGACCCGTTTATAAACGGGTTGACCCGACCCGACCCGCGTAACCCGTTTAACTAAACGAGTCGTGTCGGGTCGGGTTTAAACAAGTTGACCCGTGTACCCAATAACCCGTTTACACAATATTTGCAAAATTAACAATTATTTTCAGGTGCAGAAAAGCATACACATATTGTAACTCATACATGAGCATTTAGCCTAGGTCATCAAATATAAGAAACTAGCATCATACATGAGCATATTCGAGTAGAGTATAACATGATGCAACATTTGGACAAATAAATCTACCTAAATAGTCACTACAAATTTGCAAATATTCAATAATCAACATGAAAATGATATTCAAATATAATATGACAACTACTATGACAACGATAATACATTACGACAACAATCTTGCAAGCAATTCAGCATATATGATAGAAGCTTCCCAACTTGACCCATACCATTGCTCTGCCTGCAATAATTGTAAAAAAAGGTAGAATAATAAATAATTCTATCATTTTAATTTTTAAAGATAAACAATCGGCAGCTAATCATTTAACATCTGTTATGTATAATGAATGGCCATTGCCCAGCAGGCAATTTTAAGTTTTTAACACTACAGAGGTAATGATCAGTTATCAGTGGATGTATGTTTCTGTAAAAGTAAACGGAGAGTTTTCGCTCACCTGTGCAGGCTATTAAACATACTATCAAACATACTATCCGTGCATATTAAATTGAGAATAAAAAACAGCTGAGTAATTCACTTCAGAGAGAATAAAAAACAGCAAAGTGGGTTATATTATATTTTGTTAGACCATTACCTAACATGCAATATATGTTAGAACATATAATGTCAAAGGATTAACTCAGCACTTCAGAGAGAGGGTCATAAACAGTGAAATAATGTTACTGAACATGTTCAGAGAGAGGGTCATAAGACTCATAACTCAGCACTTCAGAGAGAGTGTCATGTTACTGAACATTACCCAACATGCAATATATGTTAGAACTTCAGAGAGAGGGTCATGTTACTGAACATTACCTAACATGCAAAATTGCTCACATGAAAAAAAATATCCGAAGTGTAAGCGAAAGGTCTGAGCAAAGCACTTTTTTTCTTAAATAGCAATGTTAAATGGCTAAAATTGCAAACATACACCACCACATCTGAAAACTTAACCGCTATTTTGGACATAACCAAATTGCAATTAATAAAACATCACATAAATTACACTCTGCAATCAGGTAAAATGAGAATAAAGAACATACTACATCCTAGGGCACAACACATGCGTAATCAGCAAAATCATACATTGTTAAATCTGTAAGGTTAAAAACATATTAGGGCATAACAAAGTGAGAGTTTGAAATACCTGAACTGCAAACGAAGTGGAAAGTGGAATGTGAATCGAATATGGATCGAATTTGAAAGCGCGCATAACAAAAGGTGTGCATGAATGAAACGAACCAATATAAGTAACTCAGCACTTCAGAGAGAGGGTTATATTTTGTTAGACCATTACCTAACAGCAAAGTGAGAAACATGAGATATAATGTTACTTGTTTATTTATGGAAACATGAGATAACTCAGCACTTCAGAGTTCAGAGAGAGGGTCATATAATGTTACTTGTTTATTTATAATCTAATCTATGCTAAAATTATAATCTACCACAAAAGCAATCTATGGTTAGAGATAAATTTGCTGCAAAGCCTAGCTATCCAAATGAGTGAATATCAATCTACATCATCAGTTCATAATATGGCATACATAATGAAAGCAGGATTCTTCCTTAACCTCTTACTGCAAAATCCATGTTTCAAATATTGCAAAATCAGATAACTTTCAAGATGAAATAAGGATAAGTAATTATAATTCTAACAGTACTAAGCTGGCATGCACACACACTATGATGCGCACACCCGATTATATAAATTATAACTTGTGATCTTCCTTTTATTTTTAATAACTTTCGGTTTTTTTGGGTATCGTGTCATATATATTTTGTTTATGGAAAATAAATTGTAGAGTTACTTTCCGATATGCAGTAAACAGGTGACATACTACAATATATTTCGTGAATACATTACGATTAATCTTACCCCCTCAAAGAGAACAATATATCGTTTCCCTTTCCCCCTTTTTAGCTATTCTTATTAATGGCTAAAGATTAATCAATAATGGACACGCGTAATATCTTAATTTGAAAATTTTCTCTGAAGGGTACGTTAAAATGCTGTTATGGTGCTCCCTTATTCTGTAAATATGTGCTGAATTTCTTTCTAATTTTTTTTTAATTTTTTTTTTGTGAAGCTAACCTTGATGTGCAACGTTCTTGTGTAAGTCTCTTTTGGCATGGTCTTTATATGTAGGATGATGTAACATAAATACATACATGCATAAGTAGATATACAGGCACACACATATTTTCTTAAAACCCCCTTCAGTCTTCCCTTGAGTTTGACATACCTAAAAGCGTTAAAAGTGCAATTTTTTTGTACACACGATCTTGTTGCTATCAAGATCATCCACAAAGAATTTTATGCCATTCTATTACTTTTCACATTCAAAAATACAGGTTAACACAAGCCATCAAAAATATTTGTTTTAATTGTCGGTTTAGGTTGAAGTTTCAAAATGATGCAAAAGTTTATGCGGATGATCCTGATAGCAAATGAATTAAATCTACGAAGTTTCGTTTCAATAGATTTGGACACAAAATGACCAGTGGGGATTTTAAGGGAAAATAAGAGGGGGATGTGAACGGTGAACCCATCAGTGATTGCAAAATGCAAAGTCTCCTCAAATAAGAAACATAGAGGAATATTAATTTAGGTTCATGGTCAAAAAAGGTTTCCAGGTACGAACGATTATTAGTTTATTTACATACGTCTTGGCTGATTTCGATTTCTTCTACAAAGCTTTCCAGGTGCGAGCGGTTATGGCCGGGGGGACGAAGTGGAGACGCCAAGCGAGGCCGTGCGATCGATTAGGGGGGCGATGTGGAAATGAAAAAGGAGAACGAAGGAGAAATGAAAATGAAAAGTGAAATGAAAACCCTAGCCGCTTGTAAGTTGTGAATGTGAGCTGTGGACTTGTGAAGGAAAAGGAAATGATAATTATTAATTATCAGATAATAAATGGACGAACATGAAAGTGACCAAACTACTCAAGTCGGCCCAAATTGATAAAAAAAGAGTTTATAATAAACGGGTTTGGCGGGTCAAAATCGGGTTCACGGGTCAACCCGAAACCCACCCGTTTATTAAACGGGTTATGGCGGGTTGACCCGAAATTGACCCGCCCGTGTTATCGTGTCACCCAAACCTGATAATTTTCGTGTCATCTTCGAGTCGTGTTTCGGGTCGTGCTGGGAATTGACAGCCCTAGATGTATCATGCCGAAGTTATCATATACTTGCTAGAGAATTTCCATCTATACTATGAACTTCTGGAATCCATGCACAAAAAAGGCATGCATTTGAGTTTCAGGTATCATGGATGACAACTCATGATGTAGTAATTAAAACAAAACAGAGTAGAGAAAATAAATATAAACTAAGTGCAAATCATATAAGCAAGTGAGACATGATCCAATATCATATTACACCATACTTCAAACACATGATGTCCAAATATTACATAAAATTCATATACAACGTGTCACATTATACGTATGCTTGCATATGTCTACAACCCAAAACACTAGATATATATTCTAATAGCGATAATGACTGGCTTTAAAAGTCGCCTCAAGCTAGCAAGATGGATTCTCTAAGTTAGCATATTCAAAAAATAGATAACGAAAGTGACAACATATAGAGATTGTTAAACCAAGTTTTAGCCTAACATTGAAATGTTTGAAAATAAAAAAATTCAAATAGTATTCTAGATATATCCATGATCAAATTAATATAGATAAAGAAAATGTCCAAAATGTCCAAAGTTCATGTCATTCTTTTCTCATATGCAAGTGATATAAAACTTGAGTACTTATGCAATATTCATTGTTCAGTGATAAATATTCAAAAAATACAAGTCTTCCCCTTTGTTCTAGTTCAAAGATCAAGGATGGAGCCAAAATGAAAATTCTTGTTTTTAAAGGTTCTTATGTTCAAAAGTTCAATTTATCTTCTTCTTCGTCGGCCATTAAAAATGGTCTCAAGCTCTAAAGGAGGTTAGAAATGTCAAGTTCAAAATAATGATTTGTGCTAAGAAGGAGAAAGAGGAGAAAACCCCCTTCTTAAGTGGAGCTAGGTCTTTATTTATAGAGGTTGGAGAATGACATAGCTTGCTTGGATTGGTTAATCAAAGTTGAAGTGGACTGGTGACTTTGCAAGATGGATGATCTTGATGGTGCCACCTTTCATCATCACAATACCACAGTAGTTCACATGGATCGCTATCTTGGCCATAGCATCAACAATGGTGGCATGGTTGTATAAGAGTGTTTTGACACTTTATTATATAGAATTTCCTTCATATTAATATACTTCTTTATATAGGCTATTGCTAACACTTCACTATTATGTGATGGCTTATAACTCCTACTTGCAATGGTTTAAATAACCAACTCTCTATGGCTTTGAATTATCAAATCATGATGGCTTGATATTTTGACTAATTTATTCACAATGACTTGAATAACCATCTCACGATTGCTTGATGGCTTGAATAAGCATCCCATGATAGCCTAGGCAATTAACACGCGATGGTTTGAATAACCAATACACGACGACTTCAATAGTACCATCTCGTGATGGCTTTAAGAATCGCTACTCGATAATTTTCTCATGTCATCCATGCCACTGCTTCCTCATATCGTCCCTCGAGGACTTCAAAATTCTCCCCATGGTGATTTTGATGCTTCATTTCATGATGGTCTCAAGAGTATTATCACAAGAGCTTCATAATTTCGACCCACGATGGCTTTAACAGTCATAACACGATAGCTTCCAAAGTCATATCATGACGGCTTCAATTATTCACATTCAAAGTCATCACATAATAGCTCTATTAAGTTAACATACGATGGCTCCAATCAACATACGATAGCTCATCAAAACAGCACCCGATGACTCTATTCAACATATGATGGCTTCAATCAGCCACGAAGGTTCAAATCAACACACGAAGGCTCTATTCAACACATGAAATTTCTATTACACATATGATGGCTTTAATTGACATATGAAGACTCTAATCAATACATGAAGGCTCTACCTACACACAAAGGCTCTATTCAACACACGATGGCTCTATTCAACACACGATGGCTCTATTCAACATATGATGGCTCTATTCGACATATGATGGTTTTAATCAACACACGAAAGCTCTATCCGTTTATTAATTCATTCTTGGAATTTTGGGTGTAATATTTGCTCTCCTATAAGAAGTTTTCTTATGCTTTAGCTTGAATAAACTTCTACTCTTGCATTATTTCTCCTCCTCTCAAGTTAACATTCTTTGTTGTTGTATTCTTCATCATTGATTGCTTGTGATACTTCAACTTGCTATAACTTTTGCTCTTTAACATTGTAACTTTCCATAAAAAGGTTTTTCAAAATGCATAGATTTCTGTAATCCTTCAGAAATATTTCTTTTTAAAATTGTGTTCGCTGAAAATATTCTTTGCAGTAATGAATTTCTCACAACTTGCTTGAAGATATCCTTAGTAATATAAAAGATTTCATAACTTTACTTGGAAATCATTTGATGCGAAAACCATACACACACACACATACTTACTTACTAAAGTGCGATTTTTAGAAAAATGAATTTTTAAAAGTAAGTTTAAATCCACTTTAAACCACTTGAGAGTGGTTTTTATTGGAATAAATTGATGTTGCCATAAGATAAAAATTTCCATAGTTTCGAGAAAATGCATTTTTTCCTTCGTCTGTTCTAAGTTTGGTTGTTCATGAATCAGGAGTTCATTCGATTGTCCTTGTTTAGATGGTCGTTTTCATAGACCTTGCTTGATCATGATAGTTTATGTTGACCATCTCTCTTGGATGGGTGCTTTAACCAGGCCCGACGGTGGAATCAAAGGATTAATTAACCATCACTTTTTAGATGACTGCTTTGGCCAGGCCTTACGGTGGGACCAAAGACTTCTCGTCCATCTCCCTTGGATGGATGTTTTGGCCAGGCCCAGTGGTGGGATCAAAGGTTTAATGGATCATCACTCTTTGGACGGTTGCTTTAGCCAGGCTTTGCATCAAGACCAAAGGCTTCTCGTCCATCTCCCTTTCATAGGTGATTTGACCTGACCCGACGGTGGGACCAAAGGCTTAATTGACCACCACACTTTGGATGCTTGCTTTGGCCAGGCCTTATGGTAGGATCAAAGGCTTCTAGTCCCTCTCCCATGGATGGGTGCTTTGACCAGGCCCAATAGCAGGATCAAAGGCTTAATTGATCATCACTCTATGGATGGCTGCTTTGGCTAGGCCTTGCAACGGGACCAAAGACTTCTAATCCATCTCCCTTGATGAGTGCTTTGACTAGACCCAATGGTGGGATCAAATGCTTAATTGACTGTCACTCTTGGGATAGTTGTTTTGTCTAGACCTTGTGGCGGGACTGAAGGCTCCGCGTCCATCTCCTTTGGATGGGTGCTTTGACCAAGCTCAGTGGTAGGATCACAGGCTTATATTGATAGAGTTAGGGGTATGTCATAGAGGAAATTATGTAATTTGTTACATATATCTAACTCGATAACCAATCTTGCTCAAAATAAAAGGTGTTTCTATTATATATTTGATATAATGCATTATATTAATTAATTAATTAATTAATTTAATTAAAAGTATATTTAATAGAAAATCCATAAATGGTTTGTTTTTTGATAGTAATTACAAAGTGTAACCGTGAGTAATTTATCATAATGAAATCAAATATACCATTTTAAAAGCTCCTAGTCAAGATGCATCGAGATTGGATATCAATGTATCCATTGAGACTAGAGTACACAATGATCTCCATACGTTGGATAATGTATTACTCATGACTGCTGGGGACACCTAAGAGTTACATACTGATAGTTATTGGATAACTATGTAATGACTCACTCGATAGTTTTTTGTTGTTTAATATAACTAAGATCAAACAGAAAATATCGATGTGATTGATTTACACAATTCTCTCGACTTGAGAATAATGTAGATTTTCAATACGAAATCTTCGCTTTGATTATAGTCAAATCATGACACAGAGTCCATCGAGTGACTATAGTTGGGTCGAGTAGAAATATTGGAATTGAAGCACTATTCAAGAGAGGATTCGTCTCCTCAGTTACATGGGGTTAGTGTCATGGTCAACTCAAAGTCAAAGTCTCTGGCCAGTGTAGTTCGGTTAATAATTGTTCTTATTATTGAACCAACGACTTTGTTTTTTGACTATAGAGTTGAATATGGACGATATTTGAATTTTGATCATTTCAAATTCAATAAGTTCAAAGTGATATAGTTTTGACGAAGAGAATTGGTGTAAATAAATGTCACAACTGGGTAATGCTTAATAAAGTGAAATTAGGTTTTACCTAAACTAAGTAAGTGATAAATTTAACCCAAGTGTCACACCACCCGTTAAGTGACATATGAACATTAACATTCGAATAGTTCGATGTTAATCGTTGATCAAATTTACATATAACGAGTCACATAACCGAAATGATAAATTCTATTTAGACTAAACAATTTAATTAGTTTATAATTAGTATAAATTAATTAAACTAATTAATATTTATGAAATATTAGTTATAAAATTTTGAATATGATTTGAGGAATAAATGGTATTGTAGATATTTATAATAGCTATAAAGATATAGATCGATATGCAATATCGACAAGCAATTAAATTAGATTTAATTAATAATATTTATTTGAATTTAAATGGGCTATTAGCCCATGATGTTAAGATGTTATTTTGGCTACAATAGGGCTTGCGGGAGGTGGCTAAAATGGCTAGAGTGGTTTGGAGATGGATGGTTGAGATTTGATGAGAAATGGTATGAGATGTGATCCATATTTCTCTCTATTTCTTCAACTATGAAAGAACCCTTAACCCTAATTTAAAAGGACTTTCTGGCTGCAATTTCCTTATCATTGTCAACCAACCTCATCAACAAGGAGTGTAACGACCCGGAATTTTTAATGTTTTGAATGGGAATATTTAATTTATTCAAATATTAAAATTTGATTCGAATATAATTAATTATAAGGGAATCAATTGTTAATTAAACCACTTGATTTTTAATATCATATTTTTAAATGAGTTTATAGGATCTTTTTATAACTTTTAATTTAGAAAATATTCAAATTTTCGTTTGATGCATTTTGCGGTAGACGTTGGTATTTTTGAAACTTCACATAATAAGTTAAACTGTATATTTTTGTGTTGTTTTATGCTTGTGTCACATTGTTGCACGTGATGATATTTTTATTTCTGTTGTTCGTGGTCCATACCCGAATGCGATACTATGTAGCGGGGTACCCAGAACTGACCAAATCTTGATTTGATGGTTGCTTTGCTTGGAAGCTTTGTGTTGCTTTATTTACACACCGTCCTCATTTCACTTCATTTAACTCACTTCACTTTACCCCAATTCATTTCATTTACTTCATTTCACTCACTTTACTTCTCTTCCTCTCTTCTTCTTCTTCCCTTTTCTTTTATTTCCCTGAGAAAAAAAATACCATCTTCCCCTTTCAAAAATCAATATCTCACCACTATTCACTATCAGCCAAAACTTCCAACTGCAAAGTTATTTTTCATCATCCCTAGTATTTTCTAAAAATAGTCACTCGTCATTTCATCGAGTGGGGTGGTGGATATTGGTCGATAATAGCGGTGGTCGAATGATGATGGTTTTTTGACAAACACGAAATGGAGAATGGAGGACATGGCTGCGTTCGAATTGATGAACCATGATTTTTGGTGGTGTTTGCAGGGTCTAGAGTTGCCAAAGTTGGTCGTGGTTGGTCGATGAACAATTTTCATTCATCTTTTGTTTGGCGGCTGTGTAGGCGGCTAGGGGAGGAGCAGCGACGCTTGGAGGAAGCTCAAGAAAAGGCGGAGGCAATGGAGGTGGTCGAAGGAGGTACGGTGGTTGGAGGAGCTCGGTCGAGCTCGATTTAGGGTTTAAGCGGTCGTGTGTTTTGGGTTAGAAGTCATGACTGCTGGCGGTGATCGAGGATGTCGAGTGCGACATGGCGGCGGTTGGAGGTGTAGGGGAAAATGGTGAGTCGAGCAGTGGGGGTTATGGTGGCTAACATGGGATGAGGTGGTAGGTTCATGACCATGCTCGAGTTTGAATTATTGGATGCAAATTTGAATTTTAGAGGAGGAGGTACGATGGAAGGCGGGTCGAGTTTGGGTGTGTGCTAGTGGACTGGGTTTGTTTGAGTAGGGTAAGGAAATTAGTTTAATTAATTAATTAATTAGCTTAATTTAATTCTTGTTTAGTAATTAACTCGTAACTCACTCATATGAGCTACAATTGAGACACGGCCTTTTAGTTGCACTCGTAGGAGTGTTATCTACATACTGAAGCTAATTTTGTAGAGTTTGGAGTAAGCATAACTTTACGCTAAAATTGACGTTTGATTTTAGACAAATTGGGAACATGTAAAAGACAACTGGAACAAATGTGAGTTAACTCACATTTGGTTTAATACTATATGATATATGTGTTGGTATAAATTTTTATTTGTATCTTGGAAGTTTTATTGTTAGTTGTTTGGTTTGGATGAATTGCCGCTTTTGGAAGTGGATAATATATGAAATGATTTGCAGATGTCTTATATGATGTACAAGGAAACTTTGTAGAGGGATCCAACGGGAATCATTTCCACTGTCTTAGAAGCTTGGTAGCCAAGGCCCTATTGGGTGTGACTTTTATATGTCACAAAAGTTGAATTCTTTTTAGAATGAAAACCGTGATAACATTGGTTAAGCGTATGGTAGCCCTCGACCTCATTATATTATTTTGAATTATTATTATTTAATGTTTTTGATTTGAAAATGGTTTTAATTTGGAGGATGATTTTAAATGTGACTTTGGAATTTTCGGTGACCTTTTATTTTAAAATGTTTTTTACATATCTCTATTTTACTTCAACCTTTTGTTAGTCTTTTCTAACATATACGGAAATATTTTAAAAGTATTTTTGGAAAGTATCTAGAAAAGTTAATATAATGTTTATTATAAAGAAAAATAAGTTTCTCTCTTATAATAAGTGATTATGTTTTTAAAGGAGATAGAAATATTTTTGAATGAATATTTGTGTAATGCTTTGTTTAAAATGCTGTATAGAAAGAAAGATTTATAAACAGTGTTTTATAATTAAAAGAATATTTATAAATGTTATTTAGAAAAAGGGAAATGATATCATTTTTATAATTTGGAATAATAAATCACATTTGTGGATTTATAGTAACATATGAAATGATCATTTTATAGGAAGTATTTGGTTCTATCTTAAAACTAAAGGTTTGTGTTAAGTAAATGAGGTTTATAAAAGGAGTTTATAAATAAATTTTGAGATTTATAAATTTATAAAAAGAGTTTATAAATAGAAAGGAAATTTATAAAAGAAGTTGTAGAAATAAAGAACATTTATAAAATAGGTATTTTATAAAAGGAAAAGAGATTTGATTTTTGTAACGACCTGGAATTTTGATCATTATATTTTGAATATTTAATTAATTTCAAATATTAAAATATTGATTTAAAAAGGTTTAATAACTTGAATTCAAATATAGATATTATTTAAATATTTGTATGGTGAATCTAATATTTGAATAGTGATTTAAAAATTTGGATTTTGAACTGAATATTAATTCAATGGATTAATGGCCATATTTAACTCCTTCTAATTAATGAATAATAACTATGAATTCATTTTTTAAATTTATTCACAATAAATAATGGTTCAAATGAATAATCAGGAAATTTATTTTTATTTTTACAACTTGATTTTTATTGAAATATTATTAATTTAATTTATTTGATTTTTCTATAATTTTTAATTTAGAAATTCTTTAAATTATCGTTTAATTATTTTTTGGCAAACGACGATGTTTTTGCGATTTTACAGAATACGTTAACTAGTGTATATTATTATTGTTTTGGAGTCGCATCGCTGTTCTAAGCACGACCGTATTTTTTTTAATTCGGGGTACATAAGCGAACAAAAATCTATGCAGTGAATTGCTAGCGATCACAAAATTAAAATAAGACAAACCCTTAGCTAAAAAATCTCATACGTTTTCCTTTTCCCTTTCTATTTCTTGTTCCATCGATGTACCGATCAAAGAAAAGAAAAAAGAAAAAGTAAGTTTTAGAAACTTTAAAATTCAAACTCACCAAATCCATTCATTGAAAAATTATAAAGTAAATATCTTTGGAATCCTGGGAAATAGATCTACAAGATGGTATGGGT
Organism: Allium fistulosum; assembly: GCA_030737815.1. Taxonomy (NCBI): domain Eukaryota; kingdom Viridiplantae; phylum Streptophyta; class Magnoliopsida; order Asparagales; family Amaryllidaceae; genus Allium; species Allium fistulosum. Next base: position 295,698,225 of record CM060906.1, on the reverse strand, counting down.
TTGATGGTGTTCGGTGAAGAGATGGAGGATGCAACAATTTTTACAATGGATGAACATGGGTTTGGGAAAGACTTGGGTTAGGGATTACTTGGGTTGTGGTCGATGATAGTGGACTGGGTTCATCTTTATTGCTTCGTGTGGTCGACAAGCTCTTGGTGGCCGAAGAAGAGGAGGTCTGGTCGTGCATGGACGAACGCGTCCAATCGTGTAAGAGGGTAGGTGGCTCTAGGTCGAGGTGGCTAGGGTTAGTTCGGGTAGGAAGGCAAGGGGTCGGTTGTGGAGTATCCAAGAAGAGGAGGTCAATGGTGGTATCGATTCATCAGATGGGTGATCGAGGAGACAAAAATCATGGAGGGAAGTGGCAGCAATGGTAGTGTCTGGAAATTGCATGAACAGGTTTAGGCGGGATGTCATTTTCGAAAGAGGGATTTGATAAGATAATTAGGTTTAAAAATTGTGATCAGCGTATATTAATGTAATTAAATTCAAAAATCTTATAAAATTTGTAACTCTCTCATATAAGGTCCAATCAAGGCAAGACTTTTTGCATTGGGCTCGTAATGGCAAAAGCTTCGTGATGGAATTGGTTTGGTTGAATTTGGAGCAAGTTGAAATTTAAACTAAAATCGGACGTTGTTCGATTTTAGTTCAAACCGGAATGCTTCGGCGACAACTGAAATTTCAGTTAGTATAACTCACCTCTTTGGATAAATTAGTATGTTTAATAGTGGATTAAATTTTAATGTTTATGTTTGGTTGAAATTATTGGCTGTTTGGTTAAAATATGCTCTTTTGAAAAGCGGTTGTCATTTAAAATTGAAATATAGGAAAATTTATTGGGTAATCCGTATTTCTCACGTAGTGATTTTTAATTTCCAGTTACTTTCCTGTTGATTTTATTCAGTTATATATCTGTAATATAGATTGTTAAATTCTGAAAATTGATAGTTTGGTCAAATTGGATGTGACATTGACATATGTGAAAATTTGAACATTTTAGTGAAAAAGGTAATAATCGCACCGGTTAAGTGCTATAGTCACTATTTGGCCTCAATATAGTATTTTGAAATACTGCCAATTGTGGATGTGGTTTGGAAATGATTTTTGATTTGGAAAAAGGATTTAAAAATCCGACTGTTCTGGAATTTTTATGATATTTCATTAAAAGGAGTTTTGAAAATTTTCCATTTTTAATTCAACCCCTTTATTTATTCTTTTAATTTATACATTTAAGTAAATGTTTAAAATAATTATTTTAGAACTATTAGTCTTTATAGAATTTTTTCTAATAATAAATGGTAATTTTCAAAAGGAAAATAAAATAGGGTATCTTTTATTTTAAAAAGGGATTTTCCGTTTTAAAGGAGATAGGAATATTTCAAATATATATTTGAGAATCGTTGTATAAAAGGGTATTTTTATAAATATTATCTTATAAGTGGAGGATAGATTTATAAAAAATGTTTTATAAATAAAAGAATGGTTTTATCAGTAATATCCTATTAAAAGGAAATCAATAGCAAGTTGATAAGTGGGAGAAATAAATTTCGTTTGGAAATTTATTGAAATATACGAAATGATCGTGCTATGGAAAGTATACAAGTTTTATAATGTTATTTCAGAATTTGTTTATATTTGGAGTTTGGTGTTTATATGGACTTTTGTTTTGAAAAGGAGTTTTGTTAATTTTACTAAAGTTTATAAAAGGGATTTTTATAGATGATTTTGGAGTTTAATTATGTGACGACCGCCCATAACCCCTGCACTGAACCTAGAGAAAGTGCGCTGTAAAGTGTGCCAGGCAGCCATGGACGATTGTCAAGGTAAATTAAAAACAACAGAATCTATCGTATTACTCACAGCGCATGGACAAAATACAATAGAACATATATATAGTGAAGCTTCACAGAATAGAATCTCATCAATAAAACTTCATAATAGTTGAATACAAACATCTGAATAGTCAATACAACAAGCCTCACTACATATCACTCAGAGAATACAAAGCAGCGGAACAACCAGTACATATAGTAAGAAGTAATATGCAATACTCCAGCTCGTCTTCGTTATCAGCATCGTGGAAAGCAAGAACAGCACCTGTCACCTGCTACCTAGTCTGCCCGTCCCAAAATGGACGAACAGCCCAAGGCAATAAGAGTTAAAACATAAAGCCTTGAGTCAGACAACAGTCTTAGTGAGCAGTATATTAACTAACAACATACCAAAAGAGCATAAAGGAAAAGGAATAGGAATACAACCCTCCCACTCCAACCTCTTTCTACAGTGATAGCCCCCAGACACACACTAAGCAGAAGCAAACATAGCAGAGTACACAATATAAAGTAAAGCAATTATCACTCGAGTCAAGGGCGATGTTTTCCAAGTACAAACCCCCAAGGCCTAAACCAAGATCAGATAAGCACCCTGAAAACATTACTCTTGAGACCGAATGACGATACACCCAAACATCCATGACTCTGGCTATCACTGTTATCATTGCTTCGATATCACCGTTAATTGAATGACCGTCACATTCTTTCAGCCGTCCGTCAAGGGCTAATGAAAACCCCGGTTCTAGACATAACTCCCACACGTCATCGTGACCCGTGCCTAGGACTATCGAATCTGCCCAGAGTACTTGACTATCAATCATTAGCCTTTAAGGACTATCGAATCTGCCCAACGTACTCTTGCTTTGAGCATGCTAGAACCTTCAACAACGATGAGATCTCAGCCTTCTAGTCATCCTCCTCGACAACTATTTCCATACTAGCTCAAGCGCCTCTCGAGCATCCATTATCCTCAACTCGAACCATATCACCGAGTTATCAACATGCTTGGAATGATCCCGTCTGGATTAGACCAAGACTATCTCATATCCTGCCTCGCTTCATCACATCCTCGCAAAGCTTCATCTCAACATCATCATCATCGAATCTATGCATAAGAGCTTCACCATCCGCTACATATACCACAAGCAGCTTTTCCAATTCAAGAGCCTTTCCCTTAGCTTTTGAATCATCTTCGGTCTAAATCAAATCATCAATCATCTAATTCATTGCAATCAATCAAATCAAACATTAATCCAAGTAAACAAGCATTCAAATATGATCTAAATAGACAATTATAACAATAATGGCAATTTCGTAATTAAAGAGTCAAAAGTCCAAAAGCATGAAATCATGAGCAATGTCTCTATAATCTTGATGAATGAACTTGCATAGGTTAACATGTAGTAAAATGGATGCCAAATCATCATGAACAATGGATCTATATGGATCTATACTTAGGATTAGGAAAATGCATGGAAATCACTACTTTAACACCAAATCAAGACAACGATCCGATATACTCCTTTGGATTCGTGTGAGAGATAATCACCACTCACCAAATCACCTAAACAACCCCAAATCAACACACTTCAGATCTGGACAGCGAAGGATCAATCTCGATCTATCACCAATCCACTTCAAACGATGAAATCTCACTTCAATGGATGTAGATCTTCAATCTAAGCTCTTGAATCTTCAACTTGGATGGATGGAATCACTAGATTAGAGTAGAGAAAAGAAGTGAAGAAGTGTAGAAGTCGAGCTCTCAAAATGGCAGCACTTCGTCGCTTCGAAATCCGGATCCCAAAAAGTGAGAAAAACCCTTCTATTTATAGGCTGAAATCTCCCTAAGTCGTTGCCTCGGAGTTAAGTCGTCTCCGACCTACGACCTAAGACCCCCACCGACCTAAGTCTTCGACCTAACAACTCATACGACTTAACAGCTGCTCCGCCTAACACATGCGCATATGACCTAACTACTAAGCCGACCTACGACTTAACTAATATGCGCGACCTAACAGGAGATACGACTTACGACTTAGCGGCTTAACCCCTAAGTCGCTCACGACTTAATAACTTAGCAAATCTACGACTCACTATGCTACGACCTAACTTCCTTAAGTCGTCTAACGACCTAACTTCGCTAACCACTAGGTCGCTAACCTGCTAACTTCTATAAGTCGTCAACACTTAGGTCGCTCGACCGACCTATCCTACCATACAACCTAAAATCCTTAAGTCGCTAACTCACTTAAGTCGCTCTATTACTTAACTCGCTAACTCGTCCAACCGTCCTAACTCTTAACTCGCCGATTTCTTAACTCGGTCAGTTTTCTTAAGTCGCCCCTATTCCTTAAGTCGGTCACGATTTATGACTTGAACAAAAATTCTGCCCAACACTATCAAACGACCTAAACCACTACACCTTAAGTCGTCCACTACCTTAAGTCGCTCCAACACCCTACGACCTAAGCTACCACGACTTAATTCCTATACGACTTAACTGCCTTAACTCGTATCTTCCTTAAGTCGCTCCAAAACTTCCATACGACCTAGGACTTAAACTCAGGACGACTTATCACAAATGCGACCAAATGTCAACTGTTTTACGATGTTTTGATCCGTGAAAATACGGGTCGTTACAAATTATAGAGTTGCAAATAAGTTGGAAGTTTATAAATTCTATTTTATAAAAGAAGGTTTATAATAGGGTTTATAAGTGATATAAAAGATGTTATAAAGGAGTTACTTAAATAAATTTGGAAATTTATTTAAAGGAGGCTATAATTATGTTATATATATTTATGAAAGAAATTTTATAAATGAATTTAGAGCTTATACTTATAAAGGGATTTTTATAAAAGACTTATTTTATAAAGGAGATATGATTTTCCAAAATGACCTTCTTAATTATGGTGGTACGGAATATTATTTTCATACTTAACACCGAATGAATAATGTTTGGGTTATTATTGTCTCTGTATAAAATGACACTATTATAACCCAAATTTAAGTGTGGTTCGAAATAAAATCCTTCTTAAGGATTGTAAATATACTTACACTGTTAAAATAAGCATATGGGAAAGTTTCCATTTTTTTTAAAATGAAATGGTTTGTGAATATAATTATGCAGTGAGATAAGTATATGGATATTTTCAAAGTGTAGAGAAGTGTTTGTGAAATATATCTTTGTAAAAGTATTTTGATACAACAATTTACAAAGTAGTTTTAATTTAATGAAAAGATTAATTTAAGAGGCTTAAGGTTGCTTATGTGCTTAACCAGTGTTATTTTCCTTATGGAATTAAAACTCTGGTTGAATTATTTGTTATTTGATAGAAAAATAATGAACTGTCAAATGTTAGCCTGTTTTAAAATTATCGTTGTCGGCTTAGAGAGACCGGGACCAGATATATCATCCGAAAACCACTTCAAACCGGCATAACCATTTCGAATTGGAATATCTTGAAGATGATCGAAGACGACGATCCTTGAAGTGCAAGGGATACTTGCTACTAATCCTGAGGGTAATTCCAAAATGGATATATTTGAAGTAGTGCCTTCGGTTTGTTCATATGCTGAACAACTTGTATGAAAGAATGCTGGCACGACATTGCTGCCTAGTGGGAGTGTTAGCATTCCAAGTGGGATTGGTATCTAAAAGATAAAACGTAGCCTCAAGCCCCATCAACTAGGAAGGACTAAAACATGGGATATGCTTTAGGGCTAAGTGGGTCGCACCCATTAGGGTATTATCGTCATCCTTTTTAGATATATATATATATATATATATATATATCTGTGTGTGTTTGTGTGTATATGTATGTATATATGTATGTGTGTGTGTGTATATATATTTATAGATCTGGTTGTGCATGAGAGCTCTTGGAAAAGGTTGCAAAAGCAACCGGGATGATGAAATATTTGGAACTATCCAATATGGGGTACGGCCAGTTTTGATTCGCAAGGAGTCCATGTAAGGCCCTCGGTACATTTTCTAGAGGTGTACTGTGGTAGGTGTTGCCCCGGTGCCTTGTCATTGTATGGAATCCATTCTCCAATAAGCACCGTACAGACTTAGTTGTGCCCAACTATGCTAGAATGTAAGATGCAAGCATTCCAGCTATATTCATAATTTACTTTAAATGCTAGACATTATTATAATATCAGTGGATTTTCTATGAAAATGTTTTGGTTATCATTTGGTAAAAACTTGTTCTGTGTTTATGTATGGCGTAGTCTTACGAGATATCTTTCTTGAAAGGTTTTTGTAACATTAAAATCCATTTGGTGTGTGTTTCTCACGTAGGTTTACCAGACTGATCCGGGCATTATTCTCTTATAATGCTCGGGTCAGACCAAGCATATTTACAGATCTAGTTTGGATGCGTAGGAGCTTCAGAAGATGAGCTAGATGACTCCAAGATGTATTCACATATATGTTTACTTTTCGCCGCATTGGTTGTTAATATTTATCCGCATTTGTGAGGACAGGTTGTTATAACTGTCCAGGCTGATGATTTGTGTAGTGTATCTGATTAATGTATGTATGTTACAGTTTTCTTTGATAAATATCTGTTGTATATTATATGTTTCTCGTCATGATGTGAGATTATATTATGTCTTTTCTTTCTTTTCCCCAAACTATCTGTCTTTCCTGTTCTCGGGTGCTTGGCACATGAATACCATGGATGTATTAGTGTCGACTTTTGAGGTTCGAAAAGGTGAGTCGTTACAACATGGTATCAGAGCTTAGGTTGAGCAAACACCTAGGCTTTGGTGAGGAAAAACTCATTCGAGATAGGATAAGCGAGTTCCTAGGATGAGTTTGAGTGTATTATATATATGAGCACGTATTTGTTAGTGCCATGAAAATGTTTTATATTGTATTGATTTATCAGCTAAGTGGTTAATGAATTCTGGTTGGTATAGAAGGGACAACTATATCGATAGGGGTTTCTACACTCTTGAATGTGGTAGAACGACATAGTATTGTTTTGAAACTGAGAAAATGAAATAATTTTACCTAGATTGTATTTTATATATAAAAGGAATAAAATTTTAGAAATTAATACAATTATATATAGTGTGTTTGGATGTTAGAGATTGATAATATTTGATTATTATCATTTATTATTTATTGTTTATGCTCGGGTAATTTAAGAGCATCTGTTGCTTTGGCAAAATTAAATACGAACACCTTGTGAATTCTGTTTCACGATTTTAACTATAAGGCGTTTGATGATAAAGTTGGGTTAAAATTAAAATTTAACCTTAATTAAAGTTGTTTATTATAATTCAAACATAGATAGACATTTGTGGAATGGTTTTATATAAGGAAGTGAAAATTATATAAATATGATTTATAATTTTTTTTTTATAAATAAAAAGGATTTAAAACTGGGAATTTGAGAATTTAAATCCCGGTGTTTTGGAAATTGTTTTGCAAAGTTTGGAGAAAACAATAATAGTATTATTTTGAAAGTATTTTTGATTAGAAATGTTTTAAAATGGAATTTTAAAGAGATAAAACGCACTGAACTTACTTCGATCGCTGGAAAATAATTCGGGTGATGACTGTAGCATCATTAGTATTCATTTTCGAGTTTCTAAAGTGAGAAATTTCTACCGTAGCAGAAAATGGTTATTGAGTTGTTTTGGGTAAAACGAATTTGTTTAAAATTTTCGAGGGGATGATTTGATATATAAAGGAGATATGCATATTATTTCAAATAAATTGAAATCAAACCTGGTGTTTAAATTCTAAAATTTTCAGTTAAGTGATATTCTAGACTCATATATCATATCCATTAGGATAGTTTGGTTTGTGTATCTCATTTTGGGATATTGCTTGCTAATTTTCATTTATTTAAATGAAAAGGAATTTTCGACGATTTTGGATGGTCGAAAACTCCCAAATTAAATTGGAAATAAAAGCTAAGTGTTTTTGGTGAAAATATAAGATAATAAGTTTTGTACACATTTGAGTTAAGTAAAAAAAAAATCTGAAATTTGTATATATACTCTTAGATTATAGTGGAGTGTTATACAAATACATACATAAGTTTAAAGTGGATAATAAACATAAGTGTACTTTATAGAATGTTTATCATAAACTTAAGTATGGATTTAAAGACGAAGTTGTGGCTTTTTGAAATGTGTATAAACTGAAGTTTAAAAATTAGATATATATTCTTAAGTTTTCATGGAGTAGTACATGAATATGAACTTGAGTTATATAATTTTTATAAACTTAAGTAATAATTTTATGAAATGATTCATAAATGAATTTTAGTACTAATAAAATACTATTGGAAAATTAATTTTGATTTAAATTAAATGTGAATAAAAATAATTTGGTATAGTTAAGAGAAACCAATGGAATAAGTACATAAGTTGTATATAGATTATTTTATTTACATAACTGTTTGATCCAGACTTGAGTACACGATTTTGAGGTGTTTTATGCCGATCCGAGTTAGAATTTTTCACTCGATTCTTGACGGAAAACACTAGATATAGATTTTTGGTTGATCCCAAAGTTTTCTGCCATAGTATATGGCTATGCAAGGAGAATGGAAGTTTCTAATCAAGAAACAGGACCGGAGTCCGCACTAGAGTGGTCGAGTGAGCGATACTAGTTCAGAAATGAAATTATATGATTTAACGAGTGATTGGATTCGATATTGCATACAGATGGAATATGTACATCATACGGGCTTTAATATGATTATATGTTTGACATTGAAAAAAGAGAAAATATATGACTATGAGTTATATAGTTAGATATCATTTGTAAGTGAAATGCAGGTTCATGGAAGCGAGAGCTAGTTGATGCTTTTGGTTTCATAGGTAGAGCTTAGTTGCCCGACTAATAGGTACATGTTTATATTTTTGTTTTGGTTGATGGTTTTATGCCCCAAATATAGGAGACCACTTGGCTTTTGCTTTTTTTGTTGGTTTGAGGCCGTAATGGCGATTTGTAGTTTTTTCGATCGAGCCGTGCAAAGGAGACGCTGACGAAATTTTACGTAACTTTAGAGACATAGAGATTTAACGATCTATTTCAACTAAAATGAATTTTGAAAAGTTAATGGGTTTGGAGGTATTTTTCTTACTTTGGAAATTTCGGGGACGAAATTCTTTTTGGGGGTGGATTGAATGTAACGACTCGGAATTTTGTTCAATTAATTTTGAATATTTAATTAATTTTAAATATTAAAATATTATTTTAAAAAGGTTTAATACTCGGATTCAAATATAGAGATTATTTAAATATTTGAAATGTGGATCTAATATTTGAATAGTGATTTAAAAATCGTGATTTTGAATTGAATATTAATTGATGGATTAATGGACTTATTTAACTCCTTTTAATTAATAAATAATAATGCAGAATTCATTTTGCAGATTTATTTACAGTAAATAATGGTTCGAATAAATTATCAGGAAATTTATTTTTATTTTTATTTCGCGAATCGATTTTCGTTGATGTATTTTTAATTTATTTTATTTGATTTTTCTATAATTTTTAATTCGGAAATTCTTTAAATTATTGCTTGATGATTTTTCGCAAACGATAGTGTTTTTGTGATTTATAGAATACATTAGCCAGTGTATATTATTATTGTTTTGGGGTCGCGTCGCGGTTCTAAGCACGACCATATTTTTGTTTTGTCGTTCGGGGTCCGTAAGCGAACGAAAATCTATGTGGTAAATTGCCGGCAATCGCCAAACTAAAATAAGTCAAACCCTTAGCTAAGCAATCCCATACGTTTTCCTCTTCCTTTTCTATTTCTTGTTCCATCGATGTACTGATCAAAGAAAATAAAAGTAAGTTTTAAAATTTTAAAATTCAAAATCTCCAAATCCATTCATCGAAAAATTATAAAGTAAATGTCTTTGGAATCCCGAGAGATGGATCTACAAGATGGTATGGGTTTGATGGTTTTCGGTGAAGAGATGGAGGATGCGGCAATTTTTACAGTGAATGGAATTGGGTTTGGGAAAGACTAAGGTTAGAGATTACTCGGGTTGTGGCCGATGATAGTGGACGGGGTTCGTCTCTTTGGCTTTGTGAGGTCGATGAGCTCCTAGAGGCCGAAGAAGAGAAGGAATGGTCGTGAATGGACGAATGCGTCCAGTCGCGTGCAAGGGTAGGTGGCTAGGGCTAGTTCGGGTAGGAAGGCAAGGGGTCGGTGATGAGTACTTGAGAGGAAGAAGCCAATGGTGGTGTCGATTCGTCAGATGGGTGATCGGGGAGAGATAAATCAGGGAGGGAAGTGGTGGAAATGGTGTTTGGAAATCGAAAGAGAAATCGAGGAGGGAAGAGGGATTTAATAGGGTAATTAGGTTTAAAAATTGTGATCGGCGTATAATTAATGTAATTAAATTCAAAAATCTTATAAAATGTGTAACTCTCTCATACAAGGTCCAATCGAGGCAAGACTTTTGCTGTAATGGCGAAAGCTTTGCGTTGGAATTGGTTTGGTTGAATTTGAAGCAACTTGAAATTTGAACTAAAATCAGACGTCATTTGATTTTAGTTCAAACTAGAACACTTTAGCACCAAATGAAATTTCGGTTAATATAATTCACCTCTTTAGATAAATCAGTATGTTCAATGGTAGAATAAATTTTACTGTTTGTGTTTAGTTGAAATTATTGGCTGTTTGGTTAAAATATCCGCTTTTGAAAAGCGATTGTCATTTAAAATTGAAATACAGAAAAATTTGTTGGAAAATCCGAATTTCTCAGCGTAGTGATTTTTAATTCCCAGTTACTTTCCTATTGATTTTATTCAGTTGTGATTCTGTGATATAGATTGTTAAATTTTGAAATTTGATAGTTTGGCCATATTGGATGTGACTTCGACCTATGTGAAAAATTGAACCTTTTTAGTGAGAAATGTAATAATAGCACCGGCTAAGTGTAATAGTAACTATTTTGGCCTTAGTATGTATTACTTTGAAATACTGTTAATTGTGAATTTGATTTGGAAATGATTTTTGATTTGGAAAAAGGATTTGAAAATCTGACTGTTTTGGAATGTCTATGATATTTTGATTAAAAAGAGTTTTAAACTTTTTTTATTTTTAATTCGACTCCTTTATTTATTCTTTTAATTTATATCTTTAAGTAAATGTTTAAGATAATTATTTTAGAAGTATTGGTCTTTATAGGAATTTTTATAATAATAAATGGTTATTTTCTAAAGGGAAATAATAAGGGTTATCTTTAATTTAGAAAGGGATTTCTATTTTAAAGGAGATAGAAATATTTGAAATAAATTTTGAGTATCTTTATATAAAATATTATATAAAAGGGTAGATTTATAAATATTATTTTATAAGTGGAGGATAGATTTATAAAAAATGTTTTATAAATAAAAGAATGATTTTATCAGTAATATTCGATAAAAAGGAAATCAATATTATTTTGATAAACGGGAGAAATAAATTTCATTTGGAAATTTATTGAAATATATGAAATAATCATGCTATCAAAAGTATATGAGTTTTATAATGATATTTTGGAAATTGTCTATATTTGAAGTTTGGTATTTTATCTGGAGTGTTGTTTTAAAAAGGAGTTTTGGTAATTTTACTACAATTTGTAAAAGGGATTTTTATAGATGAATTTGGATATCAAAGAGTTGAAAATAAGTAGGAAATTTATAAAATAAGTTTATAAATGATATTTTATAAAGAAGGTTTATAAAAGAGTTTATAAATCGTATATAGGATGTTATAAGGGAGTTATTTAAATAAATTTGGAAATTTATTAAAAGGAGGCTGTAATTATGTTATATATATTTATAAAGGAATTTATAAATAATATTAGTGGAAGAAATTTTATAAATGAATTTAGAGCTTATACTTATAAACGAATTTTTATAAAAGAGTTATTTTACAAAGGAGATTTGATTTCCTAAAACAACCTTCTTAATTATGATGGCATGGAATATTCTTTTCCATACGTAATACCAAAGGAATAGTGTTTGGGTTATTACTATCTCTGTTTAAAATGACATTGTTATAACTCAAATTTAAGTGTGGTTCGAAATAAAATCCTTCTTTAGGATTGTAAATATACTTATACTGTTAAAATAAGTAGGGAAAGTTTTCCTAAGTTTTTTAAATGAAATAGTTTGTGAATATACTTATGCAGTTGAGATAAGTATATGGATACTTTCAAAGTATGAAAAAGTGTAGAGAAGGGTTTGTGAAATATATCTTTGTAAAAGTATTTTGATACAAGTATTTATAAAGTAGTTTTAAATTAATGAAAAGATTAATTTAAGAGGCTTAAGGTTGCTTATGTGCTTAACCAGTGTTATTTTCCTTATGGAATTAAAACTCTGGTTGGATTATTTGTTATTTGATAGTTAAATAACCAGCTATCAAATGTTAGCCCGTTTTAAAACAATTGTTGTTAGTTTGGAGAGACCTGGATCAGATATATCATTCGAAGACCATTTTGAACCAGCATAAGCGCTTCAAATTTGAATATCATGAAGATGGTAGAAGACGAAGATCTTTGAAGTGCAATGGCTACTTGTTACTAAACTTAAGGGTGATTCTAAAATGGATATAGTAGAAGTAGTGCCTTCGGTTTGTTTATAACTCGAGCAATTTGTATGAAAGAATGTTAGCACTGCATTGCTGCCTGGTGGGCAGTGTTAGCATTCCAAGTGGGATTGCTATCTAAAAGGTAAAACGTAGCTTCAATGCTCATCAATCGGGAATGACAAAACAAGGGATATGCTTCAAGGCTAAGTGGGGCGCACCCATTAGGGTATTATCATCGTCACTCTTTCTATTAATATATATAATTATGGGTTTGGTGGTGCATGAGAGCTCTCAGACAAGGTTGCAAAAACAACCAGGGTGATGAATTATTTGGAAATATCCAGTAAGAAGTAGGACTGGCCTTGATTTGTAGGAGGTCCATGTGAGTCCCTTAGTACGTTTTCTAGAGGTGTACTTTGGTAGGTGTACCCTGGTGCCTTGTCATTGTATGGAATCCATTCTCCAATATGCACCGCATGGACTTAGTTGTGCCCAATTATGCTAGAACGTGAGCTGCAAGCATTCCTGCTATATTTATAATTTACTTTAAATCCTAGAAATTATTATAATATCACCGTATTTTCTATAAAAATGTTTTGGTTATCATAAGGTAAAAACCCGTCCATGTTTTTGTGCAGCATGGTCTTACGAGATACCTTTATCTTGAAAGGTTTTTATAACATTAAAATCCACTCGAGGTATGTTTCTCACACTGGTTTTCCAGACTAATTTGGGAGTTATTCTCTTTTTAAATTCTTGGGTCAGATTGAGCATATTTATAGATCTAGTTTGGAAGCTTTGGAGCTTCAGAAGACGAGCTAGATGACTCCAAGGCGTATCCATGTATATGTTTATTTTCTGCTGCATTGGTTGTTTATATTTATCAGCATTTGTGAGGACATGTTGTTATAACTATCCGGGCTGATGATTTGTTTAGTGTACTCTGATTGATATATGTATATTATAGTTTTCTTTGATAAAGATATGGTGTATATTATATGCGATTCATTATGATTTGAGATTCTATTCCATCTTTTCTTTCTTTTCCCTAAATAATCTGCCTTTCCAGTACTCGGATGCTCGGCACGTGAATACCTTTGATGTATTAGTATCGATTTCTAAGGATCGAAAAGGTGGATCATTACAACTTCTAAAAAAGATCATTTTAAATTATGGTGATATGGAAAGTATTCTTTTGATACTTAAACCCAAATTTCGAGGTATGGAAACTCGTCTCTATTTGTGAGAATTTAGGATGTAAGTCAAGCCAAGAATAGTTTGCTAACTTGTCTAACTTCATTGTTAATTGAGGGATAGTCCCTATTTGAAGTCAAAAAGTGGTGGTAAGTATATTTGGTCTAATTTCCATACGATCTATTTCCTTATACCAAAAGAGAAGTGTTTTGGGATTTATCGTAAACAACATTTTAAATAACATTTGTTTAGCCCTTTTAAAACTTGTTTATTTTAGAAAGGAGGAAATCTGCCTTAAGTTTGTTAATATACCTATTCCATTGTGAAAAGTATATGTATACATTTTTAAAGTATTGAAATGTAGGGTTTTGTGAATAAACTTATACAATGAGATAAGTATGTGGATATTTTTCCAAGCATTGAAATAGCATAAATGAATAGTTAGTGAGTAGTATACATATTTATATCGTTGTAAAAGTATTTCGATATAAGCATTTACAAAGTGATTTTTAATTAATGAAAGGAGTAATTAAGGAGGCTTAGGGATGCTTATGTCGTGCTTGGTTTCTTATGAAATTAAATCTCTGATTTGATTGATTATTTATTTGATTGTTAAATAACCGACTATCAAAACTTGACCAAATATAACTCTGGAAATATGTAGAAGAAACACGAAAATTATATAGTATAATTATCTTTGATGATGCTATACAATACATATAAACTCGCTGTGCTATTCTAGGGCAAATGATAAGGAAACCCGTCCACTTAAATGGTTAGGAAGCGATCTTTGCTTTATGTATTATCTGTTTATTTCTAAAAGATCTGGAGTTGAGTTTACCAGAATCTATCAATTAGTTTTGGAGTGTCCGGTAAGCAGGAGAGTGTACTTATATGAGATGACTCGAAACTGTAACCACTCCAAAACTATATACGTGTTCTATGCTTTGAAAGAGGTTCGAGATTGGTTAGAGATGCTAGAATTTATGCAGAGATTCAAGATCTATTTAAGATGCTCAAACACATGTAAAATTATTTGTGATCTATTCAGAATGTGAAAATCCATGTGTGATTCTGAGATCTATTGAGATATAGGCATCCATGTGTGGTTCTGAGATTTATTCAAGTTGTGGCTCATGTGGTGGAATGCCGGACATAGTCTCATAGGAGGATATGACTAAAACTAGAGATAGGATGCATAGGCCAGTTGTTTAGCTAACCCAAAGGGTGCAGGAGACTCTACCCTAGAGATACCTCTCGTTATGCATGTAATGATTGGTGCACTTGGCCTTGGTGGCCAGCTATGTATTTCCTATGGTACATCAACTAGGGATGTACAATGTTTCGGAAGGATATCTCTGATCCTTGTGCTGGAGGACCGTTCTCGAAGTAGTGAGGGCATCTCCGTGGAATTCTACACAATTAGCGAATGTTCCTTAGCGGTTTTGATTGTATACCTATTATTGCTGTGTTGTATAGTCACACACAACACAGCTATTTCTTATTTATATTTCACATCCTAGACATTATTACAATACACTGGTTCTCTAATAGAAATAGTTTGGTTATTATAAGGTAAAAACTCATCCATATTTATGTGCGGTGCGTTCTTACATGATACCTTTATTTTGAAAGGTTTTGTAAAATTAAAATCCATATGATTTTAGTTTCTCATGCTGGTTTACTAGACTAATCTGGACGTTATTTTCTAATAATGCTTGGGTCAGCCCGAGCATATTTGCAGATTTGGTTATGGACGCTTTGGAGCTTTGGAGATGAGCTTGTTGTCCCTTCACATATTTTATTTTCCGCTATATTTCTTGTATTGTATTTATTAGCAATTATAATGACAAACTGTTATAACTATCCATGCTAATGATAAGTTAGTTACTCTAATTGATGTATATATATTGTAGTTTTCGTTTGTAAAGATCATATGTATATAATATATTACTCGTCACAATGTGAGATTTTGTTGTGCCTTTTCTCTCTTTCACCCCAACAGTCTGTCTTTTCGGTACTTGGATGTTCGGCACATGAACATCGTGGATGTATTAGTGTCTACTTTTGAGGGTCGAAATGGATGTTCATTACACGTGGTATTAGGTCTTAGGTTGAGCGAATACTTAGGCCTTGGCGGGGTAAACTCATTAGAGATAGGGTTAGTAAAACCCTAGAATGAGTTTGAGTGTAAAATATATAAAGCGTGCATTTGCTAATGCTATAAAAAAAATTTATATTGTGTTAATTGGTTTGTGAAGTGATTTATGAATTTTGATCGATGCGCCTGATCAACGTTGTCGATAGGGGTTTCTAACACTTGAATAAGGCAAACCGACACAGTATTGTTTTTAAAATTAGTAAATGGACTAATTTTACCTAGGATTATATTATATACATAAAAGAACAATTTTCAGAAATTGAAATAGTTATTTATGAAATGTTTGTTTGTTAGGAAATGATAATATTTAATTATTATCAATTATTGTTTGATTAGTCATGCTTGTCTAGTTTAGAGCATTGACAATTGTTTGCCGACTAATTATTTAAGCTTGTCCAGTTTATGGGCATTTATTGTTTTGATTAAATTTGATACAAAATCCTCATGAATCCAGTTTCTCAATTTAATTATTAGACATTCGTCGAACAAATTTACTTTGTTAAAAGGAACTTATTCAAGATGAAATGATTTTTTAAATTTGGTTTATAAAAATGTGTTTTATAAAGTAAATAGGATTTTTTTAGAATTTAAAACCCCGGTGTCTTTGGAAAGGATTTCAAATGATTTTTGGAAAAAGTAATAATAATATTACTTAAAAGTATTTATATGTATAAATATTTCAAAAAGAAAATTTTAAGTATGGTGCATTTTCTTTGGATGGTTCAGGGAATGAGTCCCAATTTACTTTGTAATGATCTAAATAATCTTCTAAGTGATGATTGGACGTTTGCTTAGGTGAACGTGTAGTGCGCTTAGTGAATTATTCCTTTTGTCATTATACGTTCGAAATGAGTTCGAATCCGAACGAACCCAAAGTGGTAATTAATATTTTTGATAAATGAAATTTATAATATGGGTTAAATTTAATAAAACAATTTATTAAAACCGTGCCTTTTGTTTTAACATCTAAGTTGTGCTAACTATTTGATGTTATTGGGTCGACTAATAAAACGTGTTTCCCTTAGAAATGTCTAAGGAAAAGTAGCTTCTAAGACTAAGTTTGGATACCAGCATCCTACTCTTCTTAGCTACTTACCAGACCAGATGGGTAAAGATGTTGAAGAGGTTAACTCAGTTTTAAGACCCAGATTTATCTAGGGCCTACATCGAAATTTAAAAATGATAAGATTAAATTAGACAATTGTATATACTCCCAAGATGTATTAGAGTATTATACAAGTTCAAAACTTTAGTGGCATTTTTTTCATGAAATGTTTTCATAAATAATTTTTGGAAGTAAAAAGAAATTGGTATAAGAAAGAACCAATAGGAATAAGTATGTAAGTTGTACATAGATTATTTCTTCGCTTTGTTCTTGATCCAAGATTCGAGTACATGACTTTGAAGTGATTCCCACCGATCTGGATAGGGATTTACACTCAATTCTTGACGGTGAACACTTGGTGAGGGTTCTTAATATGCTACTGATGTTTTCTATTATAGTACATTGCTATGTACGGAGAACCGAGGTTTTTAATCTAGGACCCTGATCAGAATCCGCGGTAGGGAAGTTGAGTGAGTGATACTAGTTTGGAAGAAAAGTTTGTGTATTCAAGTAAGTGAACGAATTAGATACTGCGCATGGATGATCTATATACATCGTAGGGGCTTATAGAAAATTTCAAGTATATATACGGGCTTATTTCTTTCTTGGTTTGATAGTGATGAAATTTCGATGACGAAATTCTTTTAAAGGGGAGAATGTAACAATCTAGAATATTTAACGTTTCAAATGGGAATATTTAATTTATTCAAATATTCAAATTTGATTCGAATATAATTAATGAAAAGGGAACTGATTGTTAATAAAATGACTTGATTTTTATGTCATATTTTTAAACGAATTTATCAGATTTTTCCATAATTTTAATTTTGAAAATATTTAAATTTTCATTTGACTCATTTTGCAGCAAACATTAGTATTTTTGAAACATCACAGAATAAGTTAACATGTATATTTTTGTTGTTGTTTTATGATCATGTCGCATTGCTGTACATGATGGTATTTTTATTTCTGTCATTCGTGGTCCGCAAGCGAACATTATACTATGTAGTGGGGTACCTAGAACTAACCAAATCTTGATTTGATGGCTGCTTTGCTTGGAAGCTTTGTGTTGCTTCATTTACACACCGTACGTCACCTCACTTCACCTCACATCATTTCATTCACTTCATTTCATTTCACTCACTTCACTTCACTTCTCTTGCTCCCTTCTTCTTCCCTTTTCTTTTCTTATTTGGGAAAAAAATACCATCTTCTCCTTTCAAAAATCAATATCCCATAATCTATTCACTTTCAATCAAAGCTTCAAACTACAAAGTTGTTTGTCATCATCCCTAGCATTTTCTAAAAATAGTTGCTGGTCGTTTCATCGAGTGGGGTGGCGAATATTGGCAAATAACAATGGTGGTCGAATGATGATGGTTTTCATCAAACACAGAATGGTTGCTTTTGTATCAACGAACCATGATCCTTGGTGGTGTTCGCAGGGTCTAGAATTGCTAGAGTCTTCTATGGCTAGTTGATGAACATTTTTTATTCATCTTGGCTTTGCCAGTAGTGTAGATGGCTAGGGGAGAATGGCAGTGCTTGGAGGAAGCTCGAGGCAAGACAGAGGCAATGGAGGTGGCTATAGGAGGTACGGTGGTCAGAGGAGCTTGGTCGAGCTCGATTTAGGGTTTAAGCGACCGTGTGTTTTTAGATTCAAAGTCGCGATTACTGGCGATGATCAAGAACGTCAAGTGTGATGTGGTGGCGGCTGGAGGTGCAAGGGTCGATGGCAAGTCGAGCTGCGGGGGTCATGTTGGCTAACATGGGATGGTGCGGCAGTGGCAGCTTCATTACCATGCTCGAGTTTGAATTACTAGGCGTGAATTTGAATTTTGGGGGTGGAGGCACTGTTAAAGGTGGGTCGAGTTTGGGTGTGTGCCGGTGGGCTAGGCTTGTTTGGGTAGGGTACGAAAATTGGTTTAATTAATTTAATCAGTTTAATTTAATTTGTGTTTAGTAATTAACTCGTATCTCACTCATAAGAGGTCCAATCGAGACACGGTTTTTTTGCGTTTCTCTTGTTGGATTGTTATCTACGCATTGGAGTTAATTTCGTCGAGTTTGAAACATGCAAAAATTTTGCAAAAATCGAACGACATTCAATTTTAGAATATCCGGGAACGCGTAAGCGATAATTGGAACAAATGTGAGTTAACTCACCTTTGGTTTAACATTATATGATATATGTGTTGATATAAATTATTATTTGTATGCTTGGATGTTTTATTGTTAGTTGCCTGGTTTGGATAAATTGCCGGTTTTGGAAGTGGATAATATATGAAATGACTTGCAGGGCTCTTATATGACGTATATGGAAACTTTATATAGGGATCCAATGGGAGTCCTCGCCACAGTTGATTTTAATTTCATTTATATACTTGTAATATAAATTGTTGAGTGTCGAAGCTTTGTAGCCTGGCCATATTGGGTGTGACTTTGATATTTCACAAAAGTTGAATTCTTCTAGAATCAAAACGGTGATAACATTGGTTGAGTTTATGGTAGCCCTGGACCTCATTATAATATTTTGAAATACTATTATTTGCTGTTTTTGATTTGAAAATGGTTATGGTTTAGAGGATTATTTTAAATGTGACTTTGGAATTTTCGGTGACCTTTTATTTCAAAATGTTTTTTTTTGAATATCTCTATTTTACTTCAACCTTTTCTTGGCCTTTTCTAAAATATATGGACATGTTTTATAAGTATTTTTGGTAAGTATTCAGAAAAGTTTATATAATGTTTATTATAAAGAAAAAGGAGTTTATCTCTTATAATAAACTAATTCTGTTTTTAGAGAAGATAGAAATATTTTTGAATGAATAGTTGTGAAATGCTTTGTATAAATGTTGTATGGAAAGAAAGATTTATAAATGGTGTTTTATAATTAAAAGAATATGTATAAATGTTATTTTATAAAAAGGGAAATGATATCATTTTTATAATTTGGAATAATAAATCACATTTGTGGATTTATGGTAATATATGGAATGATCGTTTTAGTTAAAGTATTTGGTTCTATCTTGAAACTAAAGGTTTGTGATAAGTAAATGAGATTTAAAAATGGAGTTTATGAATAAATTTTGAGATTTATAAAAGGAGTTTATTATTAGAAAGGGAATTTACAAAAGGAGTTTATAAATAGAAAGGAGATTTATAAAAGGAGTTGTAAAAATAAAGGAGATTTATAAAAAGGAATTTCTAAAAGGAAAAGAGATTTGATTTCTATAAAAGACCATTTAAATTATGGTGGTATGGAAAGTATTTTGTTTATACTTAATACTAAATTCCAAAGTATGGAAACTCGTCTCTACCTGTGATAATTATGTATGTATGTCGAGTCAAGGATAGTTCGCTAACTTGTCCGACTTCATTGTTAATTAAGGGATAGTCCCTAATTGAAATCAGAAAGTGGTGGTAAATATATTAGGTATAATTTCCATATGATCTGTTTACTTATACCAAAAGGGAAGTGGTTTGTGGTTTATTGGAACAACGTTTTAAATAACATTTGTTTGGCAGATTTAAAACTTGTTTATTTTAGAAAGGAGGATATCTACCTTAAGATTGGTTAATATACTTATACCATTGAAATAAATATACGGATACATTTTCTAAGCATTGAACGTTTAGAGTTTTGTGAATATACTTATGCCGATAAGATAAGTATATGGATGTTTTTTCGAGCGTTGAAAGAGCATAAATGAATAGTGAGTTAGTAGTATGCATATGCATATCTTTGGAAAAGTATTTTGATATAAGCATTTACAAAGTGATTTTTAATTAATGAAAGGATTAAATAAAGAGGCTTAGGGCTGCTTATGTGTTTAATTGTGCTTGGTTTCTTATGAAATTAGATCTTTGATTTGATTGATTGTTTATTTGATAGTTAAATAACCGACTATCAAAACTTTACCAAATATAACTCTGGAAATATCTAGAAGAAACACATGAATTATATGGTATATTCATCTTGATGATGCTATACTGTACGTATAAACTTGTTGTGTTCTTCTATGTTAAATGATAAGGAAATCCATCTGCTTAAACGGTTAGTATGTGATCTCCACTCTTATATATTGTCTGCTATTTCCAATAGAACATGAATTGAGTTTGCTGGAATCTATCAATTAGTTTTGGAGCGCCCAGTAAGTGGGGGAGTGTACTTATATGAGATGACTCGAAACTGTAACCACTCAGAAACTATATATGTGTTCTATGCTTTGGAAGAGGTTCAAGATCGTTTCAAGATGCTGGAATTTATATGGGTATTTGAGATCTATTTGAGATGCTCGAACATACGTAGTTGTTCGTGATCTATTCAGGATGTAGGAAGTGATATGTGATTCCGAGATCTATTGAGCTATGGGAATCCATGTGTGGTTCTGATATCTGCTCGAGTTGTGACTTATTTGATGAAATTCCAAACGTAGCCTCACCAACGGGTATGACTAAAACCATAGTTAGGATGCATAGACCAGGAGTTTAGCTAATCCAAAGGGTGAAAGCGACTCTACCCTAGAGATACCTATTGTTATGCATGAAGTGAGTGGTGCACTCTGCCTTGGTAGCCAGCTATGTATTTCATATGGAACATTAAATAGGGATGTACGATGCTTCGGAAGGATATCTCCAATCTTTGTGCTGGAGGACTGTTCTTGAAGTAGTGAGGGCACCTCCATGGAATCCTATACAATTAGTGAACACGCCTTGGCGGTTTTTGTTGTATACCTATTGTTGTTGTGTTGTACACTCATAGATAACACATCTATTTCTTATTTATATTTCACATCCTAGACATTATTATAATACCATTGGGTTCTCTAATAGAAATGGTTTGGATATTATAAGGTAAAAACCCATTCGTGTTTATGTGCGGTATGGTCTTACAAGATATCTTTATTTTGAAAGCTTTTATAACATTAAAATCCATATGATTTGTGTTTCTCACGCTGGTTTACCAAACTAATACGGGCATTATTTTCTTATAATGCTTGGGTCAACCTACGCATATCTCCAGATTTGGTTATGGATGCTTTGGAGCTTCAGGAGACGAGATGGATGCCTCCAAGACCTATTCACGCATTTTATTTTCCACTGCATTTCTTGTATTGTATTTATCAACAATTGTTAGGACAGACTGTTATAACTGTCCAAGTTTATGATAGGTTAGTTACTCTGACTGATGTATATATATTACCATTTTCTTTTGTAAAGATCATGTGGATATTATATATTACTTGTCACTATGTGAGATTCTGTTATGTCTTCCCTCTTTCACCCTAAAAATCCATCTTTCCAGTACTTGGATGAATTGCACATGAATACCGTGGATGTATTAGTGTCGACTTTTAAGGGTCATCGACTTTTACAGGTCGAAAAGGCTGGTCATTGCAAGGAGATTCAACAAATTCATCTCAAATCAATTCAAAAGGCGACAACTATTGGATAACTAAAGGTCCATGGTTCAAAGATTAGCAATCTGCCGAATCGAGAAGATTTCCAAGGAGGGAGAATTCACCATTACAAGGTGTGCTCTAAGGCATTATGTTAGGTATGCATTATGCTATATGATTTATAATTTCTTGATAATATTACATTATATATATATATCATTATTATATTGCTAATTAGGTGAGATTCTTATATGTATCATCAATGTTGTCACATATTAGATTGGTTATATGTATGTTTTAATATATTAGAAAAAAACATTTTTTTATATATAGATCTGAGATGCACAGCCAAATAATTTATTTTAATTATTATCATTATATTAATTAATATACATATGTATTAATATGTTACCTAATACTGGTTATATGACTTGTATTTAGTTATATCATCATGTTATGTTAATAGTTGAAATTATATTTTATAAATGCATATCTACATAGATTTTAATTTTCGATGGCTGGAAATTATTTTTAATATTTATTTACTATTATTTAATATTATCTAAATCGATATACTAATTAAATAAATCATATAAAATAAAATATGTTTCGAAAGTTAAATTATAAATTTTATAAATTTTTTTTATCATCACATAAACTCTCAGCCAAAGAATTAGAATTTAATAATCATTTTTTATATTAAAAAAATCAATTTAATAAACGACCGAAATCAATTAATTAATTAAAAATTTTATTTTGATTAATAAAGTTTTGAAATTTTTTTGTAATTTTAAAATATCATGTTTGAATTTCTAAAAATTTAAAATTTGAATAATATAACATGAAAATATTTTTATTATTATTTTGTTATATTTCGAATAATTAATATATATATATATATATATATATATATATTTAATGAAATAAAATATAAATAATTATTTTATGTTGTGCATTCGATCTGGAATGGTTTAAAAAAATATTTGTTAAATATATATTAATATACTATATATATACACATATACATATTTAGATATTATAAATATACATATATATATTTAAATATAATAATTATTATTTTGTTACTATAATTCATACATATATATATGTATATGTGTAACATGATTTAAAAAATATTATATATATATATATAATATTTAATGTAATAGTATATAAATACAAATTATTAATATTTTTACATGCAAGTTATATATATACTTACTTACATGTACACATACACATACACATACACGTACACATACACGTACACATACATACGTACATATAGGATAACATTTAACATATATAGGATGAGCTAACATATTAGTTGCGATCTAAATCCCAACATTTATACATGGACATGTTATACCTTGTACGGATTATTATATTACACATGTACACACATACATTTATTTAAATGATACATATGTGTACTTTTATATTTAATTGAATATAAATTATATAAAATTGTATATATTTATATATTTGAATAAAATAAGAGATTTTATTTGAATGAAATTTTGAAATGTTCTAAAAAAATTAGACTATATAGACCAAATATAGATCAAATAAGATAAATATTTTGAAATTCGCTCATAACTTCCATTGCCCGCTGTCCCAGTTTTAACAATGGTATCGATGACCTATAGCCTATGCAGTCCAACTTAGCTATATTAGGGTTAACTATTAAGCTCACAGCCAAAGGTTTGTCCCTAATAGAAAAGGCCCAAATTTGAATTGGGCTTTGGGTTAGTTTTTAAAATTGTTGGAAAATTAAAAATACAAGATTTTAAATTTAAAAGTTAAACTGAAAATAAGATACAAATATATTAAAAAAGTTATAATATAACAAATTTTTTCAAAATATTTGAATATATATATATATATATATATTAATTTTGAAAATTTTAAAATTTAATAGTTAGATTAATAGAATAAATTAATTAAATAAGTTAATTGATAAAAAATATATATGCATGTATTACATGTTATGATATATGTTATGATATTTTAGAATGTTCAAAATAACATAAGTATTCATGCACATATATGAATTGAATTTCGAATTAGTATAATAAATCAAATTTGTTTAAACAAACAAACTAATTAAAGGGTGTTATACTATAAAGGTCATAGTATATAATAAATATTTAATATAAATGTTATATTAAAATAATATAAAAATAATTAAAATGTTAATTAATTAAAATTTAACAAATAAGATTCAATTTATATGGTATTATACGTAGGACAATTATGTAAGTAATATGAAATATAAAAGTTATATAATAATAAAACACATATAATATAAATGTATAATAAAAGGTGGAACATTAAGAAACCCTAAATAGACTTGAGGAATAAATACATGCGTAAATGTGTATACCGTGATTTAAAATGTGTTTGACACTTGAATCATGAGAGTAATTCATAATAATTATATTATTCCATAAGTTGATATCACTCAATATTAAATATTAAAGCTTATGAATCTTCAATATAATGTTTCTTTTACCATAAATACATTAATTAATTACTTGCATTATAATGACCTGCCTTTTTGACCCTTTGAAATCGGCACTAATACATCCATGGTATTCACGTGCCGAATATCCAAGTGCCGAAAAGATGGATTATTGGGGTTGAAGAAATAAAAGGCAGAACCGAATCTCACATCGTGACATGAAGATCTATAATATATACAAGATCTTTACAAAAAGAAATCATCTTTATTATACAAACATAACAAAATCAGAGCACGCTAACCTATTTCAACCTAGACAATTATAACAACCGTCCTTACAATTGCTGATGAATACTTATAGAAATCATGAATGACAAAACAACGGAAAATTTTAGATATGTGAATACGTCTTAGAGAATCCAGCTTGTCTTCTGAAAGCTCTAAAGTATCCAGCTAAATTTAGAAAATATGCTCAGACTGACGCGAGCATTATAGAAAACAGCGCCTGGGCCAGTAAGGTAAAACCAACATGAGGAACTCAAATCACAAGGAATTTTATTTATTATAACTTATAAAATCCTTTGAAATCAAAGGTTTCTCATAACACCACGCCGCACAAAAAAACGGATGGGTTTTTATCTTACGATAACCAAAACATTTACATTACAAAATCTAATGAAATTATAATAATGTCTAAGGGTGAAAATAATAATAGTTAAGTAGCTTCAATGCTCGTGAGTGTACATCACAAAAATAATAGGTATATAATCAAAAACTGATTAGGGGCGTTCGCTAATTGTGTAGGATTCCACGGTGGTTCCCTCAGTACTTCGAGAACGATCCTCTTACACAAGGATCAAAGATATCCTTCTGAAGCAGCGTACATCCCTAGTGATGTACTACTGGAAAAATATAGGTGGTCTCGCTAGGATCGAGTGCATCGCCCCATGCATGCATAACAACTGGAGGTAACATCTAGGTGGAGCCGACTGCACCCTATGGGTTTGTCAACCCTACAGGTCATGCCTCATATATCTGGTTTTAGTCATTACCGCTGGTGAGGCCACGTCCGGCATTCCGGCTCACACACTGCCATCAAAACAGACCATGGAATTCCATATGGATTCCAATACCCCAACGGGTCTCGGAATCACACATGTATTACCATATCTCAAATAGATCTTGGAATGACACATGGATTCCCATACACCAATGGGTTTTGGAATCACACATGGATTCTAAAATCTCAATATATCACGAAACTCCTCCATAGAACCATATATGGTATTTGGAGTAGTTATGGTACGAGTAGTCTCTTACGAGTACACTCCCCCGCTTAACAGGCACCTAAAAAATCAATCGTTGATTTTTCGGAATACTCAATACTAGTTCTTTAGGAATAATCATACAATACATAAGAGCGAGGATCACCCCCTAACCGTTTACGTGGACGGATATCCTCATCATTTGTCCTAGAAGAAGAAAACGAGTTTATACGTATAGTATAGCACCACCGACGATAATTGTACCATGTAAATCCTGTGTTTCCCATAGATATTTCCAGGGTTAAAATCATTCGGTGTTAAGTAGGGAATATTTCCGTACCACCAAAATTAAGAAGGATTACATATTTCAGCTAAGATTTGATAGCCGATTATTTAACTATCAAATAATAAACATTCCAAATAGAGATTATATTTTCCATGGAAATCACTAAGCCTCTTAAATTAATCTTTTATTAATTTAAAATCACATTTCAAATATTTATTGAAATATTCATATACTTATCTCATTGGAATAAGTATATTCACAAACCCTTCACTTTCAAATTTGGAAAACTTTCCCATATTCTCATACAATAATATAAGTATATTCACATAACATTTAAGAAAGATTTCTTATTTCAAAATCATATTAAAATGATCAAATCCAAATGTCGTTAAAACCGAGATATTAATAACCGAAGACACTATTTCCTTTTTTATAAATCTCTTTTATTTTATGAATTTCTCCTTTATAAATCTCCAATTCTCTTTATAAACTTTCCTTTATAAGTCTTCAAGTTTATTTTATAAAACTCTATTTATAAATCTTTAAAATCATTTATCAAACTCCTTTTATAAATCTCAAATTCCATCAAACCAAACTTATATCCGATTTCTAAAATCTCTTTCCAAAATTTATAAATTCCTGAAATGAATTCTTTTCATTAAATAAAATCTTTATACAGGCCTTTCCATTTCAAATGATTCCTTTTTAAATAAATAGTTTATTAATTTAAACACCTTTTTAAAAAACAATTTATTATCTAAAATATCTTAAATAAATAATTAGTTATCTTTAAACCATATTTAAAACATCATTAAGTAACTTTAAACAATATTTAAAATATACTTAAATAACTTTAAATCAACATTAATATATTAATAAATTATCCTTTTAAACAATATTAACAAAATAATAAATTAACTTTAAAACGATATTATTTTAATAATAAAAATAAACTATTAAAATATTGATAATATAATAAAAAACTTTGAAATAAAATAATCAACTTTAAAATATAAAATAATTAACTTTAAATAATTAATTTAACTTTAATATAATAATTAATTTTAAAATAATAATTAGCTTTAAAACAAATTATTATAAATAACTTTAAATAATGATTAAGTACTCTTAAATAACTTTGAGAACTTTAAGAATCATGTTAATAAAGCAATTAACTTTAACCATTATTAAAAACAACTATTAATTATCTTTAAACCATTATTAATAAATAGTTATTACCCTTTAAATCTTCTTACCAAATAATAATTATATTTAAAACCTTATAATTGATAATAATTATTCTTAAAATAACTTTCAAATCAATAACTAACTTTTTTAAATTTGAAAGAGGCTTAACGGTCACAATTGTACTCAAACAAGCTACCATATCATTCAATTTAACTTTCCAAGTTAATAACTGATATTCACAAAATCAACGACTATATAAACAAATTCAATACTTAACCGTCATTGGTTAACATATCACTTATTCAAAATGGCATATCAATTAACGACATATAATCAGATGTCTAAATCTATAAAATAGCAGAATGAGGATTTATTCTGCTAATTGAATGTCGAATTAATTTAATTAGCGAACGGTGTTTTATTTCGCCAAACAGGTGTCCAAATTACTTTATCTAATTTACTTTAATAGTATGATATTTATTTGGCCAAATAGATAATAGCCATAAGGTATAATTAATTAAACTACATTATTATCCAGATTAACGTAATTATTATCAATCAGTATGAATTTATCATTAAATTGTACTGCCCCAAAACCAACAACTGTTTATGTCAAAGATTTGTACTCGTCAATACGAACCCAATGCAAAAGTCCACGGGTTAAACAACTTTCGCATAGGGAAGTTGTACCTTTTCAAAGTTAAATCATTTAAACTTAACATATTTAGTTAACTAAGCCTTTATATTCTTACTCACCCAAAATTCAAACATCAAAGCCCAATACCCAAAACTAACGGCCCAACCCCACACCCAAATGAAACAGCTTCACCCTCATCCCTACACGCGTGCATATTTCAATATTAACTTTGACCATTGTGAAAATTTCTTTGCAAGTTATACTACCCTTTCTCCCTTCCTCTTCCCTTCATTGATGCACATGAAAACAACTCCCCATGCACAACAGCACCGCCTCAACCCTCTTCTGACCTCCCTAGGCTACCTGTTGCCTCCCCACAAACTCAGGAACCCGCCTTCATGCATTTTCTCCTACCTTCCTGAACTGCCAAGCAAGCTCCTACATTATTTGCATGCACCTATACATATTCACATCCACACTTTCTTGCCCTGCATCCACCCACTTGCATGCATTTCCACTACAACCCAAACTTATACTCACATACACATCTCCTCCTAAAACTCTACAACACACAAAATTTGCAACACAATATAGCAACAAAAACGATGAAGGAATGAAAAAGAAAAATTTTCTTTAGGAAGATACGAAGCCAATAACGTTTTATTATTTTCATAAAGAAAGAAAAGTGGAAGAAAATAATGTCCCTCAGCCTCGTGTTGATGTATATATAGAAAAAATAAAAACAAAATAATGATGTTTAAACTAGGTTTTGAAGACAGGAGACAAAAATACAGTTTTGATGGAGAAATGTTGTGTACGTGAATGTACAATTAAGTTTTTGGTTTTAAGATTTGTTTTGAAAATTTTTGGGTACTCCGTTACACAATATTCCATTCGTGTACGAGACAGAAATAACAAAAATAATAATACGATCGCGCACAACAATGCGACACGATCACAAAATGGCAATAAAATATGCAGGTTAACATATTCTATTAAATTTCAACAATGCCGATGTTTGACATAAAATACGTCAAACAAAAAATTAATTATTTTCCAAATTTAAAATCATAGAAAAATTCTATAAATTAAACTAAGAACATGTCATCAGAAATCAGACAATTAATTGAAACATAAATTTTATTATAAAAACCCCAAATCAAATATTTCAAAATCAAAGTGATAAAATTCCGGGTAGTTACACTCTTCCCCCCTAAAAATAATTTCGTCCCCGAAATTTCACCACAGTCCTAAACCCAAAAATACTTGATATTACTCACCATTCCATAAGATATGCATAGATCATTCCTATGAAAAATCTCATTTAGTCTCTTACTCAAATACATAACTTTACTTCCAAACTAGTATTGCTCATCCGACTTCCTAGTGCGGACCCTGATCACTCTTCTTAATTAGAAACCTCTATTCTCCTTACATAGCCATAAATTATGATGGAAAACTTTTGGCTCCATATTAGGAACCCTCACATAGTGTTCGCCGTCAAAAATCGAATTATAAATCCTTATTCGGAATGGTGTGAAACATCTTAAGTTATGTACACGAACCATGGATCGCAAACTATAAGAAAAGGGGAAATGATCTACGTATGACCTATGTATTTACATTATTGATCCTCATCAATACCAATTTTATTTTTGCTAAAATTATTTATGAAAATATTTCATAAAAATTCCAACTTAGATTCTTACATTTTAGATGATATAATTTTATTAATGAAATCCTTTCGTAAAATCATTCTAATTTATTAATTTATATAGTACCCTCCTACCTCCTCAATGTATATACAAAACATCAGGTTTTTAATTCTATTCACTTTTAACTTTTCAGATGTAGGCCTAAAATAACTTTGGATCTTAAAACTGAGTCGACCAATACAACTACTTTACCCGTTTGGTCTAGTGAGTAGCTAAGAAGAGTAGGATGCTGGTATCTAAACTCCATCCTAGAATCTACTTTTCTTTAGACACACGGAGGTAAAAATATTTATTAGCTGGTCCAATAACATCAAGTAATTCTTAACTTCCTAAATGTTAAAATTAAAAGACACGGTTTAATAAAACAAAATTTGTTAAACCTTCTAAATAAATTTGACTCAATTAATACATTATTAATTAACCCATTTCAAATCGAGATACCCTTTTATTTTGGAAACTCAACAAAATATTTAATTTTAATTTTTGCCTTGGATTCATTTGGATCCGAACTCATTCTGATGCTACAACAAAATGAATTATTAATAGCCTAGCATGATAGCGTTGTAACTAAACATGCTATATTTTAGTTCATTAGGTATTGAAAAATTGATGGCGCGTGCTATAATTCGACCTCACCCAAAAAAACAAGACAAAGGCGGCAAATTTTTTTTGTCCCTCTTATTTCTCTAACCCCCTCTAAATACACCTCCCCTTCTTCATCCCAGAAAAAACCCCAATTTGCTTGTTTTCTTCCAAACTTACTCCTAAATCCCTCATCGTCTGCACTCTAAATCAGTCTTACCGCGTTCGATTTTTGCAGATCTAATTCGCCTCTAAATAGTCTAATGTGATTGCAAGCACGATTTTCATTGTCGGTGAAAAACACAACATAATTGCAGTCGTATACTTATGATAATTACGTAGATTCAGGATTTGTATGTGGTGAATATAATGGATATTACAAAATTGGTACACTACAGATACCATCACTTTGCAACGGCTACACTAGACACTTGTTTTCATGTAGAAAATTAAAAAGGATTCCAAAGGTCAGTATTTTCCCTAATTTTGAGTGACTTAATTATTTTACTTTTTGATTTGGTTTCTTAAGTATATGGTATACAACTAACATCTTAGTTTGGGTAAATTGAATGTATATTTGATTTTAAACGGTTGTATGCATGTAGTTGTTAAACAAACAAGGCAAGCTTATAAATCCTAGTTCTACTACGTAATTTAAAGTTTTGTAATTTAAAAACCTATATGTATGAATGACTGTATTACTATTGAATTGATTATGACTGTTTGTATTTAGAGTATGTATGAATAAATTTATTATCGATTAGAAGCCAATTGAAGAAATTAAAAACATTTGCTGTTGTTGGCGCCAAAATTGGTCACTAACACTCAAACGCCGTTGAAAGCACTAATTCACAGTCACAGATAACAGACAGTGTATGTAGAGAGTATAAATATGAAGAACAATCAAAAATTTAAAAGAAAACAAAAATAACAGAGGATTCATAGTGGTTCGACTGACTCTAGCCTACGTCCACTTCAGAAATTTCTTTTTTATTAATATCAGAACCAATTACAGTTACAATCCGGAGTTTTTAAAACAATAATGGCAGAGTAGCCTTAGCGGAGAAGATGAAGGGAAATGGAATGAAGATCCCTTTGTTGAAACCCTGCCTGCTGTATTTATAGGAAAAATCCGGGTTACTAGGCTTCCTGAGTGAAATGGGCCCACCAAGACGATAGTCGAGCCCAAATCCATCATCACTGCCGACCCCGAGCTCAGAAAATGCCGACCCCGAGCTCAGAAAATGCCGACCCCATACTAGTTGCACCGACCCGAAGTAAATCTATTACTGGCCCGAAGTGATAGCCTCAACGACTTGAAGTAACGTGCTTCATGACTCGAAGCAACTCCATCTTCTCGTTACATAATACCGACCCCATGCCTTCGAGACACCGACTCGATCCCCTTTAGCCGATCCAAAGCCTTCGTTCCACCGACCCGAAGCAAACCAAATATACCGACACAGAAATATGCCGAACTCTTGAGTGAATGTCGACCCCACGCCATAGTGCCGACCTGATTACCATAGCCGTCCCGAAGAACACTCGTAGCCGACCCCAAGCAACCATAATATGTCGATCCCTAGGTGAAATGTGATGTGCCGACCCCTACTTCTATTGCTGACCCATCTTTGAGTGTTTTCGACCCGAAGCACTCATGACTTGCCGACTTGGAGCTGGCATAAATGCCGATCCCATAGAGTGCCGACCTAACCTCTTCTTGCCGACCCCGAGTACATGACTCACCGACCCGAAGCAAGTGGAAGCGTGCCGACACCTTGAAGTAAAAACATGCCGATCCCTTAATTCCTACCGACCGGAGCTTTTACCATGCCGATCCGATGTAACACCGACCCCATGGAAAACTCACCGATCCTATGCTGACTCGAAGCGCACCCTATCCTGACCTGAAGCAGCTCTCTCAAAAACCCAAAGCAAGCCCAAGTGCGACTCAAAGTAAACTCCCAACATCCTGAATCACCTTGACTTTTCTTATCCCGCGTCTTTTGCCCTTCGAATACGCCGAACAATTTTATCATCTATAATTGATCGTCTGTCCATCCAGTCAACTCAAACCTATCGTATTCCAGCCTCGATAGCTGAGCAATTGATTTAGTTAAATCCGCCTGTCTACGGCCTTGCCAAAAGGCGGGTTAACATTTGCCTCCCAAAACATGCCTTGCGGTAGGAAGGCGTGTTTTGAATAGCTTTTAATCCATCATCCAAAGTCCATATGTTATCCATAGCCATACCATCCGATCCATAACCCAATCCATTTTATCCAAGTGCCATTGCCGTATCTTTATCCAAATCCGCGACTGCTCCATGTCGATATCCGATCCCTACCTAGTAACCAAATCCTTAGCCAATTCCAAATCCATCCGAACCCGATAACCGAGTTATAACCCATCCATAACCAATAACCAAATTCATGACCTCTCCGGGTTGAGGTCCAAATCTGGGATCGCTCCGGACCATGGCCATCCTCAGCCATTCAAAGCCGAAATCCGAATCCGTAACCTCTCCGGGTTCTTGCCAAGTGCAACCTGCACTCGACCGCCTGTGTCAAGCAACACTTTGGTGTCCCCGGTTCAGTGTCCTGAACACTGAGTAATGCCATGACTTAAGTCCTAAGCCAAATCCCAGTCGCTCCGGACCCTTGCCGAGCATAGTTCATGCTCGACGACCTAAAATAACCAGTGATAGATAATATGGGGCCTAAGTCCAAGGCCGAATCCTGGTCTCTCCAGACCCATGCCGAGCATAGTCCTTGCTCGATGACCTGAAATAACAAGTGATAGATAATATGGGGCCTAAGTCTTAAGCCGTATCCTGGTCTCTCCGGACCCTTGCCGAGCATAGTCCATGCTGGCTGACCTAAATAAGCCGACCCACCATGCTCGGATGAAGCGACTTACCCCTTGACAGGCATAATCCATACCCGACAACCTTTTAGCCAAAAACCAGACAAAAAGTCAATCAAAATCAATTCCAAAATTCAGATTCAAACCAGAAATCCATATCAAAATTCCAAACCAAAAGGCAAACGTCCAAACCAGAATCCAAATCAGAAAATAAACAAAACCAGGAGTTCAAACCAAACCAGAAAAAGCAAGTGTCCAAGCCAAAAAGAAAAAATAGATTTCACAAAACGGAGCATCATAGTTTATCATCATCTCAGAGCATGCCTAGGGGTTATCTCCGTCCCCGTACATGAGTAAGTGACTTAGTCGTTAGCCCAAAGTTTGTTACTTATTCCAAATCATCACGATTAGTTGATGACCAACCGACCACCATTCCTGGGCCTCGTGCCATCGTCGTTCTAGGTAGGCAGTGGTTGCTCTTATTCCACCGCCGCATTCCGAGTTCCGACATATTGCCGCAACTGACCATTCCTTACATGCTCCTTGATTATATCTTTTAAGTGCCTGCAGCTGTTGGTATCATGCCCGTCTAGGTCATGAAAGAGACAGTGCCTTCCGGATGCCCTCTCGCGTTCCAAGGGTTCCCTCCTTGCTGGCCTTCGATAAGGAAGGCGATCCCGAGTTTCCATGAATATCCGCTCCAATGTTTCATTCAATCCTATGCAAGTGGAGAATTTTGGTTCCCTCCAGCGCTTCCTTGCCCCCTCCCCCCCAGATTCGTTATCTGACTTCCTCTTTCCTTTATCCTTATCTTTACCCGAGCTTTCACTGAATGGTTCTCCATCCTTAACCATGTTTACTTCCTTTGACCTCATATCCAAACATGCATCCTCCAGTCGAAGAAATCTCTCAGCTTCGTGAAAGAATTCCCCGAGATCCATTGGTGGGTCCCATATTAACGATACTTTGAAATCCGAATTATCTCTGACTCCTGACAGCGCCGCCATTAGAACCATTGATGGATCCGGCCGATCCATCGAAGCAACTGCTGCATTAAACCGAGTTAAAAAAGTCCTGAGCGATTCTCCCGTCTTCTACTTCACCGACGTCAGTGTCATTAGGGGTGAGCAATATTCGGTTCGAACCGAATTAACCGACCAAACCGGTTTATTTCGGTCGGTTCGGTTCGGTTATGAAATTCTATCGGTTTGAATTTGGTTTGTAAAATAATTTTACTTTGGTTATCGGTTTAACCGAATTAACCGAACTTTTATTATATTATCCAAATTCATAACACTGTAATACTATTAATAATTTGTTTAGTAATAAAAACCAAATTTATATATTGAAAATATGTTAATTTTCTTATAAACTTAAAAAAGTACTCGAAATAGTTTCTCTAAACATAAATATATGTTTTCCTTTAAGTAAACCGATCATTTAAATAATAAGCTATGGTAATTTATTTTACTTGCCTTTCTAGTTCGGTTAAATTGGTTACCGACCAAATTAACCGAAATTAATTTGGTTCGGTTCGGTTTGGTTCTGATTTTTTTCGGTTTTAGTTCGGTTTGACATTTTTACCTCAAAACCAACCGAACCGACCGAACGCTCACCCCTAAGTGTCATCACATTCTTCGGCCTTTTGATGTGAACTCGAAACTGTTTCAAAAACCTGTTCACCAATTCTGTCCATGATCCAATAAATCTATCTTCCAGCTATCTGAACCATATATCAGCTATATCGGTCTAGTACAGCGGGAAACATCGGGCCATAACCTCCTCTGATGCCCCCAACACTTCCATATATCTTGTGTACCTGATCGAGTAGTCGATGGGATCCGTCTTACCGTCGTATACTTCAATAGGCAGCTTGAAATTGGGTGGATTCCTAGCCATCCTGACGTTATGGGTAAACAGACTTTTGTTTACTCCCTCCAAATTCCTGTTTGTCAGACCTCCACGAATAGTTCGCCTGATAATGTCAGCTAATCCAGTGTTACCTATGAAGGGTTTCCCCCCATCTACATTTCTTAACTGCCCTCCAAGTTCTTGAGGGAATTCTGGTACATACTCCTCGTCACGCACTTATTTATTCCTGTTGGCGCCGGGCTACACAGCCTCATCTGGTATCCCTCCATGGATTGGTCCAACATTACCTGGTGGTGTACCCCTGCATCTAGGTCCATCCGGATTGATAGTCGTTTGTTGATTGGGGGCTGCCCCCTGCTGAACCACTCCATCTGCTTGCTTGTTGAGTCCTTCTGATCCAGCTCCATGAATCTGAGCTCCTGCAGCTCCTACTGTTCCTGCCTGTCCAAATTGTCTAAGAAGGGTCTACATCTTTTCCTCTTGCGTTTTCATCAACTGCCCCTGCGTAGAATTCATCATAATCTGCATCTCATCCCTAGTGATGTAGATGGATGCCTTATCCGATTCAACTCCAGAAGAGGCCTTTTGACTCCCTCTTGATTGCTCCTTTCTGTCACTTGTCTCCTTGTCGATGACCTAACCATTGTTCCTCCCAGAATCCGAGTTCCTAAGCTTTCAAAATCAAAATCTTAAATCTGGAATCCCTGAGTGCTAGCTTTCTCAGTGAAAGCACCAAAATATGGCGCCAAAATTGGTCATTAACACCCAAACACCGTTGAAAGCACCAATTCACAGTCACAGATAATAGACAGAGTATATATAGAGAGTATAAATATGAAGAACAATCAAAAATTAAAAAGAAAGCAGTAATAACAGAGGATTTATTGTGGTTCGGCTGACTCTGGCCTACATCCACTCCCGAAATTTCCTTTTTATTAATATGAGAACCAATTACAGTTACAATATGGAGTTTTTAAAATAATAACGGCAGAGTAGCCTTAGTGGAGAAGATGAAGGGAAACAGAATGAAGATTCCTTTTCTGAAGCCCCGCCTACTATATTTATAGGAAAAATCCGGGTTACTGAGCTTCCTGAGTGAACCGAGCCCACCAAGACCATAGTCGAACCCAAATCCATCATCACTACCAACCCCGAGCTCAGAATATGCCGACCCCATACTGGTTGCATCGACCCGAAGTAAATCCATTACTGGCCCAAAGTGATAGCCTCAACGACTCGAAGTAACGTGCTTCATGGCTCAAAGCAACTCCATCTTCTCTTTCAAATACCGACCCCATGCCTTCGAGACACCGACCCGATCCCCTTTAGCCGATCTGAAGCCTTCGTTCCACCGACCCAAAGCAAACCAAATATACTGACCTAGAAATATGCCAAACTCTTGAGTGAATGCCGGCCCCATGCCATAGTGCTGACTTGATTCCCA
The DNA here is from genome assembly GCA_030737815.1 of Allium fistulosum. Lineage (NCBI taxonomy): Eukaryota > Viridiplantae > Streptophyta > Magnoliopsida > Asparagales > Amaryllidaceae > Allium > Allium fistulosum. The sequence goes on along the minus strand of CM060906.1, from coordinate 295,661,643 downwards.
TAGCCGACCCGAAGAACACCCATAGCCGACCCAAAGCAACCATAATATGCCGATCCCTAGGTGAAATGTGATGTGCTGACCCCTACTTCTATTACCGACCCGAAGCACTCGTGACTTGCCGACCTGGAGCTGGCATAAATGCCAATCCCATGGAGTGCCGACCTGACCTCTTCTTACCAACCCTGAGTACATGACTCACCGACCCGAAGCAAGTGGAAGCGTGCCAACCGCTTGAAGCAAAAACATGTTGATCCCTTAATTCCTGCCAACCCGGAGCTTTTACCATGTCGATCCGATGTAACACCGACCCTATGGAAAGCTCACCGATCCCATGCTGACTCGAAGCGCACCCTATCCTGACCCGAAGCAGCTCTCTCAAAAACCCGAAGCAAGCTCAAGTGCGACTCGAAGTAAACTCCGAACATCCCGAATCACCTTGACTTTTCTCGAAACTCGTATTTTGAGTATCCCGCATTTTTTTTCCCATCGACTACGCCGAATCTCGGCTTCATAATCATGTTTATCATCCGTGATTGATCGTCTATCCATCTAGTCGACTCAAACATATCGTATTCCAGCCTCGATAACCGAGCAATTGATTTAGTTAAATCCGCCTGTCTACGACCTTGCCAAAAGGCGGGTTAACAGTTGTAGAAGCCAACTGAAGTTAAATTTAAAACTTTTTCTAGTGAAGCCAACCGAATGTATTTTTGAGTATGTATGAATGAAGAATCTTGAGTATGTATGAATGTGTTTTTGAATAAATTAAAAAGCTATTACTATTGAATCGATTGCGTTCAATTGAAGAATTGTATCAGAATTTTTATGATCGTTGTCTTCACATGATGAGGAACAATAGTAATTTAATTAGTGAAAATCCTAGTTTATAAGTAATTGTAAAGACTTAGATAATTTTAATTGTCTGTAACAAATACTGTATATCTACATTGCACTGTCACGACATGTTATAGAAATCAAACAAGACATTACATTTATTTTTCTTTATATTGTGTTTTCCCCCTCTTTTGTCAGTGTTATATGTCTAGTATACCAAAACAGAGAATAATCAATTATAAACTCATCGCATAAGTTTATAACTCAGATTTCCACTACATTGGAATTCTGTGTTAATTATTATAACAATATGAATGTTGTAAATAAATTACAACAACAGCGTTATGCTATTTTGAATAAATAGTATAACCAAAATAAAGGATAGAATGTAGAATTCTAACCGAAATATGTCTGAGGCTCGTCGTAATGATTTCCTTAAGAATTTTATTTCAAAATTCTCCCAAGATACAACAGACGTAATCTGCACGAGATTGTGAAGAGTATGTCAACTCTGTGATATTTTATTTAGAGCAGTAGAGAAGAAAGAAGCAGAAGAAATTAGATTGTTATCGGATAAGAATGTGATCAGTATTCTCTCCTATTTATAATTTCGTCCGCATCCCTTCAAACAGTCGCGTCCGCTTGACGGGTCGCACCTGTTGCCTTTAGGTCGCACCCGCATGCATCCAACGGCATTATTTCGCCCGCGCCTCTTCAGTCGGGTCACACCCGCTTGCGCGCATCTGTTCGCCTCTAACGGGTCGCACCCGCTACTGTTCATGCCTATTCAGCCCGCGTCCGCTTCCGAACAGTCGTGTCTTTTCGTTAGCCTGCAACTGTTAAAAAACCCGGCCCAGTTTTGCAGTAAAATTAGGATCATATTAGACCCAAACCCAAACTCGAGCCCGGCCCGGTTCGGTCGGACGGACGGCGGCGGCGCGCGCGCGTGTGTAGTGGTGATGCATGATCTCCCTCCTCACAACAAAGCAAACATTTGGGTGCCCCAAGGCCCCAACCTCTTCATTGCAAAGCCATATATATTGGAATGGCTTTGCAAATTTGGCGATGTGGGACAAGTGTATTTCATTTACACTAGGAATTCCAACAATCCCCCACATAAATGATAATATACTTTCCCCCACACAAAGCGAAATATCACAGAGTACATATGGAATAATGCTTTATCGTGGATAAGTAGATATTTCACTTTGAACTTTCCCTAGTTAAAACTTATCGGATCTACTTGGCTAATCAGTGAATTATTTCATCTTGAACCGTCGGCCTTTATTGTATATCCAGACAATAAGCTTTACGAAGCATTGATTCCCTTCTCATCCAATCTCTTGGTTTTGTTCATTTTGGTCCTGAACATATGTTGGTTCTGCGAGTGTTTTAGAGAATAAAAGCCTTTTAGTATTCTCATAGAGCCGACCCAGCTCACACTTACATAGGTGATCGCAACCATTAAGAGTATCCTACATATACCCCACTTGTTATTTCCAAGATATGGTCATCATTAAAAAACATAGTTTTAACCTTTAAATACTTCTGTAGGCATGCATTTATATTGTGCACCATAGGAATGGAGTTGGACTATGTCCACGCAAATGCATTACGTCTTGAGTTATTCAGAACTGGTTTGCCTATTGATCCTAGCCCGTGGGATCTCCAGTCGCTAGGATAGGTTTCCGTATAAGATAACTCTTTTTGGTTTAGGCTTTTAAACCCATTCCCCTCGATGCGCAGTCAATTTTCTCTCTGGATAAACCTTTAGTAAACGGATCCGCTAGGTTATCATTTGTCCTCACATAATCAATGGAAATAGTTCCATTAGAGAGTAACTGCCTAACTGTGTTATGGCGTCGTCGAATATGTCGTGACTTTCCATTATACACAAAGTTGTGCGCTCTGCTTAGCGCTGCTTGGTTATCGCAGTGTATGCATATGGCCGGTACAGGTTTAGGCCAGAATGGAATATCTTCCAAAAAGTGACGAAGCCATCCTGCTTCTTCGCCTGCTTTATCACACGTGAGATCCATATGGATTATTGGCTCCATACATAATTTTCTCTCTTATATGTAGAATTTGACTAACTTGTTAATATGCATGTCAAGAGCAACTATGTATGCATGTTCTGTTACATTTACATCTGTTGATTATGATGTAGCGTCAGATGTTGCTAGAACAGGTACATTTATGCACACTCCGTAACTTAACCACACATAACACAAATGTTGAGAGTGTTTCTTTCTATTTTAGAATAAAGAGATGATTCACTTGCTAAATAAATCTCCCATGTATCATTTGAAATATACTTATTCAACTGCGAAATCACTGTGTTTTCATGTTTGAACTTGTAGGAAATAACTCTAGAAATGAGAACTTAAATTAATGTCTATTTCATATTGGTTATAACCAAATTCGATACAATTTCACACTGTTTCTAACTAAATTTCACACTGTTTCACTATTTTAGAACCAAGAGGCAAAGTATGAACTGAACAAAGTATAATATCAATAGAACCAAACAAGGTAAAGGCCCGGTATTTCCATTTAGAAATGAAGCCGAAGTAGCTTTAGTATGGTTGCCAAATAGTGATTCACCTGAGTTGGCTATGGCTCGTGTATTTCACTATAAGAAAATTATCAATACACAACACTTCAATATAGCGTTCCTTCCATATGTGCTAATATCACAATATAAATGTACGATTAATAAAGATATAGCGTTTGCATGAAAAAACTCTTGGACGGTCTTAACTTTAGTATTCCCGCTTCTTATTTTCTCTACTCCTTTTCTATTTTCATTCTCACCCTAAGTTCTTCCTCCCAATACAAATAAATCATACTTCTCTTCCTTTTTTGAGACCCTGTGAAATCAATTTCTCACCAAATGTTATCTCCTCCCAATAATGAATAAAATAAAACCTTATATCTCATTTATACTTTCATTTTAGTGGAGTGTAGACCTCTCCTCGTTCTATTTGTGAAATTCTAAAACCCCACAATTTCATTTCTTCGATTTCTATTTTCTACTTATGCCCTCTTGGCTTTTGTTTCGTGGTTCTAGGTATGTGCTCTTCTAATTTTGACATTTTCTTATGCTTTAATATTTCTATTTGACTATCTCCATACGCTCCCACTATAGAAATTAGTCTCCTCTTTCCACCAAATTACAAATTTTATATATAAAGTTTTGCGGTGCTGTGTGGGTGGAGAGAAAATGGGTCGCTATTGAATAAAAGAAAGGGTGTGATGATAATAAATAAAAATGGTGGTTATCAATTTGAATAAAAGAAAGGGTGTTGTGCTCCTCTCAATTGTCTAGATGCTATTAGCCTCTTCTTTTGGTCTTCAACTTGCATATCAGCAAAGATTCTATCCAAAATTCTGAGCCAATTTTGAATTCCCATTATTCCTTCTGTTCCATCAAAAGTCTTGCCTCCTAGATTGGTAAAAGTCTTGAGTAGTTTAGAAAGCTCCTCATGTGGATTTTCTTGCCTATTGCCTACCTCATCCCTTATAGCTCTCACGAAATCTTGCATATTCACCATGGGTGGTTCACTTGGTCCTACCCCTTGTTGTCTGGGTCTTACCATGGTTCTATGGATACAACACTTGAGTTAGTCCATTATATCTAATCTTTTATAAGTTACCCCATTCCAACTTATTATCATTCAATTATAACAGATATTATTACTATAAGTATATAAAGACAAGGCATCCAAGACAGTCAATACTTTCATACATTCAAAACAACCAAGTTCATTCAAGATTTTTTTTACTATGTTATTTATCAACATAGCTCTGATACCAAATTGAGATGACCCACTTTTCTACTTTAATTTTTTTTTAAACTAGTTTTATTCAGTGATCATCTACTCAAGAGAACATCCTTTCTCATTTCTCTACTATCCAGGATCTTTCAACCAATATAAAAATATTGTTGTAATCAAATCATCTAACTCATATGTATGAAACCATACATAGATGATACTTTTAGTTTTTCTCTTTCTTTTTAAATCAGAGCAGAAGAGTTTTGGAAGCAGAGAATTCATTTTTGGAATTCACTATATAATTTCTCATGACAAAATAATTTCCAAAGAAGCTTTTCTGTCTTGCTTAATTTCTAGGCAGATTCTAGATGTTATTTCTCTAGTTTTAGAGTTTGTTTATTTTTCCATGAATTTAGATCTACTGAACCCTTAGTTATCTCTTGTGCAAATGTGTATATGTATTCTGTGTGCATGTGTGTATCTGTATTCTGTGTGCATGTGTGTCAGGATGATTTCAGGTAACTATTTTTTTCAATACAACAATCCTGGTTTACTAGTTTGCTTTATTTGTTACCTTTCCTAACCAATAAGCTTAGGATATTAGACTGGTTGAATTCAGGCTAGGCAAAGTTGGTCAAGTTAGCCTGAATTCTCTTGCCACTTTACACAAATAACATACAAAGTAATCTGGGTTTCTAGGTGTCTCTCAGTTCTTTCCATCCTACCTTTATTTTTCCATAAATTCTTACAACAGATATCAGGTTAATCTTTTAGTTTCCAATCTACAGATCATCCCAGATTATTCTTAGCATTGCACATTTTTGTTAAGTATTCAGGGAGTTAAAACTAGAAATTGTATCACTTATAAAACATTCTCAAAAGCATCTCACAACTTTCAACAGAAGTCTCATGAGTAGTTCAATACTTGCAAACAGAAAATAGCGTTACATTAGTTTTTTTCCCCAAGCAACTTAACTAACATAATAACATTTCATAACATAAGTTCAATTTAACATCTATTTTAATATCCTTGAGTCTGTAACTATGATATCCAATTCCTTAGCAGCTAAATTCATCCAATTCTTGATTAAGAAAATGCCTATTTACCTGCACAATCACCACGAGCTGCCTCATAAAAATATGAGACATCCAATGATGTATAAACACACAAAAGGTCAGACTAAATTGTCTGGTATGAATAATCTTACTGAAAATCTAAATTCAGATAATTTTCTCATTCTCAATTATCTATTAAAACAAATAAGGTAAAGCAATGTTTCATTTGTATACTCTCCTCAACCACCTGTGCATATTCATTAAAGCATAATATAATAATACATCATTTCAATGGATTATATCAGGGAGCACAACATAGAATTTCCCAATAGAATACTTTAAGCCAACCATATAATCATCATTTAATTATTTTCCTTATCAATAACTTTCCGGCTATCAGGGATTTTACCCAAACCTACCTGTGAACTTATTCTCAGAATTCAATCTCAGGTATTTTATTATGGACTTTAGCTACTTTCCTTCTATTAAAACACACACTGTCTGGGGCATATTCACTGTTAACCCAGCACACTCAGGCCCCTGGGTATAATCATACCATGTGTGAGCTTGCAATATTTCCCTTGACAAGCCATACTTTGTAGCCCTAAGATCCAAATCCTTAGTTATATTACTAAGTGTTCATTTTCCCTCTTTCCCCCATTTATGCTAATCCCTTCTGCATCTCATAAATTAATCAGAGAAAATAAATAACTCAACCATCATGCTTCAAAGAATAACAGATCATGTTTTAATAATCATAGATTTATTCATACAAGCTAGTTTGATTTCTCAGTGTACATATTATTTAAATCATGGGTTTTGGGGAGTCATGCCTATAAATATATGGTCATATATATAGTTTGCTTTGATGCATCCATTTACCTCTGGCTTAATCAAATACTCACAGATTCATAAGATCTGACTAAACCACAAGCTTTTGTTCTTATCGGGATTTATTTGTAATCATAGAAGTTCAGCACAAGTATAACATTGCATTTCTATGTTACCATGTTTATTCTGGAGACATAAGCAGCAACCACTTTATGCAACAGCCCCATTTTTTTTTCCATTTTTAGACCATAGATTTATAACATATATCCCTGGAGTTTCCATGAATTAACCTATATGCAGCAGTCACATAAAGAGAGCATCTCATCTCAAAGATAATTCATGACACAATAATCATTCAAACATGAAAGCCATCAATATATTTTCTGGGTATATTAACACAAAATATTTAAACAGATCATCAACACACCAATATCTTAAAATAAGCACAGATTAATTAAAAATATAAAACCATTTAGGCTACCTCAATATTCAGGACTTAATGCCAAATTTTCAGTGAGGTTACTCACCTTAATCCTTTTCCTTTGATCTGCTATCTCCTACTTGTCTCTAATGGCCAGTGCTTCTCATTTTTCTTCTTTTGCTAACTATCTATATTTCTGTATATTTATTTTAAAGAAAATGGTGACAGATCCTTTCACTCTTAAACCTTTTTTTATACAAGACCTTGGCTGCCTCTAGGGTTTTAAGATTTACCCAATGTCAATTTTACCCTACCACTTATGATCAGCCTCTCTTTCTATTCTAAGAGAAAATGGGTAAATGGTCCCTGTTTCTATTAACAAAAATTATACCTTACCCTGGTCACCTTATTTGCATGATCTCTGTTTTTCTTTTTAAAAGCTAAGAAAATTGCTAAAAGTGGATAAAGTATTTATTCAACAACTCATACTATTTTCATGCAATTTCTAATAATTTTTCTTTAGCCAGCATTTTGTTTAAAATACCTATTTAATACCTATGTTTCTATTTCTGCCTAAGCCTTTATTTTCCTTATTCTAGACTTGTTTCAATGGCACATTCATATCTGTAATAATCATGTCATGTTCATGTATTTATAGTTTACTCTAACTTACAAATAAATTTTCTACTTCTTTTTTTTTCAGAGAAGTATGTACATGTGTATTATACCATCTTGCATACATATCAATACTTACCCAATGCATTTATGTGGTCAACTTATCATATATTTTTCCTAGGCAACCAAAATTTCAAACAAATATACTAAATTAAATTATAAAACTTGTTCATAAAATCAGGGTTATCACATATACCCCTCCTTTTAGGAATTGTGTCTCACAATTCTTTCATACTTAATTCAGACATTTTCAATTCAGCAATCAATCATCCTCAGATCAATCATTAATAAACCCTATGCATAACAAAGTATTCAATCAAATCATTCATTAGTATACTTATGTATATATATTTTTACCTTTTGATTCAATCAATTAGCTGTGGATAATCACTTCTGATTTTATCTTCCACCTCCCATGTGCAATCATTTGGGTCAAGACTCCATTGCACTTTTACTAATTTTATTTCTTTGTTTCTCAATTTCTTAATTTACTTTGCAACTATGCCTACAGGCTTCTTCTCATACACCATTCTAGGGTCAATCTGCACTTTCTCAGGGGATTTTAAAATTGTTTCTTCATCATGAACCCATCTCCTTAACTGGGATACATGAAAAACATCATGCATTGCTCTCATCTCCTCTGGCAATTCTAACTTATAGGCTACATTTCCAATTCTTTCTAGAATTTTATATGGTCCTATATATCTTGGAATCAACTTTCCTTGTTTTCCAAACCTCAAAATCTTTTTCATGGGTGATATTTTAATAAATACATAATTCCCCACATCATACTGCACTTCTTTCCTCTTTTGATTAGCATATTTCTTTTGTCTATCTTGGGCAGAAGCAATCCTTTTCCTAATCAAGGCTATCTTTTCAGAGGTCTCTTTTACATTTTCTTGTCCTAAGACCACCTTCTCCCCAGACTCAATCCAACTTGAAGGTGATAAACAGGGTCTACCATAGAGTGCTTCAAAGGGTGCCATGCCTATGCTACTATGATGGCTGTTGTTATATGCAAATTCTGCCAGAAATATGTGATCTTCCCAACTTCCTCCCCAATCCAATATACATGCTCTTAACATGTCTTCAAGTAATTTGTTCACAATTTCTGTTTGGCCATCAGATTGAGGGTGATATGCTGTGCTCAAGCATGGGTCAGTCCCCATTGCCTTGTGGAAACTTTGCCAGAATTTTGAAGTGAAGATGGTATCTCTATCACTTACTATAGTCTTTGGTATCCCATGCAATCTAACTATTTCTTTAATAAATAACTGAGCTAAGGTGCATGCATTCCTATCTGATTTTACAGGTATAAAATGAGCTGTTTTGGTTAACCTATCAACTACAACCCAAATACTATCATTTCCCCTCCTAGTCTTAGGCAAACCATCAATGAAGTCCATTGATATGTCTTCCCATTTCCATTGTGGTATTTGTATAGGTTGCAGCATTCCTGAGGGCCTTTGATATTCATCCTTTACCTGTTGACAAACCATGCACTTAGACACATATAATGCCACTGCACTCTTCATCCCACTCCACCAATAATCTCTTTTGAGGTTGTGATACATTCTTGTGCTTCCTGGATGTATGGTGTACTTGCTTTTGTGATAAGCATCCAAAATTTCTTGCTTCAATTTTTCAATGGTAGGAACACATATTCTCTTTCCCTTCTCTAAATGACCTTGTTTATTCAATTGAAATCCTTCCACTATCTCACCATTTAATATCTGAACTTTTTTCTCAAGTAAAAATGGATCTTGGTCTTGTAGCTTTACAATTTTATTTTTCAATTCTGATCCCAAAGTAACAAAACTCAACTTCCCTATTTCTTCCTTCTCACTGCATATGCTCATATTTTCCTCACTGTCCCTTTTCACTTCTGAGTCAATTAGTAATGATAATGTATTAAACTCTTCTATCATCAATCTAGCTACATTGGCACGCTGTCTACTTAAAGCATCTGCCACTTTATTAGCTTTGCCAGGTGTATATAGTATTTCAAAATCATATGAGGCTAAGAGTTCAATCCATCTTTGCTGCCTCATGTTCAATTCTTTTTGTGAAAACAAATATTTGAGTGACTTATGATCTGTATAAACTTCAAATTTAGCCCCTAACAAATAATGTCTCCATAACTTAAGAGCATACACTATAGCAATCAATTCAAGATCATATGTAGCATATTTTACCTCACTGGGCTTCAACTGTCTAGAGGCATAAGCTATCACTTGATGTTGTTGCATCAACACTGCCCCAAGTCCTTGTCCACTTGCATCAGTATATATCACCAAATTCTCATTCCCTTCAGGCACCTTTAGTATTGGAGCTTGTATTAATGCTTCTTTTAATCTCTCAAAGGCTTTCCCGCACTCCTCAGTCCAAACAAAAGCCTGATTCTTTCTTGTCAATTTAGTTAATGGAATTGAAATTTTTGCAAAATCCTTTATAAACCTTCTATAATAACCAGCCATTCCCATAAATGACCTAACCTCTGTGACACTGGTAGGCCTTTTCCATGTTTGAATTGCCATCACCTTATTGGGATCTACAGATAGGCCTTTTTCTGATACTACATGACCTAAAAATTTTACCTCATTTTGCCAAAAAGTACACTTTGAAAATTTTGCCTTCAAATTTTCTTGCCTTAATTTCTGCAGTACTATATGCAAATGATTCTCATGCTCTTTAATTGTTTTAGAATAAATTAGTATATCATCAATAAATATCAATACAAATTTATCTAAATATTTTCTAAAAATTCTATTCATCAAATCAACAAAGTAAGAGGGGGCATTAGTCAAGCCAAAGGGCATCACCAAAAATTCATAAAGTCCATACCTAGTATTAAAAGCAGTATACTTGATGCTCTCCTCTTCTACTTTCATTTGATGAAATCCTGAAGCTAAGTCAAGTCTAGAAAATATTTTTGCACCATTCAATTGATCAAAAAGATCATCAATTCTTGGTAAGGGGTATTTATTCTTAATTGTGATTTTATTTAACTCTCTATAATCAATACATAATCTGAGAGATCCATCTTGCTTCTTAACAAAAACCACTGGTGCTCCCCATGATGAGCTACTAGGTCTGATGAATCCTTTTTCTTCTAGTTCAACCAACTGCTTTTTCAGTTCTATTAATTCCTTAGGCCCCATTCTAGTTGGCCTCTTAACCACTGGGTTAGCTCCTGGAATTAGTTTGATAGAAAACTCTACTGGTCTATGGTTAACAATTCCCTTAACCTCACCAAACACATCAGCATACTGATTTACTATAGGGATTTCTTCTAATGCAGGCATGTGCTTCTCACCAGTCAAGTTATCAAGGGTGGCTATGTTTCTGTTCTTATCTGCTTCACAAAGAACAACTACCCTTTTTCCATCAGAAGTTTTCAATGATAAGGTGGAGATCTCCATATTTATAACTGTCTTATATCTTTTCAACCAATCAACTCCTAAAATAACTCCCATGCCTGGATATTGCAACACATATAGGTCTGCACCAAACATATGCCCCCCTATATTCAGTCCTAATTGTTTACATATTATACCCAATACACAGGAACTACCTAAAGGACTTTTAATAAGCAAGGGCTTATCTACAAGCATACAATTTAATTTTAGCTGTTGTACAATGTCATGGGAAATTAATGAGTGTGTAGCCCCAGTATCATACACTACTGCAAAAGGTATTGAGTGAATAAGCAAAGTACCTTCAACTTGGCCATGATTTTCAACATTTGGACTTCCAGTTATTTTGCTTTTCCCTTCCAAGATTCCCATCTTTCCTTGCCTCAAATCTGGACAATTCCTTCTTATATGCCCTTCCTTCCCACACAGATGACACTTGAAAGATGCTGGTTTTGGATTTGTACACCTATTCTTCATGTGTCCCTCTTGCCCACAATTATAGCAAGTGATCTTCTTTTTAACCTCAGCAGTTTTGACTTCTTCTGATTGCTTGGTGGAAGCTACATCCGTTTTCTTTTTATCATAAGGGTGAAACTTACCCTTTCCTTTCTTGTTCTGGTTATTTTTAAATGCTCTAAAATTTTCTCTGGCTTTATCATGTTGTTCAAGGCTCAAAGTCAGATCTAGAACTTGATCAAATGTCCTATCCTTATATGGCAGCATGGCTCTACTGAGACTGGCATTCAATCCTTGGATGTATCTGCCATTTTTAGCTTCCTTAGTTGTGATGAGCACTGCACCATACTTTTCTAGAGATTCAAACTTCTGAGTATACTCAGTAACACTCATAGTTCCCTGTCTTAATTTAATGAATTCTTCCAGCAAAGACTCTTTAGCTGATGCAGGTACAAATCTTCCTTCCAACATTTCTTTAAATTGGTTCCATGTCACCTCTCCTTCAGGTCTTCCAGCTATAATGACTTCCCACCAATCCAAAGCTGCTCCTCTCAATTGTCTAGATGCTATTAGCCTCTTCTTTTGGTCTTCAACTTGCATATCAGCAAAGATTCTATCCAAAATTCTGAGCCAATTTTGAATTCCCTTTATTCCTTCTGTTCCATCAAAAGTCTTGCCTCCTAGATTGGTAAAAGTCTTGAGTAGTTTAGAAAGCTCCTCATGTGGATTTTCTTGCCTATTGCCTACCCCATCCCTTATAGCTCTCATGAAATCTTGCATATTCACCATGGGTGGTTCACTTGGTCCTACCCCTTGTTGTCTGGGTCTTACCATGGTTCTATGGATACAACACTTGAGTTAGTCCATTATATCTAATCTTTTATAAGTTACCCCATTCCAACTTATTATCATTCAATTATAACAGATATTATTAATATAAGTATATAAAGACAAGGCATCCAAGACAGTCAATACTTTCATACATTCAAAACAACCAAGTTCATTCAAGATTTTTTTTACTATGTTATTTATCAACATAGCTCTGATACCAAATTGAGATGACCCACTTTTCTACTTTAATTTTTTTTTAAACTAGTTTTATTCAGTGATCATCTACTCAAGAGAACATCCTTTCTCATTTCTCTACTATCCAGGATCTTTCAACCAATATAAAAATATTGTTGTAATCAAATCATCTAACTCATATGTATGAAACCATACATAGATGATACTTTTAGTTTTTCTCTTTCTTTTTAAATCAGAGCAGAAGAGTTTTGGAAGCAGAGAATTCATTTTTGGAATTCACTATATAATTTCTCATGACTAAATAATTTCCAAAGAAGCTTTTCTGTCTTGCTTAATTTCTAGGCAGATTCTAGATGTTATTTCTCTAGTTTTAGAGTTTGTTTATTTTTCCATGAATTTAGATCTACTGAACCCTTAGTTATCTCTTGTGCAAATGTGTATATGTATTCTGTGTGCATGTGTGTATCTGTATTCTGTGTGCATGTGTGTCAGGATGATTTTAGGTAACTATTTTTTTCAATACAACAATCCTGGTTTACTAGTTTGCTTTATTTGTTACCTTTCCTAACCAATAAGCTTAGGATATTAGACTGGTTGAATTCAGGCTAGGCAAAGTTGGTCAAGTTAGCCTGAATTCTCTTGCCACTTTACACAAATAACATACAAAGTAATCTGGGTTTCTAGGTGTCTCTCAGTTCTTTCCATCCTACCTTTATTTTTCCATAAATTCTTACAATAGATATCAGGTTAATCTTTTAATTTCCAATCTACAGATCATTCCAGATTATTCTTAGCATTGCACATTTTTGTAAAGTATTCAGGGAGTTAAAACTAGAAATTGTATCACTTATAAAACATTCTCAAAAGCATCTCACAACTTTCAACAGAAGTCTCATGAGTAGTTCAATACTTGCAAACAGAAAATAGCATTACATTAGTTTTTTTTCCCCAAGCAACTTAACTAACATAATAACATTTCATAACATAAGTTCAATTTAACATCTATTTTAATATCCTTGAGTCTGTAACTATGATATCCAATTCCTTAGCAGCTAAATTCATCCAATTCTTGATCAAGAAAATGCCTATTTACCTGCACAATCACCACGAGCTGCCTCATAAAAATATGATACATCCAATGATGTATAAACACACAAAAGGTCAGACTAAATTGTCTGGTATGAATAATCTTACTGAAAATCTAAATTCAGATAATTTTCTCATTCTCAATTATCTTTTAAAACAGATAAGGTAAAGCAATGTTTCATTTGTATACTCTCCTCAACCACCTGTGCATATTCATTAAAGCATAATATAATAATACATCATTTCAATGGATTATATCAGGGAGCACAACATAGAATTTCCCAATAGAATACTTTAAGCCAACCATATAATCATCATTTAATTATTTTCCTTATCAATAACTTTCTGGCTATCAGGGATTTTACCCAAACCTACCTGTGAACTTATTCTCAGAATTCAATCTCAGGTATTTTATTATGGACTTTAGCTACTTTCCTTCTATTAAAACACACACTGTCTGGGGCATATTCACTGTTAACCCAGCACACTCAGGCCCCTGGGTATAATCATACCATGTGTGAGCTTGCAATATTTCCCTTGACAAGCCATACTTTGTAGCCCTAAGATCCAAATCCTTAGTTATATTACTAAGTGTTCATTTTCCCTCTTTCCCCCATTTATGCTAATCCCTTCTGCATCTCATAAATTAATCAGAGAAAATAAATAACTCAACCATCATGCATGTGTTCAAAGAATAACAAATCATGTTTTAATAATCATAGATTTATTCATACAAGCTAGTTTGATTTCTCAGTGTACATATTATTTAAATCATGGGTTTTGGGGAGTCATGCCTATAAATATATGGTCATATATATAGTTTGCTTTGATGCATCCATTTACCTCTGGCTTAATCAAATACTCACAGATTCATAAGATCTGACTAAACCACAAGCTTTTGTTCTTATCTGGATTTATTTGTAATCATAGAAGTTCAGCACAAGTATAACATTGCACTTCTATGTTACCATGTTTATTCTGGAGACATAAGCAGCAACCACTTTATGCTACAGCCCCATTTTTTTTCCCATTTTTAGACCATAGATTTATAACATATATCCCTGGAGTTTCCATGAATTAACCTATATGCAGCAGTCACATAAAGAGAGCATCTCATCTCAAAGATAATTCATGACATAATAATCATTCAAACATGAAAGCCATCAATATATTTTCTGGGTATATTAACACAAAATATTTAAACAGATCATCAACACACCAATATCATAAAATAAGCACAGATTAATTAAAAATATAAAACCATTTAGGCTGCCTCAATATTCAGGACTTAATGCCAAATTTTCAGTGAGGTTACTCACCTTAATCCTTTTCCTTTGATCTGCTATCTCCTACTTGTCTCTAATGGCCAGTGCTTCTCATTTTTCTTCTTTTGCTAACTATCTATATTTCTGTATATTTATTTTAAAGAAAATGGTGACAGATCCTTTCACTCTTAAACCTTTTTTTATACAAGACCTTGGCTGCCTCTAGGGTTTTAAGATTTACCCAATGTCAATTTTACCCTACCACTTATGATCAGCCTCTCTTTCTATTCTAAGAGAAAATGGGTAAATGGTCCCTGTTTCTATTAACAAAAATTATACCTTACCCTGGTCACCTTATTTGCATGATCTCTGTTTTTCTTTTTAAAAGCTAAGAAAATTGCTAAAAGTGGATAAAGTATTTATTCAACAATTCATACTATTTTCATGCAATTTCTAATAATTTTTCTTTAGCCAGCATTTTGTTTAAAATACCTATTTAATACCTATGTTTCTATTTCTGCCTAAGCCTTTATTTTCCTTATTCTAGACTTGTTTCAATGACACATTCATATCTGTAATAATCATGTCATGTTCATGTATTTATAGTTTACTCTAACTTACAAATAAATTTTCTACTTCTTTTTTTTTCAGAGAAGTATGTACATGTGTATTATACCATCTTGCATACATATCAATACTTACCCAATGCATTTATGTGGTCAACTTATCATATATTTTTCCTAGGCAACCAAAATTTCAAACAAATATACTAAATTAAATTATAAAACTTGTTCATAAAATCAGGGTTATCACATATACCCCTCCTTTTAGGAATTGTGTCTCACAATTCTTTCATACTTAATTCAGACATTTTCAATTCAGCAATCAATCATCCTCAGATCAATCATTAATTAAACCCTATGCATAACAAAGTATTCAATCAAATCATTCATTAGTATACTTATGTATATATATTTTTACCTTTTGATTCAATCAATTAGCTGTGGATAATCACTTCTGATTTTATCTTCCACCTCCCATGTGCAATCATTTGGGTCAAGACTCCATTGCACTTTTACTAATTTTATTTCTTTGTTTCTCAATTTCTTAATTTACTTTGCAACTATGCCTACAGGCTTCTTCTCATACACCATTCTGGGGTCAATCTGCACTTTCTCAGGGGATTTTAAAATTGTTTCTTCATCATGAACCCATCTCCTTAACTGGGATACATGAAAAACATCATGCATTGCTCTCATCTCCTCTGGCAATTCTAACTTATAGGCTACATTTCCAATTCTTTCTAGAATTTTATATGGTCCTATATATCTTGGAATCAACTTTCCTTGTTTTCCAAACCTCAAAATCTTTTTCATGGGTGATATTTTAATAAATACATAATTCCCCACATCATACTGCACTTCTTTCTTCTTTTGATTAGCATATTTATTTTGTCTATCTTGGGCAGAAGCAATCCTTTTCCTAATCAAGGCTATCTTTTCAGAGGTCTCTTTTACATTTTCTTGTCCTAAGACCACCTTCTCCCCAGACTCAATCCAACTTGAAGGTGATAAACAGGGTCTACCATAGAGTGCTTCAAAGGGTGCCATGCCTATGCTACTATGATGGCTGTTGTTATATGCAAATTCTGCCAGAAATATGTGATCTTCCCAACTTCCTCCCCAATCCAATATACATGCTCTCAACATGTCTTCAAGTAATTTGTTCACAATTTCTGTTTGGCCATCAGATTGAGGGTGATATGATGTGCTCAAGCATAGGTCAGTCCCCATTGCCTTGTGGAAACTTTGCCAGAATTTTGAAGTGAAGATGGTATCTCTATCACTTACTATAGTCTTTGGTATCCCATGCAATCTAACTATTTCTTTAATAAATAACTGAGCTAAGGTGCATGCATTCCTATCTGATTTTACAGGTATAAAATGAGCTGTTTTGGTTAACCTATCAACTACAACCCAAATACTACCATTTCCCCTCCTAGTCTTAGGCAAACCATCAATGAAGTCCATTGATATGTCTTCCCATTTCCATTGTGGTATTTGTAAAGGTTGCAGCATTCCTGAGGGCCTTTGATATTCAGCCTTTACCTGTTGACAAACCATGCACTTAGACACATATAATGCCACTGCACTCTTCATCCCACTCCACCAATAATCTCTTTTGAGGTTGTGATACATTCTTGTGCTTCCTGGATGTATGGTGTACTTGCTTTTGTGATAAGCATCCAAAATTTCTTGCTTCAATTTTTCAATGGTAGGAACACATATTCTCTTTCCCTTCTCTAAATGACCTTGTTTATTCAATTGAAATCCTTCCACTATCTCACCATTTAATATCTGAACTTTCTTCTCAAGTAAAAATGGATCTTGGTCTTGTAGCTTTACAATTTTATTTTTCAATTCTGATCCCAAAGTAACAAAACTCAACTTCCCTATTTCTTCCTTCTCACTGCATATGCTCATATTTTCCTCACTGTCCCTTTTCACTTCTGAGTCAATTAGTAATGATAATGTATTAAACTCTTCTATCATCAATCTAGCTACATTGGCACGCTGTCTACTTAAAGCATCTGCCACTTTATTAGCTTTGCAAGGTGTATATAGTATTTCAAAATCATATGAGGCTAAGAGTTCAATCCATCTTTGCTGCCTCATGTTCAATTCTTTTTGTGAAAACAAATATTTGAGTGACTTATGATCTGTATAAACTTCAAATTTAGCCCCTAACAAATAATGTCTCCATAACTTAAGAGCATACACTATAGCAGTCAATTCAAGATCATGTGTAGCATATTTTACCTCACTGGGCTTCAACTGTCTAGAGGCATAAGCTATCACTTGATGTTGTTGCATCAACACTGCCCCAAGTCCTTGTCCACTTGCATTAGTATATATCACCAAATTCTCATTCCCTTCAGGCACCTTTAGTATTGGAGCTTGTATTAATGCTTCTTTTAATCTCTCAAAGGCTTTCCCACACTCCTCAGTCCAAACAAAAGCCTGATTCTTTCTTGTCAATTTAGTTAATGGAATTGAAATTTTTGCAAAATCCTTTATAAACCTTCTATAATAACCAGCCATTCCCATAAGTGACCTAACCTCTGTGACACTGGTAGGCCTTTTCTATGTTTGAATTGCCATCACCTTATTGGGATCTACAGATAGGCCTTTTTCTGATACTACATGACCTAAAAATTTTACCTCATTTTGCCAAAAAGTACACTTTGAAAATTTTGCCTTCAAATTTTCTTGCCTTAATTTCTGCAGTACTATATGCAAATGATTCTCATGCTCTTTAATTGTTTTAGAATAAATTAGTATATCATCAATAAATATCAATACAAATTTATCTAAATATTTTCTAAAAATTCTATTCATCAAATCAACAAAGTAAGAGGGGGCATTAGTCAAGCCAAAGGGCATCACCAAAAATTCATAAAGTCCATACCTAGTATTAAAAGCAGTATACTTGATGCTCTCCTCTTCTACTTTCATTTGATGAAATCCTGAAGCTAAGTCAAGTCTAGAAAATATTTTTGCACCATTCAATTGATCAAAAAGATCATCAATTCTTGGTAAGGGGTATTTATTCTTAATTGTGATTTTATTTAACTCTCTATAATCAATACATAATCTGAGAGATCCATCTTGCTTCTTAACAAAAACCACTGGTGCTCCCCATGATGAGCTACTAGGTCTGATGAATCCTTTTTCTTCTAGTTCAACCAACTGCTTTTTCAGTTCTATTAATTCCTTAGGCCCCATTCTAGTTGGCCTCTTAACCACTGGGTTAGCTCCTGGAATTAGTTTGATAGAAAACTCTATTGGTCTATGGTTAACAATTCCCTTAACCTCACCAAACACATCAGCATACTGATTTACTATAGGGATTTCTTCTAATGCAGGCATGTGCTTCTCACCAGTCAAGTTATCAAGGGTGGCTATGTTTCTGTTCTTATCTGCTTCACAAAGAACAACTACCCTTTTTCCATCAGAAGTTTTCAATGATAAGGTGGAGATCTCCATATTTATAACTGTCTTATATCTTTTCAACCAATCAACTCCTAAAATAACTCCCATGCCTGGATATTGCAACACATATAGGTCTGCACCAAACATATGCCCCCCTATATTCAGTCCTAATTGTTTACATATTATACCCAATACACAGGAACTACCTAAAGGACTTTTAATAAGCAAGGGCTTATCTACAAGCATACAATTTAATTTTAGCTGTTGTACAATGTCATGGGAAATTAATGAGTGTGTAGCCCCAGTATCATACACTACTGCAAAAGGTATTGAGTGAATAAGCAAAGTACCTTCAACTTGGCCATGATTTTCAACATTTGGACTTCCAGTTATTTTGCTTTTCCCTTCCAAGATTCCCATCTTTCCTTGCCTCAAATCTGGACAATTCCTTCTTATATGCCCTTCCTTCCCACACAGATGACACTTGAAAGATGCTGGTTTTGGATTTGTACACCTATTCTTCATGTGTCCCTCTTGCCCACAATTATAGCAAGTGATCTTCTTTTTAACCTCAGCAGTTTTGACTTCTTCTGATTGCTTGGTGGAAGCTACATCCGTTTTCTTTTTATCATAAGGGTGAAACTTACCCTTTCCTTTCTTGTTCTGGTTATTTTTAAATGCTCTAAAATTTTCTCTGGCTTTATCATGTTGTTCAAGGCTCAAAGTCAGATCTAAAACTTGATCAAATGTCCTATCCTTATATGGCAGCATGGCCCTACTGAGACTGGCATTCAATCCTTGGATGTATCTGCCATTTTTAGCTTCCTTAGTTGTGATGAGCACTACACCATACTTTTCTAGAGATTCAAACTTCTGAGTATACTCAGTAACACTCATAGTTCCCTGTCTTAATTTAATGAATTCTTCCAGCAAAGACTCTTTAGCTGATGCAGGTACAATCCTTTCACTCTTAAACCTTTTTTTTATACAAGACCTTGGCTGCCTCTAGGGTTTTAAGATTTACCCAATGTCAATTTTACCCTACCACTTATGATCAACCTCTATTTCTATTCTAAGAGAAAATGGGTAAATGGTCCCTGTTTCTATTAACAGAAATTATACCTTACCCCGGTCACCTTATTTGCATAATCTCTGTTTTTCTTTTTAAAAGCTAAGAAAATTGCTAAAAGTGGATAAAGTATTTATTCAACAACTCATACTATTTTCATGCAATTTCTAATAATTTTTCTTTAGCCAGCATTTTGTTTAAAATACCTGTTTAATACCTATGTTTCTATTTCTGCCTAAGCCTTTATTTTCCTTATTCTAGACTTGTTTCAATGGCACATTCATATCTGTAATAATCATGTCATGTTCATGTATTTATAGTTTACTCTAACTTACAAATAAATTTTCTACTTCTTTTTTTTTCCAGAGAAGTATGTACATATGTATTATACCATCTTGCATACATATCAATACTTACCCAATGCATTTATGTGGTCAACTTATCATATATTTTTCCTAGGCAACCAAAATTTCAAACAAATATACTAAATTAAATTATAAAACTTGTTCATAAAATCAAGGTTATCACAGTGATGATAATAAATAAAAATGGTGGTTATCAATTTGTTTTAAGTTTATTATTTTATTTGTTTGAGAAAATTCGATCGTGAGCCCTATTTATTACTAGTTGATTGATTTTAAATGCTGTTGTATGGTTGTATCAACCATTAACTGTTGTTTTGCTTAGCATAAACAATTAATAAAATCCTTCATTGTTTAAAATATGCATTCATTACCATTTTTTAGGATTGGACTTTTGCATTTTTTGTGGACACATTAGTATTTTCGAAATTTTTGCGATCTTGTGAGAAATTTTAATGTTTGGTATTGATAAAATCATAGGTGTGCAGGTATACATGATCATAGCAACATTTTTTTAAGGATAGTTTCTTCTTCAATGCCTGAATTTATTAGTGTACTCACTCAATGTCTTAAACATTAACATTATCAATTCCGCGTCGTGATGAATTTTTCTCTAATTAAAATACAGTTTCTTACCAAGAAGTGTTTTCATTCTTGTAATGATAACTAAATTCTTTTATTGTAGGTTACTATGACGTTGCTTCCCATTTTTATATTTGTTCTAGCACATAATGGTTTAGAAAGTCATCGATACAAGAGCTTTTCATGTGCTATTTTTAGAAATTTCGCTTCTTTTGGCATTTAGTACAATTTACATATCTACTTTTTGAAATTAATTCAATTGTCATTTTTATAAGAATTTCATAATCTACAAGGTTCTTTCTGTTATTGATTTACTTCTTCGGTCACCAGTACGATGGAACTCAACTGTGTTAACTACAATCCATGAGCATGTTTAGGTCTTAAACTTCATCTCCATTTTATTTCTCTTTCCATCTACCATCATTTTATTAGAAATTGCAGTAGTCGATAAGCGAAAAATGCATTTATGGGAATAGGTAATTAATGGTTTATTGATTTATAGAAATAGGTAATTTAATGGTTTATTGATTTATAAAGGGGAATGTCAAAATCTAATCAATTTGTGACAAAAGGAAGCATTAATTAAAAGAAAACTAATAAAAACAAAATATTATTAAAGGCAGATCTAAATATAGTTGTGTGTGTTTTTTTGTTTTATTATGGGCCTCATACATATAGAAATAATGTATATGGAAATATTCTTTAAGATTATTAAATATATATATACAGTAAATGTGAGTATATCTGATAAATACTCATCTAATAGTAGTAATTTTTCCTAAAATTTATCTTTTGGACTAAGAGTTTCCAAGGTTTCCATCATATTTCTATCATAGAGCCAAATATATATAAACACTTTATAAATATGAAAGATCATTAGGCAGATGGTATATAGTCATAAAGAGGACCTTTTCACTAATGTAATTTGTTTGAATGCATCTTTAGAGATCGCTGTGACATTGTCTTTACTAGGTTGCTAGTCATTTTTGCAATGTCCAAATTATACTTAAGTAAAAAGTATATAAACTTGCTAGCTCAAAATGTGTTGATAAAACAGTTACATGTTAATTTATTCTCCATAATAAGGATATTAATACGGTGTTTATAGTAGCAATTAATATCGATAATATTGTATTTAAGATAGCAATTATGGTACATACTATTCATAACATGGGTTTCTCCATAAAATAGTGTTTATCAAACAAAATAAAACGAGTATCAGTTAATGTTCGTCGATGGGAATTCTATCGGTTTAGAAAACCATCAAACGAATTTTGTGATAAATTTATACCGCAAGCACACGGCATACTAATGTAGTACGTAGTGAGTATGGGTCGATCCGTAGGGAATTGTTGATTTTAAATCTCTATTCAATAAAATTAACCAAAGTTGAAAGTGATTAGCTAGAAAATGCAAGAAAAATGACAAAAAAGAAAGTGATAAAAATATGAGAGTAGAAAGACAATTTAGAGATAAATCTGTTGATTCATGAGTTTTGATTCATGACACAAGCTTCAGAGATCATACGACGAGAATACTATACGAAAGCGACAAAAGGAGAATAAGCGTATATTGTGCACTACAAAGGAGACAAGACTACAATCCAGAGATTAGTATGAATATTTTATTTTATTGAGTCTTAGAATATTGTTAAAATCATTCCTCAAGTAGTCACACACACACACACAAATTGATTTATATTGATTTATACATAAATAAGTGTGCACTGTGCAATTGACAGCAGGTCGGCCGACCGACCAGGAACTTCGGTCGACCGACTCTGTGTCAAGTGCACAGATATGCACTGTTTTATACACGTCTATAAACTCAGCTGACCGGCCAATTTTCTCGGTCAACCGACCTGAACATAACGGCTAGTTTTCTGAAGAGTTGCGATCATTCATGAAGAGGAATGTCCTTCAAATCCAACAGATATGGACACAACTCTTGATTGAAACTCTTCATGAAAGATTGTAACTATTCTACAACTATATAAACATGTTCAATTCACTTCTACAATCACTAATTCTTGTTTATAATTCTGAAATCTATTCTCTATTTATTTCTGCAAATAAATGCATTCATTCTTATTCAATATCACTAGAATCCTTGAATTAATTCATATACTTCGATTCAACGTGATTATCTTCCTTCTAAATCTTCACACACATATATACTCTTGAGGATATGATTATAGGAAAGTTGTACTATCAAAAGACAATCAGTGTTATTCAGAACACATTCGTCAACAAACTATTTGTATTAAGTTGAAGTCCTCTTCGGCTGCTCAGGTGTCGTATACCTATTCCTCCGGGTTAAGTGAGGGGTTTAGTCAAATCCAGAGGGTATTCTGGGACTGGACGTAGAACGGGAAGTTCGAACCAGTATAAAAATTCCTGGTGTGCTTACTTTAATTTTTATTTTACTACTATTATCAGTTTCCGCATTTATATACCATATTACACGATCCTTAGTACTACACGTACACTTTCATTTGGTATCAGAGCAAGGAAATCCTATAACCGTCACAAAGTTATTTGATATTTATTTCTAAGTAATATGGAAACCACACAAACTATTGATGTTAGCAATAACACTAATTCTAGTTTCACAAAAGGTCAATCGACTTCACGACCTCCACTTTTTAATGGTATAAATTATAATTATTGGTCAACTAGAATGAGAATCTATATGCAATATAGTGGATTTGATATCTGGAATATTATACAAAGAGAGTACACAACTCCTACTGAAGAATACTAAACTTGGAGTAACACACAAAAACTAGATGCTACTTCAAATGCAAAGGCTATGAATATTTTATTTTGTGCATTAGATAGAAATGAATTCAATAGAGTTAGCATGTGCACTACCGGTTATGAAATTTGGAGAACTCTTAAGGTGTCGCATGAAGGAATGAACAAAGTTAAATTAAGCAAAATTTCTATGTTGAAAAATCAATTTGAAAATTTCAAAATGAGGCCAAATGAATCTATAAATGACATGTACTCTAGATTCCAGGATATTTATCATGCGTTATTATCATTAGAACAAAAGTTTACTGATTTTGATGTTGTTACAAAAATCTTAAATTCTTTAAAGGTCGAATGGGAACGAAAAGTCCTAGCTATTGAAGAAGCAACTGATTTATCAACATTAAAACCAGAAGAATTGATAGGTAATTTAATGTCCTACGAAGTAAATTTGCAGGCAAAAAGAAATGGAGCATAAGAAAAGAAAAATGTGGCATTCCAAGCAGAAAAAGATGATTCCGATTCAGATAATGAAGATATGGCAATGATCGCTAAAAATTTCAAAAAGTTTTTGAAATTCAACAGAAACAAATTCAAGGCAAACAAAAATAATTTCAATTCCAACAGCAGCAAACCATCATCTTCAGCAATGGAATGTTATGAATGTCATAAGAAAGGACACATGAAGAAGGATTGTCCAGAGCGTAAAAAGAATAATTTCAAGAAGGACAAAACCAAACGAAAAGCTTTTTCAGTCACTTGGGACGACACTGACTCATCATCCTCATCAGAGAGTGAAAGTGATAATGAACAAGCAAATGTGTGCTTCATGGCTTCGTCAGACGATGTAAGTGATCTTACTTTTGAAGATTTGATTGAGATTAATTCTGAATTAGTAAATTTAGCAAAGCAATTTAAAAAGAAAAATAAGGAGTTACAAAGAAAGTTAGATTGGACAGTCTTAGAAGTAGATATGCTGAAAGATGAGAAGAAAATATTAGAAGAAGAACTTGAAAATTCTCAACAATCAAATTCTAACTTATCTTCTCAAATTTCGTCAATATCTGAAGAACTAGAAATTCAGAAAAACAAAAATGATGTTTTACTTTTCGAAAATAATAGTTTAAACTCTAAGATTAAGGATTTAATGTTAGAAAAATCTAGTCTTAAAATAAAATTTGATGATATTTCTAAAAATGTATCTAATTTCAATAAAGGAAGAGAGACTCTTTCTAGGATACTTGAAAATTCTCAATCCTCTAACAATAAATATAGACTAGGATTTAAGAAACAAAATAATTTTGCTAAAAGTAGGATTAATAATAATATTAAGAAGGATATTAAGAAAACAGTTTACCCAAACACTAAAACCATCAAGATATGGATTCCAAAAACAAATAATATTTTGATAAGGAATAAACATATCAAAATGTTTATGGAAACTGTTCATAATAACAAGAATTATGTTTATAAAGGGAATTCTGAACCCGTATGGGTTTGGCTTCCTAAGATCTAACTCTTAGGACCCTAAAAAGATTGGGTACCAACTTTTTATAAATTTTTTGCAGGTATCACATAAGAAGAGAGGAAAATGGATTTTAGATAGCGGTTGCTCAAAACACATGACTGGAAACAAAGAAATGTTGTCAAACATTATATACTCAAATAGAGGAGCAGTCACTTTTGGAGATAACTCAAAAGGATATATCATCGGCAAAGGCGATGTCAGTAGCAACGGTACCTCTAATTTACCTCTCATTACTGATGTTTTATTAGTTAAAAATTTAAAACACAATTTATTAAGTATTAGTCAGCTATGCGATAAAGGTTTTAATATAACTTTTTCAGAAAATAAATGTAATATTTTCGATAAAAGTCATAACATTATTTTCGAAGGAAAAAGAGATAAAAACATTTATATCTTAAATATGAATGTTAATAATGATTCAAATTTGTGTTTAATAGCTAAAGAAAACGATTCTTGTCTTTGGCACAAAAGGTTTTGTCACATCAATTTTAATACTATCAACAAACTAGCTAAAAACAAATTAGTTAAAGGATTACCCAATATAAAATTTAAAACTAATATATTTTGTGATGCACGTAAATTAGGAAAATTAACAAAATCTTCTTTTAAATCTAAAAAGGTAAAATCTACAGAACAACCACTTGAACTTTTACACATGGATCTTTTTGGTCCAACTCAAGTGCAGTCTATTAATCATAATAGATATGTATTTGTTATTGTAGATGATTTTTCTAGATATACTTGGATTTTCTTTTTGAAAAATAAAAGTGATACTTTTAATAATTTTAAAGTTTTTGTTAAAAGAATCCAAAATATTAAAAGTTTAAAAATTAAAAATATAAGAAGTGATCATGGAGGAGAATTTGAAAATGAAGCTTTTGAACAATTTTGTATCAAGAAAGGTATTAACCATAATTTTTCGTTTCCTAGAACACCACAACAAAATGGAGTTGTAGAAAGGAAAAATAGAACGTTACAAGAATGTGCAAGAACTTTATTAAATGGAACCACTTTATCGAAACATTTTTGGGCAGAAGTTGTAGCTACTGCTTGTTATGTATTGAATCGTGTTTCTATTCGACCATTAACTAAGAATACTCCATATGAACTTCTAAATGGAAGAAAACCAAATATTTCATATCTTAAAGTTTTTGGTTCTAAATGTTTTATTTTAAATACTAAAGATCAACTAGGCAAATTCGACCCAAAATCCGATGAAGGAATATTCGTTGGATATTCGGAACGAAGCAAAGCTTATCGAATTTGTAATAAAAGAACTCAAATTATTGAAGAAAGTTTACATGTTTCATTTGACAAAAATTTTAAAAATACAAATCCAAATATTACTATCGATTCTGATGATGAAACTACTCAGAATGAAAATAATAATTCATATGAAAATTTTGATATTCATGAAATTAATGAAAATACAAACATTACTCCTAATATAATAAAATCTCCACTTAGAATTTTACGGGATCATTCTGTACAAAACATAATTGGAGAATTAAATACGAATGTTAAAACCAGACATCAATTAAATCAAGTTGGTCATGTAGCTTTTCTCTCTAACATAGAACCTAAGAATATAAAGGAAGCCTCAACTGATGACTACTGAATTCTTGCCATGCAAGAAGAACTAAATAATTTTGAACGAAACGAAGTTTGGGAACTTGTTCCTAGACCAAGTGATCAATCAGTCATTGGTACTAAATGGGTCTTCAAAAATAAAGCAGATGAACTAGGAAATATAACTAGAAATAAAGCTAGATTAGTTGCACAAGGATATAATCAAGAAGAGGGAATAGACTACGAAGAAACGTTTGCTCCAGTCGCCCGACTTGAAGCAATACGAATCTTATTAGCTTTTGCATGTTTTCATAAATTTAAACTTTATCAAATGGATGTTAAAAGTGCTATTTTAAATGGTTATATAAAAGAAAATGTTTTTGTTGAACAACCACCACTTTTCAATCATGAAAAATATCCAGATCATGTTTATAAACTCAAAAAAGCATTATACGGTTTAAAACAAGCACCACGTGCTTGGTATGATCGTCTTAAAAGCTATTTATTAGAATCTGGTTTTGAAATTGGTAAAGTAGATCAAATGCTTTTTATTAAGAAAACTAAGAAAGATATTTTAATAATTCAAATATATGTTGATGATATTATTTTTGGCTCGACAAATGAAAAACTATGTCAGGAATTTTCGACTATAATGACAAATGAATTTGAAATGTCTCATATGGGAGAATTGTCATATTTTCTTGGATTACAAATTAAATAAATTGAAAAGAATTTTTATTAATCAAGAAAAATATTGTTATAATTTAATTAAACGATTCGGTTTGGAAAACACTGCTGCCAAACCAATTCCTATGAGCACAACGATTCATCTCGATAGAGATGAGGATGGCAAAAGTGTTGATCAGAAACTATATCGTAGTATGATTGGTTCTTTACTATATTTAACAACGAGTCGACCCGATATAATGATGAGTGTTTGTTTATGTGCTCGATTTCAAGCAAATCCCAAAGAATTACATATGCGAGCAGTTAAACGTATTATTCGTTATCTAACTAAAACCAAAGATTTCGGGCTATTTTATCCGAAAGAATGTCCTTTTGAATTAGTCTCCTATAGCGATGCTGATTTTGGAGGAAGTCGGACGGATCGGAAAAGTACGAGCGGAACGTGTCGTTTCATTGGACGTTCCTTAGTCTCTTGGTTTAGTAAGAAACAAAACTGTGTTTCTTTATCGACATGTGAAGCAGAATATATATCTACTGCTTTGGCATGTGCACAAGTCGTATACATGCAACAAACACTACAGGATTTTAATTGTCATCTTGAAAAATCTATAATTTATTGTGATAATACTAGTGCAATAAATCTTTCTAAAAATCTAGTCAATCACTCACGAACAAAACACATCGATATTCGTCATCACTTTCTTCGTGATTGTTTGGAAAAAGGATTAATAAATTTAGAATTTATTATTACTGAAAATCAAATTGCTGACATCTTTACTAAACCGCTAAATGAAAATATTTTTATAAAACTTAGACGTGACTTAGGAATAATGTCTTTAAAAGATTTATAAATAAAAATATGAAAAATATTGAAAAACAAAAATTGTTTTATTTCTGACCAAAGTGGAACTCGAACTCATGACCTCTGACTTGCTTGTTATATGTTGTGTTATAGCTACTTGAGCTATGGGTGTTTCTTGTTTCAGTTTTCTTTACAGTTTGTTTTATTTATTTTGGTTTCAGAAAAACTATTTTTAGTTCTAAAACTTATAAATCATATATTTACAAACAGCTTTATTGTTAAATTTCTATGATTATATTTAAAACTAGTTCCTATCCACTAATTTTTCAGCAAATAGATGCTTATATATACTATGTTTATTTTTTTTTAAAAACATATACTAAGAAAGTTTGAAAATCAAAACTTGAAAATGTCTTCAAACAACGACTACTATAATTCTGAAAACTCCCATCTATCATACACATCTCCGGACGAAGATGTTTCCGACCGCATTCCTGAAAATGGCCCCTATCCTACCTTTCCCATGCCTAAATGTATCCTTGACTTCTCTTCTCCGGATAAAGATCCTCGACATGGATGGAAACCTTGGGAAAACTCCCATACAGGCTATACACCGGAAAAGAAAAAAAGGAAGAATGCAATGGTAATATCTCCATCAACTAAACAAAAAATTGATGAAATACATCACTACCAACAACAACAAATGGATATGCAGCGGGAACTCTACTATGAACAAAAAGTCACAGCAAGACGTTTAAGTTTTCTAGAAAAGATTGCCATGAAAGTTTGTTCATCAAAGAAGGATGATGTTGCTGAACCTAGTTATAGACCTTCATCCTCTTCAAACCCTGTTCAATCCCCATTAGCTCCAAAATGGTCACCTATAAAAGATGTTCCATCTCCAAACTCATGGGAACATGGATTTTAACGAATGGTGGCTAAACAATTTTATATATATATATATATATTTGTTGTTGTTTTTAATAAGGTGTATTAACATGGTGCAATAGTAATAAAATTTATATTTCTATATTTTAAAAAAAAAATAGCTAAACTGTGCTTTTCTAACAGGGTCGGTCGACCGAATAACTGAGTCGGTCAACCGAACCCATCTCGAGAGTTTAAGCTATTTTCAGATTACCATATCGGTCAGCCGACCCAGACTTTCGGTCGACCGAACGTATAAATTTGCTATTTTTTACTCCATATTTGTAACCCATCCATTCACTTTATCAACCTACCTCTTCACTCTTACTTTCCCAATTTTAGTTTTTACCCTAGCCCCCATTAAAATTTCTCAAATTTTGTTACTTTTCTTTCAAAAACAATGGCTCCCAAGAAGAAAACAAAGACTACCAATGCTTCATCTTCATCTACTCCAGTAGATACTCAAATTGCTTCATGGCTAGTCAATGATGTAGCACTTCAAAGATGGATACAACTTCAAGATGCAAAAATCTTTGAGGAATCATTTGTAAGTTATCATGATTTTGCTCGCTACGGTATTGAAAATGCCGCTATTGAGAGTGGACTTGATACATTCCTTGACCATAGGAAAAATGACTTGAAAATCAATCATATTATGGTCAAGTTATTTCTAGCAAACCTTAACCTTGTCAATCCACCGAGAAACACTGACAATTGTGTTTGGACATCGGTTTGTGGTACTTCAATTTTCCTCTCCATTGATCGAATTAACCATATTTTACATGCTCGACCGGGTGGAATTTCGTTATACGATGTAGATTGTAATATATCAACTCGTGACCGGATAAGCCATCTATTTTTTGAAGATGACGCTACTGATTTAAGACAAACTTCATCCCTTCGACCTAAAGCCCGACTCTTTCATCGATTCATGATGAAATCTATAGTTCCTAGAGGCAGTTCATATCACTTAGTATATCCCGAAAACTTCAAAGCATTGTATGCTATTTGCGGAAATATACGAGTAAATTGGGCACAACTTCTTATGGATGAATTTCTCTCTTTTAACCAAGGAAAGATGCTCCATATTTATTATGGAGAATACACAATGAGATTGATCAATAGCTTCGTCAACCATGCTCCGGAATCCGAAACCTCCAAAGTTCGTTCTTTTGATTCAAGAACCATAAAACTAATGAAGTTGCCCGATGCACCTCCTAGATTTATAATATTTAACCAATGGCGTACTACTCCTCGCGAACAACTATGCCATAGCTTCTCCACACCGCAACCATCAACTCATGCTACGGAACGTCTAACTCGCCAACATTCAATTCAAAGACCAACTCCTGGAACTAGTACGGAGGCGGCCCTTGATATTTTGGCTCGAAATCAACTAGCCTTGGATGCCCGGCTACGAAAAATTGATGGTCGTTTCAAGAAAATCAAGGGCTTATTCGTGAATTTATGGGATGCCTTATCCTGTACTTCCGAAGCCGGTGCCTCTTATGTTTCTCCTAGAAAAAGACCAGCGCCAAATTTCTCTTGGTATACTTCAGATAACACAAGTTTCGGCACATCGGCAACTCACGTTTCTCACACTCAAAGACGTGGTAAGGAACCGGTTCCTCCGGAAGAAAATATTCATCCAGAATTTTGGGATTCTGATGATGATGAGGAGTGATCATATTGTTTTACAATTTAATTTCAAGTATTTTTTATGAACAATATGTCTATTGTTAGATGTTGTAAGTAGACATCCTATCTTGTTTCAGTATGTAATATTTAAAACTCGATGTTTTCTTACTTGTGTTACATATTCCATACTTTTTATATTACATCTAATAAGTATTCCTTTTTGTCGATGACAAAGGGGAAGAAATATATGAAAGTTAACAAATTTCTTGCAGAAAAGTTGCCATATATTCAGGGGGAGAATTATAATATACATGTAAATACTATTTCGTCACATAAGTATTGTCATCAATCAAAAATGGGGAGAATGTTGATTCATGAGTTTTGATTCATGACACAAGCTTCAGAGATCATACGACGAGAATACTATACGAAAGCAACAAAAAGAGAATAAGCGTATATTGTGCACTACAAAGGAGACAAAACTATAATCCAGAGATTAGTATGAATATTTTATTTTATTGAGTCTTAGAATATTGTTAAAATCATTCCTCAAGTAGTCACACACACAAATTGATTTATATTGATTTATACATAAATAAGTGTGCACTGTGCAATTGACAGCAGGTCGGTCGACCAACAAGGAACTTCGGTAGACCGACTCTGTGTCAAGTCCACATATATGCACTATTTTATACACGTCTGTAAACTCAGCTGACCGGCCAGTTTTCTCGGTCAACCGACCTGAACATAATGGCTAGTTTTCTGAAGAGTTGCGATCATTCATGAAGAGGAATGTCCTTCAAATCCAACAGATATGGACACAACTCTTGATTGAAACTCTTCATGAAAGATTGTAACTATTCTACAACTATATAAACATGTTCAATTCACTTCTACAATCACTGATTCTTGTTTATAATTCTAAAATATATTCTCTATTTATTTCTGCAAATAAAAGCATTCATTCTTATTCAATATCACTAGAATCCTTGAATTAATTCATATACTTCGATTCTACGTGATTATCTTCCTTCTAAATCTTCACACACATATATACTCTTGAGGATTTGATTATAGGAAAGTTGTACTATCAAAAGACAATCAGTGTTATTCAGAACACATTCTTCAACAAACTATTTGTATTAAGTTGAAGTCCTCTTCGGCTGTTGAGGCGGAAAAATTCCTGTTCGGCTGCTCAGGTGTCGTATACCTATTCCTCCGGGTTAAGTGAGGGGTTTAGTCAAATCCAGAGGGTATTCTGGGACTGGACGTAGAACGGGAAGTTCGAACCAGTATAAAAATTCATGGTGTGCTTACTTTAATTTTTATTTTACTACTATTATCAGTTTCCGTATTTATATACCATATTACACGATCCTTAGTACTATACGTACACTTTCAAAATCCACTCTCTAGATCACATAGTTCAACACAACATGAAATTATGATCTCTCTTTTTTGATCATTAGTAAGTTTAATTGATGTGCTTATCATAAGTATGGCATATTTGTGCTATTAATTAGCTCAACATAAGCCATCAAACTATAACACACCATTTAAACTACTTTTTACTCTCATGAAATATGACAACAAATTTGAAAGCAAAATCTATTTTAAGTATGGCCTATTAACTATTGATTAGAAATATAGACCATCAAATTTTGATTTAAACATTCACTTCTTTGCCATAATCATATTTAGATGAAGAGGCAATATGTGTTTGTTGTTTGTTTAAGCATAACCTATTTGGTGTTAGGCTATCAAATTCAAAGCTAAAACAACAAGTTAAGCCACTTTAAATATTTCCATTAAGTACAAAAAGAGAGCAATAATTATCAAAATGTTGAAGTTATATAATTTGAGAGCTTCATTACCCCTAAATTGAAGGAGTTTAGCCTCTTATATTTGTTATTATATCAATAAATATAGCTTGCAACATAGAACAAAACAAAGAGGAAAGGAGAGCTAAATGAAAGAAAAACTAATCTACTTGCATGAAATGTAAATCTATACTACTAACATGAAAGTAAATAAGCATGTAAAGGAAAAGAACTTGTATTAAAGTTGCATAACAAAAGTTACATAAAAGAAATGGCTAAGTAGCCATGGAAAAAGAAAGAAGAGCTTTGATTTATTTTCCTAAACTAAGAGGCTAAGAGAGAAGAGAGCCTAAAAGAAGAGGAGAGACTAATTACACGAAGATAAGGGGTATTTATACATGTTTGGAAACCCTAATTCATTTTTTGGAAACTACCCAAACTACCCTCTTAGAAAGTGTGGAGGCCAAGTAATCATTAGCATAAAGTAATCATTCATTTAGTGTGCATGAAGATTTAATGGCCATTTGCATGTGGATTAGCTCTAATTTGTACATTAAGGTAGGTGGGGTCCTCCATTATCATGCCTTTGAATTATTTCCATCTTCATTCCTTTATCTTTACTCTTGTGCATGCATATTTCTTCATAAAACCACTTGTATATGAAGCCAAATTCCTACAAAATAATATAGAAATTTTCTATTAAATTTTCTCAAATTAATATATGCACAAAAATGACCATTTTGCCAGTATATGAAGATGAACATGTGACGATTTGAAAATAATTTGAGTTTTGGTTTAAATATATTAAAATACCCGATATGATCATTTATTTAATTTAAATAGATTAAATATGGTGGTAAAAATATGCACATTTACGTGCACATCAGTTAATGCAAATTTAAGACATTTACTCATCAAAATTTCCAATAAAAACGAAGTTATTAAAGCAAATAGACTATAGTTTAACTCGTTGTTTCGGTTGATAGCATAGTGCAATTATGAAATGGATCCTTTATTGATTATCAAAGTTTATTAAAGTGGCGTTTTCATTTAATTTCAATAACAAGTCAAATCAAACAAGTTAAAATAGTGCTTGGATTTCAATTGTTTACTCTCTCTATTTTTTATTTGAAAATTTTATTGATATTAACAATATTTACATATGCCTAACTTAGATAAACTAAGGCCAGATATATTACCCATGCACTGCCTTTCGGACTTATGTGAGGGGAATACAGAGTGTGGCGAGTGAACACACAAGTGTGAACGCTTATTGACTGTAGGCGTTATTAATAAAAGAATTTTTTTATATACATACATCTAGCTTAGATAAACTGATACCAGATATACCGATCAAGCACTGCCTTTCGAGCTTACGTGAGAAGGGTACAAAGCATGGCGAGTGTACACACAAGTGTGTGCACCTATTACCCGTAGGTGTTAATAAATATATAAATATATACAACAAAAATTTTCTTTTTTCTTTTTTTGTCTTTTTTTTGGAGAGAGAGTTTTACAATATCATCTTAGTACAACTTAACTTAGAAGACAAAAATAATGTTATATCCTTTACTTTAAATCAACCACTTTTTAAAACAAAGATTTTCAATTAGGACATATTTCATAATTATCACGTATGAACCTTCCTATATACTAGTTAAACCATCGTTATTTGTAATCAAACTTCATTTTTATTTTTGTTAAGACAAATAAATTATCAATAATTTCAATTTAATAACCAAAATCATATATTTATCCTATTGTGTTTCTTTAAAAATAAATCAAAAGAAAATTTGTTTTTTGGATTTTTTTTGAGTTTTTAAAAGAAAACGCAAAAATAAACCATGAAAAATTAAAATGAAGATCAGTCTCCCTCCCACACTTGATTTTGACTGTGTCCCCACAGTCAACCCAAGTGGAAGGAGAAGAATAAAAATAAAAACAAGACCTATATTTACATGAAAAGATTATTATTTACAAGGCATCAGAAAGTATGCCGTTAAGGAGTAAATGAAACAGTCTTCCAAAGACCGATTCATTTGTCTCATCAAGTATGCGAGACAGAGCTTAAGCTCAGAAAACCAAAACATAAAAGATTTCGGAGTTGAATGTAGATTTGGAAAAACGAATGAAGTTTTATTGAAAATCATATGAGTTGTTTTGTTTTAGATGATTTTTGGGGTTGATAAAACAATTGACTGAAATTCAAGTTTATTTTCACCAAATTGAAAGTTAAGCTCATCATCAACAAATTTTTCAAAATTATTGATTTCAAAATCAAAATGGTGATTTAAATATTCCCCTTCAGAATTCGACAACTCATTTTCGAAAAGTCCAAAGAAATCGTGTTCATTGAATCCGACTTCCTTATTTGGATTATCAACAACTTCATCGCATATTTTAAGTTCAAAATACAAAGTTGTTGTATTCAAAATTTTGAAATCGAGAAAAGGAAGATCGAATTTTATATTTGGTTCTACACCCTCAAAAGAATTGAAATCCAACTCAATTACCGTGTTTTCAACAACTTCACTAAGATTGTTACTTTCAATTTCAAAAATTGTTATTTGAAAATCGTCGGTTTGGGTAAAAGATGGATTATTGTTAGACTCGTCACACGTTGGGATTTGGTTTGTTGTTCATGTAATGTTTTGTATGTTTCAATCAACAAATCCGTGTGATCATCGTAAATTACGTTCATTTTTTCAACAAAATCCAACTTATAATTATTAACTTGAGAATTTTCAATTTGGACGTGTTGAGAAGAAAAAATTTCACTTGCATCGTAGTCGAGATTATTCCCATTGCCAAAATTATTTGAAAAGTGATTCATTCCATTTTAAAATTCGTTTTGGAGTTCGAAGTTGTATCGGCATTGATTAAACTCGAAATCATTTGAATTTTGAAGTGAATTCAAATTTTGATTATTTTGAAAACTTTGACTTGAATTGTTGCATGATAAGAATTCAACAAAACATTAAATTGAAGTTGTTTTTCAAGTAAAGATTCAACTTTTTCAATACACCTTTCAAGAGTTGAGGGTTGACCATTATTTTGAAAATCCAATAGTGCAAAATTCAAATAGTTTGTACAATAGTCGTTATTAAAATATCCACAAGAATTTTCAGTGAAATTATATGGATTATATTGATTTTCACAACTATCATAAAATTCATGTGAATATGAAAATTCAGACATTTTCAAAAATGTTATTGGTTTTTTTTTGTAAAGTAAAAATATTTACAAATAGAATTTATTTTTCAAAAGGGAAACTGATTTTTTTGTTTCAAATTTTTTCTTTGTTTTTGAAAAGGTTTTATAATAATTTTTTTTTGGATTTTTGTTTTCTATTTTTTTTTGGATTTTTGGTTTTGAAAAAAAGGAAAGGATTTAAAAACAAAATTAAGGAATATTAAAAAAAATTGTTTTTAAAAAAAAAATGCATGAACTAATGCAACTAAATGAATGCAAGGATTTAATTACAAAACAGCTCCTAACCCAAAATTGTATAATCACACTTTGTCTTAATCCAACAAGATAGTTCTCAGCCAGGTAACAGACAGGATTTATCGGTGCACCACGAATAACCGTAGCAATGCAGCCGAAGGTTTAAGTACCTTCAGAGAAACAACCACTATAATATTTACGAATCACCGAAATATTTATAAATGGTTATTGCTCTGCCGTAGCCTAGACACCAAAAAATTAAATTGTTGAAAGAAGACAACTTGTCAGTATACAATTATAGGTTATCGATGTCTAACCGTTATTTTTAGTCAAAATTCTAAAATGAAATGCAAAGCTGAAATTAAACGTGAATCTAACGATGCAACTACGAATGAAATTTGTTTTTGTTTTTGAAATTTTTTTATATATGCAAGCAAACAACAATGCAAGGCAAATAAATACAAGGGATAGAGACATGATACCAGAGCGTGCAGAATTATTAGCAAATTATTTATTTTTCAAAGCAGTAAATTTTTTTATTTTTATTAAGCAAGCTAGCAGTTATTTTTAGCAAGCACTCCTGCCACCTGCAAGCTGAAAAGAAGTCGAACAAGATATGTACAATATTTCTTTTATTTTTTTTGAAGAGATAAAACTAAACAAAAAGAAAACAAACCCCTCTTTTTTTAGAGACAAACAAGGGACAAATTAAAACAAAGACAAATAAAAAAGGGAAGTTTTCTTTTCTTTTTTTGTATTTTTTTTTGAAGATATAATCAAAGCAAAAACAATTGAAAGAAATAAGATTTTTTTTCTTTTTAAAGATTCGCAACTTTAACTTTCAAAACCAACGAGCCAAAAGAAACCGGCCCAAAACGCTGACACACTTTTTTTTCCTTTTATAAGAAACGATACAAATGCATATAATCAAAATAATAACCAGAATCGAAATCCCAATTCCTCAAATTTCCAAAAATCTCCCACCCAACTTACGTATCCAAATTAAATAGATTTCTGCAAATCAAAAGCTTCTCACCTGTTGATTTTGTAAGTGATTGTGGGGCGAGGTGTTCAAAGTCGGCGAGATGGAGTATTGCTGTGGTCTGAAGGGATGTAGTGGTTGTGAAGGCGATGAGGTTGCGTGGATGGTTTCAGGCGTTCGAATTGAACTTCGACGAGGGAGGTGATGCTCGGGTGGTGGTCGCGGTGGATGGAGGAAGATGAATTGATGGCGGCAAGGCTGTTGCATGCGTTTGACTTTGGGCGATGGTCGAATTGGGTGAGGTTAGAGGAGTTACGGCGATGGATTGCTTGGTCTATTCGTGGATTGGGTTGCGAGCGCGTTGAATTGCAAGCGTCGAAGTCGATTTGAAAGAGGTATGTTTTGTTATAGTAGGAGAAAGCTGTCATGACACTGTTAATGTTGATGGATGGTAATGGTTTATGGATTGTGTGCACGGTTTGTATTTATGACAGTGGTGATGATGCACGTTTGTTGGCAGTGTGGACAATGGAAGGCATAGTTGAAGGTCGTAGTTCTAGGGGTTCAGCAGGTATATGTGAGGATATGGTCTGTTTGAGATGTTTGTATGTATCGAGGAGTTGTGGTCAGCGACGTGGTGAAGTAGCTACTATGGGATGTTATGAAGATTGTAGTGTAGAGGGCGGTAATGAATGGTGCAGGTAATAGTTTTGCCATAGTTGGTATGAACAGTGGTGTGTCAGGGATTTTGGTTGTTCTGCATTTGATGTGTGGAGATGGGAAGATGATCAGCAGAATTTTTTTTCTTTTTGTGAGGTATGGGGACTGTGGTATGAATTTGTTGAAAGGTGGTTCAATTGTTTTATGAAGTGCAGTGATATGAAGTGCCGTGATACGGGAAGAATGTGTACATAGTAGTTAGGGAGTGTTGTAGTTTTTGTGGCTGAAGGTTGGAGTATTGATGGATGGTGATGGTATGTTTGGAGTTGACGACTCTGTGCAGTTTTGGCAATGGCTGATGGTGATTGTTTGGTTGATGTGTAAGAGCAGAGGAATGAGGGTAGTGGGATGGTTGTAGATGATATTTGCTTGGTCAACTTGCACAATGCATAGAGGAATGGGTGTGTTACGTGAAGCCAGGGAGGTTGAATGATGAAAAGATGTTCGCAAGGTGGGAGCAGTCAGTTTGAAGT
This sequence comes from Allium fistulosum, assembly GCA_030737815.1. Taxonomy (NCBI): domain Eukaryota; kingdom Viridiplantae; phylum Streptophyta; class Magnoliopsida; order Asparagales; family Amaryllidaceae; genus Allium; species Allium fistulosum. Next base: position 295,623,450 of record CM060906.1, on the reverse strand, counting down.
GGTGGAGTAGTCAGATTGGAGCAGTCGAGTGGATATGACAGTGTGTGATGTTAGAGTTTGGAGTGGTGGTCTGGAATGTTGGTTGAAGCAGTAGTATGGTTGAGTGGTATGGTTGAGCAGTATGGCAGGCAGTATGATGTATTGGTGGTTAGTGGTGAAGATGAAAGAAGGCGAAGTTGCTTGGTGGTTGCACGCAGGGGGTTAGCAAGCAGGTTGATAGTGGAAATGGTAGTTGTAACAGAGAGTGTAGATGAACAGAATTTGGTTAAGGCTATGACAGTAGTAGGGACGGTGAACAGTTGTAGAAGAAATGTCACAATGTAAATTTTTTCTATTAATTATTTTTGAAACTTGTAAAATAAAAACTTGTAAATGAAATGGAAAATCGAATGGAATAATTTTTTTTTCGTTTTGAAATTGTTTATGCTCTTTTTTTTAAATAATTAAAATGCAAATGGAAAAGGAAACTAGAACAACAACCACAAACAAATGCACACAAAAATCAAATAAACACACAATAATTTTTTTTAATACACTCAACACACAAAATAAATACACAATAAAGATCAAATAAACTAATTCGAAGAATAGAAAATTAAAATCAAAGCAAATCCCCAGCAACGGTGTCAAAAACTTGTTCGTCGACGGGAAATCTATCGGTTTAGAAAACCATCGAACGAATTTTGTGATAAAATTTATACTGCAAACGCACGACGTACTAATGTAGTACGTAGTGAGTATGGGTCGATCCGCAGGAAATTGTTGATTTTAAATCTCTATTCAATCAAATTAACCAAAGTTGAAAGTGATTAGCTAGAAAATGTAAGAAAAAATGATAAAAAAGAAAGTGATAAAAATATGAGAGTAGAAAGACAATTTAGAGATAAATCCACTCTCTAAATCACATAGTTCAACACAACATGAAATTATGATCTTTTTTTTATCATTAGTAAGTTTAATTGATGTGCTTATCATAAGTACGACATATTTGTGCTATTAATTAGCTCAACATAAGCTATCAAACTATAACACACCATTTAAACTACTTTTTACTCTCATGAAATATGACAACAAAGTTGAAAGAAAAATCTATTTTAAGTATGGCCTGTTAACTATTGATTATAAATATAGACCATCAAATTTTGATTTAAACATTCACTTCTTTGTCATAATCATATTTAGATGAAGAGACAATTTGTGTTTGTTGTTTGTTTAAGCATAGTCTATTTGGTGTCAACAATATAGGCTATCAAATTCAAAGCTAAAACAACAAGTTAAGCCACTTCAAATATTTCCATTAAGCACAAAAAGAGAGCAATAATTATCAAAATGTTGAAGCTATATAATTAGAGAGCTTCATTACCCCTAAATTGAAGGGATTTAGCCTCTCATACTTGTTATCATATCAACAAATATAGCTTGCAACATAGAACAAAACAAAGAGGAAAAGAGAGCTAAATAAAAGAAAAACTAATCTACTTGCATGAAATGTAAATCTACACTACTAACATGAAAGTAAATAAGCATGTAAAGGAAAAGAACTTGTATTAAAGTTGCATAAACAAATTACATAAAAGAAATGGCTAAGTAGCCATGGAAAAAGAAAGAAGTGCTTTGATTTATTTTCCTAAACTAAGAGGCTAAGAGAGAAGAGAGCATAAAAGAAGAGGAGAGACTAATTGCATGAAGATAAGGGGTATGTATACATGTTTGGAAATCCTAATTCATTTTTTGGGAACAACCCTCTCAGAAAGTGTGGAGGCCAAGTAATCTTTAGCATAAAGTAATCATCCATTTAGTGTGCATGAAGATTTAATGGCTATTTGCATGTGGATTAGCTCTAATTTGTACATTAAGGTAAGTGGGGTCCTCCATTATCATGTCTTTGAATTATTTCCATCTTCATTCTTTTATCTTCACTCTTGTGCATGCATATATCTTCATGAAACCACTTGTATATGAAGCCAAATTTCTACAAAATAATATAGAAATTTTCAATTAAATTTTCTCAAATTAATATATGCACAAAAATGACCATTTTGCCCATATATGAAGATGAACATGTGACGATTTGAAAATAATTTGAATTTTGGTTTAAACATGTTAAAATACCCGATATGATCATTTATTTAATTTAAATAGATTAAATATGGTGGTAAAAATATGCACATTTACGTGCACATCAGTTAATGCCTATAATAACAAAATTTAGAGTAAAAGGGAATACTATTCAAATTTGTAAAATAAAAAGTACAAATTAGAGTCCAGTGTTTACAATATCTAGTTTATCCAAATATTCAATAAATGAAACCAATGATTTTAAGATTTTATCTCAACAATCACTCACCATCCCAAATTGAAATCAATAGCATGATCAGCAGCATCAAGATCTTATTTGACTGAGTATATCATGGAAAAAACCATGCACTAATAACTTATGTGATGCCATGCGACATATGGGATGCATACCTAGTAATGATATTACCGCTAATTTTACAGGTACAAATAGCTATATGGAGAAGACTGAAAATTTTAACATGGAAAGAAAGAAGTTGTTCTAACTTATGGGGAAGGCTAACTCAAATCTTGCTGATGTGATTATTAAACTCGAGCTTTTTGATTGGTTAGTGCCTGATGCTTTTACAGTTTGTTATGTGGTATCATAAAATTACTATATCAAATGAAATATGAGGAATAGGTCATGTCTTATATGATTTAACCTTGTAAATGATATCATTGATTATGTTGATTTTTATCTTTGGTTTGATATTGTTCTAGAGAAAAGTTGCATGGATGGATATTATAATCTACATTTATGGATTTCGCTTAACTTTAATTGCTTCAACTATAAGACTTCAAATTTTAGTTAATTACCCTTTTATAGATCAATTATGAAGGAATTTTCCATTTTACAAACAAAGTAGAAGTTACATGGACATGAGCCTTCTTTTTAGTTCTGATCACATTCTTTAATGAACTAATCGTATCTCCTCCTGTCATTTGTATGTTTGATTTCAAGTTTAAAACGAAAAATGAGTTATTAAGATACCAGTGTTCTCATGCCAATTTTCTCATGTTTGTGAATGTTCAGGGAGTTTTAAAAGTGAACGAGTTAATTGAAGTTCGACTTGGAATTGTTCTCGAAGATGAGAGTGGTAACTTTAAATGCACCCTAATATATTCTAGGATTAATTCACTTTTTGCTGGGCACAATGAGTAACAATTCTGAATGCCTGGAGGACTTATTTGAGTTGGTACAACTATGAACCCCACAAGAGCTGATAGGATTGTTGGTCAAGTTCTTGGTGAAGTTGGTTCTCTACCTGATGTTTTTGTTAAGCTTTAGGTATGTATTCATTTTTTGTGTTATTCCATTTAAATAACCTAGCTGTAACGACCCCGGATTTTATATATATTTAAATTGATAAATAAATTAATTTTTGAATTAAAATTTGTAAAATTAATCGATAAATTGATTCGAGTTTCCCCGAATCCAAATAAAAATATATTAAATCATTTTAAATTTAGAAATTGTATATATATGTGAATCTATATAGTTGTGCCTATATGAATAGATTTGAAATGATATATATATATATATATATATATTGATAATTGAATTTAAATCTTGATATAAATGGTTTAAAGATAAATATAAAAATATAGGTAATTAATACAAGTTTAAAAATAAATAACTAAATGATTTAAATTTGAAATTGATCTGGGTTATCACTTCTGTTATTTCCGCTGTATCATTATTTGTCTCTGATATCGTTGTATCATATTGATATCATTATTGTATATCATTCTGGACATTGTATTCGTTGGAGTTGTATGTGATATCATCTATTTCGTTCTTCCGCTGTGTTGTTATACTTAATGGTGTTATAAGCTCCGGCGAGCCAGATTCGGCGTTAGGATCTGCGGCATTCTAGTACAAGTGAAGTACGGGTGCCGATTTTTGAAGGCCGAGTTCAGGATCGTTACATTTGGTATCAGAGCTGAAGGTTGAACTTTAGCTATGGAGTATAACACATTAAGTAGCTCATTAGAGATAGGGTGAAGTATACCCTAGAATGAGTATCACTAAGATATATGTCTGTATACCTAAGTAAATTCTCTTACTATCCACTGATAGTAAGTATGAGTGTAAGAAGAGGATGAGATATGGAAAGGGGAATACGACTATAAATGGTCAATACCCTGTAACAACAAGGAGACAATCTTTTCTCTATCAATCTCTTTTATTCGTCATCTTTTCTCAATTCTTCGATAGTCCCTGGTAGATCTAGGAAGAAGATTCGATATATATTTGTATGGGACATAAACTCCAAATAGGTCAGAATTATTTATTTGGATGTATTGGTTGCTTGGGTTGCTATGGTTGATAGGTATACTTTAGTTTTAAACTAAAAGTTTTGAAATTGTATCCATATATCTATCTATTCTTTAGGTCCCAATATATTCTACGAATGGTTAGTTATCACTTCGAACTGACCGATGCCACTGCATATTTCGTAGATCTGGATAACCCGAGTATTTTGTGAAGTGTTAATTAGATTCGTTCTCGCATCTATCATTGATATTCTGATTTGGTAAGCCAAATGCAGAATAAATATTCAGTTGATTTGATGAAACATTTCTTCATCTATCTTTGTGTCTCCCTGGCAATTTCGAGGACGAATTCTTTTAAGGGGGAAGGTTGTAACGACCCCGGATTTTATATATATTTAAATTGATAATTAAATTAATTTTTGAATTAAAATTTGTAAAATTAATCGATAAATTGATTCGAGTTTCCCTGAATCCAAATAAAAATATATTAAATCATTTTAAATTTAGAAATTGTATATATATGTGAATCTATATAGTTGTGCCTATATGAATAGATTTGAAATGATATATATATATATATATATTGATAATTGAATTTAAATCTTGATATAAATGGTTTGAAGATAAATATAAAATATAGATAATTAATACAAGTTTAAAAATAAATAACTAAATGATTTAAATTTGAAATTGATTTGGGTTATCACTTCTGTTATTTCCACTGTATCATTATTTGTCTCTGATATCGTTGTATCATATTGATATCATTGTTGTATATCATTCTGGATATTGTATTCGTTGGAGTTGTATATGATATCATCTATTTCTTTCTTCCGCTGTGTTGTTATACTTAATGGTGTTATAAGCTCCGACGAGCCAGATTCGGCGCTTGGATCTGCGGCATTCTAGTACAAGTGAAGTACGGGTGCCGATTTTCGAAGGCCGAGTTCAGGATCGTTACACTGGCATTCATGTTCATTTGCATCCTAACTTTCAACAGAATGTGTGTGATTTAGAGTCAAACTAGTCAATTGAACCTTAGGTTCGACATGTGAATATGTGTTAACTCCTTATTTCATCTTGTCTTATTATGAGTGCAATGTGATGATATATGTTGTACGAATGTAGGCTAATAAACTCCTTTTTATACAGTCATGTATTTGACCACCATAACACCTGAATCTTTATGTCATTATAAGTCGAGCAGTGTAGCAGGGTAACAAATACAACTAAACATCAACCATATTTTCAATGAATTTCAGGTTAACTTATTTTTATTGAGAAAGCCATTGGGAGTAAGAACAAATGGTGCAGAAAAGCAAGGAAAAGTGGCAGTGAAGCTAATAGAAGTAGAAATTCTGATGCTTAACAGTGGTTCCATGTCAACTAGACCCAAAGTAATTGCAGTGAAAAACGATCTAATATTGGGTTCAATCAAAGGTATGGTTTTATGCATTTAGATGTGTATGTTATCATGGAGTATATTTTGTTGTATATGACATGAATTTGATCTTGTTTTGATTGTGTAAATATACATTGAATTGGGGTGTGTGGAAAATTACCAACCGTGCAACGGAGGTGCCGTTGGAATTTTATGAAATCCAATAAGTTCATAAAAATTAATAAGTTCTATAGAATTTTAACCAAGTTGATTTTTTTTGTAAAAATTAACCGAGTTTACAAAAACTAACTAATGTTTACAGAAAACTACTATGTTAAGCAAAATTTTAAAAATTAAACACATTTACAAAAATTATATAATTGTTACAAATTTTTAACTAAGTTAACAAAGTTTTATAAAGAAAATTTTAAGTTTATAAAAAATAATTAAGTTTTATAAAATTTAACTAAGTTAACTAAAAGGTTATAAAAATTAACTAATTTTATATAGTTCAACTAAGTTGGCTAAATTTGTAAAAAATTAATCAAGTTAACCAAGTTTTATAAAACTTAATTAATTTTCTAAAAATTAATCAAGTTTTGTAAGTCTTAGATAAGTTAATAAAAATTCACGAACTTGTATAAAAAATGAACTTAGTTAACCAAGTTATATATAACATAAATAATTTCTAAATGTCAACAAAGTTTTATAATAATGTATCTAATTTAACTAAGTTTTATAAACATTAACTGAATTTACAAAAAATAACCTAATTTATAGAAAATGACCGATTTTTATAAAAGTTAACTAAGTTTAACTAAGTTTATAAAAACTAGCAAAGTTTTTTTTAAAAAAAAATAGGTTTATAAAAATAATTAAGTTAATAAAATTGAACCTATTTTTATATACATTAACAAGGTTTATAACCATTTGAATAAATTAATTAAGTTTGTAAACTTTAACTAAATTTATAAAAATTAATTGAGTTCTACAACAGTTAAACTAGTTTATAAAATTTAACTATGTCTTTTAAAAATTAAACTAAATTAACTACGTTTCTAAATAATTTATTAAGCTTCATAAATATTTAGCAAAGTTAACTAAGTTTCTAAAATTTAACCAAGTTTTATAAAAGTGAACTAAGTTTTATAAAAATTAAATAAGTTCATAAAATTAATAACATTAATAATAACATAAATAATAATAATAGTTTAAAATTAAATAAGTTCATAAAAAGCATATAAGTTTAAAAAATTAACTAAGTTAACTTAGTTTTATTAAATATTAACTAAGTTTTATTAAATTTTAAATAAATTAACTAAGTTTTCTAAAATTTAACAAAATTCATAAAAATTTAATCAAGTTAACTAATTTTTCTTAAATTAACCTAGTTTATAAAAATTAACTAAATTTTATAAAAAATAACCAAGTTTATATAAAATTAATTTATAATTTAACTAAGTTTTATAAAAATTTAACTAATTTAACTAAATTTTATAAAAATTAGTCTAGTTTACAAAAAGTAAATATTTTTTGTAGAAGTTAACTAAATCTTATAAAAATTAGTCGATCTATAAAAATTAACTAAGTTAACTAAATTTTATAATAATTAAATAGGTTTATAAAAATTAACTAAGTTAATTTAGTTTTATAATAACTAATAAGTTTACAAAAATCAACTAAGTTAACTAAGATTGAGAATAATTAAATAAGTTCATAAAAATTAATTAAGTTAAACTGTAAAAAATGACCGTTAGATATATGAGGTCAACACATACTTATTCTAATTTGAGTTTGAATTCTGAATAACAAGTAATATAAACAATCCTTAACCGCGATAGCATTATATATTTGACATAAGATTATGTAGAGTGTGTATCGACATTAAGCATGTTAATCTATTTAACATGTATGTTTTTGTTTATGCCTTATACATCTTTTCATGTATGTTTTCATGCACATGCTTTAAATGCTCTCTAGGATATTGGATGTTTGAAGATGATAAACATGGACATTCTACGCTCATGTTATTTTGGTATTTTCTTTTGTAGAGTTCTATTGGTGTCATTATCATGTGTGTTTAAAAATATCGGCTATGAAACATTATATTCAATATTGAATTTGGTGTAATTCTGATTATGTATAATATCTAATTTGCTTTGATTATCAAAAGTTTCATATTATTGTTGTTTGAGTTGATTGAATTGTTCAAGAATTGAGGCAAATGTACCTTGAGTTAGATATTCTAACGTATAGAAAGGCTATTGTAAATTCAAAGCGGGGATAAAGAAAATTAGCATTTCTGAAATATGTAGAAAATCTATAATGCGTTTTTGGTATGCAATAGAAAACCTACAACAGGGTTTTTGATATGATGTAGAAATATACAATGGTGGTTATTAAATGTTATAAAAATTCTGGCCTTTCATAGCGTTTTCTCTTTATGCTGTAATAGGCCATGGATCTATTATGACAGGTTGTTATACAGCGTATATAAAAATGCTGTTAGATCTTATAACAACATTTTTCAAATGCTATTAAAAATCTTTTGGAACGCAAAAAAAGTATTCACAGCATTGACCAAATTGCTGTAAAAAGGTTTTCTTAGGATTGAAAAAATGCAATGAAAAATAATTCACCTCGATTGGAAAAACACTATAAAAAGTGTTTAGAAGCATAACTTAAACACTATTTAAACCTAACATTTTATAGCGTTTCATCTAATGCTATGATAGGTCCTTGACTTTTAATGGCATGATGTTATGCAGCATGAAAAACGCTGTTAAAGCCTTTTATGCGTATTTTGGATGCTGTTAAAAGCCTTTAATGTTTTAGTGTGACCGTACAATGACAAAGAGAATAATTTACTAAGTGCACAATACCGTTTTCCCAAGCAAACATCCGATCGTCACTTAGAAGATTATTCTGATCACCACAAATCAAATCGAGACCCATTCCCCGACCAATCCAAAGATAATATACCTTTTCTTTAAAATATTACCTTTCAATAGTATTTATACTTGAAAATGTTTTTAAGTAAACTATTGCCACTATTTCCTAAAATATTTATACTTTAAACTCTTAAAATTAATACTTCTTTCCCATAAATCATTTGAAATAATAAAATATATCTTTCCTTTTGTATACAAAATCATTCTTTTGGGATTCAATCAAAATCAGTTTTTACCTAAACAAATCTATAAAAAAATCCTTTTTAAAATACCTATATTCTTAAAATATCTTCAAATAATATTGTAATTACCTTTGAAAACCATTTTCAAAAAGCACCAGGATTTGAGTTCTCAAATTCTGTTTATTTATAAAACACATTTTTATAAATAAAATTACTCCTTTTAGAGAAAATAATTTCTCAAATATTTAATTCAAAATATTTTAACTTTAATAAACAACTTTTTTTAAAATCAAATTTTATATAAAATCATTTCTAAAACATTTATTTTGAAAAATATTCTAGCTTCCTTTTTAACAAAACAAAATATAATAAAACCTAATTTTTATAAAATCAAATTTATATAAAATCATTCCTAAATATTTAGTTTAAAATATTTAAATTTACTTAAAATAAAAAACTTATATTCGAGTCAAATGTTAACCCAGCATTATCAACGAACGCCTTATAGTCAAATTGTGAAACTTAATTCACAAGGTATTCGCTTTTAATGTTTCCAAATTCCTATCTACCTAAACCAAGTTTCAAAAGGAAAGATTCTAGATAGTTTAACAGATAATAGTCAATGCTCAGAACTTGCAAGCAGGACTAATCGAATTCTAGATGATAATGATGGAATACTATTATTTTCTTAACAAACAAGCATAACCAAGAATTACTATATTAACTCTTTGAAAAATTATTCTTTTGAGAGAAATGTGTGATCCTCAAAAGTAGTGGAGAGCACACATGTATTGAAAAATTATTCTTTTATGTATAAAATTTAATCCTAGGTAAAATTATTTCATTTACCAATTTAAAAACAATATTGTGTCGGTTGGCCTTATTCAATGTTTAGAAATTCCTATCGATAACGTGGGCCAGACGCATCGACCAGAATTCATAAACCACTCAACAGATCAGACAACACGATATAAAGCATTTTTATAAAAAATAACGAATATGAGCTCTTATACATATTCTCAAACTCATCCTAGGATATTACTAATCCTATCTCTAATAAGTTACTCATTCTAGGGCGTTACTAACCCTATCCCTAATGAGTTTACCCCACCAAGGCCGAGGTGTTCGCTCAACCTAAGCTCCGACACCACGTGTAACGACCCGCCTTTTCGACCCTTAGATATTGACACCAATGAATCTATGGTATTCATGTGCCGAATATTCAAGTGCCGGAAAGACGGATTGTTGGGGTTGAAGAAATAAAAGACAAAACAAAATCTCACATCGTGACGAGAAGATCTATAATATATACAAGATCTTTCCAAAAAGAAATCATCTTTATTATACATACATAACACAAATCAGAGCACACTAACCTATTTCAGCCTGGACAGTTATAACAACCTTTCCTTACAATTGCTAATAAATACATACAAAATCAAGACAACAAAATAGCAAAAAATATAGGATACGTGAATACGTCTTAGAGAATCCAACTCGTCTTCTGAAAGCACCAAAGTATCCAGCTAAATCTAGAACATGCTTGGGCTAACCCGAGCATTATAGAAAACAAAGTCCAGGTAAGTCTGGTAAAACCAGTGTGAGAAACTCAAATCACAAGAAATTTTATTTATTATAACTTGTAAAATCCTTTGAAATCAAAGGTATCTCGTAAGACCACACTGCACAAAAACACGGACGGATTTTTATCTTACAATAACCAAAACATTTATATTGGAAAATCCAGTGATATTATAATAATGTCTAAGAGTGAAAATAATAGTAGTCAAGTAACTGTGATGCTCGTGAGTGTACATCACAACAATACTAGGTATATAATCAAAAACGATAAGGCACATTCGCTAATAGTGTAGGATTCCACGGTGGTGCCCCCAGTACTTCGAGAACGGTTCTCCCACACAAGGATCAGAGATATCATTCCGAAGCAGCATACATCCCTAGTTATGTACCATAGAAAAAACATAACTGGTTTCGCTAAGACCGAGTGCATCGCTACATGCATGCATAACCACTATAGGTTACGTCTAGGTGGAGCCGACTGCACCCTATGGGTTTTCCAACCCTATTGGCCATGCTTCCTATCTTTTGTTTTAGTCATTACCACTGGTGAGGCTACGTTCGACATTCCAGCTCGCGCACTGCAATCAAAACAGATCATGGAATCCCACATGGATTTCAATACCCCCAACGGATCTCGGAATCAGACATGGATTCCCATGTCCCAAATAGATCTTGGAATCACACATGGATTCCCATACCTCAATGGGTTTCGAAACCACACATGGATTCCAACATCTCAATATATCACGAAACTCCTCCATAGAACCGTATATGATTTTTGGAGTGGTTACGGTACGAGTCATCACTTACGAGTACACTCCTCCGCTTACCAGGTGCCTCAAAAATCAATCGTCGATTTTACAGAATGCACAATACCGGTTCTTAGGAAATAATCAGACAATACATAAGAGCAGGGATCACACCCTAACCGTTTTAGTGGACGGACCTTGTAACATCCCCTATCATGAGGTCCGAAGCTAAGCTCTACAGATGTTGCAGTCATCCATAGTATTTACTTCTGGTGACAAAATACGGTAATGTTAATGGTATCCATAACATCAGAAGCACATGAATATGAAACAAAATCACAAATTGCAAAAACAGCTTTACTGATTACATTGCAAAATCATGTTTCACATTCCATTACATAATCCCAAATGTTTCCCTTGGTTTGGATCAAATATAATTGTTACAAAATACACCAAGAGCGACATATGAAGATGCTCCCTTGGATGATCGGAGTACTCAAATAAACATAACAGTCTTAATACATCACAGCGGAAATATAAATATCAACTCCTAAATAGCTACTCATGCCACCTGCATGTCTTCGGGAGCTTTATTCGTCCACCTACTAAACCTGTAAAGCCCTGACTCTCAATCTACTCAAATTAATTTTGAGCACCCGAGAGTTTAAGGGGAAAATCATAAACTTCGAGTCAGACATAAAGCCTGGTGCGAATAACTATTACATCTCGGTCTACTAATATTAAGTGAGACCAGGCCGCTTAACCGAACGGGTTTCCCCTCACTAATATCCCTTTAAAACATATATTTTTGCAAATCGATATCCTGCAATCAAGCTGATTAGAGCAAGAATAACAATTTCATATATGCATATAAATCAGGTAATAAATGGACTATCTGTCCGAACAATATAGATTTGTTTGGCTAACTACTAACCTTGGCTGACTCGTGCCTACCAGACAAAATAAACAATCTAACATCTGTTAGACAAACTTCTGGATGGTCTATCCTTAACTTACTTCTCCCAGGGTCACCTGATCCTAATGGTTTTGCGGGCTCGCCAATAACCTATTCTCCTTCTTTGTATATATTCCTTTCTATGTGCAACATCATTTAAATCTTACCTGTGACTAAGCCCTACACATTGGAATTTTTGGACTAAATTAGCTAGGGCTATAGCTAATGTATAGGGCGCGACCCTATACCAGTCCCATCTGGTAATCAAATATCTGGGTCATTTACTTAGGGTTAACTACCCTTCAAAATTTTCCTTGAAAACATTTCTTGCAAAATGATTTAACCCTTTAAATCATACTTAAACAAGGAAAACATACTTTTTCTTTACTCAAATCTCTTCGCCATGATATATGCTTTACACAAAACATTGTTGATGAAAACCTTCGAAACATTCGTTTAAAAGCATTAAACAATCTCTTTCGAAACCTTATAAAGTATCCCTTTCGAAATTGTTGAAAGCAACCCTTTCGAAAAAATTAACTACTTTACTTTGTAACATTAGGCCGACGGGCCAAAACATACATTTCGAAACCATTACTAAAGACCTTTCGAAAACATAGAAAGTGTGCCTTTTGAAAGCTTTATAAAACCTTAGACATCCTCCTTTTAAAACAATTCTATTTGCCTTTCAAAACATTGGAAACCTACCATTCAAACACTAAAGGTAAACCTTTCGAAAACATTAGGGAACCTCTCCTTCGAAACCTTCATTAGATACCTTTTGAAAGTATTAAAGTTCTTTGCTTAAAACAAACCTTTCGAAAGCATTGGGTTCAAGTAAAAATTGTGGAACATTGTTTCAAAACCTTTAAAACCATTCCTTTCGAAGCCTTTGGGTTTAGCTTTCAAAATATAAAAAGGGACTTCAAAGAACTGGAACGAAAGCAACTCTTTCGAAAGCATTTTCCTAAATAAAAGAAGTGGATGGTTTCGAAACCAACCCCTTCGAAAGCATTGGAGAAGTGGCTTCAATGTTTAAAACAAAAGAACCCTTTCGAAAGCATTGCTTCGAAAGGTAGAATGTGGTAGCAGGGGTTTCGACCCTTTTGAAACCTTCTTTTTAAAACAAAAGCGGCAACCTCTTTCGAAAGCTCCTTTTCTTAAAACAATTGACCAAGTCGAAAGCCATCTCGTTCAAAAGCCTCATTTACAACCAAAATAGTTCTAAGTTTTCAAAAGCTACTTCAACCCCTTCGGAAGCCCTGTTTTGACTCCATACCTTTCGCCCAACTCTAATCCACTACGTACCGAAGCTGCTACCATGTGTATTGGTATCGACTTAGATGGAGGCAGCAGTATGAGGTCGAAAGGTGGTTGCTATAAGCGGCGAAGCGATAAACCTTATAAAACTGATTTTTAACTTTATAAAGTAATTTCTTTCTAACTAACTTGCTTTGTTTATCAACATATGATTGGTTGCCAATTCGTTTTCAAAATCTTTTCTAGAGATGCAGCCGAATTTCAGAGATTGACAATTTAAAAGATTTACGAATTGCCCCTTCACCTTAAATCACTTTTAATATGTTTTCTAACATACTTAGGAAAATTCTACAAAAATCCCTATAAATCACTTTTAATATGTTTTCTAACATATTTAAATTTCTGATCCATAGCTAACATATAATAGCCGTAACTAATTTTAAACCCAATTTAACCATTTTCTTCACTAGAAAATTCATAATAAATACACTAATTCAAAAAATTATAAAACTTGAAACCCATCCCTAAAATAATATTTTTGATCTTATGTCAAAATCACAAGGCATTTGGATGTCATTTGATAGGTTTTTCAATCATAACTTATCATAAAAATCTATATGAACAAACAAAATTCATCAACAAGCATATATATCTATTTATCAATCAAAACATGGCATAATACTTTGCAAAACATATTCAGATCTGATCTAGAAACGAAAATAAGAAAATATGAGATGTAACCTATTATTCACCTTAGCTTATTGTTAAGGAGTTTGAGATTTGCTCTTGAATGAATTTGATTAAGCTTCTTCCTTTTGATTCTTCCTTATCTTCCTCTTGCTTTCTCCTAATGGTGGCCGGCCTTACTTGGTTTAATTTTGTTTATGAACGTGGAAATGAAAGTGACATGAGGGTTTAGGGTATAAGAATATAACCTTTTCCTATTTTGCCCTTATCTTATTACTCTTATCTATTTCATTTTAATTCTCTTTTGTTCATTGTTTGATTATGCACGGCAACCCTCTAAGTAGACAAATCTCAATCTCTTAACCACTTTGATCTTTACATTATTCTATTTAATTTATCTAATTAAATTTCCTGAATAATTTTATTTTAAAATTAGGGGTGTTACAGATCTCCTTATCATTTGTCCTAGAAGAAGAAAACGAGTTTATACATACAATATCGCACCACAGACAGCAATTGTACCATATAATTCATGTGTTTCCCCTAGATATTTTCAGAGTTAAAATCCTTCGGTGTTAAGTAGGAATATTTATGTACCACCCAAATTAAGAAGAATTACATATTTAGGCCAAGATTTGATAGTCGGTTATTAAACTATCAGATAACAAACATTCGAAACAGAGATTACATTTCCCATGGAAATCACTAAGCCTCGTAAATTAATCTTTCATTAATTTAAAATCACATTTCAAATATTTATTAAAATATTCGTTACTTTTCTCACCTGTATAAGTATATTTGTATACTTTTGCCAAACTACTTGGTAAATCCACTCTATATGCGAGTTTCGAAATCCTTTCTATAATAGGAAATGGTCCAACGAATCTCGGCGCCAATTTTTTTGATTTTCCAAATCGAATTACACCTTTCATCGGCGATACCTTGACGAAAACGTGATCTCCAACTGAGAACTCTTAGTCTTTCCGTCTTTTATCCACATAGCTTTTCTGCCTAGACCGAGCTTCCTTCATTCTGGCTCGAATGAGCTCAATCTTTTCTGCAGCTTCTCTAACCAAATCTGAACCAAGACCTAACCTATCCCCGGTCTCAAACCAATAAACGAGAGATTTGCATGGCCTTCCATACAATGCTTCAAAGAGTGCCATCCCTATACTAGCCTGATAATTGTTGTTATACGAAAGCTTGACTAAGTGTAGATGGTCGTACCATGATCCTCCAAAATCTAGAACAAAAGCTCGTAACAAATCTTCTATGACTTTGTTAACTCTTTCTGTTTGCCCATCTGTCTGCGAATGGTAAGCGGTACTCATCTTGAGCTTGGTACCTAAAGTATCCTATAGACTCTTCCTGAACACGCTAGTGAATAAGGAATCTCTATCACTTACGATACTACTAGGAATTCCATGCAGTCTAACTATATTCTTCATGAATAACATAGCCAAAACAGATGTCGTCCATATTGATTTAACTAGAATGAAATGGGCATTCTTGGTTAATCTATCCACTATAACTCATATACTTTCATTTTCTTGATTTGACCTAAGCAACACGTCGATAAAATCCATTAAGATAGAATCTCATTTCCATACTGGAACATCTAAAGGCTGAAGTAACCCATTTGGTTTCTGATGTTCGGCTTTTACCTATTGAAAGTTTAAACAGTGTTTCACCCATAAGCCTATATCCCTCTTCATACCTTTCCCGAAGAAACTTCTTTTCTTATCCTGATACATCTTAGTTCCTCCCGGATGAATAGTGAACTTCGAACGATGGCATTCTTCAAGAACTTCCTTCCTAATGTTCCCCAAATTTGGAACACATAGTCGTTCCTTCTTCCTTAACCACCCATTTTGGTCAAGAACGAAATCTTTCATGTCATCGCTCTCTGTTTCGTCCCTTAACTTTCTGATCCATTCAACTAATAATGGATCATCTCCTTGCTTAGAAGCAATCCTTTCGATCATCACCGGTCGAACTTCTAAACATGACAGCATAGCAGTTTCTGTACTAGAACTACTCTTAGATCTCCATTGTACTCTGCATGTAGTCAACGCTTTTATATTTTTCCACTCAGCTATCATTGCCAATACTACTTTCAGATGTTTTCTGCTAACTGCATCTATAACTTTATTGCCTTTTCCTGGCGTGTACTCAATACCAAAGTCATAAGCGGCTAAAAACTCTAACTAGCTCTATTGCCTCATGTTCAACTCTTTCTGAGAGAATAGATACTTTAATGACTTATGATCCGTATACAACTCGAATCTTTCTCCCACAAGGTAATGTCTTCACACCTTCAATGTAAATATTACCGCAGCTAGTTCCAAATCATGAGTTGGATATCTAACCTCATGTGGTCTGAGCTGTCTAGAAGCATAGGCAATCACTTTACCTCTTTGCATTAACACAGCTCCTAATCCTGTTCCACATGCATCCGTGTACACCACTAAGTCTCGATTCTCGTCTGGGACAACTAACATAGGTGCATTTGTCAATAAGTGTTTCATCTTATGGAATGCTTCCTCACACTTATCAGTCCAGACAAACTTCACATTTTGCACGTTAGCGTAGTCATAGGTGCCACTATCCACGAAAAATCCTTAATGAATCTCTGATAATATCCATCTAATCCAAGAAAACTCTTTATCCCAGTCACTGTCTTGGGTCTCTTCCAATTATTCACTGCCTCAATCTTAGCTGGATCTATAGATAACCCTTTCTCTGAGACTACATGACCAAGGAACTTCACTTCTTTCTTCCAGAAATGACACTTCGAATATTTCGCCTTGAATCGATGCTGCCTCAACGTCTCAAGCACCACTCTAAGATGAACCTCATGCTCTCTTTCATCTTTAGAGTATACTAAAATATCATCTATCAAAACTAACACGAACCTATCCAAGTGCTCTCGGAAAATTTGGTTCATCAAATCTACAAAGAATGCTAGCGCATTAGTTAGTCCGAACGGCATTACTAACTATTCGTACGATCCATATCTGGTTCTAAACGCCGTCAAAAGAATACTATCCTTGGCTACTCTAAGCTGATGGAACCCTATAGCTAAATCCAAATGGGAAATATTTTGGCTCCACTCAACTGGTCAAACAAATCGTCAATTCTAGGTAGCGGATAATGATTCTTTATCGTTTTCTCATTCAACTTATGATAATCGATACATAACCGTAACGATCCGTCCGGTTTCTTGGCAAACACTACGGCTACTCCCCAAGGCGAAATGCTTGGTATGATAAAACTCTTGCCTTCCAAATCCACCAACTACACTTTTAGCTCCCAAATCTAGGTAGGTGTTATTGTTCTTGGCGATTTACTCACTGGTTCGGCTCTTGGTACCAAATCTATCTGAAACTCTATAGCTCGTTCGGTGGTAGTCCTACTACGGGTTCAAAGACATCTGTAAATTCTCTAACAATGAAAACTCGATTCAACTCGTTTTCCACCTCCACAACACCCAACAAAGCATTAACCTCAAAACTAGGGTTTTCTACAAAATATACAATCCGCTCACTATAGTCAGGGTGTCTAAGCGATATTTTCCTATCATGGAAAAATATCCTAGCATCTTATTTACTTAACTAATCCATACCCAAAATAATTCCGAACCCTACGAAATCAAACACATGCAAACTGCAAACAAATGTATGGCCTGACAATTCAAACTCTAACTGGTCACACTTCATCCCAAGTTTCGCGTACCCTCCTCTTGGATTTGCAACCCTTAAGGAAGTAACTAGGTATGAGGGTTCTAGGTTAAGCTTATCTACTAGACAATGAGATATAAAGGAATGCGATGCACTCGTATCAAACAGAACTTTAACTGATACACCATAAATCAAAAGCGTACATCCCAACATAGCTTTTTCCTTATCATCTGTTGTTGGTCTCAAGGCAGCTGGTTCCAATGCAAACATCTTTCCTTTTTCATCCTTGGCTGGCTCCTTGCACTGGTTCTTATAGTGCCCAATCTGATCATAATTGAAACATCTCACTCCTTTCTTCTCAGCAGTTTTCTTTCCGTTGCTAGTCCGATATTCATGAGCATAGTGTCCTTTCTTATCACACTTATAACAGACAACTTCTGCCTTCCCTTTCTTAGCAGCTCCACCCTTCTGAGCTCCTTTCTTGTGGAAAAACTTCCTCTTTTGGTTCTGCCCTCCTTGAGCTTCCTTGTCCTTGTTTCTTTCGAGAAAAGCAAGCATCTCTTCCTACCTCAAAGCAATCTCAACAACAACATCACATGGATCTCTAATATGCAGTAATTGGCCTTAGCAAGCTCAGGCTTCAACCCACGAATGAACTTCTCATTCCTCTTAATAACAGTATCAACCGTAGCATACCCGTACCTTTCCAACTCCTCAAATCTGGTTGCATACTCAAGCAATGTCATATCTCCCTGCTCCAACTCAGCAAATTTCCTGAGCAGAGTAGACTTAGCAATCTCCGACATAATTCATTCTTCAAACCTCCTCCGTAACTCAGCCCAAGTCATAGTCTCCTTGTTGACTCCAACAATAACACTGTTCCACCAATACAATGCCGCTCCTTCTAGCTGTCTAGAAGCGAGCCTTCTTTTCTGCTCATCATTGAGCCCCAAATCAGCGAAAATCCTCTCGCAATGAAAAAACCAGTTCTCCACTTCGATTGTGTCTTCAGTACCAATAAACGGCTTTCCACCCAGTCTAGCATAGTCTCGACTCAACACAGCATAACTATTAACTATTGAAGCTCCTTGATTTCCTCCTTCAACATTTCCTCCAACTAACCCCGCAGCAACTCCTGCTTGTATCATGTTAACGAAAAACTTATACATTGCTCCCATATCGACTTGCGGGACTCCAGCACCCACATTAGCAGCTCATGCCTGACCTGGGTTCCTTCTGGTATTTGGTCTGGCATTTCCATTGGTTGTGGTGCTTCCTCCACCAATGTTAACTCTTCCCCCTCTAGCATCAATATCTTACATCCGTAAAATCTGCATTCGAGTCTTTGTATGATACAGAAGAATAGCCTAAGAGAGATGAGAGAATAGAGATAAAGCGTATACTTATATATAGCAAATACAAGTACGTTACTATAGCGTTGTCCCAAACCCCGATCTTTTCCATAATTCGTTAGGATTATGTTTACAAAATCATTTTAAGTTTGAAATTTCTTTTTAAGTTTTCATAAACCTATGCTCTGATACCAAATTGTAACATCCCCTGTCTTGAGGCGCCTACAGATGCTGTAGTCATCCATAGTATTTACTTTCGGTGGCAAAATACGGTAATGTTAATGGTATCCATAATATCAGAAGCATATGAATATGAAACAAAATCACAGATTACAAAAACAGCATTACTGATTACATTGCAAAATCATGTTTCACATTCCATTACATAATCCCAAATGTTTCCCCAGGTTTTGATCAAATATAATTGTTACAAAATACGCCAAGAGCGGCATATGAAGATGCTCCCTTGGATGATCGAAGTACTCAAATAGACATAACAGTCTTAATACATCACAGCGGAAATAAAAATATCAACTCCTAAATAGCTACTCATGCCACCTGCACGTCTTCGAGAGCTTTATTCGTCCACGTACTAAACCTGTAAAGCTCTGACTCTCATTCTACTCAAATTAATTTTGAGCACCCGAGAGTTTAAGGGGAAAATCAAAAACTTCGAGTCAGACATAAAGCCTGGTGCGAATAACTATTACATCTCGGTCTACTGATATTAAGTGAGACCAAGCCGCTTAGCCGAATGGGTTTACCCTCACTAATATCATTTAAAACATATCTTTTTGCAAATCGATATCCTACAATCAAGCTGATTAGAGCAAGAATAACAATTTCATATATGCATATAAATCAGGTAATAAATGGACTATCTGTCCGAACAATATAGTTTTGTTTGGCTAACTACTAACCTTGGCTGACTCGTGCCTACCAGACAAAATAAACAATCTAACATCTGTTAGACAAACTTCTGGACGGTCTGTCCTTAACTTACTTCTCCCAGGGTCACCTGATCCTAATGGTTTTGTGTGCTCACCAATAACCTATCCTCCTTCTTTGTATATATTCCTTTCTGTGTATAACATCATTAATGTCTTACTTATGACTAAGCCATACACACTGGAATTTTTGGACTAAATTAGCTAGGTGATATAGCTAATGTATAGGGCGCGACCCTATACCAGTCCCATATGGTAATCAAATATTTGAGTCATTTACTTAGAGTTAACTACCCTTCAAAATTATCCTTGAAAAAATTTCTTGCAAAATGATTTAACCCTTTTAATCATACTTAAACAAGGAAAACATACTTTTGCTTTACTCAAATCTCTTTGCCATGATATATGCTTTACACAAAACGTTGTTGATGAAAACCTGCAAAACCTTTGTTTAAAAGCTTTAAACAATCTCTTCCGAAACCTTTGAAAATACCCCTTTCAAAACTATTGAAAGTACACTTTCTAAACAAGTTAACTACTTTACTTTGTAACATTATGCCGATAGGCCAAAACATACTTTTCGAAACCATTTACTAATGACCTTTCAAAAAAATTGAAAGTGTCCCTTTCGAAAGCATTATAAAACCTTAGACATCCTCCTTTTAAAATACTTCTATTTTCCTTTTGAAACATTGGAAACCTTCCATTCAAACATTAAAGGTAAACCTTTTGAAAACATTGGGGAACCTCCCCTTTGAAACCTTCATTAGATACCTTTCGAAAGTATTAAAGTTCTTTGCTTAAAACAAACCTTTTGAAAGGATTGGGTTCAAGTAAAAATGTGTGGAACATAGTTTCGAAACCTTTAAAACCATTCCTTTCGAAACCTTTGGGTCTATTGCAAGCAAGAGGGACACATGCTCGTTCTGGCAATCTGAATGTGGCAAAGGCTTCTGGTAGTGCTTCTCAGTCTCGAGGTATATCTCCTACCATTCTAGAGGGCTCTATTCTGTTCCATGGTCGTTCTATTAGAGTGCTCTTCGATACGGGTGCATTGCATTCATTCGTGTCGAAGGAACTCGTTGATGCTTGTATGTTGGATGTTTCTTGTTTGATTACTTCTTTGAGGATTGCGAATCCTATCGGGGGATCCGCAACCCTTAGTATGCTTTGTGACGATGCTGAGATTCTTATTTGTGGTTTTCCTATCCGTGCGAATCTGCACGTGGTTCCTTGTCTTGATTTCGATATGATATGGGGCGTCATGGCTTGGTATCAGATATAATGCCATAATATAGATTCACAAAGGGTTGTCGCATGAATAGGTTATGTCCAACATAAGAAAACCATACTCAAAGGCATTCAACACAAAAGCAAGAAACCATTCGAAAGTCATAAGGGAAACTCATCAAAATTCCTAAATTTGAATCTCATGGAACTCTAAAAAGAGTTCAAATCTCATAAAATCGAAATCACCATTTATATACATAACATCTCATGTAGCACACTATCGATGCAACAAAACATCTCAAAAATGGTGAAATCGTATAAAACTCAGAAAACCCGGATTGGCCAGATCCTCGATTACAATGCTGAAGCAATGCTATACAATAGAATATGTGAATCTGAAGTGGAAGCACGATCACGAATATCACACATGGAAAGAGTCTCAAGAACTTTCCAATCTGCAATCATCATGGAAACAATAGTTGAATTCTTGCGACTCAAAGCATTAGCCACTCGCAGCTTTCAAAATATAAAGAGGGTCTTAAAAGAACTGGGACAAAAGCAACTCTTTCGAAAGCATTTTCCTAAATAAAAGAAGTGGATGGCATCAAAACCAACCCTTCGAAAGCATTGGAGAAGTGGCTACAGAGTTTAAAACAAAAGAACCCTTTCGAAAGCATTGCTTCGAAAGGTAGAATGCGGCAGCAGGAGTTTCGACCCCTTCGAAACCATCTTTTTAAAACAAAAGCGGCAACCTCTTTCAAAAGCTCCTTTTCTTTAAAACAATTGACCAAGTTGAAAGTCATCTAATTTGAAAGCCTCATTTACAACCAAAATAGTTCTAATTTTTCAGAAGCTATTTCAACCTCTTCGAAAGCCCTGTTTCAACTCCATACCTTTTGCCTAACTCCAATCCACTACATACCGAAGCTGATACCATGTGTATTGGTTTCAACTTAGATGAAGGCTGCAGTATGAGGTCAAAAGGTGGTTGCTATAAGCGGCGAAGCAGATAAATCTTATAAAATTGATTTTTAACTTTATAAAGTAATTTCTTTCTAACTAACTTGCTTTGTTTGTCAACATATGATTGGTTGCCAATACTTTTTCAAAATCTTTTCTAAAAATGCTACCGAAATTCAAAGATTAACAATTTAAAACATTTACAAATTGCCCTTTCTCCTTTTATAAACATATAAAACATTTAAGTCTCATACCTTAAATAATTTTATATCTTTAATAAAATACTAAAGAAAATTCTGCAAAAATTCCTATAAATCACTTTTAATATGTTTTTTAACATATTTAAATTTCTGACCCATAGCTAACATATTATAGCCGTAATTAATTTTAAACCCAATTTAACCATTTTTTCACTAGAAAATTCATAATAAATCTACATTAACTCAGAAATTTATAAAACTTAAAACCCATCCTTAAAATAATATTTCTGACCTTATATCAAAATCGCAAGGCATTTGGATGTCGTTTGATAGGTTTTTCAATCATAACTTATTATAAAAATCTGTATGAACAAACAAAATTCAACAACAAGCGTATATATATATATATATCATTCAAAACACGGCATAATACCTTGCAAAACATATTCGGATCTAATCTAGAAATGAAAATAAGAAAATATGATATGTAACCTATTATTCACCTTACCTTTTTGTAAGGAGTTTGAGATTTGCTCTTGAATGAATTTGATTAAGCTTCTTCATTTTGATTCTTGCTTATCATCCTCTAGCTCTCTCCTAATTGTGGCCGGCCTTACTTGGTTTAATTTTTTTTTTGAACGTGGAAATGAAAGTGGCATAAGGGTTTAGGGTATAAGAATATAACCTATTCCTATTTTGCCTTTATCTTATTACCCTCATCTATTTCATTTTAATTCTCTTTTGTTCATTGTTTAATTAGGCATGGCTACCCTCTAAGTAGACAAATCTCAATCTCTTAACCACTTTGATCTTTACATTATTCTATTTAATTTATCAAATTAAATTTCCTGAATAATGTTATTTTAAAATTAGGGGTGTTACATATCTCCTTATCATTTGTCTAAGAAGAAGAAAACGAGTTTATACATATAGTATTGCACCACCGACGGCAATTGTACCATATAATTACTGTGTTTCCCCAAGATATATTCAGAGTTAAAATCCTTCAGTGTTAAGTAGGAATATTTACGTACCACCAAAATTAAGAAGAATTACATAGTTAGGCCAAGATTTGATAGTCGGTTATTTAACTATCAAATAACAAACATTCCAAACAGAGATTACATTTCCCATGGAAATTACTAAGCCTTATAAATTAACCTTTCATTAATTTAAAATTACATTTCAAATATTTATTAAAATATTTGTATACTTATCTCACCGGTATAAGTATATTCATAAAACTCTTCACTTTCAAACTTGGAAAACCTTCTCATATAAGTATATTCACATAACATTTAAGAAAGATTTCTTATTTCAAAATCATATTAAAATGATCAAATCCAAATGTCGTTAAAACTGTGATATTAATAACCCAAGACACTATTTTCTTTTTATAATTCTCTTTTATTTTATGAATATCTCCTTTATAAATCTCCAATTCTCTTTATAAACTTTCTTTTATAAATCTTCAAGTTTATTCTATAAAACTCTATTTATAAATCTTCATAATCCTTTATAAAAATCTCAAATACCATTAAACCAAACTTCTATCCAATTTCCAAAATCTCTTTTCAAATTTTATAAATTCCTTAAATGAATTCTTTTCATTAAATAAAACCTTTATACAAGCCTTTCCATTTAAAATGATTCCTTTTTTAAATAAACAGTTTATTATTTTTAAACACCTTTTTATAAAATAATTTACTATCTAAAACTTCTTAAATAAATAGTTAATTATCTTTAAACCATATCTAAAACATCATTAAGTAACTTTAAATAATATTTAAAATATACTTAAATAACTTTAAATCAACATTTATATTAATAAATTAACCTTTTAAACAATATTAACTTAATAAAAATTTACTTTAAAATGATATTATTTTAATAATAAAAATAAACTTTTAAAATATTGATAATATAATAAATAACTTTGAAATAAAATAATCAAATTTAAAATATAAATAAATTTAAATAAATAATGTGAATAATTAATTTAACTTTAATATAATAATTAATTTTAAAATAATAATTAACTTTAAAACAAATTATTGTAAATAACTTTAAATAATAATTAAGTATTCTTAAATAACTTTGAGAAATAACCTTTAAGAATCAGGTAATAAAGCAATTAACTTTAAACCATTATTAAAAAGAATTATTAATTATCTTTAAACCATTATTAATAAATATTTATTACCCTTTAAATCTTATTACTAAATAATAATTATCTTTTAAACCTTATAATATATAACAATTATTCTTAAAATAACTTTCAAATCAATAATTAACCTTTTCAAATTTGAAAGAGGCTTAACGATCACAATGGTACTTAAACAAGCTACCATATCATTCAATTTAACTTTCTAAGTTAATAACTGATATTTACATAATCAATAACTATATAAACAAATTCAACACTTAATCATTATTGGTTAAGATATCACTTATTCAAGATGACATATCAATTAACAACATATAATCAAATGTACAAATCTATAAAAATAGCAGAATGGGGATTTATTCTGCTAGTTAAATGTCGAATTAATTTAATTAGCGGAATGATGTTTTATTCTACTAAATAGATGTCCAAATTGTTTATTCAATTTACTTTAACAGTACGATGTTTATTTGGCCAAATAGATAACACCCATAAGGTATAATTAATTAAAATACGTTATTATCAAGATTAATGTAATTATTATCAGTTAGTATGAATTTATCATTAAATTGTACTACCCCAAAACAAACTACTATTTATGTCAAAGAGTTGTGCTCGTCAATACGAATCCAACGCAAAAATCCATGGGTTAAACAGATTTCGCATGGGGAAGTTGTGCCTTTTCAAAGTTAAATCATTTAAACTTATAATTAAATAGCATATTTAATTAGCTAAGCCTTTATATTCTTACTCACCCAAAATTCAAACAGCAAAGCCCAAAACTAATGGCCCAACCCCACTCCCAAACGAAACAGCTTCACCCTCATCCCTACATGTGCGCAACTTTCCATATTAACTTGGCTAGTTGTGAAAAATGCTTTGCAATCTATACTACCCTTTCTCCCTTCCTCTTCCCTTCGCTGGTGCACATAAAAACTACTCCCCATGCACAACACCACCGCCTCAACCCTCTTTCGACCTCCGCAAACCAATGGTTGCCTCCCCATAAACTCAGAAACCCGCCTTCATGCATCCCCTCCTACCTTCTTGAAGTTCCAAGCAAGCTCCTTCATTATTTGCATGCACATATACATATTCACATCCACACTTTCTTACCATGCATCCACCCACTTGCATGCATTTCCACTACAACTGAAACATATATTCACATGCACATCTCCTCCCATAACTCCACAGCGCACCAAATTCACAACACAACGCAACAACAAAAATGATGAAGGAATGAAAAGGAAAAATGTGCTTTAGGAAAATATGAAGCCAAGAACGTCTATATTTTCATAAAGAAAGAAAAATGGAAGAAAGTAATGTCTCTCAGCCTTGTGTTGATGTATATATAGGAAAAATAAAAACATAATAATGATGTTTAGACTACTTTTTAAAGACAGGAGACAAAAGGACAGTTTGATGGAGATATATTATGTGTACGTGAGTGTATAATTAAGTTTTTGGTTTTAAGATTTGTTTTGAAAATTTTTGGGTACTCCGTTACACAATATATCGTTCGTGTACAAGCCCCGAATGACAGAAATAATAAAATGATCGTACACAACAATGCGACACGATCATAAAATAGCAATAAAATAGATAGGTTATTATATCACTACAACAAAAATACCCTTTTACAACTGCCAAAAACAGTTGTAATAGGTCTATTACAACTGGCACCCGCCAGTCTTTATATCCGCAGTTGTAATAGAGCGGGATTATTTTACAAGGGGTGCGTACAGTTGCATAAGCAGTTGTAAAAAGTCCTTTTACAACTGCAAATAGCAGTTGTAAAAGAGTTATTTACAACCGCTTTAGGCAGTTGTAAATGACTTATTTACAACTGTTTACGACACTTGTAATAAATATTTTAACAACTGTTTCCGCCTGTTGCGTTAACATTTTACAACAGTTTGTAATAGTTGTAGTGGGATCTACTACAACAAGTGATGACAATTACAACAAATATTTTTTACAACTGCTACAAACTACTATAATTCATCTTTTCACAATTGCTATTAACCATAAAGTTCATGATATTATAATTAAAACTAATATTTCATTAATAATAACCACAATCATTCAAATACTTAAAACAACACGAACCATTCACATTCAAAAACAATACAAGTTTACACCATTTATGAATTCATAAGCCCGTTCTAAAACACAACTAAATCCATAACATAAATCGGTAAAAGTACATATACGTACTAATCAAAAGAGATAAATTCTTTATGTCAAGCAATAGGCGTCCCAACCGCTTGTCCAATCTTATAGATATCTGAAGTAGGCTTAAATAGAAGAGCTTCAGGAACCACCACCGCATCTTACAAGTATCTGCTCCTAGTGATACATGATGCACTAAAACGGTAGGGCCGGTAGATGCGATTGTTGCTTCTGCTACAACATTCCTTTGCCAACTCAATAATTTGCACTTTCTAGGCTGCTGCTGAAATTGTATATTAATAACGGTTGTGACGTTGTTGCTACTCCAATGAGACTGCAAAAATAAAGCATTATGGTGAAACTGAAGGCGGCATATTGTTTGTCGCTATTGCACATAAAAGAAAAGCATCAACTAAGCCTATATTCAGATCATATTTAAAATCATTTTTTAGTTTGTCGCTATTGCATAACACTCATAACTAAGCATTTTAACTTTATTATTAATGTGCCTTTACAACAAACGTTAACAATACCAATTAATAATTATATGATCTTGTTTTTTTATCCTTGAGCATTGAGTTGCAGCTTTCAACAGTAATACACGGGACAAGAGTCACTGTTGAACTTTGAATGGTCTCATGACTTTCGAAGCACGAACTTGTTATTTATCACAACTAAAACACTAATGCATAAGCATTAACATATTTACAAGATATGTTTCTATAGTATTTGACAATCAAGTTGGACTAGCTGACTTGGAGTTGTATTCTTCTAATTGTATTTAACTAGCATGGTATTGATAAAAGTTTACATTTAAAATCCTAGAAATCATGTTACTGAATCATCTAATAATTTAGACTAATTGCGTCCGCCATATTTTTGAAAGTTTTGTAGCATATTTTATTAACTATACTATATTAGCTGACACTAGATTATATAAAACAAATCAACTTGCAAATCAAATGTTGAAAAAAAAACCCTTAGTTCGCATATAAGTATCAAAACAGAGAGGGACGACTGAGGATACATGTATTTTAATAACGATCGTAGAACATCACTTCTTAAAATGTAACTATTTAAGTACAATAGAAAGTCATGTAAAGCAAGACTGATACAAATTTACTAACAATCACTACACAACATTAACTAGTATGATTTCGTTAAAATTGTCTAAATATAATTCCCTACAGAAACAAATAATAAGAAAACTAGCCCAAAAGTTTCCCATAAAAAAGAAAACACTAAACAAGCACGGCTAACCTGCTATAATGTATTTTCACTCATAACACCATGCTAAAAACTGTAATAGCTCCATCACCCAGGTTTTAATTTTACTTCATTAACATTGATAAAATTAACAGGCAACGGCACAAATTATATATCAGCTTCAGCGGCCTCAGCAGCAGCAATCTCGGAATCAATTACGGATATGAAGTGTTGACTCACCGATTTTGCAACTGATATGGAGTTTGAGATTTTGGTTAAGTGATGTATGTTTCAATATATTTTCATCCTTTTCTTTTTCAAAGCTTAAGAACGGATTAAAAATTAACTATTTTATTTTATTATGCCTTTGAAAGAAAAAGAAAAAAAGTACTAACCTGAAATGAAGCAGATAGATTTTGAATATCTTCCTGCTCTTTCTCAAGTTTCTTGATGACACTGTTAAAGCTAGTCGTTACATTTATGAATCTAACCTATAAATATTTGAAGCAATTAAGTACCAATCATGCAATTGGATGATTTATGGAAAGGGTTTGCTGCTCAATGCTTTTATTGTATATACGATATAGTTGATTGGTTTACTTATGTAGGGATGCTTACTGTTATTTAACAAATGTATAATGCAATCAAGACTTAAATCTACATTAAGGACCACTTTTATACTCGCAAATTTTGAAAACTACAGTACATGAACAAATACTAAGAACTATAGAATCATTCAAATACTGATCGTCCATATAACCCATTCATAATGTAGTTTATTATCCAACTGAGTGTATAATAGGACATTCATAATGTAGTTAGTTATCCATACAACTTATACTACTTCAATAAACTATGGCTCATACTACTCCACCAACTACTTCATAGTCTATTTTAAAATACAAACAGATCTGCATTCTTTTTGCAATGCAAAAATTAAAAGATGGATTGCAAGATAAACATATCCAAAGTGTGAAACCTACTAATTAGTCAATAGATTCAATCACTACAATACATGAAATTATTTGATGTGATGCATACACATGCAAAATACTTATATGCTCTCAAAGTCACCAAATGTAAAATTTAAATCATCAATCATTTTCTTACCTGAAAGTTTCTTGTTACAAACATAATTTAGAGGAGTGCTAATTTGGCTATCTGTGTTTTCATATATTTTTTAGCTTCTGCCTTCTGTTATTGATAAAATTAACAATGAGATACGCAATATAAATCACACTAGTAGAACCAAGCTTAAAAAATATGCATGCACCCGAATTACAGTATTTGCGTACATGTGTTAATGATAGCATGCATGTTAATTTTAGTTTCAAAATTAATATACAATGCTTACTTAAGCAAATTCCGGTCATGAATCGATTGTTGATGCTCTATAACTTAGGTACTGCTCATGGTAACTGCCATGAATTCATTCTTGATATGGAATTAGAGAAAGCATGTTCCAGGCGCTGACAACCATTTCATGCAAGTACAAATGATCAACCTAAAATATTGGATGACAAATAAACTCAATGAAGTTTTCAAAACGTGGAATAATAAGCTCTTTCTGCAATTTAAAAAACCAAAAAGTGGAAACTTCCTCCACTGAGCAACAATATTATCTCTTTATATGCTCAATTGCACTTGCCAACTCAATATCCATCCTAAGTTACGTTTCTGTTATTCTAGGTTTTAAATTCTTTAAATACACATCGTAATCTTTTTCTGGAGGAGGGTTTGAAGGATCAATAACAAATGGTTTACAAAATGGAACAGTACTTTTAACTTGACAATTCAACAAGTTTCATGAACTAATAATGCAACACATTATATGATATAACATGCTTATATCTAATGACATGTGATATATCTACCTTCAAAAATATAATAATTTACTTGAACAAGTATATATAAAGAGTGTTTTTACCTTGAAAGAGTTATCACATGCATATGGGCTTTGAAGCGTTGCAACACATATCCATGCTACTTCTTCCCTTGATATTTTACCCAGTTACCAATGAAAAGGTTTACGATTGTTACTCTGATATTCTAACAACATAGCAACCCAAATTAATACGGATAGTGAACTTTGGCACAAAAATATAAATATTGACTTTCAAAATACTTTGTTGGATCTTAGATCTAAACATACAAATATCTAGTGCACACATCCACTTTGGATGTGTACATTGGAAAAAAAAGTACAATGTCATTGCGTTTGAGTTACACTTGCACAACATAAAGCTTAAACTACAGATAAAATTTAGATAAACTAAACTCTTTTCATTGCCGTCCCCTGTCTCATGAGTTGTATGAGATATGTTCGTTCAGAAAGTGTCACAATTTATTAACATGTCCCATATCATAATCTGTTCAGATAAAGATTTCGATTTTTATTTGCACCCTGGACATGTACATTTATACAAATAAAACTAAAATTACAAATACCTATTACTGAAAATCAGAAACAATTGAGAATAATAAATCAATTATAAAGAACAATATTGAATTATCACTTTGTTACCTATGGTGAAGGATAGATTGTAAAACCAAGCTTTGATTTTTTTTGCCATAGTCAACAAAAAGGCATTCCAACAGCCAGGATCCCATACCAGGACCGGTACCACCACCAACAGCACTGAAAACCAAGAAACCTTGCAGACCAGTGCAATTGTTTGCTAATTTTCTAACATGGTCTAGACACAAATCTACACTATCTTTTCCCACTGTAAATTACATTCAAACAAATAATAAGTAACAATGACATACCTCAGATAACAATCTGTATATGGCTTCATATTTCTAAAAGTAGTAATTAGTATGTCACTTGCTATATTTAGGTTAAAGGTCGCCTTTTAACAACTTTAGATTATTTCTTCCACTCTGTATATCATAAAATAATTCAAGTGAATTTTACCTAAAAATTATACCTTATCATTCAATAATTGTGTATACAAGAACAAAAATAACCAAATAAAAAAGATAAAAATGACTGTGATACCCATGTAAGGTCCACTAGCAAAGTTATTGGTAGCATCCTCTTTTACAGAGATGATTTGTTCTGGGTTAAACAGTTGACGATATGTTCCAGTTCTAACTTCATCAATCACTAGTTATATAATGTTTAAATGAATACAAAATAAATCAAGAATTTAAGAAAGCGCCCTCTCCTAGTTATATAATGTCCATCCGTAGTACTGCCAGAACTGCTTCTCGAACTTGTACTTTCAAGCATCATTTCCTTTCATTTAATCAGATTAATATGTAAAAAAATGAACAGAAAATACTGTATGTACCATCAAAACCACACATCAAACTACTGTGAATTATATGTATTCCGGATTTTATTGTGTACCAACAATCTAGCAAGTTAGGCATCATTCAATTAGAACAAATACAGGCGCAGATGGCAGAGAAATAGTAACAGCATTCAATGGAACGAAACGAATGAAATCATCAAGCAATAGTGTACCTTAAGCGTAGGAGATCTGGACGATTGAGGAAGCAATTAACTCTCTGACGTCGACGTTAATGTGAGGAAGAAGACGGAAATAGTGTTCCATCGATATCCAGCAGCGGTTTTGCGGAGGAGGTTAGGTTTTTTTTTGGAAATTCGGGGTTCGCGATTTGAATCGGCGGTTAGGTTTAGTTTTGAGAATTTTTGACCTATTAATGAATTGAGCGGCCAACGAAAATTAGAGAGGGAGATTGTAATTTTTGGGGGCCAGCAAAGTGACATTGGGAGGCAACTGATAAAAACAGTTGTTATAAATAGCTTTTTACAACTTGCGTAAATAAGCAGTTGTTAAAGAGGCATATTACAACTCCTATACAAGTAGAGTTGTTAAAAGTACCTTTTTTACAACTGTTAAAAATGAATAGTTGTTACAAACTACTTATTACAACTGCTATTTTGTGTTGGTTGTAAAGGGAAGGTTGTAATATGATTGTTTTGTTGTAGTGTATTCAGTTAATTTTCAAAAATGTCGATGTTTGATGTAAAATACATCAAATGAAAATTTAACTATTTTCCAAATTAAAAATCATGGAAAAATTCTATAAATTAAATTAAAAATATGTCATCAGAATTCAGACAATTATTTGAAACATACATTTTTTTATAAAAAACCCAAATCGAATTTTTAAAACTAAATAAATATTCCAAAAACCAAAGTGATAAAATTCTGGGTCGTTACATGCCTACTCCTTAGTCATTGAGCATACTCAAGCTGGAGATGTTATGTGTAGTATTATTAATATATTGAATGGACGAGGTAAGATGACTATATGTATTTGTTGAGCAAACTCAAGATGCATATCTTATACTTAGACCGTCGTGATATGGTAGGTACGAGTGAATAATTTCGTTTTGATTTCCTGAGCACTCACGGTCGAAGTGAAATTAGGACAAAGTACCAAAGGGTTTGTAATTTTATATGATACAACCGCTATTGTTTGTGGAGCTATGATTAGACGAGCAAACTCAAGGTCAGAATTTCAAGATGGACAAGTCCTAATACCCACTAGTAAAGTCGAAAGACTTCGACGTATCGCTATGGGTTTAGTCAAATAGAAACTAAAAGTGGGAGCCTCATTAGAAAAATGAAATGATGACATTTAACCTTTCTAATATTGTAAGAACATATGCTATATAATGTTGTAATAATCTACATTGATAAATTTGTGCATTATATACGACCGATAAAACAATTATCAATTAAGATATACAAATGAACTAAATTAAAGATTGACAAATAGAAATATGACATATACTTACTAATAAATGCTTCTTGCATGTTAATTTTTTAATACCCATGCAAGCCTAATTTTATAACTGCTGAATACATTCGTAATTTGATCGCTTCTGTGTTTATTTGGTCGAGCCCGTGTATTTCATTCTATGTGTTTTCGAACTCTAAAAACAATACAGGACTATGGATATTTGATCTATATACTATCGCATATAAGTGTTATTTAGGGAACGGTCACATTTCATAATGTACGATACTTTGATGAAGTTAGTTCATTGGAAATAAGCCAATAAACAGTACTATGAGATCGAATATTTAATTCGATTAACTACAAAAGGGTCCCACTATGTTAAATGTAACACAAGGCCAAAGCTATAGTATAAATCTTAGGACTCAAACATTGAGATGTCAGTTTGATCATTTTACGTAAGTGCAACATATTTGATGTCCTTAAATATTAAGGATGATCGAGTGCACTTTTGTAAAGAGTTCGTTATGATGTTGTAGTAAGGGTTTTCTTTTGAGTGGTTTAGCCTAGAAAGAAAACTGAATGTACAAGAGTAGATGTGATTTAAGGTAGAGTTAGAATGAAGAGAGTGAATAGTCACTTCTGCTTTAGAAAGAAACATCAAAAATGAGAATTGTAATAATAATATTTGGTACTTAACATTGGAATAAGAAATATGATTTTTATTTCGAAATGTATTTTCATACAAAAAATTGTTTTCTATGAGATTTATTTCTTTAAGTTTAAGATATTTGATCAAAGAACTTTCCACTGTAAAGTAGTTGCAGTATATGAAATAAAAAACCTATACTAAGTGAACAATGGACCTCCAAATTAAGTACGCTATTATAGTAATGGCTGAAATAGTGAGAGCATGCTATATAGCACTTATTGAATGCATCAAATTGCAAAAATTATTTTTATAAAACATACCGAACATTATTTATGAAATAATGACTATTTTATGTTGCCGATTGAATAATAGACATAGTTATATTTCAATGTGAATATTATGAATATTCATTATGAAATAAAACTATAATATAGGATTATTTTCACAGCAAAAGCGATGCATTGAAAATACCGAAGTACCTAAAACTATTTATAATTATTTTCGAGCTATAGACTAAACTGTAGTTTTGAGAAATAATTTTTATTATATTTATAAGAATCGTGTGGTACTAGTTAA
Organism: Allium fistulosum; assembly: GCA_030737815.1. Lineage (NCBI taxonomy): Eukaryota > Viridiplantae > Streptophyta > Magnoliopsida > Asparagales > Amaryllidaceae > Allium > Allium fistulosum. The sequence continues at coordinate 295,589,508 of CM060906.1, read as the reverse complement.
TTATATGTCAAACTTTCAAGGGCAATGCACCCATTTAGTGGACGCATCATCGTAGTTGATGAAATCTTTGGATTGATACATATAGATGTATGAAATCAGCAGTCTATTAATACCAAAACAGTTCCACGTACTTTGTTATATTCATCGATGAGTCATCATAGACATGGACATGTGTATTTGATACACATATATAAGTGTAAGATAAGCTCAGAGAATATAAAATGGAACATGCAATTGAAATGATTCGCTTTGATCGAAAAGATGAGTATATTAGAAAGAGTTCTAAATGTACCTAAAACGAATAAAGATTCAACCTCAAAAGTCGCTCCTCCCTATGATACATAATAATGTATCGATAAGGAGTAATCAAACTTTGTTGGACAAAGCACGATTAATTATGAGTGAAGTTGAATTAACTTCTTTCAATAAGGTCATGTACTTAAGAGTAGTACACAAGGTTAAAATTAGTATCATCAAAAGAATAGTTTATAAACCATATGAGATATGGGTTTATAAGAACCCTTACATATCATAAACTAAAGAGTTGGTAGGTTGTGCGAGTCGAAAGGCTGCACGTAATAATTGTAAGCAAGAATCTTATATGAATCATCCCAAGGGTGTTTTGGGAATAATGGTCATTAGATGACTAATTTATGTTGTGAACTAATGGAAAATTAGTTTTATATAAGGAAATTCACAAAAGGCTTATTGTTTGCAACAAAAATTGGCACAAACACCCAATAGAGATTTTGTAGAAGAATAAATGAAGAATAATAAATGTAAACAGAGAGAATATAACAGTAAAGTAACCAGAAACAAGCTAATAACAGAGACGCATCAATTTATAGTAGTTCGGCGTTGTTTTCCAACGTCCACTTTGAAGAAATGGCTTTAGTAATAACTTTGTAAACTGAGTACAATAGGGATCAGATTAGAACCCTTAGTTACAAAAGAGTACAAAACAACAAGCAGCGTAAAGATCCCAAAAATGAACAATTAAGTCTATATTTATAGGAAAGATGGTGAAATATCTTCCTGAAATTTCGACGACTAAATCTCCAGATCCAAATGAGGTCACCCTATCGATTGCGGGCCCCACTTCCATCAAAATAACGATCAATGCCGATCGTTTCTCTTATCCTTTTCATGTGCGATCGATATGGTGGGTCCCGCCATGTAATATCTTGCTATTCCCAAAGTTTTGTGCATAGTTGACTTCTAGATTTTGAGTTATTGATTGATTATCGTTGATTTGTATTGTCAATCCAAGCGATCCATGTCCATATCGATTCATGCCAATTCATATTGAAGATGTTCCTTATCCGATCCATATTGGGGATGGACATAGCCGATTCATTTTGGAGATGGATCATACTCGATCCATAATGGAGATGAATCATTGCCGATCCATATTAGAGAAGGATCATAGCCGATTCATTTTGGAGATGGATTATAGCCGTTCCATAAAGGGGATGGATCATTGCCGATCCATATTGGACAAGGATCATAATTGATCCATTGTGAAAAACTATCGTACCTGATCATAATTTCAGTTGAAGTGTGAAATTCATACTTAGCGAATTCCATAATGTTATTCGTATGAATCCAAACGACTATCGTCCATAGTATTGTCCATAATCGATATCCAATCCTAGTAACCATCTCTCTGGGCTTTCTGGCTTGATGATCATCCAGTCTAAATTGTCCAGTCAGTCATAATATAGCTGGGACAAAATGTCGGATAACATTTGCCCCCAAAGTACGTCTTGTTGCATACATGACGTGCTTTAAATCAAAGCAAGTTAGAGTCATCGGAAAGAAATTCATCTATATTTCTGAATAGTCATCGTCCTTCCGTTGAATTGTCTTCCCAAAGTGCCGTATCTTTCTTTGATCGTCATGGCGGTTTGTCAATTTTCAATAATATAAATTTAGGATTGTATTCCATCAGTTGCTATCTGTGTCCAGTTCTATGGAGCTTGTAAGCTTTAGCTATCTGATCCAGTCTTTTCTCTAATAACTCTAGGCGAAAATTCAATTTCTGTCAATTTCAAGAAAACATTCGGACCGAAGAATGTTGAAGCTGTGAACAAAATCACAAAGTACATTCTGAAGAAACATTTGGAAAAGGCTAAAGGCAAGTGGGTGGATAAACTCCCACCAGCATTATGGGCTTATAGAACCACCCACAAGTCCGCATGTGATCATACTCCATTCGCCCTTACTTACGGCTCCAAGGCCATCATCCCTATAGAACTTGAAGTCCCTTCTCGTCGAGTGACTTATTACGACCCCTATTTCATTATAAAAAAATATGAACAAGGAATTTCAATCCAATTGCAATTAAACTATAAGGAATTGGTGATGATCCTTGAGCATACAATCGCATCCGGGAGCCAACAACAAGAATGCATACATGAATGTGTTCGTGTGCATCCCAAAAATTCAATTTCTTGAAATAGACAGAAATTGAATTCTCACTTGGAGTTGAAAGGACCAGATCAGATAACCGAGGCCTACTGGCTCAATGGAACTGAGCACATATATTAATTGGCAAATTACAATCCAGAATTTATTCTATGAGTATCAGCCAAGTGTCACGGCGAACAGAGGGAGATACTACCCTTCAGAAAAGACAGTTCAAAGGAAGGATAGCAACTTTTTAGAAAAGTGGATGGATATATTTTTGGCGGCTCTAACTTGCTTCAATTCAAAACACACCTTCCTATCGCAAGGCATGTTTTGGGGGACAAAGTGTTAACCCACCTTTTGGCAAGGCAGTACACAGGTGGATTTAACCCAACATACTTCATGATCATCAACACAGAAAGCCCGAAGAGATGGTTATCGGGATTGGAGATCGATTATGGGCAAGGCTATGGATAATAGTCATACGGATTCATAAGAATAGCATTCTGGAATTGGCTAAGTATGAATTTAACACTTCAATTGAAAAAACAATCAGGTACGATCACTTTTCATAATGGATCGACTATGATCCATCTCCAAAATGGATCGACAATGATCCATCTCCATTATGGATCGTCTATGATCCATCTCCAAAATGGATCGGCAATGGTCCATCCCCAAAATGGACCGGATGTGGAACATCTTCATTATGGATCGGCATGAATCGATATGGATACAGATCGCTCGAATTAGTAGTATAAATGAAAAATGACCGATCCATAACTCAACAATCACAAAGGCGATCGACGAAACAACTTCAGAAACATGGAGTAGAGGACCCACCATATCGATCGCTTGGCCCTACATGCAAATACAAACGATCGGCACCAATCGTTTTTATGGTGTGCGATCGACCCCAAATTTTATGGGTCGGGTCATTTGGCTCTGAAGGTTCTTTTGGTGAAATTTCAGCCCAATCCATGCATGGTTTCACCTATAAATACAGCGGACATGGCTCATTATAGGGGATCTTCTTTCTGGCTATTTTTCATCACTCTTCTCTCTTCCTCCATTAATTTTCTAAGGCAAAATACAACTATACTAGTAATTTTATAGTATAAAAAAAGATTATTGGAGTGGACGTAGGCCAAAGTTTTTCGAACCACTATAAACTTGCATGTTCATTTACTTTCTCTTCTATGTTTTAATTTCATTCATCATTTAATCTCTACGAGACTCTATTTGGTGTTAATGCCCATTTTTAGCGTTAACACTTATGAATGCCTGCTCCGTTGCATTGAGAAACAACTGTTGTTTCAAGAAAAACCAACTTCAGTGAAGGAATTTCTTTAAGAAATTATTGGTATAAAATGTATTTAGATATAATCCAACGATAAATCTGATTACAAGAGTGAAATGAAATTAACCAAATCTAAATGAACACTGCATATTAGAACGTCTAATGAGTATTCTTGTACATTAAAGAGAAACTGTGAGTTTCTTATCAATATCAAGATAAATAATCCTTGGTTGTCTAATCACCATTAAGAGTATTAAATCTATGATATGTTATGATGTGCAAATCCAAAATAGATTCCAATTACGTTATCAAAATATGACTTTTATAGTTGTATCCAAAAGGATATGATCCTTTGGCCGCAAATGTGCTTTTAAAAAAAAGACAAACACGGTTGGAAAATAGTGAGCCACATTGATAAGAATAATACCATAAATTTCAATTGTTGAAATTAACGTAATAGATTCACCATTCAATATGCTCAAGGTGGTTTGGATTTTACTCACAAAATTATCGCTTAGTATGACTTTATGCTTTGGAATGTATGTGTTGAAATGGAAAATTCTAAATAATGATTTAGAGTAAACTGTTTACACATAATAAACAAAGTGTCTCGAAGTCCGTAGGAGCGATATTGAGTTTGTGAGTTATTGGATATGACCCAAGAAATGATAGAAATTATCATTATGAAAAGCATAAAAATTGAACAAGTATGTTGATAGATGTATCAAATAGTTTGATTATCAATCAAAATGTAGAAGAAGCGTGTGCTCACAAGAAAGAAAGTTTAAAGGTATATAGATATTTCTAAATTATAAGTAAACAACACACTACTGATTTTTAACATTGTACTTGTGTTAAAATCTGTTTTATTCGTTTTAATACTCAACATTGGAATTTGAAATAATGTCTTTTATAGTAAGTGTAAATGATATTGGGAATGTCCCACAAGGATATACAAGGACACCTTATTAAAATGTTTAATAGAGAACATGTAAGATGGATTCCTTATGGATTGGCTATAGGAATTACCATACATGTTATGTTGTCTATGATATTATGGTTTGTTTAAGTATTTGATACATAAAAAAATATCAAATCCAAATTAATATCACTACATAATTATTTGAGACGTTCTCGTGTATTTACGAAATACTAGAAAATTGTTTGTAGAAACAACAAGCTCCTTATGAAGGAGCGTTCAAACTCAAACTTTCATAAGTGATATTGAGTATAATATATCAATAATAAAATTCAAGTAACAAATCTTTAACTTGGAAATTTTCCAAATACAAGATATTGTGACCGATTCAATGAAAATGCAAAGTACATCGCTTGAATAGCGCCGCAATAAAAAACAATATGTATATAAATATAAGTGCATAAATTTAGTTGAGCTGAAGATGATTCCAAATGCTGAGAATCCCATAGCATTGTTATATGACAACAATGCCACGATAAAGTTTGTAAAAAAATGTAGAGCTCGCTAGAAGTTAAGAGAAAAACTCCGAATTGTTCCACATGATAAAGGTAGTTTATCAGTGTCGAATTGAGTTAATTGACAGAGTAGATAATTGAAACATAATAGCATACCCATTCATTGAAGGACTGACCAAATTGGTTTTGAGAGAACTAATTGAAGAAGTTGGAATAAGATTCCAAAATTGAACCCAGATGCAAGTGGGAGATTAATAGATTTAGGGGTATGCCTTTAGGGAAATTATGTAATTTGTTACATATGTCCAACTCGGTAACCAATCTTGTTCAAACTAAAAGGTGTTTTCTTTCTATTATATACTTGATATAATGTGTTATATTAATTAATTAATTAAATTAAAAGTATATTTAATAGAAAATCAATAAATGGTATGTTTTGTGATAGTAGTTACAAAGTGTTGTAATCGTGTGTAATTTATCACAACGAAAAAATATATACCATTTTAAATGTTCATAGTCAAGATGTATCAAGACTGGATATCGATTTATCCATTGAGACTAGAGTACGTAACACTCTCCAAATGTTAGGCAGTGTATTACTCACGATTGTTAGAGACACCTAGGGGTTACATACTGACAGTAATTGGATAACTATTGAACGGCTCACTCGATAGTTTTCTATTGGTTAATATAACTAAAGTCAAACGGAAAATATCGATGTGACTAATTTACAAAGTTCTCTCGACTCACAACTTTCATCAAGTGACTATAGTTGGGTCGAGTGAAAGTATTGGAAGTGAAGCGCTATTTAAGAGAAAATTCATCTTCTCAATTATATGGGGTTAGTATCATGGTCAACTCAAGTCAACTAAAAGGTAAATTCTCTTGCCAGAGCAGTTTGGTTGATAATAAGTGTTATTATTGAACAAAGGACTTTATGTTTGGACTATAGAGTTGAATATGGACGATATTGGAATTTTGATGATTACCAAATTTCATAAGTCCAAAGTGATATAGTTTTGACGAAGAGAATTGGTGTAAATAAATGTCATAACTGGGTAATGCTTAATAAAGTGAAATTGGATTTTAGGGAAACTAAGTAAGTGATAAACTTTGCCAAAATATTGCACTACCTACTAAGTGACGTATGGACATTGACATTCAAATAGTTCCATGTTAATCGCTGACCAAATTTACACCTGACGAGTCACACAACCAAAATGATGAATTCTTTTTAGATCAAACGATTTAATTAGTTTATAATTGTTATAAATTAATTGATATTTATGAAATACTAACCATAAAATTTTGAATATGATTTGAGTAATAAATATTACTGTATATATTTGTAATGGTTATAAATATATTGATTGATATGCGATGTCGACAAGCAATTAAATTAGATTTAATTAATAATATTTATTTGGGCTTAATGGGTTGTTAGCCTATGATGTTAATATTTTATTTTAACAGCAATAGGGCTTGTAGGGGGCCGCTAAAACGGCTTGAGGGGTTTGGAGATAGATGGTTGAGATTTGATGAGAAAGGGTATGAGATGTGATTCATATTTCTCTCTATTTTTTCCACTATAAAAGGACCCCTAACCCTTATGCAAAAGAACTTTTTGGCTGCCATTTTCTCATTATTGATGGCCGACCTTATCAATAGAGGGCTCCAATAAATTCATCTCAAATCAATTCAAAAGGCGACAATTATTGGATAGCTAAACGTCTACGGTTCAAGAATTAGCAATCGGCCAAATCGAGAAAATTTCCAAGGAGAGAGAATTCATCATTACAATGTGTGATTTAAGGCATTAGTATTAGTATGTATTTAGTATATTATATGATTTATAATTTCTAGATGATATTATATTCTTCATATATGTATCATTATTATATTGCTAGTTAGGTGAGATTCTTACATGCATTATTAATGTTGTCACATATTAGATTGGTTATATGTATGTTTTAATTTATTATAAAAACACATTTTTTATATATAGATATGAAGTGCATAGCCAAATAAATTTTATTTTAATTATTACCAATTTGTTAATTAATATGTATATATGTATTAATATACTACCTAATTCTAATTATATGACATGTATTTAATTATATCATCGTATTATGTTAATATGATGACATTATATTTTATAAATGCATATCTACATAGATTACATTTTTCGGCAGCTGTAAATTAATTTTTTTATATTTATTTACTATTATTTAATATTATTTAAATCAGTATACTAATTTATTGAATCATATATAATAAAATATGTTTTGAAAATCAAACATTAAATTTTATAAAATTTTGTTATCATCGTATAATCTCTTGGCCAAAAATTCAAAATTTAAAAATCAATTTTTATATTTTAAAAAAACCAATTTAATAAACGACCAAAATTAATTAATTAATTAAAAATATTATGATGACCAAGAAATTTCTAGAGATTCTTTTTGTAACTTTAAAATATCATTCTTGATTTTCAAAAAATTTAAACTTCGAATAGTATAATATAAAAATATTTTTAATATTATTTTATTGTATTTCAAATAATTAATTTATATATATTTTTTAATGCAATAAAATATAGATAAATTTTTTTATGATATGCATTCGATCTAGAATGGTTTAAAATATATATATATATATATATATATATATTAAATACATAACTAATATACTATATATATACACATACATATATATATTTAGATATTATAAATATACTTATATATATATATTTAGTAATAATAATAGTAATTTTGTTACTGTAATTCATACATATATATGTATATATGTAAAATGATTTAAAAAATTTATATTATGTATATACATATGCATATACATATACTATATAAATATATATAATATTTAATGCAATAGTATATAAATATAAATCTCGCTAACCTCGTCAAATTAGGAGCTAAGTTAAACATATTGCATCTCAGTCCAAGGGCTTATTTGTTAGCATGAGTCTTCTGAAATCCTTTATCTCTTTTCTAAAATTGTTAAAATTCCATATCCTCGGTATTACATCTCTATTTAGTTTGCTTGTCCAATGGGGGTTTAGTAGTAGAGATTTCTTTCGATGTTAATTCTGAAAATTACTACCTTGCTTTCGACTCTAGTTTTTATCTTTTGAATCCTAACCCATTCTCCTTATAAGTTTTTTTGGACTGAGATACCTATTTTGTTATTTATATTTCACGGTTTACAATATGTTTTTGTTTAAACTTGAGGATTTCTTTGCAGGTTCTTAGTTTTGTTCTCGAGCATATGCAATTTCTTGTCATGGGGAATCCTTACTTCATTTATTACTTCAAATTCTTATGTTGGCGAAAGAACGGTATGTCTAGTAACTATTTTTGTTTGAATTTTACAGGATCACAAATCAGGTATATATACATTACTCAATTTTTCTGATCGAAATGTTCTTTTTGGGGTATCCTCGATCTTTTTGTTTATGGCTTGTGTTGTCTATAAATTCCAAAAAAAATTGGCAAATAATGTCTCGGCCTCTTCCATTTGGTAACATAGTTAACTCGCTTTCGTTGGTGAGTCTGGCATCTAGGTTAAGATTGAAAAGATTAATCCCTTCTTATAGTGCTTTATTGATTATAGTGTTTGAAAGTGTAACATTATAACGACCCATAATTTTACCACTTTGAAAATGGAATATTTAATTAATTTTAAGTTAAATGAACTTGTTTTAATTAGTTAAATATGATAAAATTTATTTTCAAGTTTTGTTTACATAAATAAATAGTTTGAACTAAAAACTGAAAATATGACCGGAAATTGGATCCCGAAATCTCAACGGTTTGACAAATGGAAATTGTTTTAAGTTATTGCAACATTGTTTGTACATGCACACACATACACATACACACACATATGTGTTTCAAAGTTAGTCAAATCAAAGCTAAAGAAAATATCTAAGATAATTTTACAAAAAGTAAGTGAAAAAGGTAACATCTATTCACCATTAAAACATGGAATGCAAACATAAAATCCACCATTAATGCATTTCATTCCAAGTGGTCGTAAGCTAAAAGTTCGAGTCAGCAAAGCTATAGCCAATTTTTAGTTATTCGTTTAAACCCGAGATGAGTAAACTCCTAGACTATCGTATTATATGCTATTAGATGTTATATATGTTTGGTTATGATTATTGATGATGGCTGTTTAATATGAATGTTGAATATATATGCAAGTCACGGAAATACACGTTGATAAGCACAAAGGAAATCACTTTCCTTTATTTAATGAATTAGTGTATATGGAATGTTAAACCTCTTTAAAATTGTTTAAAAATATGAAATAAATTTCAAAAATATTTTAAAATGTTTTAAAAGTGATTTGAGTTATAAAATTGAGTTTCCAAATGCTAAAAAAGTTGTTTTGATCAATATAGCTTAAAAAGGACTTTCCGCAGCACTTTTCCGCAGCACTTTTCTATAACTTTTGAAATATAGTTTTAAACGCAACCGTTCTTTTCCATATTTTTTGTAAATATTTTCAAATGATTAATAAAGTATTTTAAATATTATTTGAAGGATTTATGGAATGGTTAAATATTAAATGATTTAGAGTCGATCAAATTACTTGACCGCCTTATGGGTGTTAGAGAGGTAGTGTCCAGGCTTGAGTTTGGAAAACCAGTTTCCTGCTCTCCCTGGCTATCCGGACTGGCCCGATGGATGGGATAGTAAATTTGATTTACTCGGATCAAATTTTTCCAAAGTTAAAGGATATAATTCTCCAAATATAAATAACTTGAATTTTATGGAGATAATCTTCTTGTACTCGGTGTTAAAGCTCGAAGAGAGGACTCATACTATTCGTGGAATTTAAAGGGTGCTTTCACCATTATTCTGCCCATAGTATTTGTTGAATACGAAAATTGATATTGAGTAGAATTAGATGATTTCTATAGATTCTACTCACTTAACATTTACTGGTTTTGGATTAACATCCTAAATAACATGCTTTTAACCGAATTAAAATTATGAGTTTTGAACTAGGAAATCTTTGTTAAGATTTAAATGAAATGTATTGGAAATATTTTTCTAATTAAAATATGAAAGGGTTTGGAATTATTCCATGATTTAAAAAGGTTTAAATTAACCAAAAGGATTTGATAAATGAGGCTTGATGATTCCATATACTCTGAAAACGATAAAGAAATATTTCAATGAATATATCTCTAAGATATATCTATGAATGAATAGAAATTTGAATTAAATTGAATGATGATTGATAATTACATATGAACTTAACATCTTTTTAATCGATGATTGGTTCGAAGGAACCGGGGTCGGATTTGGGTAATTCCTATCCGAAGACCACTTCGAACCAATTTGCGTATTCGGAGTGAAGACATGGATATGATATTTAGGATTTTCGTATCGAAGGACTGCTTTTTGATCATTTGGGGATAAACTCCCAATATACATATAGTAGCAATAGTCTCTTCGTAATGAAATATCCAATGCAAGGACTAATCGCTACTAATCCTAGAAGTAACTCCCGATAGGATGTGGTAGGACAACTTGCATAGACGAATGTCTGACGTTGCAATTGTAATTACATTGGTGATCTCTATGAACGTATCATCTGATTGGTGGTAGAGAAGGAAATTTCTCTTAGCTTAACACCATTTCCTGAGACATACGAGCTCAGGAGTTGTATTTCTGTAGAAATCAATTCTGTGATTATGGATTGGCAATGTGACATTCAAAGTGGAATGTGCTATGAGTAAGGTAATCGTTACCTCGACCCTCACCATCCGAAAATGAAAAAAAAAAAATAGTGTAGATGCGGCATAACTAAGTGGGTCGCTCCCATTAGGGTATAGTCATCACCTTTCTAGATATATTTATTCCCGCTACGACGTCGGGTTTTAAATTAACATGGTGTATGCAAAGAGAGCTCTCAGGTAGGTTGGGAACGACCGGGGTGATGACATATTCTATACTATCTATGGTAAAGGTAGGTCGGTTCTATGTTGGTAGAGGTTGGAGCCTCAGGTGCATTTTTCTAGAGATGTACTATCGGAAGGTAGTCCCTTACCTTGTCATTATATGGAAATCCATTCTCCAATAAGTGCCTTCGGATTTGATTGTAGAGCCTAGTGTGCTGGAATTTAATAATGTAACAATTTCGGTTAAGATTATGTATACTTAGTTGAAAAGTGTTTTCAAAAGAATGTCATTAAAAATAATATCCACATATTCTGCGTAGCAAATGTTTTGGTTAAAATAAGGAAAAACCCGTTCCGTGTTTATGTTCGGCGTGGTCTTATCAAATACCTTTTGTGTTCAAACATCTTATTTTCAGTTTCCCACACCAGTCCCATGACTGATCCAGAGTTTATTTTATTTTCCCCTTAAACTATGGGTGCCCTATTTTCCTGGGCAGCCAACTAGTTAGGTAAGCTTGGAGCATTTTGGAATGGAGCGTGGAGCATGGAGCATTTTGAGTCTTTTGTTGAAGTCATCTATCACTTTTCGCTGTGTCTGTATTATATATTAGTATCTACCAACACTGTAAGGATAGGTCGTTATAACTATCCTAGCTGGGTTAGTACTTGTTGTAACTTTGATGGAACAATTTGGAGTAATTGTATGTACTACTCATATGTATAATTATGTGTTGAATACGATGTGAGATTCTATTATTGTCTATCTTCGACCTTTATTTCTTTACCCCATGATAACCTACCTCTCCGGCACTTGAATTTATGGCACGTGAATACCGAGGATGTATTTGTGTTAATTTCTGAGGGTCGAGGAGGTGGGTCATCACATTTGGTATCATATCTTATGGTTGAGTGAATACCTAAGCCTAGATGGGGTCAACTCATTAGAGATAGGGTTAGTATTACCCTAGAATGAGTTTAGTCTTAGAGCGCATATTTGAAATTTTTATCCAAATAAGTTTATTCAAGTTTATACAAATTCCCTAAAATAATTTCGTCTATATTTTTAAAAGATGTTCTCTTACTATATGCAGATAGTAGGAGATGAGTAATAAAAGAGGACGAAGGGGAGGTAGCAAAACTATGACCACTAACGGTCGATCAAATTCTACAGTAATGGAGGAAGCAGTAATTCCCATGCCACCTCAAGTTAACTTTGCCACTCTTTGCAAAGATTATACCAGCTTGGGAGGAAAGCCATTCCAAGGCACAAAATCTATTATTGAAGTTCAAGCCTGGCTAAGATCCTGTGAATTAATCTTTAAAGGATTAGACATTGATGATAATCTAAAGAGGTTCTTGGCCTCCTGGCAATTGAAGGATGGGGCTCTAGCTTAGTGGGAGTCCGTTACTCTTAATGAATCTAAAGATAATTTCTCTTGGGCAAGATTTAACGAAGTTTTGAAGAGCAATACATGCCCGCCGCTGGAAAATTCCACCTCTATAGAAGTTTCATGGATCTAAAACAAGAAGCGATGTCTGTGGAAGAGTATTTGCACAAATTGAATGAATTGTCTCGCTTTGGGCCTGGATTGATAGACACGCCTCTGAAGAAAAATGAGATGTTCATTTCGGGGATGAAGGAGCAGTATCAGGATAGGATGACAACCCTTGTTAAAGGTACCTTTGTGGATTTAATAGATATGGGTTTTCTCTATGAAGCTTCGGATAAGAGGAATCCAGTCGCAACACAAAACAACAACAAGAAAAGGAAGTTCAATAACAATGAAAAGAAGCCATGGCAAGGCAAGCCCAGAGAAGGATCTCAGGAAAACCATTTTAAAGATGTTTAATGTTTTAATTGTGGAAAGAAAGGACATTATTCAAAGTACTGCAGGAGTCCCAAGGTTCAAAGACAGCAGCAAGGAACCGTCTCTCATATGGTGCAGAAAAGCCTCTGCCATAACTGCCATCAACCCGGCCATTGGAAGAACAAGTGCCCGTTAATGAAGAAAGGAGAGCAGGTTAAGGTCTATGCTATCAAAGACAAGCCTTCAACCTTTACTGATGTAAAAGGCAAGGGAGTTCTTGAAGGTAATATTTATGTCAATGATGATTTAGTTAAAGTATTATTTGATACTGGGGCTTCCCATAGTTTTATTACTAAAGGATTGGTTGATAGATTAAAACTAATCACAAAAATAGTTGATACCCCTATTTGCGTGTCAAATCCCATAGGCGGTAAAATTAATCTTTTTATGATTTGTGAAAACGTCCAAGTTACTCACCTCTCCCAAAAAAATTCATGCGAACTATTTGTTCTTGACTTTATTGGGTTTGAAGTTTTGCTCGGTATGGATTGGTTATCCAAGAATAAAGCTGTCCTTGATTGTGTTAAAAGGAGGGTAACTTTATGGACCAGCTTCAGGAAGTTTATAGAAATATCTTCTGAAGAACCTAGTCCGATAAGGGATAGTTTCATGTATGCACTAGACTCATCTCAAAAAGATTTGGAGACAATACCAGTTGTCAAGGAATTTCAGGATGTTTTTGAGGAAGTTAAAAGTTTGCCCCTACATCGGAAAATTGAGTTCCGAATTAACTTAATTCCTGGTGCAAGACCCGTTATTCACCCTATTCGAAGGATGGCCTCAAAGGAAAAGATTGAGTTGCCAAACCAAACTGATGAGTTGTTAAAAAAGGACTAATTAGACCTAGTCACTCAAGTTGGGGCGCAGCGATAGTTTTTGTAGCTAAGTTTGATGGCTTCTTAAGGCATTGTGTAGACTATCGAGACCTAAATAAGCAAACGCTTAAAAACAAGTATCCTCTACACCACATAGATGCCTTATTTGATCAACTTCATGGTGCCCGAGTATTCTCACAAATGGATTTAGCCACAGGATTCTATCAACAAAGAATAGCTGAGGATAGCATTCCATTAACTGCATTTAGGGGTCCAAATTGCTTTTACGAATGGTTAGTTATGCCTTTTGGGTTGACTAATGCACCCGCCTATTTTGTAGACCTTATGAATAGAATATTCAAAGATGTGAAAAACAAATTCGTGTGTATTTTTATTGATGATATTTGTATCTATTCCAAAACCGAGGAAGAACACGAAAGTCATTTGGAGATTGTGTTTGAAATATTACGAAGAAATGTATCTAAAGCTAAATTCTCGAAATGTCACTTTTGGGAGAAAGAAATAAGATTCCTTGGGCATATTGTGTCAGGAGAAGGGATCTCAGTAGATCCACAAAAGATTTTAGCTATACAAGATTATAAGCAACCACAAACCCCGAAGGACATCCGCAGCTTCTTAGGATTGGCAGGATATTACCGTAGATTCATTCAAGACTTCTCCAAAATTTCCTCCCATCTAACAAAATTGACTATGAAGGATGTTAAATTTGAATGGACACCAAAATATGAAGAAGCATTCAAGGAACTCAAGAGAAGGTTAAATACCACTCCAGTCCTAGCTATTGGTGATGAAGGTGGCGGTTTAACTGTATATACTGATGCTTGTGGGGAAGGAGTAGGTGCTGTTTTGATGCAGCATGGAAAGGTCATCGCTTATGCAAGCAGACAACTAAAGACTCATGAGAGGAATTATGCAACACACAACTTAGAATTATTAGCCGTTGTGTTTGCATTAAAAATATGGAGGCATTATCTACTTGGTAAGAATTCCCTATAGTTTATTATAAATAAACTTTAATTGACCCTAGTAAATAACGTTCCTTCTTTAAATAGGTGAAAAGTTTGAGCTCTTCACGGATCACAAATCTTTGAAGTATCTTTTTACTCAAAAGGATTTAAATATGAGACAACAACGTTGGTTAGAATTTCTCGCATCATTTGATCTTGATATCTTATACACACTTGGGAAAGCTAAAGTAGTGGAGGATGCACTAAGCAAAAGGCATGCCGTTATAGCTTATTTAGTGGTACATCCAACCCTGATTAATCGTATAAAAGAGTGTCAGCTCAAGGATCCAAACATTTCAAGAATAGCTAGGGAAGTAGAGGAGAATATAATACCGAGAAGATGGACAGGATTCAAAGTAGTTGAGCAGGGAATCTTAAGAATGAATGGAAGGATATGTGTTCCCAATGTCGATCAGATAAGGCAAGAAGTTTTAACAGAATGTCATAATTCTTGACTTTCTGTACATCCCGGAGTTACTAAAATGTATCGAGATACGAAGAGAACTTTTTGGTGGGATGTCATGAAGAGGGATATCTCTATCATATTAGCAGATGTGCAAATTGTCAACAGATCAAAAGAGATCAGCAAAAGACCGCTGGATTACTCCAACCTCTTGAAATTACAACTTGGAAATGGGATCAAATATCGATGGATTTCATCGATGGCTTACTCCGATCAAGAAAGGGAAATGAAGGCATTTGGGTTATCATAGATCGATTAACCAAGAGCGCACATTTTATCCCAATAAAACCAACGAGAAATACTGCAAGTCTGGCAGAAATATACATGAGGGAAGTAGTTAGATTGCATGGTGTCCCTAGTAGTATAGTCAGTGATCGATACCCTATCTTTACCAGTAAATTCTGGGAGGCATTGCAAACAACTTTAGGAACTAAGCTAAACATAAGCACCGCATATCACCTCCAGACCGATGGACAAACTGAGAGAGTAAATCGAGTGTTAGACAATCTTCTAAGAGCTTGCATCTTAGATTTCAGAGGTTTATGGGAAAGCTACCTTCATCTGATAGAATTCTCTTACAATAACAGTTATTAGGCTAGTATTGGCATGGCCCCATATGAAGCTTTGTATGGTCGTCCTTGTAGATCTCCAACATGTTGGATCGAGACAGGAGATCGATTAGTACTAGGTCCTGACATGATTAGAGAAGCTTCAGTAAAGGTTGACATAATTAGACAAAAAATAAAAGAAGCCCAAAGTTGGCAGAAGAGCTATGCTGATCAAAGGCGAAGAAATTTAGAGTTCTCAGTTGGAGATTATGTATTCCTAAATGTTTCTCCAATGAGAGGAGTGGTAAGATTTGGTCAGGCAGGGAAGTTAGCACCTCGATTTATTGGACCTTTTCCTATTCTCGAAAGGATTGGCCCATTAGCTTGTCGTGTGATACTACCCGAAAGGTTATCTGGTGTGCACAATGTCTTTACGTATCTCACCTACGAAAATATGTACCTTATCCAGAGCAAATTATAGAAACAGCTGCCCAAGAAGATTTAGAAGTTGAACCTAATTTGGCGGTTATCTGGCGACCAATGCGAATTGTAGATCACGACGAGAAGCGATTAAGGAGCAAGGTTGTAAGATTGGTTAAAGTCCAAATGGAGTGGTGATGCAATAAACTGCACATGGGAGACAGAGGAAAGAATGCGTAAAGCCTATCCTGAGTTTAGAATGGATACATAGTTGTATGTCTGTATGTACTCACCGGCTTGTGGTGATGTCACTTGCTATATCTTATACATGTGTATCACTTTGTTATATATATATATATATATATATATATTTGTCTTCGAGTTATCTTATTCTTATCCTTAATTTCAAGGACAAAATCCTTTTAAAGGGGGAAGTATGTAACGACCCGTAATTTTACCACTTTGAAAATGCAATATTTAATTAATTTTAAGTTAAATTAACTTGTTTTAATTAGTTAAAGATGATAAGAAATTTATTTTCAAGTTTCGTTTACATAAATAAATAGTTTGAAATAAAAACTGAAAATATGATCGGAAATTGGATGTTGAAATCTCAACGGTTTGACAAATGGAAATTGTTTTAAGTTGTTGCAACATTGTTTGTACATGCACACACACACACACATGTGTATCACAATTAGTCAAATCAAAGCTAAAGAAAATATCTAAGATATTTTTACAAAAAGTAAGTGAAAAAGGTAACATCTAATCACCATTAAAACATGGAAAGCAAACACCAAATCCACCATTAATGCATGTCATTCCATGCTTAAAATATTTTTCCAATATGTATTATCACATTACATCTCATTAATGCATGCACTTGAGTATGGTGACAAGGATTTGACATTGAAGTGATGTGGTGTAAGAGATATTTTGATAATATCTAAGGTAATTTAGTAATTTGCCACATTTTCCTAAGGCTATAAATAAGACCCCAAGGCTTCACAAATTCACACATCTCATTCCATCTACTTCTTCTTCTTCACCTCTACTTCAATGGCTTCCATCACCTCCATCCTCTCATCCATAGGCCGAGCCATCTAGAAGCAATAATCCAAGTGGTCGTGAGCTAAAAGTTCGAGTTAGCAAAGCTATAGTCAATTTTTAGTTAGTTGTTTAAACCCGAGGTGAGTAAACTCCTAGACTATCGTATTATATGCTATTGGATGTTATATATGTTTGATTATGATTATTGATGATGGTTGTTTAATATGAATGTTGAATATATATGCAAGTCACGGAAATACACGTCGATAAGCACAAAGGAAATCACTTTCCTTTATTTAATGAATTATTGTATAAGGAATGTTAAACCTCTTTAAATTTTTTAAAAACATGAAATAAATTCTAAAAATATTTTAAAATGTTTTTAAAGTGATTTGAGTTACAAAAATGAGTTTCCAAATGATAAAAAAAGTTGTTTTGATCAATATAGCCTAAAAAGCACTTTCCGCAGCACTTTTCGCAGCGCTTTTCTATAACTTTTGAAATGTAGTTTTAAACGCAACCGTTCTTTTCCGTATTTTTTGTAAATATTTTAAAATGATTAATAAATTATTTTAAATATGATTTGAAGGTTATGGAATGGTTAAATATTAAATGATTTAGAGTCGATCAAATTACTTGACCGCCTTATGGGTGTCAAAGAGGTAGTGTCTACGCTTGAGTTTGGTAAACCAGTTTCCTACTCTCCCTGGCTATCCGAACTGGCCCGACGGATGGGATAGTAAATTTTATTTACTCGGATCAAAATTTTCCAAAGTTAAAGGATATAATTCTCCAAATATAAATAACTTGAATTTTATGGAGATAATCTTCTTGTACTCGGTGTTAAATCCCAAAGAGGGAACTCATACTATTCATGGAATTTAAAGGGTGCTTTCACCGTTATTCCGCCCATAGTATTTGGTGAATACATGAATTGATATTGAGTAGAATTAGAAGATTTCTATAGATTCTGCTCACTTAACATTTACTGGTTTTGGATTAACATCCTAGATAACATGCTTTTAACCGAAATAAAATTATGAGTTTTGAATTAGGAAATCTTTGTTAAGACTTAAATGAAATGAATTGGAAATATTTTTCTAAGTAAAATATGAAAGGGTTTGGAATTATTCCACGATTTAAAAAGGTTTAAATTAACCAAAAGGATTTGATAAATGAGGCTTGATGATTCCATATACTCTGAAAAAGATAAAGGAATATTTCAATGAATATATCTCTAAGATACATCTATGAATGAATAGAAATATGAATTAAATTGAATGATGATTGATAATCACATATGAACTTAACATCTTTTTAATCGATGATTGGTTCGGAGGAACCGAGGTCGGATTTGGATAATTCCTATTTGAAGACCACTTCGAACCAATTTGCATATTCGGAGTGAAGACATGGACATGATATTTAGGATTTTCATATCGAAGGACTGCTTGTTGATCATTTGGGGATAAACTCCCAATATACATATAGTAGCAATAGTCTCTTCGTAATGAAATATCCAATGCAAGGACTAATCGCTACTAATCCTAGGAGTAACTCCCGATAGGATGTGGTAGGAGAGTCCCTTCGGTTTGTCCTGTTCCTAGACAACTTGCATGGACGAATGTTTAACGTTGCAATTGTAATTACATTGGTGATCTCTATGAACGTATCATCTGATTGGTGGCGGAGAAGGCAACTTCACAGCTTAACACCCTTTCCTGAGACATACGAGCTTAGGAGTTATATTTTTATAGAAATCAGATCTGTGATTATGGATTGAAAATGTGGCATTCAAAGTGGAATGTTCTATGAGTATGGTATTCGTTACCTCGAGCCTCACCATCTGGAAATGAAAAAAACATGGTAGATGCGGTAGAGCTAAGTGGGTTGCTCCCATTAGAGTATAGTCATCACCTTTCTAGATATATTTATTCCTGCTATGATGTCGGGTTTTAAATTAACGTGGTGTATGCAAAGAGAGCTCTTGTGTAGGTCGGGAACGACCGGGGTGATGACATATTCGGTACTATCTATGGTAAAGGTAGGTCGGTTCTGTGTTGGTAGAGGTTGGAGCCTCAGGTGCATTTTTCTAGATATGTACTGTCGGAAGGTAGTCCCTTACCTTGTCATTATATGGAAATCCATTCTCCAATAAGTGCCTTCAGATTTGATTGTAGAGCCTAGTATGTTGGAATTTAATAATGTAACAATTTCAGCTAAGATTATGTATACTTACTTGAAAAGTGTTTTCAAAAGAATGTCATTAAAAATAATATCCACATATTCTGCATAGTAAATGTTTTGGTTATCATAAGGAAAAAACCTATTCCATGTTTATGTGTGGCGTGGTCTTATGAGATACCTTTTGTTTTTAAACATCATATTTTGAGTTTCAGACACCAGTCCTATGATTGATCCGTAGTTTATTTTCTTTTCCCCTTAAACTCTAGGTGCCCTATTTTCATGGGTAGCCAACTAGTTAGGTAAGCTTGGAGCATTTTGTTGAAGTCATCTATCACTTTTTGCCGTGTATGTATTATGTATTAGTATCTACCAGCACTGTAAGGATAGGTCGTTATAACTATCCTAGCTGGGTTAGTACCTGCCGTAACTTTGATGGAACAATTTGGAGTAATTGCATGTATTACTCATATGTATAATTATGTGTTGAATACGATGTGAGATTCTATTATTGTCCATCATCTATCTTTATTTCTTTACCCCATGATAATGTAACTCTCCGGCACTTGGATTTACGACACGTGAATACCAAAGATGTATTAGTGTAATTTTCTGAGGGTCGAGGAGGTGGGTCGTCACAACCATCATTAACTCCCTTGATTTAGTCTTACCTTACAATAGCATTTCTTTTATAAATACTTATACAATTACCCATATGCCGATATTAGTGGCCACTATTTCCTAAGGTGTATATGAAGTAGGGGATTGAAATTCTATCTCATCTTCATATTTGAGTTGCAAGCTTGTCCATAGAAGAGAACCATGTAACACCTTTCCTAACAAATTTTTCTTAACCACAGTCCACGAGTGACATGCCTTTAGAATAAAGTTTTACATTCAAGTGATAACCAAAAATCTGTTGTATTGTGTGACAACCCGCACTTCATGACATGAATTATGCCGAGAAATATGAGCTGTGGGGGTTTTTGAAAACATTACAGAGCATAAGAACCGTTGGAGTTCTAAAACATTCTACACTTTTAGATCTAACAGCGGAAGGAATTGAAATATAAACATACATAATAGACATATAAAAAAATAGTTTCCAAAATACTGGTTTGCATATACATTGTTCTCAAAGTACAATATAAACTCTACAGGTATTTAATACAATAGATGACCACACTATAAACAATAGAAAATATGAGAACTATATCATTGAGCTTCTTTCTACCCTGTACTATGTCTAATCACTGCTAACCTATCGTCTTGTGGTGGAGGAAAATGAAACAATGGGGGTGGGTCAGACATAAATTCTGGTGAACGATGACAAGACTAATATGATGATTAAGTGCAATTAATTCTAAAACTACTCTAAGTGATGTAGAGTGTAAAACAGTTTTCGTGAATTCCAAAGGTCTAATACCTAAGGATTCTTGTCTAACACAATGGGTCAAGACTACAAGTCAAACTTATACCAAAGATCAGTCAAATCGGGAACTACTCTCTCGTTACAACTACCATCACACTGCCTTGAGAGGAAGAACCTCATCATGCAAACTTGCATAGTGACTTATTGTATGCATCCCTTATTCACCTCCCTGATCGTAGTGGCAATTTGCTTCTCATTGTACAGCGCCGAGGTTCACCATATGTGAACACCCGTTAGTTCTGGGCCCAACTTTCCTATATTCAATATCTTTACTCGACAACTATTCTCCTTATTTATACCGCTTATTATACTGCTCCGGCATCCACCGGTACCAAATAAGCAAAAATATATGCAACAGACCGTGTAGTATGGGATCTCCCTTTAGTACATGGCTCTCTAAGCTAGTGTTCCCGCTAGTGCAACGCCCACCTATACATAACAATACTGAGCCTATTTGCAAAATACATCACCTTAAATCCGATACCAATAATGCGAAATACATCGCCTCGATCCAATACCAATAATGCAAAATGCATCGTCCCAATCCCATACCAATGATTTGGAATATATCGCCCTAACCCTTTTGATAGAGAACCAAATTTCCCCTATTTTTTACCACATGCAACTTAGCCCAGTTTACTTCACAAATCAATTTACATAATTCTCAACTTAATTATATAATTTTTATATACCCAGTTTGGGCCTTAGGACAAGGTTCAATGTGGTTTATTTACACCCTGGACGGTCGACCTGAGACTACTCTAGGTCGACCACTGTCAGCCGACCGAGGGTAGCCAAGGTCGATCATTCATGGTCGTTTTATTTTATTTTTCAATTTATTTCTACTGCGATGATTACTTTGTTAATTTAGGTGATTAGTTCAAACGATTAACAGCATAGTTTGCCCTAATTATTCAATTTTCCTTAAACTACTTTTTTCGATTTTCCATTTCAAATCAAATTAGGGTTTTATTAGGGTTCCTAAATTAACATGTGCAGTTCAACAACTTTTATCATCAAATTCCAAATTAAATAAAAGGGTTTACAATTTAGGAAATTCAAATTACAACGCAAAATCTAAAGGTGTTTGCCTAAAATATTTTTTTTTAAACTTACTATTGTATAATGTATATGGATTATACTCTCGCGACAGTTGTTTCGATCTCTTTTTTCGAATATACAATTTTACGTCTGAACTGGTATTAATCCTTCGATTCTCTAGTGCAGAACTTCGATCAGGCTCAAAATCTTTAATTTTCCTTGCATAACTCTCAACTATGATAGAAAATGTAAGTATCTGCCTACAAACCCTTATCAATGTTTGCCATAGAGCATCGAGTGATAAATTCTTTTCGGATATCAAAATCTTATATCCAACTCTTAGGCCAAATCTTTACATCTTTTCCAAAATCTTTATATCATTAAATATTCTATGTATAATGCACTTGCTTTTTATCTTTTCCAACATCTTTAGAAAAATTATGGTTTAATTTCATAACTTCTTTATCTTACAAAGAGAATTCTCCTTTTAAGCTTTGTTTCCTTTATCAAGAATTCTTATAAATTTTCTTAAGTGACTTGTATAATTGCAAATGAATGAAGTCAAAATGAAAGATCATAGTTATATCATACAACTTTATATCTTACATCCATCATTTCTACCACACTTGGATCATCCTTAAGTCATCTCAATCCTACTTGGGTACATAATAGAAGTTCATAATACAAATACATGGTTAAACTCAACATCACCTTATCACAAGCCATACTTATAAGCCACTACTTAATACTTAATATTAAACAGATATAATTGGTCTTCAATTACAATCTCAATCATCATTTTGAACCTATTACCGAAGTGAACTCCAATATCAAAACTCCAATGAAACTTCCCCAACATCCTCATCCTCGCTTTCTTGTTCGTCGTCAGCTTCATTTCCATCTTCATTTTGCCGTATCTCATCCTCCACATATGGTACCAATGCTAATTCCATGGAACATGTCCAAGTCCGACTGGTACTTCCTGCAACATTTCCCCTTCCTCTAATTCCTCAAATCCTTGCATTCCCATCTCCCTAGGATTCTCGAATTCCTCCACAGCTTTTTCCTCAACTTCCACTTCATCATCTTCCATATTATCCTAATGAATGTATGAACCTAATGACTCCTCACGCCAACTAACATGATCCCCATCCATCTTCTATATGATATTGTTGTCCCCACTACTATGATTTAATTCATTTAGTATTATATCATTCGGGTTCTCCTCTTGTTCAGACTATTCCCCATAAGTTCTTCTTCAAGTTCAAATTCCGAACTGGCGAGGCCAATGATCCTCCTTCCTTCCAAGGCTGGAGCGGCCTCTACACCATTAGATATTATGACCAGATCTGCAGTTAGGAGATGTATAAGCATTCCCGCTATTGGGTAACCATTTTTGTCTCTACGTGTATACAGATCATATTCTTCTTCTATGGGTTATTCCTCATTACTTGAAAGAACGATTAGATCAACTTTCTCACCTTAATTTACTCTTGAGGTTTCTCCTTTGGAATACTTACCTTTGTATGGATTCTACAAATATAAACACAAATACATAGAAGAAGACACTAGGTATTTATCCTAACTTAACAAGTATATTGCTTTTCAAACCAAGGTTTGATCAATGCTTAGTAAACAAATTGAGATCTTTATCAAAATGTTTTAACTCCTTCCAAAAATCCTTTTGATTCTTTAAAAATGTTTTCCAAACATTATTATCATCGACATTCAAAATCCTTTCTAAAAACCCCTTTTAGATAAAAATTCTCATTATCCAAATCTTAGGTTTTCCACTCTATTCTTATTCCTCTCAATACCATTATTAAACATCTTATAGCCAAACTATGAAATTCTAATCACAAGATATTTATTCTTGATTTAACTAACTTGTTTTTAAAACAATTATCCAATTTATGACTTTAATATCATAACTAACTATATTTTCCAAAATATATTATTTATATTTAAAATATGACCTATGATAAAATTATTTCATTTACCGTATTTTCAAAACAAATCAATTTTATATATCGTTAACAAATACATGCTCTTATATAATAAGCTCAAACTCATTCTAGGGTGTTACTTACCTTATCTCTAATGAGTAACTCAACCTAGGTTATTACTAACCCTATCTCTGATGAGACTTTACCACTATCTGGCTCAAGTGATCGCTTAACCTAGCTCCGATGCCAAATGTGACGACCCACCCTTTCGATCCTCAAAAATCGACACTAATACATCCTCGTATTCACATGCCCAAAACCAAGTACCGGAAGGACGGATAGTATAGGGTAAAAAGAAAATAAAGACAGAACATAATCTTACACGAATGGAATGACATATATTATGTTAATATATATGATCTTTACAGCAGAAATTTTTAATACATTTATCGGAGTCTATCTTATAAATCAGCCTGGACAGTTATAAATCTCTGTCCTTATAAATGCTGAATGGAATCAGTAAACTAATGCATGGGGAATGGAAATGAAGAACTATCTACAAGAACATCTTCAGCTCTAGACTTCAAGCTCCATCACAATACCCTAAGTTAAACCTGATTTCTTGGCTGCCCAAAAAAATAGGGCACCTAGAGTTTAAGGGAAATGGAAAATAAACTCTGGGTCGGTCATGGGACTGGCATGAGAAACTCAAAATACAGATACTTTAAAGCAAAGGGTATCTCATAAGACCACAATGCACATAAACACAGAATGGGTTTTTACTCTATGATAACCAAAATCTTTACGATGCAAAATATGGTAATATTATTTTTAATGACATTATTTTTAAAACAACTTTTAGGAAAATATACATTATCTAAGTCGAAAATGTTACATTATTAAATTCCAGCATACCAGGCTCTACAATCAAGTCCGAAGGCACTTATTGGAGAACGAATTCCATACAATGGCAAGGTAAGGGACTACCTTCCATATAGTACATCTCTAGAGGAATGTGTCGAGGATCAACACCTTTGAAACCTCTGCACATGGCAAGACCGATCTACCCACAGACCCATCTGGTGGTGGATAGAACCGAATATGAAATCACCCCAGTCGTTCCCGACCAATCTGAGAGCTCTCACAACATACCCGATACATATAGGGTAATTTAGAAAGGTAATGACCATACCCTAATGGTTGAGAACCATGTAGCCTTACGGCATGCCCTGTTTAAGCCATTTTCGAGTGATGAGGCCGAGGTAATGATTACCTTTCACATAGCACATTCCACTTTGAATGCCACATTGCCAATTCTATCACACACTATTGATTTCCACAAATTTACAACTTCTGAGCTCATGCGTCTCAGAGAAGGATGTTAAGTGTAAGAGAGTTACTTCCTACACCACCAAACATATGTACGTTTGTAAAATTCAATGTACATGTATGTTAGAAATGCAATGAAAGACATTCGTCCATACAAGTTGTCCAGGAACAGGACAAACCAAAGGAGCTCTCCTACTACATCCTGTTGGGAATCGCCTCTAGGATTAGTAGCGATCAACCGCTACATTGAAGATCAAATGAAAATACTATGCCACATATATATGATATGAGCAATTTCCCCCAAGGGCCAGTGATAACAGCCCAACATTCCATCTTCTAATTTATTATCATTTCATGTCTTCACCTTCGAATGCGCAAATTGGTTCGAAATGGTTTTCGGATAGGAATCACCCAAATCTAATCCCGGTTCCTTCGAGACAATCATCGATAAAAAGATGTTAAGTTTGAGGGTGATTACCATTTCATTTATCAATATCCGTTATGAAATAGAATATCTCTTTTAGAGATATGAATCTTTAAATCATATTCTTTTCCAGTATATATGGAATCATTAAACCTCTATTTAATTTTGGAAATACCAAAACAAAAATATCTCTCATAAATCACATTGCAAAACCTTATTGAGTAAAAAGGATCGATAGAAATTATACTAATTCTACTCAATATCAATTGTTGTATTCAACTATTACCATCCATCGAATAACGGTGGAATCACCTTTTAAATTCACATGGATAGTACGAGTTCCATCCTTGGAATTTAATATCAAGTATAAGAAGATTATTTTATAAAATCCAAGTTATATTAAATTTGGAAATATTAAATCTTTTATACTTGCCTCGTTTCCGACATTTCGACCTTATCTATCCCTCACCCAGGAAAGAGGCCAGGTGAGCCATGACATTGGTTGCTCCTGAACATCTCCTTAGTTAAGCACCACCTTTTCGGATCTCATGAATAGAAAAATCCATTATATTCATCGGCTTTTAGGGACAAGATTAAATCACTTAATTATAGCAGCTTTTCTTTAAACCATTTATTTAAATTGTTTAAAATAAATTATAAAACCTCCACGTTATCTTTAAAGTACATAATTATTTATTTGAAAATATTTTGTAAAAGATTAGGCAAGAATATTTAAGTTTAAAGCCATATTTCAAAAGTTATTAAAAACTGCTGCCAAAAGTGCTACAAATAGTGTTTTAAAAGCTTACTTGATCAAAACGACTTTTCGATCATTTAGAAATTCATTATTATAACTTAAATCAATTTTAGAATATTTATATAATTTATTCCATATTTTCAAAATCTACTTAACGAAATCTCGATCTTTTTCTTTTGTTTGAAAACTATGATTATAAAAGTTTGAACAATTCTTTTTCCAAAGAATTCGGACTCTAATTCCATCATACAAATGGATTTAAATATACAGTGCGAAATCATAAACTTCCGTTACTCGACGCTCCTACTTTAACTCAATTTTCATATCCTTTCCAAACTTTGTCAAAACACTTTTAAATGTTTATAAAACATTCTAAACCATTTTAAAGAGGTTTAAAAATCTCATATACACCATTTCATTTATTAAAGGAAAGTGATTTCCTTTGTGATATTCGACGTGTATTAAACGTGAATTGTCTCTTATAACCAAACAAACATATTATCATATTCAAACATATTAAACAACCATCATAACCAAGCATATCCAAACACATATATATATATATATACACACATCATCCAATATATCATAATATAAATAAAGTTTCTCACCTTCATTGGATATTGGGTTTATGAAAACAGACTATAGCTTCGCTACAATCGAATCAAAGCTTAAGGAATTAAGCCCAGGACCTTTGGATAGGCTCGGCCTATGCTTGCAAGTGGAGGTAGGCTCAGCCAATGGTGATGGAGGTGTTGGCCGCGAGTTTGGAAGGGGAAGAGGAGTGATTTTCCTTGGTTTTGAAGTGGATTGCTAATGTATATATACTTACATAAATTTATTTCTTTTTTGCTAATTTTTCTTCATAATTTTTCTAAGTAGCCATTAAAATAGATTGAGAAAGAGGAAAAAGAAGATGAAGAATGGTGTTAAAATTATGAAAGAATGGATGGGTATTTATTGAAAAATTTTGGAAATAAATATCCAAATGTGCATGGACCAAAATTCCCTTTCCCACGTCCTCCCCATCACCTTAAGGCGCACGGCTAAGCCTCCCCCTTTGTGCCTCCATATGTGTGAGTTGATGTTTGTAAGAGTGAAGTGAAGTTTGCTTTTTAAGTGTGAAAATATCTTAGATATTTTGTAATATATATATATATATATATAAGTGTATATGTATATTTGTATGTAATATGTATATGTATGTTCACGTATATATTAGGATGTGCATATGTATGTTATATATGCGCACAAGACATATAAACAAGGTTGCGACAACTTTGAACAACTTCCGTTTGCTTAAGCGTTGAAAATCTAAAAACCGATTCCCGGTCACAATATCACTTATTAATTAAATTACATATAATTGTAAAAAAAAATTGAAAACTAATTTCTCATCATTTTCAACTAATTAAATGATCACATTTGATTTATAAAACCATATAAATTATTGTTAAACAATTGTTTACAAAAAGTACTATTATATCAATAAAGCGATACGAATTTACTTATATTTTCAAATCAAGTATACATCTTTATAAAATTATTATAAATGATTTATTATCACTTCATAACTTATTATAATGAATTATTATCATTTAAAAACAATTATGTGAATAATTATTATAATTTTTAAATCATTAAATCTCAATTTAAATTCATAAATCAATTATTAAATATGATGCCATTATTGATGATGTCATAAATAAAATTTATTTCTCAAAAATAAAATAAATAATTTTATTTTATATTCTTGTTTAAAATGATAAATAAGTGTATATATCCAGTCCCATGCACGACTTATGGCGATTGTTGAGCTATTTATTGATAAAATGATTTTCGACCATTTTATCGATTTTCCTTCAAAATTTATATTTTTGTAAATACTTATTCAAAATATGATTACCATCATTATTGTTCAAAACATCATAATATATGTTTTCTAATTATTATATTTGAATATTTAAAAATAAATATAATTTATCAAATTGATTAATTTGTCGGTCATTACAGACTTCTCCTCTTAAAAGAATTTTGTTCTCGGAATTACAATGTAAAACCTAAAGTTGTTCGCCCAAAATATTTATTTTTCTAAATTTACTTTTGTATAATGTATATAGATTATACGTACACGATAGTTGTTTCAATCTCTTTTTTCGAATATATAATTTTACATCTGAACTAGTATTGATCCTTCGATTCTCTAATGTGGAACTTTGATCAGACTCAGAAGCTTTTATTTTCCTTGCATAGCTTTTAACTATAACATAAAATGTGAGTATCTGACTACAAACCCATATCAATGTTTTCCATCGAGCATCGAGTGATATATTCTTTCGGATATAAAAATCTTATGTCTAACTCTTAGGCCAAATCTTTACATCTTTTCCAAAATCTTTATATATTTATATAGTTTGTGTATAAGGCATTTACATTTTATCCTTTTCAAAATCTTTAGAAAAATTCTTACAAATTTTCCTAAGTTACTTGTATAATTGCAAATGAATGAAGTCAAAACGAAAGATCATAGTTATATTATACAAATTTATATCTTACATCCATCATTTCTACCACACTTGGGTCATCCTTAAGTCATCCCAATCCCACTTGGGTACACAATAGAAGTTCATAATACAAATACAAATACATGACTAACCAAAACATCACCTTCTCACAAGCCAAACTTGTAAGCTACTACTTAATACTTAATATTAGATAGATATAACTTGTCTTCAATCACAATCTCAATCATCATTCTGAATCTGTTGCCGATGGTGCACTCCAATATCCAAACTCCAATGAAACTTCCCCAACATCCTCATCCTCACTTTCTTGTTCGTCGCCAGCTTCATTTTCGTCTTCATTTTTCTGTATCTTATCCTCCACATATGGTAGCCAAGGTTGATTCAATGGAACATGTCCAAGTCCGACTGGTACTTCCTGCAACATTTCCCCTTCCTCTAATTCCTCCAATCCTTGCATTCCTATCTCCTTAGGATTCTTGAATTCCTCCGCAGCTTCTTCCTCAGCTTCCATTTCATCATCTTCCATATTATCCTAATGAATGTATGAACTTGATGACTCCTCATGCTAAATAACATGATCCCCATCCATCTCCCATATGATATTGTTGTCCCCGTTAATGTGGTTCCATTCATTTGATATTATATCATTTGGGTTCTCCTCTGGTTAATACCCTTCCTCCATGGGTTCTTCTTCAGGTTCGAATTCAGAAATGGCGGGGTCAGTGATCCCTCTTCCTTCCAAGGCTGGAGCAGCCTCTGCGTCACTAGATATTAAGACCAAATCTGGAGTTAGGGGAGGTATAAGTATTCCCGATATTGGGTAACCATTTTCGTCTCTATGTGTATACGGATCATATTCTTCTTCTATGGGTTCTTCCTCATTGCTTGAAAGAATGATTACATCATCTTTCTCACCCCAATTTGCTCTTGAGGTTTTTCCTTTTGAATACTTCCCTTTGTATGGATTCTATAAATATAAACACAAATACTTAGAAGCAGACATAGAGTATTTATCCTAAATTAACAAGTATACTACTTTTTAAACCAAGGTTTGATCAATGCTTAGGAAACAAATCAAGATATTTATCGAAATGTTTTATCTCTTTCCAAAAAATCCTTTTGATTCTTTAAAAATGTTTTACAAACATTCTTATCATCGACTTTCAAAATCCTTTCTGAAGAAACCTTTTAGACAAAAGTTCACATTACCCAAATCTTAGGTTTTCCTCCCTATTCTTAATCCTCTCAAAAACATTATTAAATATCTTATAGTCAAATTGTGAAATTCTAATCACAAGATGTTTATTCTTGATTTAACTAACTTGTTTTTAAGACAATTATCTAATTTATGACTATAATATCATAACTAACTATTTTTTCCAAAATATATTCTTTATATTTAAAATATAACCTTAGGTAAAATTATTTCATTTACCATATTTTCAAAACAAATCATTTTTATATATCATTAACAAATACGCGTTCTTATATAATACGCTTAAACTCGTTCTATGGTGTTACTTACCCTATCTTTAATGAGTTACTCATCTAGGCTATTACTAAATCTATCTCTGATGAGACTTTACCCTTATCAGGCACAGGTGTTCACTCAACCTAAGCGCTAATACCAAATATGGTGACCCGCCTTTTCAACCCTCAGATATTGACACTAATACATCGTCGGTATTCACTTGCCGCAAAACAAAGTGCCAGAAGGATGGATTATATATGATAAAAAGAAAATAAAGACAGAACGAAATTTTACACGAATGGAATAAAATATATTATTTTAATATATATGATCTTTATAGCGGAATTTAAATACATTTATCAGAGTCTATCTTATAAAGTAGTCTGGATAGTTGTAAATCTCTGTCCTAATAAATGTTGAATATAATAAGTAAACTAATGTAGCGGGAATGGAAATGGAGAACTATATACAGGAACATCTTCAGCTCCAAACTTGAAGCTCCATCACAATACTCCAAGTTAAATCTGACTTCTTGGCCGTCCGGAAAAATAGGGAACCCATAGTTTAAGGGAAATGGAAAATAAACTCCGGGTCAGTCATGGGACTAGTGTGAGAAACTCAAAATATGAATATTTGAAAACAAAGAGTATCTTATAAGAGCATGCTGCATATAAACATGGAAAATATTTTTACCTTATGATTGCCAAAATCTTTACTACATAAAATTTAGTAATATTATTTTTAATGACATTCAGGTAAATATACATAATCTTAGCCGAAACTGTTGCATTATTAAATTCCAGCATACTAGGCTCTATAATCAAGTCCGAAGGCACTTATTGGAGAACCGATTCCATATAATGGCAAGGTAATAGACTATCTTCCATATGGTACATCTCTAGAGGAATGTACTAAGGATCAACACTTTGAAACCTCTACACTTGGCAAGACCGGCCTACCAGCAAACCCATCTGGTGGCGGATAGAATCGAATATGACATCACCCCGGTCATTCCCGACCTATCTGAGAGCTCTCATAGCATACACAACATAATCGATATAAAGAGGGTAATCTAGAAAGGTTATGACCATACCTTAATGGTTACGAACCACAGCCTTACGACATTCCCTATTTTAGCCATTTCCGGATGATGAGGCTCAAGGTAACGATTACCTTTCACATAGCACATTCCACTTTGAAAACCACATTGCCAATTCCATCACATTCTATTGATTTTCACAAACCTCTGAGTTCATACATCTCAGAGAAGGGTGTTAAGTGTAAGAGAGTTACATCCTACACCACCAAACAGATGTACGTTTGTAAAAATCAATGTACGTGTATGTTAGAAATGCAATGTCAGACATTCGTCTATACAAGTTGTCTAGGACAAACTGAAGGAACTCTCATATACATTATGTCATGAATCACCCCTAAGATTAGTAGCGAGCAGCCCTTACATTGAAGATCAAATGAAGATACTACTGCCATACATATATGATATAGGAAATTTCCCCGAGGGCCAATGACAACAGCCCTACATTCCATCTTCAAATTTATTATCATTCCATGTCTTCAACTTCGAACGCATAAATTGGTTCTAAGTGGTTTTCGGATAAGAATCAGCCAAATCCGATCCCGGTTCCTTCGAGCCAATCACCGATAAAAAGATGTTAAGTTTGAGGGTGATTACCATTTTATTTCTCAATATCTTTTATCAAATATAATATCTCTTCTGGAGATATAAATCTATAAATCATATTCTTTTCCAGTATATACGGAACCATTAAACCACTCTTTAATTTTGGAAATACCAAAACAATATCATCTCTCATAAATCACATTGCTAAACCATATTGACTAAAAATGATCGATATAAATTATACTAATTCCACCCAATATCAATTTATGTATTCAACCTTTACTATCCATCGAATAATGGTGGAATCAACTTTTAAATTCACATGGATAGTACGGGTTCCCTCCTTGGAATTTAATATCAAGTATAAGAAGATTATTTCTATACAATCCAAGTTATATTAAATTTGAAAAAATTAAATCTTTTATACTTTCCTCATTTTCGATATTTCGACCTTATCTATCCCTTGCCCAAGAAAGAGGCTAGGTAAACCAAAGCGTCGGTTGCTCCTAAACATCTCCTTAGTTTAAGCACCTTACATTTGGATCTACAAATAGAAAAATTCAGTCTACTCATCGGCTTTTAGAGCCAAGACTAAAACGCTTAATTATAACAGCAAATCATTTATTTGAACTCTTTCAAATAAATTATAAAACTTCCAAATTACCTTTAAAATAATTAATTATTTATTTAAAAACATTTATAAAAGATTTGGGAAAGAATACTTAAGTTTAAAGCCTTGTTGCAAAAAGTGTTGCGAATAGTGTTTTGAAATTTATTTGATCAAAACGACTTTTCGATCATTTAGAATTTCATTTATAATTCAAATCATTTTAAAAACATTTTAAGATATTTATAAAATTTATTCCATATTTTTGAATAATTAAAAATATCAATTTTAAAGAATTTATCGCTTTGGTTTCTAAACTGCCAAAGCACGATTATTTTGAAAACTTGATTTGCTCATATTTCAAAATCTACTTAACAAAATCTCGGTCATTTTATTTTGTTTGAAAATTATGATTATAAGAGTTCGGAAATTCTTATTCCAAATATTTCCGACTCTAAATCCATCGTACAATTGTATTTAAATATTACAGCGCGAAATCACGAACTGCCGTTACACGACGCTCCTACTTTAACTCTATTTTCATATCCTTTCCAAACTTTTTCGAAACACTTTTAAATGTTTGTAAAACATTTCTAAATAATTTTAAACCATTTTAAAGAGGTTTAACAATCTCATATACACCATTTCATTTATTAAAGGAAAGTGATTTCCTTTGCGATATTTGATGTGTATTAAATGTGAACTGTTTCTCATAACCAAACAAACATATTATCATATTCAAACATGATAAACAACCATCATAACCAAGCATAGCCAAACACACACACACACACACACACACACACATATATATATTATCCAATATATCATAATATAAATAAACTTTCTCACCTTCATTGGATATTGGATTTATGAAAATGGACTATACCTTCGCTACAATCGAATCAAAGCTTATGAAATCAAGCCAGGACCTTTGGATAGGCTCAGCCTATGTTTGCAAGTGGAGGTGGGCTTGACCAATGGTGATGAAGGTGGTGGTTGTGAGTTTGGAAGGAGGAGAGGAGTGATTTGCCTTGGTTTTGAAGTGGATTGCTAATGTATATATACTTATATGAATTTATTGATTTTTGCTAATTTTTCTTCATAAATTTCCTAAGTAAAGAAGCCATTAAAATAGCTTGAGAAAGAGGAAGAAAAAGATGAAGAATGGTGTTAAAATTATGAAAGAATGGATGAGTATTTATAGGAAAATTTTATAATTAAATATCCAAATGTGCATGGACCAAAATGCCTTTACCTACACCCTCCCCATCATCTCAAGATGCACGACTTAGCCTCCCTCTTATTCCTCCATGTGTGTAAGTTGATGCGTGTAAGAGTGAAGTGATGTTTGTTTAAATGTGAAAAAGCTTAGATATTTTTGTAATATATATAAGTTTATATGTATATTTGTATGTATATTTATGTTCATGTATATATTAGGGTATGCATGTGTATGTTATATATGTGCACAAGACATATAAATAAGGTTGCAATAGTTTGAACAACTTCCGTTCACTAAACCGTTCAAAATCTGAAAATCGATTCCCAATCACATTATCACTTATTAATTAAATTACATGTAAATGTAAATAAAATTTGAAAACTAATTTCTTATCCTTTTTAACTAATTAAAATGATCACATTTGATTTATGAAACCATATAAACTAATATTAAAAAATTATTTATAAAAAGTGATGTTATATCGATAAAGCGATATGAATTTTCTTATATTTTCAAATCAAGCATATATCTTTATAAAACTATTATAAATGATTTTTTTTATTTGTAAGGCAAGCGGGGTTGACTGGTCCCCTACCAGTTTATTGAGAACAAATAAAGAAAGAATGATTATGAACATGCTCATAATCAACAAAAAAACACTTAAAACCACACAAAGGCAAGCCACTATGAAAAACACACAAAGGATAACAAGACAGGAAAAATAAAAAAGAGGAAAAACGAGGAAGATGAATACATGGACTGAAGCTAAAAACGTATTTCAGTCAGATGACTACTGAAATCATAAAGGCTATCCTTCATACCATTGATGATAACATGCTTAAGGGTTGCCCGGAGCTGGTCCATACTCCTACTTTTATTTTCAAAACATCTTAAATTTATTTCTTCCCATACCAAATTCAAATATTTCTTAAAGGAGAAGAAATAAACAGTTCTATCATGCTTCCTCCACCTTGTTGATTTGCTTATCATATCCCACTCAACTGAAGACTGACCATGAACAGGATTGCTACTCATTCTTCTCACCAATCTGCCCCATAAACTCATCAAGTCAGAGCACTCAAAAAATAAATGAGCCACTAATTCAGTCCGCAATTTACAGAAGACACAGAGGGGATCAACTACCATTCCATAATACATCATTTTACTCTTAGTCAACAAGGCATTCATGATGACTTTCCACATTAGTAAGTTGTACCTGGCAGGAGAGTATCTTGACCATATAACCTTATGCCAAACTATTCCAGGGCTGACACTCACATTAGCAAGAAGATCATAAGTATCAGAGATTGAGTGAGGCTTTTCATTCCAAAGTAATTTGTCAATAGGAGCTGTAGGATAGTAATTGCCCTGATATTTATTCCAAACAGCCCTAATTTCCTAATTACTGGTGTATGGCAGTAATAGCTTACCATCATTCAAATGATCTATAGCATGAGCAGCCCTACTAATTCCAGACTGAGCAATCTGATGAGGA
The DNA here is from genome assembly GCA_030737815.1 of Allium fistulosum. Taxonomy (NCBI): domain Eukaryota; kingdom Viridiplantae; phylum Streptophyta; class Magnoliopsida; order Asparagales; family Amaryllidaceae; genus Allium; species Allium fistulosum. The sequence goes on along the minus strand of CM060906.1, from coordinate 295,554,160 downwards.
GTAAATATGTTCCCAAGCATTAGGCCTTTAGCCATCCACGATTCGTTCCAGAAATTAATTACACAGGATTGTGAGAGAACTAATTTTATAAATGGAGAGTAGGTGGTTCTTAAGTCCAACAACTTCCTCCATGTCCAGCTATAATTCTGGGGAACAGACATAGTCCAGAAGTTCCTACTACCCAGATTGTATTTTTTGGTCCATTCAACCCATAAGCAATCAGCACCACTTAGCAAGGCATTAAAGTGAGCACTAAAGGATGCTATATTCCAGGTTTGCAAATTAAATATTCCAAGGCCACCTTTCTTTTTTGGCAACTCCATTTTTGCAAAAGAGCAAGGGATAATTTTCTTAGAATGAATTGAGGCAGTCCAAAAAAATCTCAACATAGCATTTCTAATCATTTTCACCAGCTTAATGGGAAGAATATACACACTAGAACAATACACCATCATAGATGAAATAATAGATTTGATAAGCACAAGTCTTCCAGCTTGTGAAAGAAATCTATTAGCCCAACAGCTCATCAAGCTACAAATTTTAGAGTACAGAGGCAGGCAGTTAAAAGTTGTAATTCTTGAGGAGCATAGAGGAAGCCCAGGTAATTCATGTTATTATCCATAGTTTGCAATCCTTTTAAGGCAATTAAATGATTAGCTGCTTCAACAGTAATTCCTGATTTGGGAATTTGTGATTTATTTGCATTCAGCTTCAGACCGGTCATAAAGTAGAATTAGTCAAGCGTTGCTATTATATTCTCAAGGGAGCTCTGATCAGGCTTGGTAAATATCTGTTAGTCCTTGAGATGATGTCTTTGATGACTACAACCTTTATTATGTTAAAACTTCTTGAAAGCACTTACATCTTTATTCGAAATTTATTCGTGGAATGGAATCCACTTCGAGCCTGTTAAAGGGATGGAACCCTAGTGGGCTGGAACCTACGACAATATCTAGTGGAACATATAGTGGTCCTATTTTGATATCCACTAATTTTATAAAAATGTTTTTCAAAAATATATCTCTTGTTTTTAAAACTGTTTTCAAAACTTTCTTTTCAAAAAGTCATCTCTCTTGTTTGAAATATTTTAGCCTCAAAACTATTTTTATCATTTTTAATATTTCAAAATTGTCCTTGTTTTTAAACCATCTCTTGTTTTAAATATTTAGCTTTAAAATATTTATATACTCAGATTTTAAATCACTTTATAGATTAAGATTATATATATTAAAAATTATTTTCTAAACTCTTTTATATGTTTAAACTATATTCAAATATATTTACAAAGTTCAGAAATTGTTTTGACAAATTATAGAAACCAATTTTAATAAAAAAATCAAAACATCAATTTTGCCTTGAGCATGTCGACATACCTCAACCCCCCATGTCGACATGGTGTCCGTTATTTTCAAATTTCAATTTTCAAAAGAAGTGTCTATTCGTCGTATCCTTTCACGAATAGATATGGCTGTTGCTCTACTATAAATACCAGTAAGTTCTAAACGAATTTTTACCAGATTTCATTTTATTTTCTCTCCTTTTCATCTTCCACATTTATTCTATAGAATTCTAAACTATACTCTGCCAAAATACCAAGTGAATCAAACTTGATTATCTCTTGTTTGATTCTCTGCCACTCTCTCCATAAGATCTCAGTGCTGTTCAGAGTTATAGAATCTTTTGTAAATCAAAATATTGAGTAAAAGGTGCGGTTGAGCCTTTAAATCAATTGGGTGTGATTGTAGCCTCGGAAATTAATTAGGTGATCTTGTAGCCTGGTTAAATCAAGAGGGTTTTCCTGAACTCGAATACAGGAGGGTGTACCTCGTAACCTTGAAACCGAGGGTGTAATCTGGGAGATTATTTTGAAAAGAAATCTGTACGATTGTACGGGACTGTATGTAGGGTAACTCCGAACCAGTATAAAATCCTGGTGTGTTCTTTCCTTTACTGCTTTTATTTAGTATTTGCATCTGTGTCTGATTCTGTGATTATATCTATGTTTTTGAATTACATTTGTTGGTGTTTAAATTGAACAAAATTCAAAAAGATTTTAAAAAATACATAAAACACTATTCACCACCTCTAGTGTTATTCCAGCCTTAAGATCCGTAATCCGCATTTCTCACATTTGGTATCAGAGCAAGGTTTTCAAAGTTTTCATAATCGGAATTTTGAAAAGTTTTAAAAATGGCTACCAACACTGGTTCTGTTAACACTATCACTAGTTCATTTGTAGAGGGACAGTCTACTGCCAGACCACCACTTTTTAATGGCAGTAACTATGCATATTGGGCATGTAGAATGAAAATATATTTAAAGTCAATAGGATTAGACACTTAGAATATCACACAAACTGAATATTCTGAACCCACAACTAGTTTTGCACAGTGGACTGCTGAGCAAAAGAATATTGCACAAAATAATTCAAAAACCATGAATATTTTATTTTGTTCACTTGATAGGAATGAATTCAATAGAGTATCTGTTTGTAAGTCTGCATATGATATCTGGAAAACTTTGCAAGTTACTCATAAAGGAACAAGCAAAGTCAAAAAGACCAAAATATCCATACTCACAAATCGGTTTCAATTATTCAAAATGAATTCTAATAGTACATTTCAGATATGTATAGTAGATTTCAGGAGATTGTGCATTCTCTAATATCATTGGGAAAAAGTTTTCCGAAGAAGATCAAGTTAGAAAAATTCTAAATTCTCTTACTCCAGAATGGGATCAGAAAACTCTTGCAATCGAAGAAGCAAATGATATCAGTACTTTAAAGATTGAAGAATTGATTGGAAATCTAATGTCGTTCGAAGTACAAATGCAAGGGAGAAGAGATAGCAAGGCATTCGAAAAGAAGTCAATTGCGTTCAATACACTAACAGATGGATCAGACTCGGGAAGTGATGATGAAGAAATAGCTTTCATGACAAAGAATTTTTGAAAGTTTCTGAAATACAGAAAGATGAACAACTTCAAAAAGAATGATCACAGGAATTTTGGAAATCATAATGAAGTACCAACCACGTCAAATGTTTCAACTGTGATGAACCAGGCCATCTCAAAAGAGACTGTCCGCATCTTGATAAGCAAAAGTTTCCTGCAAGCAATGATTATACAAAGAAAAGGAAAAGAGCGTATACTGCTACACTAGACAATTCAGAATCAGATTCATCCTCAAGCGATGATGATTAGAAGAGGGAAAATTCAAATATGTGCTTTACGGCTATTCGTGATTTCGATGATCTCGGAGATACAAATCTAGAAAAAGGTACACGTTTATAATATATTGGTTGAAATTGTTTGCTTAAGATTGTTTGATTGTTTTTGAAATTATGTGTTGTTTGAATTTTAATTTTTTTATTATGTTTATTTTTATTTTTATTATTATAATATATTTTTATTAAAAAGAATACTATTATATTTTATATTACTCCAGAAAATATATAGACATTACAAGTAATATATGTATATAGATATTAAAGTATATAGAAAAATATAAGTCACATAAATTCTCTGACCCATGTCGACATCCCTGTCAGAAATTTGAAATTCAAATTGAATTCAAATCTTTGAATTTCCCTTCACCTTTTCACCAAACCCAATGTTCTGGAAAGGTACCTCATGACCAGAGAACATGTCTATTGAATATCTATTTATTTTCATTATCTTATCATACCTTTTCACTTTCATTTTAAAATTCAAACTCTCTTTCACTCTTTCAAACTTTCTACTCTCTTCAAAAATGGCTTCTTCAAGCACTCCATCCACAATGAGGCTGTCTAAAACCATTAAAGAGTATCTCTATAATGATCCGGAAGCAATCAAGTCTTATATAAGCTATGCTAATTTCAGAAAAGTTCATACGGGAAAGTTTGCTATCTTTAGTGATTTCTCTACATATGAAATCAATACTCTTCTTGAAGAGAATCATATTCTTAGTCTTTTTGACAATTCTCAAAATGATTTTGTTTGTTACCCATATCTTGTTAAAATGTTTTATGCAAATTTGATCGCAGTTTTTATGAAGGAAATGAAGATGAAATTTGGAGTAGTGTTAAAGGCCCTAAAATTGTTTCAAATTGTGGTATTTTGGGGAACATTCTCAATTGCAAGAATTCGGGAATAAAAATTTCTACTTTTAATATTGATGAACATGAATGTGAGACATTTCATCACATTTTCAAAGGAGATGACAACTTTGAATTTAAAAATCGCAACTTTCATCTGAAAGCACGTATTGTCAATCTTCTTTTGCAACTTACTATCACTCCTAGATCAGAAAATTTCAATAACCTGACTTTAAAAGTTTGTAAAGCTCTTTTTGCTATCTTTGGTCATTATGACATTAATTGGGCACAAGTGATTATGGATGAACTTCGTCCTAAGAATATGGAAATGGGTGAGAATACCTTGTATCATGGAATCTATCTCACTCGGATTTTTAATTATTTTGGCGTTGATTACAAAAGGAAAGAATTTGTTTCAAGAAAAGTGTTTAATCAAGCCAACATTTCTCTCATGAAAATTCCTTTCATATTTCAATAATATGAATCTCTTGCCGAAAATGATGAAAGATTGGAACATGAAGATATGGAGGAAGAAGATGAAAAAGAAGAAGAAGAATAAGGGGAGGAAATGGAAATTGAAGAAGGTAATGAAGAAACCTCCTTGGAAAGTATTGAATATCCTACCAATACTAACAATCCTTCCAATAAAACTCTCCTCAAAAATCAAAAGATTATAGTGAAAAATCAATGGATTCTCAGAAGATCCGTTAGTAAGAAATTGGATAAAATGTCCACTAATATGAACAAATTCTTTGCTAAAGTTGGTCGGAAACTTGGCTTATCATCATCCTCCTCATCCTCTAGCACATTATAAGAACTAGGTTGTGATGTATTAGTTTGTTTTGTGTAAGCTTGTATTGTTTTATTATGTAGTATCTTATGTATCATCTCATCTATTTATAAAAATCATCTATCTTATGTTTTCCTATCTTATCGTGTCTCTGCAATAAATGTTAGTATAGTATATAAGTTTATATATATATACATACTTATTCACAAAATAAATAAGACACATAAACCAACAGACCCATGTCGACATGCCTCTACCCCCTATGTCGACATATAACTGTCAGATTAGGTTATTTTTTAAAAAATTTGAAATTTAAATAACTAACTCGTGTCTATTCATTTTAAATGAATTTCTGCTTATTTAAACACATGTTTCTTCCAGAAATTTGTAATCTTTTCATTTCTACTCATCTCTATTTGCATCTCTTCACAACTTATCAAAAATGGCTTCCTCTTCTCAAACTCTAAGTGATAATCTTGAAGAAACTCTCAATTCATTCAAGAATATACTTACTTTTATTCTTCGCAATCAAAGGCACTTAGAACTAAGTCAAATGCAGATGATAAAAGAACAAGAGAAGCATTTCGATGCCCTCCATTGGATGATTTCTGCCCTCAACAAAGATGATCTCGATGCAAATCCTGTAGGAACTTTGATTCAAGATAATGAAGATTGGGAAGTTATTAAAAAGGATCTTATCTTTGGAGAAGAAGGATGGGTTGAAGTTCCTAGAAATATTTGATCTCCTTATGGTTTGAATTGCTTGTTTTTGAATTGTATGATTTGATTTGATTTGATTTGATTTGCTTTGATTTGATTAGAATTGATTTGGTTTGAATGGATTGTATAACGTTATATTAAACATAGTATATATTTATTGGGTTTAAACTTTCATATTTGTCATTAACTCATGTTATTATATATATATATACACACTCCATCATAATTTTTCATAGGTACTCCAGTATAAGACTAAGAGGGAGTTATATAAGTTTAGAATTAGTTTTTGTTGATGACAAAGGGGGAAAAGTATAAAATAGAGTAGTTAGGCTTAGATTAAGGGGGAGTTATTAGTTTTAAGGGGAGTTATAGTGAAGGTGAAGTATATTTTATAAACATAGGTTGTCATCATCAAAAGGGGGGAGATTGTTAGTCCTTGAGATGATGGTTTTGATGACAACAACCTTAGGACTTGTTATAAAATATAAATACTAACGTTATGGTTTAGATATATATATATATATGTGTGTGTGTGTGTGTGTATGTAGAATATAAACATGCAGGTACCAAGAATGAAGACTGTACAATATAGAGATACAAGACTGATGAATTTAAAGATCGAAGATATCAAGATTGAAGACTCATGAGTATCAAGAAATCTAGTTATCAAGAGTTCAAGATTTCAATCAGTACAAGATAATGTAGTTAGTCTAGAATTATGTTAAAACTTCTTGAAAGCACTTACATCTTTATTCGAAATTTATTCATGGAATGGAATCCACTTCGAGCCTGTTAAAGGGATGGAACCCTAGTGGGATGGAACCCACAACAATATCTAGTGGAACATATAGTGGTCCTATTTTGATATCCACTAATTTTATAAAAATGTTTTTAAAAAATATATCTCTTGTTTTTAAAAATGTTTTCAAAACTTTCTTTTCAAAAAGTCATCTCTCTTGTTTGAAATATTTTAGCCTCAAAACTATTTTTATCATTTTTAATATTTCAAAATTGTCCTTGTTTTTAAACCATCTCTTGTTTTAAATATTTAGCTTTAAAATATTTATATACTCAGATTTTAAATCACTTTATAGATTAAGATTATATATATTAAAAATTATTTTCTAAACTCTTTTATATGTTTAAACTATATTCAAATATATTTACAAAGTTTAGAAATTGTTTTGATAAATTACAGAAACCAATTTTAATAAGAAAATCAAAACATCAATTTTTTCCTTGAGAGTTTCGACATACTTCAACCCCCCATGTCGACATGGTGTCCGTTATTTTCAAATTTCAATTTTCAAAAGAAGTGTCTATTCGTCGTATCCTTTCACGAATAGATATGGTTGTTGCTCTTCTATAAAATAAGTAAGTTCTAAACGAATTTTTACCAGATTTCATTTTATTTTCTCTCCTCTTCATCTTCCACATTTATTCTATAGAATCTTAAACTATACTCTGCCAAAATACCAAGTGAATCACACTTGATTATCTCTTGTTTGATTCTCTGCCACTCTCTCCATAAGATCTCAGTGCTGTTCAGAGTTATAGAATCTTTTGTAAATCAAAATATTGAGTAAAAGGTGCGGTTGAGCCTTTAAATCAATTGGGTGTGATTGTAGCCTCGGAAATTAATTAGGTGATCTTGTAGCCTGGTTAAATCAAGAGGGTTTTCCTGAACTCGAATACAGGAGGGGGTACCTCGTAGCCTTGAAACCGAGGGTGTAATCTGGGAGATTATTTTGAAAAGAAATCCGTACGATTGTACGGGACTGTATGTAGGGTAACTCCGAACCAGTATAAAATCCTGGTGTGTTCTTTCCTTTACTGCTTTTATTTAGTATTTGCATCTGTGTCTGATTCTGTGATTATATCTATGTTTTTGAATTGCATTTGTTGGTGTTTAAATTGAACAAAATTCAAAAAGATTTAAAAAAATACATAAAACACTATTTACCCCCCCCTCTAGTGTTATTCCAGCCTTAAGATCCGTAATCCGCATTTCTCACAATATCATGATATCATCAGCAAAAAGGAGGGATGAAATATGAGGGGATTTACATTTTGAATGAAACAATATTTCCTTTTGTACATACCTCTTTGTCAACATGGTGGTTAAAACTTACATAACAAGTATAAATATATATGATGAGATAGGATCACCCTACCTGATCCCCTGTTTACTTTTGAAAAAACCAGATGTGAAGCCTTTGTATTTTATTGAGAAGGTGGGGGTTGAGATACAGCTATATACCCAAGCCATAAAAACTTTAGGAAATCTCATCAGTGCCATAATTCTCATAATTGAAGACCAGTGAATACTATCATATGCCTTCTTTAAGTCCAGTTTTAACATGGCATTTTGGGTAGCCTGAGCACGACCGTACCCTTTTAATAATTCATGGGAAATCATTATGTTGTCAAGGATATTTCTTTTAGGAAGAATGGCAGACTGGTTCCTGGATATTAGTCTGCTAAAAACTACCAAAAGTATAGAAGCTAAGATTTTTGATATACACTTATACATAACATTACAATAAGAAATTAGCCTAAAGGATGAAATAGAAGAGGAGTGCTAGGCTTTAGGAATTAGAACCAGATTAGTTACATTCACTTCCTTTAGCACTTTGTATTTTCCAAAAAAATTATGAAATGCTTTTAAAAAATCTTTCTTGATTATTTCCCAACTGTGGATAAAGAATTGTACATTGAAACCGTCCGGACCTCCACTTGATTGCCTATTCATGGAAAAAAGAGTTTCTTTAATTTCCTAATCTGTTACCTTAATGACAAGATTGTCAGCTTCTTTAGGCTGCACTTCTTGTAATTGCAAGTGAGATAGCTCATCAATTTGTGGGATGAAATCATCATAGTTTCCAAACATATTTTTATAGTAGCTAAGAAGAGCCTTGTCAACTTCAGAAGGGTTAGAATGCAAGACCACAAACTCATCATAAATGGTAGAGATATGCTCCTTTGCATGTTTGACCTTAATGGCAGCATGGAAATATGCAGTATTGTTGTCCCTTTCAGTAACCCATTTTGCCTCAGTTGTTGCCTCTTCATATTCCCCTCAGTTCTCAAAGCTTCATTGAGCTCCTCAAAAAAAAATTCTCCCAGATTCAGCAGCTGCTACATCAGTAGGATTTAACATCATTAAATCTTGAGCTTCTTTGAGTTTTTCCTTAGTAATGTTGATTTCAAGGTCCCATCATCGTACTTGTTCCTAGCCCAATCTCTTAAAGCAAATTTAGTTGCTCTTAATTTCCTGCAAAAAATAAACATAGGGTTTCCATAAAAAAATTTATACCATGCATTATTTAATATACTAGTATACTCAGGTTCAAGGACCCAATTATTATAAAATTTAAAGCTTTTTTCTTCTTTTAACAACTTCTGACCCGAGGAGAAAATTATAGGAGAGTGATCAGATAAGACTGGCTGGGGAATAAAGGATGACATTGTTGGCCATGAGGATAAAGCTTGGAGGTTAACAAAAGAGTGGTCTATGTTGGTAAGGGTTCTGACTCTAGTTCTACTCCTGTTGTTCCAAGAGAACTTAGCACCAGAAGTGGGAATAGGATGCAAACTAGAGTCATCAATAGCTTTATTGAGAGGAAAAATGTCCTCTGGGAGAAGGGGGGTACCACCAAGTTTGTCATGTAAGGCAAGATAGTAGTTGAAATCCACAAAGACAAGCCAGAGATGGGAATTTTTCCTGAAGGCAGGAAGTAGATCAAGAAGAGGTTGCCTTGAGTTCAAAGAATTGTGAGCATAAATAATAGAAAGGTAGAAGGGGAATCATTCAGCTTGGCTTGGAAGTGCATAACTTGATTAGTACATAAGACAGTGGAGAGAGACAAAGCATATGGGTCATGAATTACCATGATACGACCATAAGAAGCTTGGTTCAGATTATGGAGGAGGGTCCAAGTAGGATTAATGTGCCTTGCAGCTTTAATAGTTAGGGTTTCATTCAGTTTTATTTCCAGTATAGCAAATAGTGAAATTTTGTGATGGTTGATGAGATACTTAACTTGATCTAACTTAGTTAGGGAATGTGCTCCTCTTATATTCCATATTGCATAGGACTGCGTCATTTGGCATACTTCAATGATTGGTGAACTACATTTTTCATGCTCCTTGTTGAAGGAGAACCCCTCAGGCCAGAGGCTTGGTCAACATTGTCGTATATTTTTAGTTTAGACCTTTATCTCTTTTCTTGTCTGCTGTAGAAATAGAAGGAGTGATTCTTGGAGCTGGTGGAGGGGTGATCCATCCAGGCATGGTGTCAGTGTAGGTGTAATAAGGTGCAGAGGGGTTTGGAAGGCTGCTGGTGGTGTTGCCTTTTTGCATAGTCATGCACAAATTAAATACTTCATTTTCTAGAGTTTCTCTGATATGAGTGTCTGCTTGATGTGAATTTGATGCTGTGCTTCCAGTTTTTAACAACTTTGCCAAAGTTTCACTTGGTGGTTGAGAATATCCTCCGCTGATACCGGCATTTTCTTGTATATCAGTGTCTGTGTGCACGTGAGTGTCCTCCTTAATCGTGCTTTGGGACTTACTTCGAGTAATATTCAGGTCAGCTTGTGGTACACTGGATGTTTTTGGAGATTCACTCCTGAAATTGTCATTTGCTTGGTCTTCAATATCAGTGAGCACAAAATGGGTTGTGGGCACATGATCAACATTATCCATTAACTCAATCTGCTTATTACTTAAGATTTCTCCCTCCTCACCCTGCTCTTCATTATCACTGATTACATAGCATGCTTCAGGCCTATTTTCCTTCATCAACACATTAAATCTATTGCTAGTACTAATGATTTCTTCATTTATTTTTGGTGAGTTACCTTTTACATCAGAGAAAGAATGAGTTTCAGGTTGCTTTATACCCTTGGCATCATCTGATGTTATTTTTGCTCTAATTTTATCCTTTTCATTTTGCATATTTCTTTCCTTATCTCTTTTCATTTTTGATCCTCTATGATCAACCTTTCTCCACTCCTGCTTTTTTTACCGACCTTTATAAGTATTTCATTCTCAACATTATTCACTCTGCATTCCTTACTTAATTCTTCTACTATTCTTCCCTTCTCTTCATAATTCAATTTCATTTTCATACACTTGTCAGTCATATGGCCAAATTCATTACAACATATACATATTTCTAGCTTCCATAGGTAATTAACTTTGACAATCTGCTCTGATCCATCAAGTAGCCTCACTGCAAATTCATCCAACAACTCAACTGATGGTGAAATTTCTACCATACATTTGGCATACCCAATTCTTTCCATTCTTTCAGTTTGCTCATCCATACACATGAACTTACCCACTCTTGATGCGAGCCAATTAATGCCCAAGTGAGACCATGAATATAATGGGATATTAGAGAGCTTAATCCACACTGGTACTGTTCTAATCGTATTGCAGCTATTACCCACATTTGGATCCCATTGCTTAACTATGAATAATTTGTTCCTCGTGATTATTGGATCAGAAGCAATAATTTTCCTTCTATCTTCCTCATAAGATAGATTGAAAAGGAACAAAAATCCATCCGATTTGACTTTAATAGAAACCTTTATTTTCCATACTCTTTTAAGACGAGCTATAACAGTTAGATATGAAAGCGGTTTATCAAGAAAAAAGCCTACCAAGTAGTCGCCCCAAACTTCATTGCCTGCTTTAATAACATTCTCTGGTGGAACCAAGACTTCTCCATCAAAGACCAAAGGCACTTGAATAGGACAGTACTGCCCTGCATTATGAGGTTTTGCTTTGAAAAGGGAATTCCATTGGGAAGAGGGAGCTGAATGAGAAGAAGAACAAATTAGACTTTGAGAGGAGACGTTTGAAGAATGGTCTAGAGGAGGAGGTGGAGGGGAAGAGGTACCAGAAAGCGAAGGAGGGGTTAGGTCAGGCGGGTCAGGGTTGGGAGGTACAAGAGGGGACAGGGGATGAACAGTTGACGGGATGTTTGAAAGTAAGGGAGGAGGTCTGGAGGGAACAGAGGCCATTAAAAAAAGAAAAAGCTACGTGAAAGAGTGCTTTTGTAAATGATTTATTATCACTACATAACTAATTAAAATGAATTATTATCATTTAAAAACAATTATTTTAATAATTATAATAATCATTAAATCTCAATTTAAATTCATGAATCAATTATTAAATATGATGTCATTATTGATGATGTCATAAATACATTTTATTTCCCAAAAATAAAATAAAAGTTTATTTCATATTCTTATTTAAATGGATAAATAAGCTTATGTATCTAGTCATGTGCACGACTTATGGAGATTATAGATATGTTTATTGATAAAACGATTTTCGTCTATTTTATTGATATTCCTTCAAAGTTTATATTCTTGTAAATACTTATTCAAAATAAGATTACCATCAATAATGTTCGAAACATCATAATCTATGTTTTTATAAAAAGTTTATATTTGGGTATTTAAAAATAAATATAATTTATCAAATTGATAAATTTGCGCGTCGTTACAAAAACCTTGCAGCCATATTGATTACATGGGTATGGACTACTCCTTCGATAAACACTACCATGATATAAGGGAGCTGTACTTTATGTTTCACTGTTGAGTAATAATTTATTCCCAATAATAGAACCTAGGAATTTGTAGAGTACTCTTTAATGAAGTATGTGATTCCCCTAGGTAACTCTTATAATACTTGATTAACCCAAAGGTCTCAATACTTATTCATTTGAGGTGAGTATTCAGACTCTGATGATGGGATTTGTAAATTTGGATAAATAGTGATTTATACGTCCTTATATTTCTAGGAATTTTCCTAAAACAAGAGGTCATATTGATATTCTATGAATTCCATTAGATTATAGCCCAGGTTTTTGCATTTCGATGGTAGGATTTTTATCATTCTGTAGAAATCCGTTCAACAAAGAGATTCGTTGCTACTTAATAGGAAATCTAAACCCTATACTTGCAAACTGAAAATCTCTAAAATAGGTGATTATAGTAACATTTTATCCTGAGAATCTATTAATAACTATGAAGGGAAAATACTCCAGTAATAGGAGTTTTATAGCTCAAACGATAATAATAAGCAAACCAGAAGTCCACATGTTAAAGAAATCCATCACCATATAAAAGAGAGCCCTTACTCAAGTTCTTTAAGAATCTGTCTAATATAGGAAATCATAATAATATCACATCTTGAGAATTTCTTCAACCATGAATAATAAAGAAATACTTCACTAAAGAGAGCTCTTGGTTTATATAATAATAACAAGAAGTCCAAAATAACTTTTGCTGAAGTAGGAGACTAAAATAACATTTTCTAATTCTGTGAGTTATGATTAATATGAAGACAAATTTTTAATATCGGGAGCTCTTTCATTTAGTTAATAATATCAAGAAAACCAAAAGTCCGGATGGCATAGAAATCCATTCAGATAATATAGAAATCCATCTTCTTATAGAAAAGAGTCCCTACTCAAGCTTTATAGGAATTCGTCTGGTGTTGGAGATAATAATTTCTTATGAAAGAGTGTTCGAATCTAAGCTTCAACTCAACTAACATATAGCCTTTACCTTTCGTTCTTCAATGAATTTCACTTGAAAGAAAAGAGTGTGAATCAATGCTCAAAACTAATAGATGGAGATTCTCTAGCTTCATTATTCAACTCAAAAATTTAGAGAACAATATCCAAAGCTCCATTGTTTGCAATAATAAAAAATTCAGAATTTAACAGCTTTACATCCTTGCCTCTTCTTGTAAAGTAACTTGTATTTCTGATCAGTAAATCACAAATTTTAATATAAACACTCAATATATGTTCTTAGCTTACAATACAAGTAGGATTTCAATTTATGAGTAGGCACTCACCAGGTACATCTACGATGGATGTGGGTAGTTTATAACTTCATAATTTCCTTATCGCAATCTCACCTTTTGTCGAAGTCATTTTATAGCGATATCTTTTACGTTGTTTCTTGAAGCGATTAATTGGTTTTATCATTCATCTATTTATTAAAATTCATTTGTCTTCCTTGTTATACTGTATGTTTCAAATTATATTTGATTATTTCGAATTTATGAAATGTTCAAATTTTGAATTTCAAAATTGGTCGTTATTTGATTTTTCGAACTTCAACTTGCAATTCCTCTCACATATTGATAGTTATGAGTGAATGGTTTTCTCCTTTACTCATATTTCTCTAAGATCTTTTCAACGACACTAATTTCATCGAATTCCACCCTTATTTGTATTTTCATGAATAGATATGGCCGATTATAGCCATTAATTTATCAACTTTGATATATGGTTCTGTTCTCCAAACCGATCGTTCATGCTTGTAGGTATTAATGAGTGCTTCTCATCTATGGTGGCTGATCTCCTATTATTACCACCACTTAATTGGAATTTTTTGAAAAAGTGAAAAACTCCTCTGTGTTTTTATTTTTAAGGCGTTTCCGGTGATCTAAAAATCAAGGTGCCACTTGTCTCTAATAGAGGATGGTCTAGGCTATTTTTTGGTGGTGGACTTTAATTTTTTAGCACAATGATGATGGAGGATTTGAGCTCCAAACTGGACGTCATTTTTAGGTAAAAACGCTTATATATTCGCATTTTTCATGGTGGTCGTGGTTGATTTAGGGCAGGTGGCCCTTAGGGCTTTGTTTTGTGAGGAGTTGTTATTTACGTTAGTAATTTTCCTAGGCTCAAACCTTCAAGAGATTGGTGGCAATTGAAATGGCCGGAGTAGTCATTGTACATGAACTTTGCATTTGTACATAAACAAGTTATTCAAGGCATTTTAAGCCATTGCTACTTGCAAAATCAATGCACGATGATCAATCAAGGTGCAAGAAGCTTTCATGAGTAATGGGCAATTCCATCGTAATCAATCACGATGATCAATCATGAAGATCAATCATGATGCTAGCCTTTGTGTCGAAAATCTTTGGCTTGAAAGTTGTTGTTGTGATTGGTAGATGATCTAGGACATCGTGGATAGCCGGAATCAATGAAGGTCATCAAGAGCCTTCGTGTATCATTGTGTATCACTGTGTATCATCGTGATCATCTTGTAGTGATTCATGTATCACTATATATCATTGTGTATCATAGTGTATTGATTCGTGTATCACTGTGTATCATCGTATATTGTTGAACTAAGGTCATCGTGACACGATGAATTAGAGTGGTCATGAATTAAGATCTAAGCTGTCGTGATGAATGTGGGAGGAAAGCCATCATGACTTGATGAATTATAGTGGTAATGTGTTGAGATCCAAGGTATCGTGATGAGAGCCATCGTGGCTTGATGAATTATAGTGGTCATGTGTTGTGATCCAAGCTATTGTAATGAATGTGGGAGGAATGCCATATTTCACCTGCAAGTATTAGACCAAAATAGTTAATTTTAAAACATTACAATTTTAAAACTTTTAATATTCATATCTTCTTCAATAATATCCTAATTCAAAAAATTCTTCATCCAATACGTTTAAAAAAATGTGGATTATATTTCAAATTTATATCAAATTTTTTAAAAATTTTCAAAATTAAGGGAACTTCAATCATTTTTTGTGAAATTAAAGGGATCTGAGTTTCGCTCTTAATGAAAAGCACTAGAATGTTAAACCAATTTTTAGCTTAATATTGAAATATTTTGAAATAAATAAAATTCAAATAGAATTCTACATATATCCATAATAAAAATAATATAGATAAAAAATTTCCAAAGTTCATATTATTCTTTTCTCATATGCAAATGATATAAAACTTACGTACATATGCAATATTCTTTGTTTACTGCCCGATATTCAAAAAATACAACTCATCCCTTTTGTTCTTGTTCAAAAATCAAGGATAGGATCAATATGAAAATTCTTATTTTTAAAGGTCATTATGTTTAAAAATTTAATTCATCTTGTTCTTCATCAGTTATTAAAAGAGGTCTCAAGCCCTAAAGTACTTTATCAGGTAGGCAACATTTATTGTTTTCAAGTGCTTGAATCTGTAATGAAAGCTCATTCTTTTAGTGTTCCAATGTCTTGACTTCCAATCTAAGTTTTGAGAATGTTCCAATGAAATTTTTGTTCCAACAATCCTTTATTTTCTGACCATACTCCAACTTGAAGGATCTACTTAATCTTGCGAGTTCACCAGACTCACCTTCTAGAGTTGGATCAGTTATGTCGTGTCCACGCGCTAAACAACCTCTAGATGAAGAAGAGAAATGTGAGTTCCTTCTTAAGAGACTTGGTTGGACTTGGAGTAGGCAACCCTTTTTGCCCTAGTTAATATAAGCTCATATCACTGACACTCATTCTTGGACTTCATTAAATCTATTTCCAAATCGAAAAAACATCGATTCAGCTGAGCGATTTTCTCATAATATTCTTGTTGTTGTTGAGGGTCGGAACATGAGTCGAGCCTTGTAACTAAATTCAAACTCTCATCGTGCTTAGAAGAAATATTCTTTTTAATATGTTTAGCCATCTCCTAAGAAATATTTAAGATAGATTTCACGTAAATATACTTCCCGTACTATTTGTAAGCCTCAATGTTATCAATAGAGGATGAACAAAAAGAGATTGGGTTGGGCGATCTTCCAAGACTGCTACTCATTTGGATTGGATATTCTCAAGGCGTCGATAAAGATTAGGATCATTAATAAATAAAGACAATTCTTCATCCTAAATCAGAAAATAAACAGCGATTAATTTTCAGTAAAAGAAGGAAAAAATAACAATATTTTTTTTATTAATAATTGGGAAACAACCAAGACTATTACATTCATAGAAAATAATAACCATGGAGATTACATTATTGCTAATTCTCATAAAAAGAAATGACATCTCAAATCTTCCTGAACGAGGAAGTTGAAATATAAAATGTGGTACTAAAAGGTGCTTCAACACCGGGAGGAGAGTTAACCCGGGGGAATGTAATACCCCAAGATTTTGAGGAAAATTCTTTTAATAAATGATTAAAATTCTGGGGGAAAATCAGAATTATTATATAGGTGGGATTTTCAGTGGTGCAAGGTTGTGTGCATGTGTGCACGTGCACACTAGTTATGGCACTAAGAGAAAATCCAGAATTCCTGGATAATAAAACAAGGAAGGAAAACATTTAGATAAAATGTTTTAAATAAAGAAAATATAGACTTAGACATGAGTATTAAAAATTCCTGAGGATGTGTGTGTATATATATATCTATATATATGCCTATGTATGACTTGTCTGAAAATTTAGACAGAAGAAAACATTGATTTATAATGAATAAGTGAAATTTTAAATAGGTGTAGAAATGCACATAAGTATGCACATGTTTTCTGCAAATAAATGGTTAAAATTAAATTAACACCCATGGTTGTATAAATGTATATATATCCAGATATTATGGAGCAGAAAATAAATAAAGGAAGCACTAAAACAGTAAGAACCAAAGTGCAAGAAAACAAATGTACATAGGCAGAAAAATAGAAAGTCACACCATTATCATGTTTGAGGTAAATATAATAAAAATACATAAAGTTATCACTTTCTGAAAAGAAAGGAAAATAGGCACAATTTGGTCTTGTTTTAAAATATTGGCCGGGACATTAAGGGTTAGGAGGGAAGGAATGTGCAATGCCAAATGCATGATTCTGGTCTGGGCTAAAATAGGGATTTTGCATCACTCAAAACCCTAGACAGAACCCTTATTTAAACCAAGAACCCAATCAGAAAACTGCTCTCCCACTAATTAATTAACCTAAGGAAGAAGAGGAAGATAAGGCTAAAGATTTGAAGGGTTTTCTGGTTTGAGTTTGTGTAAGCATTTAGGTGAGTATCCTCACTCATATACATGGCATTAAGACCTGGGATTAGGCAGCCAAGCTTTTATATGTTATATTTTGCATGTTTTGATTTACAAACTATGTTGGCTGCTGATGGTTTCATGAATGTTTGATGAGATATGATCTGCTATGCTGGATGTTTAACTTTGTTGTTCTATTTTTCATCTCTGTATATTATACCAAAACCTTAAGGAACATATATCAGAGTATTTGTAACTAGTTTGAATAATGGCTTAAAACAAAGAATGAAAAGATAAAGAAAACTATGAGCTGCATATACATTGGTATGGTGCTGAGGCTTGAAATAATTGGTTGAGGGTGCAATGGAGTTTTTCTCTATAAGTGCTGAGCCCTTAAACTAAACAGAAATTTACAAGCCTAAAAACTATGTTTAAACAAGATTGAAAGTCTGGCTAAATATAGTTGCTTGCAAAATCAAAATAAACTCAATAGAGCCATGTATTTATTCTTAGTTGCAAACATTCTGGTATATGCTTGAATAGGGGGTTTATATGCTAAATAATGTGAGATGGAATGACTGGGGTGTTATACCTCTAGAAAGTAACCTTTAACTTGCTTGCAATATTATGTCTGCAAGGTAACTAGTATGTTTCATGAGTACTGGTGGTATGTACACCTAGCTATCATTGATAGAATGAACATAAATACACTTAGTGATATAACTAAGGATTTTGTGCCAAGAAGGCTGCTGGAATGCTTGTCCTATTTGAAGTAGACAAGTTGGCACATGGCTTGTTTAAGTCCTGAGATCTTTGTGCCATAATGTTAATTAGTTCATGGCAATGTGTCCCTTTGATTCCTTATAGCAGATGAGGCCAGGAATTTATAAGAAAAAGAAAAGGCAACCTAGTAGTTCCAGACAAAAGTTGTTGTATTGCATATGTTTGCTCTTATGTATTGTACATGATAATACCTGTCAAGTATGCAAAGTATATTTATGCTGTATCCTTAGCTTAATATCATGGATATGTTAGAAATGCTCACACCAGATCATAGATCTGACCCTTATTGCTCATGGCACATGGGGGTGTCTCATTTATAATGAGGCAGCCACTAATGCTTTTGCAGGTTATGATGGAGCTAAGTAAGCAAGATTAAAAAGATATGGAATAGAGGATGCTAAGATAATTAGAAATAAAAGCTAAAATGTGTTAATTCATGCATGTATTCCCTGATTAATATGGCTATCTAAATGTATTAAGTAGGAAGAACTTGTAAGAGACATGTGCTATGTTGTTTCTGGTTATTTCTGATTTGGTATGTACTAAGGATATTGATGTTGAACTGATTTGAAAACCTATTTGCTAAAGTTGTTTTGATTTAGAGGTAAAACCTGGATTTTATAGCATAATCATTTTATGATGATTTCAGTTAATCCTGAGTTCTTTCAAAAAGAATATAGATATACAGAAAATAATATTGGGAAAACTAGAAAAGAATTAAACTGGTATATCTTCAATTTATGATATCGACATAAGTCCAGATGCAAGAAAAAGTGTTTATACTTTGAAGATGTATTTTTAAAGAGAAGTATGATTAGGAAGAATGATTTATCTGACCACAAAATGTCTGATTCACACAAATATATACACATGCTTTTGAAAAGGAAAGGTATCAATATTTTGTGTACAATCTGGGTTGTGAAAATGCAAACAAAAGAATGGCCAGAGTAACCACATGGTTAGGCCATAGGTCAGGCCTAATGTTTCACTTCAGATCAATGAAGCAAGGGAACATTAAGCTCAGTTTTCTGGCAAATGGACAAAGACACTGACATGTACATGTATATCTGTGTACATGTTGATATTAGGCAAAAATATAAATGTAAATTCTTAAAACAGTTGTAAGAATGGGTTTAAAAATAGTTATGCAAGAAGAATTGTTTTGTATGTTAGGTTATAGGCAAAAATCAAATATATATGTATAATTATAGGTAGGTATCAGATTTCAGCCATACAGGAGAAAATAAAAAGAAAAACAAAAATTGTGTTTGAACCGACCAGCATAGTACTCGAACTAGTGACCTTGTATGAATAAGTTAGGCGCATTTCCATTACACCTAGATGTTGCTTGTGTTCACTTAGGATCCACTTTCTTTTAACCTGAGTTTGATAATATTCAGACTTTAAGAAAATCATCTATATTATAAGCTTGCTTTCCACTGATTATTGTTTGATCATTTCTTAAGTTTAATAACAGCCTAAAGTACATATTCTCAGTAGACACTATAGTCAAAAATCAGGATACATTAAGTTTTAATTTAGAAAGGGAATTTATCACATTCATGCAAATTTAAAAAGGATTTCTACTTATTATCATGCTCTGATTCAAGTAGAATATAACATAGATATCTTCATATATGTATGTTAAAAATGATTTAGAATTAAAACAATATTTCTATATTGTGAAAGATCCTGGATATGTTTTTGTTTATTAGAGAAAGAAAAATGACCTTGGGGAATTTATTTGTAATAAATGATATATCTATATATCATCTCAAAAAAAAAAAATCACCAATAAAATTAGTGAGTAAATAGGAGGGTCATTTCATTTGGTATGAGAGCTATGTTTTAATTAACATAGCAAATGTTTGTATGCTTATGTTTATACTAGGTTTGTTTGTATATTTGACTGCTTATAAGTATTCCCTGAATGTATGTATGTGTGTACATGTGACATACACAATGATTAAATAGGAAAGATACAATCAATTTAAAATTAAAGCTAAGTGTTATAAACTAATAAGATGAAATACCTATACTTTTAGAAATATGGTAGGAAGAGGGTCTCATCATCAAGGAGGATCTAGCACACCACAAATGCTTGACATGCAGGAATTTGTGAGAGTTTTGAGAGATGGAATTGGGCACAGACCTGAGAACCCACATGAGGAGCTCTCCAAGTTAGTGAAGACTTATACCAACTTGGGAGGTAAGAGCTTTGAAGGAACTGAAAGTGTAATGGAGATTCAAGCATGGCTGAGGACATTAGAGAGGATCTTCACTGATATGCAACTAGATGACCAAAGGAAGAGGCAAGTGGCCTCAAGGCAATTAAAAGGTGCAGCTTTGAGTTGGTGGGAGGTGATCATAGCTGGCCGGAATGAAAATGATATTAATTGGAATCAATTTAAGGAGATGTTAGAGGCAAGGTTTGTTCCAGCCTCAGCAAAAACCACTTTACTTGAGGAGTTCATCAAACTTAGACAGGGGACTATGAATGTCACAGAATACACCCAGAAGTTTGAGGGATTGTCTACCTATGGGGCAATGTTAGTGGCTGATGAAGCATCCAAAAATGATAGATACATCAAGGGATTGAACCCAGGGCTTAGCAGGGCTATACTACCTTATGCTGACAGAACTTTTGATCAAGTGATAGATTTGGCTCTGAAGATTGAGCAGCATGACAAGGAAAGAGATAAGTTCAGGAACTTCAAAAACAATAGTAACAAGAAGAACAAAGGAAAGTACCACCCTTATGATAAGAAGAAAGGAGAGGCAGATGGTAAGAAGGCAGTAGATGCAAAGCCCAATGAAGCCAAAAGAAAAATAGTTTGCAACCATTGTGGGAAAGAAGGCCATATTAAGCCAAGATGCCCAGAGCTAAAAGAGGGAGCTTTCAAATGCTATCTATGTGGGAAGGAAGGGCATATGAAAAGAAATTGCCCAGAATACAAGCAACAAGGAAAAGTGGCAAACTTGGAAGGTAGGGGCAAGGCCATAATTGAGGCAAATGCTGAAAACCATGGTCAAGTGGAAGGTACACTATTTATTTGTACCATACCTTTAGCTGTAATATATGATACCGGGGCAACCCACTCACTCATTTCCCATGAAATAGTTAAAAGGTTGAAAATGAACTGCATTTTGGCTGAAGTACCTCTGTTAATACAAAGCCCTTTAGGAAGTTCTAGTGTATTAGATATGATCTGTGTGGATGTGAATTTGAACATAGGAGGAAACACATTTGTTTCCAATTTATATGTTCTAAACTTCCCAAATATAGGAGTTATATTAGGGGCAGATTGGCTAAGACAATTCAAAGCCATAATTGACCTAGATGCATCCACCATTTCACTACAAAATTCTAAAGGCCAAAGGGTTACAATTCTATGTGAACCTATCAAAGAAAACAGTCTAAATCATTTAATTGAATTAGAAAATAATCCCAAGGAAATAGCTATTAATGAAATCCCCATAGTTAAAGAATACTTGGATGTATTTGGGGAAGTAAAAGGTGTCTCACACCATAGACCTGTTGAATTCCAGATTAACCTTGTGCCTGGGGCTAGCCCAGTTATCAAAAAGCCTACAAGGATGGGGCCAAGTGAATTAAAAGAGCTAAAGAACCAGCTGGAAGAATTAGAAGCCAAGGGGTTTATAAGGCCAAGTAATTCATGCTGGGGTGCTCCTGTAGTATTTGTTAAAAAGCATGATGGTACTTTAAGAATGTGTATAGATTACAGAGAATTAAACAAAGTAACCATCAAAAACAAATACCCATTACCCAGGATAGATGATCTCTTTGATCAACTCAGTGGAGCTAAAGTGTTTTCTAGGCTAGACTTGGCATCTGGGTTTCATCAGATGAAGGTTGAGGAATCAAGTATTAAATATACAGCATTCAACACAAGATATGGTTTGTATGAGTTTCTGGTTATGCCATTTGGGCTAACAAATGCCCCTTCTTACTTTGTAGACCTAATGAATAGGATATTCAGAGATTACTTAGACAAGTTTGTTCTGATTTTTATAGATGATATTCTAATCTACTCTAAAACAATAGAGGAACATGAGAACCACTTACATTTGGTCTTATCTAGATTAAGAGAAAAAGATTTGAAAGCAAAGTTCTCTAAGTGTGTGTTCTGGCAAGAGGAAGTACACTTTCTTGGACATGTTGTCTCTGCTAGAGGAATTTCTGTAAACCCCAATAAGATAGTAGCAATCCAAGCATGGAAGAAGCCTAACAATGTTAGTGAAGTTAGGTCATTCATGGGGATGGCAGGATACTATAGGAGGTTCATACAAGGATTTTCTAAAATAGCAATGCCACTCACTAACCTGACTAGGAAGAACCAAAAGTTTATATGGACCGATAAGTGTGAACAAGCTTTCACCCAGATCAAGGAGGCTTTGGTAAAATCACCAGTGTTGAGAGTACCAGAAGGCAATGAGGGATTGGTTGTATATACAGATGCATGTGGATCAGGGCTAGGGGCTGTGTTGATGCAGCAAGATCAGGTTATAGCCTATGCATCTAGACAACTAAAACCCCATGAAACTAGATATGCAACTCATGATCTTGAGTTGGCAGCAGTAGTTTATGCCTTAAAGCTCTAGAGGCATTATTTATTGGGTGCAAAGTTCATTTTATACATTGATCACAAGGCCTTAAAATATCTCTTTTCACAAAAAGATTTAAATATGAGACAACACAGATGGGTTGAATTTCTTGCTGCTTATGACTTAGATATACTTTATACACCAGGCAAGGCTAATAAAGTGGCAGATGCATTGAGTAGGCAGCATGCAAAAATGGCCATGTTAATGATGGAGGAGTTTAGAGATTTGACCATGCTCACTGATTTGGAAATAGATGAGAACAGTGGGATAAGTATGGAGATAATTGAGGAAGAGAAGAGTAAAGGAAGGTTAAGTTTAATTACTTTACAATCAAATTTGGCCTTGAAGGTGGCAAAAATGCAAGAAGAAGATCAAGACTTAGCAGAAAAGAGGTCTCTCCTATTAAAGAAGGAAGAAGTAAAGGATTATCACATAGATGTAAAAGGATACTTAAGGTACAAGGGAAGGATATGTGTCCCAAACATCATAGAATTGAAAGAAGAAATCCTTAATGAGTACCATAGGAGCAAATATTCCATACATCCAGGCAGCACCAAAATGTACCAAAACTTAAAAAGGGATTATTGGTGGAAGGGAATGAAGTCTGATGTAGCCAGATATGTTGCTAAGTGCATGGTTTGTCAACAAATAAAAGCTGAGACCCAAAGACCTTCAGGGTTATTACAGCCACTTAGCATACCACAGTGGAAGTGGGAAGACATATCTATGGATTTCATAGATGGTCTTCCTAGATCCAAGAGGGGAAATACAAGTATTTGGGTGATTGTAGATAGGCTGACTAAAGTAGCCCACTTCATACCAGTGAAAGCAGACAGAAATGCACCTAGGTTAGCCCAAATTTTTATGAGAGAAGTGGTAAAACTGCATGGTGTTCCTAAAACTATAGTGAGTGATAGGGATACAATCTTCACTTCAAGATTCTGGAAGAGCTTCCAAGAAGCTATGGGGAGTGAATTGTGCCTAAGCACTGCTTATCACCCCCAATCAGATGGGCAAACAGAAGTGGTAAACAAGATTTTAGAGGATTTGCTTAGAGCATGTGTGTTAGACTTTGGAGGAAATTGGGAGGACCACCTCCATTTGGCTGAGTTCACATACAATAATAGCCACCAAAGTACAATTGGAATGGCACCCTTTGAAGCCCTATATGGGAAACCATGTCTATCACCTATGTGTTGGGCTGAGGCAGGAGAGAAAGCTATCCTAGGGCCAGAATATGTCAAAGACATCACAGAGAAAATAGGACTGGTGAGAAAGAGGATGGCAGTAGCTCAAGATAGGCAAAAGAAGTATGCTGATGCAAAGAGGAAGTCAGTGGAATTCAAAGTAGGTGATTATGTCTTCATTAAGGTTTCACCAATGAAGAAAGTCTTGAGATTTGGCAAGCAGGGGAAACTCAGACCCAGATATGTTGGACCATACAAGATTTTGGAAAGGATAGGCTCACTAGCCTATAAGCTGGAGCTTCCAGAGAAGATGAGTGCAATGCACAATGTGTTTCATGTGTCACAACTAAGGAGATGGGTACATGACAAGGAGGAAATCTTGGAAAAGCCTACTGAAGTTCAGATTAATCCAGATCTAATCTATGAAAAAGAGCCAGTGGGAATTGTGGCAAGGGAAGAAAAGAAATTAAGAAACAAGACATTGAAGCTTGTAAAAATTCAATGGAGTATAGATCCTAGTGATTGTACTTGGGAGCTAGAGGATAAAATCAGGATGGATTACCCTAGGCTCTTTGCAAATTTGAAAGGTAAATTCTTATATTACTAAGAAAGTTTGATATGTATGATAGACAGTGACTATTTGAATTGCCCATGCATATTTGAATAATTTTCCTAAGAAAGTAGGAGTACTCAAAGAATATGTTGAGAATTGTGAGGGCACAATTCCTAAAAGAAGGGGTGATTGTAATACCCCAAGATTTTGAGGAAAATTCTTTTAATAAATGATTAAAATTCTGGGGGAAAATCAGAATTATTATATAGGTGGGATTTTCAGTGGTGCAAGGTTGTGTGCATGTGTGCACGTGCACACTAGTTATGGCACTAAGAGAAAATCCAGAATTCCTGGATAATAAAACAAGGAAGGAAAACATTTAGATAAAATGTTTTAAATAAAGAAAATATAGACTTAGACATGAGTATTAAAAATTCCTGAGGATGTGTGTATATATATATATCTATATATATGCCTATGTATGACTTGTCTGAAAATTTAGACAGAAGAAAACATTGATTTATAATGAATAAGTGAAATTTTAAATAGGTGTAGAAATGCACATAAGTATGCACATGTTTTCTGCAAATAAATGGTTAAAATTAAATTAACACCCATGGTTGTATAAATGTATATATATCCAGATATTATGGAGCAGAAAATAAATAAAGGAAGCACTAAAACAGTAAGAACCAAAGTGCAAGAAAACAAATGTACATAGGCAGAAAAATAGAAAGTCACACCATTATCATGTTTGAGGTAAATATAATAAAAATACATAAAGTTATCACTTTCTGAAAAGAAAGGAAAATAGGCACAATTTGGTCTTGTTTTAAAATATTGGCCGGGACATTAAGGGTTAGGAGGGAAGGAATGTGCAATGCCAAATGCATGATTCTGGTCTGGGCTAAAATAGGGATTTTGCATCACTCAAAACCCTAGACAGAACCCTTATTTAAACCAAGAACCCAATCAGAAAACTGCTCTCCCACTAATTAATTAACCTAAGGAAGAAGAGGAAGATAAGGCTAAAGATTTGAAGGGTTTTCTGGTTTGAGTTTGTGTAAGCATTTAGGTGAGTATCCTCACTCATATACATGGCATTAAGACCTGGGATTAGGCAGCCAAGCTTTTATATGTTATATTTTGCATGTTTTGATTTACAAACTATGTTGGCTGCTGATGGTTTCATGAATGTTTGATGAGATATGATCTGCTATGCTGGATGTTTAACTTTGTTGTTCTATTTTTCATCTCTGTATATTATACC
The DNA here is from genome assembly GCA_030737815.1 of Allium fistulosum. Taxonomy (NCBI): domain Eukaryota; kingdom Viridiplantae; phylum Streptophyta; class Magnoliopsida; order Asparagales; family Amaryllidaceae; genus Allium; species Allium fistulosum. The sequence goes on along the minus strand of CM060906.1, from coordinate 295,528,339 downwards.
AAAACCTTAAGGAACATATATCAGAGTATTTGTAACTAGTTTGAATAATGGCTTAAAACAAAGAATGAAAAGATAAAGAAAACTATGAGCTGCATATACATTGGTATGGTGCTGAGGCTTGAAATAATTGGTTGAGGGTGCAATGGAGTTTTTCTCTATAAGTGCTGAGCCCTTAAACTAAACAGAAATTTACAAGCCTAAAAACTATGTTTAAACAAGATTGAAAGTCTGGCTAAATATAGTTGCTTGCAAAATCAAAATAAACTCAATAGAGCCATGTATTTATTCTTAGTTGCAAACATTCTGGTATATGCTTGAATAGGGGGTTTATATGCTAAATAATGTGAGATGGAATGACTGGGGTGTTATACCTCTAGAAAGTAACCTTTAACTTGCTTGCAATATTATGTCTGCAAGGTAACTAGTATGTTTCATGAGTACTGGTGGTATGTACACCTAGCTATCATTGATAGAATGAACATAAATACACTTAGTGATATAACTAAGGATTTTGTGCCAAGAAGGCTGCTGGAATGCTTGTCCTATTTGAAGTAGACAAGTTGGCACATGGCTTGTTTAAGTCCTGAGATCTTTGTGCCATAATGTTAATTAGTTCATGGCAATGTGTCCCTTTGATTCCTTATAGCAGATGAGGCCAGGAATTTATAAGAAAAAGAAAAGGCAACCTAGTAGTTCCAGACAAAAGTTGTTGTATTGCATATGTTTGCTCTTATGTATTGTACATGATAATACCTGTCAAGTATGCAAAGTATATTTATGCTGTATCCTTAGCTTAATATCATGGATATGTTAGAAATGCTCACACCAGATCATAGATCTGACCCTTATTGCTCATGGCACATGGGGGTGTCTCATTTATAATGAGGCAGCCACTAATGCTTTTGCAGGTTATGATGGAGCTAAGTAAGCAAGATTAAAAAGATATGGAATAGAGGATGCTAAGATAATTAGAAATAAAAGCTAAAATGTGTTAATTCATGCATGTATTCCCTGATTAATATGGCTATCTAAATGTATTAAGTAGGAAGAACTTGTAAGAGACATGTGCTATGTTGTTTCTGGTTATTTCTGATTTGGTATGTACTAAGGATATTGATGTTGAACTGATTTGAAAACCTATTTGCTAAAGTTGTTTTGATTTAGAGGTAAAACCTGGATTTTATAGCATAATAATTTTATGATGATTTCAGTTAATCCTGAGTTCTTTCAAAAAGAATATAGATATACAGAAAATAATATTGGGAAAACCAGAAAAGAATTAAACTGCTATATCTTCAATTTATGATATCGACATAAGTCCAGATGCAAGAAAAAGTGTTTATACTTTGAAGATGTATTTTTAAAGAGAAGTATGATTAGGAAGAATGATTTATCTGACCACAAAATGTCTGATTCACACAAATATATACACATGCTTTTGAAAAGGAAAGGTATCAATATTTTGTGTACAATCTGGGTTGTGAAAATGCAAACAAAAGAATGGCCAGAGTAACCACATGGTTAGGCCATAGGTCAGGCCTAATGTTTCACTTCAGATCAATGAAGCAAGGGAACATTGAGCTCAGTTTTCTGGCAAATGGACAAAGACACTGACATGTACATGTATATCTGTGTACATGTTGATATTAGGCAAAAATATAAATGTAAATTCTTAAAACAGTTGTAAGAATGGGTTTAAAAATAGTTATGCAAGAAGAATTGTTTTGTATGTTAGGTTATAGGCAAAAATCAAATATATATGTATAATTATAGGTAGGTATCAGATTTCAGCCATACAGGAGAAAATAAAAAGAAAAACAAAAATTGTGTTTGAACCGACCAACATAGTACTCGAACTAGTGACCTTGTATGAATAAGTTAGGCGCATTTCCATTACGCCTAGATGTTGCTTGTGTTCACTTAGGATCCACTTTCTTTTAACCTGAGTTTGATAATATTCAGACTTTAAGAAAATCATCTATATTATAAGCTTGCTTTCCACTGATTATTGTTTGATCATTTCTTAAGTTTAATAACAGCCTAAAGTACATATTCTCAGTAGACACTATAGTCAAAAATCAGGATACATTAAGTTTTAATTTAGAAAGGGAATTTATCACATTCATGCAAATTTAAAAAGGATTTCTACTTATTATCATGCTCTGATTCAAGTAGAATATAACATAGATATCTTCATATATGTATGTTAAAAATGATTTAGAATTAAAACAATATTTCTATATTGTGAAAGATCCTGGATATGTTTTTGTTTATTAGAGAAAGAAAAATGACCTTGGGGAATTTATTTGTAATAAATGATATATCTATATATCATCTCAAAAAAAAAATCACCAATAAAATTAGTGAGTAAATAGGAGGGTCATTTCAGGGAACCTACGGTAATCCTATTGTTTAAGGGAGGGGTAAGATCGCCACACAATAGTTTGGCTTAGTTAGTTTGGATTTCATAAAGGAATTGGTATTTGTGATACCCCAAGAAGCCGAAGTCTAAGTTTGGAAACTGGATATACATGTGATGAAGGTCACGAAGAAAGCAGAATTTTGATAAAAGAAATTTGCTAACCAAAGAATAATTTTCTTTAAAAAACCATTTCAACCTGACCAATATATTTAAGTTATCTCCTTATATGGGACATAAAGGATAAATGAGGTCAAACTCAGAAGCCTGCACGTTAATAATGATTATATTAAAATACAAACCCAACAAACACTATTACAATTTCAGCTTAAACAAAAAACTAAAGGTATACAACAACATCATTGAGGTTCATAAAGAACAGACTCTTTATAGTACACGGTAATAAATCTATCCCTATAAACGTACTTTTGTTAGGAGGGAGAGAGTCAATAGTTAAAGCTGCAACGTGGGCTCTAGGTAAGATCCAACACTCCCTCAAGTGAGAATCGGGTACATGATTGTCCAAGTACTTCTTATGGAGATGTCTGATTAAGCCCCTGCAACCATCATCAAGGAAAGAAAAATCGGTCATGGGATAACCAAATTAAGCCCCCATCTAATTTCTTTGTAGAAATTGGTTTGTTGAAAACGGGATTTTCAAAGGAGAGGCGCAACTTGTTTATTTTTGAAATCCTCAAGATACTTGAGACATTTTAAAAGCTTCATGTATTTCTCCTTTAAGTAATTTAAATCCTTATAAAACCTTTCCCCTTCTCGATTAAGTCTTAAGATTTCCTCACTCTTTTTATCTAATAAGATCTCTATGTAATTACTATTTTTCCTCCTACGTTGATGATTAAGTTGTATTAAGAACTCTCAGCTATGAAATAAGTGAACTAAGAAACAAAGACTGGGTAAAGACAAATTACATGTGGAGGAGTCGTTGCAATACTTGGCTTGAAAGATCAAACTTATTGAGTTTTAAAGAAGTTTGGCGGTAATACCCCATAAAATTGATGGTAATCAATAAATAATTTTTAGGGTTCAAAAATGGAATTTGAGAAAATGTTGGAATTTGACCATAAAACTAATGTTCGAGCCGTTTTTCTAAGCAACTTTCATATTTGGACTTTTGCAATTGGAGTTCAAACGAATAAGTTATTATCGTTTGAGGTTTATGAAACGAAAATAATTAAAAAAGGAATAAAATGAAATAAATAATAATAGTCATGTGGACCCTATCAGTTTACCCCCTCCTTTGACCGGTTGGTCAATCACCTATAGGGGAGCGGTTGATCAATCTATTACTGGCGGCTAGGATTGGACCTTTGCCGGATGGCCCGTATTTAATTATTTTAAATCTAAGAAATACGATTAATTCAAATGCCTATAAATATAGGCCTAGCCCCTACTTTTTTCTCATATTTCTGATCAAAGCAGCGAAGCTCTGCTATTTTCCCTTCTTAGTATATCTGTTTATTATAAAATATTATATATATGTATATATATAATCGAAGAAGGGCAGAAAATAAAAGAGAGGAGGAGAAGGAGCGCATCGATACTGCGGAAAATGGTAATTTTTATAATTATAAATCTATATTCTACTTAACACATATCTCTTTACAGATCTGTAATTCCAATGGTATATATATATCTTATTATACATATTTTTGTATTAGAAAGGAAAAGGAGTCAAATTAAAAGGGTGAATTCGGATTTGGAAGATTCGAAAATCTAGAAAGGTAGTGAGAAATTATATGATTTACATATAACATTGAAATTTATATCGTTGAGTTTTATTTAATTATTATGTCTATGCAAGATCTATGGAGTTGTAGTCTTAGGAAGAACGTATTTAATTGAAATCTCGCTACATTTTTTGTAAGTTAGGTAACTGGAATAAGAATGGTATTTACACCCTAATTTATAAAATTCGAAAATTAGTCCATAAATTTCATAAAGTAGAATGTTGATAAGATTGCAAGATTTATTCTAGATTTATGATAATTGGTTTGTAAACCATTAGTATAAATTTAGATTGCCCCAATTTGAATTGGAATGTGAATTTCTATATTTTAGTTTATTGGAAGAATTATGGGTACAATTTAGTTGTATCTATTTCCATGTAATTTCCATAAAATATTTAACTCCACAACTATGTATAAAAAGTGCATCGTTTAAAATAATAAGGAATATACCAAAAAAAGATGTGTAAAGTACGAATTTTCTCCTCCAAAGTTTGCACTGTCTATTTCAATAAAAGAAAAGAGATAATTTCTTGTAATTTCAAACGGAGCAAATATTTCACATTTGGATAATTTATGAAATGTTATAACGGTAATCGTTTTTGGGAAAGATAACTCTGATATATTAAAAGGTGGAAATAAATGTTCCTTACAGAACATACATATAAGTATGTTCTGGAAATCCTAAATGTACGAATTAATGAATTAGAAATAGGAACTGATACACACACACGTATAACCACGTCTATCGATTAAAATATAAATATATACACAGTGTAATATACGACGATATTCATATTAGTTATAATTAAGATGACTAGTTATTAATAGCATAGTCAATTATAGGACTAGGAGGCGTAGATGGAAAAGAGATAGTAACTCGAAAATTAGTCGGGCAATAAATGTGCAATTAATAGTGAGTTACATGAATTAAATGGGGACATAAATGCATTTAATGGGATAGATTAAGGAGTTCAATATAACATTTATAGGGAAATAAAATAGGCATAGAAGGTTAAATTAGAACAAATAAATAAATCATTAAAGATTGTCCAATTTGAATGATAATTGCTCTTTATTACGGAAAATTGACATTTATGGGATGTCAGATGGCAATAAAGAATATTGTAATAAGCCTATAAGATGGGAATTAAATGCTGGGAGGTAGTATAATTTTCATAGCAGGAAATTATATATCCTTAATAATACGTTTAGGACGAACATGAATTAGTGGGCCTAGCCCAATATTTAGGCCTATTGATTGGTTTGGTTTAGTAAGGGTTGGGATGCGAGGTCAGCAAAGTTATACAATAGAAATATGCCCTTCACTTAGAGGCTACCAATATCTGTGTATACTTATTACTAATGTAGGACATCTCCAACCATAGGAACAATGGGGAAGAAATACGTTTGCACATAGCTAGGGGAAATATACCAAGGGTTCGCCTCTGATTTGAAGTATTAAATGACTCGGTACCTTTGGAGATGTCAAGGACTTTGAGGTGGAAGGTATTAAATGGTCGTTGGGTCTACCTCCTCCCTATTTAAGAAGTCTTAAATAACCTACGATGGTACATAAAAGGTAAAAAGGACTGCTTTATTTTTACACGAGGTATTAAGTAACTAGAATGGGTATTTTCATTGACTTACATTAGGTTAGTCTAAATGGGATTTCGACTGTGAGGGGTCGGCGAGCTATGTCAGTATTGTTGTTGTACTGGTATTCAGTAGTAGGGCTGGCATATAGGCTATGACCACCGTTGGTCCCGAGTAGTTATTAGCAAAGACTTGGGTTATGCTTTGATGGATTTCACTTCCTTCTAGTGTAGAATCCGTATGGAATACGCAAAGAACTCAAAGTTTAATTTTTTAGTTATTTATTTGTCAAGGGTGGGCTGGTTAACACTTAGATGATTCTTTGAGATGCTTTAGAAATACGATAATTAAATTACAAAGCCGTATCTAGGGGTCATCGGTCTTTGTAGTCAGAAACGATTGACTAGCGATTACGTTACGAAGTGTCCGCTTCGGGGTTGAGATATTAAATGGCTGATGAGTCTGCCTCCTCCGTATTTAAGAAGTATTAGTGGCCAGGGTTTTCTTTTGGGTAGTACAACATTTAGATTATATGTATATAGGCATATATATATAGTTATACTTTGGAGAAGGTTAGACATATTGTATGCATATATTGAATTACATGGCATAGCCGTGAATAATGGACATAACACTTAAATAGAAATCAACTGGCATAAATTAGTATTATGGATAAAGTATGTAATTTTCTAGTCATAAGAACATTGTTCTAACCTCCTTCTCATTACAACCCACATGATTGATTTAGAGATACATGCTACTGGTGCACCATAGGAACTGTAGATGGCGAAGTCTTCTTATTCATGCTCGGTGCTGGCAAGACAATTAGATACTAAAAGAATAATATTGATTCCAATGTAGTAGCCTTAGTCAGCATATATATTCTATTATATTTTTCTATTTCATTGTGAGTTTATGTAGATAGCTTTCCGATGTACTTATGTTTATTACAGGTTATCAAAACCAACAATTCATATCCTAATGAATTTGAGTTTCGATTTAGTCGAAATTCGGGCCCATTAAGGTGCAGGTTGTTACATTGGCCTAATCTACTTGAATCAGGAGGCATTGACCGACCAGTAGGGTATAGAAGAGGAGGAGTTTTATCTAGCCCTATATCAGCATCAAAAGAAGGGAAGTCAGATGTGTGACTTGGAACTGGAGGGCTCCAGACCCACCTTGGTTCGAGCCATCATCACCATCCTTTCTCGGTAAGTTATCGCGGGTAGTGCACCGACACCACCAATCCCATCGTTATTATGATCATCATTGTCATCATCAGATTTATTTCCTAGTCGCTCCTTGATTCTTCATCATCGTCATCCAAAGGGAGATCCCATGGGATACGGTTTATGAGAATATCAAATTTTCTTTTATAATTTATTCCCGAGCATGAAGGGAAGGGAAGTTCATGTTAGGGCATCGATCAATCTTATCCTAGTAAGCAGTGAATAAGACAGCCTTGGAAATCTGGTCCTTCCACCGAGGGAGACCATCGTTCAAGAAGGAAAAAAATGATTATTTTTCCTATTTTTTATAACTAAAATCCAAAATTATGCATTTTCTCAACTTAGAAAATTCATAGTAATTTAGAAAGTTTAAAATTTTAGAACCCATAAATATTATTTCAAACATCATATCAAAAATTCAAAGCATTTGGAGCTCAAAATCCATGCTTTTAACTCAAAAAAACTTTGTGAAATACATAGAAATTTACAAGAGATATTCATAACCTATATAAATGATTATCCCAGCCATATACATGATAAACATCAACCAAAATTAGGGTTTCATATCAAATCTAAATCTAACAAGATAAATAAACAAGTGATGGTAACATTATTCACCTGAAATTTAGTTGAACTGATATGATTTGCCTTGAGCTTCTTCTTCCCTTAATCTTTTCCTTCTTCTTTTATCTTAGACTTTGAGATGATAATATTAATGGTCATCGGTTGGCCTTTTATTTTTTTAAGAGAATGAAAGTGGGTTAATGAGTAGAGAGGGGAAGAGAATGTAATAGTCTTTCATTCCCTTATTGGCCTCCTTTAATTGGTTTAATTTAATTTCTCTCAAATAAAACATTCTCCTTTTATTAATTTTTATGGCTGGATTAACTTGATTGTGGCAAATCTTCATTTCCTAATTTACTCACGTTATTTATTTAGTTACTTTAATTAAATATCCAAAATAATATGCTACAAAAATTATGGGTGTTATAGGCTCCGTTTCTTATAGAATTTCAACCTTGAAATTATGATAAGGAACAATCAAGCATACCAATCATGCAAATATTTGTCACAGGCACAAAAATCAACAATACTAGCATAACTACAAGTAAAAATTCAATACCAACATATATAAAATCATACATAAAATACCTCAGGATAAGCATATGCAATCCTATCCTCAGTCTTCCAAGTACAATTTCGTTCATAAATTGATAGTCATATTAGGCTCCAATACTAAATCCTCCAAAAATATTGACTCTATAATAGTCTTTGGATCATGCACATACTTCATACGTGAAAAACATTGTGGACTCCTGCCAAAATATCCAGTAACTCGATACGATACGTTAGTTTTATAATCCTCTATATAATAGGGAATGGATCAACATACCTTGGTGCCAACTTTCCCGACTTTTCAAATTGTATAACACCTTTCGTTCGTGATACTTCACAAAAACATAATCATCAACTGAGATTCCAAGTCCTTATGTCTTTTATCTGCGTAACATTTCTGCCTTTATTTAGCTTCTTTCATCCTTTCTTCGATTAACTCAATCTCTTCAGTAGCTTCTTTCACCAAATCTGAACTAAGAATTATCCATCACTGTCTCCAACCAACATGCTGCCAATTGAAATAGCCTTCTGTAAAGTGCTTCAAAAGGTGTCATTTCTATACTAATCTGATAACTATTAATATATGAAAACTCGACTAAGTGCAAATGGTCTTCCCACAACCCTCCAAAGTTTAACACACAAGCTCTCAATAAATGTTCCAATACCTGATTAACCCTTTTTATTTGTCTATCAGTCTGCGGATGGTAAACGGTACTCATCTTCAGCTTGATGCCCAATACATCTTGCAAACTCTTCTTGAATTTGCTAGTAAATAAAGGATCTCTATCACTCACAATACTACATGGTATTCCATGAATTCTTACCACTTTCTTCATGAATAATTTGGCTAAACTAGGTGAGCGCTCTTGGTCAGTTTATTAACCATGACCCAAATACTTTCATTCTCTTATACGACCTTAGCAGACCATAGATAAAATCAATGGATATAAAATCTCGTCTACAGAGTGGCACTTCTAAAGGTTGATGTAATCCATTTGGCTTTTGATGCTCTGCTTTTACTTGTTAGCAATTCATACACTGCTTCATCCATAAGTCTACATGTTTCTTCATACCTTCCTAGAAGAAACTCCTCTTCGTATCTTTGTACATCTTTGTACCTCTAGGATAAATGGTAAACTTCAATGGATGACATTCTCTAAGAACCTCCTTCCTTACATTATCCACATTCGTAACACACAATCATCCCTTCTTCCTTAACTATCCTCTTTGGTCAAGTGAAAAGTCTTTCAAATCATCAATCTATATTCCCACTTCTAATCTCTTAACCTGTTCGGCTAGTAATGGATCATCTTTCTACATCGTAGAAATTTTTTTGATTAATACCGGTTGAATTTCTAAATAAGAGATCATAGCGGTACTCCGATAGAACTAGTTGTCGACCTCATTGCAAACACCAGATCCTTCCATTCAGCTAAAATTGCAAACTCCAGCCATCTTTGCTGTCTCATATTCAAATCCTTCTGAGAGAATAAATACTTCAAGTACTATGATCTGTAAACATATTGAATCATTCTCACAACAGATGGTGCCTCCACACCTTTAATGTAAAGATTACTACTGCCAACTACTAATTAGGTGTGGGATATCGAACTTTGCCAATGTTGTCGAGAAGCAAAGACAATGACTTTACCTTTTTGCATCACCATAGCTTCCAAACTAATTCTATATGCATCGTTATATACATCTAATCTTGATTCCCATTTAGAACAACTAATATAGGTGCACTGATCAATAAATGCTTTAGATTCAGAAATGCTTCTACACATTTATCGATCTAAACAAACTTTACATCCTTCCTTTTTAGTTTAGTTATCGGTGCTGCTATACGAGAGAAATCCTTAATGAAACCCCAGTAGTAGCTAGCAAACCCTAAGAAACTTCTAATTTCAGTTACGGTCTTAGGTTTTTTCTAATTATTGATACTATCGATCTTCGATGGATCCACAGACAATCCATTCTCTGAAACTACACATCCATGAAACTTGACTTCTCTTTTCCAAAAATGTCATTTTGAAAACTTTGTCATTAGCTGATGTCGCCTTAGCTTGTCTATCACTATTCTAAGATGAACTTCATGACTCGTCCATTCTTATAATATATCAAGATGTCATAAATAAACACCAATACAAATCTGTTAAAATGCTCTCAGAAGATTCGATTCATTAAATCTACAAAGAAATCAGCGCATTGGTCAGTCCGAAGGGAATAAATAACCGTTCATATGAACCATGTCTTGTTCGTAATGTCGTTAATGGTATATCTCCTCCGTCGGTCTCAATTGATGGAAATTCATTGCTAATTCCAACTACGAAAGCACCTTGGCTCCACTAAATTAATCAAACAAATCATTAATTCTAGGCAAAAGATACCGATTGTCTTCTCATTCAACTTTGCATAATCGATACACAATCTCAACGGCCCATCCGATTTCTTAACAAAAACCGCCACAGCTCCCCAAGGAGAACTTCTTGATCTAGTGAAATTCTTCCATTCCAAATCCACTAGATGCACCATTAACACCTTCATCTCGATAGGTTTCATTATACAAGGTGGTCTAATTACAGGTTTGGCTCCTAGTATAAGATCTATTTGAAATTCTATAGAACATTTCGGTGGTAGCCCCATAACAAGTTCAAAACCATCTGGGTATTCTCTCACTACAAAAACCCTATTTATTTCATCCTCCATGCCTTCCATGGCACCTAACATTGTGCATACATCAAAAATCAATTCTTCTAATTAGTATATAATTCGATCACGACAATCAGGGTGTCTTAAGGGTATCATTCTATCACAGCAAAATATCCTAACATCATATAGACTTAACAAATCCGTACAAAAAATTATCTAATAACCCATAAAATCAAGCAAATGCAAATTGTAGACAAACTTATGACCTAACAAGTAAAATTCTATATAGTCACATCACATTGCAAGAGTTATATAGCTACCTATCAGATTCCCAACCCTCAAAGAAATGATAAGGTATGTCGATTCAAGGTTTAGCTTATCCACTAAACATCTATAGGTAAAAGAATGCTCCAATATCGAACAACACTTTAAAATGAATGCCATATATAAGAAGCGTATCTCCTAACACTGCCTTTCTCTTCTTCTCAGCAATTGGTTTTGATGTTGTAGGTACGAGAGCAAATACATTTTCTTTCTTAGCTTTGGCTAGTTCAGGACATTCCCTCTTATAATGCCCCATCTTGTTACAATTAAGGCACTTTACTCTCTTAGTATCAACATGCTTCTTGTTATCTCCAGAGCGACACTCATTGGCAAAACTCCCTTTCTTATCACACTTATAATAGGTTATCTCCAATATCCCATTCTAAGAAGCTCCACCCTTTTGAGCTCCTTTCTTGGAAAAGAATTTCCTCTTCTTGCCTAGGAAAATTGTCGTCTCCAAAAATTTATATCCTAATAGAATAAAGCAAATCTTCATTTCTTAGAGTTATGTCCATAATAACATTGAATGGATCTTTAAGGTATGGCATCATTGCCCAAGAAATCTCCGACTTCAATCCACAAAAAAATTTCCTTCTTCTTAAGAAGAGTATTAATGATGGTCTACACATGTCATGGTAGCTCATCAAACTTAGTTTCATACTTCAACATAGTCATATATCCTTGCTTTTACTCTGAGAACTTTATATGCTTCAGAGAGAAACTTCTCTTCAAACCTTTCTCTGAAGTCAGCCCAAGTAATCTTCTTCTTCGGTATTTCCATAGCAATATTGTTCCACCAGTACAAGGTAGCTCATTGTAATTGCTTTGAAGCTAACCTCCTCTTTTAATCATCATTCAGGCCCAAGTCAGCAAAATTCCTCTCACACTAAAGAAGCCAATCCTTTAATTCGATGGAATTCTCCATTCCCAAGAATTGTTTTCCTCCCAAGCTAGTATAATTTAGAGTTAACACAATATAGTTATTAAGAGCAACCACTTCAGGCACAATAGCTCCTGCATTACTAGCATTTCCTCCAGTCGGTTATCATTAGCATTATTTCTCAATCACAAAATAAGATCAGTTATTTCATCATTAACATCAAGAGCATAAGAACTTATAAATTTTTAAACAAAACATTTTCATTCATTCATTTGCAAATTCATTGCATTCACTTACATAACACTATGATTCCATTATTTGGATAAAATATATAAATACAAATATGATTCCAAGAGCGACATATGAAGATGCCCCTTGGATGATCGAAGTCTTAACTACTTGGATGGTTTTAAACTTCGTCATTAAAAATAATCAACAATAATAGAAGTGTTTAACACCACACAAAAAATTCTAATTATAGTTTGCCTCATGTATGTCTCCAGAAGCTTGTTCATCTAAACTTAAAAACCCTACTCTCAACCTACTCAATTTTCAGTTAAGCAACCGAGAGTTTAGGGGAAAATCAAAAAAATCAGGTCATACAAAAGTCTAGTGTGAATAATATTAGTCCATCTCAAACCAAAATAGATACTTACTGAGACCATGTCGTTGAGGGGAATGGGCTTCCCCATACTGTTGTCGTACAAAATAATGTGTCAACTGTCAACCATAACATATCCTGCAACCAAAATGGTTATAATCATAATATAAATATTACGCATAATGGATCAAATGAATAGTTTGCCATTCATTAGGGTTAAAGGGTAACACATTCCCATAATTACCCAATTCCACAAAAATAATCCATGCTATAGTTTTCACAAGGTCACTATGAACCTATTAGATTTCACCGGCCAACTAAAAATCTATTAGGCTGGCTCGGGCCAAAATATAACTGTAAACAAAAATATCTTGTCCAATAGGAGGAAATAACAACGCCTTGCGTCCAATAGAAGAAGAAAAATGGTGAGTATATTTGCTACGAGTTCCTTTCTTTATGTAACAACAACTTAACCTTTCTCCTATCCAACTGTAGGAAAAAGCCCTACGCAATGGAATCGCGGACCTAACCAGCTAGGGGCCAACGATTGGAGAATACAGCGCGACCTTACCCTAGTCTCCACCTCATAATTTGGTTTTAAAATATCAATGAGTCATGTCTATTGATTAGTTCAGGACATCCTTGTGAGAAATGTGGATTAAGGATCTTAAGGCTAAAATTAACACTAGAGGGGGGTGAATAGTGTTTTAAGAAATTTGTTAATCTTTTTGAGTTTATCTAACTTTATTAACAATGTATACACTAATTAGACACAGATATGAACACAGAATCAAACACAGGTGCAAATATAAAGTAAAAGCAGTAAAGGAAAGAACACACCGGATTTTATACTGGTTCGGAGTTACCCTACATCCAGTCCCGTACAACTAAGTACGGATTTCCTTTCAAAAGCAATTCAACAATTACAACCCTCGATTTCAAGGCTACGAGGTACACCCTCCAGAATAACAATCCTCTAGGTAGAGATACTTGATTTTCGGGGCAACAAGTTCACCGAATTGATTTCCAAGGCTACAATCACACCTTTTCTCGCTTGATTGATTTCCAAGGCTACAATCACACCTTTTCTCGCTAATATATTACAAAGAAGTCTATAACTCTGAATAGCACTGAGAACCTTGTAGAGATAGTGATGTAGAATCAAACTAGAAGTAATCGAGTATGATTCGATGTTGATTTCGACAGAGTAATGGTATGATTTTGTATTAAGAAATGTGGAAGAAGAAGAGGAGTGAAAACCAGAAAAAAAAGTGATTGAAATTCGTTGAAACTGACCGCTATTTATAGAAAACCAACAGCCATGACCATTCATGAAGAGTTATGGCGAATAGACACTTCTTTTGAAATTTGAATTTGAACTTCAACTGTCACTTTGTCGACACACTACCTAGAGGCATGTCGACATCCCTCAGCCAAAAATGATAATTTGAATTTCTATAAAAACAATATTTTTCTTATATAAAAACTATTTAAAACTTTATAAATATACTTGAATATAGTTGAAATTCATAAGTAAATATAAAGAACAATATATACATAATTTAACTATAATTTTATATTTAAATCTAAGTATAAATATTAAAAGTTAAATATATTATTTGAAAAGACATTTTAAAATCAGGAGTATCTTGACTTTGAAATTAAAGATGTTTTGAGGCTAAAATTATTTAAAATCAGGATAGAGAGTTTTGAATCTTTTAAAAGGAAAGTTTTGAAATCATTTTGAAAACAAGATAATTTTGTAAAATCATTTGAATTAAAATTAGTGGATACAAAACAATGTCCCACTAGATTTTCGTAGGTTCCATCCTACTTAGGGTTCCATCCCTTTAACGGGCTCGAAGTGGATTCCATTCCACGAATAAATTGGATATTAAGATGCCAGTGCTTTTCTACGAGTTTTAACAAATAATCCTAATAAAACAGACTTAACCTTGAAATCTTGATAATCTTGATACTCATGAGTCTTCTATCTCTGTATCTTGAATCTCTATACTGTACAGTCTTCACTCTTGATACCTGCATGGTTAGATCCTGCAAATACATATATATCTAAACTTGTAATGTTAGTATTTATATTTTATAATCTATATTAAGGTTGTTGTCATCAAAACCATCATCTCAAGGACTAACAATCTCCCCCTTTTTGATGATGACAACCTTTGTTTATAAAATATTCCTTCTATCCTAATAACTCCCCCTAAAACAAACAGCTCCCCCTTAATCTATGCCTATCTACCCTACTTTATTCTTCTCCCCCTTTGTCATCAACAAAAATTTACTCCCCCTTACTCTTGGACTTTAGTACTTGCATTGATAAACTATACAACGGAATATATAATATATAGATTAAGAAATAATGATACTTATGAGCATAATAACTTAACTAAAGACTATATTCATTTTAATGTATATATATACATGTTTCACACAGCAAACTTCAAACCAAATGAAATCAGTCCACACAAAGTATCAATCCAAACCAAATCAAATCAAACAAATTAATTCAAACAAATCAATCAAAGAAAGAAAATTAAACGTTACGAGGAACATCAACCCATCCTTCTTCTCCAAAGATAGGGTCTTGTTTGATAGCATCCCAATTTTCATTATCAACAGATAGAGAAACGGGATGATGTGCTTCGTTATCATCCTTATGCAGGGAGGAGATCATCCATCGAATTGCATCAAAGTGTCTCTCTTGTCCTTGATCATCTTCATTTGACTTAATTCTAAGTGACGCTGATTACGGAGGATGATAGAGAGAATATTCTTGAATGAATTGAGTGTTTCTTCAAGATTTTCAAATAGATTATGAATAGGATTGGCCATAATTGAATTAGAGAAAGAAATGAAGGATATAGATAATGAGAAATAAATTTCAGTGAAGATTTCTGGAAGACAAAGGTATATATAGGTGTAGAAATTCATTTGAAATGAATAGACATTTGGTAGTTATTCAAATTTCAAATTCAAAATCAATAGTCACTTCTGACCAGTACATGTCAACATGGTCAAAGGGGGTATGTCGACATACTTCACTGTAAATTGATGATAATTTTATTTTGTGAATAATGATGTATATATATTTCTATAATATACTAACATTTATTCTAGATATAAAATATGCTAGATGATAGGAAGGAAATTCAATTTCATTGCATAATTGGATAATACAATGATTAAACATAAGGAACTACACGAACATTCGAAATAAAATTAACTAAGACAAATACAATAAGATACTAAAAGATAAAACTAGTTAGAAGATGAAGATGATGAAGATAGTCCAAGTTTCTTGCTGACTTTTGAAAAGAACATGTTTATCTTCGAAGACATGTTATCCAACTTCTTACTAACGGACCGTTTTAAAATCCGTTGATTCTCCACAATTATCTTTTTGTTTTTGAGAAGGGTTTTGTTGGATGGATTGGAAGGATATTCAATACTTTCTAAGGATGTTTCACCTTCTTCTTCTTCTTCTATTTCCATTTCATCCCTTTCTTCTTCTTCTTCCTCTTCCATTTCTTCATGAGCCAAACGCTCTTCCTTTTCGGTAAGAGTCTCATAATGTTGAAAAACATATGGGATTTTCATGAGAGAAATGTTTGAGATATTAAAAACTTTTCTAGAGACAAATTCTTCACCTTTGAAATCCACTCCAAAATAGTTAAAAATCCGAGTAAGGTAAATTCCATGATATAAAGTGTTTTCTCCCATTTCAAAATTTTTAGGACGAAGTTCATCCAAAATAACTTGCGCCCAATTGATGTCATAATTTCCGAAAATACCAAAAAGTGCTTTGCACACTTTTGAAGTAGGATTGTTAAAATTACCCGATCTTGGGGTCAAAGTATGTTGTAAAAGAAGATTGACAATCCTTGCTTTAGGATGAAAGTTTCGGTTTTTAAATTCAAAGTTTTCATCTCCTTCAAAAATATGATGAAATGTCTCACGATCATGTTCATCGATTTTAAAACTAGAAAGATCCATTCCCATGCTTTTGCAATTAAGAATGGTACCCAAAAGATCACAATTCAAAAAATTTTGAGTCCCTTTGACACTACTCCAAATCTCATTCTCATTTCCATTATAAAAAGCACGGTTTAGATTAGCATAAAAGATTTTGACAAGATTAGGATAGCAAACAAAATCGTTTTGAGACTTAAAACACCATTTTTTGCAAAAAGAGAATCAATTTCATAAGAAGAAAAATCTTGAAAAATAGAAAATTTTCCGGGATGGACTTTGGCATAATTAGCATAATTGATGTATGCTTTAATTGCCTCCGGATCATTGAATAATTGCTCTTTGATTTTTCTAGAAATTCTCATGGTTGAGGGGTTGCTTGAAGAAGCCATTAGAGTAGAGAGTAGAGTGCTTGAAGATATGAAGAGAGAGTTTGAATTTGAAAATGAAAGTGAAAAGATATGATAAAAGATAGTGGATAAATAGACTTTCAAAGGACATATTCTCTGGTCAAAAGGTATCTTTTTAGAGAAATAAATGAAGTGAAAAGGTGGAGGGAAATTCAAACATTTGAATTCAAAATTTGAAATTCAAATTCAGGTAGGCATGTCGACATCGTGGTAGGGGCCATGTCGACATGTGCCTGTGAATTTTCATGATATGATTTTCCTAAGATATCTAATATACATATATATAAATATTATTATTAATGTCTATATTTCTGAAATATTATTTTACTTATAATATATTTCAGAATGTGTCAAAAATAATAAAAATAATACTAAAATAATAGTAAAAATAGAAAATAAATTTAAAATTCAAACAACATATCAATTCAAAATCAATCAATCAAACAATCAAGCAACTAATTCTATGCAAGCAATTTCAACCAATTGTATTGTAAACGTGTACCTTTTTCTGAGTCCGTTTCTTTGAACTCGTCGGAGTCATGAACTGCAATGAAACACAAATTCGAGTTATCCGTCTTCTGATCATCATCACTTGAGGATGAGTCTGAGTCATCTAGAGTAGCAGTAAATGCATGCTTCCGTTTCTTTGCTGGTTCATTGTTCATAGGAGGATTCTGCCTTTCTGGATACAGACAGTTCTTTTTGATATGACCTGGTTCGTCACAATTGAAGCATTTGATAAAGTTTGGTACTGTAGTTTGATTATCGGAATTCTTAAAGTTGTTTCTCTTGGAACTATTCAATTTTCTGTACTTCAGAAATTTCCTAAAATTTCTGGTCATAAATGCCATCTCTTCATCATTGTCACTGTTTAAGTCTGATCCATCGGTCAATGCCTTGAATGCCATTGATTTCTTTTCAGATGCTTTGCTTTCTCTTCTCCCGATCATTTGAACTTCAAACGACATTAGATTTCCAATCAATTCTTCTATCTTTAAAGTACTGATGTCATTTGCCTCTTCAATTGCAAGTGTCTTTTGATCCCATTCTGGAGTGAGAGAATTTAAAATTTTTCTGACTTGATCTTCTTTTGAAAATTCCTTTTCCAAAGATATTAAAGAATGCACAATATCTTGAAATCGACTATACATATCTGAAATAGACTCATTAGTATTCATTTTAAATAACTGAAACTGATTTGTGAGCATGGAAATTTTGGTCTGTTTAACTTTTCTTGTTCCTTCATGAATTACTTGCAAAGTTTTCCAGATTTCATATGCAGACTTACAAACTGGCACTCTATTAAATTCATTTCTTTCAAGTGAACAAAACAGAATATTCATTGCCTTAGAGTTATTTTGTGCAACAGTCTTTTGCTCAGTGGCCCACTATGCAAAATTAGTTGTGGGTTCAGAATATTCAGTTTTTGTTATATTCCAAGTATCTAATCCTACAGATTGTAAATATATTCTCATCCTACATGCCTAATATGCATAGTTACTGCCATTAAAAAGTGGTGGTCTGGCAGTAGACTAACCTTCTACAAATGAACTAGTGTTGGTGGTAATAGCAGTACTAGTGTTAGTAGCCATTTTGAAATTTTTCAAAATTCAGATAATGAAACTTTTGAAAACAAAGCTCTGATACCAAATGTGAGAAATGCGGATTAAGGATCTTAAGGCTAGAATTAACACTAGAGGGGGTGAATAGTGTTTTAAGAAATTTGTTAATCTTTTTGAGTTTATCTAACTTTATTAACAATGTATACACTAATTAGACACAGATATGAACACAGAATCAAACACAGATGCAAATATAAAGTAAAAGTAGTAAAGGAAAGAACACACCGGATTTTATACTGGTTCGGAGTTACCCTACATCCAGTCCCGTACAACTAAGTACGGATTTCCTTTCAAAAGCAATTCAACAATTACAACCCTCGATTTCAAGGCTACGAGGTACACCCTCCAGAATAACAATCCTCTGGGTAGAGATACTTGATTTTCGAGGCAACAAGTTCACCCAATTGATTTCCAAGGCTACAATCATACCTTTTCTCGCTTGATTGATTTCCAAGGCTACAATCACACCTTTTCTCGCTAATATATTACAAAGAAGTCTATAACTCTGAATAGCACTGAGAACCTTGTAGAGATAGTGATGTAGAATCAAACTAGAAGTAATCGAGTATGATTCGATGTTGATTTCGGCAGAGTAATGGTATGATTTTGTATTAAGAAATGTGGAAGAAGAAGAGGAGTGAAAACCAGAAAACAAGTGATTGAAAATTCATTGAAACTGACCCCTATTTATAGAAAACCAACAGCCATGACCATTCATGAAGAGTTATGGCGAATAGACACTTCTTTTGAAATTTGAATTTGAACTTCAACTGTCACTATGTCGACATACTACCTAGGGGCATGTCGACATCCCTCAACCAAAAAATGATAATTTGAATTTCTATAAAAACAATATTTTTCTTATATAAAACTATTTAAAACTTTATAAATATACTTGAATATAGTTGAAATTCATATGTAAATATAAAGAACAATATATACATAATTTAACTATAATTTTATATTTAAATCTAAGTATAAATATTAAAAGTTAAATATATTATTTGAAAAGACATTTTAAAATCAGGAGTATCTTGACTTTGAAATTAAAGATGTTTTGAGGCTAAAATTATTTAAAATCAGGATAGAGAGTTTTGAATCTTTTAAAAGGAAAGTTTTGAAATCATTTTGAAAACAAGATAATTTTGTAAAATCATTTGAATTAAAATTATTGGATACAAAACAATGTCCCACTAGATTTTCATATGTTCCATCCTACTTAGGGTTCCATCCCTTTAACGGGCTCGAAGTGGATTCCATTCCACGAATAAATTGGATATTAAGATGTCAGTGCTTTTCTATGTGTTTTAACAAATATTCCTAATAAAACAGACTTAACCTTGAACTCTTGATAATCTTGATACTCATGAGTCTTCTATCTCTGTATCTTGAATCTCTATACTGTACAGTCTTCATTCTTGATACCTGCATGGTTAGATCCTGCAAATACATATATATCTAAACTTGTAATGTTAGTATTTATATTTTATAATCTATTCTAAGGTTGTTGTCATCAAAACCATCATCTCAAGGACTAACAATCCTAACACAATTTGGTCTTCCCAATCTTCTAGACGTAATTCTACTTACTCGGAAGTTTAAGTCTGACCAAACACAGTATTAGAATAACCATAAAATCTAACCAATTCCCAATCCTTAAGGTCATAAATGTTGGGTGATATTATATAACATATAAGCAAGCAAGTCAATATTTAACATATACTGATCAAGTTGCAAAATTAAACATATAACACATCATTATTCATAAAAATATGTTATTATGATAGTCATTTTATACACAAAATTACTTATACTTAAGTAACAATATTTTCATGAACTCCTTTTTAAAATGGGGATAAAATATCATTTCTTTCCTTTTAAAACCTTATCAAAATACTTAACAAAACTATATCCTTGCTTAAGGAAAATATTGCCCAACTCAAAGTGAAAAGCTGTTAAGTATCAATATAGGCTATCTTACTTTTTAAAACATAGTGCCGTCACACTTTGAATACTTATTTTATCGCAAATCAAAATCTCATGCTATCATATGTCAAAAATATAGGCAATCACATATCAGACTACATGTAGCCATCGCATGTTGAAAACGAATGGTTTCGCATGTTGAAATATACAAAACCATCATAAGTTGAAAACACGAACCTAGCGTTGGTTGAAAACATGATGGTGTCGTTAGTTGAAACATGAAGCAATCGCAAGTTGAATAGTATAATGCTATCACATCTCAAATCTTTATGGCTATCACAGGTTGACGAAAAAACAATGTTATCGCATGTTGACAAAAACAATGCTATCGCATGCTGTAAAAACAAGGTTGTCAAATATTGACTAAAACATGCTATTGAATGTTGAGAACATGTAACCATCACCGATTGAAAATAAATAGCCATCGCATATTTAAAATGGGTAGACTTTATAGGTTGAAATATTCAAAGTTATCGCATATTGACAATAGCTATCTCATATTGAAATGGTATTTTCGTAAATATTTACAGAACTGATATATTTCCTTTAAAAGTATTAACACTTTACCAAACCAATTTCTTTGTCAAATTTTAATTTATTAATCAAAATCTTTTCAGAATCTTTGTAGAAAAACCAGAAAGATAAGTTCTTTTTTATTTATAAATTCTTAAATATATGCCATAATTAATTTAATATTATCCTTGATACGTAAATCTTCTTTTACTAAATAATTCATAGTAAATCGAAATTGCATGGGAAAGTCTGAAAATTAGAAAAAAAGAATTTACTTCTTTTACATTACAAAAATTTCGAAACAAAATAATTATTTTTCCTATGTTTAATAATTAAAATTCAAAATTATACATTTTCTTGACTGAGAAAATTCATATTAAATCCACAATAATTTTAAAATCAAAAGCCCGTGTGTATAATATTATTCCGAACACTATATCCAATACTCAAAATATTTGGAGACCAAAATCAATGTTTTCATCTCAAATCACTTTAGGAAATCCCAAATTCACAATCGATATCCATAATAAATCTAAACGATTATCCAAGCCATATGCATGATGAGCATTGATCAAAATTTGGGTTTCATATTAAATTCGAATCTAACAAGATAAACAAACAAGAGATGGTAATATTATTGACCTTAAATTTAGTTCAAATGATTTGCCTTTAAGCTTCTTCTTTCCTTAATCTCTTCCTTCTTCTTTTTTCTTAGACATGACATGAGAATGTTAATGGTGACCAGCCTTGCTTGTATTTTTATTAAGAGAATGAAAGTGAGTTATTGAGTCGAAATGGGAAGAAAATGTAATAGTCTTTCATTCCCTTCTTTCCCTACTTTAATTAGTTTAATTTAATTTCTTTTTCTCAATAAAATATTCTCCTTTTATTATTTTTTATAGCTGGATTAATTTGATTGTCGCAAATCTTGATTTTCCAATTTACCCACATTATTTATGTAACTATCTTTTGTTAAATATCTAAAACAATGTGCTATAAAAATGTTGGTATTACACCTTCAATCATATTGTTGGAAGGATCCAAGAAGATATGAATTTTTCTTTCATTGGATTTTTTCTTGAGTTAGCCGTTGTAAAAGGAGGTCATTTTATCACCTTGTATATATCACATTTGCCCATGCACTTTTGCCTCATTATAGTAGCCTCAGATTGATGACCAAGGCAAGTTTCTCTTAAAACCATGTTCCCACAAAGAAAGATGTTATGTCTCACATCGCCTAGATGAAATAGGTGATGCATATATAACTCATTAGGCACCAACCCATTACAAGCTAGCTTTTAGGGGTGAGTTGTACCTAATTGGGTTCATTACAAGTGGTATCAGAGCCGACCATCACCAACGAAAGAACAAGTCATGAGAGGGGCGACCTATAGGCTAGATTAAAATACCAATATGTGAGTGAAGCCATCCAAAGGATAAAGGGCTATCGTTAGGTCAGTGTCGATGAAGAGAGTCGACACAGACATTAGACTTTCGAAGCGTGGTGGAATGTTATGTCCCACATCGCCCAGTATATGATTGGTGATGCATATATAACTCATTAGGCACCCTCCCCTTATAAGCTAGCTTTTAGGTAAGTTCTACTTCTACCTAATTAGGTTCGTTACAAGTATATGTTTTGTCCCATACCGCTCACTATGTGATAGGTGATACATATAAAACCTATTAAGCCCCATTACCTTTTAAGCTAGCTTTTACGGTTGAGTTATACCTAATTTGGTTCGTTACAAGTGATATTAGAGCAAGCTACCATCGATGAAAGTTCGAGTCACGAGAGTAGACGATCTATAGCCTAGATTAAAATACTAATAGATAGTGAAGCCATCCAAAGAGAAAAAGGCTACCATCGGGTCAGTGTCGATAGAGTGGGCCAACATGGACATCGGTCTTTCGAAGCATAGTGGAATGTTATGTCCCATATCATCTTATATGGGATCTGTGATGCATATAAAATCCATTAGGCACCCTCTCCTTACAAGTTAGCTTTTTCATGGTGATTTCTACATAATGAATTTGTTATAAGTGATAATCTTGTAACAAACCAAATTAAGTATAACTCATCCTTAAAATCTACATAACATTCGGCCCACTCTATAGACAATGACCCGACGATAGCCTTTTTCTATTTTGTGCAGCTTCACTCACCTATTAGTATTTTAATCAAGCCTATATGTTACCCCTCTCGTGACTTGAACTTTCATTGATGGTGGCCTTCTCTGATTCCACCTGTAATGAATCCATTAGGTAGAACTCATCCCTAAAAGCTAACTTGTGAGTGGATGGTGCCTAATAGGTTTTCTATACATCACCTATCACATATTAGACGATGTTGTCCATGCACTTCTACCTCATTATAAGAGCCCCGGATTGATGGGAAAAGGCAACTTTCTCTTCAAAACTATGATCCTACAATGAAAGAGAATTAGTAGATGTGTTCAAAAGCATGTCAGTTTGTACGTTATCCAGTTGATGCTTGATGATTTGACATAGCTTGTTTTCACTTCATAAATTTCCTTACTCATGGATTTGGACATGTTCAGTTAGTTTTGTTCTTTTGTTGCATCTTGAACATGTAGTTTCCATAAATAGTGAGGGACTAGACATTATAAACAACTTGGAAGGAAGAAGGGTGGTCAATCCATGTGTTATAAAATGTAAAGGTTAAGGGTGGTTTTGCGAGAGGAGGACCAAAAGAGAGGATTAAGTGTAAGTGATCAGAGAGACTGGGAGGGATTATATCATAGATAGGGTTGTGATAGAGTTAAGCATATGCCTTAGGGGCAATTATGTAGTTTATTGTAAATTAATTAACTCTGTAACCAATTCTCATTCGTAATAAAGGTGCTTTCTTTCTGTTATATATTTGTTATAATGTGTTATAAATAATTAAATGTTTAATTAAAACATATTTAATAGAAAATCCATAAAGGTGCATTTGTGATTGTAATTACAAATAGTTGTATTCATGAGTATTGTATCATAATTTATAATTACATCATTCTCAATATTCCTAGTCAAGATGTATCGAGATTGGTTATCGATGCATCCATTAGGAACAGAGTACATAACACCCTTCAAATGTTGGACAGTATATTACTCATGACTACTGGGGCACCAATGAGTTATGTACCGATAGTTATTGGACAACTATGGAATGACTCGATCGATAGCTCTTTGTAGGTTAATATAGCGATGGTCAAGCAGAAAATATTGATGTGACTAATTTACACAGTTCTCTTGATTTGAGAATACTAGTGATCTTCAATATAAAGGCTCTGCTTTGATTATAGTCAAATTGTGGCACAACATCCATCGAACAACTAGGGTCGAGTGGAAGTATTAGAAGTGAAACACTTTCCAAGAGAGGATTCGTCTCCTTGGTTATACGGGGTTATTATCATGGTCAACTAAAGGCAACTCAAAGTTAAAATCTTTGGCCAGAGTAGTTCAATCAATAAGAATTGTTATTATCACCAAGGACTTTGTGTTTGGACTATAGAGTTGAATATGGATGATATTGGAATTTTGACCATTACCAAATTCCATAAGTCCAAAATGATGTAGTTTTGATGAAGAGAATTGGTGTAAATAACTGTCACAGCCGGGTAACACTTAATACAGTAAAATTTAACTTTACCGAAATCAAGTAAGGAATAAATTTGGTCATAATCTACACCACCTACTAAGTGATGTATAAACGTTAATATTTGAATTGTTCGATATTAATCGCTGACCAAATTTACACCTAAGAGTCACACAATTGAAATGATAAATACTCCTTTTACTGCCCGATTTAATTAATTTGTAATTGTTATAAACTAACTAAATTAATTTATATTTATGAAACATTAATTATAAATTTTATTTAATGTATATTAAATAGTGTGTTTATAATAGTTATAAGTATACTGATCGATATACGATATCAGTACGTGTTTAAACAAGATTTAAATTACATTGAGTATCGTTTAGATTTGGACCAGATTTTGAGACCCATATGGGCATGCTTATTTTTGTTGAAAGGAGGGACGATTTGGGCAACTATATGATGGAAAAAAGGGAGGAGTTTAAGTGGATAAAAGAGTGGAATCGGTAAGAGAGATATGAGGATGTGATCCACATTTCTCTTTATTTGACTTTCTATTTATATGCCACTTTTTACACCATTTCATTTGACACTTTTCTCTCCTCTCTCTTTGATATTTTCCGCCTCCAACCATTCTTCATAAACCCCAAAATTCCAAGTACAAGATTACATCAAAACTCTTCTATTCAATCGTTGATGATAAAGCAGTTCGGCAGTCAACAATTCTAAAACTTGAAATTCGATTTAAGGAGCCATTTCATCGTTTCAAAGTGTGATCTCTAGGCCTTGAAGAGAGTTATGCTTCTGACTTATTAATATTCTAAATTGCTTAGTTATCAATCGATCAAACGTTAATTAGATAGACCTTATCATGAACTGGTATATTACTATATTGTCATATGTTAATGGTTATATATATGTGTGCATTTAAAAATTCTTTAGATGTCATCTTATTAATCACAACCTGCTAAAAAATATTTTTTATTATTAAATGATTTTATCAATGAAACCTAATGATAAAATATTAATTCATATGATAAATATGTTTAAAAAAATTTGTACATACCTAAAAACCATATGGCAATAATTATTTTATTTATTTTACAAATATATAAATAATTTAAATTATTTATTTGATTTAATATTAGTTAAACTTTTTATAATACAAGTATAAATAATAAAACATTCAAAAAAAATTTATACAGTATAAAATATGGATTTTGATTTTAGAAATGAATTAAAAAAAATTTCTTATTATTAAATCCACACAAATTTAATTTTAAATTATATTTTATTTAAAAATCATTTAAACCAAGAAAAGAGTTTAATTTTTTTACCAAATCATGAGCAGCAGCAAATATATATTAAAAATATATTATAATAAATATATTGGTTAGATAAATAATTATATGTTTATATATATAATATATCCACATTTATATAAAAATTAAAAAAATTGGTTTTTGCAATATATGCTAAAGGTTTAAAATTATTTTACAAATTAATATTTAAAATAATTCTGAAATTTAATTGTACTTTGTATATATATAAATATACATATACCTTATTATATATTTATACAAATAATTTATAACCAATATTTTATAATAAATATATAATTAAATTTGATCGACAATTCCATGCAAACCTAAAGAACAACCCGTTGTTGTTGCTGGCCCCGAACTTAGACTTATTTATGAGAAAAGAGTTTTAGAACTAGAGATTGCCCAATTTTCATGTTGTCTACGTTAGATAAGTCGTTGCTAAGGCTGCTACAAAATATGTCTGTCTATGAGATATTTGATAGTCTCACTCTCAAGGCCCTATTTGGTGAACAATCACGTTTCACAAGGTACGAGCTTACGAAGTAGTTGAGCAATACCAAAATGATTGAAGGACGAAAGCTGGACGATTACGTACTAATGAGTCAGGTTATATTGAAAGGCTTTCACAATTGGCTGTACATATAAGAAGTGAATAACAAGTTAATTTGATTCTTTGTTCTCTTAAACCTCAGTACGAACCATTCATACTGAATTATAATATGAAGCAGCTAAATGTGAATCTCATGGAGCTCCTCAATATGTTAAGGTCAGCCTAGTCTGTATCAGAGGATCAAAGGGATGTGCTTGCTGTAAAGGTTGGTGCATCATCTTTGAAAGGTTCGACGAAGTGGAAAAGAGAAGGTAAGAAGAATAAAAAAAGTAAGAAGACTGATGACAAAGGTGAATGTCACCATTACCACAAGAAAGTTCACTGGAAAAGGAACTGTCCTTATTAACTAAAGATTGTTAGAGAAAGGAATCAAAATGGTCCTATAGCTCCGTTAGGTACATTTATGATTCAAAATTATTTTGTAATCAATAAAATGTCTTAGGTTTTAGTTACTGGATTTGAACTCATATATGTAATTCATTACAGGGCTTAGGGACTTGCATTGTATGGCAAAAGGAGAAATGAGGCTTCAAGTTGTTGATGGATCTATCGTAAATGCAACGGTAGTAGGAGATTATCATTTTTGTTTTCCTAGTGGAGTAGTATCAATATTAAATACTTGCTATTTTGTAAAAGACTTTATTTATGGAATTGTGTTTGTTTCTAGATTATCTAAGACTGGATATATATTTCATTGCACGAATAATGTTATGAACATTAGTTTGAATGGAAAGAAAGTTCGTGATGGTTTTCTTGAAAATGACATTTATGTTACCAATACTAATTATGTGTGATCTATGAATTGTTCTTCTAACAATATAAATGATAGTTATCTTTGACATTGTAGACTAGGACATATTAGTGAGAAACGACTACACAAATTGAAAATCGAAGGATTTCTCCTATCCCTTGATTTTGAATAATTTGACACGTGTGAGTCATTTCTCAAATGGAAAATGACTAAACACCCCTTCAATGGGAGCAATGAAAGAGTTGATGAACCTCTAGGGTTAGTACGTAGTGATGTATGTGGCTCGATGCCTATAATCACCAAGGATAATAATTCTTACTTTGTTACCTTAGCTATAGATTTCTCGAGACTATGATATATCTACCTTATGAAGAACAAATCCAATGTCTGTAAGAAATTTTTTGAGTATAAAAATGTAGTAGAAAACCAAACAAGCCGTAAGATTAAGATTCTTCGATATGATCGAGGAGGTGCGTAAGTTGGACAGGAATTCCAACAGTACTAAAAAGATAATGGGATTATCTATCAAGTTACCCATTCCTATATTTCATAGCACAACAGTGTGTTGGAGTGAAGGAACCAAACCCAATTAGATATGGTTCATTCTATGATGAGTAAAGCCGAGTTACCTCTATCCTATTAGGGATATGCGTTGGAAGCCGCAATGTATATGTTGAACTTGTTGCCCACTAAATCTGTACCTAAAATACCATATGAGATGTGGTATGGTAAGAAACCCCAACCTAGTATTTGAATATGTGGGGTTGTCCGACTTACATTAAGAATGTTCGTCTGAATAAACTAGTGGCAAGATTGGTATTGCATAAATTTATGGGATATCCAAAAAACTCGATGGGATATGTATTCTACAATACCGAGGAACAGAAGGTTATTGCTTCTCCGTACGTAGTCTTTTTAGGAAAGGAATTTCTATAAAAGGAAATTAATAGCGAAGTTGTAGGCTTGGATGAGATCCAAGAAGTTAACACTAAGGCCGAACCAGTGGGAGAACCAAGTTCATCCGTATACGAAAACACGCAACCTATTAAAGTGTCTAGTAGGAAATCTCATGCGCCAAAGAGATACTACGGTTTTCTCGTGGATGACAAGGAGGACCGTGTCTTAGATGACGACACCCCTCTATATTTCCAAGAAGCGCTGCAGAGTAAAGACTCTGCACTTTAGCTTTGAGCAATGAAATCTGAAATGGATTCCATGTACGAAAACAAATATGAGTGAGAAATGCGGATTACGGATCTTAAGGCTAGAATTAACACTAGAGGGGGGGGGGGTGAATAGTGTTTTAAGGAATTACTAATTCTTTTTGAGTTTATATTAATTTGAACACAAATGTATGCAATATTCAGACACAGATATGATCACAGAATCAAACACAGATGCAGATATAAAGTAAAAGCAATAAAGGAAAGAACACACCGGATTTTATACTGCTTCGGAGTTACCCTACATCCAGTCCCGCAACACAAGTACGGATTTCCTTTCAAAATCAATTCTATCTATTACACCCTCGATTTCAAGGCCACGAGGTACACTGCTCCAGATTCACAATCCTCTGGGTAGAGATACTTGATTTTACGGGCAACAAGTTCACCCGATTGATTTTCCAGGCTACAATCACACCTTTTCTCACTCAATTGAATACAAAGAAGTCTATAACTCTGAATAGCACTGGGATCTTGTTGAGATAGTGATAGAGAATCAAACCAGAGATGATCTAGTTAGATTCAATGGTGATTTCGGCAGAGTAATGGTAAAAATGTATATAAAGAAATGTGGAAGAAGAAGAGGAGTGAAATCAGAGAAAATATGATTGTAAATTCGTTTAAAACAGCCCCTATTTATAGTAGAACAACATCCATGTCCATTCGTGAAATGATATGACGAATAGACACTTCCTTTGAAATTCAAACTTTTGAAATAAACTGTCACCTTGTCGACAAGGGGTCCTTGGGGTTGTCGACAAGCCTAAGTTAATTTTGGTAATTTGTTTTTCTTTAAAAATAACTTCTATCTTGTATTAAAACTATTTTAAACTTTATAAATATACTTAACTATTGTTAAAATACATAAATAAGTATAGAGAATAATATTTTGGTATGTATAAAATTTTACTATAATTTTATATTTAAATCAAAGTATAAATATTAAAAGTTAAATATATTATAATTAAAAGATAGTTTAAAACCAAGGATAAGTTGATATTGAAAATAAAGATTATTTTGAGGCTAAAAGTATTTTAAAACCAAGATATATGTTTTTGATTTAAAAAGGAAGATTTTGAAATCATTTTGAAAATAAGATATAATTTTGTAAAACATTTGAATAAAAGTTAGTGGATACAAAACAATGTTCCACTAGATTTTTCGTAGGTTCCATCCTACTTATGGTTCCATCCCTTTAACGGGTTCGAAGTGGATTCCATTCCACGAATAAAATGGATTTTAAGATGTCAGTGCTTTTCTAGGAGTTTTAACAAAATTCCTAACTAAATTACTTATCTTGAAATCTTGAACTCTTGATAATCTTGATACTCATGAGTCTTGAATCTTGATATCTTCGATCTTGAGTTCATCAGTTCTTGAATCTCTATACTGTACAGTCTTCATTCTTTGGTACCTGTATATATATCCTGCATATACATATATATCTAAACAATAATGTTAGTATTTATATTTTATAATCTTATTCTAAGATTGTTGTCATCAAAACCAACTTCTCAGGGACTAACAATCTCCCCCTTTTTGATGATGACAACCTTTGTTTATAAAATATTGCTTCTATCCTAATAACTCCCCCTAAAACTAATAACTCCCCCTTAATCTATGCCTAACTATCCTATTTTATACTTCTCCCCCTTTGTCATCAACAAAAACTAACTCCAAACTATATAACTCCCCCTTATTCTTGTACTAAAGTACCTGCATTAATAAAATATATAATGGAGTATATAATAGATAGATTAAGAGATAATTATTCTGATAGACATGATAACTAATCAAAGATCATATAAATATCAATGTGTATTTATACATATTATGTTTTTCACACCAATTATCAATCCACACCAAACCAAATCAAATCAAATCAATCCAAGCAATCAATTCAAATTAAACAAAGCAATCAAATAAAATCAAACATTACGAGGAACTTCCACCCATCCTTCTTCTCCAAATATAAGGTCTGCTTTAATGACATCCCAATTTTTATTTTCATTGGTGAGAGAGACTAGAGGATGTGCTTCATTATCATCTTTGTGCAGGGAGGAAATCATCCATCGAATCGCATCGAAATGTTTTTCTTGCTCCTTGATCATCTGCATTTGACTCAACTCTAAGTGTCGCTGATTACGGAGAATGAAAGAAAGAATATTCTTAAAAGAATTAAGGGTTTCTTCCAGATTCTTGGTCAAACTATGAATTGGATTGGCCATATTTGAGTTTGTGAGAAGAAATATAGATAGAGTAGATAAGAAATGATTTTGAGTGATGAATTATGGAAGAAATATGTATTTATAGGTGTAGAAATTCATTTGAAATGAATAGACACAAGGTAGTTATTCAAATTTCAAATTTAAAATGAAAAGTCATTTCTGACCAGTACTTGTCGATAGGGTCTATGGGGGGTTGTCGACAGGGGTCAGTTAATTTTGATGACTCATTTTGATTTTGTGAATAATTATGTATATATATATTTATATAATATACTAACATTTATTCTGGAGATAAGATAAGCTAGATAACAGAAAAGTAATTCAATTTCATTTCATAATAGAATGATACAATGATTAAACATTAAGAACTACACGAACATTCAAATCAAAACAAACTAAAACCAATACAACATGACATGAAAAGGTAGAACTAGTTAGAGGATGACAAAGATGAAGATAATCCAAGCTTCTTGCTGATTTTGGAGAAAAACTTGTTCATCTTGGATGACATTTTATCCAATTTCTTACTAACGGACCGTTTAAGAGCCCGTTGATTCTCAACAATGGTCTTTTGATTTTTGAGTAAGGTTTTGTTGGTTGGATTAGAGGGATAGTCAATACTTTCCAAGGATGTTTCACCTTCTTCTTCTTCTATTTCCATTTCATCTCCTTCTTCTTCCTCCTCTTCCATCTCCTCATGAGCCAAACGCTCTTCCTTTTCTACAAGAGTCTCATATGGTTGAAAAACATATGGAATTTTCATAAGAGAAATGTTTGAGTGATTAAAAACTTTTCTTGAAACAAATTCTTCTCCTTTGAAATCCACTCCAAAATAATTAAAAATCCGAGTGAGATAGATTCCATGATACAAAGTGTTTTCACCTACTTCGAAATTTTTGGGACGAAGTTCATCCAAAATAACTTGCGCCCAATTAATATCATAATTTCCAAAAATAGCAAAAAGTGCTTTGCAAACTTTTGAAGTTGGATTGTTAAAACTCTCCAATGTTGGGGTCAAAGAATGTTGTAAAAGAAGATTAATAATTCTAGCTTTTGGTCGAAAGTTTCGATTTATGAATTCAAAGTTATCATCTCCTTCGAAAATGTGATGAAATGTCTCATGATCATTTTCATCGATATTAAAACTAGAAAGATCCATTCCTGTGCTCTTGCAATTGAGAATGGTACCCAAAACATCATAATTTAAAATGTTTCTAGTGCCTTTGACACTACTCCAACTTTCATCATCATTTCCATTATAAAATCCACGGTTGAGATTTGCATAGAAAATTTTAACAATATTTGGATAAGAAACAAAGTCATTTTGTAAAGCATCAACAAGACTAAGAACTTGGTTGTTTGCAAAAAGAGAATCGATTTCATAAGTAGAGAAATCTTGAAACAAAGCAAACTTTCCGGGATGGACTTTTCCATAGTTAGCATAGTTGATATATGCTTTTATAGCCTTCGGATTATTGAAAATTTGCTCTTTTATATTTATGGAAAGTCTCATTATGGAAGGGTTGCTTGAAGAAGCCATTAGAGTAGAGAGTAGAGAGCTTGATATTTTGAAATAAGAGTTTGAATTTGAAAATGAAAGTGAAAAGTTTTGATAAGAGATAGTAAATAAATAGATTCTTAAGGGACAGGTTCTCTGGTCAAAAGGTGACTTTTCAGAGACTTGAATGAAGTGAAAAGATGGAGGAAAATTCAAATATTTGAATTCAAATTTGAATTTCAAATTTCTGTATCCTTGTCGACAACGTGGGGGGGGGGCCTTGTCGACAAGTGTCTCTGAATTTTCATGATTTATTTCTCTTAAGTATTCTAATATATATATATATATATATTATTTTTAATGTCTATATAATATCTGGAATATTACTAGAATTATAGTATATTCCATAAAATATTGTGATACTATTTAAAAATAAAAATAATAATAAAATAATAGTAAAAATATAATAAAAAAATAATAAAAAAATTAAAATTCAAACGACACACCAATTCAAAATCAACCAATCAAACATCCAATCCTAAGCATGCAATTTCAACCAATGTATTGTAAACGTGTACCTTTTTCTGAATCTGTTTCTCTGAATTCGTCGGAGTCGTGAACTGCCGTGAAACACATATTTGAATTATCTGTCTTCGTATCATCATCGCTTGAGGATGAGTCTGAGTCATCTAGAGTAGCGGTAAATGCACGTTTTCGTTTCTTTGCGAAATCATTGTTTATAGGAAGATTTTGCTTATCTGGATGCGGACAGTCTCTTTTGATATGGCCTGGTTCGTCACAGTTGAAACATTTGATATAGTTTGGCACTACATTCTGATTACCAGAGTTCTTATAGTTGTTTCTCTTGAGATTATTCATCTTTCTGTATTTTAGGAATTTCCGAAAGTTCTTGGTCATAAAGGCTATCTCTCCATCATTATCGCTGTTTGAGTCTGATCCATCGGTCAATGCATTGAATGCAATTGATTTCTTTTCAGATGCTTTGCTTTCTCTTCTCCCAAGCATTTGGACTTCAAATGACATTAGATTTCCAATTAATTCTTTTATCTTTAAGGTACTGATGTCATTTGTCTCTTCGATCGCAAGTGTCTTTTGATCACATTCTGGAGTAAGAGAATTTAAGATTTTTCTGACTTGATCTTCTTTCGAAAATACCTTTCCCAAGGATATTAGAGAATGCACAATATCCTGAAATATACTATACATATCTGGAATAGACTCATTAGGATTCATTTTAAATAATTGAAACTGATTTGTGAGCATGGAAATTTTAGTCTGTTTAACTTTGCTTGTTCCTTCGTGAGTAACTTGCAAATTTTTCCAGATTTCATATGTAGACTTACAAACTGACACTCTATTAAATTCATTCCTATCAAGTGAACAAAACAGAATATTCATAGCTTTAGAGGTATTTTGTGCGATTGTCTTTTGCTCAGAAGTCCACTGTGCAAAACCAGTTGTGGGTTCAAAATATTCAGTATATGTGATATTCCAAGTGTCTAGTCCTACAGATTGTAAATATATTTTCATCCTACATGCCCAATATGCATAGTTACTGCCATTAAAAAGTGGTGGTCTGACAGTAGACTGACCTTCTACAAATGAACTAGTGACAGAGGTAATAGAACCAGTGTTGGTAGTAGTAACAGTACCGGTGTTGGTAGCCATTTTGAAATTTTTCAAAATTCAGATTATGAAACTTTGAAAACCTTGCTCCGATACCAAATGTGAGAAATGCAGATTATGGATCTTAAGGCTAGAATTAACACTAGAGGGGGGGTGAATAGTGTTTTAAGGAATTACTAATTCTTTTTTAGTTTATATTAATTTGAACACAAATGTATGCAATATTCAGACACAGATATGATCACAGAATCAAACACAGATGCAGATATAAAGTAAAAGAAATAAAGGAAAGAACACACCGGATTTTATACTGGTTCGGAGCTACCTACATCCAGTCCCGCAACACAAGTGTGGATTTCCTTTCAAAATCAATCCTTACAATTACACCCTCGATTTCAAGGCCACGAGGTACACCGCTCCAGATTCACAATCCTTTGGGTAGAGATACTTGATTTTACGGGCAACAAGTTCACCCAATTGATTTTCCAGGCTACAATCACACCTTTTCTCACTCGATTGAATACAAAGAACTCTTTAACTCTGAATAGCACTGGGATCTTGTTGAGATAGTGATAGAGAATCAAACCAGAAATGATCTAGTTAGATTCAATGGTGATTTGGGCAGAGTAATGGTAAAAATGTTTATAAAGAAATGTGGAAGAAGAAGAGGAGTGAAATCAGAGAAAATATGATTGTAAATTCGTTTAAAACAGCCCCTATTTATAGTAGAACAACATCCATGTCCATTCGTGAAATGATATGACGAATAGACACTTCCTTTGAAATTCAAACTTTTGAAATAAACTGTCACCTTGTCGACAAGGGGTCCTTGGGGTTGTCGACAAGCCTAAGTTAATTTTGGTAATTTGTTTTTCTTTGAAAATAACTTCTATCTTGTATTAAAACTATTTTAAACTTTATAAATATACTTAACTATAGTTAAAATACATAAATAAGTATAGATAATAATATTTTGGTATATATAAAATTTTACTATAATTTTATATTTAAATCTAAGTATAAATATTAAAAGTTAAATATATTATAATTAAAAGATAGTTTAAAACCAAGGATAATTTGATATTGAAAATAAAGATTATTTTGAGGCTAAAAGTATTTTAAAACCAGGATAGATGTTTTTGATTTAAAAAGGAAGATTTCGAAATCATTTTGAAAACAAGATATAATTTTGTAAAACATTTGAATAAAAGTTAGTGGATACAAAACAATGTTCCACTAGATTTTTCGTAGGTTCCATCCTACTTAGTGTTCCATCCCTTTAACGGGCTCGAAGTGGATTCCATTCCACGAATAAAATGGATTTTAAGATGTCAGTGCTTTTCTAGGAGTTTTAACAAAATTCCTAACTAAATTACTTATCTTGAAATCTTGAGCTCTTGATAATCTTGATACTCATGAGTCTTGAATCTTGATATCTTCGACCTTGAGTTCATCAGTTCTTGAATCTCTATATTATACATTCTTCATTCTTTGGTACATGTATATATATCCTACATATACATATATATTTAAACAATAATGTTAGTATTTATATTTTATAATCTTATTCTAAGGTTGTTGTCATCAAAACCAACTTCTCAGGGACTAACAGTATGGACTTTTTCGGACGTACCCGGAGTGAAAAAAATCATCAACTTCAGATGGATTTTTAAGAAAAAGTTAAATTTAGATGGGGAAGTAGAGACTTATAAGGGTAGGATAGTTGCGAAAGGATTTCATCAAATCAAGGTGTTGATTATGATGAGACCTTTTGCCTGCAGCCATGCTTAAGTCCATTCAGATTATGCTAGTTATTGCTACATTCTATGACTACTAAATATGACAAATAGATGTAAAGACGACATTTCTAAACGGTGATTTAGAAGAAACCATCTTAATGTCACAGCCCAATTGGTTTTTAGTCAGTGGGAGTGATGGCAAGGCTTATAGGTTGTTGAAGTCCAATAATGGACTTAAACGAGCTTCAAGAAGTTGGAACAAGTGTTTTGATAAGTAAACACAGTGGAAACATGCGTATATAGAAAGGAACGGGACTATGCTATCGTATTCTTAGTGCTATATGTCGATGATCTTCTGTTGATTGGCAATTACATTTCGTTATTGCAATTAGTGAAAGTTTGGCTTTCCAAGAATTTCTCCATGAAGGATTTGAGAAAAGCAGCCTATATACTAGTTATATAGAACTATAAAGAAAGATCGAAGAGGTCATTGGGATTGTCCGAATCCTTATACATAGATACTATGTTGAAGAGGTTCAGTATTGAAAATTTCAAGCGTGAAAACGTTCCAATGCATTCTGGAATCGTCCTTTCTAAAAAGGACGCTCCTCATAGTGACGAGGAGAAAGAACGTATGAATAGAATCCCTTATGCTTCAACCATAGGATCATAATGTACATTATGCTAAGTACTAGACCGGATGTGGCTTACGAATTAGGAAGCGTGAGTCAATACAAGTCTAATCTTAGAGAAAAGCATTGGACGGTCATAAAATGTATACTAAAGTATTTAAGAAATACTTGGTACTTATTCCACATTTACAGGAATGAAAGCCTCCTTATGAAGGAGTATACGGATTTGAGCTTTCGGAGTGACATTGACGATAGTAAATTTGTGTCTGGTTATGTCTTTACGCTTAATAGTGGAGTCGTCAGCTAGAAAAGTTCCAAATAAGAGACAGTAGTTGATTTGATGATGGAAGTCAAGTACATCACCCACAATGAAGCAGCTAAAGAGGCTGCATAGATGCGCAAGATACGCAAGTATTTGAATGAGTTCGGTGTGATTCCCGATACTGGGAATGTTAGGACATTGTTCTGTAGTAACAATGCAACGATTCAGATCGTAAAGGAGACCAGAGTACGTAAGAAATCAAACATGTTCTTTGGAAGTTCGATATCATTAGAGAATTCGTTGAGAAGAAAGAGGTCGTGACATGGTAGATACCAAGGACAACATAGCAGACCCATTCACTAAGGGTCTGGCTCGGTCGGCTCTCGAGAAGCTGATTGAAAGGATGAGATTGAAATTCTATAATTGGTCCCAAGTGCAAGTGGAAGATTGATAGAGTTAGAGGTATGACCTAGGGGAAATTCGGTAATTTATTGTAAATTGATTAACTAGGCAATTAATTCTCATTCATAAAAGAGGTGTTTACCTTCTGTTATATATTTGTTATAATGTGTTATAAATAATTAAATGTTTAATTAAAATATACTTAACAGAAAATTCATAAATGATGTGTTTGTGATAGTAATTACAAATAGTTATAATCATGAGTATGTATCACAATTTATATGCACATCATTTTAAATATTCCTAGAAAAGAGTATCAAGATTGGATATCGATGCATCCGTTGAGACTGGAGTACGTAACGCTATCCAAATGATAGATAGTGTATTACTCATGACTGTTGGAGGCACCAAGGGTTACGTACCGATTGGTTTTGGATAACTATGGAATAACTTACTCGATAGTTTCATGTTGATTAATGTAACTAAGGTCAAACAGAAAATATCAATGTGACTTAATTTACGCAATTCTCTTGACTTGAGAATACTGTCGATCTTCAATATGTAAACTCCACTTTGATTATATTCAAATCGTGGCACGATGTCCATCGAATGACTATAGTTGGGTCGAGTGGAAGTACCAGAAGTGAAACACTATTCAAACGAGGATTCGTCACCTCAGTTATATGAGGTTAGTATCACGGTCAACAGAAGTCGGCTCAAAGTCAAAATCTCCGGCTGTAGTAGTTTGGTTAACAATGATTGCTATTATTATCAATGACTCTGTATTTGGACTATAGAGTTGAACATGAACAATATTGGAATTTTGACCATTACCAAATTTCATAAGTCCAAATGGTTTGGTTTTAACGAAGAGAATTGATGTAAATAATTGTCACTATAGGGTAACGTTTAATAAAGTAAAATTGGATTTTACCAAAATCAAGTAAGCGATAAATTTAGCCATAATGTCATGCACCTGGTAAGCGATGTATGAACGTTAATATTCGAATTGTTCGATATTAATCGCTGATCAAATTTACACCTAAGATTCGAACAACCTAAACGATGAATACTCCTTTTGTCACGTGATTTAACTAATTTGTAATTGTTATAAATTAACCAGTTTATGAAATATTAATTATAAAATTTTATTTAATATGTATTAAAGAATATTAAATAGTGTGTTTATAATAGTTGTAAACATACGAATCGATATACGTTATCGGTACACATTTAAATAAATTTAAAATTGCATTGAATATTTTTCGGACTTGGACCAGATTTGAGGTCCGTATGGACATACTTATTTTGGCTAAAAGGAGGCATGGTTTGGGCGGCCATATGATGGCAAACCAGAGGAGTTTGAATGGTTAGGAGAGTGAAATTGGTAAGAGAGATATGAGGATGTGATCCACTTTTCTCTCCAATTGACTTCTTATTTGCATGCCATTTTTTACACCATTTCATTTGACATTTTTTCTCCTCTCCGTCTCTGAGATTTTCGACCAGTAACCATCCTCTGTAAACCTTAAAAATCCAAGTACAAAATTACATCAAAACTCCTTGATTCGATCGTCGGTGGTAAAGTAGTTCGAAAGCCAACAACTCTAGAACTTGGAATTCAATTCAAGAAGTCATTTCATCATTTCAAAGTCTGATCTCTAAGCCTTGATGAGTGGTATGCTTATGAGCTTATGACTATTAATATTCTAAATTGCTTAGTTAATCAATCGATGATGTGTTAGCTAGATGGACCTTATCATGAATCGGTAT
The DNA here is from genome assembly GCA_030737815.1 of Allium fistulosum. Taxonomy (NCBI): domain Eukaryota; kingdom Viridiplantae; phylum Streptophyta; class Magnoliopsida; order Asparagales; family Amaryllidaceae; genus Allium; species Allium fistulosum. Next base: position 295,489,559 of record CM060906.1, on the reverse strand, counting down.
ATTATTGTATCGACATACACAGATGGTTACACACATGCATATTTGTGTGTGCATACGTGCGCGTGCATAATTTTTTTATTTAGATGTCATGTTGTTAATCACGGCCTGATAAAAAAATATTTTTTATTTAAAAATATTGTTATTAAACGATTTCCTCAACTAAATCTAATTATAAAATGTTAATTCATATGATAATTGTGTTTAAATTTTTCTAAAAATTTTATACACCTAAAATCCATTTGTAGTAACATAAAAATTATTTATTTTATAATTATACAAATATTTAAATTACTTATTTGATTTAATATTAGTTAAACAAACAAAATATATTTATAACACATTTATAAAAAATATAATATTTTGAATTTTTTTAAATAATATAAAATATGCATTTTGATATCAGAAATGAATTTTAAAATATTTTTGTTATTAAATACGCATGCATGGATTTAATTTTTAAAGTATATTTTATTTAAAAATAATTTAAACTGAAAAAAAAGTTAAATTTTTTTTACCGACAGTGAGCAAAAGCAAATATGCATTTAAAAATATATATATTAATTAAATAGCTATATGTTTATATATATATATATATATATATATATATTATATCTATGTGTACATGTAAATTAAAAATTGGTTTTCATAATTACGATAAAGGTTTTAAATTATTTTACAAATTAATATTTAAAATAATTTTGAAATTTAATTATATTATATGTATGTATGTATGTATACATATACATATTTCATAAATGATTTATATAAATAGTTTATAACCCATATTTTATAATAAATATATAATTAAATTTACACACACAAAGATATGTACATACACATAGATACATATATATAATTATTTATACAATAATTTTGATGCACGTATATGTATATTTAGATAATACATTAGTGTACACGAGGGGCTACGCACAGACATATGTGTATATGATACACATATATGAAATATAATACAAATTATATAGAATAAATTTCTTTTATAAATTCAAATAAAATATTGATTTTATTTAAAAGAAAAAATAGAAAAGTTCTAAATGAATTAGGTTACATATGCCCATTAAAGATCAAATAATGGAAAAAAAATTAAAATCTACCTAATTCCTCCGCTGCGGACTGGTCCAGCACCAATAGGCTAGGCCAATGAGATTGAGCACAAGAACTGACGAAATCCCTATCAAACTTTGAGAGCGTTCTAACACCAGTTCGAGACTTATTGTTCCAAGTATAATATAAGCAGTTGGAAGGGCATTCAGTCAAATCAAAGTTTAATATAGCTTCACTGAAAGGGAAAAGATTAGTTGGCATTAGAAGATAACCGCCATATCTGTCGTGATCTTATAACATGCTATTCTAATCTCAATGGGCAATCCATGGCTAATTAGGAGGTTTGAGGTTGTGTAAGACTTTCAAGAAAGGAAAGTCTCGGAAATATGGAATTTTCGAGATATACAAAAGTACAAATGATTTTTGATTGGCTATGTCATTTGAATTTATATTGATTTAATTTTTTTATTTTTTGGCTGTCACTTCCACCACATACATTCCACACACCAATTTTTTCAATCATGGGTTAAGTTGATGGTGGAGGAGGATGAGGATAGATTTGACCTGGCAATTCTTTTATTTGTTTCTTGACAGAGATGAAACCCGGAATTCGTCCAGAGAGGGGCGAATTCAACGGGGGAAGGGGCCAAAAATATTTTTTTAAACTAATTTACCTTAAATTTGTTTTAATTTCAACACACAAAAATCACTTTATCAAGTTTTAGACAAAACCATGGTATAAATATTAATAAAAATGTCTTAAAAGTAGTAATTTTGGCATAATGGGGCTTGGGCCGACAAAAAAAAATTAAAATCAAAAGGGGGCCGTGGCCCCTACTTGTCATCCCCCCTACAGTTTCGTCCCTGTTTGTAGAAGAGATGGTCGTTGGCAGCGAAAGTTGACCTAGAAATGGGCCAAGTGCTCCCTTTATTATAAATGGTGCCTTTGTCTCCATCATTCCTTGCATCTATAGAATTTCCTTAAAGAAATAGAGTAGGTTGTGAGTTATTGGAGATTGTGGCAGGACTTGAGTGGTGGGCAGCAGTTCAAGACAGAGGGGAGCAGAAGAGAGAATGAGAGAAGTGAGACCAATAAACTTTTTATCATGGCGGTCCACTGAAGAGCTCAAAAAATTCTTAAGAGGGATGATTTTTGTGTTTACAGCATGTTGCTGTGTATGTCCATACACACAACATACTAATTTTTAATGTGTTAGTGTGCACATCCTTATGAATGATTTCTGGAAATAGAATCATGGATGTATGGATGGAATTTGAATTGTTAGCACAACTTGATGAACATTTGATTTCTTTGGACTGCAGAAGATACTCTCCTTTTTTTAGTACTAAGCTTGGGATTATTAGATTCATTTTCTTGAGCATGCTTGTTTTTGATTGAAACCTTCTTTCGTTCTTTTTTTTTTCTTTTTTTTTTGAATTGGTTATTTAGATGGTAGCACTTTAAACATTGAGTAGCATATAACGTGTTATATGTCAATAAATTTTCGAATCACGCTATGCAAGTTTCGGAACTTGTGACATTCGCATCAAAATCGAAACACCTGAACAAACTGGAAAGTGGTGCTGGCCTGGGTGAAAGCATGTTACTTTGGATTTGCGATTTTGTTCCTTATTTTTCAAGATTGGGACGTAAACTTCTTTTGAGTGGGATTGTTTTCTAACTGATGTAGCTTGTTTTGCTGACGAATCGTTTACTTAACTTCTGTCCATCCTTCAAAATTGTGCACGTGATGTCCTTCAGTTTGATTTGATCCTTTGGACCAATTTCTGTCTTCTCTTTCGTGTTCAAAGTGAAAGAAAAAGAATTTTCCATCGGATTTGACTCTTATTCCTTTCAAGTTACTCAAAACGAGGCTCAAATAATAAACCACAGAATAGGACAAAGTCTTATCTATGAAAAATCTCGTAATAGTCAGTACCAATCTCGTAATCATCGCGTTAGAGGAAGAATATTCTAATTTGAACATCCTGGCTTGTATTTACCTGCGTTCTGTGGCAGCCTCTAAAAACACATTGACCATGCGCATTCCGATTCTGCATCAAAAGGAAGATTCTTAGATTCATTTGTCTAGGTGAGCTTTTATTGTTGACAGAAATGTAGGTACTTAACCAAACAGAAGAAGGGACAAGTTATGGACGACAGTATCAAGTTGTAGTTACTATAAGACCTGTGTGGGTTTACCAAGAAACATTAAGAAATGCTCGAGAGACAGTGGACGTTTAAATCGTCCAAACTATGAACGGGGTGTCCCATGTGATTATTCAAGCATAAGATCAAATGGATGACCTAAGGTGAATCCAAGGAACATAAAGTATTTCCTCACGTAGTATCTGGTATGACTTTTGCTAATTGTTGTTCTTGGGTGAAATGAGCAGTAGTAGTCCTCAGCAGGACAAGCTCTGTCCTCAACACTAGTCTACTCAAGGCATAGTTTTCATGACCGTTCCATGTCTCGAACTGTGATAATTGAATGTCTAAGGTTTTGATGGTTCAACCGGTCGAATCGTTATAACCGTGATTTCTTTTTTTGAAAAATTTACATATTTAACTGCAAACTATACATAAAAATATTGAAATAATAATGCTATGTGCACAAAATGTAGATGGTCTTCAAAGTCTGCAACTGAAGTTGTATGTTATTGCAGTGCACAACTACAGCTTTGTATATAGTAGAGTAGTGGACAACGATAGAAGTTTAATGATGATAAACTTGACGAATCTTATAGTGGTATTAGAGGAGTTTGTAGTAGTGAAGAACATAGTCATGAAGTTTGTGATTTAGATTTTGGAACAATTATGATTTTTAATACACACACTAGTAATAATGAAAATTCATTGAATAGATTTCAACCGTGTCTTTTTAGACTACCGAAAATACTCTTCATTATGTTTTCCACTTCGTCCTCGTAAGTATTTAAAAGGATGAACGACATCAAAGACTGCTAATATACCGGCTTTAACTAAAACCACCGACGTTAAGTTTGCAACTCTCAGATTATCAACCACACAACATTTATTCCACTACGTACCGCTCCACGATTACATCATGCTTTGCGTTTTCTTCTACTCAGATCAATTCCATATCCATTTTTCATACCCCTCCTTTCTCAAGATCAATCTCTAACCCTAATCCAAGTATTGATATTGTACATCCTTATTTCGTTTTTGATCTCGTCATTCATGGAATCGGAATCTCTCTCTACCAAATCTGGATTGTGGCAGGTAATTTAGTTTTATGTTTCTCGATCTATCACTAGATAGTAGATTAGATCTATTTTTTTCTTTTTGTTTCATCCCTCATTGCTCGGTCCCTCCCTAATTTGAATCATGTTTCGTAAATTTTAGTAGTTATTCCAAGGATAACATCTTGGTTAGTTTGTACAATATATGGATGGTTGCATTGTACTATGTATTCACTTCTAATCTATTTTTTTCTTCCTTCACATCCGTTCATTTATTTCATTTTTTTTAGAATCAGATTAGCGAACGAATCACGTAGCAGATTCACACAGGTCAGTAAAAAGTTTCGATATATCTTTTAAAAAGGTTTATTTCTCTTTTAAACTATTATGTTCATTTGGTTGTCATGATCTTTTGTTTATCTTATATATGCTCTAAAAGTTATTTTGGATCAAATATTATTCATTCAACCACTTAGAATCATCAATATATTTTATTATTAACAATCTCATTAGCATAAAAATCATTATTAAGTGGGTGGTCGGTGTTAATGTAGATGGCAATTTTATTCTTGATCATGAAAGGAGTAAGACTTATGTTTTAAACATTATTTGTCGGTCAACATTTTTTTCTGCTTATTTATTTTTTCATTAACAAATGATATATAATTTAAATATTGTACGCATTGTTGCATTAAGTTTTCAGTTTTTTCATCTTACCATATAGTTTCCCTTTGTTCTCAAACATCAATAGTATTACATCATTATGCAATAGTATTTGCCTATTGGCCATTGATTTATCATATTTCTAATCATCGTTAATCCTTTTTTTCACTCACAAACATCTGCCATCTAATAAGTACATAGTTTTGCATAAAACTTAAGAGACGAATAAAGAAACTATCTAATTCGTATGAAGGTTGTTAATCAAGAAGTTAACAATAGTTCACTTTTGATCAAATATTAAATAATAAAGGGACACATTAAAGCAACAACAAATTTAGATTGCATAATCAAGAAACTGTACGAGGTTCTAGCTGGTAACAAAAATAAAAAACCTAGGAATTCAAAAATGTGAAACCGGTTTAACTTTGGAGTTGCAAAACAAGTGAACATGCTTAGCCCACAAGTGCTCTTGCAGTTTTGAATTGTATTTCTAAATTTGGGGTGTTATCCTTATATTATGCATATGCTTTATTGCATGTACAAAAATCTAAGCCCGTAATATTTATTGGCCATGTTTTTCCAACACTAAGTGAATAATGATACCAACAGTCCACATATCTTTTATACCTTGATGGGTTTGTATTATTGATGGTGTGGTGCATATATGTAGTTTCATCCTTCCATGTATAGCATACGAATTGTGAAGTAAATAAATAAAACATGGTATGTAGTTTAGTATATATTTAAATGATCATTTACTTTCAATTTCTTTTACTATACTACCTGTAATTTATTTTTTGGATTCTTGACCGGCAGTGCTTTTGTCACATAGATAACAATAAATTACAAGAATTTACTCATATAATTATGTATCCATGTAATGTGTTAATACCAATGTTAATTATCATTGTACGGTGTCAGTAACCGCTTATGATTTTAATGACATGCATGATTAGTTTAGTGGACATTGAAATTCTTATTCATGGCCCTGATTTTATTTACTATATGATAACAAGCACAAATCATGATTAGAATCCACCCATTGAAAAATACAAGTAGAATCTTTAATTAATTCTGCATAATGCATTCTGAGTAAAAGTTTCTCTATACCAATTGTTTCCACTCATATTTGAACATAGTTGAAAATTACCTGATTGAGTTCAGAATCTTGCGAAGTTATTAACCGTATCATTATTCTAGATATTAGACATAAAATCAGTGGAGCATATCATTATTAGTTTACTGTAGGATTTTATTATAGGAATGTTCTAATTGTTGGTGTAAAAATATTAATATATCACTACAGTCTAGTATATGTGGATACTTTTGATGTTGCTCCTCGGCAGATCTCAGGTAACCCCTTATATATATATATATGTATATGTATATGTATATGTATGTATGTATGTCTTTTTGATACACATTTTGATTTAGGTACTAATGTGATGTAACGATCCGTAAATTTTATGATTTTTTATAACGTAATTAACTGATTTTTTGTGAAATTTTAAATAATTGAATTTGAAAACGAGAATTCGATATTTGTAATGCTTTTATTTAAATGTAGCAAATGGTAAATTTTCATCCGAAAATATGAAAGTTAGTTTTATTGTGTAATTTCAATTTCAATTTAAATCAGTTAAAATTGTTGTAAATAAAATGTTTTCGAAACCCGAATATTTTATACAATAAATTTGTTTATCATCTTCTGAGTGAGACGTCATACTTCGTTTCGTCAAATTTGGACTTCTCTAGCCTCATTTATCTTATTTTCAGCAAATTTGAAGCAGTTCGTCGGCGGATATCGACTTTTAATAGAATAGTCGTATCGCTGAAATTTGTGTACCGTTTTGTTCGTCTCGTTGTGCTGATCTCCGCAGTATATTCATATGTCAATTTTGATATCCGGTGCATGGCGGAATCTGTGAAACAGATAACCGTATCGGAATCCGTTTGTGCCCTTTCGTTTCTTATGTCTATTCAGTTATCCACTGGTTCAAATCAAACAGCCGTTTGCTTTTATTTATTCCTGAATTCGCATGCATGGATTTCTCTATTCCCAATATTCAATACATCATTTGTTGCGTGACCTCTCACTATTCCCACCGGTTCATTATATTTCATTTGAAATCTAGATCTACTTGCTGTTCATTTATATTTACCGTCCTCTTCCCTTTTGTTCTCTCTTCCGTTCTTGTCATTTCCAGAAAAAAGATAATTATATGAAAACATACATATATTTGGAGGGCCGCTCATTCTCCTATGTTTGCAATCTTTTCCACTCTGAATATAGTAGCTATGTGACTCATCACCACATTTTTCTCAGCCTGCACCAAGTCACATCATCCTCCACGGCCAAGCTCACTGACCCACAACCCGCTACCCTTCCACCGAGTCAACCACCATCAGTTCTCCCATCCCACAAACGACCAGCCCCACAACCCCATAGCCGCAGCTCTTCGACCCCTAGTCGAGAACTAACGCAGGCAGCCTCACGTGAAACACCCGAGCACTTCGGCCACCTTTCCCTCTACGCGAGCACGGGCAGCAGCCACAAGAGCACCGCCTCAACCATTCAACCCAGATCTTCTCTGTCGTTCACCTATCAACCACCACCACCCTCCTCCATGCTTCCCCTCTACATCACCGCTGTGCCGAGACCATCAACCACCACATGAGGCAGCCGACCCACCATCATCTCCAACCCCTAGCCATCTACCTCCCCATGATCGAATCCGCCACCTTCACACCATTTCCCTAGGCCGAGATTAGGCAAGCTGTAGCAACTTCTCTCCGCATATACGTGTACATATTGATATATATGAGTTTACGATTTTGTTATATATATATATATATTCGGTTAGTATATATATATATATACACAGTGAATTCGCAGGGTAGCAATTGTTGTGGCAACAGTACAATAAGATTTTATACATAATGTCAGTTACTGTGCAGTTAAAGCGCTCGGCAGACTCAATGCGGCAGAGGTGCAAAAAGTCATAGCGGGGATACAGCGAGGATATAGCGGGATATAGCGGATGACTCTAAAATAGCATATAAAACTCATACTTAATGTTTTTACAAATATATAAATGGTAATTAAGTGAAAAATTAACATTCAATTGAATTATAATTAGTATATAAATAATTTTAAATAAAAACATGTGAGAATATACTGTAAATAAACGTAAAATTGTTATATAACATAATTGAATTTAGTAGAATATTAGATTATTTTCATTTCTGAAAATATATTAAAAAATCAATTAAATAAATTAATTTCATAATTTTTATAATGTACGAGTGTATATGCACGCCCGGGTGGGCCTGCAAATCACAATGTGCATGAATTTACAGTTATATCCCTAAAAGTAAATTTGACAGTATCATTGTCTGCATAAACTGAACCTAAAGCAGCATTTTCAAAATAACGTGTGTGTATGCATGCCCAGATGGGCCTGCATCTAATCACAATGTGCATGCATTAATTTAACAATGTGTGGAAATTTGCTGGACATCTAAAAATGCTACAGTGTTGGAGGGAGCTTGGTTTTTTAGACTGACCATGTTATGTTATGTTAGAGCTTGGTTTTTTATTATATTTATGGATGAAATTTTCCAAAGGGAGTGCATGGTTTTTGACACCGAAAACTAAGCATAAAGGACCGAAAAAATAACAGGTGAAAACTTTTATCTAAACCCTAGAGCAGAGGCAACATTTTGACAATGATTTGGAGGCTACTATTTCGTATTGTTTGATAGTAGATGAAGACCTTACAATGTATGCATCAATTCAACAATGTGTGGATATTTAAAATGTGGGACATCTAAAAATGCTTGTGTTAAGGGGATGTACAAATTAACATAGACAGATGCCTACTGCGTTCAGTTGGACTGACCCTCATAAGAAAATTCATTGCAATAATAGAAATACACTACGCTTCCATTAAAGATTAACAAAATACTCAGTTTTATAAATTTTCACTTCATAGGATCATTAAGTTGGTTGGGGGAAATAACGGAACATGCATAGTTATTCTTATCCTTTCATAGAAATATATATAAAATTATTAAACCATAATTCACAAACTAACATTAATTGGTATGGTATATTCTAACTCCAATCAAAGCCCTGTAAATTATCCATACTTGAACCTCTACAATTCAGATTCTCACTTTACATTTACACACAACAACGTGTAAAGCTTAATGCTTTGTATATTTCATTGGTTAACACTTCTAACTTTCTAAGCTTATAATTAGTAAATCTAATAATTGCCAATTTAAAATCCACTATCATTGTTACAATATATTAGCAGCAGATGGTTGTTTGAAGACTACCACTGGCGTCATCCGCAAAGCTACTTTTCATTTGCTTATTCTAATAGGGCTTTCCTTTTACTTGTTTTAATGAGAATATTAATAAAAATTCATTTGGCTTGCAAAATAAATGCTAATGTTGCGCAGTTACTCCAACAATCCCTTCAGCCTCCTCTTTGCCTTGCGAGCAGCTGCTCTTATTTGCTTCTGTTCTTCTTTGTAAATTATGTTTCTCCTTTGAAACTGAAAACAATGTTTCAATGATAATAAAATTAGAGTTGAAATTCAAAGTCATTGTCTATTTATGGTTCTATTTAAGATTCCTTAACAAACCCAAAGCAACACGATGGTTAACTATAAGAAAGACCACTTCTACTCAAATCCCTGTAATTCTTCAAGCAAGCAGGTCCTTCACATTACATCAGTCCATTAAATGACCAACTGACACACATGCATGTATACATTTTCATGTTGCACCAGCAGTAATGTTTAAATCTGTGGTATATATTTAAGCCTATGGAATATATTTTCACATATGCATGCTCTTCAAGCAAGCATGTCCATATCAGTTCCTCACAAAGCATGTAATATGTATCAAGCCTGTAGTCTACGTCAGTTCTTCAAGCTAGCAGCTGTGCATCCCATCTTTGACTACCTGTCTTTTGCAGCATCATCTTCTAGCTAAAAAATATACCGCAAGCATTAATATCGATGTATGTAGAATTGTCATCACCAATAAAATCATAAAGTATTGATAGTGTCAATTTAACATAAGCTAAAAAATATTTGGATGTTCTTATTTTTCGATCTAAAAATTAATAAGATCTTTAAATTACCATTTCTCCAGCAACCAACCTTCTACATGGATTGCCATCAAGAAGCACTATCTTCAAAGCCTCCATCAACATATTTCTTATCAGTGATCTCTTCAACAACAGGTTTCAAGTTAGTGATTCTTAGTTCACTTTGCTTTAGTTGGTCAATAATTCCACTTGAAATTATTCTAAACAAAACCATTGTGAAAAAGATAGTCAGTGATATGGAAGAAGTGTAAGTAAATGAGTTATAACATGTTAAGATTAATGCATAACACTCACTGGCAAAGGAGAAGCTAAATGTAGGAAACATGGCCCTACCTCAAATTTTCATTTTCTTTTATAAAAGTGTGAGTTTATACTGTTGATTGATTTTATACTATTGATTTTATAATAGAACAATCCTCATTTCTGGTTTGGGTGATCGCATGTGGTCCATTACAATAGAAACTCCTCTCTCTTATACTACTGATGTATACTTGAACATTGTTTGCACTTAAAAAAATGCATTTTTTTATTACTGTTTTCTTTTAGACGTGGATATAGTCTACTGTGGGAGGTTTCGCATATGAGTTCAAATATGTTGTTAATGTATCCTTGAAAAATTTAATCTTCATAGTACATAAATATCAACCTTCTGTTGCCTCAAAAGTTAATGCTTCCGGTTAATGCTTCCAGTTAACCTTCTGTTGCCTCAAAAGTTATCTGGTAAGAGATAAAAAATGTTACGCACTATTAATTAGATATTGGAAAAAAGGGAAAAAAATATATGGAAAAAAGTTTGTCGCAACCTAAATTAAAATTACACCTAATTACACCTAATTACAATCTAAATTAAAATTAAAATTACAACTAAATGAATCACCAATTATTCCAACTAAGAAAACTAAGGGAACTAAAGTCTGAAGACATCAGGTAACAAACGAAAAACAACAAAGACAACATGTAAAGGCAGAAAACAATCAATTGCTTCAGTTTTTTTTTAATTTTCTATGGCAAAATGAGGAATCAACATCAATTTTTTAGGTTGAACTATGTAGAAGAAAGGATATTAAAAACTAACATGAGATAGATTTGCAAAACTAAATTTAGCAATCTCATACATGGTGGAATAAATGGAGACTTGTTTTCTATGCTATTCGATTAGAAGACATATTTTAAAATGACAATATTGACCAAAATAATGAATTATGGAGATGAAAGGGATATGGTCATCTTAGTGATATCAAATAAGACTTTACTTTGATCCATTGACCAAAGATTTTGTTTTATAGTAAAAGATAAAAGATAACAAAAATATAATTTGGGCAGGATTCAAGTCCTGGAAAAGTCAACTTAGTTGAGTATAACTTTCTACTATGCTTTTTCATAGTGGCAAACTACCACTGTATAGACACATTCTGAAATGAATAGTGATAAAACAAAATACTTAAGTGATTGAAAGTATTAAAGATCAACGACTTTGTAAGTCAGGGCTGATGATTCTTGGATTTCTTTCTTTGGTGCTGATTGTGGTCAAAGCTATACAGCAAAAATGCTCATATCTCAAAAAATCAGCCAATACAATGCTACCTTGTAAGCTTATATTATTATGAACAAAATATAAAAATACATATCTTCAACAAACATCATCGTAAGTAATGTTTGGATAAGCTAAATGAATATGAGATATTAATAAACTAAGTTGCTTTCACTATTCATTTTTTAACAAATTAAATTTTCAAGGTGTACCTTTTGAGTAACAATCAAATTTGAACGATAAAGGTGAAATAATTCTTATGATAATATATATAGACGGAAGAACAAACAAATTGAAATTAAGATTAAAAAAATAAATGAATGCAAGAGAACACAGATATAAATATAATGCAATCAGAAGAAGAATATGGGCAAGTAAATATGATAAATACAATCAAATTTCTTGGAAAACTATAAAAAGAAATGTGAATATGTAAAACGAATATATAGGAGACATGGAGAGAAATTACCTTTATTGGCTGAAGACATACGCGAGTGGAAGAATTTTGTACATTGGTCCCCTTCTTTTAGCCATTTTATCTTGGATTTTGTTTTCAGTTGCTTTAGTGTGCGTAAGTGTTTCTAATTCAAATAGACTATTTTTGTATTGCTGCACTTGTTATGTATTCTCTGGGTTATTCAACAATTGCAGATGGAGTGCATTACTTTTTCTCTAAGAGTTGCTATAAGATAATATATGCTCATCAACACTTATTCCACATTAAGGTGACCTTTTACATTTCTCAGTTTACTTAGCAGCCTATAAAAGATTACCTTTGCTTTCAATGTTCCAAGCATGGATAACTACATTACTATATCTCTACATTTCATGCCAGACATTGTAATATCTAAATGGAATGTTTTTGTAGATTTTGTTATCTTGTAGAAATAGAATATTTAGAGGGCAGTGATCACTTGTCGAGTGGTTAAGTATATTAGGTTGCGTATTAAGAAAAGTAGACCGAAATAGGGAGTTTATAAACGCCCTATCAATCTTACTATTTGTTGCATAGTCTTTAACACCTCTCTACATATACATATTACCTTTGTATTGCATTTCTTATGGTATAGTGACCTATATAGCATTGTAGAAGTCCTTATCAGCATTTAAAGTTGAATTGTTTAGCTAAATTCTATCAGCATTATACAAAATGTAGTTATAATTTCCTACCACTATCCATGAGTGAATTTTGGAATCAACTATTAACTTGATGTGGTTCCATAATTCATTTCTCTAGATTTGAGTGTATAGCCAATACACCCCTGTAATATTGGAACACCATTGTTTCATCAATCATTCAAAACTTAGGTTCCTAAACAAAAATTTGGTATCAAGAGTACTATTTATCAAGAAAAACACAGATTTTTTTGGACATCATAGATATGTGGGTGATGATAACAATATAAAAAAATATGAGGATGCTACACATAGGTAGACAACGATATTATACAAATCATCATATGTAATATTGTAATAGTAATGACAAAAGACCAAATTGTAGTAGAGTTTAGCAAAGATGTGTTTTAATAAAAAAAAAGTAAATTGTAGTAGGGTTCACTTCAAGTTAAGGTGTGTTTTTAAGTATCATTTTGAAATGATCTTCATTTACAGAGGGTTCGATAAGTAGGATATCAATTTGGAAACGCCCAATTGTATTACATGTATGAGCAGTGTGTATCTTTAGCATAATACAACAGACAGCAGATGCTGGTGAGAACTGCTATGATGAACTCTTTTAGTCAAAAAATAATTCGGTGCACTTTAAAAAAAATGTGAAAAATGAAAAATCTCAACCACAATAATAAATAATGTAAACAAAAGAAAATAAAAGTATTGATTATTATATAATGTATATGTAATTGAAATAAAAGCATGCTTAATTATATAGTGTGCATTCAATTGATTATGATATCCAAGCACTGACTAAAATGGTGTGATTATTTAATTAAAAGAAAAGCACTGATTATTATATATTGTATATGTAGTTGAAATAAAAGCACTTATTATGTGATATCTTACACATACACTACATAAATAGAACCAATCGATATAAAATCATTTAACACAACAGCTGATCGAACTGGACCAACAAATAAAATAGTAAAACGCACAAAATGTAACAACTGATGAAATATTAGTATACGTGAACAAAATATTAATATAGGTAATTGTTCAGTGAAGCAGTTGTAAAATTATGGTTAAAAATGATTATTGCATGGCCACCGTAATTTGTCATGGCACAATATGAAACTGCAGCATACAAAAACAACCAAATAGTGACTAAAGAAATGTAGCAAAACTCAAAAAGAAGAAAGAAAAATGAAAACGACTCAAAATTGTAGCTGATTTTTTACACTAAAATTTGTGTACCATAATAACATGAGTTGTCAAAACGATAATACTATAGTAACATGTGATTCCTGCTCACATGACAATATTATTAGTGTAACATGAAATGCTTCATGTTAGTACCAGATAGATTATAAAATAATATTGTAAAGGTAAACTAATGCGTAATGTAAGTCGAATTTTTTACACTACAATCTGTGTACCATAACGACATGCGTTGTCAAAACAGTCGTTTCATGAACAAATTGCTGAAGCATATTGAAACCAAAGAAGTAATATATGAAGTATATTATGGTGACATTTATCCAAAAATATCAAAAATTGTGTCAATATTATCATGGATATTATATATATCTATGATAAAAAATGAAGATTCAGAGAGAGGTGTGTAGTACAAATGCTCCTGAAATCAAATTCCAAATGTTATTGAAATAAAATTTCAAAATCTAAATGTTGCCCAATGTAGTATAATGAGTTAATATAAGTAAAGGAGGCTCAAAAGTCCAAACTTCTTCTTAGTTAAAGAAAGATTGAGTAACAAATGAAAACAAACAATATATGTTCAGTCGATAATTGATTATAAATCTTGAATGGTATTTCATCGAACTAACCTTAATCGCACAAAAGCTAGAGAAGATGGTGGTTCTGGAAGCGTAATGAAGTAATTGCAGTTTGTGGGATCGCACTGCTACTGGAGAAGACGATGGATCTGGAATCGCCCTGGACTAAGCATCGATCGGTCTTGAGAGAAGGCGGTGGGGAGGATGATGGATCTTAAATCAGGTTGTGTGGATCAGATGTACATCCCTCTACAGCAAGGGAGATGGATCTGGAAACGTAATGAAGTAATTGCAGTTTGTGGGATCGCACTGCTACTGGAGAAGACGATGGATCTAGAATCGCCATGGACTAAGCATCGATCGATCTTGGGAGAAGGCGGTAGGGAGGATGATGGATCTTGAATCAGGTTGGATGTGGATCAGATGTACATCCCCCTGCAGCGAGGGAGATATGAGAGTTGTGGCATTTTAGGTTTTTTTTTATTTCAGGGGAGAACGATACCAGAAGAACAGGATGCGAAAGAGAAGGATGCGAAAAGAAGAGAAATCGAAGGGTAGTTCGGGTATTTCAAAAAGACACGGTTGAAATTAGTTAAGTGAATTCTCTTTATTAGTAGTAAAGATAAATATCATTTTTCAATTCATTTCTTTTAAAGAAGATATAGTGGAAACAGCGGAATATAGCGGAAATAATGAGATATAGCGGAAATAGCGGGGCTTAAAGCGGAAAGGCTATATTTGGGGCTATATGGAAATATCGTAGCGGCAGAAATCCGTTATGAGATATAGCAGGGTTATAGCGGGGTAATAGCGGGGCATTAACTGCACAGGTCAGTTATCTTGTTTTAATGAAGAAGAAATTATATATATTTTATTACAATCTATATATATACATTTGAGACTGCATAGTAACATGCATATATATATTTCATTATAATATATTTTAGTCTGCATATAAATTTATTAGCAGCGCATACATATACAATCTGTTGGATTTTAAATATATTATAATAAACTAAGTCTATATTGATTTTATAATATAGATATAAGGATTTATGTATGTGTTTCACAATTTGTAGATACTGTAATTTTAAAGTCTGTATATTTCAGATTTGATGTATAAAATTTTAAGTTTAAAGAATATATATACAAGTTTGTGTATTTAGATTTAAAAAATATATATAGATATTTTAAATAAAAATTTACTTGGACCCACTTTTAAAGTATATATATATATAAGTATTGATTTTAAATATAATATATATACCTTTGATTTTTTTAAATATTTGTATTTTAAGAATAATGATTTTGAATCATATTTATATATTTTATTTTAACCTTTGTCGTAAATTAAAATATTAATTTTAATAAAATAATAATAATAATAATAGTATATATATTTTTTCCATTTATAGCAAGCTGATTTGATATGTACTCATCAATTCCTATTTATCGGCTTTGTCCATCAAATCCGTGTTCAGCTTACTTCGCTTTGACATCTATTGTTTAAATTGGTCAATTTTCAAATTCGTGATTCTTTCCAGGTGCTTGTCATGTTCTCTCTCTAGCCTCGAAAGGTGAGCAATCACTCACGATTAACATTATTATATTTAGTAAATTTGATTTCACTTGAAACGATAATTGAATTATGCTGTTAAAAATTGAATTGCTAGTTATTTAATTGTTAAATATGATATGCTATTATCTGCAATTGTTCACCTGTGATATATGACATCATATCATGTTGTGTATATTTTGTTAAATTTGTTACTAATGATATATGCATGTTGTTGATATGTTATATCATTATTATATTTGTTCTCACTCTACAAGTTATCTATTAATTTAGAATTCCCTATGGGTTGAAATGATACACACCTGAACGATCTTGTAGAATAAGGAAAGATCGTTATGGGTTGAAATGATAAACCCAAGCGATTTTTATTGATTTTGAATTTTGGAATCGCGGGTTGAAATGATATATACCCATAGATATTTAAATTGCGGATTGAAAGGATAAATATCAGTATCACTTGATCATAGGATAGAAAATTATATACGGACACCGTTGTTCTATATCTTGAAAATGATTTTCAAAGTTTTGAAAGGAAATATATGATTTTTAATAAATATTAATTTTTAAAATATAATATATATAAATTTTATTTTTATATATGTCTAAATTATCGATTTTTAAAAATTATATGTTTTGGAAATTTTAAATTTATAAGTTAGTTTTGAAACTATAAATTTTAAGATTTTTCTTATAATTTTATTTTCTTAAAAATATAAAATAAGATTTAATTTAATAAATTTAACTTAATTGGTTTATAATATGTTTAAGTATTTATTTAAATTATAGTAATATTTTAAAAATAGATTTTTATAACTTTAATAAATAGAGATTGGGAAAATAAAGTAAAATTGACTTGAAAATTAATTGGTTAATAATTGAATTTAAATAAGAATTTATTTGAACTCATTGATTTTGAGATTTTGAAAAATATGATTTATAACTTGATTTGATAAAAAGTGATAAAATAAATATTCTCAAATTTTAAATAAAATTGAGATTGAATATTTAATATTGATTTAAATTTGTAAATTGGGATTTTAATAAATGGTTATTAAAATGATTAAGTGAATACTTTCCAATTTGAATAAAATTTAAGTTAAATGTTGAAATATAAATGAAACTTATGTTGAAAATGTTTGAATATTTAAAATTGAATCTTATTGGAATTGAAGTGTTGGATTTGAAATCGATACAAATTGAATCGGTTTATTGAGAATTTGAATTGAATCCTTGACCTTTAAATTGAAATGGTTAAACTGGAATTGATTTACATTGGATTTTGGAATTTAAGATGATGTGAATCGACTTGCGAAATTGGAGGAAACAAATTTTATTATACAAAGTATTTTTAATACATAAACTATTTTAATATATATACTATATTTTAATATCTAAACTGCTTAAGTGGAAAGTGTTATGATTTCCAAAGTGTTATGATTTCCAAAGTTTTATGATTTCCAAAGTGTTATGATTTCAAAAGTGTTATGATTTCGAAAGTGTTACTATTCTGGAAATGAATACTATTTAAAGTAAATAATGATATCGAATTGATATGGGTTTGAAATGAATATAATATTTTGATACGAAGTATAAACTATTTGAAAATGACCACGGTGTGAAATAAGCATTTGGTTGTAAAAAGAGACCAGGATCAGATATTGTCATACTCTCTGCCAATACTGAAAACCACTTTAACAATTGTGTACGTGGTGGAGATTCCAGAACGAAGTAGGATGGTTTGGCGATGATTCTATATGGTATTTACATAGCCCTGACTCCTATGAGTCAGCTTGATGTGGCTAAAATAGGAGCTATACCGGGCCAAGTGGGGTCATTCCCCCTATCGGACACATTTCTTCGATACCATTCTATTGCTTTTGTGATTTGATTGGGTGCACGTTTGATTTGGGAGTATGTCACGAGGTGGGTAGTAGTAGCTGCTATGCGTTACCACCAGTCCGAGAGTGCAAATGGTATATCTACCCTGGCATTGCCTTGAGTGCCTTGTCGGATGCCTTATCGCGCCTTCTACGAGTTTGTTTTGTACCATACCTATGTGATGTCCTTTGGGTAAACCACCGTTTTGGTGGAGCATACAGCATTGTATAGACACGAGAATATATAAAATGTGTTAAGGGGAATATGGTTAACGCCTTAATGCTATTTTAATAGCTTACTTTACTATAGACATATTATAATAGCGTATATTACTACATAGTAGATAGTTCCACGGATACTTAGAGGATGGAAATCCCAACTATCCTTTAAGTTACTTGTATCTCAGTGACATTTCACTTGAGTTAAATTTACTGATATAAGAATGTTAATCCTGACTCGTGTGTTTCATGTTTTGCTTTATGCTCGAGTCAGGCTGAATGTCACAACATTTGAAGACTCACCTTCGGAGTTGGAGCTTCACTTGAAGATCCATCTATATCTAATCAGCTTTCAGCTATCCAGTTGTCTTGTTCAGACTTGTCATCTGTTTGTATTCGAGACTACATTGTATTTGAGATTCTGTTGTATTTTACTTTAAACTCTGATGTTTATATAGGAGCTCCATGAACTACTATTTATGTATTCCGCTGCTTATTGTTCTAATACTCCGTGTCTGTGATTCTGTGATTTATTTATTTACTGTATATGCTGAGTTTGCCAAATATAAATTAACAATATGATATTTTGAGCAATTCAAGTCATACCGGGTCGTTACAGTTGGTATCGGAGCTCTGGTTTAGGCAAAACTTAGCATATAGAGTAAATTTAATTACAAAATCACCTTCGTTCGAGCTTGAATTTCTCCTCTTCGATTAGGATTTCTTTTGAATTTCGGAACTTTCCCTTTTGTTCTGAAATCCATTCTTGTCCTTTCCTGTTCATGTTCTTCTAGATACTAGAGCATCTCCATAGCTCTACTTCTGTTGAACTTTGTAATAAATTGATCTCATCTTGTCACCTCAATTGACAATTTTATCCGTATCTGTGACTAATCCCATCAGTAGTTCTGCAAATCCTAGTATGATTTGTGAAGGGGTGAAACTCATTTACAACAGGCGTCGATTCACCGGAGACTTCTATATCCTTGGTTTCGATGCTGTTATTTCTTGCAAAGCCCGAATCGTCTCTTGGTGGACAACCCGGGTAATTCTCTTCTTATTGAATGTCGAATGCCTTCGGTTATACAGGCAGTTCTACCTTCCGTTTGATACTCAACTTATTGATCTTTACTACAACCTGATAATCAGGGAATATCCTGATGTTTTGGTGAAGTCGCATCTCTCCCATTTAAGCGGGAAATTGAATTTCTGCATCGATCTTATTTTTGGAATCTCGGTTGACCGGGTTAAGGTCACCCGCGATCAATATAAGACTATCCATCTTCCTCATTTGTAATTTAGTTATCTTATCTTCTTTTCGAGTCTATCTTGTTAGTTAGAATTCTCTTTGATTAGGATCCCTTTATATGTGAATCTCTATCCATTCTTGAATCATCGTGCGAGGGAGTGTATTTGTAATTAATATTAAATTGTTTTATTGTGTTGTTTGAGTTGTTAAGTTTGAATTTTGGGTTTCGATTGATTCGTCTAGCAAACACTATCGATAGGAATTCCAAAACACTTAAACAAAGCAAACTGACAAAATACTATTTTCGAAATTTGTAAATGATATAATTTTATGTATGGTTATATTTTATATATAAAAGTATGATTTTCTAAAATTGGATAGTTAATTAAATTGGTTGTTAGGAATGATAATACTAGATTACGATTTGTTGCTTTGTCAACACTACTAAATCATTTTCTATTGTTATAGG
The DNA here is from genome assembly GCA_030737815.1 of Allium fistulosum. Classification (NCBI taxonomy): domain Eukaryota; kingdom Viridiplantae; phylum Streptophyta; class Magnoliopsida; order Asparagales; family Amaryllidaceae; genus Allium; species Allium fistulosum. The sequence goes on along the minus strand of CM060906.1, from coordinate 295,469,674 downwards.
TTATAAGGTGTTGAAATTTTATAAACATGGTTTACCTGATTTGAAAATGAAATAAATTTAAATTAAGAATTTGAGAATTAAATTTCTGGTGCTTTCCAAAATTTGGTTTTCCGGTGCTTTCCAAAATTTGGTTTTCAAAGTTTTGATATATATATTTTTTGAAAGTATCTTCGAATAGAAATTGCTTCCAAAGAATTCTAAAGAATTAAGTCTGTACTCTCTTCGTTTGTCGCTGGAAAATAATTTCGGTGATGACTGCAGTATCATCGACATTCATTTTCGAGTCTCAAAGTGGAGAGACCACGTAGCAGCTTGGCTACAATTTTGTTTTGAAAAAGGAATTTGATTTGAATTTCTTGAATATAATTTGATTTATATAATATATATGTATATATTTATTTCAAAATGGTGGGAAGTGAAACCGGAAATTTAATTCATAAATTCTGTGTTAAGTTAGGGTTTTCAATTATTGAAATAAATCAAAATTTTGAAATATTTGAAGTGTTTGAAATTTAATTTGGGAGCTAAAATAACTGCAAATAATTGAACTAGGGTCAAATTTATTTGTATAATAATCAATTGCATTCTAGTAGATATAACTTACCTAAATTATTCAAAAGCTAAAATGTTAGGGTGAAAATATAAAGGTTATGCAAGAGAAACTTAAGTAATAAATTGTTCAAACTAAAAAGCTTGCTTAATCAAAATGTTGTAAATAAAAAGATGAATTTGTATAGGGTTTAATTATATTCAAAGACATTAATATAACTTACCTAGAAAAGTTTAAATGTAATTAGAATGTAATTGAATAATATACAATATGATATAAGTAATAATATGTCCAAAATTGTATTTTGTTAAGGGAATTTATAGATAAAAAAATTTGAATAATAAACGGAATAATAAAAAGAGAATCAATTTGTTGAATAAAATATGGTTATAATAAATGTTTATCCATTTAATATATGTTGCAGAATAGGTTAGGTGAAATAAATTAAATAATAAAAGAGAAGACTATTTAAGCAGATAAATATGAACTTGAGAATAGTTGAAATTGAATTTTTGTAGAATCAACTCAACTGAAGATAAATAGATTTAAATAAATGAGTTAAATCAAATAAATTTTGTTTTGAAAGAAAATTTTGTAACAAATGTAATAAATTGAAATCAAATCAACTAAATGAAAATACATTGAATTGAATCAACAAAACGTGAATACAATAAATATTTATTGATTTAATAAAATGGATTGAAACCAAATTAGTTGAATATAAATCAATTTATATGGTTTTGAATTAATTGTTGTATTTTAAATTCAATCTATCTTTTCTTTCTAGTTGCTTCTATTCTCCTACCTCGTTCTTTTTCGGGAACGAAAAGTTTTGAGTGGGGGAGAGTGCAACGACCCGTAAATTTTTATGATTTTTTATAACGTAATTAACTAATTTTTTGTGAAATTTTAAATAATTGAATTTGGAAATGAGAATTCGATATTTGTAGTATGTTATTTAAACATAGCAAATGGTAAATTTTCATCCGAAATATGGAAGTTAGTTTTGTTGTGTAATTTCAATTTCAATTTAAATCAGTTAAAATTGTTGTAAATAAAATGTTCGAAACCCAAATATTTTATACAATAAATTTGTTTATCATCTTCTGAGTGAGACGTCATACTTTATTTCGTCGAATTTGGACTTCTCTAGCCTCGTTTATCTTATTTTGAAGGAATTTGCAGCAGTTCGTCAACGAATATCAACTTTTGATAGAATAGCCATATCGCTGATATCTGTGTACCGTTCTGTTCGTCTTGTTGTGTTGACCTCTGTAGTATATTCAATTGTCAATTTTGATGTCTGATACACGGCGGAATCTGTGAAACAGATAACCGTATCGAAAGCTGTTTGTGCCCTTTCGTTTCTTGTGTCTATTCAGTTATCCACTGGTTCAAATCAAACAGTCGTTTTCTTTTATTTATTCCTGAATTCACGTGCGTGGCTTTCTCTATTACCAATATTCAATACATCATTTGTTGCGTGACCTCTCACTATTCCCACTGGTTCATTATATTTCATTTGAAATCTAGATCTACTTGGTGTTCGTTTATATTTACTGTCCTCATCCCTTTTGTTTTCTCTTCCGTTCTTGTTGTTTCTAGAAAAAAGAGATATTTATATGAAAACATACATATATTTGGAGGGCTGCTCATGTGAGAATGCGGATTAAGGATCTTAAGGCTAGAATTAACACTAGAGGGGGGGTGAATAGTGTTTTAAGAAATTTGTTAATCTTTTTGAGTTTATCTTAATTTGTTAACAATGTATACACTAATCAGACACAGATATGAACATAGAATCAAACACAGATGCAAATATAAAGTAAATGCAATAAAGGAAAGAACACACCGGATTTTATACTGGTTCGGAGTTACTCTACATCCAGTCCCGCAACACAAGTTCAGATTTCCTTTCAAAAACAATTCTTACAAATACAACCCTCGATTTCAAGGCCACGAGGTACACCGCTCTAGATTCACAATCCTTTAGGTAGAGGTACTTGATTTACGGGCGACAAGTTCACCCAATTGATTTCCAAGGCTACAATCACACCTTTTCTCGCTTGATTGATTTCCAAGGCTACAATCACACCTTTTCTCGCTAGATAGATTATAAAGAAGCCTTTAACTCTGAATAGCACTTAGATCTTGTTCAGATAGTGATAGAGAATCAAACCAGAGATAATCTAGTTAGATTCAATGTTGATTTTGGCAGAGTGATGATAGGATTTTGAATAAGAAAATGTGGAAGAAGAAGAGAAATGAAAAACCAGAAAATCTAATTAAAAATTCGTTGAAACTAACCCATATTTATAGAAGAACAACAGTCATGTCCATTCGTGAAGAGTTATGGCGAATAGACACTTCTTTTGAAATTTAAATTTTTGGTTCTAACTGACACTATGTCGACATGGGGTACTAGGGCATGTCGACATCCCAAAGGAAAATTTGATGTTTTGATTTTCTTTGAAAATAACCTTTATCTTATATTAAAACTATTTAAAAATTTATAAATATACTTGACTATTGATAAAATTCATAGATAAATATAGAGAACAATATATATATATATATATATATATAATTTTACTATAATTTTATATTTAAATCTAAGTATAAATATATTATATTTAAAAAATAGTTTAAAACCGACGAAGTTTAAAAACAAGAATATTTAAGGCTAAAACATCCTTTTGAAAATCATTTGAAAATATAATTTTTAAGGCTAAAACAAATTGAAAAGCAATTTTGAAAATCATTCCGAAGTTGTTTTGAAAAACATTTTGAAGTAGTTTTGCAAGCTTCTTCCTGCAGAATATCTCATCATATCAGGACTCGAGAACTTGTACAAAACCAGGATGTTCGTTGGTTTGTAAGCCACTTGTCGTAGGTTTGTAAGCTACTTGTTGTGGGATTGTAAGCCACTAAAAAGGTAGAAATGGGTTCCATCCCAAAAGAAAATTGGAGTGAAGATTTCAGTGCTATTATGAATTTTTAACAAAATTCTAGACTCGACACTTATCTTGAAATCTTGAACTCTTGATAATCTTGATACTCATGAGTCTTCAATCTTGATATCTTGAATCTCTATACTGTACAGTCTTCATTCTTGATACCTGCATGGTTAGATCCTGCATATACATATATATCTAAACTTGTAATGTTAGTGTTTATATTTTATAATCTATTCTAAGGTTGTTGTCATCAAAACCATCATCTCATGGACTAACAATCTCCCCCTTTTTGATGATGACAACCTTTGTTTATAAAATATTCCTTCTATCCTAATAACGCCTCCTAAAACTTAACAACTCCCCCTTAATCTATGCCTAACTACCCTATTTTATATTTCTCCCCCTTTGTCATCAACAAAAAACTTACTCCCCCTTATTCTTGGACTTCAGTACCTGCATTGATAAACTATACAACGGAATATATAATATATAGATTAAGAAATAATGATACTTATGAGCATAATAACTTAATTAAAGACTATATTCATTTCAGTGTATATATATATGTTTCACATACCAAACTTCAAACCAAATAAAATCAATCCACACAAAGTATCAATTCAAACCAAATTAAATCAAACAAATTAATTCATACAAATCAAACAAAGAAAGAAAATTAAATGTTATGAGGAACATCTATCCATCCTAAAACCATAAAACTATAAAACTCCCCCTTAAACTAATACTATATAACATGTGATTATAATGATAGTGTTATCATAAATAATCAACACTTAACTCTAAAAACTAGAACTTAATCCTAAATTACTAACTATCCTAACTAAGAATATAAGATAATGCTTATAATAGTTAGAAATCAAATATAAGAACATAAATTATTTATTAAGTATATTTCAACACACTCATCAAAACCAAACATGTTAGACAAGTCAAACAAATCAATCAAGTCAAACATGTCAATTAAGTCAAACATGTCAATTAAGTCAATCAAAACATCAAAAACTAATAATCCTATATTATAAGACAATACTACAAACTCCTCCTAAATACACTCGTTATGTATACATGTATGTAATATGTAGTTTGTAATGCAATATGAAATGTATGGCATATGCAATGTAGCATGAGATGATATGCAGAATGAAGTGCAACTTGTGATGCAAATGATTATGATATTTCATGCATTGTAATTTATGATGTAATATGCAATGAAATGTGATATGAAATGGGATGCATAATGATATGTAATATGAAACAAAATGATAATAAAGTAAAAATAATAATAATATGCAGAATGATATGATGATATATATACACTACGGTAAGTAGCATTCAGATTATAAGATAAACATGAGTGATAAGTAATATCTAATTGACAAGCATATATATATATATGTGTGTGTGTGTGTGTGTGTGTACATATATCAAACTATTTATTATAAAACACTTCAACCAAACAAAGGTAAAACACACCAATTACTAGACTTAAGTTAAGGAAACTAATGAATGGGACTGAAAGAGTTGTAAAGAAAGAGTTTAAAGGTAATAAATGTTATTAAAACTATAACATATTCATGAAAGGTAGTAATCACACTCAATATCAAAATCAAATTGATAAGAAATATGGACTTTAAACTGCATATATGATCAAATATGGTTTTTTTTAAAATTAATACCCTAATTAATTTATTTATTTAAAATGATTATTTATTAAGAATCCAAACTTCCATGTTCTTAACTTACTAATTAAAACCTTTATATCAAATTATTATTGATTTAAATATTTAGAAACATGTTTAAACATCTTTTAAATTTAAAAAATAATATCATAATGAAATATTAAATAAAATAATAAAGATTGAAAAACTAAAATAAACATATGTTACATTAAGGCTTCTTACGTTAAAAATTTAATTAATTAAAAATATTTAAACATGAAATTACTTTTTAAATATTCTAATATAAGTTAGAAAATAACTCTAAAAAGAATAGAGAAAAACACTTAGTTTAAATATCATTTTTTTTATAATTTAAAATTTCAAATAGAAAAGACAACATTTACAGAATGCTATAAAAAGTTTTTGCAATAAAATATATTCAAAACATTATAAAATAGAAACTGTAGCTTTTACCAAATGCTGTGTAAAGTTTCTAAAACTCTACAGCGTTTCAAAGCACAGACATGCTATAAAAACGAATTTGCAGTACTTACAAAACATTACAGAAGAAAAGAAGCATTTTAGAAATGCTATCTAAAATTCCGGTCATGTGATGTGGTGCAATGTTATTTATTGAAGAAATATATAAATAGAGCCTTATTCTAACATTCTAAATTCATTCTGCTAATTTCTTAAAGATATAAAATTAGTATCTTAAAAGAAATAGAGTATGAGAAGTAAAAATAAAATTAGAAAAGTTGTAATCATGAATGAATGTATGTTTTTCTACTTAGTATAGTTGTAATAAATTAGTTGTAGATTTTATTTGAAAGAAAACACATTTTAAAAGACTTTTAAAAAATTTAGACTTGTATAACAATATTTATACTATGGTGTGTCGATATATGGACCAAAATATCAAAACTTATAAAAGAGATAAATTTCTATACCTAACTAAATGCATAGATATATATTTCTAAATTCAACAATAAAGATGAAATAATAGTAAAGCGTACCAATTTTTGCATTCCATCTTTGTTCCTCCATCGTTGTGAACCACACATTTATATCTTTCTGAATTTGACGATGAGATATGTTCTATTGCGACGGGCTCGTTTTTCTGATCAGCGTAGTATATTCATTTGTTGAATTTGAAGACCGTATGAGAAAGATACTGATGATTTAGTAAATTGACCAACTTGGCGCCAAAACTTTGAATTCGAATTTTGAATGAATGGACACTTCAACCACTATAAATAGGCCCAACGGTCACCACTTTTCATAAAAATTATTCCTCTTCATCTTCTTCCCGTTTTTCTATATACTATCAAACTTCTAGAAGGTATATCTTCTTCGTTTCTTAACGGAATTGGATGAAACCAGCGGCAAGTCGAAGAGGAAGGCAAGGGCTACGATCTAGTAAAAGTTTGGTGTCGAGTTTGGACGGTATTGTGATGCAACAGGCCGAACAGTAGAAGAAATGTAGAAGATCCCGTGCACAGTTTTTCAGTTTTGGATAGCCAACTTCAAACTGTCATATCTCACTCAATTTTGATTGGAATTTGATGATCCACCCATCAAAACGACCGCGAGAACAAGAACTACAATCTGAAAAGGAGTGGGAACAAAAGACTCAAATCTCTGGATGCATTTTGAAGAATACCTTTGATAGTTTTGCCTTCTTTTTCTCTTTGTTCACCAAAACTTCATTTGACCATAACTTGGTCATTTCTTGACGAATTCACACGAAACCAGTGACATTGCGAAGCAGATGGAGAGAAGTACAGTATCAAATCAAGTTGTAGATGAGAACCCAAAGTTTTGAATTGATCTGGTACCCATTTCTTTGTCGATTTCCATTATATATCCATTTGTTCTTCTTGATCGATGAATGATTATCTGGTATCTTTTAACCAACACTCATTAGACATAACTCTTCTCCTGCAAAACAAGATAACTTTTTAAAGAATCAAGTGACTTTTCAAAATAACTAAATATAATTTTAAACAACAATATCATGATGATTCTGTGACATATTCATATGAAAACAGTGTTAATAATTTTATATAAAAAATTGCCATTTTCAAAATTTTCAAAATTCAGATTATGAATGTTTGAAAACCTTGCTCCGATACCAAATGTGAGAATGCGGATTAAGGATCTTAAGGCTAGAATTAACACTAGAGGGGGAGTAATAGTGTTTTAAGAAATTTGTTAATCTTTTTGAGTTTATCTTAATTTGTTAACAATGTATACACTAATCAGACACAGATATGAACAAAGAATCAAACATAGATGCAAATATAAAGTAAATGCAATAAAGGAAAGAACACACCGGATTTTATACTGGTTCGGAGTTACCCTACATCCAGTCCCGCAACACAAGTACGGATTTCCTTTCAAAAACAATTCTTACAAATACAACCCTCGATTTCAAGGCCACGAGGTACACCGCTCCAGATTCACAATCCTCTAGGTAGAGATACTTGATTTACGGGCGACAAGTTCACCCAATTGATTTCCAAGGCTACAATCACACCTTTTCTCGCTAGATAGATTACAAAGAAGCCTATAACTCTGAATAGCACTTAGATCTTGCTGAGATAGTGAGAGAGAATCAAACCAGAGATAATCTAGTTAGATTCAATGTTGATTTCGGCAGAGTGATGATAGGATTTTGAATAAGAAAATGTGGAAGAAGAAGAGAAATGAAAAACCAGAAAATCTAATTAAAAATTAGTTAAAACTAACCCCTATTTATAGAAGAAAACAGTCATGTCCATTCGTGAAGAGTTATGGCGAATAGACACTTCTTTTGAAATTCAAATTTTTGGTTCTAACTGACACTATGTCGACATGGGGTACTAGGGCATGTCGACATCCCAAAGGAAAATTTGATGTTTTGATTTTCTTTGAAAATAACCTTTATCTTATATTAAAACTATTTTAAACTTTATAAATATACTTGACTATTGATAAAATTCATAGATAAATATAGAGAACAATATATATATATATATATATATAATTTTACTATAATTTTATATTTAAATCTAAGTATAAATATATTATATTTAAAAAATAGTTTAAAACTGACGAAGTTTAAAAACAAGAATATTTAAGGCTAAAACATCTTTTTGAAAATCATTTGAAAATATAATTTTTAAGGCTAAAACAATTTGAAAAGCAATTTTGAAAATCATTCCGAAGTTGTTTTGAAAAACATTTTGAAGTAGTTTTGCAAGCTTCTTCCTGTAGAATATCTCATCATATCAGGACTCAAGAACTTGTACAAAACCAGGATGTTTGTGGGTTTGTAAGCCACTTGTCGTAGGTTTGTAAGCTACTTGTCATGGGTTTGTAAGCCACTAAAAAGGTAGAAATGGGTTCCATACCAAAAGAAAAATGGAGTGAAGATTTCAGTGCTATTATGAAGTTTTAACAAAATTCTAGACTCGGCACTTATCTTGAAATCTTGAACTCTTGATAATATTGATACTCATGAGTCTTCAATCTTGATACCTTGAATCTCTATACTGTACAGTCTTCATTCTTGATACCTGCTTGGTTAGATCATGCATATACACATAAATCTAAACTTGTAATGTTAGTATTTATATTTTATAATCTATTCTAAGGTTGTTGTCATCAAAACCATCATCTCATGGACTAACAGCTCATTCTCCTATATTTGAAATCTTTGCCACTCTGAATATAGTAGTTGTGTGACTCATCACCACATTTTTCTTAGCCTGCACCAAGTCACATCATCCTCCATGGCCAATCTCACTGACCCACAACCCGCTACCCTTCCACCGAGTCAACCACCATCAGTTCGTCCATCCCACAAGTGACTAGCCCCGCAACCCCATAGCCCCAGCTCTTCCACCCCTAGACGAGAACCAACGCAAGCAGCCTCACGCGAAACACCCAAGCACTTTGGCCACCATTCTCTCTACGCGAGCACGGGCAGCAGCCACCAAAGCACCGCCTCAACCATTCAACCCAAATCTTCTCCAATGTTCACCTATCAACCACCACCACCCTCCTCCATGCTTCCCCTCTACATCACAAATGTGCCGAGGCCAGCAACCACCACACGAGACAGCTGGCCCACCATCATCTCCAACCCCTGGCCATCCACCTCCCCATGATCGAATCCGCCACCTTCAGCCCATTTCCCTAGGCCGAGATTAGGCAAACTGTAGCACTTTCTCTCCACATATACGTGTACATATTGATATGTATGAGTTTATGATTATATATATATATTCGGTTAGTATATATATATATATATACAATGAATTCATAGGGTAGCAATTGTTGTGGCAACAGTAAAGTAAGATTTTATACATAATGTTAGTTATCTTGTTTTACTGAAGAAGAAATTATATATATTTTATTATAATATATTTATATACATTTGAGACTGCATAGTAACCTGCATATATATTTCATTATAATATATTTTAGTCTGCATATAACTTTATTAGCAGCTCATACATATACAATCTGTTGGATTTCAAATATATTATAATAAACTAAGTCTATATTGATTTTATAATGTAGATATAAGGATTTATGTATATGTTTCACTATTTGTATATACTGTGATTTTAAAGTCTGTATATTTCAGATTTGATGTATAAAAATTTTAAGTTTAAAGAATATATATACAAGTTTGTGTATTTAGATTTAAAGTATATATATATATATTAAATAAAAATATACTTGGACCCACTTTTAAAATGTATATATATATAAGTATTGATTTTAAATATAATATATATACCTTTGATTTTTTTAAATATTTTTATTTTAAGAATAATGATTTTGAATCATATTTATATATTTTATTTTAACCTTTGTCATAAATTAAAATATTGATTTTAATAAAATAATGAGAATAATAATAGTATGTATATATATTCCATTTATAGCAAGCTGATTTGATTTGTCCTCATCAACTCCTATTTATCAGCATTGTCCGTCAAATCCGTGTTCAGCTTACTTTGCTTTGACATCTATTGTTTGGATTATTCAATTTTCAAATTCGTGATTCATTCCGGGTGCTTGTCATGTTCTCTCTCTAGCCTCGAAAGGTGAGCAATCACTCGCAATTAACATTCTTATATTTAGTAAATTTGATTTCACTTGAAACGACAATTGAAATATGCTGTTAAAAATTGAATTGCTAGTTATTTAATTGTTAAATATGATATGTTATTATCTGCAATTGTTCACCTGTGATATATGACATCATATCCTGTTGTGTATATTTTGTTAAATTTATTACTGATGATATATGCATGTTGTTGATATGTTATATCATTATTATTACTTTTCTTACTCTGCAAGTTCCTTGTTAATTTATAATTCCCTATGGGTTGAAATGATACATACCCGAACGATCTTGTAGAATAAGGGAAAATCGTTATGGGTTGAAATGATAAACCCAAGCGATTTTCATTGATTTTGAATTTTGGGATCGCGGGTTAAAATGATATATACCCGTAGATATTTAAATTGCGGATTGAAATGATAAATATCTGTATCACTAGACCATAGGATAGAAAATTATATACGGACACCGTTGGTCTATATCTTGAAAATGATTTTCAAAGATTTGAATGGAAATATATGGTTTTTAATAAATATTGATTTTTAAAATATAATACATATACATATATATATATATATATATAAATGTTATTTTTATATATGTCTAAATTGTCGGTTTTTAAAAATTATATGTTTTGGAAATTTTAAATTTATAAGTTAGTTTTGAAACTATAAATTTTAAGATTTTTCTTATAATTTTATTTTCCTAAAAATATAAAATAAGATTTAATTTAATAAATTTAAATTAATTGGTTTATAATATGTTTAAGTATTTATTTAAATTATAGTAATATTTTAAAAATAGATTTTTATAACTTTAATAAATAGAGGTTGGGAAAATAAAGTAAAATTGGTTTGAAATTTAATTGGTTAATAATTGAATTTAAATAAGAATTTATTTGAACTCATTCATTTTGAGATTTAGAAAAATATGATTTATAACTTGATTTGATAAAAAGTGATAAAATGAATATTCTCAAATTTTAAATAAAATTGAGATTGAATATTTAATATTGATTTAAATTTGTAAATTGGGATTTTAATAAATGGTTATTAAAATGACTAAGTGAATACTTTCCAATTTGAATAAAATTTAAGTTAAATGTTGAAATATAAATGAAATTTATGTTGAAAATGTTTGAATATTTAAACTTGAATCTTATTGGAATTGAAGTGATAGTTCCAACTTAGATTTGAAATCGATACAAATTGAAACGGTTTATTGAGAATTTGAATTGAATCCTTGACCTTTAAATTGAAATGGTTAAACTGGAATTGATTTACATTGGATTTTGGAATTTAAGATGATGTGAATCGACTTGCGAAATTAGAGGAAACAAATTTTATTATACAAAGTATTTTTAATACATAAACTATTTTAATTTATAACTATTTTAATATATATACTATATTTCAATATCTAAACTGCTTAAGTGGAAAGTGTTATGATTTCCAAAGTGTTATGATTTCCAAAGTTTTATTATTTCCAAATTGTTATGATTTCAAAAGTGTTATGATTTCAAAAGTGTTATAATTTTGAAAGTGTTACTATTCTATAAATGAATATTATTTAAAGTAAATAATGATATCGAATTGATATGGTTTTGAAATGAATATGATATTTTGATACGAAGTATAGACTATTTGTATATGACCACGGTGTGAAATAAGCGTTTGGTTATTAAATAGACCGGGATCGGATATTGTCATACTCTCTGCCAATACCGAAAACCACTTTAACAACTGTGTACGTGGTGGAGATTCCAGAACAAAGTAGGATGGTTTGGCGACGATTCTATAAGGTATTTACGTAGCCCGGACTCCCGTGAGTCAGCTTGATGTGGCTAGAAGAGGAGCTATACCGGGCCAAGTGGGGTCATTCCCCCTATTGGATACATTTCTTCGATACCATTCTATGCTTTTGTGTTTTGATTGGGTGCACGTTTGATTTGGGAGTGTGTCACGAGGTGGGCAGTAGTAGCTGCTATGCGTTACCACCGGTCCGGGAGTGCAAATGGTATATCTACCCTGGCATTGCCTTGAGTGCCTTATCGCATGCCTTATCGCGCCTTCTACGAGTTTGCTTTGTACCATACCTATGTGATGTCCTCTGGGGAAACCACCGGTTTGCTGGAGCGTACGACATTGTATAGACTACGTGAATATTTAAAATGTGTTAAGGGGGATTTGAGTAACGCCTTAACGCTATTTTAATAGTTTACTTTACTATTGACATATTATAATAGCGTATATTACTACATAGTAGATAGTTCCACGGATCCTTAGAGGATGGAAATCCCAACTATCCTTTAAGTTACTTGTATCTCAGTGACATTTCACTTGAGTTAAATTTACTGATATAAGAATGTTAATCCTGACTCGAGTGTTTCGTGTTTTGCTTTATGCTCGGGTCAGACTGAGTGTCACAACATTTGAAGACTCACCTTTGGAGTTGAAGCTTCACATGGAGATCCATCTATATCTAATCAGCTTTCAGCTATTCAGTTGTCTTGTTCAGACTTATCATCTGTTTGTATTCGAGACTACATTGTATTTGAGATTCTGTTGTATTTTACTTTAAACTCTAATGTTTATATAGTAGCTCCATGAACTACTATTTATCTATTCCGCTGTTTATTGTTGTAATACTCCGTGTCTGTGATTCTGTGATTGATTTATTTACTGTATATGCTAAGTTTGCCAAATATAAATTAACAATATGATATTTTGAGCAATTCAAGTCTGACATGTGTGGATGCGAATGGTTCGAAATACTGGGTCGTTACATGTGCACTCTCTTTTATGAGCATTGATATAATCATAACCATGGCAAGATAATATTTGGTTATAAATTGTGGTTAATGGTTATTTTTTATTACAAATATGAATATTTATATTTGTTATGTAATTCCAATTCTTTAACCTTTTGATTTGTATATTGTTATGAAATTAATTTGTTTATTTTCTAATTGGTACAAATGGAATCATTTATAGATTTAAACTTTTGTTTACTGTCTTCTTAATACTAAAACTTCAAAATTATATTATAAATAACTATATAAATGGTTGTGATGAAATACTCAGAAGATATATAGCCGGATTTTGAATTTTTTTACATCTATATTTATAACTCTAAATGATTCATTTAGTTCGAAATTTGATAAATTAGCGTGTTTAAACTTATTACTATACCTTTCCTGATCATGATCATAGTCTAGGTCGCATATTGGTTCTCAATATGTGTAATATTCCAATAACTTCATACAATGGCGACAATTGAAGTAGTGAGAGTACGTACCTAAAAACTGAGGAGAGAAAGGAAGATATTCCATAGATCAAGTAAGAATGTAGTTTTGTTAAAATTTTACCTTTTTCATAAATTGATTACACAATGTAAATTTTTGTTTTTCTCATATTTGATTGAAAGTTTGAGAAAATGTTTGAAAATATTAAATTATTTATTGAATGGTAGAAGTGTAGTTATGGATAAATATACTTAATAGTTTGGTACATGTATCAACTAATATTTTATGCTTAATAGTTTGGTACATGTATTAACTAATATTTTATAACAAAAGGAGACACCTTTTCAGTTTCTCATTTTCTTATGTTGATATAGACGAATCCCTTTCAACAAGAAGAATATAGTTAAAAGCTTTCATGGTTTGACTCATGTTGGTATATTAATAAGTGTGGTAAGTTACGCATGCTTTCGGGACTTATTTTTCTGTCTCCTTAATTATTATTTTTTAATTTTATTTTATATTTTTCAGTTCAAGTTTCCATAACCTTAGATGTGGTTGTTGTTAATAGTCGGTCTTCAAAGTATAAAAATAAGTGCAACAATTATATTATGTTGATTTATGAAGTAAACACAAAATATTGTCAACAAAGTTGAATGATTATCTGTTAACTGTGAAATTAGACCACGTATGTTAAGCAACTGCTTATTGGGAATCAAGTGTAACCATTTTTCACTTCCATTGTTAATGTATGTTACAATACCTTTGAGTAATTATACCAAAATATTTTCTAATTTAGGAAAATAATGTTAGATGGTGGATCTTTGATTTAAAAATCAAACTACGTGTGGCTTCTTGGTTTTTGTTGAAGCTCTTTTCCAAATGATCAAATTATTCTAAATTACTATTTTTTATATACATTTTCTAAAATATATCCGAGTAATAGTTTCATGTAGTACTGAAGCCTTCGTCTTTATATAAATGAAACTATATTTGTTCTTCTTGATCGATGATTGATTATCTGGTATCTTTTAACCAACAGTCATTAGACATAACTCTTCTCCTACAAAACAAGATAACTTTTAAAAGAATCAAGTGACTTTTCAAAATAACTAAATATAATTTTAAACAACAATATCATGATGATTCTGTGACATATTCATATGAAAACAGTGTTAATAATTTTATAAAAAAAATTGCCATTTTCAAAATTCAGATTATGAATGTTTGAAAACCTTGCTCTGATACCAAATGTGAGAATGCGGATTAAGGATCTTAAGGCTAGAATTAACATTAGAGGGGGGGGGTGAATAGTGTTTTAAAAAATTTGTTAATCTTTTTGAGTTTATCTTAATTTGTTAACAATGTATACACTAATCAGACACAGATATAAACACAGAATCAAACATAGATGCAAATATAAAGTAAATGCAATAAAGGAAAGAACACACCAGATTTTATACTGGTTCGGAGTTACCCTACATCCAGTCCCGCAACACAAGTACGGATTTCCTTTCAAAAACAATTCTTACAAATACAACCCTCGATTTCAAGGCCACGAGGTACACCGCTCCAGATTCACAATCCTCTAGGTAGAGATACTTGATTTACGGGCGACAAGTTCACCCAATTGATTTCCAAGGCTACAATCACACCTTTTCTCGCTTGATTGATTTCCAAGGTTACAATCACACCTTTTCTCGCTAGATAGATTACAAAGAAGCCTATAACTCTGAATAGCACTTAGATCTTGTTGAGATAGTGATAGAGAATCAAACCAGAGATAATCTAGTTAGATTCAATGTTGATTTCGGCAGAGTGGTGATAGGATTTTGAATAAGAAAATGTGGAAGAAGAAGATAAATGAAAAACCAGAAAATCTAATTAAAAATTCGTTGAAACTAACCCCTATTTATAGAAGAACAACAGTCATGTCTATTCGTGAAGAGTTATGGCGAATAGACACTTCTTTTGAAATTCAAATTTTTGATTATAACTGACACTATGTCGACATGGGGTACTAAGGCATGTCGACATCCCAAAGGAAAATTTGATGTTTTGATTTTCTTTGAAAATAACCTTTATCTTATATCAAAACTGTTTTAAACTTTATAAATATACTTGACTATTGATAAAATTCATAGATAAATATAGAGAACAATATATATATAATTTTACTATAATTTTATATTTAAATCTAAGTATAAATATATTATATTTAAAAAATAGTTTAAAACTGACGAAGTTTAAAAACAAGAATATTTAAGGCTAAAACATCTTTTTGAAAATCATTTAAAATATAATTTTTAAGGCTAAAACAATTTGAAAAGCAATTTTGAAAATCATTCCGAAGTTGTTTTGAAAAACATTTTGAAGTAGTTTTGCAAGTTTCTTCCTGCAGAATATCTCATCATATCAGGACTCGAGAACTTGTAAAAAACCAGGATGTTCGTGGGTTTGTAAGCCACTTGTCGTAGGTTTGTAAGCTACTTGTCGTGGGTTTGTAAGCCACTAAAAAGGTAGAAATGGGTTCCATCCCAAAAGAAAAATGGAGTGAAGATTTCAGTGCTATTATGAAGTTTTAACAAAATTCTAGACTCAACACTTATCTTGAAATCTTGAACTCTTGATAATCTTGATACTCATGAGTCTTCAATCTTGATATCTTGAATCTCTATACTGTACAGTCTTCATTCTTGATACCTGCATGGTTAGATCTTGCATATACATATATATCTAAACTTGTAATGTTAGTATTTATATTTTATAATCTATTCTAAGGTTGTTGTCATCAAAACCATCATCTCATGGACTAACAGCTCATTCTCCTATATTTGCAATCTTTGCCACTCTGAATATAGTAGCTGTGTGACTCATCACCAAATTTTTCTCAGCATGCACCAAGTCACATCATCCTCCACGGCCAAACTCACTGACCCACAACCCGCTACCCTTCCACCGAGTCAACCACCATAAGTTCGTACATCCCACAAGTGCCAGCCCCACAACCTCATAGCCCCAGCTCTTCCACCCCTAGACGAGAACCAACGCAAGCAGTCTCACACGAAACAACCAAGCACTTCGGCCACCTTTCCCTCTACGCGAGCACGGGCAGCAGCCACCAGAGCACCGCCTTAACCTTTCAACCCAGATCTTCTCCGCCGTTCACCTATCAACCACCACCACCCTCCTCCATGCTTCCCCTCTACATCACTGTTGTGCCGAGGCCAGCAACCACCACACGAGGCAGCCTACCCAACATCATCTCCAACCCCTAGCCATCCACCTCCCCATGATCGAATCCGCCACCTTCAGCCCATTTCCCTAGGCCGAGATTAGGCAAACTGTAGCACCTTCTCTCCGCATATACGTGTACATATTGATATGTATGAGTTTATGATTATATATATATATATATATTTGGTTAGTATATATATATATATATACAATGAATTCACAGGGTAGCAATTGTTGTGGCAATAGTAAAGTAAGATTTTATACATAATGTTAGTTATCTTATTTTAATGAGGAAGAAATTATATATATTTTATTATAATATATATATACATTTGAGACTGCATAGTAACCTGCATATATATTTCATTATAATATATTTTAGTCTGCATATAACTTTATTAGCAGCGCATACATATACAATCTGTTGGATTTCAAATATATTATAATAAACTAAGTCTATATTGATTTTATAATGTAGATATAAGGATTTATGTATATGTTTCACTATTTGTAGATACTGTGATTTTAAAGTCTGTATATTTCAGATTTGATGTATAAAAATTTTAAGTTTAAAGAATATATATACAAGTTTGTGTATTTAGATTTAAAGTATATATATATATATATATTAAATAAAAATATACTTGGACCCACTTTTAAAATGTATATATATATATATAAGTATTGATTTTAAATATAATATATATACCTTTGATTTTTTTAAATATTTTTATTTTAAGAATAATGATTTTGAATCATATTTATATATTTTATTTTAACCTTTGTCATAAATTGAAATATTGATTTTAATAAAATAATGAGAATAATAATAGTATGTATATATATTCCATTTATAGCAAGCTGATTTGATTTGTCCTCATCAATTCCTATTTATCAGCATTGTCCGTCAAATCCGTGTTCTGCTTACTTCGCTTTTACATCTATTGTTTGGATTGGTCAATTTTCAAATTCGTGATTCATTCTGGGTGCTTGTCATGTTCTCTCTCTAGCCTTGAAAGGTGAGCAATCACTCACGATTAACATTCTTATATTTAGTAAATTTGATTTCACTTGAAACGACAATTGAAATATGCTGTTAAAAATTGAATTTCTAGTTATTTAATTGTTAAATATGATATGCTATTATCTGCAATTGTTCACCTGTGATATATGACATCATATCCTGTTGTGTATATTTTGTTAAATTTATTACTAATGATATATGCATGTTGTTGATATGTTATATCATTATTATTATTTTTTCTTACTCTGCAAGTTCCTTGTTAATTTAGAATTCCCTATGGGTTGAAATGATACATACCCGAATGATCTTGTAGAATAAGGGAAAATTGTTATGGTTTGAAATGATAAACCCAAGCGATTTTCATTGATTTTGAATTTCGGGATCGCGGGTTAAAATGATATATACCCGTAGATATTTAAATTGCGGATTGAAATGATAAATATCTGTATCACTAGACCATAGGATAGAAAATTATATACGGACACCGTTGGTCTATATCTTGAAAATGATTTTCAAAGTTTTGAATGGAAATATATGGTTTTTAATAAATATTGATTTTTAAAATATAATACATATATATATATATATAAATGTTATTTTTATATATGTCTAAATTGTCGGTTTTTAAAAATTATATGTTTTGGAAATTTTAAATTTATAAGTTAGTTTTGAAACTATAAATTTTAAGATTTTTCTTATAATTTTATTTTCATAAAAATATATAAGATAAGATTTAATTTAATAAATTTAACTTAATTGGTTTATATTATGTTTAAGTATTTATTTAAATTATAGTAATATTTTAAAAATAGATTTTTATAACTTTAATAAATAGAGGTTGGGAAAATAAAGTAAAATTGGTTTGAAATTTAATTGGTTAATAATTGAATTTAAATAAGAATTTATTTGAACTCATTGATTTTGAGATTTAGAAAAATATGATTTATAACTTGATTTGATAAAAAGTGATAAAATGAATATTCTCAAATTTTAAATAAAATTGAGATTGAATATTTAATATTGATTTAAATTTGTAAATTGGGATTTTAATAAATGGTTATTAAAATGACTAAGTGAATACTTTCCAATTTGAATAAAATTTAAGTTAAATGTTGAAATATAAATGAAACTTATGTTGAAAATGTTTGAATATTTAGACTTGAATCTTATTGGAATTGAAGTGATAGTTCCAACTTAGATTTGAAATTTGTACAAATTGAAACGGTTTATTGAGAATTTGAATTGAATCCTTGACCTTTAAATTGAAATGGTTAAACTGGAATTGATTTACATTGGATTTTGGAATTTAAGATGATGTGAATCGACTTGCGAAATTGGAGGAAACAAATTTTATATCACAAAGTATTTTTAATACATAAACTATTTTAATTTATAACTATTTTAATATATATACTATATTTCAATATCTAAACTGCTTAAGTGGAAAGTGTTATGATTTCCAAAGTGTTATGATTTCCAAAGTTTTATTATTTCCAAATTGTAATGATTTCAAAAGTGTTATGATTTCAAAAGTGTTATAATTTTGAAAGTGTTACTATTCTAGAAATGAATATTATTTAAAGTAAATAATGATATCGAATTGATATGGTTTTGAAATGAATATGATATTTTGATACGAAGTATAAACTATTTGAAAATGACCACGGTGTGAAATAAGCGTTTGGTTGTTAAATAGACCGAGATCGGATATTGTCATACTCTCTGCCAATACCGAAAACCACTTTAACAACTGTGTACGTGGTGGAGATTCCAGAACGAAGTAGGATGGTTTGGCGACGATTCTATAAGGTATTTACGTAGCCCCGACTCCCGTGAGTCAGCTTGATGTGGCTAGAAGAGGAGCTATACCGGGCCAAGTGGGGTCATTCCCCCTATCGGATACATTTCTTCGATACCATTCTATTGCTTTTGTGATTTGATTGGGTGCACGTTTGATTTGGGAGTGTGTCACGAGGTGGGCAGTAGTAGCTGCTATGCGTTACCGCCGGTCTGGGAGTGCAAATGGTATATCTACCCTGGCATTGCCTTGAGTGCCTTATCGCATGCCTTATCGCGCCTTCTACGAGTTTGTTTTGTACCGTACCTGTGTGATGTCCTCTGGGGAAACCACCGGTTTGTTGGAGCGTACGGCATTGTATAAACTACGGGAATATTTAAAATGTGTTAAGGGGGATTTGAGTAACGCCTTAATGCTATTTTAATAGTTTACTTTACTATAGACATATTATAATAGCATATATTACTACATAGTAGATATTTCCACGGATCCTTAGAGGATGGAAATCCCAACTATCCTTTAAGTTACTTGTATCTCAGTGACATTTCACTTGAATTAAATTTACTGATATAAGAATGTTAATCCTGACTCGAGTGTTTCATGTTTTGCTTTATGCTCGGGTCAGACTGAGTGTCACAACATTTGAAGAATCACCTTTGGAGTTGGAGCTTCACTTGGAGATCCATCTATATCTAATCAGCTTTCAGCTATTCAGTTGTCTTGTTCAGACTTGTCATCTGTTTGTATTCGAGACTACATTGTATTTGAGATTCTGTTGTATTTTACTTTAAACTCTAATGTTTATATAGTATCTCCATGAACTACTATTTATCTATTCCGCTACTTATTGTTGTAATACTCTGTGTCTGTGATTCTGTGATTGATTTATTTACTATATATACTGAGTTTGCCAAATATAAATTAATAATATGATATTTTGAGCAATTCAAGTCTGACATGTGCGGATGCGAATGGTTCGAAATACTGGGTCGTTACATGTGCACTCTCTTTTACGAGCATTGATATAATCATAACCATCGCAAGATAATATTTGTTTATAAATTGTGGTTAATGGTTATTTTTTATTACAAATATGAATATTTAGATTTGTTATGTAATTCCAATTCTTTAACCTTTTGATTTGTATATTATTATGAAATTAATTTGTTGATTTTCTAATTGGTACAAATGGAATCATTTATAGATTTAAACTTTTGTTTACTATCTTCTTAATACTAAAACTTCAAAATTATATTATAAATATCTATATAAATGGTTGTGATGAAATACTCAGAAGATATATAGCCGGATTTTGAATTTTGTTACATCTATATTTATAACTCTAAATGATTCATTTAGTTCGAAATTTGATAAATTAGTGTGTTTAAACTTATTACTATACCTTTCCTGATCATGATCGTAGTCTAGGTCGCATATTGGTTCTCAATATATGTAATATTCCAATAACTTCATACAATGGCGGCAATTGAAGTAGTGAGAGTACATACCTAAAAACTGAGGAGAGGAAGAAAGAGATTCCATAGATCAAGTAAGAATGTAGTTTTGTTAAAATTTTACCTTTTTCATAAATTGATTACACAATGTAAATTTTTGTTTTTCTCATATTTGATTGAAAGTTTGAGAAAATGTTTGAAAATATTAAATTATTTATTAAATGGTAGAAGTGTAGTTATGGATAAATATACTTAATAGTTTGGTACATGTATCAACTAATATTTTATGCTTAATAGTTCGGTACGTGTGTTAACTAATATTTTATAACAAAAGGAGGCACCTTTTTAGTTTCTCATTTTCTTATGTTGACATAGACGAATCCCTTTCAACAAGAAGAATATAGTTAAAAGCTTTCATGGTTTGACTCATGTTGGTATATTAATAAGTGTGGTAAGTTACGCATTCTTTCGGGACTTATTTTTTTGTCTCCTTAATTATTATTTTTTAATTTTATTATATATTTTTCAGTTCAAGTTTCCATAACCTTAGATGTGGTTGTTGTTAATAGTCGGTCTTCAAAGTATAAAAATAAGTGCAACAATTATATTATGTTGATTTATGAAGTAAACACAAAATATTGTCAACAAAGATGAATGATTATCTGTTAATTGTGAAATTAGACCACGTATGTTAAGCAACTGCTTATTGGGAATCAAGTGTAACAATTTTTCACTTCCATTGTTAATGTATGTTACAATACCTCTGAGTAATTATACCAAAATATTTTCTAATTTAGGAAAATAAATGTTAAATGGTGAATCTTTGATTTAAAAATCAAACTACATATGGCTTCATGGTTTTTGTTGAAGCTCTTTTCCAAATGATCAAATTATTCTAAATTACTATTTTTTATATACATTTTCTGAAATGTATCTGAGTAATAGTTTCATGTAGTACTGAAGCCTTCGTCTTTATATAAATGAAAACTATATATGCAAATAACATTAAAAACGGTTTCAGCATATAGAAAATGTGCCCTTATATTAGAAGTTATCGTATAAGTTAGAAATGTTCTCATGAAATAACACATAACCTTTGCCAGGTAACAGACATTACTAGCCACATATTTTTGACCAAATAGTGATGATATTCTAATATTTAATCTTTGGCTGGTATGTCCTTACTTTAAGAGATGCTTTTTAATTTTTGTAGTATAAATCCTAATCACATTCTTTGTACTAATAGATTTCCAAAAGGAGAGAAGAGTCCAGCCACCTTCGATCGTGAAAGGAGTGAATTAAAAAGGAGAAATGACAGTACTTCTTCGGTGCATGCCGTGCATGGGATGCCACTCTACTTTTATAAGAAAACATATTTATGTACAATTTGAAAGAAAATAGATAATAAAGTTTGATTGGTTCAAATGGGGTTAATAACAACATTGTTTGATAAATTTTGATTTCATAAGTGCTTCTAATTTTTGGAATTATGTTTTTTTACACAATGGATCTAAGGATTACTGTTCTTGAACAATGCTAAAAAAATAATATAAAACTTATGTTTAAGTCATTGTGCAAAAAAATTTAAAAAAATTATTGCTCTTTTTCATTATTAGTAGTGCTAAATCCACTCCTATTTATGTCCCATTTTACTCGGTATACAAAAAATTTGAAAAGTTACTACATTCTACACAACTGATCAACAATGTATTACCGATCAACAATGTATCATTTATCTACAATATACTAACAATCGAAAATTTAAGTCTACTTTGATTGTATAAGACTGAAGGTCAATAAATTCGATCATAATTATAATACAAATTAAACAATCCAATGCACTGTAAAAGGAAACACTTATTCGGATGCATTTAAGACCAGTTTCTTATTATTTTCCGTATTTTAACTACAAAGAATATTTTAAAATGAAAATAAATTTTCAACCTGTGACGCCCCACCTCTATGCTCACAATAACAAAGAGTATTAAAAGAAATACTGTCTGTTATTACGAAGAATAAGGCTGGATAGGAGCGGCCATCCTTAGTTGGCCTTACACTAGTATTGGTTATTTCGATAGGAGTGGTATATATTTTTATTTTTCATCTCTTATTTATTTACTCCCATCGACATACCTAATTCCAGTATAAAACAAACTACGATGGTTCATAGTAGTTTAGGACAATATATATAATAATAACACAGCTACAAAAAGAATGCGTAACACAGATAACAAAAGTCTCATTTATATATATAACTGATGTCAGTTACAATACATTTGACACAATGCATATGATACAACTACAACTGTCGACTCTTGAAGTTATATATACACGTACATTATCAACTAATATACATGAATACATATCATCCTATACAATGCCATGACTACTACAAAAAGACGAAGACCACTTCAAAAGATAGGAAAAGTCTTCATAGCTCAAACAGCAATCCAAAGCAAGATATCTACAACCTGAAATAACTCGGGTCTGACTCGAGTATTTCATTCAAATAAAATAATACATGGGTCAGTCTAATTCAAACTCAGTTATTAATGCACAGAAGCAATAATAATCAATATCAAATAGACGACGGTCACAGGAATCTCGTATATCCGACTTCTCGATAAGAGGATCGAATAACGACAGATATAACACTAAACAGTGTTAAACAACAAATCAGCTAATCCAAATCACCAACAAAGATAGATAAAAGATTACCAATGCAGATAATTTAGAAAACAACAGAATTTCTTAAACAAAAATTAACAACAAAATCTAATTATTAAATAAATAATTAGAAACTCATAATCTAATTATCTAGAAGATAATTAGACAACAAAAAAATAATCAATTTAGAACATCAATTCTGGTAGGGCTGCAGTATACGCACGCGTATACTGCCTCGCCACTACAACCTGAAATACATAAAAGATCAACGAACCAGAATCAAATGAAGATTCAAATCTCAATGCCACGGCCTCAATGGTCAAAGCAGACAGACATGGACAATGTGCACGTATGTACACATTTTAAATTTACAAACGAAAACGAGATCAAACCCAAAATAACGGATTCAACTCAAGTGAATTCGAAAACAAATCCAAATGCATTAATGCAATGCAAACCAACAAGGGAAAAGATCTCACAAAAGTCTATAGATACGGCAATACCACAATGGCATCATCAACCAGACAGTGAAACTCAAAACAACAAAAACTAAACAGTCCATACGTGTCAACCGGCAGCATGCAAAGTCGACAAGTATTTCATGTACGAATGCACATCTGGATGCATGAATAACCCTCAGTGGCAAACGAAGTTCAAATGAACAGACCCTGTAATATAAAGATGGAGCAATGCATATTTATAGCAGATAACACAAATGCACCAAGGATGCACCAGTGAACCAGAACCAACACTAAATACAAGTATACATGTATGTACATATAAATATACACGTACATATCTACACCATGTGCAACTGGACCAGCAACGTCCAGAATACAGGCAAAAGTGCTAACTGATCAATGCCAACAACAACTTGAAGTGTGGATACTAAGTGATACAAGTGAAGCCACCAGAAGTAATATAAAATATATGCAGCAGTAACCCAAGTCAAGCAAAAACCAAAACTTAAAACTTCAAATATAACAAATATAGCCTCTATATGAAGGTTCAAAACAAATGAAACCAGAGGAAACTCATGATACCAATGAACAAGTCGAAGTTTTCAGAAAGCAATTGTAAACTGCCTCGATTGAGGTCTCATAACATTGAAAATATAATACCAAGCTCAATAAATTCAAGTGCAGGTAATACAAATTCGAACCTACATATATACAAGACTCAAGTCAGTGCACATGATCTGGCAACCAAATATACAAGATCAATGGCAAAGACAAGCAACCTGGTATCGAGTCCAACTACCAACAAAAATAAATGGACCAAGTCAAAGCCAGTTCCAAAATCAAGTGAAAACAATATAGCAATGAACTCGACCAGTTCAAAATGAAACAACTGGAATAATTCCAAGAAAAGCAAAGCACACATCTACTATAATAATAAACAGAGCTGACAGCAAGAATATGAATGTAAGTGATAATGTGTACATATGAATGCCATCAGATGTATAAAGTCCAAATGCAACTAACACAAGTAATATCAAGCTGATGCCAACCAGAGAAAGTAACAGGGTATAACCAAAGTCAACAAAATCAATATCGTCAAAAGAATTCAACACAGTGGTGGTTACGAAATCAAGTTACAAACAGAGCCATCAAAAATTCACAAAAATGAACCTGGGCAAAGTCAAAGCAAAAAAATCAACACCGTGATAACCACGATATCAATTCAAAGCTGTGTCAACCAACTAACACGAATTTATAAGTATTTGATTTAGTCAATGAAATCATCAATAACGAAACACATTTAGTCAATGAAATCATCAACAACGAAACACAATTTAATGGCCGAAGCACTATACTAAGAGAGAATTAGAATGTGAGTGAAGAAAATCACTCACTTTTGTCACAATCAAGGCAGCCGAGAGCCAAGCAAGGAGACGAAGCCGTAGCAATTCGAGGAAAACGAACGAAGTTAACCCTAGCAGCCACTATCTTCGATTTCTACCATGTCCTAATTTTTGCGGAGGAACGAAGAAAGAACAGAGCCGCCATTTCCCTTTTCTTTCGTATGTTTATTTTTGTTTAGGGTTCGAATGAGAAAATGAAAGGGGAACGAGTTGAATTATTTGTATAAGAAGGGAACGACATTCACTTCGAAAATTATCACTACAAAACAACTAAAGAAAATATGGACTACCATTTTAAATTTTTAAAGTCCACATCTCCTTCACCAAATCATACAAGAATTTCAACTCGAATAAAATTCCAATTGCAAGTTGATAAACGATTTAATCGTCTACCGACGATGATTAATCGATATGAAACCCCGTGTTGTTACAGACTCCCCTCCTTATAAAAATTGCGTCCTCGCAATTTTCATAATTAAAGTCGTCAATAACAATTATTTTTCTAACATAAACTAGTTAAGCTAGAAAAATAAAGATCGAGAACACAAACGCCAAAGAAATCTTTCAATTTCATAAAAGATATTCACAAATTCTCAACAAAGTCTGATTATCAAATAGATAATCAAAAAACAGCAGAACTGAATAAATACAATTATCAGCTACATTCAATTATCAATTAGATAATCAGAAATATAGAAATCACAAAACAGCAATATCTAATTATCGATACGATAATTAGAAAACAACAAAATCTAATTATCAGCAAAGATAATTACAAAACACAAATCACAAATCGCAAACCTGCAAATATCTAGTTATCCAACAAATAACTAGAAAACACGAACTTCATAATCAGCAAACTCTAACTATCAACAGAGATAGATAGAAAACAGCAATTCAATATAATCAACATACTCTAGAATCAATTAGAGACTAGAAAATCTCATAATCAACGAAATCAGCAATTAGCCGATTATAAAAAACGAAATTCAGAAAACACAAATCAACAAATGTCTAATTACCAAAAACGATAATCAGAAATCTCAAATCAACAAATATTTAATTATCACAACGATAATCAAATTTCAAATCAACAAATATTTAATTATCACAAACGATAATCCAATTTCAAATCAACAAATATTCAATTATCACAAACGAAAATCAAATTTCAACTCAACAAATATTTAATTATCACAAATGATAATCAAAAATCTCAAATCAACAAATATTTAATTACCACAAACGGTAATTAAATTTCAAATCAACAAGTATTTAATTATCACAAACGGTAATCAAATTCCAAACCAACAAATATTTAATTATCAAAAATGATAATCAAATCTCAAATATCTAATTATCACAAGCGATAATCAGAAACAACAAATATTTAATTATCAAAAACGATAATCAAATTCCAAACCAACAAATATTTAATTATCAAAAACGATAATCAAATTCCAAACCAACAATTATTTAATTATCAAAAACGATAATCAAATCTCAAATATCTAATTATCATAAGCGATAATCAGAAACAACAAATATTTAATTATCAAAAACGATAATCAAATCTCAAATATCTAATTATCACAAGCGATGATCAGAAACAACAAATATTTAATTATCAAAAACGATAATCAAATTCCAAACCAACACATGTTTAATTATCAAAAACGATAATCAAATCTCAAATATCTAATTATCACAAGCGATAATTAGAAACAACAAATATTCAATTATCAAAAACGATAATCAAATTCCAAACCAACAAATATTTAATTATTAAAAACGATAATCAAATCTCAAATATCTAATTATCACAAGCGATAATCAGAAACAACAAATATTTAATTATCAAAAACGATAATCAAATTCCAAACCAACAAATATTTAATTATCAAAAACGATAATCAAATCTCAAATATCTAATTATCACAAGCGATAATCAGAAACAACAAATATTTAATTATCAAAAACGATAATCAAATTCCAAACCAACAAATATTTAATTATAAAAAACGATAATCAAATCTCAAATATCTAATTATCACAAGCGATAATCAGAAACAACAAATATTTAATTATCAAAAACGATAATCAAATCTCAAATATCTAATTATCACAAGCGATAATCAGAAACAACAAATATTTAAATATCAAAAACGATAATCAAATCTCAAATATCTAATTATCACAAGCGATAATCGGAAACAACAAATATTTAATTATCAAAAACGATAATCAAATTCCAAACCAACAAATATTTAATTATCAAAAACGATAATCAAATTCCAAACCAACAAATATTTAATTATCAAAAATGATAATCAAATCTCAAATATCTAATTATCACAAGCGATAATCAGAAACAACAAATATTTAATTATCAAAAACGATAATCAAATTCCAAACCAACAAATATTTAATTATCAAAAACGATAATTAAATCTCAAATATCTAATTATCACAAGCGATAATCAGAAACAACAAATATTTAATTATCAAAAACGATAATCAAATCTCAAATATCTAATTATCACAAGCGATAATCAGAAACAACAAATATTTAATTATCAAAAACGATAATCAAACCTCAAATATCTAATTATCACAAGCGATAATCAGAAACAACAAATATTTAATTATCAAAAATGATAATTAAATCTCATAACATCAGATATCTAATTACCTGCAGATAATTAGAAACAACAAATATCTAGAAATCAATTAAGAAGACTAGAAAATCAACATAAAAGCTTGGATCAATCCCATCAGATGGCGAGTTTTAATTCACCGCACGTGCATCAACAAATGACCGAAGCCTACCAAGTACTCAACATAATTTTGGCGCCCATCAGATTGACCCGAAGGTCCGCAAAGTGACCTGAAGGTCTAGTACTGGTATTTGACCCGAAGGTCCATCAGAGTGGCCCGAAAGTCCAACAAATGACCCAAAGGTCCAACAAATGACCCGAAGGTCCAGGAGATGACCCGAAGGTCCAACAAAGTGGCTCGAAAGCACACAAATCCTCAGAATCATCAAACAACAGAAGTTTCAATTAACGAGTCCGAATTTAACCGAAATAGCAAACGCACATGTCCCATACCACGTGTTTTACTAAATCGTTTGATTCTCTTCATCGTTTCCTTGAAAGTGCAAAATTGTGTATTTTGTAAAAATACATTTTACATTCTCAAACGGACAAGTCCAGAATTAAGCGAATCAGTAAAAGAAAGGGGTCATAGTCCTCGATTTTGCTGAAACGTTTAAATTACTTTCTCATTCTTCTGAAAGCACAAACTGTAAAATTCCTGAAAACAATTTTTTTTAAAATAACAATTCACATTCTCAACTGGACAAGTCCGAAGTTAAGAGAATTAGTAAAAGAAAGGGGTCATAGTCCTTGATTTTGCTGAATCGTTTAAGTCGCTTCCTCATTCTTTTGAAAGCGCAAACTGTTAAAATTTTTATAAAACAATTTTCATTTTAAAACGATTTTCCAATCACGTGATTAAGGCAACAACATCAGTAGCAATTTCGAAAAGGAAATTGCACTTCTCAAAACATCGTAAAACGAATCTCAAAATCAGCATTGCGGAATAACTGCTTGAAAATCCACTTTTAAAAATTCGACGGTTACTGAAGTCAAAGCGACAATAATTTTTTTTTATACGTCAAAATCTCATCAAAATAATTTACATCAAAATGTAATACTAGTGAATTTTCATTCATTAAAATGCCAACAGAACACCGTGCTTCAAAAATTTAGCATCGATGTAAAAATCCCGTTATAAAGATAACGGCAACAAAATACGTTCAAACCAAACATCGGTTCAACGTAAAATAAATGTAGTAACGTGCAACTCAAATTTGCACGTACTACAAAATGAACAAAGAAGTCATTCGAATGTATCTTCAATGAAGATAATTCAAAACAGCAAAATCTAATCAATATATGATTAGCATAAAAGAAAACCAGCAAAAATCTCAACAAGAATCACATAACTGCAATCGTTTCGAATCCTCAATTCGGATTCGAAATTCTTAAAGAAACAAAATAAATACAGCTATGTAAACAACAAATGAAATTTATTTCAATTTCATATTTCAATTTTTAAATCAAAAAGATTATCAGTTGTACTCAGCGAAGACAGTTTCACTGTTTCCGCTGCGCACTCTGATAAACAGAACACAAATTATCAATCAACAAAACACAGTTTCACTTTTATTTTTAAATAAAGATATTTAAAAATTTCATCATAATTTCAGAACTTTAGTTTTGACTCAAAGCATAAATAAAACATCGACCGATAGTTGTAACACATGTTCCATCTAAGTTATGTTTTATATTATGTCCATAAACCCCAAGCTCTGATACCAACTGTGACGCCCCACCTCTATGCTCACAATAACAAAGAGTGTTAAAAAAATACTGTCTGTTATTACGAAGAATAAGGCTGGATAGGAGCGGCCATCCGTAGTTGGCCTTACACTAGTATTGGTTATTTCTATAGGAGTGGTATATATTTTTATTTTTCATCTCTTATTTATTTACTCCCATTGACATACCTAATTCCCGTATAAAACAAACTACGATGGTTCATAGTAGTTTAGGACAATATATATTATAATAATAACACAGATACAAAAAGAATGCGGAACACAGATAACAAAAGTCTCATTTATATATATAACTGATGTCAGTTACAATACATTTGACACAATACATATGATACAACTACAAATGTCGACTCTTGAAGTTATATATACACGTACATTATCAACTAATATACATGAATACATATCATCCTATACAATGACACGACTACTACAAAAAGATGAAGACCACTTCAAAAGATAGGAAAAGTCTTCATAGCTCAAACAACAATCCAAAGCAAGATATCTACAACCTGAAATAACTCGGGTCTGACTCGAGTATTTCATTCAAAAGAAAATAATACATGGGTCAGTCTAATTAGAACTCAGTTATTAATGCACAGAAGCAATAATAATCAATATCAAATAGACGACGGTCACAGGAATCTCGTATATCCGACTTCTCGATAAGAGGATCGGATAACGACAGATATAACACTAAACAGTGTTAAACAACAAATCAGCTAATCCAAATCACCAACAAAGATAGATAAAAGATTACCAATGCAGATAATTTAGAAAACAACAGAATTGCTTAAACAACAATTAACAACAAAATCTAATTATTAAATAAATAATTAGAAACTCATAATCTAATTATCTAGAAGATAATTAGACAACAAAAAATAATCAATTTAAAACATCAATTCTGGTAGGGCTGCAGTATACGCACGCGTATACTGCCTCGCCACTACAGCCTGAAATACACAAAAGATCAACGAACCAGAATCAAATGAAGATTCAAATCTCAATGCCACGGCCTCAATGGTCAAAGCAGACAGACATGGACAATATGCACGTATGTACACATTGAAAATTTACAAACGAACACGAGGTCAAACCCAAAATAACGGATTCAACTCAAGTGAATTCAAAAACAAATCCAAATGAATTAATGCAATGCAAACCAACAACGGCAAAGATCTCACAAAAGTCTATAGATACGGCAATACCACAATGGCATCATCAACCAGACAGTGAAACTCAAAACAACAAAGACTAAACTGTAACGACCCAGAATTTCGAACGAATTAAATTGAGAATATTTAATTAATTTTAAATATTTGAACGATGATTTAATTTGAATCCCCGATATAATTATGAAATCTGCGATTAAACTTTAAAATTTAATCGATTGAATGCTGAATAAAAAATTCGAATATTCAATTTTAAGTTGAAGAAAAATATTTCAAACGCTTGTAAAATTTATATTGATAACACTGAAGATAATAGAAACTTTCAGGATTGAATTTGAAACTGTTCTGTTCAGTTTTGAATTTTATTGTTCGAATCGATATTTAAAGCACAGCGTTCCGGGGCACAGTCTCGGAATTCGACGAAACCAGTTCCATTGGGTCCGTAATATTGTACTATTACCGGGTTTAAAATTTCGTATTTTTCAGTATTGTTATGCGAGCACACAATAGTTAAACGCGTTGAAATTTTTAAACGAATACGATTTGAATTTAAATTTGTAATTGGTGAACGTCAACACTTTCTTTTCCATGAATCACGCGCCTGAAATCACGCCTAAAGTTTCGCCACTTCCTTCTATTTTAAATCACATCTGCTCCCTTCCTTTCTTCGTACCTCAGTTCAAATCGCGTTTACAACAAAACAAATAAAAATGGTCGATCTGAGAGAATCTTCTTCATCTTCAATTCAAAATAAAATTTTCAGAAGGCGACTCGGTCTCGTAGGAAGGAGGAGCAAGGCGCGTTCGAAGTGGGGTCTGGCACGTCATCTTCGTAGTCGCGAGGCGCTCGTTCGCATAGGGGGTCGATAGGCGCGAGCGATTGAAGGCGACGTCGTGAAATCAAAGTCGCATGATGGGGAAGCTCGCCTCACGAGCAGTTGAAGGAAACGAATAGTGGCACCGCGATTTCGTATGTGTTGAATCGAGAAGGTTAAACGCGATTTGGAATCGAGTATTTTGGTTGGGTTTCGGCGACGATGGTCGGCAGCCAGGAACGCGGTGATGCGGTGACAAAGGAATCGGAACTGGGTCGCGATAGTCGAGGTCGTGGCGAGCTAGGGCATGAGCTGGGTTCGCTCAATTTTGGCAGTGTCGTTGAGGATGTGCAAGG
Organism: Allium fistulosum; assembly: GCA_030737815.1. Taxonomy (NCBI): domain Eukaryota; kingdom Viridiplantae; phylum Streptophyta; class Magnoliopsida; order Asparagales; family Amaryllidaceae; genus Allium; species Allium fistulosum. The sequence continues at coordinate 295,437,334 of CM060906.1, read as the reverse complement.
GCAGGATCGAGTTCGAGCCTGGGGTTCGATCTGTGGTCGTCTCATTTTCGAGTAGAGGTAAATCCGTATATTTTTATTTTTCAAGTAAATTTCATATTAATAAATAGGTAGATTAAAAAAAGGGAGTATGTACAGTAAAATAAAATTTTGGTTAAGTAAATTTATCAAAAGGAAAAAAATAGGTAAGATAAAAGTTTTAGGATAAAAATTTAATTCATTTAACGATTTTTAATTGTTCGATTGGGTTAAATATTAATAAATCTTACCATGTTTATATAAGATCAATATTGGGGAGAAAACAAATCGGAATGGAAAATCTTAAGTAAAGTAATTCTTTAAAGAATTGAGAGTTGAAAAGAAATTAGTTTAAACCAAGATTTTTAGTTTAAAATATAATCATTGGTTAATATAAATTATCAAATAGAAAACTGTTTAGTATTAAAAGTGTTATTTTAAAATAAAATCATGAGTTAATTAAAATACACAAATATTAATCAATTGTGTATAAATATTTATACAAGGTATAAATCAAGAAAGGGAGGGAAGATGGAAAATGGGATGGCAAATTAAAAGCTAAGGTGAGATTTTCCTCACTCAAAATGAAAGTGGAATTTTCAGTTATTGATTGTTTGACTGTTTTGAATGTGATATTAGATATAGTAGGATATATCTATTATATATAGCAATATATACATATTGGCATATGTATATATTGGATTGATGATTTCCCGCCTCGTATAGCGGATGAGACCCTATTGCGCCGTTAGTAAGCGGATTTTTATAAAACCCATATACCGCGATAATTCCGTACTGGAGCGGAATTGGTATTGTGCTAACATCTGTGGATGCAAGGAAACAGGTTGGAGGGATCCAACTGGATTCCTCAACTGTATTTACTTATTTACAGATATTGATATATATTCTGTTATCATATTGATATATGATATTGACTGTTGTGATGGACTGATTGGTGTTGTTGCATCATCGGATTCAGTTTTGAAATGTAAAAATAACGACTTTTACTTTAAAAGGGTTTTTAAAGTGATTTTTGAAAATATACGTTTTATGGAATTTTTGAATCGATTTATAAACGTAAAATTTTAAAGTTATAAAAGTTATAATTTTTAGTGAAATATAACCGAAGTGTCGTTTTTGAAATAAAAGTCGATTTATTTATAAAATGGTTTAAGTTGGGATTTTTGAATAACTATAAACGATTTGTATAGAAAAATTTATAAAATTGATATTTTATAAATCAAAATACTAGACTTATAAAACGAATTTTATAAGTGTTAAAGAGAAGTATAAATGGATTTCATAAGTGAATGAAATTAATAGATTTACATTGTGAAGTTAAAAATGAATGAAGTTGTAGAATAAAGGATTTATAAGTAATTCCCTTATAAATTGGATTTTTGCCTTTAAATGGAATGTTGATTGAATTTGTTCATAAATGATTCTTTTTAAAGTTGAAATCGTTATAAAGTACAAATGCGATTTATAAACATTGTTTATAAATCCGAAATCACTTATTTTTATAAGTGAATTATAGAAGTTAATAAAATGAGATTTATAAACCGGAGTTGTTATAGAGAATAGAAATAGAATTTATAAATGTTGTTTTATAAATTCGGAAATCAATCAAATTTGATGAATTGAATATAGAAGGTTATTAAGGGAATTTTATCCACGATTTTGGATAGTGGGTAAATCCTTGAAATAAATGTGTAGAAAAGACTGAAATGTGGTTAGTGAAGTATATTCATGATTTTGGACAGTGAATGTATTATTGGGAAAAAAAAATAGTTATGTTTGGGAAAGCGATATTATAAATGAAGTTAATTGTTTTAAAGGATGTTTTAAAACGCGTGAACTATCGAAATCATAGATTTCAACATTCATTGTTGAAATAGACGTTTTCGAGAAATAAGGAAATGATGGACTATAACACTGTTGTTATAGTAAATGATTTCCGAAAGGGAATGTTTTATCTAGTATTGGGATTTACATACCTATTTTAATTTCGAATCCCTACACTAGTGTTTTTTGAGTCGTCGTAACAATGTTTTACGTAACATTCGTTTTGACTCAAATTGATGTTGTTATAGAAAATAGATTTCCTTAAAGAATGAAATATATACTTAATTTGATTTAAGTATATCGAATATTTTCCAAGTGTTGAAAATAAAAGATTTGTGAAACACTTATTATTAAATAAGTATGGAATGTTTTCCAATATGAAATGAACTGTTTTGAGATTTTATCTTTATAGATAAAAAGAAATGTGGAAATTGATTTGAAATTGTTTTCAAACGGTTAAGTGTGGAAATAATATATCTAGTAAAGATATTTTGGAAGATGAAATAATTTGGAAAATTATTTGGAATCTGATGATGTTGCGCATCTTTATTGATAGTTAAATAACCGACTATCAATAATTACCTTTAGATAGGTATTTGTTGTGAATTGGATGAAATTGAATGCCACACTTATTTTTAAATAATCGCTCACTATTCGGGTTAGCCGGGAAAGGACCATGGGGTCGTATAACCCATTCCGAATATGTGATACGTCGTTATGAATTGAATTCGAAGACCGGTGTTGAAGACCGGATATTTTTGAAAACGGAAGGATTACCGTCGAGTTACTCTACATCGGCTGATCTCCGGTTTAGAGGTTTTATCACCCTTAGTGACGGGAAGTCCCGACGTGATTAGAAAATTATCCGGATGTGCAAGGGCTTCGTGAGAAGTGCCTTCGGTTCTGTTCGATCCCGGAACAGACTTGTATGGATTGTGTGTCTGACGTTACAATTTGAGATATAAAGCTGATTTCTTTCAAATACATTTCTGTTGGTGGCGGAGGATTTATTCTCTTAGCTTAACACCCTTCTCTGAGACGTACGAGCTCAGAGGTTATGTAGTTGAAATTTATCAGCGATATATCCCAATTTGGTAACGTGGCATACTGAGTGTTGCTGTGAAATGATCAGTGTTTGATCATTTGCGATATGATCATTTGTTTGATCTTATATCTTTGTGATCATAGGTTGATCATTTTTGTTTGACCCGAAGCAGGGCTTTGTAGAAAGCGTAGCTTTGTGGACGAGACTTCATCGAGCCTCACACCCCGGAAATGGTCGAAACAGGAAGGATGCGGCAAGGTTCTAGGGAGTAGCGCCCCTTAGTGTATGTCATTCCTTCCGGATAAAGGTGGTATCATGGTATGGAGCCCAGATACTTAACCTCTGTGGTTACTGCATTATTATTATCTATGTGGTTTGTTGCGAATCGGGGATCCTCGGGAAGATCGGTGACGATCGGGGGATGGCATACGCTTGTCAGTAGTTACCTATTTTTGCAGAGGTAACCCGGCCTTGTGTTGGCAGAGATCCGGTTAGGTTCTCGGGTCGTCTATTCCAGGGACGTACCCATCGTGGATAGGAAGTTCCTTAGCCTGACCATTTGTTGGAAATCCAAAGAAACAATACGAGCCTTTACGATTTCAATTGTATAACCTGTCTCCTCAGGAGGCAGCTATAGCAGGCATAATATAATGGTACCTATGCTGGCTAAGATTTATATTCTACTTTCGAAATGTTTTCCACTATGCACTAATAATAATATCAAAAAGAATTTGATTTTTGCGTAGTAAGCATCTTTGACTATCATAAGAAGAAATCTCCTCCAAGTCTGCGTTTGCATTGTGTGTGTGGTGGGAGGTCTTATGGTAGTTTCATTTTCCAAAAGCATTTCAAATTGACTTTAAAATTATCATGTTGTTTGTTTTAAAGAATAACTGTTTTACGATCTCACACCAGTCACCATGACTGACTCGGAGTTTATTGTTTCCCTTCTAAACTCTGGGTGCCCACCAATTTCCACATGGGCAGTCTAGAGTTAGATTATCAGGATATTCTGGATATTCTGGAGCTTTGGAGATAAGCTGGATGACGAGACGTAGTATTTGTATCTGATAGTATTTATTCCGCTGTGTATTCTGTATGAGGACAAGTTTATATAACTGTCCATTGATGTACTGTGTTGTATTGAGTTGTATATTGACTCTGATTGATGTATGTATAAACTGATATAGTTCTTTGTTTTAAAAGACTAGTGTTTATCTATTATATATTGTTCCGCTGCGATATGTGAGATTTTGGATATTGTCTCTGTTCTGTATCTGTTGTTGTTCTGTTGTTCTTCTCTATTTTCTTCTACTCTCTTCTTCTTCTACCTTTTTCTTCTTCTTAAACCATCATAGTTCGTACTCCCGCTCATTTTGAGTTAATCAATGGAGATTAGTGGTTAATCAAGAGGTACGGATTTACGGGCCATGACATTTGGTATCAGAGCATATGGTTAAGCGACAACCCTGCTCTATTGGGTGTTACTCATTAGAGATAGAGTCAGTAGTACTCTAGAATGAGTTGAGTGTAATAATAGATATGAGCGCGTATTTGTTAGTGAATATAAAAATGTTTTATATTGTGTTTGCTTATCCGTTGAGATGTTTATGAATTTTGGTCGGTATGTGGGACGCCATATTATCGATAGGGATTTCTAAACACTTAAACGAGGCAAGACGACATAGTATTGTTTTAAATAGGGTGAATGAAATAATTTTACCCAAAACTATTTTTGTATAGAAAAGAAATCATTTTCTATGAATTATTACAGTATATGGTTGCATGGGTGTTAGAAGTGATAATATTAATCTATTATCATTGAAATTGAATAAGAAATTCAAATCGTAACTCCCAAGTTAAGAAATAAATTCACATATATATGAAATTTGAGAACATAAATTTTAAATGTGACTTATAATTTAAAACGGAGTTCCAGAGAAGATTTTGGAAATGTTTTGAAAGAATCTGGAAAATTTGGAGATTTGGAAGTTTAAATCTTTTTAGAGTTAAAAATGAAATTCAAAGGTTTGAAAAGTATTCTGAAGGAATGAAAAAGCTCTAAACTCTTTTCGGTCGCTGGAAAATAATTCCGATGATGATCGCGACATCACCGGTGTTCATTTTCGGGTTTCCAAAAGAGGAATTGCTGCCAAATTGTTTTAAATGGAAGTGTTTGGAAAGATTTGGATTTTGTTTTAGAAAATTCAAAGGATGATTTGAATTGTTTTCAAAATGATTTTTGAAATGTTGATAAACTCTGGAATACTATGTAGAAATATTTATGAAATATTATTAAGTTGATAACTTATACAATTTGAATTGATAGAATAAATTTAACTTAAAGGATGAAGTTAAATGAATGTAAATACAAGCGAATCAATTTAATGAAAGTGAAATTAAATGTTGAAACTCATTTCAAATTTTTAAGCAAATGAATTGAATTGAATGATTGTAAATGAAAGATGAATTAAAATTCGTATGGAAATTGGAAATCCAGTTTAAAGATAAGTAGATTTAACCGAAGTGGTAAATTGAATTTGTAAGTGGATTAGAATTTGTGATGAATTAGTAATTGAAACTAATTTAAAATAAGCAGTTGAAAATGAAAGTTAATCGATGAAATTCAATATTCGGGATTGAAGATAAATTGAATTCCAATAGAATTAAAATTGAGATGAGATTAGAAATGTAAAATTGAATGGATATGAATATGTAACTTCAACAGTGAAGTAAGCTAAAGATATATAAGCAGTTGATATTGAAAATTTTGTAATAGAATTTGCAAAATAGTTTGAATATGTAACTAGATATTATGGCTAGTAGGACATACAGGTGTAAAGGAATTGGAATTTTGATTTCGAAGATAATTTGAATTGCTCGAAAAAGGTATGTATTTCAATTTGAATATGAGATTTGATGACTTATTTCTCTAGCCGTTTGGCTTTTTCTTTTTCTTTTTGAAATCTGAGGGTCCAGAGGGACGTTTTGTAGTCGTGCCGTATTAGCCGCGCAAAGGAGACGCTGGCGAAATTTTTCGAAAATTTAGGGCGTTAGAAAATTTTTGAGAAAATTTAGATGTTTAAATTTGAATTTAAATTTAAATTTGAATAAAGGAGTAAAACAATGATTGTTTGAAACTTAAAGTTGAGGTTGAAATTTAGTTAGGTGATAACGAATCTTTAGTAGGAAGATCTGTTTGAAAAGTGATAAAACTATTTGGATTGTGAAAAATAGTAGACGAGTTAAGGACCTTTTTTCCTAACTTGTAATTTCGAGGACGAAATTCTTTTAAGGAGGGAAGTCTGTAACGACCCAGAATTTTGAACGAATTAAATTGAGAATATTTAATTAATTTTAAATATTTGAACGATGATTTAATTTGAATCCCCGATATAATTATGAAATCTGCGATTAAACTTTAAAATTTAATCGATTGAATGCTGAATAAAAAATTCGAATATTCAATTTTAAGTTGAAGAAAAATATTTCAAACGCTTGTAAAATTTATATTGATAACACTGAAGATAATAGAAACTTTCAGAATTGAATTTGAAACTGTTCTGTTCAGTTTTGAATTTTATTGTTCGAATCGATATTTAAAACACAGCGTTCCGGGGCACAGTCTCGGAATTCGACGAAACCAGTTCCATTGGGTCCGTAATATTGTACTATTACCGGGTTTAAAATTTCGTATTTTTCAGTATTGTTATGCGAGCACACGATAGTTAAACGCGTTGAAATTTTTAAACGAATACGATTTGAATTTAAATTTGTAATTGGTGAACGTCAACACTTTCTTTTCCATGAATCACGCGCCTGAAATCACGTTTATTTTTGAATAAAGATATTTGTACTCAGCGAAGACAGTTGTACTCAGCGAAGACAGTTTCACTGTTTCCGCTGCGCACTCTGATAAACAGAACACAAATTATCAGTTGTACTAAACAGAACACAAATTATCAATCAAAAAGATTATCAGTTGTACTCAGCGAAGACAGTTTCACTGTTTCCGCTGCGCACTCTGATAAACAGAACACAAATTATCAATCAACAAAACACAGTTTCACTTTTATTTTTAAATAAAGATATTTAAAAATTTCATCATAATTTCAGAACTTTAGTTTTGACTCAAAGCATAAATAAAACATCGACCGATAGTTGTAACACATGTTCCATCTAAGTTATGTTTTATATTATGTCCATAAACCCCAAGCTCTGATACCAACTGTGACGCCCCACCTCTATGCTCACAATAACAAAGAGTGTTAAAAAAATACTGTCTGTTATTACGAAGAATAAGGCTGGATAGGAGCGGCCATCCGTAGTTGGCCTTACACTAGTATTGGTTATTTCTATAGGAGTGGTATATATTTTTATTTTTCATCTCTTATTTATTTACTCCCATCGACATACCTAATTCCCGTATAAAACAAACTACGATGGTTCATAGTAGTTTAGGACAATATATATTATAATAATAACACAGATACAAAAAGAATGCGGAACACAGATAACAAAAGTCTCATTTATATATATATAACTGATGTCAGTTACAATACATTTGACACAATACATATGATACAACTACAACTGTCGACTCTTGAAGTTATATATACACGTACATTATCAACTAATATACATGAATACATATCATCCTATACAATGACACGACTACTACAAAAAGACGAAGACCACTTCAAAAGATAGGAAAAGTCTTCATAGCTCAAACAGCAATCCAAAGCAAGATATCTACAACCTGAAATAACTCGGGTCTGACTCGAGTATTTCATTCAAAAGAAAATAATACATGGGTCAGTCTAATTAGAACTCAGTTATTAATGCACAGAAGCAATAATAATCAATATCAAATAGACGACGGTCACAGGAATCTCGTATATCCGACTTCTCGATAAGAGGATCGGATAACGACAGATATAACACTAAACAGTGTTAAACAACAAATCAGCTAATCCAAATCACCAACAAAGATAGATAAAAGATTACCAATGCAGATAATTTAGAAAACAACAGAATTGCTTAAACAACAATTAACAACAAAATCTAATTATTAAATAAATAATTAGAAACTCATAATCTAATTATCTAGAAGATAATTAGACAACAAAAAATAATCAATTTAAAACATCAATTCTGGTAGGGCTGCAGTATACGCACGCGTATACTGCCTCGCCACTACAGCCTGAAATACACAAAAGATCAACGAACCAGAATCAAATGAAGATTCAAATCTCAATGCCACGGCCTCAATGGTCAAAGCAGACAGACATGGACAATATGCACGTATGTACACATTGAAAAATTACAAACGAACACGAGGTCAAACCCAAAATAACGGATTCAACTCAAGTGAATTCAAAAACAAATCCAAATGAATTAATGCAATGCAAACCAACAACGGCAAAGATCTCACAAAAGTCTATAGATACGGCAATACCACAATGGCATCATCAACCAGACAGTGAAACTCAAAACAACAAAGACTAAACAGTCCATACGTGTCAACCGGCAGCATGAAAAGTCGACCAGTATTTCATGTACGAATGCACATCTGGATGCATGAATAACCCTCAGTGGCAAACGAAGTTCAAATGAACAGACCCTGTAATATAGAGATGGAGCAATGCATATTTATAGCAGATAACACAAATGCACCAAGGATGCACCAGTGAACCAGAACCAACACTAAATACAAGTATACATGTATGTACATATAAATATACACGTACATATCTACACCATGTGCAATTGGACCAGCAACGACCAAAATACAGGCAAAAGTGCTAACTGATCAATGCCAACAACAACTTGAAGTGTGGATACTAAGTGATACAAGTGAAGCCACCAGAAGTAATATAAAATATATGCAGCAGTAACCCAAGTCAAGCAAAAACCAAAACTTCAAATATAACAAATATAGCCTCTATATGAAGGTTCAAAACAAATGGAACCAGAGGCAACTCACGATACCAACGAACAAGTTGAAGTTTTCAGAAAGCAATTGTAAACTGGCTCGATTGAGGTCTCATAACATTGAAAATATAATACCAAGCTCAATAAATTCAAGTGCAGGCAATACAAATTCGAACCTACATATATACAAGACTCAAGTCAGTGCACATGATCTGGCAACCAAATATACAAGATCAATGGCAAAGACAAGCAACCTGGTATCGAGTCCAACTACCAACAAAAATAAATGGACCAAGTCAAAGCCAGTTCCAAAATCAAGTGAAAACAATATAGCAATGAACTCGACTAGTTCAAAATGAAACAACAGGAATAATTCCAAGAAAAGCAAAGCACACATCTACTACAATAATAAACAAAGCTGACAGCAAGAATATGAATGTAAGTGATAATGTGTACATATGAATGCCATCAGATGTATAAAGTCCAAATGCAACTAACACAAGTAATATCAAGCTGATGCCAACCAGAGAAAGTAACAGGGTATAACCAAAGTCAACAAAATCAATATCGTCAAAAGAATTCAACACAGTGGTGGTCACGAAATCAAGTTACAAACAGAGCCATCAGAAATTCACAAAAATCAACCTGGGCAAAGTCAAAGCAAAAAAATCAACACCGTGATAACCACGATATCAATTCAAAGCCATGTCAACCAACTAACACGAATTTATAAGTATTTGATTTAGTCATTGAAATCATCAACAACGAAACACATTTAGTCAATGAAATCATCAACAACGAAACACAACTGAAGGGCCGAAGCACTATACTAAGAGAGAATTAGAATGTGAGTGAAGAAAATCACTCACTTTTGTCACAATCGAGGCAGCCGAGAGCCAAGCAAGGAGACGAAGCCGTAGTAATTCGAGGAAAACGAACGAAGTTAACCCTAGCAGCCACTATCTTCGATTTCTACCATGCCCTAATTTTTGCGGAGGAACGAAGAAAGAACAGAGCCGCCATTTCCCTTTTCTTTCGTATGTTTATTTTTGTTTAGGGTTCGAATGAGAAAATGAAAGGGGAACGGGTTGAATTATTTGTATAAGAAGGGAACGACATTCACTTTGAAAATTATCGCTACAAAACAACTAAAGAAAATATGGACTACCATTTAAAATTTTTAAAGTCCACATCTCCTTCACCAAATCATACAAGAATTTCAACTCTAATAAAATTCCAATTGCAAGTTGACAAACGATTTAATCGTCTACTGACGATGATTAATCGATATGAAACCCCGGGTTGTTACACAACCCGTGTTAACGCACGGGCTACCTACTAGTATATATATATATATATGTGTGTGTGTGTGTGTGTGTGTGTGTGTGTGTATTTACTTGTTTTTTTTAAAGCAATGCAAAAGATGAAAATAAGAAAGAATTACACGATGAGAAAGTCAGAAAAAATAAAGAACCGTGGTTCAATCAAGTAAAATTAACGGTTGTACCGTTGATTTTAAGGTCCGACCAAGGTTCATGGATGACCGAGGTCTGATTGAGTTTCGAACCGTGGTGATCCAAGGCTCAGAGTTATTTGGGGTCGGACCGAGGCAGGGTAGGGTTATGAAAACCCTGAAGTGCAACAACAAGTTCAACTAAATAGTGCTAAGGTTCAAGGATTAAGAACATCTTCAGCGAATTAAGGAATGAATATAGCCCTTAATACCCAGGGATTAGCCCAACATCCAGATGCCCATTTAATAGACCTCTGGATTTGACATATATTAAGTAAGCACACGTTTTTCAGACATCTATTTAATAGACGTCCATCTTCAAGCTGAATAGGGAATATTCTATTGTCAAACGCATATTATATAGGCGCATAATGCTTGGACGCCTATTAAATAGGTGTATGAGCTTGGATATCTATTCAATAGGCATCGAGGACTAATTCAAAATTCTAAATTAGCCCCTAAGATTATTCTGAATATTAAGCTTCTTTGACATCATTGAAAAGCTCCTCTTCTCCTTTGCTGAATACAAAGGCTGAATTGGGCATTATATGCTATAATAAGAAAAGTGCTCATGACAATTATAAGCAACTTTAAAGATGGAATCCCTCAAGTAACGCTTTTCTAAATGGCAGACAATGCATTATTCATGAGTCTTGGTGTGGAGACAATAATAGGTTACAAAACGTGTGTCCGTTAGAGAATAACTCATGATGTTTTTCACTGGGAATCATATATTTAACATAAATAGAAGATCTCGCATGACGATGTGCAAAAATTACACTTGATTATGGACAATCAAATGATATAATCAAGACATGGATGTAGTTGGGCGTGTTTCAAAATTTAAAACATAGATGTGAGACAATACTCGAGAGAGAGATTTATCTTCCTCGGTAAAACGTGGTTAGTGCTACTGTGATGGGAGAGAGTCATAAAGACATTAACTAAGCTGTATAATTTTATTAAACCAAACAAGGTAATTTCAAAGATTGAATTTCACACTTAAGTGTAGGTGTTATTAGAGTGTTTCTTGTTAAATGAGCTTTAGATGCTTAAGAAATGATTTATTAATGAAGCTACATGACGTGTACACCATACTTAAGAGTGTAGCTTTCGAAAATAATGAAGTCACACTTCACCTCGATGATCGGTAAGCTATGTCCACTAGTATGCTCCAATATAATTTATACAGATTTTAACAATCAAAATTTTAAAATATTCCAAGGAGGAAGAGTTATATCTAGGAGTATCGAAATCTTAACTCTCAAAATCCAAAAAGTATAAACTTAAATAAATCGTATAGAAGTTATAAATAATTAATGGAAACTATAAAACTAATAAGTTATCTTGATATATGTACAAAAGTTATATATAAAACAATCAACTAGGAAACTAGTTTCCAATGTAAAATTTAATATTGACAACAACGAATAAAAGGTATTTTCAAAAATATCCTAGTGTATTATCGTGTAAACTGTAAATCACATGGTTAGAAGCACGAGGTAAAATCACAAAAATAGGTGCCAAGGTGAAGCTATGGAGCTATTAAGGTGTTGAACTAGGAAGCTTTTATATGTGAATCAAAGTCATATATAGAGTCATATATATGTATGTATGTATATGTCCATTCATTCATATGAACATCCGATACTTTTATGCAATTCAGATTATGATTTCTAGGTGATTTTTAGTTTTCACGCTTGTGAACAGGGCGGGGCGAATAGTATTTAATGCCCCAGATGAACAATTTTTTTTATAGTTTTGGTTTCTCTACTTTAAACAATAAAAATAATTTTATATGTTCAAAATCAAAATCAAAATCTAATTATTAAATTTAATATTGGCCACAAAATATTTATTAACTAAATCATTTAGATTACATGCCCAAAATGCTAAATGTAAACATGATATCATAACATATCAATAAATGCTAACGGAAACAACTTCTTATTGCATTTTTTAAAGCAAACTCCTCTATTATCATTTTTCTTCTTTATCTTTGTGTTTTTCCCATTTCTATTTTGATATCTAGGATTTTATATTTGAACCGTATCTTAAATACCTAACATAATATTCTTAATCTAACAATAGTAGTAGTATACACACTATAAAAACAACGAACAATTTTATTATGCATACTTTAAGAAGTTTAATTAATAAAACTCAATTTACAAGTTGTACCAATGTATAAGAATCAATTGAGATTATTTTTTTTCAATTTTAATTTAACAAATTTTTTTTGATTAGTTTATCAATGTAGTAATTTTCTGATTCATTCATAAAATACATGACAACAACACAAAATTATTTGATTCATTTAACAAATTAACCAATATCAAACTAATGTATGAAATCAACGAAGATGATACTAATATCAACTATTTGATTCATTCAAAAACTTATTTGATTCATTTAACAAATTAACTAATATGAAACCAATATCAAACAAGTAAAATACTCACATTTTTAATTGTAGAACAGTAGCACACTTCAGCCCTCAATTTTTAGGAACTCGGTTAGACAGAGGCAGCAACCTGAAAAACACAAAGGAAGTTCAACCTTAAAAATTAAAATGAAATTAGCTTAATTATATTTAGGGCTGACAAGTAAAAAAAATGGTTATAATAATTTGGAGCAACTTACAATGGTGATTACATGCAACTCTAGAATCAACAAGATAGTGATGAATGGTGATTATAGATCCACGGAGAGGAAAGTTGTTGTGTAGCCGTGCGGAATGCAATGTGGGTCGCAGTAGATGGAGATGGTCATGGAGTGGTGTCGGTAGCCAGTCGTGTGAAGGTTGATGAGGGCTTGGAGTTAGAGGGGTAGCACAAAGTAATAATTTGTTTGATTTTGTTGCCTCCCATGACCTGATGCCCTAGACAATTATCTCACTTGCCTTAGGCTTGGGCCAGGCCTGCTTGTGAATTAAAATCATCTTCATAGTGATTTAGATATTAACATGTTTAATATAAAAGTTAATCCTCAACTGAATTGATTTGCACCCTAAAGGTGAATTAAGCAGGTTTTGTATGAAGGCGTTGTTGATAGTTCAACATGATCAGTACAAGCGTGATAATGCTAGTATCGTTGACTTTTATTTAAAATATAAACCTATGTGATTAAATGTTAGTATTTGATCATATAATACATTAAGCATATTTAGGAAATATATTTGACGCTTAAATTAATAATGGCATCAACATAATCCTTGTAATTATTGACATCACGTGTAAATCAGTTAGTTATTAACTTATTTAATGGCATGTGGTTTAATATATTAAGTAATATAAGTTTAATTACAATAACATGTCACATCTGTTATTTTTGTTTCACATACTATAATTTATAGATACGCATAAATATGTCAATATACTTATACTTCTTTAACTGAGCTATTTTAATTAGTCAAAAACTTGTGGTTGTTTTTTGAATTTGAATATAAATCAAGCATTAACTTAAAATTAAAATAATATATATTTAATAAATGTAATGTTAAATTAAATATCACTTAATTATGCATACATGCATGTATGTATGTACGTGTGTATGTGTGTCCGTGTTAATTTAATAAATTAAATGATTAAACTATAGATGTCTTTGATACCAATAAAAAGGAAATTATGGTCATTCAAAAGTTCACATGAGATATTTTTTGTGAAATGTACCCTATTTATATGTGTGTGTGCTGCATAGTAGCATGTGAACCAACAAGGTTACCTACATCTATAATATTATATTGAATAAATTTAACCATCATTTATGGGAAATTGCTTTAAATTCTAAATTGGTTGGTGTCTAGGTTAAGTATGTCCAAGGTTTAAGTTTACTCTGGTTAAAGAACGATCGTATAAAGGAAATACCTACTATCTGTCTAGCACTTACCAACTAACCATTTGGTCTAACTCATAGGTATGTCCTCATTTAAAAAGCATAAAATGTTATGCCTTAGATTAATTAAAATCCAAAATTTAATAATACTTAAGTTGTAAGGGTATTGGATCATGTTAATAAATACTTATCCATTGATATTCCTAGTCAAGAGTTTGGAGAATGAGGTATTGACACATCCATTGAGATAGGTCTATGTAATACTCTTCATACGACTGATAGTGAATTACTCATTATATTAGGGGCACCGAGTGTTTACATACTTATAATTGTTTGGAAAATTATAGAACGAGTCATCGGTAGTCTTTTATAAGTCAATTAGACCTAAAGTCAAACATAATATCTCCTATGATGATGGGCAGTAGTCGTTTGAATTAGAGTATCATGGACCTTAAGTGTCTAAAATAACTATAACTATGGTCAATCTCATGAAAACGATGATCATAGTTGGATATAAGTTAAACCACTTGAAGTTAACACTATTCAAGGGAGGATTTGCCTTTTCAATATATAAGGTAAGTATCAACGTAAATGGTATTCAACTTAAATTTAAAATCTCTATCCATGGTAAATAAGTTATATAATGTTATCATATTGAACCAAGGACTTTCAAGTTTTACTTCACAAATAAGAGTAGATATTATTAGAGTAGTGACTATAAATCAAACTATAGATTTTCCCAAATAAGTGCAGATATTATTAGAGTATCAACTATAGATCAAACTTTAGATAGCTTAGTACTATAGTGATGATGAAGTGCATGCGTAATATATCGTTCCTTAGGGTATAGGTTGAATAATGATAATTTTTTCCAACTTGATAATTTGTAAGCAACTAAAATTATGCCCACTATTGTGCTTCAACAAAATTCATACTAACTTTTATATTTAAATTGTTTATGTATTACTTGATAGAGTTAGGGGATACGCCTTAGGGAAAATTCCATAATTTACTGTAAATTGTTAACTTTGTCATAAAATCTCGTTTGAAACAAAAGGTATTTTGCTTTATATTATATATCTGTTATAATGTGATATTAATTATTTATTTTATTTAAGTATATTTTATAGAAAATCCATAAATAGTTTGTTTTGTGATAGTAATTACAATATGTTATAATCCTGAGTAATTTATCACAATGAAAATAAACATATCATCTTAAATATTCTAAGTCAAAATATATGGAGACTGGATACTAATACATCCGTTAAGACATGAGTACATAACGCTCTCTAAATATTGGGCAGTGTATTACTCATGGATGCTGAGGCACCAAGAGGTTACATACTGATAGTTATTGGATAACTATAGAATAACTCACTCAATAGTTTTATATTGGTTAATATAACTAACGTCAAATAGAGAATATCGAAACGACAATATCACATGGTTCTTTCGACTTGAGAATACTATTGAACTTCAATTTGGACACCCAACTTTGATTAATGTTAAATCATGGCACGACGTCCATTGAACGACTATAGTTGGGTCTAAGTTGATGCATCAGAAGTGAAATACTATGCAATTGAGAATTCATCTCCTTGATTATAGGAGATTGGTACAAAGATCACTAAAAGTCAAAGTCCCCTGCGAGAGCAGTTCACTTAATAATAATTGTTATTATTGAATGGACTTTGTGTTTGGATTATACAAGTTGAATGTGGATGATATTAGAACTTTGACCAATACCAAATTCCTTAAGTCCTATGTGATATAGTTTTGACAAAGAGAATTGTTATAAACAATTATCACTACCAGGGGCCCCTTAAAATAGTAAATATGGATTTTACCAAAACCGTATAAGCGGCAAATTCGGTCAAACTATCACACCACTAGCTAAAGTGACGGGTGAACATTAATATTTGAATTGTTCAATATTAATCACTGGTGGAATTTACACCTATGAGTCACACAACTGCAATGTTGAATATCCCGAATACAGCACATTTTAACAAAAATTACAAGTATTATAAATTAATCAATATCTATGAAATATCAATTACAAATTTTATTTGATTTATCTGAACTAGTATTGATAATAGTGCATATATAAAAGTTATATATGTGCGTATCGATAAATAATATCAATATAAATTTGAATTGGAGTTAAAATATGCAATTACTAATATCGTTTGAAAATGCATACATGCCCGTTAGCCTATATAGATGGCCGATCATGTAAAGGGGTAGGAGAGGTTGTGTTGTTTCTAAAACAGAGGTTTGAACTGATGGATAAAGAATGGGTAAAAGACTAGATCTAAATCTCCTTCTTTCCCTTTTTATCTCTTTTTTTGAAAAAAGGTACCTTATAGACAAACTATTTCACATATACTTTCATAATATGCCTCGTTAAAACCTTACTACCCCCCAACCAAAATAGGTGCCTTGTAAAGAAAAAGAGTACATATCATGTCCATATATTAACAATACAACTAAATTATAGCCAGAAAACCAAGTTGTCAAATGGATGGAGGAGTAAAACAACGGAGCAGCACACTCAAAACCATCCATACGATCAACTTGGGGCTATAATAAATAGAGAGAACAAAAGAAATAAAATACAAACACTAAAAACATGACACGTGGGACCACTAAAAGGAAACCAGTAATAAAAGTCTTCCACCGTAGAGCGAGCCAGTACAAACCAAACTTCTGGAAAGATGGAAGCTTCAAAAAACTTTTCCAAATTCTTAGATCTAAAATAATTTCTCCACCGACTCAAAAATGGCAGACGAACCTATACATGAGCATCTTGGAAAAGTTAACAAAATGTCAGCTCCAGTTAAAAATACACAACCGAGCTCAAGGAGGGTGAAGCTCCATGCTTGGGTCCATCTCTATGTCAAAGTTAGATAAGATAAGTTTAAGTTCTTTTCTTATCTTCTTTGTGTCTAGTTTGCTTTGAATTAATTGATTGTAATCTTGTATAATAAGTATTGTTCTGACTTGGGATGTTAGCTTGATTCCTTTAAATATCCGAGAATTTCTCTCACACCATATGTTCCATATCAGAGAATTAAAGGCTATGTTCTTCAGATGATTATATAAACTGTTATTTTTTGACATTGACGCATAATTTCCAGAATCTGGTCGATTTCAAATGTATTTCCGAAACTAATTTTAAGCTTTTTCATAATGGCTTCTAATAGTTGTTTAGAGTATGAGCAGTTGAAAAATAAGTGGTTTCTATCTTCGTTTTGATTTAAACATAAAACACAGGATTGATCGATATTATTATTCCATTTGCTGATTCTATCCTTAGTATTCAATCTGTTTAGCTTAGCCAGCCACGAACAAGTAGACAATTTTGGGGCACAAGAATCATCCCAAATAACACTGGTCCAGTTAAATTCAGTATGTTTTTTCCTAATATGGTTCCATGCCGAATTCATACTAAATTGACCAGATCTATTAAGAAGCCAGAACCAGGAATCATCTTGCATCTGATAATGTATTTTGATATTATGCACTATGTTTTGCATTTGAGTAGGCACACACACAATATGGTCTTTCCATTTATTATCCACTATAAGTGTAGATATTTTTCTGTTGTTACCACTAAAAACAGTCATTGAACTACAACCAAATTTATCCACCAAGGAGTAACCATTAATCCATGTGTCCAACCAAAACTTTGTATTATCACCGTTTACAATTTATCTATCAATAACACCTTTACACCATTGTCTTGCACTAATAAGAAAAATATCCATGTATAAGATGCATTGTTATTCATAGCAGCAGTCCAGAAGTTTATATTTTTACAGTATTTGTTTCACATCCATTTGGGCCAGAGTGTTTCACCTTGGATGAATTTCCATACCTGTTTAAGTGATATAGCTTTAGTTTCCTTAATTCTTCGAATACCAAATCCACCCTCTTTTTTGTTTTTACAGACATCTTCCCAGCACATTTTATGTGATTTAGATTTTCAAATAAAATTAGCACAAAGAGAATTAATTCTCTTAATGACAGTCATAGGAAATTGTGTGAAAATTGCACCCAAAATTGAATCATCGGATGAATAACAGTTTTCACTAATTCCATTCTACCACTAATGTTGAGCATTTTACTGTTCTAGTGACTGAATTTTTTATTGATTTTGTCTATTAAGTATCCAAAATCTATTGTATTAAGTTTATTATTGGACAATGGAATGCCTAAATAGACCACAGGAAGATGTCCCATTCTGATATTTAAAATATCAGCTATTTGTTGCTTGTTAGTGACTCCTTTGCTAAAGAACAAAGTAGATTTGTTTTCATTAACATCAAGACCAATTAAATCTTTCAAAATCTGAAATATGTTCTGAATGCATTCTGCATTTTTTCCTAGTGGCTTTAACCATAATTAAAATATCATCCGCATACAACAAGTGAGTAATCATAGGTTCAATTTTATAGATAGGGATAATATTACCTTTCAAGTATTCCACATCAAGATTAATTGTGAGGAATTCCATAGCAATAGAGAATAAGTATGGCGAGAGCAGATCACCTTGTCTTAATCCCCTTGAACTCTCAATAAAACCGACGGGGGAGCCATCAATTAACACCAAAATGGAAGGAGTCGATATGCATTAATAAATGAGATTAGCAAACAATAAAGGGAATCCCATGGAAATCAGCATATGATGAATAAATTCTCTTCTTATTTTATCATATGCCTTATGGAAATCAATTTTCAAGCAAAAATTATTTGACTTTCTCCTATTAAATCCTCTAACCATTTCATATGCAAGTAAAGAGTTTTCTGAAATGGTTCTCCCTGGTATGAAGGCATTCTGATTATAAGAAATAAGATCATTCATATAAGGTTTTAGTCGATTACAAAGAAGATTGGTTAAAATCTTATAAGTGACATTGCAAAGAGAGATCGGTCTAAAATTAGATATATCACTAACATCGGGTTTTTTGGGATAAGGCAGATAAATGTATGATTGATTTCTCTAATAATTTTACCCGATTAGAGAATGCCATTCATAGCATTCCGTATATAATTTTGTAAATGCTCTCAATGCACTTTATAGAATTTCAAATTAATTCCATCTGGCCCAGGGGAACTGTTGTCATTAATTTAGAATGCAACATGTTTTATTTCCTCTAATTGGAAAGGCTTGCACGGACTATTTCTTGCATTTTCAGATAATATTTTTTTACAAGTTATGCCTGGGAATTGATATGTGGGCTATGATGATGAAAACAAATCTGAGAAGTATTTTACAGCTTCAGTCGTAAGAGTTTCTGATGCTGATGACCATGAACCATTAGGATTGAGAATATATTAATCCTACGAGTAGGCTTAATCGTATTGACTTTATTATAGAAAAAACTAGTTGGCCTATCCCCCTTAACCAACCAATTTATTTTCAGCTGTTGCTCATTTTCAACTGCAATTTTTCTCATGATTGACTGTAACTGAGCATTTTTTGAAGTGTATTGTTCTATCAAGTTCTCATTCAACGGATTAGTAACAAGTTGATTATATATTTGATTAGCCTCCACTTTTATTTGCTCTATTACTAGATGAATGTTGCTTTTATTTTTCCTCCATGTCTTCAGTGCATTTTTTGCAAATTTCTGTCTGCACAACAACATATGTAGGAGACTGCCTTGAAATTCCTTAGTCAGTGCCTCATACAGGGAAGATTGGTATCCTGGTTGAAGGTGCTAAGAATTACTATATCTGAAAGGTATTCTGATCTTTTTACTATCTTGTAGCATAAATCTTATATTGATAAGAGCATGATCACTAATAGAATGACTTTCAAAATTAACACCAAATTGATGAAACACATCCATCCATAAACTGTTGACAAAAACTCGATCTATCTTACCATGAATAGAGAAGTTCTCTCCCCTCACCAAGTAAAATAGTTTCCAGTAAAATCTGGTTCCATAAGATTAGAAGAAGAAATACAATCTATGAAATCCTGGTCACCCATCGAAGTAAATAATCCATTATTAATTCCATCATTAGACGATAGAATAGATTAAAATCTCCCGCCACAATCCATGGGAGATTAAATTTTTTAGATTGCTCAACAATATAATTCCATAAATCCATCCGCTTTACCACATCATTGAATCATAGACAGTAGTACATAAAATACTAACACCCTTAGCATTCTAGAGTATACAAGAAATAAATTGTTTACTAGAGTGAAGAATAATATTGGACCATTGAGAGGAATCCCAAAAAATAAGAATTTTACTCTTTTGGCCATTAAAAACATTATGAGCATGTTTCCAATTATTATTGACTTTGATCCTGAATCTATCAATGTTCTCCATTGATAATTTATTTTCAAGAATACCAAGAAATGAGATATTTTTATTATTTAATAGATGCAAAATTTCCATCTGTTTAGTTAGGGCATTCATACCCCGGATGTTCCAAAAATGGAACTCCATCTATAAATTACTATCTGGAATGCTACTATCGGTAGGGGAAGTAGCAGCCCCGGATGTCTTATGTTTTTTCGTCTTTCTATTTTTCCCCTTCAACTGATTGACTAACATAGTCCATGCAGGGTTCTCAACTACGTCAGATGAAGATGAAGCTTTAAATTCAAAGGGGACCTCCTCTGTTCTTATTTTCCAAGTGGTCCTAGACCTGGTAGCATGTTGTGATTCAGAATTTTGTTCTACACTTTCAATGCAAGGAGCAGTATGAAGATTCGCCTCAAGCAGCTCATCTGAACATTTATTCTCTTCTGAACTGCATTTATCTAAATTTTGTATATCCATATCAGTGTCTGTTGAATTAATGTCTGTAGAAATAATGCTCAGATTTGAAAGTGTATTTATAGTCGTGGACTGTGCTACATACTGGACTGTTGATGATTGTAATATATTAGATAATGTAACATTTTGATATTTTCCACTGTTTGTTCCTTTATGGTATTGGTTATGCCATTTACAAGATGGTTGATGTCTGAAAGCTCCTTAACTGAAGAGCTTATATTTGCTTGAACATCTGAATTATTTGATTTGCCTGCCACATTATTTTCTTTGGGATCATTTTCATCTTTATGCATGTCATTGCTGTCATTTGCCTGATTTTGAGCGGAAGATTTAGGATGCCATACTTTATTGAACTGACAATGAGCGTCAACATGTCCAAAACTCGAACAATTAGAACATATGGTCGGTTTCCATTCGTAAGCCACCTCTTGCCAAATGATTTCATCTTTCTCGGAAATTATAGGAATTTTATTCGGAAATTAAAAGGAATTTTTATCTCTTCGTATATGAATATGATACCCTCTTCATTTTAGAGCATACTTTTCTCTAGCCTTCATTACCCCGTAAGTATATGCTAATCTACCCTCTCCATTTTTCATACCCAAATCAGGTTAAATCAAATTAAAGTAAAGGTGGTAGATCTCTTCAGTTACTAGCATTTCTGGAAGGGATTGAATCAAATTCAAATAATTCTATCAATTCAACATTTAAGGTGTTACATTAGGGCTAAGTTAATATAATATTTAATCTATATCAATTTATGTATGTAATCATTTATGTTATTATATATGAATAGGTTAGAATTATATCGCAGATTCATATATGTGTTTGTTAAATTTACATATGAATGTGCTATATAATTTTTATTATATATAAGCATATTTGTTTTCAGCTATGTTCAAAAAAAGCCAAATTTAAAATTAATTTTTAAAACATTTTAAATAAAAATTGAATTTTTAAAACCAATTCTATATATATATATTATTTTAATAAATTTTATACATGTTATTTTCGCATACGTATGAATTTAGTTAATTAACTTTTGTTTACATATATTTTATTTAAAATGAAATATATTTTAATAATATTGATTATTTTAAAAGGGTATTAAATTATGGTTTGATGATATATATATATATATATATCATTTTCAATATATATATAAACATATATATATATATATATTTATATTATAAATTAATTTTGTTTGGAAATCATAGTTTAAGAAAACAATTTTCTATATGGAAATTTTAAATTAAGAAAAAAAATTCAATTAATCTGCACGAATTTAAATTAGAAAATATGATTTTGTCAAAATTAATTTGTGGTCGAAAAGTAAATATATTTATATATATAAATATTTAATTTTATATAAATATTTAATTTTATATTTAATCATGCAATATTATTCACATATATAAATGAATTATAATTTTATATAATTTAAAATATATTTATTTTATTTTTTTCAAATAAAAAACATATTTTCATATATACATATACATACATATATATAATTTTATAAACCAATTGGAAAATATTTAAATTTGAATTTAAAATTTAAATAAGATAATTTTGAATCTAGATCTATTTCAAATTTTAAGTTTCTTAAAGATTTTAATTTTGAATTTTAAATTGTTTTATATTTAAATTTATATAATTGTTTTATATAAATAGTTACTTTTATACTTACATATACATATATATGCATATTTTATTTTATATTAATATTATATGACAACAGACATCAAATACATATATGAAGGGGCTAATGTGTCTGTTGCGGTGTAAATTCCACCACTTAGATACATGCATATAAACCATGTACACATTGTATATTGCATGTGCACATACACATATTTTGTATTTGTACACGTGCACACATTATACATTACTTATATAAACAAATAAAATCTTTGTATTAATATCTCAATAAAATAATCATTTTATTCAAAATTTATTTAGATTGGATCAAAATTAATTTAGACTTCATAGACCCAATAGGATCTAAAATGGTAATTTTTTAGTAACTCATCCAGTTAAACTGCTGTGTTCTGACATTCCAGTGATTGTACAGAGCCCGATAGCATGTGATGTCTAAGTTAGCAGTATTATGGCCAACTTATTAAGGTTACCTATTTAGTAGGCTGTCTAGAAAAATTGAGTCTAGGTTGGGTTGTAGGGTAATCAAGTACCTTGCCCTATATGGCTACTAGCCTGGTCCGAAAGGTAAAGTAAGCCAAAGGTTATCCCTAATATGAAATGCCCAACTTGAATTTGGGCCTTAAGCTAATTTTCAAAATCTGTTTCGAAATTAGAAATTTTTAAATTTAAAAGGTTAGATTTAAAATAACTAGAATTTTTATAAAGGTTATAAAATAATTTTCAAAATGTTTTATGAGTTTAATATTCAACCTCAAAAATTATATAAATTAATTAGATTAATAAATTAAATAATTAATTAAATTAAACAACATATATATTGATATATGTTGCATTACCAATGTTTAAGATGATATATTTATATATAATTTTTGAAATAAATTATAACTAACTAAAATTGTTTAAATAAATAATTTAATTAAATGTTAATTAATAAATAATATTATATATATTAAGATTAAGATATATTTGTATAGCTATAAATGTTATAGTGTACATATTCAAAAATGTTTAATTGAATAAAGTAAATAACTTAAAATGTTAATTAATTAATTAAGGTTTAATTAATGAAATTAATATAATATTATAAATTTATTATTGTATAAATTAATTAAATTATACAATGTTACCCAAGAATTGACCTTATATAATATGAATGTATAATAAAAGGTGGAACAATAAGAAACCATGATTGGGTTTAATGAATAAATATATATGTATAATACATATATTGTGATGATCTGTCCAACACTTAACTTACGAGGGTATTTCATTAGAAATACATTATTGCATAAGTCGATATCTCTCAATTAATGTTAATGATTCTTTAATATATAAAAGTTGTCATTTTCCATTTATATATTAATAGGTTACTTGCATACTCCTTAGTTGTTGATATTCCTCGAGCTAAGGATGTTATGTGTCGTACTTTCAATATATTGAATAACCTAGTTAAGATATATGCACATATTGTTGATGTTCCTCAAGGTACATGCATTTAAACTAAGGTCATCACAAAATGATAGATATGAGTGAATAATCTCCTTCGGTTTGTTGATATTCCTAAAAGACCATGGGTTAGGAGTTATATATGATACAACCGATAAAGTGTTATCCAACGCTTGCGGGCCTATGATTTGTTGATATTCCTCAAGGTCAAAATTAGAAGACAAGTGAGTCATAACACCCACTAGAGAAGTCGAAAGAGTTCTATGTTTCATCTTAGGGTTTTGAGAACATAAAAGTTTGGTGGGGCTTATTTGTAAAATGAAATTTAATGATTAACCTTACTAATATTCTAAGAAAATATACTATGAATTAATGTCCTAATCTGCTAAATTAAATTTGCAGAAAATGCCTACACTAAAGTTGTTTTCTAAAAATGACAAACTCATTGGACCTACCTACATAAATTGGTTATTAGCAATTAAGATAGCACTAACATACAAACATCGATGGTTGCGATAACTTAACCTCCAAGGGTAAAAAAACCGCTTATATTGCATGCCCTAAACTAATTTTAGCCTATAACAAATAGTTTGTGGACTTAGAGATCGCCCAAGTTTACGTGTTGTCTATGTTAGACAAACCGTTGCACGGACAATACGAAAACATGAATGTCCATCATATCTTTGATTGCCTCATAGCGTTATTTAGGAAACAGTCTCATTACACAAGGTATGAACTTATGGAGAAATTGTTTAATACGAAGATGATGGGCATGAAAGTGGACGATTACATCTTAATGATCAAAGGATATATTGATAGACTTTCTCAATTGGACATTACAATAGGTAATAGTTGCAAGTGGATCTGATCTTAAGGTCTATTGCTCCACAATATGAGTCCGCATATTAAACTATAATATAAACCAATTGAAAGTAAGCCTCATGCAGTTGCTCAATATGTTGAGGTTTGCTGAGCCTTTATCCAAGGATTAGAGCGTGGTGCTTGCAGTTATAGGGAAAGCATCATCTCCGCATAGTTCGAAGAAGTAGACAAGGTTTAATAAGAAGAATAGGAAGACTACCCCAATTGACAAGGGTGAGTGTCATCACTATCACAAGAACAGTCATTGGAAACAGAACTATCCAGAGTACTTGAACATTGTCAAAGAGAAGAAACATAATAGTTATGCTTCTCCTACATGTATTATTTATGATTCAAAATTGTTTTGCAATAAATAAATTAACTTGGATTTTAGATATTGGATCTAGAACTCACATGTGTAATTCATTATAGGAACTTAGGAATAGATGTCATGTGGTGAAGGATGAAACAAGACTTCATGTTGTTGGTTGATCTCTGGTAGCTGCAATGATGGTTGGAGATTATCATTTAACTTTGCCAAATGGATTAATTTTAAATTTAAATAATTGTTATTATGTAAAAAACTTATTTATGGAATAATTTATGTGTCTAGATTTTCTATGTTTTGATATATTTTTCATTGTGTTAATAATGTTGTAAACATTATGTTGAATGGAAATAAAGTCCGTAATGGTGCTTAGATAATGGAATTTATGTGATTAATACTAATTATGGCTATTTCGTGAAAAATTCTTTTAGTATAGACATTAAAAATAACCATGACATTGAAGGCTAGGTTATATAAGCGAGAAATTACAACATAAACGGAAAATCAAAGGTTTTCTACCGTCATTTGATTTTGAATCATTTGATACATATGGGTTGTGTTTTAAATGATAAATTATCGAGCACCTCTTTAATGGGAGCAGTGAAAGAATGAACTCTTGAGTCTCATACATGCTAATTTATGTGGCCCAATTCCTATAGTTACCAATGATAATTCTTTTTATTTTGTAAACTTTATGGATGATTTCACAAGACTATAATATGTGTATCTTATAAAGAATAAGTTTGATGTCTATGCGAAATTTGTTGAATACAAAAATGGGTTTGAAAATCAGAGAAACCATAACATTAATATACTTCGATCTGAGCGAGGAGGTGAGTATGTTGGACAAAAGCTCCAATAGTACTTAAAAGATACTAGGATTGTCTCCTAAGTTACTCCGCCCTATACTTTACAACACAATTGTGTTTTGAAGAGAAGAAATCGCATCTTATCATATATGATTCGTTCCATGGTGAATGAAGCTCCGTTAGCTCTTTCTTATTAAGGATATGTGGTAGAAACCATAGCACATATGTTGAATTTTATACACACGAAATCGATGGCTAAGACGTCATACGGGATGTGGCATGGGAAGAAACCCTACCTCAAACATTTAAACATGTGGGGTTGTCCAACCTACGTTAAGAATGTGGTCCTAATAAACTTGAGGCAAGATTATATAAACTCGTAGGATATCCCAAGAATTCTATGGGATATATTCTCTATAATACCAGGTAATAAAAGGTTATCGTTTCTCAACATGTCGTCGTCTTACAAAAGAATTTTTGTCTGATCCAAGAGTCTAACATAGAGATCGAATAAGTGGGAGAACCAAATTCATATGTATATGGAAGCAGGCAACCTATTAGAAGGTCTAATAGAGTATCTCTTCCACTAAAGAGATACTAAGGTTTTCTCATAGATGGTGAGGAGGACTGCGTCTTAGATGGTGACACTCTACTCTCATTCCAACAAGCACTATAGAGTAAACATTCTACACTATGACTTGGAACTATGAAATTCAAAATGGATTCCATGTACGAAAACAAAATATGGAATTTGGTTGACATAGCCGAAGGGATAAACCCATCTGCTGCAAATTGATTTTGAAGAAAAATTTAAATGTAGATGGACAAGCGGAGATTTATAAAGCAAGGCTAGTTGCAAAAGGATATCATTAAATCCAAGGTAAATTATGATGGAACTTTTCACAAGTAGCAATGCTTAAATCCATTCAGATAATGCTAGCTATTTCAGTATTCTAAGACCATGAAATATGGAAAATGGATGTAAAGATGGAATTTCTAAATGGTGATTTAGAAGGGACCATCTACATGACACAACCTGAGGGTTTCGCGATCAGTGGAAGTGAGGGCAAAGCTTGCAAGTTATTAAGATCCATTTATAGACTAAAATAAGCTTAAAGGAGTTGGAATAAGTGTTTTGATAAGGTAATCAAATAGTTTGGTTTTTATCAGAATGCAGAGGAAGCGTGCATATACCAAAAGGAATAAGGAAGTGATATTGTGTTCTTAGTTTTATATGTCGATGATCTAGTATTGATTGGCAATGACATTTCGTTATTGCAATCAATTAAAGCTTGGCTTTCTAAGAACTTCTCCATTGAGTATTTGGGAGAAGCATCTTATATACTAAGCATGAAGACCTTCAGGGATAGATCTAAGAGGCTATTGGGATTGTCCTAATCCATTTACATAAATACCAAACCGAAGAGGTTTGATACGGAGAAATCCAAGCACATAAATGTTCCGACACAATCTGGAATTGAGACGATCCACCTCCTCGATCCTCAGAAATTGAAACTAATACATTTTCGGTATTCGCGTGCTGTAAATCCAAGTGCTGAAGAGGTAGATTATCATGGGTAAGAAAGAAAATAAAGACAGAACAAAATCTCACACGAATGGAATAACATATATTATTTCAACATATAACCTTTACAGTAGAAATTTTAAATTCATTTATAAGAGTTAAACATAGACAGTTATAAATATCCGTCATTACAAATGTGAAATACAATACTAAACAAGTGTGGTGGAAATAGATAACAATCTTCAGAAGAATCATCTAATTCCATGCTTCGAGCTCCATCCAAATTTCTTCTAACTGGCTACTAGGCTGCCCGGGAAAATTAGAGCACCAAGAGTTTAAGGGAAAAGGAAAATAAACTCCGTGTCAATTATAGGACTGGTGTGAAAAACTCAAAATATGGATATTTGAAAACAAAGGTATCTCATAAGACCACACCGCACATAAACACAGAATGATTTTTTACTTTATGATAACCAAAAAATTTGCTATGCAAAATCATTTGATATTATATTTTAGTGACATTCGTTTTGAAAAACGTTTTTCAAATAAACATATTAAAATAGCTAAAATTGTTACATTGGTTAAATTTGACGGCGTAATAGGCTTACAATCAAGTAGGCACTTATTAAAGATTGGATTTTCATACAATGGCAAGTAAGGGACTACCTTACATCTCTAGAGGAATGTATCGAGGATACACAGACAATTCTCCGCATCTCGCAAGACCAGTCTATCCCTATTTGGCACACATACATGGCCTAGATAGAAACCGAATATTACATCACCCCATTTGTTACCGACCTATCCGAGAGCTCTCTTAGCATACACTACATACCCGATATATATAGGGTTATCTAGAAAGGTGATGACATACCCTAATGGTTGCATACCACATAGCCTTACGACGTACCATGTTTAAGCCATTACCGGGTGATGAGGCCCGAGGTAACGATTACCCTTCACATAGCACATTTCACTTTAAATGCCACATCGCTATTCCATGATCACACAACTGATTTCTACAAATGTATAACTCCTGAACTCGTACGTCTTAGGAAATGGTATTAAGCTAAGAGAAGTTGCCTCGACCAAACAGATGATACGTTCATAGAGATCAATTGTAACGACCCACCATTTTGAACTATTCGCATCCGCACATGTCGGACTTGAATAATTCAAAATACCGAATTGTTAATTTAAATTTGGCAAAACTGAACATATACAGTAAATAAATAATCACAGATCACAGATACAGAGTAATAAATGCAGCGGAAATAAAAGATAGTAGTTCATGAAGCTACTATATACATATCAGAGTAAAATAAGGTACAACAGATGTCTCGAATACAATAATCAAATACAATATCAGAATGCATCACTAGAATCAACTGGATATCTGAAAGCTGGAAGATAGCTGGATCTCCAAGCGAAGCTCCAACTCCAAAGGTGAGTCTTGAATACTGGTATACTCAGTTTGACCCGAGTGTAAAGAAAACACAAAACACTCGAGTCAGGATTAACATTCTTATATCAATAAATCCAACTCAAGTGAAATAACGACTGAAATACAAGTAACTCAAAGGATGTTTGGAATAACCATCCTTTAAGGATCCGTTAAACTATCTACTATGTAGTAGTGTACGATAAGTAGATAATGCCTATCAGTAATATAAAATATCAAAATAGTGTTAAGGAGTTACCATTATCCCCCTTAACACATTTTATATAAGCGTTATAGTCTATACAGCACTGTAAACTCCACTATAAACTAGTGGGATATCAGGGAGTACTCCATAGGTATAACACAAAACAAATCGTAGTGGTTGCATATATAGGGATACAAGTATGACAAGGCACATGAGGCAATACCCAAAGTAGTGAAACTACCATTTGCCGGATCCGGACTGGTGAGAACGCATCGCCGCAACGATCGCAACACCGCGAAACAACACTCCCAAAATTTCGAGGGTGCACCAATCAATAACAAGTAATGAGTAGTTTACGAAGAAGTGTGTTCGCTCGAGGTAGCCAACCCCATTTGGCCCGGCACGGCTCCTGTTTTAGTCATTTCCAATTTGACACAAGTGTCAAGGCTATCCATTATCGTTCTCTTTCTTCAGTCATCAACGTACGTCATTCCAACCACTTCATTCTGGATCACACTCCGCGTATAGTTATTAAAGTGGTTTTCGGTTTAGACAGTGAGTATGTCCCTAACCGATTCCGGTCTCTTTAATAACTTTCGTAATTATTATACCGATTGGTCGTTTAATATATTTCAAAATCAAATCAAATTCAATTTCAAATAGAATTTGTAAACCAACATTTCATTTCTCTTTCTAAATCAATTTCCATAATTTACGTTTCAAAACATCCACATTCATAATTTCAAAATCTTATAATTCAATTTCAATTTCTATTTAAAACAATTCAGATATTGATTCAAGTTCGTATATAAGTTTCATTCCGAAATCAATTAAATTAATTTAATTTAACATTCAAATCAATTTAACTTCATTTATCGATTTCATTCAATTATTCGTTAAGTAAATTTATCATTCAAATAATTTCTATTTAATTTCCAATTCACTAAATCAATTACTTAAGTCCAACTTCATTGTATCAAAACTTACAAATTTGAATTAAATTAAATTCATCAAATCAATTCTTTCAATTACAAGCCTTACATCAATTTCAATAAATCACATTCTATTTCTTGTTAAAGAAATTCAATTTCACTTATTTATTTACTTAGTTACAAATTTAAAAACTCAATTAATATAGAAACTTAATATCACTTATTCAAGAAGATCAATTTTACTTATCAGAGAATTCAATTTTATTTAATTATTAAATAATTTCAAAACTTAATTATTAAATAATTTCAAAACTTAATTCAATCATTTCTTAATTTAAACAATGTTCGTTCATCAATTACATTGTTAATATTTTGCTTCAGATTTTTAAATTATTAACGTTTTCCTTCCGTTAAAATTTTAAATTCCAATTTTATCTTAAACCCTTATTATTATACAATAATATCTTTATTTCATTTTGAATCAAATTATTGCCCAATCGGGTTTTATTAACTTCTCTATCCTAAGTCAAAGTTTTAGTTGGGTATATATCATTTCAACCCGATTCCATTTGAATTCAAAAATCAAGGCATAGCAAAGGGAACTTGCAGTATGATAACTGGGTTAGTGTCAAAGTAAATAAACAAGAAATAGCAACATCAATAACAATCCAATAATTAATTCAAATAATCCCGAAATAATCATATTAATTTACATTGTTGTTTGTGCAAATTAATATAATTATTTCTAGAATCTACACTATCATTTCATGTAGATTAAAGATTATTAAACTAATATTAATATGGTTTTTCATTTGATATCTATTATCTAATTTCATACTACACCAATTTTACAACATACATTCAATGGTTCAAGGTGTACTTAACTAAACTTCTTCGTGTCAATAAATCTAACATTTCAATGGGTCATATTATACAAATTTAACAAATCAAATTCAACACATATATCAAATTTAAATTATTAACTATCCTAAATCAAATTCAATTGCATGTTATTTATCACTTTAAACATTAACAATTTAACGTCCAATGTCAACATCAAACAATCAATCATTTAACAACCAAACTGGATTATAATTGTATAAATAACAGACAATGGTGTCAGATGTCACAGGTGAACTGATATAGGTAATAACATATATAACAGTGTAAATAACTAACAGTCGCATATTTCAATTGTCGTTTCAATTGAAATCAAATTTAATAAATAAAAGAACATTAATCATGAGTGATTGCTCACCTTTTGAGGCTAGGGGAGAAAGATAACGAGATGAATTTACGAATCCAAGCATGAACTCCAAATCAAAGCTAGATTTGCACGAATTTCGACGAACAAAGCTGATAAATAGGAGGAGACGAATCCAAATCAGAACTAGGTCGATGAAGAAAATTGATATAAGTGAAACTATATAACTATATATAACTGTACCTATATAGATTCTAATTTCATACACAATTTAAATTTAAAAATATAAATATATATGTATATTTTTCAAAATCATTGTTTTTAAACCAAACGTATATATTTATCATCCATAAGCAAAAATTTCTTCCAAGGATCAATATTGAATTTAAACGTTTGTACATATATAAAAATCAATATATATTCCAAGGTCTTAATAAATCTTAACTCATACAAATTTTAACTCATATACTACATACCAAGAAAAACGAAATTGAAATCAACTGCTTTGTACACATGCAGACAATATAAAATTTCTGTAGTAAGTTACATATATGCAGACTCATATACCCATTTCATTTTAAACTAAACCTCTATTTAAACGACATAACTTACTTTATATAATATATATGAACTCAAACCGATAATACCCATCTTATACAAGCTGTATATACTAATATAAATAAACTAATATATCTCATGTTACTTTACACTGTTTACACTTACCTAGACAAGTATAAAGTGATAGAAATTCCATACTATAACCTATATGTGCATATCCAAAACAAAATATACAAGTAACTACATATACATACAACTAAACTTACAATATATATAATCTACCATGGATATTATACTTAATAGATAGTATATATTAGAGAGGTAAATATATTAGATTTACCAAAACATACAAAAGTAATGTTATATAAAATATATGTATACTTTGTAGTATACGTATAAAACAAAACTTTATATTCTTTATAAATCAAATATACAAGGAAACAAAAATACACGCGTGCTGACTTACAACGCACAGAAACAAAAGAAAAACTTTATATTTGTTAAACTTTATATACAAACTATTATATACTCACTGACAAAATTAGAAGCTGCAGAGGGAGGCGAAGGGAATTGTCGGAGAAGAAAGAGGCTAGGCTTCGTTGACTTGCGTTCGGCACCTATGGTAGCTGTGGTTATTTGGGTCCCCGCAGGGAGGAGGGAGAGAAGTGGAAGGCGTGTTCGGAAATGAATAAATGGTGATGAGGTTTGTCGGTTTTCAGGGAGGAGCGGAGGACGACTGGCACGGATGGAGAAGTGCGAGGTCGGATCAGTTCTTGGTGCGGTGGCAGTTTGGCAGGATGAAGGGTTGGGGAGCCGATGGGTTAGTGAATGATCGGCACTTGTAGGAGGAAGGGAGCCGGCTGCTCCTCGGCCAGAGCGGAGCTCGGTTGAGGTTGCAGAATTTGGAAGTGGTTGCAATTTGTCGAAGTCGTGCTTGCGTTCAAAATGAAGGAAGTGGCTATAGAGCAAAAAGGCTAGGGGAGATGCGGCCATTAGTGGAGGAGGGGAAAAATTATCCTACAGGCACGTAAGCAAATTTAGGAAAGGAAAGAGGTGGCTGGTTTCCCTTTCAATGCAAATGAACAGACTACATAAAAGTATTTATTGAATATCGTAAGTAAAGGTTGGTAAACAAAGTCAAAGGCTGTAATTTTGGGAATTATAAAAAGGCTGCAGACTATTTGTTTTAACCGATGGGCACGCGAAAGGTCACAAAAAAAGAAATAGACTCAAACGAACACAATACGGTTACCGTTTTACTAATGTCGTGTATCGGATTTCAAACTATAGAATAATTATACAGTAGAGATCAACACGACGGGACGGTCAAAACGGTATACAGATATTAGTAACTCGATTGAATTATGAAAATTCGAATTTTCTACCAGCGGAAAATGCAGCAAAAACGCAGAAAAATAAGATCGATGGAGCTAAAGAAGTCCGAATTTGGAAAAACGAAAAATGACGACTTGCTCAGAAGATGATTTAGAATTTTTCTATGTAAAAATATTCAGGTTTTGAAAACATTTATTTTTATCAATTACTAACTGATTGAATTGAAAAAAAATTACACACGAAAATAAACTTCATATTTTTGGATGAAAATTGACCAGTTGCTATGTTTAACTTGACGCATTTCAAATATTAAATTTTTATTTCATAATTTTATTGTTACACTTTCTCAAAATTTCAATTAAATATAATTAATAAAACAAAAAAAATTATCAAAAATTTACGGGTCGTTACACTCTCCCCTACTCAAAACTTTTCGTCCCCGAAAAGGAAGGAGGTAGGAGAATAGGACAACCAGACGAAAATAGAATTGAATTACAAAATAAAGCAATTAATTTAAACCATATAAATTTCAATTTACCATAATTTATACTCAATATTTGATTTAAAATTTAATGTCTTTCAATAAGTTGATTTTATTTCAATTTATTAATATGTGATACCAAAAGATTTCTTCAAAACAAAATTTTATTTTATTTATCTCATTTATCCATTGTTTTATTATCCAATTATCCTCTATTAACAATTTTCTAAAATCATAAATTTGAATAATCATTTATTATAATCATATTTTATTTAACAAGTTTAATTCTTCTTTGTTCCAAAATTATTATTAAATTTATTCCACTTAATATATCCTATCACATATATTAAGTATATTTACACTTATTATAACCACTCAAATTTATTTATAAATTCCTTTAACATCCTTTTATACTGTATAATATTCAATTACATAGTTATCTTTTGAAAATTTAGGTAAGTTATTATATAATGCAATAGGGTATTATCCAAATAAAATTTTACAATTCGCTTATTTCAAGTTAAGTATTTATTCAAAAAATTTAGCTTCATTGAAAATCATCCATAAATCACAATTTTAAGAATTAATTTCCGATTAATTTCAAACCATTTTATAGATAAATATACATATACTATATATCTCAAAACATATTTTAATATATATAATATATATTATAAATCAAGTCATTCTTAAGAAGTTAAAATCAAATTTATTTCCCAAACAAAAGAGTAGCAAATCTACCGAATGGTCTCTCCACTTTGAAACTCGAAAATGAATGTCGATGATGCGGCCGCTATCACCGAAATTATTTTCCAACGACAAAGAGAAGAGCACTAATTTAAACTTTTAAAATTCTTTGAATGATTTCTATTTGAAATATTTTAAATACTATACACTTAAAACTTTCAAATCAAAGTTTGAAATCACCAGAAATTAAATTCTCAAATTCTTTATTTAAATTCCTTTCAAATTCCAAATCAAATTATAACCAAGTTTCATAAATTCATTTATTTATATTATGCAATAATCAATGGTTTACAAAACAATAAGTAAATATCAAATATTATCATTTTATAAACCAATTCACTTAACAATTATCTTTAGAAAATTTACTTATATATAATCACACAAAAATTTTATTTTAATTTCAAAATTTGAATACAATATTGTGTCAGTTTGCTCTGTTCAAGTGTTTTAGAAATCCTATCGATAGCGTTGATCAAACGAATCAACGAAAACCCAAATCAACATCAACAACTCAAACAACACAATATATAAAACATTTTTATATTAATAACAAATGCAATTCCTCGATTGACGATACAAAGATGGATTTCAAAATAAGTATAGAGATTTAAATTTTTGATGGACTCGAATCAAAGAAAATTTTGATTCGAAGATAGATTCGGAACAAAGATAAGATGATTAAATAACAAAATAGGAAGATGGATAAGTTGATATAAATCGCGGGCAACCTTAACCGGGTCGACCGTGACTTCAAGAATAAGATCAATGTAGAATTTCGAGGCAAATCGACATTTGATCTCAAAAAATAGAATTTAGGCATAGCTGGAGATAGATAGCATCGTAAACCGAGGATACAGAAATCTCCGGTAAATCGATGTCTATTGTAAAGGAGTTTCACCCCCTTTAAAAATCAATCGAAGTTTGGCGAGACCGCCGATTCATTAAAAGGGTCATTCGAAGTGGAGTTATATGATACTTCAGAATTAAAAGAAGACGAATAGTGAGGGACACGAATGGATTTTGGAACCGCAGGGAATGTTCCAAAATTCAAAGGAATCGAGTCAAAAGGAAGAGATTTAAACTCGAATGAGAGTGATTCTGTAAATACATTTACCCAATTTGCTAAGTTTTGCATAGAGCTACCAAAGCTCTGATACCAACTGTAACAGACCGCGTCAGTGGGGTAACGCCCACCGTAGCATACAACTGTACCTGTGTTCTGCCTTTAAAGCCAGCCTCTCGACTGCACCAACCCCGCAGGGACATGTAGGAGTAAGAGTCATCCGCTCGCTACCAAACCAAATGCGAGAACCCCCTATCATGCTGCACCCTCAAAGTGCATAGGCAGACACACATGTCAGACTTAAATATTTCAAAATACCAAATTGTTAATTTAAATTTGGCAAAAGTGAACATATACAGTAAATAAATAATCACAGATCACCGACACAGAGTAATAAATGCAGCGGAAACAAAAGATAGTAGTTCATGAAGCTACTATATACATATCAGAGTAAAATAAGGTACAACAGATGTCTCGAATACAATAATCAAATACAATATCAGAATGCATCACTAGAATCAACTGGATATCTGAAAGCTGGATAGATAGCTGGATCTCCAAGCGAAGCTCCAACTCCAAAGGTGAGTCTTGAATACTGGTATACTCAGTTTGACCCGAGCGTAAAGAAAACACAAAACACTCGAGTCAGGATTAACATTCTTATATCAATAAATCCAACTCAAGTGAAATAACGACTAAAATACAAGTAACTCAAAGGATGTTTGGAATAACCATCCTTTAAGGATCCGTTAAACTATCTACTATGTAGTAGTGTACGATAAGTAGATAATGCCTATCAGTAATATAAAATATCAAAATAGTGTTAAGGCGTTACCATTATCCCCCTTAACACATTTTATATAAGCGTTATAGTCTATACAGCACTGTAAACTCCACTATAAACTAGTGGGATATCAGGGAGTACTCCATAGGTATAACACAAAACAAATCGTAGTGGTCGCGTATATAGGGATACAAGTATGACAAGGCACATGAGGCAATACCCAAAGTAGTGAAACTACCGTTTGCCGGATCCGGACTGGTGAGAACGCATCGCCGCAACAATCGCAACACCGCGAAACAACACTCCCAAAATTTCAAGGGTGCACCAATCAATAACAAGTAATGAGTAGTTTACGAAGAAGTGTGTTCGCTCGAGGTAGCCAACCCCATTTGGGCCCGGCACGACTCCTGTTTTAGTCATTTCCAATTTGACACAAGTGTCAAGGCTATCCATTATCGTTCTCTTTCTTCAGTCATCAACGTACGTCATTCCAACCACTTCATTCTGGATCACACTCCGCGTATAGTTATTAAAGTGGTTTTCGATTTAGATAGTGAGTATGTCCCTAACCGATTCCGGTCTCTTTAATAACTTTCGTAATTATTATACCGATTGGTCATTTAATATATTTCAAAACCAAATCAAATTCAATTTCAAATAGAATTTGTAAACCAACATTTCATTTCTCTTTCTAAATCAATTACCATAATTTACGTTTCAAAACTTCCACATTCATAATTTCAAAATCTTATAATTTAATTTCAATTTCTATTTAAAACAATTCAAATATTGATTCAAGTTCGTATATAAGTTTCATTCCGAAATCATTTAAATTAATTTAATTTAACATTCAAATCAGTTTAACTTCATTTATCCATTTCATTTAATTATTCGTTAAGTAAATTTATCATTCAAACAATTTCTATTTAATTTCCAATTCACTAAATCAATTACTTAAGTCCAACTTCATTGTATCAAAACTTACAAATTTGAATTAAATTAAATTCATCAAATCAATTCTTTCAATTACAAGTCTTACATTAATTTCAATAAATCACATTCTATTTCTTGTTAAAGAAATTCAATTTCACTTATTTATTTACTTAGTTACAAATTTCAAAACTCAATTAATAAAGAAACTTAATTTCACTTATTCAAGAAGTTCAATTTTACTTATCAAAGAATTCAATTTTATTTAATTATTAAATAATTTCAAAACTTAATTATTAAATAATTTCAAAACTAAATTCAATCATTTCTTAATTTAAATAATGTTCTTTCATCAATTACATTGTTAATATTTTGCTTCATATTTTTAAATTATTAACGTTTTCCTTCCGTTAAAATTTTAAATTCCAATTTTATCTTAAACCCTTATTATTATACAATAAAATCTTTATTTCATTTTGAATCAAATTATTGCCCAATCGTGTTTTATTAACTTCTCTATCCTAAGTCAAAGTTTTATTTGGGTATATATCATTTCAACCCGATTCCATTTGAATTCAAAAATCAAGGCATAGCAAAGGGAACTTGCAGTGTGATAATTGGGATGGTGTCAAAGTAAATAAACAAGTTATAGCAACATCAATAACAATCCAATAATTAATTTAAATAATCCCGAAATAATCGTATTAATTTACTTTGTTGTTTGTGCAAATTCATATAATTCTTTCTAGAATCTATACTATCATTTCATGTAGATTAAAGATTATTACACTAATATTAATACGGTTTTTCATTTGATATCTATTATCTAATTTCATACTACACCAATTTTACAACATACATTCAATGGTTCAAGGTGTACTTAACCAAATTTCTACGTGTCAATAAATCTAACATTTCAATGGGTCATATTATACAAATTTAACAAATCAAATTCGACACATATATCAAATTTAAATTATTAACTATCCTAAATCAAATTCAATTGCATGTTATTTATCACTTTAAACATTAACAATTTAACGTCCAATGTCAACATCAAACAATCAATCATTTAACAACCAAACTGGATTATAATTGTATAAATTACAGACAATGGTGTCAGATGTCACAGGTGAACTGATATAGGTAATAACATATATAACAGTGTAAATAACTAACAGTCGCATATTTCAATTGTCGTTTCAATTGAAATCAAATTTAATAAATAAAAGAACATTAATCGTGAGTGATTGCTCACCTTTTGAGGCTAGGGGAGAACGATAACGAGATGAATTTACGAATCCAAGCATGAACTCTAAATCAAAGCTAGATTTGCACGAATTTCGACGAACAAAGCTGATAAATAGGAGGAGACGAATCCAAATCAGAACTAGGTCGATGAAGAAAATTGATATAAGTGAACTTATATAACTATATATAACTGTACCTATATAGATTCTAATTTCAAACAGAATTTAAATTTAAATATATAAATATATATGTATATTTTTCAAAATCATTGTTTTTAAACCAAACACATATATTTATCATCCATAAGCAAAATTTCTTCCAAGGATCAATATTGAATTTAAACGTTTGTACATATATAAAAATCAACATATATAGTCCAAGGTCTTAATAAATCTTAACTCATACAAATTTTAACTCATATACTACATACCAAGAAAAAGGAAATTGAAATCAACTGATTTGTACACATGTAGACAATATAAAATTTCTGTAGTAAGTTACATATATGCAGACTCATATACCCATTTCATTTTAAACTAAACCTCTATTTAAACGACATAGCTTACTTTATATAATATATATGAACTCAAACCGATAATACCCATCTTATACAAGCTGTATATACTAATATAAATAAACTAATATATCTCATGTTACTTTACACTTTTTACACTTACCTAGACAAGTATAAAGTGATAGAAATTCCATACTGTAACCTATATGTGCAGATCCAAAACAAAATATACAGGTAACTACATATACATACAACTAAACTTACAATATATATAATCTACCATGGATATTATACTTAATAGACAGTATATATTAGAGATAGGTAAATATATTAGATTTACCAAAACATACAAAAGTACTGTTATATAAAATATATGTATACTTTGTAGTATACGTATAAAACAAAACTTTATATTCGTTATAAATCAAATATACAAGGAAACAACAATACACGCGTGCTGACTTACAACACATAGAAACAAAAGAAAAACTTTATATATGTTAAACTTTATATACAAACTATTATGTACTCACTGACAAAATTAGAAGCTACAGAGTGAGGCGAAGGTAATTGTCGGAGAAGAAAGAGGCTGGGCTTCGTTGACTCGCGTTCGGCACCTATGGTAGCTGTGGCTGTTTGGGTCCCAGCGGGGAGGAGGGAGAGAAGTGGAAGGCGTGTTCGGAAATGAAGAAATGGTGATGAGGTTTGTCAGTTTTCAGGGAGGAGCGGAGGACGACTGGCATGGATGGAGAAGTGCGAGGTCGGAGCAGTTCTCGGTGCGGTGGCAGTTTGGCAGGATGAAGGGTTAGGGAGTCGATGGGTTAGTGAATGATCGGCACTTGCAGGAGGAAGGGAGCCGACTACTCCTCGGCCAGAGCGGAGCTCGGTTGAGGTTTCAGAGTTTAGAAGTGGCTGCAATTTGTCGAAGTCGTGCTTGCGTTCAAAATGAAGGAAGTGGCTACAGAGCAAAAAGGCTAGGGGAGATGTGGCCATTAGTGGAGGAGGGGAAAAATTATCCTACAGGCACGTAAGCAAATTTAGGAAAGGAAAGAGGTGGCTGGTTTCCCTTTCAATGCAAATGAACAGACTACAAAAAAGTATTTATTGAATATATCGTAAGTAAAGGTTGGTAAACAAAGTCAAAGGCTGTAATTTTGGGAATTATAAAAAGGCTGCAGGCTATTTGTTTTAACCGATGGGCACGTGAAAGGTCATAAGAAAAGAAATAGACTCAAACGGACACAATACGGTTACCGTTTTACTAATGTCGCGTACCGGATTTCAAACTATAGAATAAGTATATCGTAGTGATCAACACGACGGGACGGTCAAAACGGTATACAGATATTAGAAACTCGATTGAATTATAAAAATTCGAATTTTCTACCAGCGGAAAATGCAGCAAAAATGCAGAAAAATAAGATCGACGGAGCTAAAGAAGTCTGAATTTGGAAAAACGAAAAATGACGTCTTGCTCAGAAGATGATTTAGAATTTTTCTATGTAAAAATATTCAGGTTTCGAAAACATTTTATTTTCATCAATTACTAACTGATTGAATTGAAATAAAATTACACACGAAAATAAACTTCATATTTTTGGATGAAAATTTACCAGTTGCTATGTTTAACTTGACGCATTTCAAATATTAAATTTTTATTTCAAAATTTTATTGTTTACACTTTCTCAAAATTTCAATTAAATATAATTAATAAAACAAAAAAAATTATCAAAAATTTACGGGTCGTTACATCAATTTATGTAATTAGAAATGCAATGTCAAATATTTGTACATACAAGTTCTCTAGGAATAGGACAAACTGAAGACACTCTCCTACCCCATCATATCAGGAATTACCCTTAGGATTAGTAGCGAGAAGTCCTTGCATCGAAGATCTCAAATGAAGAGCTACTGCCACATAATATGATATAGGATATTTCCCCTGAGGGTCAGTGACAAGCAGCTCTACATTATATCTTCCAAATCATTTTCATGTCTTCACTTCGAATACGTAAATTGGTTCGAAGTGGTCTTCGGATAGGAATTACCCAAATCCGACCCCGATTCCTTCGAAATAATCATAGATAAAAAGATGTTTGGTGTATAGGGAATTATTCTTTGATTAATTAATTTCTTTTACCAAAAATATCTTTAAGAGATATATATCTTTAAAAACATTTCTTTTCAGTATATACGGAATCATTAAACCTCTCTTATCAAATCCTCTGATTACTTAAAACCTTTTTAAATCTTGGAATAATTCGAAATCATTTCATTTTTCACTTAGGAAAATATTTCCGAATCATTTAATTTATATCTTAACAAAGATTTCTTAATTCAAAATTCAAAATTTTGATTGAGTTAAAACATGTTATCTAGGAGGTAATTTAAAACCAGTAAATATTAAGTGAGCAGAATATATAGAAATCATCTAATTCTACTCGATATCAGTTCCCGTATTAAACAAGTACTATGAGCGGAATAACGGAGAAATCACCTTTTAAATTCCATGAATAGTACGAGTTCCTCTTCGGGATTTAGTACCAAGTATAAGAATATTATCTCCATAAAATCCAAGTTGTTTAACTTTGGAAAATTTAATCTTTTATATTTAATTCGTTTCCGACATTTCGACCTTATCTATCCCTCGCCCAAGAGATGCCAGGTGAGCCAGGGCACTGGTTGCTCCTGAACATCTTCTTAGTTTAAGCACCTCTCCCAGATCTCCTGAATAGAAAAATTCAATTCACTCATCAGCTTTTAGAGCCAAGATTAAATCACTTGATTTTTGACAGCTTTTTTTTAAATCGTTTATTTAAAAATTTTAAAATAAATTATAAAACTTCCAAATCATTATTAAAACACTTAATTATTTATTTGAAAACATTTATAAATGATTTGGAAAAGAATTGTTAAGTTTTAAAACCATATTTCAAAAGTTATAGAAAAGTGTTGTGAATGGTCCTTTTAAGCTGTATTGATCAAAACGACTTTTCTATCATCTGAAAATTCATTTTTATAACTTAAATCACTTTTAAAACATTTTAAAATATTTTTAGAATTTATTTCATATTTTTAAACAATTTTATAATTTCATTTCTAAAAAATCATTTTATGGATTTTGAACCGCAAAACCATGATTTTTCCAAAAATTTGTTTTACTTGTATTTCAAATCTACTTCGAAATCTCTATTTTCTTTCTTTATTTGAAAACTATGGATATAATAGTCTGGAAAATTCTTATCTCGAAGAATTCCAAGCTATATTCCATTCTATATGCTCGTTTGACTTTTACGAAGCAAAATCGCGAACAACAGTTACGAACGCGTCTATCTTTGACTCAATTTTCAATATTCATTTAAACTTTTCCAAAGCACTTTTAAATGTTTATAAAACATTTCTAAATTGCATTAAACCATTTTTAAGAGGTTTAAACATTCCATATACACCATTTCATTCAATAAAGGAAAGTGATTCCTTTGTACTTATCGACGTGTATTAACGTGACTTGCATATATATTCAACAACCATATTAAACAACCATCATTAAGAATCATATACAAACATATATATCATCCATTAGTATATATATATATATCTATAGTTTGGGAGTTTCTCACCTTCATTTTCCCTTCGAGCTAATTTAAAATTGGCTATAGCTTCGTTATCATGAAATAAAACTCCACGAAATTGAACTCTTGGACCTTGAACGAGCTTGGTCTTGGCCTTAGATGCTCACGGCCTTGGGTTTACTTAGTGGTAGGCTTGGCCTTGCTTTGGGAAGTGGTGGTCGTGGGTATAAAAGAGGTAGAGAAGTAGTTTTGAAGTTGTTTTGAGATATTTTGCTACTATATGTATAATTTACTTATTAATTTCTTTTTAAGACATTTTTCTCCATAACTTTGTTAACATGAGAAGCCATTAATAAGCTTGATAATGTAGAGAAGGAAGTGAAGAAAATTGTGTGAAAAATGCGAAAAAAGGGTGAGGTATTTTATAGGATTTTAGAAAAGAAAATTATCATAACATCAATGGATGAAACTACCCCTTGCCATCCCCTCCTAGCCTACCCTAGAACGCACGGCATCCCTCCCCTATGTGATGGATGATATAGAGGTGATGGTGGTGATGATGGTGTTTGCGCAAAGTATTTATTTTTAAACTTACACCCCTATGATGTATATAGACCATTC
The DNA here is from genome assembly GCA_030737815.1 of Allium fistulosum. Taxonomy (NCBI): domain Eukaryota; kingdom Viridiplantae; phylum Streptophyta; class Magnoliopsida; order Asparagales; family Amaryllidaceae; genus Allium; species Allium fistulosum. Next base: position 295,394,070 of record CM060906.1, on the reverse strand, counting down.
ACACACAATATTTGATTCAATCTTCCGTTCGAATTCACAACTTTATTTCCGAACCTATATTGCTCCCCCGATCCTCTAATGCTGAATACGATCATAATTTTAGTTTTACTTGCATAGCTCTCAACTATGATAGAAAACTCAGGTATTTAACCACAAACTCTCATCAATGTTCATCTTCAAGAATCGATTGATGAATTCTTTTTTGGATTGGTGTAAACACCTCAAAGTTCTTCACTCGAATCTTAGATTAAATCGGATGACTAAATATTCCACATACTTCATATTTATATCTTAATCTTTCAAAAAAAAATTATAAAAACATTTCATAAAACTTCCATTCTTTATTCAAACTTTTATAAAGATAACCTTTTTATATTTTTATTCCAAATATTTCTATTTAAAAAATTTCTTTTCAAAAGATAAATATCTTATTATAACACATCTCTAAACATATCTTAATGGTTTCTTAAAAACTCATTTTCAAAATAATTCATTAAATTGATAAATTACCATAAACTTCCTTTGTTAGTCAAAACTCAATTACATATATTGTAATTTCTCTTGTCTTTTATTTATTCTAGAATATTTATTAAAAGATCCGCTTTCAAGCCTATTAATCATTTCATAATACCATTTCCTCTTACAAAAGAAAATCCTTCATTTAAATTTTCTTACTTCTTTCCTCAAGATTTCACTTAAATATATATTTGTAAGTTAATTAAATAAATATATAAATTAAACATATGTTTTAAAATTAGTTTCAGAATCAAGAAAATTATTTAAACACGGTGTATATATTTCAATAATGGTAATTTTCATAAAAAATATTAACATTTTGTGTTATACATATATAGATAGGTAATGAATACATACATACATACATATATATACATACATACATATATATACATACATACATACACACATACACACACACACACACACACACACATATATATATATATATATATATATATATATAATAAAGTTTCGTAATAAAATGTTTGCTTTATAAATCGAAAATTTTGACACATACATACTTATTTTAAACCGTGCTTTTGCATACGGATGGTGATAAAATGCACAATTGCAAATACTGTACATAAACTAAAAATTTTGAAGTTGAACTTCCACTATAAATTAAAACAATTGAATGGCACTTCAATATTCCAACCAATGTTGGTATTAGTTAATATTTTCTTGTTCATACATCGAATTTTCAATGAATTGGATATTTTCAAAAGAGGTAAAGAAATCACACATTTTAGTTGAATTAGTTGACAAATCATACACACAGTAAATGCACCCACTTTTAGGAATGATATGCATCCTTAAATTTATAAACATTATAAAAATTAAGGTATTGTTAATGATTATAAGGATTATATTTGTTTACTAAAAGACAAATCTATTTATTCTAAATACATATTCTATCCTTACACCATAATTAAATAGATGGAATTCAAGAGGGAATGTCATTTGGGTAAGTTAACAACCTTAGCATGTGCTAACATTTTCCTAAAAACTATTAACATCGAGCATTAACGTTCTCCGAATACACACAAAACAGAAACTTTAATTTGAAAAATTAATTCCATAGATCAAAGAAAAGATTTAGTTTTTGCTACACATATTGATTTTACATATGTTGTTCATAGCACTGTAATAGAATGCATAAATGTCCCCAGTTTTGAGTTTGACTGAGTAAACAAAGTCTCTGCACAAAACGAAAATACATGGTACATCCAGTGGACACTTACGCCATCTTCCTTCAAGTGATCTTTCCATCTTAAGTAAATATGATTTGGTTTTGTTGTTAAGGCTATACTTTGTAAAATAGGGAAGATGATGCAACAGCGGAATACTCAAAATGATTGTGATGATGAAAGTAGCAATCGATGAAGTAGAAGATACCGAAATGCTCAAATTCGTTGATCCGAAGATACCGAATTCTATCTATCCCAAACACGTTGATCGCACACGATACCGTGTTTAAAGATCTGTGATTCTTCGCACGTTGATCTAGCGCACTAGATTCCATGAATCGGCTTCAGCAGTCGTTGAATCGAGCGCACTCGATTAACCGAAAGTGGAGATAGGAGATTAAACTCAACTACCAATTTAAGAAGAGGCACAAAGCTCTCAAACAAGAATTTTATTCAAAAATCAACCCCTTTACAAATGACCCATCCCGCCTAATTATAGGCTTACAACTCACACAACAGAAAATTGTACAACACATAGGTCGGCCATGACCTAAACATCACGACCTAAAAACAGACGACCTAAAACAGTCGACCTAAAACAGTCGACCTAAAAAAAACGACTTACTATAGGTCGTTAACGACCTAACAGAATTACAACACAACAACAACACAACTTTTACGACTTAACACTTGTCCAACCTAAAAATAAAGCAGCGACTTAAAGAACAGCTTCACGCGACCTTCCCATGGGCGACTTAAGAATTTCAACAGTGAGCGACCTAAAAACAAGCGGCATCAGCGACCTAATTCTCCCCGCGACCTAACTTAGGTCGTAGGTCGTTCACACGACCTATCGTAGGTCGTAACATTGTTCCGCGACCTAACATAGGTCGTATCACTTCTCCGCGATCTAACTTCTCGCGACCTAAAATTGAGCGACCTAACTTCTTGCGACCTAACTTAGGTCGGAATATTTCAAAGCTGGTATTCACAAGATCGGAGCGACCTAAAATGAGCGACCTAAGGTCTCGCGACTTATCATAGGTCGTTGGCTTTCCTGTTCTTGCTTAACTCGCTTCTTCTCTTAGCTCGTTACCCCTTAGCTCGTTAGCTCGTAGGTCACTAGGTCGTTCGTGACCTAACACTTCATCAATCTGGGTTGTATTATCACTGCGTAACTTGGCTACCTTGCTAGGTCGTGAGCGACCTAAAATCTCACTAGGTCGTGAGCGACCTAAAAGGCTGGAATTGGAACAGTGCGCTGCATCATCCTCCCCTGGTTGACAAAAATTCGACCTCGAATTTGCACCTTCCTCTTCCACAACAAGTTCATTCCCATGATACGGTATAAAATGTTTAACATTAAAAACATCAGAAGTATGAACATCATCCGGCAATCCCAATTGATATGCATTCTCATTGATTTTCTTCAAGACTTCCACTGGACCGATTTTTCGAGCTTTCAAATTATTATACATTCCCACTGGAAAACGATCTTTTGTCAACACGGCATAAACCAAGTCACCTTCTCTGAAATTCACACATCTTCGCCTTTTATCTGCCAGTTGTTTATACTTTTCATTCGCTTTCTCCAATCGTTCCTGAACGATTTTATGACATTCTGTCAGCCCTTCCACAAAATCAGCAGCTTTCTTAACTGTCCCCTTCGGGTGTGGTACTACTGTTAAATCCAACGGTCCCTTTGGTAAGTTTGAATATACGATCTGAAATGGACTGAAACCGGTACTACGGTTCACCGCATGATTATGTGCAAACTCTGCTTGGCATAACTTCATATCCCAACTCTTCAGATTGTCTTTTACAAGACATCGTAACAAATTTCCCAGGGATCTGTTAACAACTTCGGTCTGTCCATCGGACAACGAATGATAAGCACTACTAAAATTCAGCTTTGTTCCCACCATCTTCCACAAACTTAGCCAAAAATGACTCAGAAATCCGGTATCCCTGTCGGAAACTATAGACTCTGGCAAACCATGCAATCGATAGATCTTTAAAGAACAACTGTGTAATACGGACGGCATCCGCTGTCTTCTTACATGCTATGAAATGTGCCATTTTTGAAAACCTGTCCACCACAACAAATATAGAATCATTTCCCCTTTGAGTCCTAGGCAAACCCAAAACAAAATCCATGCTCACATCTACCCATGGTTTTGTCGGAACTGGTAAAGGCATGTATAATCCTGCATTTGTAGCGGTTCCCTTCGACACTTGACAGACATGGCATCTTTCCACAAATCTCTCCACTTCTTTTCTCATTGACGGCCAAAAGTAAGATTGAGAAATCTGCTGCAATGTACGGTCTCTACCCACATGTCCTTCCTCATGTAGCTCCTTCACAATTTTCATCCGTAAACTGCAATCTGGTACACATAATCGATTTCCTTTAAATAGAAAACCATCCACCAATACAAACTCGTCCGTTTTTCCCTCTTTGACTTTATCTACAAACTTTGCAAAGTAAGGATCTTCAACAAATAATTCTGGCAACACATCAAACCCTGTCACCTATACCTTCATTGTAGTCAACACATGATTCCTTCTGCTCAATGCATCTGCCACTCGATTTGTAATTCCCGATTTATGCTTCACCACAAATGTAAATTGTTGTAAGTATGCAATCCACGAAGCATGCCTTGCTGCAATCTTGTCCTGCCCCTGCAAATGCTTCAACGCTTCATGATCAGTATATAAAACAAATTCTTTATGAAACAAATAATGTCTCCAATGTTTCACAGCTTGCACGATAGCATAAAATTCGACATCATATGTGTTATATCTCATCTTTGCTCCCGATAACTTCTCACTGAAATATGCAATAGGACGTCCTTTCTGACTTAACACCCCTCCAATCCCAACTTTAGATGCATCAGTGTGCAACTCAAACAACAACTGAAAATCTGGTAATACTAGAATTGGTGCTGTCGTCAAAAGTTCCTTGATCCGCTCAAAAGCAACCCTTGCTTCCTCTGACCATAAAAATTGTTTCCCTTTCATACAATCAGTAACTGGTGCCATCATGCTACTGAAGTGTGGAATGAACCTTCGGTAGAATGATGCCAAACCATGAAAACTTCTAACTTCTGTTATCGTCCTGGGTTGTGGCCAATTTCTGATTGCTTCAACTTTATTCTGATCCACCTGTATACCTCCTCCCGATATAACATACCCCAAAAATAAAACACTATGCGTCATGAACACGCATTTCTTTGTTGCAGCATAAAACTGTTCCTATCGCAGTACCATCAACACTTCTCTCATATGTTGCAAGTGTTCTTCTGCGCTCCCACTGTATATTAGTATATCATCAAAATACACCACCACAAACTTCCCAATGAATGGTCTAAAAATCTGATTCATCACCCGCATGAATGTACTAGGTGCATTCGAAAGACCAAACAGCATTACCAGCCATTCGTACAACCCCTCTCGTGTCTGGAATGCTGTTTTCCATTCATCCCCTGGTCTGATTCGAATTTGATGATAACCACTTTTTAAATCAATCTTCGAAAATATAGTAGCCCCGCTCAACTGATCCAACAAATCATCAAGCCTTGGCATTGGAAATCTGTATCTGACAGTTATCTTATTCAACACCCGACAATCATTGCACATCCTCCACGTCCCATCCTTCTTTGGTACTAACAATGCTGGTGCAGCACATGGACTTAAACTTTCCTGCACACGCCCCTGTTCAAGCAATTCTTCCACCTGCCTTCGCAACTCCTCGTGTTCCTTTGGACTCATTCTGTAATGTGGTCTATGAGGTAACACAACCCCTGGAACAAGATCAATTTGATGTTGAATGTCCCTCAACGGCGGTAACTCCATTGGCAACTCCTTTGGAAATACATCTTCAAATTCCTCCAGCACTGGCTTTACTTCTTTAGGAATCTCAACCACTTCATGACTTTCACGTCCAATTAACAAAAATACTTCAGGCTCCTCTTCTACTTCCTTCACAAACTCCATCAAAAATAGTAAAGTTTTAAGTTCTTCAATCTCCTCCAACTTGCTTTCTTCTTGTTGTCGCTTCTTGGGAACCAAAGTAATTTTCGTGCCTTCAAACATGAAACTATAACTGTTAGTACGCCCATCATGTTGTACAGCCCTATCATACTGCCATGGTCTCCCCAACAACAGATGACATACGTCCATATCCACAACATCACACCAAATTTCATCCTTGTATTTTTTCCCAATTGAAAAATTAACACTAGCTCTTTGACTAACTTTCACCTCCCCACCTTTCCTCAACCAAGCTAACTTGTAAGGTTTTGGATGCTTCTCAGTTTTCAAAGACAACTTCTTCACAGCTTCTGTAGAGATAATATTATCATAGCTTCCTGCATCAATGACAAACTTGCAAACCCTTCCCAAGATAGTGCATGTTGATTGAAAGATGTTACTCGTCAACCAGCTAGTCTCTTCCTCCTACTTCGGTGTTAAACAATTCCTCCTCATCATTAATGTATATCCATCATCTCCCGACAATAACTCTTCCTCCTCAATCGGTAATGAATTAGAACATTCAGCCTCCTCATCTTCATCCTCAACCTCAGCTATCATTGCTCGCTTCTTTGGCTTTGGACATTCATTGCTCTTGTGACCAAGCTCCTGACAATTGAAACATTTGATACCACTATTGACTCTGATCTTAGCAACTTCGTTAACAACTGGTTTTGCAACAGCCTTCGAAACATTCACACTGCTACTAGCCCCTTTCATTGGATTGTTGGAATTTGTAAACACACCACCACTTCGTCTCCCTTGTTTCTCCCAAGCTAACGCTTTTTGATGTGCTTCAGCAACAGATCTGGGATCGAATATATTCACCATATCTTGAATCTGCATTCTCAACTCTCCAACAAATCTAGCTGTCAGCTGTTCCTCTGTCTCCATGATATCATTCCGGGCAATAAGTTGGTAAAATTCATCAGCATAATCATTCACAGACTTCGTACCCTGTCTCAAGTTCTGCAAACGTTGATACATCAGCGATTGATAATTATATGGCAAGAATGTAGCTTTCATCAACTTCTTCATCTTCTCCCAAGATTCAATCTTTGACTTCCCCATTCGTTCACGTGTAAGTTTGGTTTGCTGCCACCACGCCAAAGCTCTACCCCTCAACCTTGTAGCAACCAACTTCACTCTACGATGTTCTGGAACTTCTTTGAAATCAAAAATCTCTTCAACATTAGACATCCAATCTAAAAACTCCTCAGCTTGCATACCACCCTTGAATTCTGGAATTTCAGTTCTCATTCTCGATTCCCACTTGTGATCATACTCTGAATAATTTCTACCTTGACCTCGTCCTTGTCCACGAACACTACCTCCTTCAAACTCCTCTTCAAAATCTGATGTATATCGATGTCGATCCTTAACATCCCTTCGATTACGCATGTCTCTTCTACTGTGTCGTTCTTCATCATGATATGGTTCATACTCAAACTCTCGTTGAGTTCTTCTTTCTTCATCTCGATACTCATAGTGATCTCTTCTCATCGAAACTGATGATTCTCTTCTTCCTCGATCGGATTATGGCGATACCCTTCTCGCTTCCGTAACCGATGACGAAACTCGGTTTCCTCCATGGTTCGAGATTGGCGACCTCCTTCTTTGACCTTGATTCGTATCATTCATCAATTTCTCTAACCTTCCAATACCTTCATCTAACTTCTCATTGAATTTGTTACTTATGCGTTGTTCCATTTGCTCGGCATCTTCCCTCTTGTACAAATCTTCAATATTTTGATGTCGATTAGCTCTTCTTGGCGGCATGATTGAAACTTCACAAAAACTTCAATTCTCGGCTTGGATTTACAAAATGACGATACCAAATGATGTACGCCTTCACTTGCTCGAATCTACACTTCAAACTCTCGGCTTCAAATTCTTCGATAAGAATTAGATCAATGATGCACGGCTTCAAATTCTTCGATAAGAATTAGATCCAAGACTCGGCTTAGCTATGATTGGCTAAGTCTAGCTCTGATACCAAATGACGCAGCAGCGGAATACTCAAAATGATTGTGATGATGAAAGTAGCAATCGATGAAGTAGAAGATACCGAAATGCTCAAATTCGTTGATCCGAAGATACCGAATTCTAGTTATCCCAAACACGTTGATCGCGCACGATACCATGTTTAAAGATCTGCGATTCTTCGCACGTTGATCTAGCGCACTAGATTCCGTGAATCGGCTTCAGCAGTCATTGAGTCGAGCGCACTCAATTAACCGAAAGTGGAGATAGGAGATTACACCCAACTACCAATTTAAGAAGAGGCACAAAGCTCTCAAACAAGAATTTTATTCAAAAATCAACCCCTTTACAAATGACCCATCCCGCCTATTTATAGGCTTACAACACACACAACAGAAAATTGTACAACACATAGGTCGGCCACGACCTAAACATCACGACCTAAAAACAGACGACCTAAAACAGTCGACCTAAAAACAAACGACTTACTATAGGTCGTTAACGACCTAACAGAATTACAACACAACAACAACACAACTTTTACAACTTAACACTTGTCCGACCTAAAAACAAAGCAGCGACTTAAAGAACAGCTTCACGCGACTTAAGAATTTCAGCAGTGAGCGACCTAAAAACAAGCGGCATCAGCGACCTAATTCTCCCCGTGACCTAACTTAGGTCGTAGGTCGTTCACGCGACATATCGTAGGTCGTAACATTATTCCGCGACCTAACATAGGTCGTATCACTTCTCCGCGACCTAACTTCTCGCGACCTAAAATTGAGCGACCTAACTTCTTGCGACCTAACTTAGGTCGGAATATTTCAAAGTTGGTATTCACAAGATCGGAGCGATCTAAAATGAGCGACCTAAGGTCTCGCGACTTATCATAGGTCGTTGGCTTTCCTGTTCTTGCATAACTCGCTTCTTCTCTTAGCTCGTTACCCCTTAGCTCGTTAGCTCGTAGGTCGCTAGGTCGTTCGCGACCTAACACTTCATCAATCTGGGTTGTATTATCACTGCGTAACTCGGCTACCTTGCTAGGTCGTGAGCGACCTAAAATCTCACTAGGTCGTGAGCAACCTAAAAGGCTGGAATTGGAACAGTGCGCTGCATCAGAAGATCATACATATGCGCGCGCGAACGCACGCACATATATATGCTTAAAAATATAGATACAATTTCGATGGCCTTCTTATATCTTGCTTATACTAAACAAATAAATTCTATAGAAGAAATTACTGATGTGCTCCATTGGCATTGGCACACTCACTATTGCTTCCAACCTGGATATGTACACCTAAAATAAACAATACCAAATACAAATAGACGTATATCAAAGCAGTCTGTATCACCATGATGAAGGGAAATTACGGATAATTAGATAAATTTACGTCCAACTTAGTACTTGACATATAAGTTAATTTTTAATGTATACATTCGCCAATTAAACCTCAAATAGTAATAACTAGTCAGCTAATTAAATTTTGTTGATCCTTTTACGTTCAATCCAAACTATAACCTGTCAGTTAATTTGAGTTGTTCATCTAATAATTCACTGCATTGTTAAGAGCATAAAATTTTAAGTTGTGTGGGTCCGTGCTCAAACTTGATTCGTTCATAATTTGTTATATTCTAAGCTGAATCAGTCCCAATAAATTTTGATGAATAAATATAAGAGAACTACACAACAATATGGCCAGTGAATTTTTGTTCTATTGTTACTAATATTTTGTCATTAGGTATGAGAATTGGATTGTCTAAGTCAATTTCTACATCTTGCTTGCATAGTAGCTTTTGTGCTAGTAGCCTTCAACAATTTGAACTAAAAAATCATAGTTATGATTTGATATAGTTCGTACTTAAAAAGCAATATTATTCAATTTACAATTGCCATGGTAAAATTGCTTATTCAATCTTGATTTCAACACATGGCCAGTAATGTAAAGTTGAAAGCACGATCATTGGATTACTAGTAATCTTCCTTCTTTAGTAAGACAAACACAAATAGTAATATAGAAGTAGCAACTACCACTGTCAAGGATTGTAAAGATTATGAAAGTATTGAAATGAAAAGAGATTGTATTATTTCTGAATATAGAATACGAGTACAACATAATGTATTTATAAGTAAATACACAGACTTGGGCTTATATGGGCTTGGCCCGTTACTATGTGTTACAAAACTATTACAGGTTTGATGAGATAACACTATACTCCGATACCCCCCCTCAAACCAGTGATAGGGTTAGGGTTTCTCGAGAGTTTTAATGGCCGCCACGAGAGTTTTGTTTTCTCGAAAGATTTGTCCGAAAGCTCTTTGAATCTGGTAAATCTCCACTTGCGTGGTGGTTTATCAGGTTGAGGAAGCCATATTAGCATGAGTTTATCCACTTGCGAGCAGAGACAATTAGATCTGGAAGAGTTGAGGCTCTATTTAGACGAGCAGACCACAGATTTACTTTGACGATCTGCTGAGACAGCTGGATCTGGAGGATTTGTAGCTTTACTTTGATGAACAGATCCTTCTGTTGCTGGCAAGTAGGTTGAGATCTTGTGGTTTGGACCTGGATCTGCCTCGTTGATATTCAGTTCACCCTTGAATCTGGTAAAGTTGATCTTAGATAATGCTTTGGTAAGTACATCTGCCTTTTGGTAAGAGGAAGGTATGTGATTCACACGTAGTTTTCCCTTTATGACTTGCTCTCGAACGAAGTACAGATCCAGTTCTATGTGCTTCGTTCTAGAGTGTAAAACTGGATTTGCAGTGAGAGATATTGTGCTTAGGTTGGCACACCAAATGATTGCTGCAGTGTCAGTTTTGATTTGTAACTCTGTTAGTAGAGATTCTACCCACATGATTTCGGCAGTTGCACTAGCCACACTTCTGTACTCTGCTTCAGTGCTAGATCTAGATACTGTAGGTTGTTTTTTAGCATACCAAGATATTGGATTTTTACCCAAGAAAATACAGTACCCAGTCGTTGATCTCCTGTCATCTTTGTCAGTGGCCCAGTCAGCGTCAGCATATCCATTGATATTGAGTGTCTTGCTTGCATATAGAGTAAGTCCATGATTTATGGTACCTTTGAGATATCTCAATATTTTTTTAACTGCTTTCCAGTGATCATCTAGTGGCTGTTGCATGAATTGACTGACTTTATTTACACAGAAAGATATGTCTGGCCTTGTTATTGTTGCATATTGTAGTGCCCCAACAATGCTTCTGTAAAGTTTCTCATTTTCAATAGGTTCACCTTTTGTTTTTGATAAGTGTGAACTGCTAGTCATAGGTGTTGGAAGAGGGTTTGCCTTATCCATTCTTCCTTTTATCAGAATTTCTGAGATGTATTTCTTTTGACATAGATGTAGCTTGTTGTCATTTGTTCTTTTGACCTCTATACCAAGGAAATAACTTAGTTCTCCCAGATCTTTGATTGAGAACTCCTTGTTTAGTTGTTGTGTGACTTTACTGATTTCTGCTTCACTGTTGCCTGTAATTATAAAGTCATCAACATAAATAAGTATATAAGTGACTGTTGCATTAGAAAAATTAACAAAGAGAGAGTTGTCAGATTTTGTTGAGATATAGCCAAGACTGGCTAAAGTCTGTTTTAGCTTGTCGAACCACACTCTTGGTGCTTGCTTGAGTCCATAAATTGCTTTGTTTAGCTTGCACACTAGTTTTTCACTGCCTTGTTGTTTGAATCCTGGTGGTTGTTCCATAAAAACTTCTTCCTGCAATACACCATTTAAAAAAGCATTATTTACATCTAATTGTTTAATGGTCCAATTCTTACACAAGGCTATAGTTAATACAATTCTGATGGTGGATGGTTTCACAACTGGGGAAAAGGTTTCAGTGAAATCAAATCCACTTTGTTGTGAGTATCCTTTTGCCACCAGCCTGGCCTTGTGTTTTAGAATTGTACCATCAGGATTTTTCTTAAGTCTATAAGTCCATCTGCAGCCTATGATGTTTTTATGTTCAGGTAATTGGACAAGAGTCCAGGTTTTATTTTTTATAAGTGCATTATATTCCTCCATCATGGCTGTTCTCCACTTCTCATGTTGCATAGCTTGATAATAAGTAACTGGTTCCTCATTTGATAATTCAGCATTGTATATCTTTGGTTTGAATATGCCACTTTTTGACCTTGTTACCATGTGATGGCCACTGTTTGTAGGATTAGTCTGTTGAGCTGTGTCCTCCACTGTGCTTTCCTGCTGAGTATTGAATGGTTGAGTACCATTCAATATTTGGTAGTGATCTGCTTGACTGCTGTGGTCTTGATGTGGTAGCTGATACGAGCTTTCAGATTCATCATGATTAGATATACTTCTAGTTACTTGTTGTTGTGGAGCAACATTGTTTTCACTCTGAGATGTCTGTCCTTCGACAGGTATGACTATCTCAGGTACAGCAGGTATTGATATTTTTGGGTTATATAGTTTCTTTGTAGTATTATATTCAGATTTCATAAATGGAAATTCAAACTCATTAAAGGTTACATGCCTTGATATGTATACTCTACCCTTATTATCAAGGCATTTGTAACCTTTTTGATTGTTTGCATAACCTAGGAAAGTACAGGGAGCAGACCTGAAATCCAATTTGTGTGTGTTGTAGGGTCTCAGGCAGGGGAAGCACAGGCATCCAAACACCTTTAAACTCTGATATTCTGGCTTGACCTTTGTTAGTGTCTCAATTGGACTTTTAAATTGTAGAACTTTGGTTGGTAATCTGTTGATAAGATGTACAGCAGTGGAAAAGGCATCAGGCCAGAATTTCAGAGGTATAGATGCCTGTGCAAGAAGAGTCAGGCCAGTTTCCACAATGTGCCTGTGCTTCCTCTCAATGAGACCATTCTGTTCAGAGGTATGAGGACAAGTTGTTCTATGGTTTATTCCTTTCTGTTGAAAGAATTCTTTGAGTGGTAAAAACTCTTTACCACCATCAGTTTGAATAATTTTTACCTGACAACTTGTTTGCTTTTCAGCACTAGATATGAACTGCATTACTGCATTGTAAGTCTCAGATTTTGCCTTTAAAAAATAGATCCATACATGTCTAGAAAAAGCATCAATAAATGAGATATAATACTTGTAACCATAATCAGTAGATATTGGAGCTGGTCCCCATAAATCTTTAGCAACAAGTTGTAGTGGTTGATCATATACAGTGTTTGAGTCTGGAAATGCAAGTTTATGACTTTTACCCATGGGGCAATAGGTGCAATTATAAAATGAGGGAATATTTTTAATATGAATCTCATTATTTCTCAAGATATGTCTTACAATTTTCATGCTAGGATGACCCAGCCTAGCATGCCAAATATCATAGTTATAGCTTTCATTACATTTTGTTTCAGACATATTACACCAATTTTTTCTATTTTCAAATTTTCTTGAGTTGCCAACATCAAATTTGTATAAACCCCTACATTCTTTACCCTGCAAAAGAATTTCATCTGTTAGTGCATCTTTTACTAAACAAAACTTGGGATGAAATTCAAAGTATACATTATTGTCTTTTGAGAATTTTGAAACACTTATCAGATTTTTTCTGATAACTGGTACTCTCAAAAGGTTTTTGAGATATAATTTTCTTGCACCTGTGATACTTGCATTTCCAGTATGTGTTATGTGAGTTGCTTTACCATTACCCATATATAAAGAATGTTTACCTCTGTATTCTTTGTTTCCAATATTCAAGTTGTTGAGATTGTTTGTGACATGATTGGTTGCTCCAGAGTCTGGGTACCAGCTGTTGTCTTGTATGTCTTCTGCTTTTGCTAAATGATCGGTTGTGCATTCTGATTGCTCTTTATTTCCTTGTTGAACATTAACCATATTAGCACTAGGATCACTCTGTCTTGAGTTGTTAGTGCTTTGTTGAGAGGGTGTGTAATTTGCATCAAATCTAAAGTAACATCTGTTTGTTGTGTGACCATATCTTTCACAGATTTGACATCTTATCCTGTTATTGTTGTTGTTGTTGTTCCATCTGCCACCTCTTCCCCTTGATCTGTTGTTCTGACCACCTCTTTGACCATTATTGGGCTGATTTCTGTTGCCATAATTTCTGTCTTGATTTCTTCCTCTGTTGCTAGCAATATAATTTGCTGAGTATTCAGGATTTGATGATCTTTTTTGTTCAAGTCTACCTTCATGTGCCAATAGTATAGAGTGAACATTCTGTAGATTTGGTAGTCTTTCTGTTGATGATATTACAGCTACAACAGATTCATATTCTTCTTCTAATCCACTTAGTAGATACAATACTTGTTCTGTGTCACTTACATTGTGTCCTGCAGAAGCTAACTGATCACATATGGTTTTAGTTTTAGACAAGTATTCTCTCATTGTCTGACTGCCTTTCTTCAAGTTGTGTAGTTGTCTTTTATACTGCATAATTCTTGCACCAGATTGAGAGCTGAAATTTTGCTCTATTGTGTGCCAGATTTCATATGCAGTTTTGCATCCAATTAGCTGTGGCAAGAGATTTGCACTTATTGAGGATAATAGCCAAGAACTGACTAAACTATCTTGCCTTTCATGAATAACATATTCTTGATTATCAGTTAACTTTCCTTGTGTATCTGCAGTGAATCTTGGAGGCTTACTGATAGTTCCAAGAACATATTCTTGGAGACCATAGGCCTTTATTGCAGTTTCCACTTGAAATTTCCATAGCAAATAGTTGGTTTCATCAAGAGGGATGGTTATGATTTGGCTATGTGGTTTAATGATGGTTTTGAGGAGTTCTTGGGTACTGCTGGATTGATTCTGGGTGGATTTGGATGCGGATGTGGGAGAGACAGCACTATCATCATTTTCTTCGGCCATTATCAAAGCAAGAAAGCAATATTATGGAAAAAGATTACCAGAAAGAGGAGCTGCAGCCAGAGACTGACTGGATGATTGAAATTGACAGCAGTTTCTTGACAAGGCACTCCAGGTATGATTCAAACTGAATCTTTTGAATTCTGATAGTCTGATGCAGCCAAGAAGATGATATATGATGATACTCCTCTGATATTATCTTTTATTGGCACGGCACAGCACTAGATGATGAATCTTCTTGTTGATTTGTATACAGTTGTTAAACTGTATACTTTACTCTCAGATGATGAAAGTTTTCTGATGAGAGAAGAGATTTTCAAATTATATGCTGTTAAGCATTAACAAGCTCTGATACCATGTAAAGATTATGAAAGTATTGAAATGAAAAGAGATTGTATTATTTCTGAATATAGAATACGAGTACAACATAATGTATTTATAAGTAAATACACAGACTTGGGCTTATATGGGCTTGGCCCATTACTATGTGTTACAAAACTATTACAGGTTTGATGAGATAACACTATACTCCGATAAGGATATAAATAGTAAATCCAACATACTATAAAATCTTCTGAAAAACATACATTGTTACCATAGATATAGGTTATCATAATTAACAATTCAATCTTGATTTCAACACATTTTTTGAGTTAGATTAAGCATAAATATTTTCATTTATGTTTGAGTCCCTATAGTAATATGTATTTGGTTGGCCTAAAATTCTGAAGAGAAAAGGAGCCGAGCTAATGAATCTTGTGATTAATTCTTGAGTTTGGTGGCATCAAAGAAACCAATGTACTGCTTGATAACTATGGCACATCTAAAAAAAAAATAATACAAATTCATCCAAATAATTTATAAAGAATTAATATTCGTTTCATAGTAATATTCGCTTCAATTTATAAACATACAGGTAAATTAGGACAGATTTTATCAAATTTAGAACAAATTCTCTTCTTGACTTCCACTAAGGGGCACGACTTTAATTCCAAGTGTGCATAGTACATACTGCGTGTTACCACAACCTGATATTGAAAATTTTACTTGTTATTTTCATTATTTCCACACCATAAATAATGTGTCTACATGCTTGCTAGTTGAATATCAGTTGCAAATAATGATTTTGCAACCTCCAATTAACCTTCTTGAGTGGAAAACTACAAA
The DNA here is from genome assembly GCA_030737815.1 of Allium fistulosum. Classification (NCBI taxonomy): domain Eukaryota; kingdom Viridiplantae; phylum Streptophyta; class Magnoliopsida; order Asparagales; family Amaryllidaceae; genus Allium; species Allium fistulosum. The sequence goes on along the minus strand of CM060906.1, from coordinate 295,378,336 downwards.
TCATATCCATTATTAAAGATTCATGTCCACTCATCAAAACCATACCAATTGTACTTAAAAGGAATTTTCATCAAAATGTCAAAGAATAAATTGAACGAAGATAAAATAGTTATCAAATTAATCCTTAGTGTGGAAACTCTCTAATAGTAATATCAATGAAGGATTGTCAATTCAATTAAACCTCAATTAAGTCTTAGTTTATAAGCTCTCCAAAAATAACATCAATAACAAAAAAATTCAGTTCGTTGGGGATTGAACATAATCATAAAAGAGGATTCAATGCCATAAGTAGCCAGAGAAAAAAATTTGATGACTATAAAGAGATCTGAGCTTAAATTAATGTTAGTGGCATGGCAAATTAAGAGGAAATCAATCAAAGCTTCTTCTTTCTCCTGATTAGTCTAGATGCAAAAGCAATAGCTTTTATTTATATTTAATTTTGAATGACTTGCCTTTATTAGTAGTATTCACCATGCAATCAGAGGTAGGTGGCTTTTCAGTTTCTACAAGTTTGGACTTTAGTAGAAAATGAGGAGAAATTCTAAATTGGTTCCCAAAATTCTATAAAAAAAGATAAACAAATGGAGCTAATTCAGCTTTACATATATAATATATGATATATATGTGTGTGTGCGCGCGCGCGTGTGTATGCGCACGTGCGGGGGCGCGCATCTATGTGTTTTGTTTTAGTAAAAGTTCAAATAAATTAAAATTTTAAGTTTAAATTTAAATCAAAAATTCTTTTTTTGTTATAATATTTTAAATGTAAAATATTTGTGCATAATAAATATTGACCACATTAATATTTATATTGGTATTGATTAATAAATTATTTAAATGTTTTAAAGCTTAAAATTCAAATCTTAAATAATATCCATGTGGGCCTATATATATTAAAATCAAAATAAAATGAGAATGATAATATTTATATATGTTATAGAAATTATTGATAAACCAACAGATAACAAGAAAGAAAAGAAACACGTGTGTATATTGTAATATATATAAATATATAAATACTTATATATTTATGTCTTTTCACTTGTGTTGGCAGTACATAATCACATATTACTGTTAGACTCTAATATCATAAATATTCATACATCCCTTTATTAGTCATTAAACATACGATATTCTAGATAACTTCATAAACCAAATATTACTCCCATAATTTTAAATTCAATACTCCTAGAACAATTATTATGAACTCAACATAATTATTTACTTAAATTAACAGTTTAATTAAAATTATAATATTTTGTTATTTCAAAAAAAAATTATAATATTTTGAATTAAATTTTTAATTTTAATTCAAAATTAAACATTCAAACCAATTTCGATTGAAAAAGTTAAATATGATATAATGTAAACATAAAATTATTTATGATAACTACACAAACGATCTAGTGCATAATGATTTTTATTTTGAAGTTTCTCCTTTATCAGGCTTTTTGATGCACTTGATCCAACATGTTGAATTAGAGTATTGGACATGAATTTAGTCGCTTACTGATCGTTAAGGTAAAGTACTACTTTTGATAAATTTTAAGCTGACACCTTTAAGCAATGATACGTTGTGCACTTTATACATCTTCATAATAATGTTATTTAGTTATTTATAGCTCGGTCTACGATTAAAAACTTTAATAATGTTTAATCAATCTTGTGACATTCATATCTATTTAATGTTATGTAACTTAGGAGTACCAACAACCATCCACAAACTAAAATAATCATATTGGCTGTAAGTGGTAGAAAGCGACAATATTTGAAATTCATAATTTCAACAACATAAAGAGTGTTATTGATGTTTTAAGGGAGACTAGTATAATATTCTATGACATTATATGTCACTACACAATATGTACGCTTCCTTACATTTGTATGGGTTTTAATTTATTTAACCTCTTAATATACATATATTTTACCTAAGAATTATTTTTATGACATTTATAATTCATTAATCTGATCTTTGTTAGCCAAAAAATTGTTTGAACGCCACTGAAGGCTATAAGGACCAACAAATTGGTATGTAGTTATTTATCGTAGTTTTAAGTGGAGATAACCTCTGATATATGTTATGAATGAGTTCAAACTTGATAAACCTTGGATCAGGATCTATAAAACAAAGATTATATTCAAAAATAAGAGAAAAAAGCAAAGAAAAGTAAGACAATGATTTTACATGCTTTGGCTTTTGGAGTCGGTATTTTTCTCTGAAAAATCATCCAAAATATCCTAATTCTAGATTCAAATGAATTGAGAAATATTAGGGGAAGATTTGGATATGTTTATGGATCAGTATCGATCCATCTATAGGTAGGTAGTGATTGATACACTTGTGAAAATATTCCTTGTCTAGCTCTATTTTTTTCATCAATCCACAACTACTTCATGCTTTAACCTTATTCCATACTCTAAAGCTAGGTTTCCACAAAATTTCATTGAGAATCAATGATTATTGTAATGACGTCTATCGAAAATAGCCACCAACGTTAGTTGACCTGATTATAGATGTGTGTGTGCATTATAGGGGTTTCACATATTGATCGAGTGTGGCAAAGCAGTGGCTCTTACCCTACATACTCATGTTTAAGGTTGGTTGAGTCAAAAGACTAAACGTGAAATTAGGGTCATTGATATCGGTGATGGCCACTTTCAAAGGACTTCATTACAATTTGGCATCGGAGCCTAGGTTCATAATAATACATATAAATAAATACAGTATTGACTAGTTTATTAAACACAGGATCAAATAGACCTAATTGTCCACTAGCAGTTTCCATATTTAGGAAAACAAATCGTATCTAACGATTAAGGTTGATCATTATGGGTATGTGTTTGTTAGTGATAATTATTTTTTAACATAGTTTAACTAAAACTATAGTTATTTTCCTCATGATAAACATTATTTTTGGTTTGTATGCATGCATGCAAATAAAAGCAGAAAGAAAAATATGTTTATTATCATTGTCGATCAATCTAATACCTAGTAATATATTATATGTTATTTGATCGTACATTAAATCTTCTTGATTTTTATACATATTATACAAAAATATATCAAAGTCCACAACGAATATGAGTAGAAACACTAGTTCTACCAAGCCATGGACTCGATAAGGTTTATAATTAATTATATCTTATATAACTATATTTATATTTAAAGTGTGATAATATAAATTTGTTGATTGGATGATTGAATGCCTATGATGTATGCTTGGTTGATTATGATATGAGTTAAATAATAAATAAAAATAACTAAAGTTACATATATAATAAAATTATAATTAGTTTCATTTGAAAATTGTGAGAAATTCAACTATATGATATACTTCGATAAGAATATTTGAATCTCAAAATTTCTTTAAAGTAATGAATAATGTATAGGTGGGTGTGTATAAGTTAAGAAAATCTTAAGGTTATAACAAAGCTAATGATTTATAATGACATTGGAAAAATAATATATGCTTATTGTATATATGAGAAAACGATCAAGTAAATTTTAAGAATCTATTAATGTATTAGTTGATTTTTTATAAATTTAAGTTAATGCGAGTGGCCAACAGGTTCGCGGAAACTTATAAACACTAGAATGGGGACATTCCTACAGAATATATATAGTATATGAATATTTTCAAGACAAGAAAAATGGAACTTTGAATGATAAACTCAAAATAAAATTTCATACACACACGGATATATATGAATGTATCATTGAGATTGTACAAATACTACTTTAATTAGACTAATACATATTTCAATCAAAGGAACTGAGGATTTTTGACGCAGCCAAGGAAGCGAATTCGACGATGTAAATCGAATCCGTCCAGGATCTCACACGATTAGCGGAAATAATCGGTGAATCGATGATAAATCGGTGAATTTAAGAATGCCCAAATGCCCAAATCCGTTGATCACGAAGATACCGGATTCTAGCAATCTTCGACACGTTGATCGCGCACGATGTCGTGAGAGAAGATCTACAATTCTTTGAACGTTGATCAAGCGCACTTGATTCCGTGAATTGGCTTCAACAATCGTTGATTCGAGCGCACTCGAATGCCGAAAGTGGAGATAGGAGATAACACTCAACTACCAATTTTAATGGAGGCAAGAAGCACAAACCAAATTTTTATTCAAAAAATCAACAACCTACAAATGAACCAACACCCGCCTATTTATAGGCAAATACAACTCATGCCTCCCATAAGTCGTATGCGACTTAACGACTTAACATAAGTCGACTTCGACTTACCGAATCAAACAAAGAAAATAAAAAATCTAGGTCGTTACATGACCTTCAACATACCTCACGACTTAACTACACTCATACAACGACACAACAATTTACAATATCCACGCCTTAACAACATAAGCGACATAAGGCAACTCAGCTTCTACACGACTTAAGGAATTGCGACTTAAGAATATGCACAGCTTCACGCGACCTAAGGGTTTGCGACATAAGGAATCAGCTTCTGGAATCTGCGACTTAAAGAATGCACTGGTGAGCGACTTAACTCGCTAGGTCGTAGCTCGTTAGGTCGGAGCTCGTTAGGTTGGAGCTTGTTAGGTCGGAGCTCGTTAGGTCGGAGCTCGCTAGGTCGGAGCTCGCTTGGTCGGAGCTCGTTTCCCCGCCTTTTCACCCCTTTAACTCGTTCATACGACTTAGTTGAGTCATCAACTTGTTCCAGCTTCAAATCTTGAATTGGAATATCAGGCTGGGCTGCATTATCCTCCCCTAGTTGAGAAAAATTCGTCCTCGAATTTAAAAGTTCTTCCTCATTGGGTTGTTCATCTCCATAATAAGGTATAAGATGTTTAACATTAAACACGTCAGAAGTGTACACATCCTCCGGCAGCTTCAACCTATAAGCATTTTCATTGATCCGTTTCACAATCTTTACAGGACCAATCTTTCGAGCTTTAAGTTTATTGTATGCTCCCACTGGAAAACGATCCTTCGTTAGTACATCATAAATCTCCTTCATTAAATTCAGCACTTCTTCGCTTCAGATCTGCAGATCGTTTATACTTCTCATTCTTCTTCTCTAATCGTTCCTGAACGATTTTATGGCATTCTGTCAACCCATCAACAAAATCAGCAGCCCGCTTAACTGTCCCCTTCGGTTGTGACACTATCGTTAAATCCAACGGCCCCTTTGGCAAGCTTGAATATACAATCTGAAATGGACTGAAACCCGTACTACGATTAACTGCATGGTTGTGTGCGAACTCGGCTTGACACAGCTTGGAATCCCAACTCTTCAAATTGTCATTTACGAGGCATCGCAATAGATTACCTAGGGATCTGTTTACAACTTCAGTCTGTCCATCCGTCTGTGGATGATAAGCACTACTGAATTTCAGCTTAGTCCCGACCATTCTCCATAGACTCATCCAAAAATGACTCAGGAATCTGGTATCCCTGTCCGAAACTATGGATTCTGGTAAACCATGCAAGCGATAGATCTCTCTAAAGAACAACTGTGCCACATGGACTGCATCTGTCGTCTTCTTACCAGCAACAAAATGTACCATCTTCGAGAAACGGTCCACCATAACATATATAGAGTCATTTCCCCGTTGAGTCCTCGGCAAGCCTAACACAAAATCCATGCTTACATCAACCCATGGTTTTGTAGGAACAGGTAAAGACATATACAAACCCGCATTTGTAGCTGTCCCTTTCGAAACTTGACAAATATGACATCTTCGAACAAACTTTTCAACTTCCCGCTTCATCGAGGGCCAATAATAAGACTGAGAAATCAACAGCAATGTGCGATCCCGACCAACATGTCCTTCTTCATGCAACTCTTTTACAATTTTCATTCTCAAGCTGCAATCTAGTACGCACAATCGATTCCCCTTGAATAAGAATCCATCTACCAACACAAACTCATCAGTACTTCCATCTTTGACTTTCTCAACAATCTTCGCAAAGTAAGGATCTTCCTCAAACAACTCTGGCAATAGTTCAAATCCTGTCACTTCAACCTTCATCGTCGTCAACAAATGATTCCTCCTGCTCAAGGCATCAGCTACACGATTCGTCACCCCTGGTTTGTACTTTACAACAAAAGTAAACTGCTGCAGATACGCGACCCATGAAGAGTGTCTAGCTGAAATTTTGTCCTGCCCTTGCAAATGTTTCAAAGCTTCATGATCCGTATAAAGAACAAACTCCTTCTGAAACAGATAATGCCTCCAATGCTTCACAGCTTGAACAATTGCATAAAACTCCACGTCATAAGTGCTATATCTCAACTTGGCTCCAGACAACTTCTCACTGAAATAAGCAACTGGTCTTCCATTCTGACTCAATACTCCACCAATCCCAACCTTCGAAGCATCAGTGTGTAACTCGAACAATATCTGAAAATCCGGCAGTACCAGAATGGGTGCTGTCATCAAAAGTGTCTTGATCTTCTCAGAAGCTAACTCTGCTTCCTCTGTCCACACGAACTTCTTTCCTTTCATGCAATCGGTTACAGGTGCCATCACACTGCTAAAATGTGGAATGAATCTTCGATAAAAAGATACCAACCCATGAAAATTCCTCACTTCAGTAATTGTCTTGGGTTGTGGCCAACTCTTGACAGCTTCCACTTTGCATTCATCCACTTGAATACCCTCCTTCGATAGAACATATCCCAGAAACAAAACACTGTGCGTCATGAACACGCACTTCTTCGTTGCTGCATAGAATTGCTCCTGTCGTAGAATCAACAGCACTTCTCACAAATGCTGGATATGCTCTTCCATACTCCCACTATAGATCAAAATATCGTCAAAGTAAACTACTACGAACCTCCCAATAAATGGTCTAAAAATCTGGTTCATCACTCTCATAAAAGTACTAGGAGCATTTGACAAGCCAAACGGCATAACCAGCCATTCGTATAGACCTTCCCTAGTTTTAAAAGCAGTCTTCCACTCATCACCTGGTCTAATACGAATCTGATGGTATCCACTCTTCAAGTCAATCTCTGAGAACACAACAGCCCCTCTCAACTGATCAATCAAATCATCGAACCTCGGCATAGGAAACCTGTATCTCACAGTGATCTTGTTTAGAGCCCGACTATCCGTACACATCCGCCAAGTCCCATCCTTCTTCAGTACCAATAAGGCTGGCACTGCACAAGGACTCAAGCTCTCTTGAACGCGTCCTTGTTCTAACAACTCCTCCACCTGCCTTCTCAGTTCCTCATGCTCCTTAGGACTCATCCTTTAATGTGGCCTGTGAGGTAATGCCGCCCCTGGCACAAGATCAATCTAATGCTGAATATCTCTCAACAGTGGTAACTCCTTTGGCAACTCTTCAGAAAACACATCTCTGAATTCTTCCAACACTGGTTTTACTTCCTCTGGCACTTCAACAGATTCAGTAGCTTCATGTCCAATCAACAAGAACACCTCTAGACTCTCCTCTACTTCTTCAACAAACTCCTTCAAAGTCAATAAAGTCTTAAGCTCCTCAATCTCTTCTGACTTGCTCTCTCCTTGCTGTCTCTTCTTCGGAACTAAAATGATCTTAGTACCCTCTATCATAAAGCTGTAGCTATTGGTTCGACCATCATGCTGCACTACTCGGTCATACTGCCATGGTCTTCCCAAAAGCAAGTGACAAACATCCATCTCCACCACATCACACCAGATCTCATCTTTATACTTCTTCCTAATAGAAAATGGAACATGAACTCGCCTGTCCACCTTCACCTCTCCTCCTTTCCTTAACCATGCTAACTTGTAAGGATTTGGATGCTTCTCCGTCTTCAACTTCAACTTTCTCACAGCTTCGGTAGAAATGATATTGTCACAACTTCCCTCGTCAATCACAAATTTACACACCTTCCCCAGTATAGTGCATGTCGATTGAAAGATATTACTCCTTAACCAACTAGCCTCCTCTTCCTGCTTCGGTGTCAAACATGATCCCCTCAACATTAGATTACATCCTTCATCTCCCAACGCGATATCCTATTCATCCTCGTCAATAGGACTAGAATAACCTTCATCAACATCCTCACCTTCCACTTCAGCAATCATAGCTCGCCTCTTCGGTGTCGGGCATTCATTACTCTTGTGACCCACTTCCTGGCAATTATAACACTTGAAACTTTTGTTGACCTTCGCCTTCGCAACTTCATTCACAACTGGTTTACTGACAGCTTTAGAAATATTGGAACTCCCACTAGCACCCTTGCTCTGAGTATTGGAACTTGAAAACACACCACCTCCTCGTCTTCCCTGCTTCTCCCAAGCCAACGCCTTCTGGTGCGCTTCAGCCACAAATCTAGGGTCAAACATATTTACCATATCCTGGATCTAGATCCTCAACCCCCCAACAAACCTAGCAGTCAATTGTTCCTCCGTATCCATAATGTCATTTCGAGCAATCAGTTGATAAAACTCATCAGCATAATCATTAACAGTCTTCGTCCCTTGCCTCAGATTCTGCAACCTCTGATACATGAGTGATTGATAATTGTAAGGCAAGAATGTAGCCTTCATCATCTTCTTCATTTTCTCCCAAGCAACAATCTTCGACTTCCCCATCCGTTCTCGTGTAAGTTTGGTTTACTGCCACCATGCCATAGCTCTCCCTCTCAACCTAGTAGCAACCAACTTCACTCGACGATCTTCCGGAACCTCCTTGAAATCAAAGATCTCTTCAACATTAGATAACCAATCTAGAAATTCTTCAACCTGCATACCACCCTTAAACTCTGGAATTTCAATTTTCATTCCGGACTCCCATTTGTGATCATACTCTGAATGATTTCTTCCTTGGCTTTGATTTCGACCATGAACACTACCACCATCAAACTCCTCATCAAAATCTGATGCATATCGATGTCGATCATGACCACCAACATCTCTACCACCACCATTTCTACCACCAACATCCCTTCGATCTACATTCCTCCGATCACGATCATCCACATCTCTAACACGATCGTCAACATTTCTACGATCATGATCTTCTCTTCTCACCCGATCTGAATGTGGTGAAACTCTATTTCCCCCATGGCTCGATTCAGGTGAAACCCTTCTTCTACTTTGATTCATTTCAAACATCATTCTCTCTAATTGACCAATCCCCTCATTCAACTTCTCATTGAAATTCTCGTTGATTCGTTGCTCCATTTCATCAGCCTCTTCTCTTCCATACAAAGCATCAACATTGCGATGACGTTGAGCTCGTCTCAGTGGCATGATTGAACTTCAAACAAATCTTCAAAAATTCAAAATTCAAATTCTCGAAACCCAATTCTCCAAATGATGCAAACTTCTTGCGATCTAGCTTTGATACCAAATGACGCAGCCAAGGAAGCGAATTCGACGATGTAAATCGAATCCGTCCAGGATCTCACACGATTAGCGGAAATAATCGGTGAATCGATGATAAATCGGTGAATTTAAGAATACCCAAATGCCCAAATCCGTTGATCACGAAGATATCGGATTCTAGCAATCTTCGACACGTTGATCGCGCACGATGCCGTGAGAGAAGATCTACAATTCTTCGAATGTTGATCAAGCACACTTGATTTCGTGAATTGGCTTCAACAATCGTTGATTCGAGCGCACTCAAATGATGAAAGTGGAGATAGGAGATAACACTCAACTACCAATTTTAATGGAGGCAAGAAGCACATACAAAATTTTTATTCACAAAATCACCAACCTACAAATGAACCAACACCCGCCTATTTATAGGCAAATACAACTCACGCCTCCCATAAGTCATATGCGACTTAACGACTTAACATAAGTCGACTTCGACTTACCGACTCAAATAAAGAAAATACAAACACTAGGTCGTTACATGACCTTCAACATACCTCATGACTTAACTACACTCATACAACGACACAACAATTTACAATATCCACGCCTTAACAACATAAGCGACATAAGGCAACTCAGCTTCTACACGACTTAAGGAATAGCGACTTAAGAATATGCACAGCTTCACGCGACCTAAGGGCTTGCGACATAAGGAATCAGCTTCTGGAATCTGCGACTTAAAGAATGCGTTGGTGAGCGACTTAACTCACTAGGTCGTAGCTCGTTAGGTCGGAGCTTGTTAGGTCGGAGCTTGTTAGGTCGGAGCTCGTTAGGTCGGAGCTCGCTAGGTCGGAGCTCGCTAGGTCGGAGCTCGTTAGGTCGGAACTCGTTTCCCCGCCTTTTCACCCCTTTAACTCGTTCATACGACTTAGTTGACTCATCAACTTGTTCCAGCTTCAAATCTTGAATTGGAATATCATGCTGGGCTGCATCAATTTTTATTTTAATCATTTATTCTAAATGAAAGACTTGAGCATTGAGTTTATGAATTGCAAGTATAAATATATAAAAATTCAAAATTTTGCCCTTTATAACATAATCTAGGTTTAACATATTTAGAGTAAGTTGTCACCTTGAGTTTTGAGTTTATTTTGAACATTTGGAACTCAGAAATGTAAATTATTAAAAAAAGATACTGATAAAGAAGCAATGGATCAAACTATTATGACATACAAGGTGCACATGTTTTTATATATAGAGTAAAGCAAAAGGTAGAGCTTAATTAACTATTCTTTTTTTAAATGATTTCAAAAGCCTTTATTAGAAATGTAATATATTTAGAAATATTTACAAATAAAACAACAGGGATAAAAGCTACCATCACAAACGTTAGCCCATCAACCAAAGTAAATAAAAGTATAATAGCAAGGCCCGTCAATTTTGCACAGCCCAACTACCAAAAAGGATAATTAAAATAACCTACGTCCTAAATCTCAAACCTTTCCCATCTGAACTCATTCTTTCCTTCTTTATTTGCTTTAATGGTGATGAAACTTTTGAAAAAAATGCACAATCTTGCTCCAGTAAAGCTAATCCACGTTAGAAAATAATAGATCTGAGTAGTCTGCAACTCTAATGAAGTTAATAGTAGTCTCTGTTGTTAGTAGAACATTCGCAATTCTGCTTCATTTAGATGGTTAATCCTTATTTTTGTAGCTTCTTTAGATCTTGCTTTCAGTTGATCTTCACGTTCACTCCTTTATTAAGAAAAGTCATGCTTGCCTAAATTTTCTTAGTTTCAGCTTTTGGTCAGTAAGCACTTCGTCTTCGAATATCGTAACATTTTGAAAGATAGTTAAGTATTATAAATATGATTTTATAACCTTGTTAAACATCATTTAATTAATGAATAATGATAAAAAAACATATTTGAAATTTGTTTATAAAAATACATTTTTCGAAGAAATATCAATAATGTGACCGAAAACCGATTTATCGACAAACGGCTTTTTCTATCAATATAAGTTGTTTGAACTCTTTTGTACAAATTTAATGAACTTATGAAGACATTAGGAACTAATTAACACATTTTCTTCATGGATTAATTAATACATTCTAGAAACTTCTAATGGATAAGAGATATTTAATTGTAAGGGTAGTTTAGTCATTTGCTAAAGGTAAGAGATATAAAGGAGAAGTGATGGGCATGTGGAGGGCGAGCCTTTCATGGCATGATGGGGTGAGAGGAAGGGTAGGCAACACCCATATGAAGATTATATAAAAGTGGACATACCTCTTTGATTCACTTTTGCAAATTTACAAAATAAAATCAACTCTTTTTATATCCTTCTCTACATAAATTTCCTAAGAAAATATACTTCAAAACAACTCCAAATCAACTCAGACTTGAACAGGAGCCTTAGGAAAACATCACAATACCTCCAAGCAGGTTAGATATTGAAGAACCAAAGCCAAGCTTTCCCTACTCTTGAAGGTCGTGAGCTATATTAAGGGTAACTTGGGTAAAAAGTGTGCAAAACAAAGGAAGAAGAAGTAAGTAAGGTGTTTGCAAGGTAGATGTAGGACTTGATTGCTTGGCTTGCTTATTCACTTGTTTAAGCGTGAGTTAACTCAAAATTGAATGGAAATAAATTATATATATGTGCTTGTGTTTGAATATATATGATGCTTGAATGGATATTGATATATGTAGTAATATTGATATATGTTTGTAATATTTTTTCGATTCTTTCTTTGAAAGCAAATGTCATATGTAATCCATATGTAAGCACTTGAATGGACTTGTATTACTTGTAGCATGATCTTGAAATAAAGCACATAGGCTGTAGTTGAACATAGATTTGAAGTGGACTTGAATTTGAAAGTGCTCTTATAGCGATAGTCACTATATATGCACTTAGGAATCACCTTGTGTTCAACAATTTCTAAGGAACTTTATAAAGAGATTTTTAGGGGTTTCTCACCATATTTGTAACGTTTTATATATATGCTTGATTCTATAACAAGTTTGTACGTTGGAAGTTTGAGTAACAAATTGAAAGGTGATCATATTTCCACTTGTGTAAAACTGACCCGTTTTAGCCCTTGTTTTGAAATTTAAAAGTTTGAAAAGGTACTGAAATTTAAGTATTTTGTTTCATTATTTTTACTAATGTTTTCTAGCTCTTTTTAGAGTAAGGTTGTTTGAGATTTTTGTGAATCTTTAAGAATTAATTATGAATTTTTAAAGTGGAAGGGTTTATCTTAAATACAAGGAAAATATAGTCTTTTCCAACTTTTAAATAAATTACAAACTTGTTGTTTTCAAGTAATATTTCGAGTAAATGTTTTAATACCTTTTATAAGTATTTTAAAATAATTTTTAAGTATATATAATTTTTAGAAATTAGTTGATTATTTTAGTAAAGTTTAAATATCTTATGTAGTATTACCAATTAAATTATTTTATTAAATATCCAGTGTTATAAATAAATTACTATATATATATATATATCATTTCTAAAATGAGTCTTAAAAGTATAAACAAATGATTTATAAAGGGGTTATGAATTTCTTAGTAGCTAAATCATGTTTTGTTTAATTACTTATTTGAAAAGTAATTAATTATGCTTAACACCAAAAGCTGACGAAATAGACTTATCTATTTGTAAGTGTTAAGGTTGATGTTCGAGTAAGGATAAAAGCAATAGTGCTCTAACCTACCGGTTTCACTCTTGACCGAGAAATAGTTAACTTGGGAACGTTGGAAATGTGTTAATCGTATTGATTACTTATTCGTTTATGGAAAGACATTAATACTATAATACTAAAAGCCGAAGAGGTAGACTTATCTATCTGTGAGAGTCAAGAATGAAGTGTCTAGGCTAGGCTTCGATATGCAAACAATGCTCTAACTTACCTGGCTTCACTCTTGACCGAGGAATAGTATAAGTTGGAATTTCAAAAATGAGTTAAAATATACGAACCTTGACTTGTATAAGTGATTGTTTAAACTGGATAGTCGATTAGTCGACTATCGACCTTGAAAAATTATTAATTAGGAAGTATCTAAAAGCTTCATAGCTTCATACGATTTGAGATTCCTCGAGGAGGAACATTGGTATGAAACGTATCTAGCTTTAAGACTTATATATATGAGATCCCCGGAGGACTCCTCTTTATATATTTTTGCTCACATCTAAAAGAACTAGAACTGAGTTTTGCTAAAAATTCTTCGAATTAGTCTTGAAGAGATCGGGATTGATAATTCTTTTACTTACCGAATACCACTTCAAAATTAGTATGCAGCTTCTATGTTTTGGAAGTAGTGGTAAAGTGGAATACTATAGAGTTTAACTGTCAATCCTAAGGTTAAGTCCAAGAGAGAGGTCGGCATTAGCATTCTTTGAGGGACTTTTGTAGGAATCTATGCGATGATTCGAGATCCATTTGAGATGCTCGAATCTATGCAGTCATCTGTGATCTGTTCAAGGTGCTAGAATCCATTTATGGAATCGTGTGATATTCGAGTTATGAAGACTTGTGTGAAAGATGTCAAAAACGACATCGGTAAAGGACTAAAGACAATGTAGGATGCACAGTTTTAGGTTTAGCTAACCTACGAGGATATAAAAACTCCAAATCTAGAGATGCTTTCAATTGTTGGGCACTAGGAGTTGTTGATACTTGGTACCATGCAGTTCACTGTCGGGTCAGTTATGTTTACCTTATAGCATATCCTATTTAGAGATATACAATGCTTGGAAGGTAGTTTTTGATCCTTATGCGTAAGTGCAGATTCAGTTTGATCCAGAGAGATCTCGACGGAAAATTCATATATGTGAACATACCTTAGCGATTTTGATTGTACCCTCAATATTATTATGGTGTGATTAATGTAAGCACCACAGCTATTTGATACGATTTATATTCTACACTCTAGACGTTAACTATTATATCACTATATTAACCTAATGAATGGTTGGTTTCTTTTGTGGGGAAAACCATTACAGTAATTCGTACGATCCCAATAGTTACTATTATATGTTAAATGTATCTTGGGTTTTCTCATACCAAACTTATGTCTAACACATGATTTTTGTTTTTCCTAAATTCCTCGTGTACTCTTTGGAGTAGGCTGTGTAAAGTAGGTTTAACTTTGGACACTTTAGGGTTCAGGAGAAGAGCTAAAGGTTGTGTTATCTCTCTATATTCTATTCTATTGCACTGTATTATGTATGTATATATCAACGTTTTGAAGACAAGTAATTATAACTATCTAGGTTGATGATAGTTCTTAGGTTTTATAACTCTGAAATTTTTGTATTAGGAGTAACCTTTTGTAATGTTATTTTGATATTATATATTTTCTTTTTGCTGTGAGATTTTAATGGTGTATTCCTTCTTTCTTGTTGTATTTATTTTCTTTTATTCTACCCTAACTATTTGAGTTTCCGATACTTAGGTACGCGGAACATGAATACCGTGGATGTATCTAGTGTCGCCATTCAATTGTCGAAAAGCCGGATCGTTACATTAGGTATCAGAGCTCAAGGTTGAGAGATCACCTTTGCTTTGGTTAGGTATGGCTGGTTAGAGTTAAGGTAATTGACACCCTAAAATGAGTCGAGTGTAGTTATACTTATGAGGGCATATTTGTATTTTCAAGACTAGACTTTTAAATTGTTCCAAGGAATATCTCTCTGTTGGTAATTCTTTCTTTGAAATAACTCTATCCTTTAGTTCCTAAAGCTATTTTGTTATGATTAGGTATTAAGAAATATGTGTTCTAGAGCTGCTAAAGGTAGAGTTGGTTTGGGTAGTGCTACCACTAACGGTGGGACTCAAGCACCGAGAAGTGTTGCTCCTGTCGAGGAACCGAGGGTGAATGTCGTAGAGGAGGTCGTGCAGGTCAGGCTCAGATGAGTTTTGATTCGCTTTTTCATGATTATGAGAGACTAGGGAAGGAGGTCTAGTGGCTTGGAGACTATTATTGAGGTTTAGTCTTGGTTCAGATTGTATGATTAGATATTCAGGGATATGGAGTTGCATGATGAAATGAAGCGTCATGTGGCATCATGACATCTGACAGATGTAGCTATGGTTTGGAAGGGCTCGATCGTTGTCGATGTCTAAGAGAATGACTTCTCTAGGGCCTAATTTAAATAGGGATTGGAGATGGTGTTTGTACCGAAGGCTGGTAAGACTTTGTTATTTAGGAGCTTCTTGGATCTGAAGCGGAGGCTATGACTATGGAGGAGTATGAGAACTGGTTCATTGCATTATCTCGATTTGGGTTGGGGTTAGTTACACACTGTTGAAAAAGAATGTGATGTTCATGGCAAGTACGCTTCTCAAGTTTCAGAGGGACATGATTATCACCTTATGGGGTATTTTGTGAATTTGGTGAATATATGTTTCAGAGTTTGGAATAGAAGCCTCTTGTTTCTACACCAGCTAAGAATAATAAATCTAAGTTTCAGTTGCCAAAGAATAGGTCCACCCTCATTTACTTCAAGTGTGGAAAAAAGGGTCACTTTCCTAATAAATGTAGGTCGGGTGGAGGAGGGTAGATGATTAAGGCACCAAAGCTAGAGGCACAGTTTTGACCGATGGGTCGTTACAGTTGTCATCAATTTGGCCATTTTGTTAGGGACTGTCCGATGCTTCAAGCAAAACAACATCCTAGGGTTTCGCACTTGCTTCAGCACCTTCCACTTCTATAGCTGTGAAGGGAAAGCAGATTCTTGAAGGTATGCTATCTATTTATGGCTTTTTATTCATGTTTGGTTTGATGCTAGTGCCTTGTATAGTTTTGTATCCCGCACCCTTGATGATTGGTTTGTCATGCTTTGCATGCTAGGAACATTGATTATTATTTTCCAATTGATTTTTTTGTACTCCACTAGTTAGTGAATAGCCTACCTTTTACTGCTTGGGTTGGATAAGCAATATCTGTAGATGCATTTAAATGAACAACTTGTGAATTGAGTTTCACAGTTTGACTATAAGGCGTTCGGTGATAACATTGGGTTAACTGTTAAATTTAGTAAAAGATGTTTGTTATACCCTAAAGGAAAGATAAGGTATTTTGTAAATATACATTTGTGGAAATATTTTATATAAGAAAGTCATTTTATATAAGTATGATTTATAAAATGTGGTTTATAAATGAAGAGGGTTTAAACAGATATTTTGAGAACTTAAATCCCGGTGTATTTGAAAATGTTTTTCGAGATTTTGGAGAATATAATAATAGTATTATTTGAAAGTAAATATTTGGAAAATAGGTTTACAAAATTAAGATCATGATACTTAGTGATATATACGAAGTATTTGATATCGTTTTGAAAATGATTTTGGGTAAATTCTAGAACATATGATTTGGATGTACTAAACTCACTTTTATTGCTTGAAAATAATTCGGGTGATAACTACATCATCATCAGCATTCGTTTTTGGGTTTCTAAGTAGGGGAAATTACTTTATGGTTTAATATAAGTTGTTCTAATAAAAAAAATTTGATTTAAATCACGGAAGTATGATTTGATATACAAAAAGTGTATATATATTATTTTAAAATGTTTTGAAATTAAATCGGATGTTTAGTTTTAAAGCTTTTCTTCAAAGAAATTGGAACTTTATTAAGTTAATTTATGGATGCATATAGCCTAGGCATTAGGACGGTATGGATGTAAATCATGTTATGATAAATCGTTTGGCAGTTTTTATTTATTAAAGTGAAACAGATTTTTCAGTAATTTCGTAAAGTCGAAAAACTTCCAAATCATTATAGAACTTATAGTTAAGGGTTTTTATGAGAATATCAAAATAAGTTTATATAATACTTGAACTTAGAAGATATTAGAATTTAAAAAAGTTTTGAATTTGTTGAACATTAATGATCTGTAAAATAAATTTGATGTTTTGGTATATATTCTTAGATGTAGTAGAGTATTATACGAATGTGAACTTAAGTTATAAGAGGTTTATAACTTGAAGTTATGTTTTATGAAATGATTCATAAATGGTTTTAGAATTGAATGATAAACTATTTGGATGAATGAATGTGATTAAAAACAAAGTAGTGTAGTTAAGAAGACAATAGGATAAATACGTAAGTTGTACGTAGATCATTTTATTCACATGGTTTTTCTTGATCTGGTATTTGAGTACAAGTTTTCGAGGTGGTACACTGGTTCGAACAAGGGTTTTTCACTCGATTCTTGATGGTGAACACTTGACACAGATTCGTGATACGATCCCGATGTTTTCTACAATAGTATATAGCTATACAAGGAGAACAGAGGTTTCTAATCAAGGAACAAAATCAAAGTCCGCACTAGAGAGGTCAAGTGATCTACACCAGTTTGGAAATGAAATCTATTTGACCAAGCAAGTGATCGGATCAGATATTCCGTATGGATGGTCCATGTGTATCGTACGGGCTTTAGTACATTGCTATGATATGTTATGTTGGCTCATGAAGTGTTTAGGGAATGACTCTTCGATTTGTTTTAAGGTAGCATGAATAATCGTTTAAGTAATAACCTAAGATTGTTGAGCGCAAGGTATGATTAGTAGATTGTTTATCATCCTTAGGTGATAAGAGGGTTTCGAACCTGAGTAAACCATAAGCTTCATTTGCTATTGATTGTGGCTACTGTTTGAGTATTTGTATGCCTGTCCCCTTGTTTGGTGGAGTGGAGTGAGGATGCTCAGGATTATACAAGGAAGATGAAGGACAGTTTGAGGAAGTTCTATCCAGAGTTGCTTATAGACTAAGGGTTCCTTCTTATCTAAGTATCGTATATCTTTTGTCACGTACTCACCGCTTGAGATGAAGTCACTTATTATACATTTGGTTTAAAGTTTGGTTTGTATATAGTTTCAACAGTACTCTATATATGTATCTTGTTCTTCTATCTTCTTTGATTTTTGTTCTTGTTTGAATTACGAAGATGAAATTTTTGAAGTTGGGGAGAATGTAGCTACCCATAAATTCGAACACTTCATCTTCGAATATCATAACGTTTTGAAAGATAGTTAAGGGATATAAATTCAATTTTAATACCTTGTTGAACATCATTTAATTAATGAATAAAGATAAGAAACATGTTATTGAATTTTGTTTACAAAAATGTATTCTTCCAAGA
Organism: Allium fistulosum; assembly: GCA_030737815.1. Classification (NCBI taxonomy): domain Eukaryota; kingdom Viridiplantae; phylum Streptophyta; class Magnoliopsida; order Asparagales; family Amaryllidaceae; genus Allium; species Allium fistulosum. Next base: position 295,359,878 of record CM060906.1, on the reverse strand, counting down.
AACATCAATAATATGACTGAAAATCAGTTTGTCTATAAACAGTTTTTTTATCAATATAAGTTATTCGCACTCTTTTATACTAAGCGAATGAACTTATGAAGACATTAGGGACTAATTAATACATTTGTTTTCATGGAGTAATTAGAACATTCTATAAGCTTCTAATGGATAAGAGATATATTAATGTAATGGTAGTTTAGTCATTTGCTAAAGGTAAGAGGTGTAAAGGAGAAGTGATGGGCATATGGAGGGATGAACCTTCCTTGGCATGATGGAATGGTGAGAGGAATGGTAGGCAACACCCACATGAAGTGTATATAAAAGTGGGCATACCTCTTTGATTCACTTTTGCAAATTTAAAAAATAAAATCAACTCTCTTCATATCCTTCTTTACATAAATTTCCTAGGAAAATAAATTTCAAAACAACTCCAAATCAATTCAAACATGGACGAGAGCGTTTGGAAAACATTACACACCTCCTGGCAAGTTAGATCTTGAAGAACCAAAGCCAAACTCCCCCTACTCTTGAAGGTCGTGAGCAATATTAAAGGTAATTTGGTCTAAAATTTGTGCAAAGCGAAGAAAGAGGAAGGAAGCAAGGTGTTTGCAAGGTAACAGTAGGACATGGTTCCTTAGACTTGCTGGTTCATTTTCTTAAGAGTGAGATAACTTACCATTGAATGGAAATGAATTATATACGTGCTTGTGTTTGAATATATATATATATATATATATATATATATATATAAATGATGCGTGAATGGACACTGATATATGTTTATAATATTGTTTTGATTCTTTCTTTGAAAGCAAATGGCATATATAATCCATATGTATGGACTTGAAAGGACTTGTAGCATGGTCTTGAAACAAAGAACATAGGTTGTAGTTGAATATAGGTTTGATGTGGACTTGAATTTGAAAGTGCTCTTATAGCGGTAGTCGCTATAGATGCATATAGGAATTGCCTTGTGTTCAGCAATTTCTATAGAATTTTATAAAGAGATATTTAAGGGTTTCTCACCATATTTATGATATTATAAATATATATATGTTTGCTTCCACAAAAAGTTTGGATGTTGAAAAATTGAGAAACATGTGGGAAAGTGATCTTATTTCCACTCGTGCAAAACTGCCCCATTTTAGCCTTTGTTTTGGACTTCAAAGGTTTGAAAATATATTTAAATTTAGTTATTTTGTTTCATTATTTTTATATGTGTTTGCTAACTCTTATTAGAGTATTCTAAATGTGGTTTGAGATTTTTATGAATTTGGAAGAATTAGTTATGAGCTTTTAAAGTAGAAGGATGTATTTTAAATATAAGGAAAACATGATTTTTTTTCATGTTTTAAATAAATTGTGAACTTGTTATTTTCAAGTAATATTTTGAGTAAATGTTTTAAAGCCTATTATAAGTATTTTAATTTATTTTAAAAGCATTTTATGAATATATATTTTTTAGAAAATTAGTTGATTGTTTTAGTAAAGTATAAATATCTTATGTAGTATTACCTTTTAAATTGTTTTATAAAATATCTAGTTTTATAAATAAATTATATACATTTGCATGCATGCATACATACATACATATAGTCTCTAATAAGGGTTTTAAAAGTATAAACAAATGATTTAGAAAGGGGATATGACTTTCTTAGCTTGCTTAATCATGTTTTGTTTAATTACTTGTTTGAAAGGTAATTAACTATGCTTAACACCAAAAGTCGACGAAGTAGGCTTATCTATTAGTGAGTGTTAAGATTGATGTTCGAGCAAGGATAAAAGCAATAGTCCTCTAAGCTATCGGCTTCACTCTTGACATAAGAATAGTTAAGTTGGCAATGTCGAAAACGGGTTAATAGTGTTGATTACTTACTCATTTATGGAAAGTCACTATTACTATACTTAACACTAAAAGCCGATGAGGTAGGTTTATCTATCTGTGAGAGTTAAGGATAAAGTTTCTAGGCAAGGCTTTGATATGCATCCAGTGCTCTACCATACCTAGCTTCACTCTTGATCGATGGATCGTGTAGGTTGGAATGTCAGAAATGACATAAGTATATGATCTTTGACTTCTTTAAGCAATCGTTTTAACTGGATAGTCGATAAGTCCACTGTCGAACTTGACCAATTATTAACTTAGGAAGTGTCAAAAAGTCCTATGGCCTCATATGATTTGAGATCCCCAAGGGAGGAGTGTTGGTATGAAAGTTCTCTTGCTTTAAGAATTTATATAAATGAGATCCCCCAAGGACTCCACTTTATATATTGTTCACTTTCTTCTAAAAGTAATGAAATTGAGTTTATCTGAAATTCATCGAATTTGTGTTGAAGAGACCGGGATCGGTAAGTATTTCACCTACCAAATACCACTTGAAAACTAGTATAAGAGTTCTATGTTTTGGAAGTGATTATGAAATGGAATGCCATAGAGTTGAACTGTCTATCCTAAGGTTAGGTCTAAGGGAGAGGTCAACGTTAGCATTTGTCAGAGGACTTATATGAGAATCTATTGAAGAGATGATGTTTGTTTAAGATTCTCGAATCCATTTTGCGACTTGTTATCTGTTCGAGATGCTGGAATCCATTTGGGGATTCGTACGTTGTTTGAGTGATGAAGACTCATGTGGAAGATACCGAACGTAACCTCGACATTGGTAAATGACTAAAGACAGAGTAGGATGCACAATTTCAGGTTTAGCTAACCTATGGGGGTTATAACAACTCCAAATATAGAGCTGCTTTCGATTGTTGAGCGCTGAGAGTTGTTGATACATGGTACCATGCAGTTCGTTGTTGGGCCAGTTGTATTTACCTTATGGTATATCTATCTAGAGATATATAATGCTCAGAAGGTAGTTTTTGATGCCTTACCGACGCCTAGTTAAATTTTTCAATGCCTTACCGACACCCAAATGTCGCTTGGTCGATGTCTGGTTAAATTATGAAATTTAGATTTCCCGATGCCTTATTGACGCCTTACCGACGGCATATCTGAAACAAATTTGCAGCATTTTTGCTACATTTCTAACCTCAATCACACATTCAAATATATACAATATATTCATCTCATAATGCCACCCACATTTATGTGTCTTGTGCATATATATAACACACACATATATGCACTAACATATACATAACGAATACATACATGAAACATATATACATATATCACAAAATATCTAAGATATTTCCATTTTTTATATCCTTAAGTCACTAAAAGCAAACTTACCATTACATACTCATGCTTACACACACCTATACATAGAGGAACACATAGAGGAGGGGGTTGCATGTGTACTATTGACGGGAGAGTAGTGGAGAGGCGTATGACATGATGGATGGGAGGGAAGATATTTTTTCTAAGGTTTCTTAACATCTAAGGCTTCCTACCCTATACATACCTACCCAAACCTTCATTATCAAAGGCTCCAAGTTCTCGTCTCTCTCTTCTTCTTGCTAAATCATTAATGGCCTCTCTATGAAAGCAAAGTGTCATATACACTTCCAAAAAATAATAAACATATCCAAAATTGATAAAAACTCATCAAAACCAAAGTAAATCACCTCCACCACCTCCTAATAGTGCACGGCCAACACCACTTCTACCTTTAGCCGAGCACATCAACCCCAATGACATCATGGTCAAGCTTCTATAGCTGAAGTAGGAGATTTGGGAAGCTCTGGAGTAATGAAAAGGGAAGGAAGTGCAACCAGAGCATCGTTGGTTTAATTTGAAGAAGCTTTTGAAAAGTTTGGTGGAGTGGAAATCGATAGTGAGTAGTCAACATTCGTAATTATTAGATAACATTTATAATTATTTCAATTATGATAATATGACCATTTAATATCTTGGATGATTCATACAGATGTCTGGAAATTGGTTGATTATATGGTTGATAACTTGGTTGTGATAAATATAACCAATAACCGAAAAATCATAATTATCCAAAATAGAAATTGTTAATTGATTAACTATAGTTTATTCATGGAAAATTAAATCCCTATTAATATATGTATGTGAGTTAGTAAGCCTCTTTATGGTTTTGAATATATAAAGATTGAAAAATGAATATTATAATAATACAATATGGAATAAAGTGGAAAATGAGTTTTAATGTAGTAAAACTAGTTTGAAATGATTTAAAATGGTTTATTATGGTGTCTAAATATTTTAACAAGTTTCAGCAAAGTTTAATGAAGTTTGAAAAATAGAGCCAAATCGAGCTCGTCGCATAGCGATAGTTCGTAATTTTCCAACCTGAAAGTTAAATCAATGTATAGAATGAAATATAGCTCGGAATTATTTGCAAGAAGAATTTTATGAACTCTTATAACTATAGTTTTCAAATGAAAAGTAATAAACAAGATTTCATGGAATAAAATATGAGTTATGTCCAAATCAAGTTTTAAAAACATCGTGATTTGGTAGTTTTGGAAACCTAGTAGTAAATGCTTTAAAATCAATATTTTTAAATCTTTAAAAGTATGAAATAAATTTTGAAATTATGCTTAAAAGTTTAAAAATGATTTGAGTTATAAAAATGGATATATATATATATATGAAATGGAATTAGTGTTTGGAACAAAGAAGCTTTAAAAACACTATTTGCAACGGTTTTGGTAACTTTTGCAAATTATGGTTTTAACTTAATTATTCTTTTCCAATCTTTTTAGAAATCTTTTAAAATGAATAATTAAGTATTTTGAAGATGATTTAGAAGTTTTATAATTATTTTAAAGGAGTATTAAATAAATGGTTAAAGGAAAATTGTTTTAAACAGTATTTAGAATTGTGTTAAGTAAATGAATATCATCTCTAAAGGATCATATAAAAGAGCTTAGTATTGATCAAATAACTTGATCATGTAATGGATGACAAAGAGATAATCTCTAGAATTGAGCTTGGACAATCAATCTCTGGGTTCCACTCTAGCTATCTGGACTGGCCCGATGGAGGCGATAGTTAATTTAATTTACTTGAACTGTATTTTCTTAAGTTAAGAGAAAAGAGATTTGGAGTTTTTAAAATGTTAAACAAGATTATAAAATATGATTTTGGGGTATAGAGAATTCCCCAGTTAAACTCTGCATTAAACTTCGAGGAGGGAACCCATACTATTCATGTGAATTTAAAAGGTGATTTCACATTTAGCGACAAATAGTATAGGCTGAATACAGAAATTGGTATTGAGTATAATTAGTCTAATCTATATGGATCCTTTTTTTACTCAATACTAATTAATTTAGGTTTATAGTAATTGATGTCTTAAACAACATCGTTTTTGATCCATTTAAAAGTTATGATTTGAAAATAAGATATCTTTGTTAAGATTTAAATAAATGATTTGGAAATGTTTACATAAGTAAAAGGTGAAATGATTTGGAATTGTTCCAAGATTAAAGAGGATTAATCAACCCGAGAAGTTGATAAATGAGGCTTAATGATTCCATATACTCTTAAAAGATAAAAGAATGGTTTAAAAGAACATATCTGTAAAAGATATTTGATTTGATAAAAGGATAAATTGATTGGATGTTGTCTGACACCTATATACTTGACATCTTTTTATCAATAATTGGTATGGAGAAATCCGGGTCGGATTTGGGTAATTCATATCCAAAAACCACTTTGAACCACTATATGTGTTCGAAAGTGAAGACATGTTGAAGACAAAGATCTTCATGATGTAGGGCTGCTTACCACTAACCTTTAGGTTGATCTCTATGTCATACTTATATGGTGACGGTAGTACCTTCATTCTGAAAAATTTCGATTTGCAAGGACTACTCGCTACTAATCCTAGGGGTGATTCCAGAGCAGGAAGTAGTAGGAGTATGCCTTCAGTTTGTCCTTCACCTGGACAACTTGTATGGAAGAGTGTCTGACATTGCATTTCTAAAAACATGTATATTGATCACTACAAACGTACATCTGTTTGGTGGTGTAGGATGTAACCCCTCATATACTTAACATCCATCCCTGAGATGTACAAGTCCAGAAGTTGTACTTTTATGGAAATCAACAGTGTGTTAGAAATGGCGATGTAACATTCTAAGTAGAATTTGCTTTGTGAAAAGAAATGCTTGGCTTAATGGAAAATAGAGCGTAACCTCATGAGCCTCACATCCCAAGAATGATATGGGATACAATGTTGTCTGCAAAACATATATTTTATGCTATCGTTTTGACTGATGATGGAGTAGTCTAGTAATGTATAGACCCTCAATGATTCAAATGGGCAGGTATTGGAGGCTCGATCTGAGAAAGAGCAAAGCCACTGAAATACAATGTTCTGTAGTAGTATTACAATGTAGTACGAAGGCTTGCTTGAGAAAAGTGAATAGTCACCGGAGATTAGGATGTTATGGTTGGATTTTGCATTGGAGGAAATAGCCACTAGTTCCCTATCATGTTGGAAATATAATTCCAATACGAGCTTTACGGTTTTGGTTGTATTCCCAAAATAGCTGTAATGCTTTGCAAACATTTCAACTACCCATTTGGCATCATATACACTGTTTGACATTATCCGGGTATTGATACCTACTTTGTGTATATATTTATTTGAAAAGTGTTTTCAAACCAATGTCATTAATGTTAATATCAAATTAGTTTTGGTATAAAGTATTCTGGTTATCGTAAGGTAAAAAACTGTTTACGCTTATGTACGGAGTGGTCTTACGGGATACCCTTCTTTTCAAAGGTTTTAATTAGCATCAGTCTGATCTATGACAGTTTCATATACATTTGTAATTCAAGTTTTCTCATGCTGGTTTATTAAGCCTGATCCAGGTATTTTTAATGGTCGGATCATATTTGAGTAGTTTCATGTTTAGCTAAAGATGCTTGGAGTTTCTAGAGGAGAGCTGGAGATCTTCATCAACGTATAGATGTATTCTATTTTTCCCTGCACTAGTTTTGTTGTTTTTCAGGATTTATAACTTACCAGGCTGAATCTAGGTTAGACTCTGATATTGTATTCAAAATTTTCCACTACAAAAGATTTTGTGGTTAATAATGTATGATTATTCCATTCATGTGAGATTCTATTTTCTACTCTTTTGTGTTATTTTCTTTTTACCCTTGATCAATCTGCCTTTCCAGCATTTGAATTTGCGGAATGTGAATACCAAGAATGTATTAGTGTTGATTTTCAAGAGTTGAAAATGCGGGCCTTCACATTTGGTATTGAATCTTAGGTTGAGTGAACACCCGAGCCTGATTGGGGTACAGCTCATCAGAGATAGGGTTAGTAATACCCTGTGCAGTTAAAGCACTCATCGGATTTAATGCGGTGGAGGTGCAAAAAGTCACAGCGAGGATATAGCGTATGACTCTAAAATAGCATATAAAACTCGTACTTAATGTTTTTACAAATATATAAATGGTAATTAAATGAAAAATTAACATTCAATTGAATTATAATTAATACATAAATAATTTTAAATAAAAATATGTGTGAGTATACTGTAAATAAACGTAACACTATTATATAACATAATTGAATTTAGCAGAATATTAGAGTATTTTTATTTCTAAAAATATATTAAAAATCAATTAAATAAATTAATTTCATATTTTTTATGATGTACTAATGTCATTTTTTAATTCATTTCTTTTAAAGAAGATATAGCGGAAATAACAGCATATAGCGGGAATAACAGGATATAGAGGAAATAGCGGGGCTTAAAGCGAAAAGGCTATATTTGGGGCAATATGGAAAAATTGTAGCAGTAGAAATCCGCTATAATATATAGCGGGGTAATAGCGGGGCATTAACTGCATAGGTAATACCCTAGGATGAGTAACTCATTAGAGGTAGGATTAATAACACCCTAGAATGAGTTTTGAGAGTATAATATATGCAAGCACATATTTTTTTATTGGATATAAAAATGTTTTGTGTTGATTAATCTGTTGAGTAGTTAATAAATCCCGATTGGTGCATGAAGAGCTCTATGTAATCAATAAGGATTCCTAAATAATTAAACAAGGCGGATTGACACACTATTTTCAAAAGGATTATATTTTAAATACAAAATGAATATAATAGTTTTTCAAAAAAGTGACTGAATCTAATAGTTTTTCAAAAAACAAAACAATGGCGGCTGCGTTTCGCGATTCGCTCTTTGGCGACTAATTTCTTTTTTCGTTGATTGCCTCTGTCTTCATTCGGCCTTTCTCGTGTCCGTCTTTCCCTCTGTCGATGTTGAAGCCTTCTCAGCCTTCCTCTCTCTCGCGTGATGCTGGTGCACATGATCCTGTTTCTCCTGTTGGGTGTGTGCCTGTCTCCGTTGTTAACCCTATGGCCGTCCTTTTGGGTGATTTGTCCACTTCACAGCCTCTCCCTGGGATTGAAGTTCCTGTCAACTCACTAGTTCCATCCCCCTTGTCCCCATTGCTATCGAACAGAGGTTCTTCATCTTGGCCTGTTACTGAGATTGAGCCGATTGTTTGTGCTGAGCAGTTGGGGCTTGCCCTCGATCATAGTAGAGAAGTGGTAATAGAGAGTTGTGTTTGCTTGCCTGAAGCTAGTGGTCTCTCCAAGGCATCTGATAGGGTAACTGTGGGGTGCACATTTGGTGTTTGTTGTAATGCTTTAGACAAAATCCCATTTCCTGCAGATTCGAAAGCTATTTTGTTGGATCCCCCTCCGCTTCAGCCTGTCCCTAAGTGGTCTTCCTTGTTCTCCAAGTTGCCTAATAATGCCGGTTTGCATACGCCGCGTCGCTTTGATAGTACTGAGAGTGAGGGTGTGATGATTCCACCCTTGGAAGTTATTCAGGCTGGTGTGGATTTTTGGAAAGACCACTTGGTTGGTTTCTTTCTTGACTCCAATCCTCCCTATCATATTGTTAAGGCGAGGTGCAACTCCACGTGGAAGCCTAGGGGTGGTTTAAGTGTCCATTTTGATAACGAATTGTTCTATTTTAAGTTTACACGTACTGAAGAGAGGCAACGAATTCTTGAGGCTGACCCTATTCTTATTGATGGGAAGCCATTCATTATTACAACTTGGAGTCCGTCTGTGGATCGTGCTAGGGAGCAAGTCCTTTCTATTCCTGTCTGGGCCCATTTTTCGCATATTCCATCTATTCTTCAGCCTCTTATTGGTATCAACTGGCTAGCTGGCCTTGTTGGTAAGGTGATTTGTTATGATGCAAATACTGTGGCCAGAAAGAAACTAGTCTATGCCAAAGCTCTAATTGAGATTACTACTGACAAACCTCTTCCTAGCGTTTTAAAGGTCAGATTAGATGTGAGCCACGTTGCTGAGGTCAGAGTTTGCTATAGTTGGAAGCCTGAGATTTGCTCGTCTTGTCAGTCCTTTGGCCATTTTGCTGATTCTTGTTCATCAAAGGTTGTTCCCCTTGTTGACCGGTTACCTCTTCCTCGTCCTCCTCTTCGGCAGTGGGTTCCGAAGGTCGCTCCTGTTGTCCCATTAGTTGATACTTCTGTGCCTCCCGTTGTTATTGCTCCCTCTGTGGTTCCTCTGGTTGTTGCTCCGGCATGTGTTGCTCCCTCTATATCTTTGCCCGTTGCTATTGCTCCTTCTGCGGTACCTCCTGTTGTTGCTCCGGATTGTGTTGCTCCCTCCATTTCTTCGCCAGATAAAGGTCCATCTCTTATTTCTCCTCCTTCGGCCCTGGTCGAAATTCCCTCTGCTTCCTCATCTGATATCATTTCTTGGAATTCTGTTGAGCATGCTTGGGTTCACTCTCCTTCTGATATGAGATATTCTCCAGAGCGAGACATCTTTTATGCTTTTATCAGTGATCTTGGGGGTGAGAGTTGGTTTCTTATCTACCATATTGTGGGAGATGGTTTGAGCCTCACTACGGAAGGTGCGTTTGGAGAGGAAAACAAAAGTAAGTTTTATGATGTCAAATGGGATAGGAAATTTCTGAACTCTCCTGACTCTGTTGGGTATGATCCTCATTTAGCTGCTCTTTTCTCGGGATTTTCTCTTGTTATTGGTCCATCTTCGGCTGATGGTCGTGATTGTTCTCCCTCTTCTGAGGAAGATTAGTCATGTTGTGTTAGTAGATTAGGCATCTCTGTCTAGCTCATGTGCTTTCTTTTTCTCCTTTTTTGGGCTTCTTGCCCGTATAGTTGTTCTGTGCATGTGCAGAGCACCTGTTTGTTTATTTATATAGTGGCACGGCCCACTTTAAAGCCGGCTAGCTTTGCTAAAAAAAATATAGATATTTGTGTGATTTGGGAAATTTATAAGATGTATTCCCTTTGGAAAGTTCAATGAATAAGGTCTTGATCTGTTTGGTGATGATTGGAATAATCTTATAAGTATCGATCAGACGTTGACTTGGGCGAACGGTATTGTATGCATAGTAAATTATTCTCCTTATCATGAAGGATCAAGGCAAGTTCAAATCCGAACAAGTCTAAATAAATTTATTTGGATAAAAAGGTTTTTAAGTCAAGAAATACATGATATGAAACTTCTGAAGATACTTTGGTATATCACTTAGGAGCATAATGGCTTTTCATATGTCGAGTGATTAGTTATGGCTGAATCCAAAACAAGCACGAAGAGTACGTGCAGAAAGAGTAGCAGAAGAAAAATTAAGACTAGGATCTTATTCTAGCATCTACTGTTACAGATGCAGTAAAAAAGAGCATTATGCAGTTCAGTGTAAGGATAGGAAAACAAAGGAAAAAAAGAATAGGAAAATAAAGGAAAAGAAGAAAGAAGAATCGTTTAGAGATGATATATTCTTTTTCAAGTGTAAAAGGCAAGGACATTTTCTACGCAAGTGCCCTAAAACAAAGAAAAAACTCAAAATTCGATCAAGAAGGGCAAAGAGCTGCTACCATTGCAAAGGACTAGGACATATAGTCAAAGAGTGTACTAGAGGGACTTCTAGTTGGTGCTATGAAGGAAGACTTTTAATGAAGGACTATCCAAAGAAAAGGTGGGTTGACTTAGGTACAAAGGATAAAGCACCATCTACCTTAGAAGGGGTCCACGAATAGTTTGTATAGCAGTTCAAGTATCTATATACATGATGGTGGTGTATGATTGACTGTGTTCCCTAGGAATTATCCCTAAAAACTAGTAATACATGTTGGGGTTAGGAGTGGGTGTATAAATATAATGCTAATTAATAAACCTCCTTTTGGATTATTCTCTTTTTGCATTCCTTTTATCTTATATCAGACTAATTAAATAAGATATTTAGAAATAAAAAGTTTAAAGGGATGTTACAAAGAAATGCTTTATAAAAAGTGTTGAAATCAAGAAAATTATTTAAGAATATATTTATAAAAGTATATCTTATAAAATAAAGTGTACTTTACAAAAATAAAATGATTTTGTAAAAGATGGGTTTGAAATATATGTTTAATAAAAATGGGATTTTGGGAACTCATATCCTAGTGTTTTGAAAACAATTTAAAAGTGATAAAGGGAAAGTTATTTAATATAAAATAATTTCGGAATTAAATTTATAAGGTAATTTATTAAGAAATAAATTTTAAAAGGATTTTGGAATAAAATTATAATAGTATTATTCCAAGTAAAGGATAATTGATTTCTTTTGAAAATGAGATAGAAATATTTTGAGTGAATATTTTGAAATGATTTTCAAAGAGTTAGAATTAAAGTTAAAATTTCATGAAATGTTTTCATAAAAATATTAGGAATATTAATAAGCATGTATGTTATACGTAGATCATTTCATCACACGATTCTGATCTAAGATTCAAGTATGGAATTTTGAGGTGTTTAAACTGGTCCGAAAAAACATTTATCACTCAATTCTCGACAACAAACATCGATGACGGTTTGTGGCTGGGTTACGTTTTCTATCATAGTTGAGAGCTATGCAAGGAAAACAAAAGTTCTGATAGCCTTATCAAAGTCCGCACTAGAGGTTCAAGGGATCGATACTAGTTTAGAAGTAAAAGTTGTGGATCCAAATAGGAGATTGAATTAGACCTTGCATATGGATGATCTGTGTATATCATACGGAATTGAGTTTAAAATACATGTTTTGGGTTTTGGGTTGTAATTTTGGGGACGAAATTCTTTTAAGGGGGGAAGTCTGTAACGGTCCGCAAACTTATCGCTTTGATAAATTATATTTATATTTTAAATATTCAAATACACGATTTTATAACACAAATCATAAGGTTTTGAACCTTAAATAATGATGGTAAACCTATTTTAAAGGTATATTAACAAATATGGATATTTGAAGGTTTCCATCTGAAAAACGACGATAATCAATTCTAGGGAAATTGAGATTTTCTCGATATTAAAGTGAACGAAACTAGATACATACACTTATTTATCCATTTAAGCAAGTATACAAAATAACAATTATTTATTTTATTTTTGAAAATAAAATATATTTATGACATCATCAGGGTATCATCACTTTTATATATTTTCTGGAAATTTAAATTAATTTAAATAATCAAATAAATATTTTAAAATAATAAAAATTCATTTTTAATAAGTTATATAGTAATGATAAATCATGTATAATATTTTTATAAAGATATATACTTGTTTTAAAAATATAAGAAAATTCATAACGTTTGGTCGATACGATAGCACTTTTTGTAAACACTTGTTTAATATTGATGTATATGGCTTTAAAATTCAAATGTGATTGTTTTAATTTATTACTAATGACAAGAAATTAGTTTTCAATTTTTTTTTACATTTGTATGTAATCTAATTAATAAGTGAAAATGTGACCGGGAATCGGCTTTTAGATTTTCAATGGTTTAACGAACAGAAGTTGTTCAAAGTGGTCACAACATTGTTTATATGTCTTGTGCACATATATAAAACACACTATATGCACTAACGTATACATATACACATATGTACATAACAAATACATATATATATATATATATGCACATATATCACAAAATATCTAATATATTTCCATTTTCTTCATCCTTAAGTCACGAAAAGGAAACTTACCATCACATACTCATGCTTACAAACACCTACACATGGAGGAGGGGGGTTTGTGTGTACTATCGATGAGAGAGGGGTGGAGAGGTGTGTATGACATGATGGATGTGAGGGGATATTTTTTTTAAGGTTGCTTCATATCTAAGACTTCCTACCCTATATATACCTACCCTACACCTTCATTATCCAACGCACAAAGTTCAAAGCGCTCTCTTCTTCTTGCTAAACTCATTAATGGTCACTCCATGAAAGCAAAGTACCATATACACTTCCAAAAATAATAAACATATCCAAAATCGATCAAAACTCCTCAAAACCAAAGTAAATCACCTCCCCTACCTCCTAGTAGTGCATGGCCAACACCACTTCCACCTTCGGCCAAGCACATCAATCCCAAAGACATCATGGCCGAGCTTTCATAGGTGAAGGAGGAGATTTGAGAAGCTCCTGAGTAAATAAAAGAGAAGGAAGGAAGTGCAGCCGGAGTGTCATCGGTTTAATTTGAAGAAGCTTCGAAAAAGTTTGGTGGAGTGGAAATCGATAGTGAGTGAAACACCCCACACCCCTTAGTATACCCAAAAAGGGTACACTAAAGGATATGGTGCATTATAGGTATAGCTAAAACATTACAGAAACTAAGATTCACAAGGCAAATAAGTATAAACAGCGGAAACATTTAAATGGTAATTTATTATTCAAGATAAAACTTCATAAATAAGTCTGAAAAACATCACTTGTCTCAAATACCAAATACACATGTCTCATGAAAAATGCATCTCAGTCTCATAAAATCAGAGTACAATAAAAATAATCATCCCTCTCATAAGTACTAGTACATCAAAATCCAAATGAAAAGAAAACTGAAAATAAGAAAAATACATGAAGAACTCTGGGAATGAATCTCTAAGAAATCTGAATCTACTTCCTTTCCTCTGCTGGCCTATGGGGGAAAACGGGAAATATATGAGTTGGTCAGACAATAAGTCTGGCGAGTGGAAGTACTAGCATTTCTAAGCAAGATAAATATAATAGACTAAGCAACAGTTCTAGTATGAAAGGAAAATACATAAAAGATAAAACTGGGATAAAATACTATTTGTGATTCAATTTGCTTTGATTGTGATTGTTTGCACTTGTCTTAAACTGCTGTGATTAGACTGAAATCCTAATCCTATTTTAATTAGGCAGAAATCCAAATTCTATCGGTTGATCGGCCTTCTATCTCTGTTGTGCCACTGTGAGCTAGTCCAATCCCGTTGGTCCATAGTAAAAGACACCTGTTTAGCGCTTGGAACGCAGAAGCAAATTATTTACCCAAATCAATGCCGCACGCTCAGTCATCGCCGGTACACGCTAACTGTCACCCCCTCTTGTGACCTCTTCTTTACCCTAATCAGCATAAGCGTGCCCAGCCTCACCTAATCTGTTTGAGACCATCAGATCTAGACCTGAAAGGGAATGCTGCCCAGCCTCACCTAAGTGTTGTGAGACCATCAAACTTAGACTGAAAGGGAATGTTGTCGGTACTGGTCCTAACAAACAAATTCTAGTTGTGCCCCTTGCCCAAATCCCTAGATTTGAGCTTCTATCTATTGGCCACTTATTTACCCTAATTAGCATAAGCGTGTCCCAGCCTCACCTAACTATTGTGAGACCATCAGTTCCTGACTGAAAGGGAATACTGTTGGTACATGCCCTTTTTCTATGTTTTCTTATTAACTTAGTGTAAGTTTTAAAATAAGCCTCTTCTATTATTTCTGCTACATTTTCTTATTAACTTAGTCTATGTTTTTAAAATAAGCCTTTTCTGTTATCTCTTTCTTTTCAAATTATAACCTGTGTGATATAACTGTTCTTTGGTTATTTACTTAATCAAGATCTAAGTTATAAAATAAGCCTCTTATGTTATTCTTCTATTTTCTCTTTTTTTAGCTACAATCACTTGTTATAATTATGCTTCCAAATGTCTCAAATTTGCCTATTTCAGTATATCTTCTTTTTATTACAGTTTTCTTATTTTACATCTAATTTCTGTAAATTTAGTGTTTTTCTATTTTAATCCATATTTTCGAATTATTCTCTTTTTAATATTTATTCGCGTCAAAAAGGAATAAAAAGAAACTAATATTACAGGCTAAATTCCAACTTAAAAGTAGATGTAAATAAATGCAATTAACTGTAGATAACTGTAAATAACGGTAAATAACTGAAAAATAGCTGAATAAAATAGACTTAAAAGAACTTTTGAAATTTGCTTAAAAATAGCTGTAAATAAACTTATATAAAGACTGTCTCAAAATTGTGGAAAAACTACAACTATTGAGAACCCTATTATTTTAAATTACTTAAAAATCTAAAATAATTACAAAACACTCACCTGTGGTCCTTAGCTCTAGTCCTTGGTCTTCCCAGATCCACTTCTAGAGCATATAATATTTTTATCAAAAAGATTTCCTCCTTAGAAATTTTTTCTATTTAGGGTCCATCCTATAGCAATGAACCCAAATAGGAGAAAATCTGAATGAGAAAAATAGCTAGGCCTAAGGTTCTATTTATAGTGTAGCTTAGGGATCTCAGACCGTTGGATTTGAATATTAAATCTGGTGCAACCACGTCATAGGCTCACTAGGATCCGTCAGATGGAAGCACGAACGCATAAGATTGAAGAAAAATGGAAAAAATGACATGTTTGCTTCGTATCTGGACGAAGCTACGTACAAAAACAAAGGCGGGTCGACTAATATACTATGGTGGTCGACCTTAAAGTCGACCTAACCCATGTCTGGGTTGACTTATAGGTCGACCTAGCCAATATATTGGTCGACCAAGGCCCTGTAATATTTTTTTCCTTTTAATTTATGAATTCTTATTTCTTGCGTAACTTCTTCATACTAGTTCGGATTTTGGCAAATTATATATGGAAATTGACCAGAAAATTACCACGAACACAATGGTGCAACTTTCGTGGCTCAATTCTGACTATTTCACAAACTTATTTTATTATTTAATTAATTCGTTAATTAATTTTTATAGCTTAAATTTTGGGTTGTTACATTCTCCCCTCCTTAAAGGATTTCGTCCCCGAAATCTCCAAGGACAGAAGAATGAAATAAATATTTGCATCCTAGTTCTACAACCAAATATTCAACCACCACCCATTACATCCACTGTCCTTAAGCTTTCTAATGCAATATATGACATATGCAATAGTGCAGTGTCAATGTACCTAACTAATGCAAAAGATTAGGCAGTCTACTGATTCAGTCGACCTCCTTTTATGCAATCATGTTCGTGCCATGTATCCAAATGAATGCAAATTCCCTAATGATAGCTGATAGTTCTATATGCATGCTACAATTATCATCCAAATGCCGTGCTAACTACTCTATGGTTTGGGTCTTTAGCGGGTCTATTGATAGAAATTAATCGTTTATTCCCTGATGCTTTGTCATTCCCCTTTTTTTAATTATAGTTTAAAATCCTATTTTATATATGATACTCATCCATTTATAGCAACCATGGAAATAAAATAAAAATGCAAATGTACACACATCCATATGCATTTGTTTTAGTGACCTAGTTAGGCCGATCCCTAAGAGATAATAATGTCTAGTGTATGTATATGCATCCATTAGCATCCACTAGCAAACACTTGCAACCACGAGCGTCCAACATACATAGCATGTTCTAGTAACATGTTTACATTTAGTCCTACCATCCATAGGTTAAATCCTAAGATCTACCCTCCCAAAGGATACTCAAGGAAAGAACCTATTCAAAACTAAAGATGGAAATAGGAAATTCAAGACATACTATCGAAGAGATGCGGATAAGAGGTACGTATTTTCTCTTCAACCTCCCACGTAGCGTCCTCAATATTATCTCCCCACCGCACCTTAACCAAAGTGACTTCCTTGTTCCTAAGCTTCTTGAATATCACGTCCAACGATCTTGGTAGGAATGCGGCGAACCGATGCTTCTCTCTCTACTTCAACTTCCTCAAGTTGGCTAGGTTCCACTATCTCTGCTGAATCATGTAAGCATTTTCTCAAGTGCGAAACATGAAAAACATCATGAACTCCTGCGAGCCTCTCTGGTAGCTTTATCTGATACGCCATCTTCCTTACCCTTTCCACAATGGGGAATGGTCCTACAAATCTAGGAGCAAGTTTCCCATTTGATCCATACCTCACTACCTTTCTTAGCGGAGACACCTTTAGGAAAACTAAATCTCCTATCTCAAACTCAATATCCCTTCTCCGCTTATCTACATAGGATTTCTGTCTATCTTGGGTCGTCTTCATTCTCCTTCTAATCAAATTGATCTTTTCTGAAGTCTCTCTAACCATGTCGGGACCTAGTAGCAATCTCTCTATAGACTCCAACGAACACGAAGGTGACTTGCAAGGTCTTCCATAAAGATCTTCAAAAGGTGCCATCCTAATGCTAGCCTGAAAAGTATTATTATATGCGAATTCCACTAAAGGAAGGTGCTTCTCCCAAGTTCCTTCGAAATCAAGAATGCACATCCTCAATAATTCCTCAAGAACTTTATTAACTCTTTCCGTTTGGCCATCCATCTGGGGGTGATAAGCCGTACTCAATCTAAGCTTTGTACCTAAAGCCTCTTGTAAGCTCCTCCAAAACTCGCTAGTAAAGATAGGGTCTCTATCGCTTACTATGCTAGAGGGAACTCCATGAAGTTGGACTATCTCGTGAATATATAAGGATGCCAAATAAGGTGCTGTCCTCTTACTCTTGACCGGAATGAAGTGGGCGCTCTTAGTCAAACGATCTACAATCACCCAAATACTGGTATTCCCCTTCCTAGATTGGGGTAAACATCTATGAAGTCCATCGAAACACTATCTCACTTCCATTTGGGTACATCCAATAGTTGAAGCAATCTACCGGGCTTCTACTGCTCCATCTTAACTCTTTGGCACACAAGACACTTAGCTACAAATTCTTCCACATCCTTCTTCATGCCACTCCAATAAAACACTCTCTTCATGTCCCTATACATCTTATCTCCACCCGGATGAATAGTCATTTGAGAATGGTGTGCTTATTCTAGAACTGCTCTCGTCAAATCACTAGTGCGGGGGACACAAAGTCTTCCATCTCTGCTTAGCCACCCTTTACTATCAATGGAATAGCGTTGGAGATGTCTAGAGACCTCTCCTCTGCTAATCCTATCCAGAATATGCACAACTCTGAATCTTCTCGCTGCCTTGAGCCAATTTGATCTATGAGGGTAGGCTTAACCTCAAATGCTAAAATCTCTGATAAGCTTCCTATAATAACCCACCAAACCTAGGAAGTTTCTAACTTCGGTAGCATTCTTGGGGGCCTTCCAATCTTGTATTGCTACTATCTTGGCGGGATCCATGGCTAAACCCTCTCTTGAGACAACATGCCCCAAGAAACGCACCTCCTTACACCAAAAGTGACACTTCGAGAACTTTGCTTTCAACTGATGAACACGAAGTGTGCGAAGAACCTCCTCAAGATGAATAGCATGCTCTTCCATACTCTGGGAAAACACTAGAATGTCGTCCACAAACACTACAACGAACTTATTTAGGACATCTCAAAAAACACAGCTCATCAAATCTACAAAATAGGCTGGGGCGTTGGTCAGCCCAAACGGCATAACCAACCACTCAAAGGATCCATCGGGTGTCCTAAATGCTATCTTATCGATGCTATCGTCTGTGACCCTAAGCTGATGAAATCCAGTAACTAAATCAAGCTGAGAAAATACTGAAGATCCAACCAACTGATCGAAAAGATCATCTATCCTAGGAAGTGGGTAACGGTTCTTCTTTGTGAGCTTATTCAACTTTCTATAGTCTACGTAAAGTCGAAGGGAACCATCCCCCTTTGTAGCGAAGATGACTGGCGCTCCCCACTCAGATATGCTCCGTCTGATGATGCCTTTCTCCAATAGCTCACTAATCTACTGACTTAACTCCTTCCTCTCCCTAGGAGCCATATGTCTCACGGGCAATGTCACTGCCTTAGCATTGCCATTGAGATAGATCCTAAAGTCGATCTCTCTCTTAGCGGGTAGTCCCCTAACCTCTTCAAAAACGTCTGAGAAATCTCTGACGACTGGAACAAAATCTAACTCTCTAGTGATGAATCAAGGGAATAAATGGAAGCTCAACATGATTGACCCTTATAGGTCGCACAAAACCTCGAGAGTCTACCAGCTACATGTCTCTAGCCTAACGACTCTCCTCTTGCAGTCCAATATCGCACCATAAGTGGATAACCAGTCCATCCCCAAAATCATCCCATATCCCAAAAATCTTAGTACATAGGCGTCACAGTCAAACTCTACGCCTAGTATAAAAATTTTCAAACCCCTACAAATCATGGACAAATGTGCCAATCCTCCTATGGGGTTTGAAACAACTATAGGGTCTACTACTAGAGAAATATCTAAGTGCAAACAATCAACCAAGGAACTAGAAATGAAAGAATGCGATGCTCCGGAGTCAAAAAGAGTTCGAATAGGAAAATCCAAAATAGAGATCAAACCTTCTACACAGACTTTCCTACCTCGATCCGGTCCACTAGAAGGTGCTGCATCCAAAGCATGTACTTGCGCTATAGGTGTGCCTACTCTCTGCCTTGTCTTTTGAGGACAAGCTCTACTAAGGTGACCAGACTGCCCATAGTTGTAACACCTCCCCTTCATCACGTCCTTCTTAAATTCCTTTATGAAATGCCCAACCAATCCACAACTATGACATATTTCGCCTTTCTTGATCTGTCCCTTCTGAGGTCCTCCTCCTTTCTTCTTGTCCTTATCCTTCTTATTATTCCACCACTATTTCTTAGAGTTTTTTTTATTTAGGAACCTCCTTAAGCTCTCCTTCCCTAACAGCATCTGACATGAGAGCCATTTCCATAAGTGACTCATACGTCGCTCCCATAGGTACATGTGTCAATGCCAACCCTTGGAGGGGCTGATTCAATCCCTTAGCAAACTTGATGGCCTTCTTATGCGATGTATTAACAAGTTCCATTCCGAACCGCGACATCTCATTAAACTGATTTATATACTCCTTCGCCGAAAGACTCCTTTGCTTCAAACTAATGAACTTCTCTAACTACATGCTTTCCTCGGCTTGCGACAAGAACTTTCTCTCAAACCTTTCCCTAAATCCAAACCAACCAACGTCTCTACCTTCAATCTCTATGATCTCCCACCAGTAACAAGCTTCTCCTTTCAGCTGCCAAGATGCAAGCTAAACTCTCTATCGGTCCTCCAATCCTAACAGTCCAAATATCCGCTCCGTATTCCTTAACCAAGCTCGTGCCTCCATGAAATCCTCCATGCCGGGAAATGTTTTACCTCCTAGATTAGCGAAGTTCTTACATAGCTTAGAAAAATTGGCTGCTGCAGGTGGATTAATAGGATCTCCACCCGCCGGTGCTGCATTGGGCACTTGCCCTTACACCTCTGGTTCCGTAGCTTGGAGGTATCTACGGAAACAGGCAGTGGCTTGGACACCCTCTAGAAGATTTGGGGCGTTCCCCATTCTATGCAATGAAAAGAAAATTTAGGCTCGAAAGAATCGAAAGAAGGTTTAACTGGACTTTGAGGGGATTTTTATAAAAACTCTCTTATACTTGAAAACCATTTCTATAATAAGAGTTTCTTTCTAAAAAAATAGTTTGAAAATACGTTACTTTTGAAAAATACTTTGCTTTTAAAACAAGTTTTTAGGAATCCTGTAAGCTTAGGCTCATACGAAGTGAAACACCTCACACCCCTTAGTATACCAAAAAGGGCACACTAAAGGATATGGTGTGTTATAGGTATAGCTAAAACATTACAGAAACTAAGATTCACAAGATAAATAAGTATAAACAGCGGAAACATTTAAATGGTAATTTATTATTCAAGATAAAACTTCATAAATAAGTCTGAAAAACGTCACTTGTCTCAAATACCAAATACACATGTCTCATGAAAAATGCATCTCAGTCTCATAAAATCAGAGTACAATAAAAATAATCATCCCTCTCATAAGTACCAGTACATCAAAAGCCAAATGAAAAGAAAACTGAAAAGAAGAAAAATACATGAAAAACTCCGGGAATGAATCTCCAAGAAATCTTAATCTACTGTCCTTGCCTCTGCTGGCCTATGAGGGAAAAGGGGAAATGGACGAGTGGGTCAGACAATAAGTCTAGTGAGTGGAAGTAATTAGTAGCATTTCTAAGCAAGATAAAGATAACAGATTAAGCAACAGTTCTAGTATGAAAGGAAAATACATAAAAGATAAAACTGGGATAAAATATTGTTTCTGATTCTATTTTGCTTTGATTGTGATTGTTTGCAATTGTCTTAAACTTCTGTGATTAGATTGAAATTCTAAACCTATATTAATTAGGCTAAAATCCTAATTCTACTGGTTGATCGGCCTTCTATCTCTGTTGTGCTACTGTGAGCTAGTCCAATCCTGTTGGTCCCAAAGCAAAAGACACCTGTTTAGCGCTTGGAGTGCAGTAGCGAATTATTTACCCTAATCAATGCCGCACGCTTGGTCATCGTCGGTACACGCTAATTGTCGCACCCTCTTGTGACCTCTTATTTACCCTAATCAGCATAAGCGTGCCCAGCTTCACCTAATCTGTTGTGAGACCATCAGACCTAGACCTGAATGGGAATGCTGCCCAGCCTCACCTAAGTGTTGTGAGACCATCAGACCTAGACTGAAAGGGAATGCTACCGGTACTGGTCCTAACAAACAAATTCTAGTTGCGCCCTTTGCCCAACTCCCCGGATTTGAGATTCTATCTATTGGCCACTTATTTACCCTAATTAGCATAAGCATGTCCCAGCCTCACCTAGCTATTGTGTGACCATCAGTTCCTGACTAAAACGGAATGTTGTTGGTACGGACCCTTTTTCTATATTTTCTTATTAACTTAGTGTAAGTTTTAAAATAAGCCTCTTGTGTTATTTCTACTACATTTTCTTATTAACTTTGTCTAAGTTTCTAAAATAAACCTTTTTTGTTATCTCTTTCTTTCAAATTATAACCTGTGTGATATAACTGTTCTTTTGCTTATTAACTTAATCAAGATCTAAGTTATAAAATAAGCCACTTCTGTTATTCTTCTTTTTTCTCTTTTTTTAGTTATAATCACTTGTTATAATTATGCTTGCAAATGTCTCAAATTTGCCTATTTCAGTCTATCTTCTTTTTATTACAGTTTTCTTATTTAACATCTAATTTCTATAAATTTAGTGTTTTTCTACTTTAATCTATATTTGCGAATTATTCTCTTTTTAATATTTATTCGCGTCAAAAAGGAATAAAAAGAAACTAACGTTTACAGGCTAAATTTCAACTTAAAAGTAGATGTAAATAAATGCAAATAATTGTATAGAACTATAAATAACGGTAAATAACTGAAAAATAGCTGAATAAAATAGCTGAATAAAATAGACCTAAAAGAACTTCTGAAATTTGCTTAAAAATGGACTGTAAATAAACTTATATAAAGACGGTCTCAAAATTGTGGAAAAACTACAACTGTTAAGAACCCTATTATTTTAAATTACTTAAAAATCTAAAATAATTACAAAACACTCACATATGGTCCTTAGCTCTAGTCCTTGGTCTTCCTTGATCCACTTCTAGAGCATAGAGTATTTTTATCAAAAAGATTTCCTCCTTAGAAAATTTTTCTATTTAGGGTCCAGCCTCTAGCAATGAACCCAAATAGGAGAAAATCTAAATGAGAAAAATAGCTAGGCCTAGGGTCCTATTTATAGTGTAGCTTAGGGATCTCAGACCATTGGATTTGAATATTAAATCTGGTGCAACCACATCATAGGCTCATTGGGAACCGTCGGATGGAAGCACGAACGCACATGATTGAAGAAAAATGGAAAAAATGATGTGTTTGCTTCATATTTGGACAAAGCTACGTACAAAAACAAAAGCGGATCGACCAATATACTATGGGGGTCGACCTTAAGGTCGACCTAACCCATGTCTGGGTCAACCCATAGGTCGACCTAGGCCTTGTAATATTAGTTTTTTTCGTTTTAATTTTCGAATTCTTATTTCTTGCATAACTTCTTCATACTAGCTCGGATTTTGACAAATTATATATGCAAATTGACCAGAAAATTACCACGGACACAATGGCGCAACTCCCATGGCTCAATTTTAACAATTTAACAAACTTATTTTATTATTTAATTAATTCATTAATTAATTATTATAGCTTAAATTTTGGGTTGTTACAATGAGTAGTCGACATTCGTAATTATTTAATAATATAATTATTTCAATATGATAATATGAACATTTAATATCTTGGACGATTCATATGGATGTTGGAAAATTAGTTGATTATATGGTTGATAAATTGGTTGTGATAAATATAACCAATTGTCACAACCCAACTCTCTACTACCAGAAAGTCGTACCATGATGAAGAAAGAAAGGGATAGAAAGGAGAAAAGATAGAGAAGAAAGAACTAAACAACATCAGGATCTCATAGCGGAACGAATAATTTATATTAATCACTTAAATATTACATAATATACAACATCAATCAGAGTTACACAGATAATACATCACATACTAGACAGTTATAAACACCTGTATAGTTAATACAACTTGATACAACTCAAATACAACACAGAGATACCAACACAACGGAAAACTATATATCTATAAACGCTGAAGCCTCCTGCTCCATTGATCCTCCACAATCCGTCAAAGCTAACCTGAATCCCTTGGCTACTCATAAAAATTTGAGTACCCAAGAGTTTAGGAAAAACAGAAATAAACTCCGGGTCAGACATGGGTCTGGTGTGAGTAACAAGTTAAAGTTGCTTAACTTTGAAAAACCTTTGAAAACAAAAGGTATCATGTAAGACTTCCCACACATAAACATGGAAAAAAAATTACCTTACGCTAACCAAACATTTGATAGGAAATCCAGTGATATTATAATAGTGTCTAGGGTTTTCAAGTAAAATACAGAAATAGCTGGAATGCTTACATCTCACGTTCCAACATAGTTGGGCACAACTAATATGTACGACACTTATTGGAGATTGGATTCCATACAATGGCAGGTCTACTGGGGTACCGCCCGTCACAGTACCTGGCCTAGATCAGCGTACCGAGGATTACTCCCAATCCCCTGCAACACAAGGTCGAAACCATCCCTTACTGGATAATTCCCGCACAAGACACCCCAGCAGTTGTTGCAATCAACTGCCCATACAACCGAAATAAAAAGGGACATCTAGACAGGGGAAATCTTGTCCTACTTGGGTGCTACCCACTAACCTTGCTGCACCTCCCCTGTTTTAGCCATTCCCGGTTGGTGAGGCTTGAGGCTACGATTACCTTTAGAGAACACATCTCTTAGAATGCTCATCGTCCACCTAACGATGTTCTGAAAGCATTCAATCCATACAAGTTCATTCCGGGTTCGAACGAAACCGAAGGCATTATCTCGTTACACTCATTTTGGAATTACCCTCAAAGTTAACGACAATAACCCTTGCACTTTGAATCTTTATCTTCACTTGAGATTCACGGCCTATCGTTAATTTGGATCGATGTGATTTTCGGACTCCCAAATCTGGAAACCCGATCCCGGTCTCATCGAAATCCAAATCGCCATCTTTTAGGTCCAAGTTGTTTTAGAGTTTAAAACAATTTAATTCAATTATTATCTATATACACAAGGATAGATAATTCATAATATCACAACAGATAATCACATTATCACACCATAAACTGATAATCCATATCATCATAAATAGATAGTTATTATCATACTTAAACCAAGCATCCATATCACAATAGACATTATTCATCTCATATCTGAGATTACGATCAATCAATGAAATATCAATATCATCATCCAAAAGCAATGATTTATTAACCATAATCTATAATCAATTTAAAATGAATTAAATTAATTACTTCTATCTCTAATTAATTTAAAGTAAATTAAATTAATTACTACATCTATAAATCCTGCTTGTACAACCATTAACTAATTATATATCAAATTAATTAATCATTCTCTAAGTATTCATCTTGATTAAACACCTTTGATTAATCATTCTCTAATTACAATAAGTAATTTAGTCCTAAATTAATTCCACAAATTTATTATCCTAAATCATTTATAGTAATTAACATTTAATTACTTCATTTATTAATTAAATATAATTAATTAATTTATCCTTAATTAATTACATTAATTAATCACCTCATTATTAATTATTCCTTAATTAAACAATTCCTAATTACATCATTAACTATATTAATTAATGATCTCTAATTTATATTTAAATTAAATTACTTCATTTAAGTTAATTACATTAAGTAATTTAATCTTTAATTAAACCCAATTA
Source organism: Allium fistulosum (assembly GCA_030737815.1). NCBI lineage: Eukaryota > Viridiplantae > Streptophyta > Magnoliopsida > Asparagales > Amaryllidaceae > Allium > Allium fistulosum. The sequence goes on along the minus strand of CM060906.1, from coordinate 295,334,488 downwards.
TTAATCCCCCTTGATTAATAACAAACCAGTAATTAACTATCCTTAATTACTTATTAAATAAATTAATTATCCCATAATTAATTATCTTCATTAATTAATCCCTTGATTAATTACAAAAGTAATTACCAAATTAATTCACTTACAAATCATCTTGTATTAATTACATCAAGTAATTATCATCTAATTACATCCCTAAGTAATTATGCTCTATTAATTACACTAAGTAATTACACTTCCAATTTATCAAATGACTATCTTAAATTAATTAAACTAAATTAATTAACTTAAATTAATCATATCATCAAAATTAATTACATTAAGTAATAAATCTCTTAATTACTTTTATCAAGTAATTACATTTAACAATTTACAATAGAATATCTAAATTAATTAATCTAATTAATTATCAAAATTAATCACATTAATTAATTATTAAATAATCCTTAGTTAATTATCTTCATTAACTAATATCATTTCCTAATTTACTTCTTAATTAATCTCTAATCATAAATTAATCTAAATTATTAATTTATAAATTAAATACATAGGTCATTCCTTAATTATCTTATTAATTAATTCACTTCAATATCTTAATTATCTCTAAGACAATCCATTTCTTTATAAATGATTTCATTAGCATTAAAGTGTAAAACATTACACTTTTGAATTTAAATTTAAATTACATTTTGAATTTAAGATTCAAAATGAATATTCTTTTAAACATTGATCCAATTAAAAGTTCAATCTAAAATCCTTAAAAATAAATGTAAATAACATTTATTACTTATATAAGAAAAAGCTTTTAAACTAAACTACTTAATTTTTATTAAAAATTAAGTTTTCAAAATACATTAATATTTTAACTTACAAATCCAAGTTATAAACAAATAATTTAACTTCCATTCAAAAATCCTTTTATACAGAACTTTATCAAAACCCATACAAATATTTATTTGGAAGCAAATTACTAAAAAAAACTATTTGATTTAAACTTGATTAAAACATTCAGATTTAAAAACTGATATGAATCACAGATTTGAATTCAAGAAACTTGAATCCATATTTAACATTTGATTTAAACTTGATTTACTTGCTTTTAAAACTTGATTTTAAATTCTTGATTTAAAAATCTAAATTCATTTTAAAACCTTAAGATTCAAAAGTTTCATTTGAATCTATAATATAAACTTTTAATTTTAAAACATAGTTTAAATCCTGTTTTTGAATTTGAACTAAATTTTAAAACCTGGAACAGTCAGGTTTACTAAACCTAAAACAAACAACTTACTCGAGCCGACCCAGATTTGCTTCGAGTCATCCACTCGAATAACTCGAGTATTCCCCGAGTTCAACCCCTCTGCATACAAAAAGATAACCAGACTTCCAAAATGCACGGTGCACATGCACCGTGACTCCGGCCATCTCCGGCCATCCACTCAGGGTTCAACACAACGCCAATCATCTCCAAACAACATCACGATCATCCAAGGCCACCACATTTGCTTGAATCAAAATCGAGCATCCAATGTCAACCTGGAACACAAGTCTGTAACCACCTCCCAACCTGTCATTGCCTCGACAACGATGGTTCGATCATCGGAATCCACGAAACTTCGGCCATCCACTCCTCAACACCTCCTCCACCAACTCCCCAACCCACGTCGAACTCGATCACCTATCGATGACGAACGAGACCAATTACAACCCACGACAAAATTAGGTTTACAAACTAAATCGAACAACCTCCGCCGCTACAGTGCTCTGATCAACTTCCTACCAATTTTCCTATCATCTCCGATCACTCCTCCATTATTTCCCAAGATCCTGGCCTCTCTAGATACAAGGATCATCAGAAAATCCTAGTTTCCCATTCTCTGGTTAAACCAGAAATGCTTTCAAATCTCTTTACTAAAAAAAGTGATTTTAGTTTTAAAAATCAATTTTTTGCTTAGGGATTCAGTTTATAAACTTGAATTGATAATCCAAGATATTTAAAAATATCATTTATATTAAACTTTAACTGTTCTTTAAAGTTTTCAGAGCAGACCTACTTTGTTTAACTTGAATTCAAATTTTAAAATTTACTTTATGATCGAACAAACATATTTTGTTTATATACTTTGTCCTAACAATCAATAGATTAAGCAGTAATGATTTTTGAACTAACCCAGAGTTTTGAAATTTTATAAACAGAGATGTTTTCGGATCACTAAACATGCAGGCATCATATATAAACAGTATTGCTTAAATATATATATATATATAAACATACTCATTTCAGACATAAGCAACATATGTGAATATACTTAAGCAATTTTTAAATTTAAGTTACTCCCAGTTTTGAGAAGATGACAGAGCTCTTTTGTTTGAAAACTGCTATCTTGCTCCTCCTTAAATCATCTTGCTTTGTTTAGTTGAATGATGTTTGAGTTTGAAAAAAAAGGAAAATGCTTGCTATATATTTTTCTGGTTTGCTATGTTGATGATCGAATTAGAAATGAGAAGAGATGTATATGTAGAAGGAAAAGATTACAGGGGAAGGTGTTTTCTGGGTTTACAAATGCTGGTACACTATTTTTCTATTTCTTATAAATATAGGTCAGAGATTTTTGAATATTGGAGGCTGAAATGATATTTTATAACATTCGAATGACCTTGTTTGCTGTTAAGAAATGGAAGCATTAAATGCTTGAGTACTTTGTGTCCTACTTAGCTTATTTTGTACATAGATATTTCTTTGCACTGATATGATTTTCTTTACTTGCCTTTACAGGCTACATACCTTTTTTTTTCTTGCCTAGCATACTTTATTTACAACCACAAACATATTTTACTTGCCTTTGTTTATTTGCCTGCATATACTTATTCTTTTTACTTTGCTTTGCTTTGCATTTTTCTTTGCCTGCATATACAACTTCCCCTACAAGATCCTATTACCTGTTTTTTTTTTATATTATAAAGTTGTTTTAGTCACTTGTATGGGTTTGTTACTTAACACATGTTATAAAGCTCCAATATGATAACACTTGTCCCTTAAGCATTTTCTATTTATTTAAAAACTTCAACTATCAAATATTACATTTATATATTATTATTTTCTTTTATACTTATATTAAATATTTATAAGGTTTATTTTATTTAAACATTTTAGAAAGACTTCATTTCAAATTTACAAATCATAGTTTCTCCCAATATATATATATATATATATATAACAATTCTATTCATATTAAAAATCTATTTGTAAAAATATTACATTATTAATATTGTTTAAAAATAACTCATTATTAAATTAAAATAATTTATAAAAGAAATTATCACTTTATTACTTATTTTCATCAAGCTATACTTAAAAGAACAAAACAACCCTTTTGTTAATCTTATTTAAATTCAAACTTAAACTAAAATAAATTTAAACAATTAATATTTATCTTAAGTATTTTAAACCATACAGTTATTTATTTAAATAGCCTTAAAAAATATATTAAATCAAATTATAATTACCAAAAATATTAAAATTAGAAAACATATCTTTATTTATGAACTTTAAAACAAAGCTTATCTATTTAGAATATATACAAATATATATATAGGAAACAATTTATTAGTTTTTAAAAGATAAATTATCAGTTAAATATTTATTCAAAAGAAGATTATTAAATCAATTCAAATCTTATTAACAAATATTATCAAATTAATTTAATTTTTACACAGATTATTAAATTGATATTGCTTAATATTTCCGGGATATCACATTCCTCCCCCTTAAAATAATTTCGTCCCCGAAATTTAAAACAAAGGTAATTTAATAATCTAGTTAAAAATTTAATTTTAAACACAAGCATATATCATCAGTATATGCTAACAACCATAGCAATCAATCATCCAAATAACAAATCCAACTATCCAGACAAAATACTGGATAGAATTTTCTTGAGTTTCCCCGAGTATAAATACCGGGTTACTCGCTCTATAGAATCCAAACAATCAATACCACTAAGCTACAGAGCTACCACTCCTCTGGATCTACAAAACAAGACAGGATATCGAACTATAGACAAGTCTGACTCAATAACCAAAACTCCTGAATTGCTGGTTCTACCACCAAAGATAGATCTCACACGTACTCCCTCAGAGATACGTGAAATACAACGAATCCCAGTTATCCAAACTGACAATTCACTCTTGAAGATCAAACACTTATCCAAAATCTAATCTCCGATTCTTATCCACAAAATTCTTCGGACAATCCTGGGTCTCCTACATCCTTACTGATCAGCTCATCCTTTGTTGATGCCTCTCGAAACAATCTGAACCAAAACAATCCAACAAAATGACCTTTCCAAGATCAACCAAACTCAGAACACAAACTCTATTCCAAAATCAGAAGACAGATCTCACTTCTCACATCCAGAAGAGATAAAATAGATGCACTCCAATCTGACCTTAAGATCCTGAATAATTTCCTGTAGAAAACTCTCTAATCCAAACACTGCAACATCCAAATGGTTCCACACTAAAACAGCTGCCACCATGCTTCCACTGCGCAACTCTGATCTGAAACAGATGAGAATGCTGATGACGAACACAAGCACAGACTGGACAACACATCACAAAAATATGGTTCAACAGATCCAAAAATAAAACTCAGAAGTTCCTCCAAACCACTTCTAGAATGCAGTCGATACCAAACTCAATCTCTAGAGGCTAACAAAACTCTGACTTCCTGAAGACATCCAGAAGAAACTATGAAACACAAGAGAACGCTCAAACTATCGCAAGTCACTTTTGCGATTAATCAAGCCTAATTCCAAAGAAAAACTGTTCTCTCTTAACCAAAAAGAACAGCTTACACTTAACTAGCCAATCCAACGAAGAAACGAATCCACTCCGCTGCTTCTGAACTCCACTTCTAAGCTAGAAAGCTTCCTTGCCAACACACTGAACACTCCGAGCTGCACTGCTGACACCAATGCCAAGGAATTCCTAATTCAAAGCTCTTCGAGAAACTCGGACCTCAAACCAAACAGAAACATCCAGCTGAACACAGCCACAACACCGAAGCAGACACACCTCCTTAAACTTGTTCCAAAGAAACATCTTCGGAGACATCCATAGTCACTGCGTCTCATCACACAGCTACTACATCCCGAGATATCAAGATATCATCACTTGCTTCTGTCCAACCGACAGATCCCAACTCTAGCTCATCCAACTAAAATTCAAAGATGAACTCTGAACCTTAATAGGTTTCCTTCAGAGATCGATGAAATCCTTACACCACCCAAAGCTCCCTCGAGATGGTATTAGGTCTACAGTCTCGACAGATACACTTCCAACCTCAAACATTCAAACACCAACCATTGGTAGTCGTGTTACATACACCACTACCCTATCTACCTTTATAACTTATATTGGAAAACCCGAACAGGTAACCCAACTGATAGGTAGAGATAAATATATATTCAAAATTACAAATACGCTCTCTCAAGATAGACACCACTCCAGAGCTTAGGTATTCGCTCAACCTATCGCTCTGATACCAACTGTCACGATCCAACTCTCTACTACCAGAAAGTCGTATCATGATGAAGAAAGAAAGGGACAGAAAAGAGAAAAGATAGAGAAGAAAGAACTAAACAACATCAGAATCTCACAGCGGAACGAATAAATTATATTAATCACTTAAATATTACATAATATACAACATCAATCAGAGTTACACAGATAATACATCACATACTAGACAGTTATAAACACCTGTCTAGTTAATACAACTCGATACAACTCAAATACAACACAAAGATACCAACACAGCGAAAAACTATATATCTATAAACGCTGAAGCCTCCTACTCCATTGCTCCTCCACAATCCGTCAAAGCTAACCTGAATCCCTTGGCTACTCGTAAAAATTTGAGTACCCAAGAGTTTAGGAAAAATAGAAATAAACTCCGGGTCAGACATGGGTCTGGTGTGAGTAACAGGTTAAAGTTGCTTAACTTTGAAAAACCTTTGAAAACAAAAGGTATCACGTAAGACTTCCCACACATAAACATGGAAAAGTTTTTACCTTACGCTAACCAAACATTTGATAGGAAATCCAATGATATTATAATAGTGTCTAGGGTTTTCAAGTAAAATACAGAAATAGCTGGAATGCTTACATCTCACGTCCCAACATAGTTGGGCACAACTAATACGTACAGCACTTATTGGAGATTGGATTCCATACAATGGCAGGGCTACTGGGGTACCGCCCGCCACAGTACCTGGCCTAAATCAGCGTACCGAGGATTACTCCCAATCCCCTGCAACACAAGGTCGGAACCATCCCTTACTGGATAATTCCCGCACAAGACACCCCAGCAGTTGTTGCAATCAACTGCCCACACAACCGAAATAAAAAGGGACATTAGACAGGGGAAATCTTGTCCTACTTGGGTGCTACCCACTAACCTTGCTGCACCTCCCCTGTTTTAGCCATTCCCGGTTGGTGAGGCTTGAGGCTACGATTACCTTTAGAGAACACATCTCTTAGAATGCTCATCGTCCACCTGACGATGTTCTGAAAGCATTCAATCCATACAAGTTCGTTCCGGGTTCGAACGAAACCGAAGGCATTATCTCGTTACACTCATTTTGGAATCACCCTCAGATTTAACGACAATAACCCTTGCACTTTGAATCTCATCTTCACTTGAGATTCACGACCTATCGTTAATTTGGATCGATGTGATTTTCGGACTCCCAAATCTGGAAACCCGATCCCGGTCTCATCGATATCCAAATCGCCATCTTTTAGGTCCAAGTTGTTTTAGATTTTAAAAAAATTTAATTCAATTATTATCTATATACACAAGGATAGATAATTCATAATATCACAACAGATAATCACATTATCACCATAAACTGATAATCCATATCATCATAAACAGATAGTTAATATTATCATACTTAAACCAAGCATCCATATCACAATAGACATTATTCATCTCATATCTAAGATTACGATCAATCAATGAAATATCAATATCATCATCCAAAAGCAATGATTTATTAACCATAATCTATAATCAATTTAAAATGAATTAAATTAATTACTTCTATCTCTAATTAATTTAAAGTGAATTAAATTAATTACTACATCTATAAATCCTGCTCGTACAACCATTAACTAATTATATATCAAATTAATTAATCATTCTCTAAGTATTCATCTTGATTAAACACCTTTGATTAATCATTCTCTAATTACAATAAGTAATTTAGTCCTAAATTAATTCCACAAATTTATTATCCTAAATCATTTATAGTAATTAACATTTAATTACTTCATTTATTAATTAAATATAATTAATTACATTTATCCTTAATTAATTACATTAATTAATCACCTCATTATTAATTATTCCTTAATTAAACAATTCCTAATTACATCATTAATTATATTAATTAATGATCTCTAATTTATATTTAAATTAAATTACTTCATTTAAGTTAATTACATTAAGTAATTTAATCTTTAATTAAACCTAATTATTAATTCCCCTTGATTAATAACAAACCAGCAATTGAATATCCTTAATTACTTATTAAATAAATTAATTATCCCATAATTAATAATCTCCATTAATTAATCCCTTGATTAATTACAAAAGTAATTACCCAAATTACTTCACTTACAAATCATCTTGTATTAATTACAACAAGTAATTATCATCTAATTACATCCCTAAGTAATTATGCTCCATTAATTACACTAAGTAATTACACTTCCAATTTATCAAATGACTATCCTAAATTAATTAAACTAAATTAATTAACTTAAATTAATCATATCATCAAAATTAATTACAATAAGTAATAAATCTCCTAATTACTTTTATCAAGTAATTACATTTAACAATTTACAATAGATTATCTAAATTAATTAATCTAATTAATTATCAAAATTAATCACATTAATTAATTATTAAATAATCCTTAGTTAATTATCTTCATTAACTAATATCATTTCCTAATTTACTTCTTAATTAATCTCTAATCATAAATTAATATAAATTATTAATTTATAAATTAAATACATAGGTCATTCCTTAATTATCTTATTAATTAATTCACTTCAATATCTTAATTATCTCTAAGACAATCCATTTCTTTATAAATGATTTCATTAGCATTAAAGTGTAAAACATTACACTTTTGAATTTAAATATAAATTACATTTTGAATTTAAGATTCAAAATGAATATTCTTTTAAACATTGATCCAATTAAAAGTTCAATCTAAAATCCTTAAAAATAAATGTAAATAGCATTTATTACTTATATAAGAAAAAGCTTTTAAACTAAACTACTTAATTTTTATTAAAAATTAAGTTTTCAAAATACATTAATATTTTAACTTACAAATCCAAGTTATAAACAAATAATTTAACTTCCATTCAAAAATCCTTTTATACAGAACTTTATCAAAACCCATACAAATATTTATTTGGAAACAAATTACTAAAAAAAATATTTGATTTAAACTTGATTAAAACATTCAGATTTAAAAACTGATTTGAATCACAGATTTGAATTCAAGAAACTTGAATCCATATTTAACATTTGATTTAAACTTGATTTACTTGCTTTTAAAACTTGATTTTAAATTCTTGATTTAAAAATCCAAATTCATTTTAAAACCTTAAGATTCAAAAGTTTCATTTGAATCTATACTATAAACTTTTAATTTTAAAACACAGTTTAAATCCTGTTTTTGAATTTGAACTAAATTTTAAAACCTGGAACAGTCAGGTTTACTAAACCTGAAACAAACAACTTACTCGAGCCGACCCAGATTTGCTTCGAGTCATCCACTCGAATAACTCGAGTATTCCCCGAGTTCAACCCCTCTGCATACAAAAAGATCACCAGACTTCCAAAATGCACGGTGCACATGCACCGTGACTCCGGCCATGTCCGGCCATCCACTCAGGGTTCAACACAACGCCAATCATCTCCAGACAACATCACGATCATCCAAGGCCACCACCTTTGCTCGAATCAAAATCGAGCATCCAATGTCAACCTGGAACACAAGTCTGTAACCACCTCCCAACCTGTCATTGCCTTGACCACGACGCTCCAATCATTGGAATCCACGAAACTTGGGCCATCCACTCCTCAACACCTCCTCCACCAACTCCCCAACCCACGTCGAACTCGATCACCTATCGATGACGAACGAGACCAATTACAACCCACGACAAAATTAGGTTTACAAACTAAATCGAACAACCTCCACCGCTACAGTGCTCTGATCAACTTCCTACCAATTTTCCTATCATCTCCGATCACTCCTCCATCATTTCCCAAGATCCCGGCCTCTCCAGATACAAGGATCATCAGAAAATCCTAGTTTCTCATTTTCTGGTTAAACCAGAAATGCTTTCAAATCTCTTTACTAAAAATAGTGATTTTAGTTTTAAAAATCAAGTTTTTGCTTAGGGATTCAGTTTATAAACTTGAATTGATAATCCAAGATATTTAAAAATATCATTTATATTAAACTTTAACTGTTTTTTAAGGTTTTCAGAGCAGACCTACTTTGTTTAACTTGAATTCAAAATTTAAAATTTACTTTATGATCGAACAAACATATTTTGTTTATATACTTTGTCCTAACAATCAATAGATTAAGCAGTAATGATTTTTGAACTAACCCAGAGTTTTGAAATTTTATAAACAGAGATGTTTCCGGATCACTAAACATGCAGGCATCATATATACACAGTATTGCTTAAATATATATATATATATATATATATATATATAAACATACTCATTTCAGACATAAGTAACATATGTGAATATACTTAAGCAATTTTTAAATTTAAGTTACTCACAGTTTTGGGAAGATGACAGAGCTCTTTTGTTTGAAAACTGCTATCTTGCTCCTCCTTAAATCATCTTGCTTTGTTTAGTTGAATGATGTTTGAGTTTGAAAAAAAAGGAAAATGCTTGCTATATATTTTTCTGGTTTGCTATGTTGATGATCGAATTAGAAATGAGAAGAGATGTATATGTAGAAGGAAAAGATTACAGGGGAAGGTGTTATCTGGGTTTACAAATGCTGGTACACTATTTTTCTATTTCTTATAAACATAGGTCAGAGATTTTTGAATATTGGAGGCTGAAATGATATTTTATAACATTCGAATGACCTTGTTTGCTGTTAAGAAATGGAAGCATTAAATGCTTGAGTACTTTGTGTCCTACTTAGCTTATTTTGTACAAAGATATTTCTTTGCACTGATATGATTTTCTTTACTTGCCTTTACAGGCTACATACCTTATTTTTTTTCTTGCCTAGCATACTTTATTTACAACCACAAACATATTTTACCTGCCTTTGTTTATTTGCCTGCTTATACTTATTCTTTTTACTTTACTTTGCTTTGCATTTTTCTTTGCCTGCATATACAACTTCCCCTACAAGATCCTATTACCTGTTTTATTTTTATATTATAAAGTTGCTTTAGTCACTTGTATGGGTTTGTTACTTAACACATGTTATAAAGCTCCAATATGATAAAACTTGTCCCTTAAGCATTTTCTATTTATTTAAAAACTTCAACTATCAAATATTACATTTATATATTATTATTTCCTTTTATACTTATATTAAATATTTATAAGGTTTATTTTATTTAAACATTTTTGAAAGACTTCATTTCAAATTTATAAATCATAGTTTCTCCCAATATATATATATATATATATATATATAACAATTCTATTCATATTAAAAATCTATTTGTAAAAATATTACATTATTAATATTGTTTAAAAATAACTCATTATTAAATTAAAATAATTTATAAAAGAAATTATCACTTTATTACTTATTTTCATCAAGCTATACTTAAAAGAACAAAACAACCCTTTTGTTAATCTTATTTAAATTCAAACTTAAACTAAAGTAAATTTAAAACAATTAATATTTATCTTAAGTATTTTAAATCATACAGTTATTTATTTAAATATCCTTAAGAAAAAATATTAAATCAAATTATAATTACCAAAAATATTTAAATTAGAAAACATATCTTTATTTATTAACTTTAAAACAAAGCTTATCTATTTAGAATATATACAAATATATATACATATGAAACAATTTATTAGTTTTTAAAAGATAAATTATCAGTTAAATATTTATTCAAAAGAAGATTATTAAATCAATTCAAATCTTATTAACAAATATTATCAAATCAATTTAATTTTTACACAGATTATTAAATTGATATTGCTTAAAATTTCCGGGATATCACACCAATAATGGGAAATTCATAATTATCCAAAATAGAAATGGTTAATTAATTAATCATAGTTAGTTCATGGAAAAATAAATCCCTATTAATATGTGTATGTGAGTTAGTAAGCCTATTTATGGTTTTGAATATAAAATGATTGAAAAATGAATATTATAATAATATAATATTAAAATATGGAATAAAGTGGAAAATGAGTTTTAATGTAGTAAAAATAGTTTAAAAGATTTAAAATGGTTTATTATTGTATTTTAAACATTCAAACAAGTTTTGGCAAAGTTTAATGAAGTTTGAAAAATAGAGCCAAATCAAGCTCGTCACGTAGCTATAGTTCGTAATTTTCCGACTTGAAAGTTAAATCAATGTGTAGAATGAAATATAACTTGGAATTATTCGAAAGCAGAATTTTTGAGCTCTTTTAACTATAGTTTTCCAATGAAGAAGAACAATCAAAATTTTATTGAATAGAATTTGAGTTATGTTCAAATCAAGTTTTAAAAACATTGCGATTTGGCAGTTTTGAAAACCAAATTAGTTAATGCTTTAAAATTGATATTTTTAAATCTTTAAAAGCATGAAATAAATTTTATGTATATTTTAAAATGTTTTAAATGGGGTTTGGGTTATAAAAAGATTTACATGTAATGGAATTAGTGTTATGAACAAAGAAGCTTTAAAAACACTATTCGTGGCAGTTTTTGCAGCGACTACCGTAACTTTTACAAATTATGGTTTTAAATTATTTATTATTTCCCAATCTTTTTAGTAATCCTTTCAAATGAATAATTAAGTATTTTGAAGATGGTTTGTAGGTTTTATAATTATTTTAAAGGAGTTTTAAATAAATGGTTAAAGGAAAATTATTTTAAACAATATTTGGAATTGTGATAAGTAAATGAAATCATCTCTAAAAGATTATATAAAAGAGTTTAGAGTTGGTCAAATAACTTGACCGCCTTATGGGTGACAAAGAGATAGTCTCTAGACCCAAGTTTGGACAACCAGTGTCTGTGTTCCACTCTAGCTATCCAGACAGGCCCGACGGAGGGGATAGTTAATTTGATCTACTTGGATCGCATTTTCCTTAACTAAGAGAAAAGAGATTTGGAGTTTTTCAAATGTTAAAAAAGATTTTAAAATACGATTTTGGTGGTATAGTGAATACGCTAGTTAAATTCTGTATTAAATTCCGAGTAGGGAACTCGTTCTATCCGTGTGAATTTAAAAGGTAATTTAGTTACTCGACGAATTGTTTTGGTTAAATATCGAAATTGCTATTGAGTATAATTAGTCTACTCTCCATGGATACATTTTTTACTCGGTACTAATTGATTTGGGTTTACAGTAATGATATCTTAAATAACATCCTTTTTGACCCATTTAAAAGTTATGATTTGAAAAAAAGAAATCTTTGTTAAGAGTTAAATAAATGATTTGGAAATGTTTTCCTAAGTAAAAGGTGAAACGATTTGGAATTACTTCAGGATTAAAGAGGTTTAATCAACTCGAGAAGTTGATAAATGAGGCTTAATGATTCCATATACTCTTAAAAAACATAGGAATGGTTTAAAAGGATATATCTCTGAAAGATATTTGATTTGATTAAAAGATAAACTGATTGGATGTTATTTTATAATCACCTATACACTTGACATCTTTTTATCGATGATTGGTTCAAAGAAACCGGGGTAGGATTTGGGTAATTCCTATCAAAAAATTACTTCGAACCAATATACATGTTCGAAAATAAAGATATGTTGAAGGCAATGATTTGAAGACGAAGATCTTCATGATGTAGGGCTTCTTGCCACTAACCTCTGGGTTAATCCCCATATCATACTTATATAGTGATAGTAGTACCTTCATTTTGAAAATCTTTGATTTGCAAGGACTACTCGCTACTAATTCTTGGGTTGATTCCCAAACAGGAATAGTAGGAGGAGCGACTTCGGTTTGTCCTTTACCTGGACAACTTGTATGGATGACTGTCTGACACTACATTTCTAAAAACACGTACATTGATCTCTATAAACATACATCTATTTGGTGATGTAGAAGGTAACCCCTTCTATACTTAACAACCTTCTTTGAGGCATACGAGCTCAAAGGTTGTACTTCTGTCGAAATCAATAGTCTGTTGCTAGAAATGGCAATGTGGCATCCTAAGTGGAATTTTCTTTATGAAAAGCAAAGCTGGCTTTGTGAAAAGCAATGCATGGCTTCATGAAAAATAAAGCGTAGCCTCAAGACCCTCACATCCCAAGAATGATACGGGATACTATGGGTCTATAAAACAATGATAAAACAATGTTTCAGGTTATTGGTTTTATTGGTGATGGAGGAGTCCACTAGTGTCTAGACCCTCAATGGTTTAAATAGGTAGGTATTGGAGGCTCGACTAAGAAAGAGCAAGCCATGGAAATATGATGTTTCATAGTAGTATAACAGTGTAGTTTGGAGGCTTGCTTGAGAAAACTGAATAGTCGCTGGTTACTAGGATGTTATGTGTGGATTTCGCATCAAAGGAAATGGCCACTAGTTCCTTATCATGTTGGAAATCCAATTCCAATACGAGCTTTATGGTTTTGGTTGTATTCCCAAAATAGCTGTAATACTTTACAAACATTTCAGCTACCCCTTTGGCACATTTCAGCTACCCCTTTGGCAACATATACACCGTTTAACATTATTCGGGTATTGATACCTACTTTTTGTATATATTTATTTGAAAAGTATCTTCAAACCAATGTCATTAATGATAATATCAATTTTGTTTTGGTATAAAGTATTCTGGATATAGTAAGATAAAAATCCATCCATGTTTATGTACGGCGTGGTCTTACGAGATATTCTTCTTTCCAAAGATTTTGTTCGGCTGATCTATGACACTATCATATACATTTATAATTCAAGTTTTCTCACGCTGGTTTATCAAGCCTAATTCGGGTATTTTTAATTCTCGGGTCAGGTCCGAGTAGTTTTAGGTTTAGCTAAAGACACTTGGAGTTTACAAAGGAGGGCTGGAGATCTTCATCAACGTATAGGCATATTCTATTTTTCTGATGCATTTGTTTTGTTGATTTTCAGCATTTGTAAGGAGAAAAGATTTATAACTGTTCACGTTGAATCTAGGTCAGACTCTTATATTGTATTCAAAATTTTCCGCTGTAAAAGATTTTATGGTTAATAATATATGACTATTCCATTCATGTGAGATTTTGTTTACTATTCTATTATGTATTATTTTCTTTTTACCCATTATCAATCCGCCTTTCCAGCACATGAATTTGCGGCATGTGGATACCGAGAATGTATTAGTGTCGATTTTCAAGAGTCGAATAGGCAGGTTGTCACATTTCTATCTTGCCCTCGCCGTAGGGTTGGCGATCCCCATGGTGGGTCCCCCTCTTTAGTTGCTTCTTGTTTCCATATTCTATGCTCCTGCATCCACAATGGTTAAAACATACATTTTCAAAATATTATAATGATATGCATACTTAAAAACAATTAGGATTTACCATCCCTGGTTTAATCTAACACCCTATCATAATTATAGTTTCTATGGTCACTATTAACCTTCTAGTTTTCATGGGTTTACTAATAACCTTTTTATAACTAATGAACACCATGTCCTATTCATAGTTTTCATGGGATCACTAAGATCCTACAGGCTCCTGCCAGTTAACTTAATTAATTCATGGGTCCCTCTGAACCTATTAGTCATTCCAATAACTAAACATCTTATACTAGTTTTCATGGGTTGACTAGGAACCTATGGATTTTATCCAGTAACTCACTTCACATCCTAGTTTTCATGGGTTGACTAGGAACCTAATGATGTCTCCATTAGCCACTTTCTTATTGTAGTTTTCATGGGTTTACTAGGAACCTATTGACTGATGTCAATTCTTAATCCGGATATAATTTTCATGGGTTAACGACAAACCAATTAGTCCCTGCTAAATGTCCTTAATACATAGTTTTCATGGGTTTACTATGAACCTGTTGGTTACCTCTAATAACTACATATTCATAGTTTTCATGGGCTTACTATGAACTTGTTGGTTACCTCCAATAACTACTTATTCATAGTTTTCATGGGTTTACTATGAACCTGTTAGTTACCTCCAATAACTACAAAGTTTAGGCATTTTATATTTTGGTCTCCCTGACTCTCTGTATGCAACTCTACTCATTCAGGATTTTAATCAATTTATATTCACTACTGGGTTAACCCAGCTGGTTCTTCTACCCCTTTAATTCTCCAAAATACAGTTATGGGTTATCATGTGAATATATTCATATTTTAAGAAGTAAACATAACAATTAACAATACCACTACTGTGGGTTTAAGGTCCTTGAAATACATTTCATAGAAAACCTAGTTAACTCCTTTAACTTATATTTTATCAAGGAAATACTTCTTCAAAATTACATACTTAAAGTCATTACAAAACTCCTTTATATAAGCCGTGGGATTTTCCATTAAAAATTTGAGTTTGGGTTTTAAAACCTTTCGACCCCTTCGAAAGCTTTGCTTTCGACCCCTTCGAAAGCATAAAACATATCTTTTAAAGCAATAGGCTTCAGCCTTTTTAATACTTTAAAACACCTCTTTTGAAACCTTTCTACCATGTTAAAGTATTATTATAAAAGAGTAGAAGCATAGCTTCGAAACCGCTTGAAAGTACCCTTTCGAAACCAATGAAGGTTACCCTTCAAAGTCATTGAAAATCCACCCTTTCAAAAGCATTGGGTTTATACTTAAAACATTAATTTTTGGGTCAAAGTGAATATAAGAAAAAGCATCTCTTTTGAAACCATTCTTTAATTCAAAAAGTATTAGGGAAGTTTGATGGTGTCGAAACCATCCTTGCGAAAGCATTGAAATATTTGGGAAAAACAATTGAAGGTTGTCTTCGAAACCCCTTTCGAAACCATTGCCTTCGAAACCACTAACCCCTTTCGAAAGCATTAGGAAGCGGCATCTATTTATAAAACACCTGGACCTTTCAACAACATGCCTTCGATGCCATCGAAAGGTCACCAATTCACAGAAGGGTTTCGACCTGGTCGAAACTACCCCTTCGAATAATATAAACAAAAACTAAATAACCCCTTCAGAAGCTACTTCTTTAAACAAAGGTGGTAGCTTTCTTTCGAAAGCATCTTTGAAATACCCTTTCGAAAACATAGGTTTCGACTGTGTCGAAACCCCTTTAAAAACTATCCTTTCGAAACCATAGGTTTCAATTGTGTCGAAACCCTTTAAAAGTTACTCTTTCGAAACCATTGGTTTTGACTGTATTGAAACCATAGCTTTCGACCGTGTCGAAAGCCCTTTAAAATAGGCAAGTGATTTTCATTTCAAACCAAAATAACTAAGGAACCAACTCCTTCGAAAGCAACTTTTCGACACCCTACCTTCCGCCTTGGTCCGGTTCACTACATCCACCTGAATGATATCATGTGCACGGTTTCGAGCTAGAAGGTTTCGACTAGGTCGAAGGCGAAGGGTCTTGGTCGAAAGGACCTTCTAAAGAAGGTGAAATCCTTTTTTCTAAACAAAAAGCTGCTTTTACCAAATAAAGTAAACATTTTGTAACAAACTTGCCTACTTGTAAACATTTGATTAGTTTTCACAAACTTTTAAATAATTTGGATAATATTTGCCGCATTTTCTCAGATTTAAAATCAAGATAACTTTAACAAATAAGCCCTTCCTATTATCAAAACAATTAAATCATTTAGGTCCTCCTTTCAAAATAATTTAATTTCCATACTAAATCACTTAGTAAAAATCCCCAAAAATTCCAGAAATTCACTTTAATCATGTTATCTAATAAATCAAAATTCCAAACCTAGATTCTTAATATATTTTCCAAAATAAATTTATAAACCCAAATAACCATATTTTCCTTTGAAAATTCTCCACGGCTTGGAGAATTATAAAAATTGCAACTCAACTCCAAAATCATGTTTTCCTTAACTTAAAATTTTCCCATGGCATTTAAAAATCATTTAATCTTGGTTTTACCCTAAAACCGTGTATATCTCCTTCAAACACCCTTGTTTAGACCATATAAATCATAAATCAAGCATATCATCATTCAATATATCATAAAAACAGATTTACTCTTAATCCGAAACCATATAAATATAAAACCAAAATAGAGATGTAGTGATTATTATTTACCTTAGATTGGATAAGGAAATTGAAATTTGATTGAGATTGATACCTTCTAGCTTGATCCTAAGCTTTGCTTTGATTTTTTTTTCTCTTCTCTTCTTTCTTCCTAATGGCTGGCCTTGCTCTATCCTTCTGCGGTTAAAATTTTGTTTGAGATAAAATGAACGTGTATGACAAGAGAAAATGATATAAGGGTGGGAAATAAGGACAGCTATTTACCCTAATGCTCTTATGTTCAATTGCTTAACACTTAACTATTTATAAGTTCATTTGTTTAAATAAGCACGGCCACTTAGTTTATTAATCAACCTCAATCTCCTTATCTACATTATTCTATTTATTATTCTGATAAAATCTCCTGAATAATGTCAATAAAATTAGGGGTGTTACATATACATACATATATACTGGAGAGGAGTGGAAAATAAAAGAGAAGAAGAGAATGAGTGAATCAATTTTATAAAAAAGGTAAATTCTATATTCATAAATCTAAATTTCCACTTAAATCAAATCTCCTCTCAGATCTGTAATTCTAATGGGTACGTATATCTCTTGTTATACGTACTTTTTGAATGAAAAGGATAAAGGAATCAATTAAAGGGATGAATTTGGATTTGAAGAATTGGAAAGCTAGAAAGAAGAGTGAGAAATTATATGATTTTTATATAACATCAACATTTATATTGTTGAATTTTATTTGATTATTATGCCTATGCAAGATACGTTGAATTGTAGGCTTAAATTGAATAAATTTAATTGAGCTCTTGCTACATATTCTGTAATTTATGTAATTGTGATGGAATTACATATGTAATCTAATCTAGAAATTTTGGAAACTAATCCCTTAAATTTCAATGTATAATGTTGATAAGTTTGTGAATTTTATTCTAGATTTATGTTAATTTTTTTGTAAATTATTTAGCAACCATTTTGAATGCCATAGTTTGACTTGGAATGTAAATCCATATGTTTTAATTTATTGGGAGTATTGAATGTATAATTTAGTCGTACCTATTTACATGTAAATTTCCATAGACTGTCTACCCTCAGTATAAAAAGAGCGCCATTTGGAATAATAAGAAATATACCTAAATGAAAGAGGCGTGTAAAGTATGAATGTCCTTCTCCATAGTTTGCACTATCTTTTTTAATAGAAATAAAAAGAGATAATTCTTTATATTTTCATATGGAGCAAAAGTCTCACTTTTAGGTAGTTTACGATAAGTTATAACGGTAATAATTTCTTTCTATGGGAAAGGATAGCTTCTATATATTGAAATGTGAAAATAAACATTCTTTGTAGAATTTTTGCATAGGTGTATATTCTGAGATTTATCAGCGTAGAAATTATAGAGTTAAAAATAGAAATATATATATATATATATATTACATATAATCACGCCTACTGATTAAAAATATAAACATACATAGGGTAACGAATAAAACATAATAAATAAATATACATCACTACTCATATTAGTTATAAATAGGACGATTAAATATTATTAAGGTTGTAAATCATAGGATTAAGGGGTTGTAATGAAAAAGAGGCAGTAACTCCAACATTTATGAATAATGATTGTAATATTAATAGGCAATAAATACATAGTTAGTAGGGAGTTACAGAAATTAAATGTGCACACAAATGTGTTTAAGGGGATTAATTGCAGAATTAAACATTACATTTATGGGGAAAACAGAATAAGCATAATAAGTTGAATTTGAAGTGAATGAATAAATGCCACTGATTATTATCCAATTTGAGTAATAATGACTATTTATTAAGATTAATTAATTGGGGATAAAGAAATAAGTGGCATTTAGGTGGCATAAGTAGGAAATGAAGAATATAGGAAATAAGTGCATTAATAGATTCGTAGCAAATAAATAAATGAACAGTAATAAATAAACATATGAGGTAGTATAATTTCCATAGTGAAAATTATATAGCCTCAAAATACATTTAGGGCAAGCGTGAATTAGTGGACCTAGTCCAATATTTAGGCTTAGGATAAGTGGTTTGGTTTAGTATGGATTGGAATGCAAGATCAGTAGAGTTACACAACAGAAGTCTGCCCTTTACCCAAAAGCTACCCATAGTTGTGTATACATACTACCATTGTGTGACAACCCAACTATAGGACCCGTAGGGAAAGGATATACGTTCACGTATAGGTATAAAAAAATATACCTAGGGTTCGCCTTGAATTTGAAGTATTAATGGCTCAGTACCTTTAGGGATGTCAATGGGTACACTTCGAATGGAATGTATTAAATGGTCGTTGGGTCTACCTCCTCTCTATATAAGAAGTCTTAAATAACCTACGATAGTGCCTAATAGGGAAATTGAGTCTGTTTGATTCCTTAACAAGAGGTATTAAATAACTGGAGTGGGCATTTTCCTTGACTTATATTATGCGAGTTTAAATGGGATTTCGACTGTGGGGGTCAGTAGGCTATGTCCATGTTTTTGGTAAATCTGTATTTAAAAGTAGGTCGTTTGCAACCAAATTGGTCACAAATACCCAAGAACAGATTTATGTAGGGAAGTAAGTGTAGAAAAGAAAATTAGACTAAGGAATAAATTAAGCTAATAACAAATAAAAAGCAATAATTAGAAACAGAGATTTATAGTGATTCGGCATTGTATGCCTACGTCCACTTTGAAGATTATCTTTATTGATCACTTATAAATCCGATTACAACGGTAGGGAATAGAAAACACTTGATTATAATAATGTCTAGAGTAACAATTAGTGTCAGAATGACCCATTGGGCCAGTATTTATAGGTGAAGACGACCACCAATCTCTCTGAAACTTCGACTGAAGGACCTTCTAGTCCAAATGGGCCCACCAGAAGGATCGCTAGGCCCAACTCCCAATGAGGTTGGATCGGTACCGATCCCTTCATTGGTCGATTTTTGGGAGCGATCCCTATGGTGGGTTCTGCATGCTAAAACTTATTTGCTCTTCAATTCTTACGTCATTTGGAGCAATGGAGCTCGAGTTATTTCGTGATCTTTGGTTTATTATAACTTGCGCTTTGCTATTTGTCGATCCCACCCAAGGGATTCTTGCCGATCCCTCTCATTCTATCCTATTGGTATGCGATTCCTAGGGTATGCCCCCTAAGGTCCATATATCTTGTTCTCCAAATTTCATATGCTTTAAACTTGTAGATCTCAAGATATTGATTGTTGAATGTATGAATGCAATTGAACTCGGATATATGCTGATCCCTCTTTGATGTAGCTTGCCGACCCCTCTCCATCAATCATGTCGATCCCTTTCAACATGCCATGCTATGTCGAACCCTTCCTTCGTTGAGCCATATTCCATGCTTTAAGCATCCTAAATTATACATCCATTAAATCCATTCCATTCTGACATTATATAATCATCTGTGGTCGACTTCTGAGCCTTCCAATCATCATTCTGGAATCGTCGGTCTTGATGGAAGTCAGATCTAATTCAAGCAATCGGTTTAATATAGCCGGGCTAGAATACCGGGTAGCATATGTCCCCTAATGTACGTCTTGTGATTAACGTGACGTGCTTTGAATCGTTGAAAATGAGATCTACCTAGCTTTCTGAACAGTTGCTAATCTTTTATCGAATTGTTTTTCCAAGGCATCGAATTCTTCATTGACCTGACATTTGGTCGATTTCTAATAATATAAATCCAGTGCTATATCCCGTCAACTGATATATATATATATATATATATATATATATCCAGTTCTGAGAAACCAACAGGTTTTAGTTATTTGGTTCAGCTTGGAACTTGAAGGTTTCAGGTTTGACTCCAATTTTAGTCGATTTCAAAAATTAAACTTTTAGATCATTCACTTGCACACTCATATACACGTTTTTCTTGTTGACCCCAAACATGTTCGAACGTTTATGGGTCTTTGCCAATTTTCATAGTATCTTGTATGTTCATTTTCATAGCCGAACCCTTATAACCATTTTTTGTTCATTCATTTTTTCTCTTTCTTTTTATGGTGTAGGGATCGACATATGCTTAGCTGATCACTCTCATTCCTTTCTTCTTTTCTTCTTCTATTTTTTTAGAAACATTCGTAGGGGTCTGCATGCACTATGCTGATCCCTCATTTTCCATTACCACTGCTATAGGGATCGATATACCTCTTTTCGATCCCTCTCTGCCTTCGCACATCGGCACTTGGGCCGAACCCCTAGTCCACGTATATAAAGTAGCATTCCTACTTCCCTTCCCCTTCACTTGCTTCATTCTCTTGTTACCCTCATGTTTTCTACAACCAAACTTTCTCCAAAAGCAGACCCCTTCCCCTCCATTCAACCATCGCTTTAACCATTTAACCCACCTTTTTACTTAATCTCAGACCACGGTTCCACATTCCAATTAAATCGCAATATAATCCTTGTCCCTTTTTACAGTTCACCTTTGATAAATTTTGGCAAGTTTCCTTTTCGCTTTCGATTTTAAGACAAGGCAATGGATTCTACTTTGTTGAAGATAGTTCACTGCGTGAAGAAGTGAATGACTGAAGGCGTAGGTTGTTTGGGGAAGACGAGGTGTGGAAAGGAGTAGGGTTTGGTAGAATGTTGAAGGAGGAAGAAAAGAAAACGTTGTGGTGGGATCAGCATTGGAGGTTTTAATATAGGCCGATCGGTGTAAACATAGGGTTCGGTATATATAAATAAGGAGAAGGAAAGAAAAGAGGGACGAGTCGATAGGATGGAGGAGGGATCGGTGTTGAATCTTTGGTTACTTAGGTTGAAGAGATGGTTCGGGATCGGCCTATCCATTGGGATCGATGGGATATAGGGATCGGTAGGACTTGGGCATGTAAGGACTTGTAAGGGTTCTTTGAACTTTTAAACTAGCCTAACCTTGCTTGTTTGATACTAATCCATCCAACGAACTCGGACATAAGGTGACGACGAACATTAAAACATGCATATCTACTATAGAACTCAAGATTGAACAATCAAATCCTCAGAACTTTCAACATACACTAAAAGCTTACAAATGGACTTGAACAACAAACTTCACACTTTGATATACTCGCAGTTGATCCTAAAGCTTTTACAACCGATCAATCTCTCCACTAGTTATGATGGTCAGTGATGATGGTCACTCTGGTCGGAATCCATAGTCTCGCCGTTTAACTTCGTTTTTTTCTTCTGATTTTGAACTGTTTTTATCTGCCATACACTTCATTACATTGCACTAGCTTACACTTAACATAGAGGAAGCATGTAAACTTTTCCAACCTTGATTATCTATTGATATAGCTAATATGGACTCCAGACGCTCAGACCGTTTAGCTGGTATGTCTTTTGAACCGGCCATACAACATATCGATCCTGAAGCAAAATTAAGTTTTGTGACTATATCCGGCTGGCTTTCTCCCAGCTATCAAGCAGAACAGACAGAAGTTTCTGGCTCATGGGTCGACCTTTTCTCAGATGTTCTGGTCCTCCCGGCGGAGGATATAAGTCCTGCTCTCAATGCAATAAAGAGTGCCATTCTTCTGAATAATCTAATAGATTCACAAGCCTCCCGAATCGATGAGGCTACCCTTCGCCGACTGTGTTCTAAACATGGAATCCCATTCAAATAACTTGCCCTTGGAGGGGTACATGACGTGTAACAAATTTATGTGCTGGGCCAGTGCGTAGTCCTTTAATTCATTTATTTGAGAGATGCTGAGATATCTTGGAATAGCTCCCACTCAACTCCATCCAAACAATTATGCCTTCCTACATGGAACTTTCCTGCTATTCATGAGCGTTCTATTTCGCCCCGCTAACTTCCGAAGACATAAGATTCATTTACAACTTCAAATGGTGGTCAGGAAGTCCCTCTTATGTTTTTCTTTAATCTTCGCCAAATTTCCAAGTCTTGACAGGCGCTTGGAATAAACCTTCTCTGTTCAAGCACAAGTGGTTCTACATTCGTTGTCCACCTGGTTTTGCGAGGTGATGTTGGAAGGACGTAAGTGTTGCTTTCTTTTCATTCTTTAGTCCGTTGATACAAATCATATTTTTTGAATCTACTAATATCCGGGATTCTTTCAGGTGTCCGCCCACATCCTGAAGGCATTAATTTTTCAAGAGCGGTTGCCGACATTTGCGCTGCACCTATCGAGGATAGGGACATCAAACTTCTTGTAACCAATGAGTTGCTATCTTTATTCGGGCTGTTGGAGGAAGGCCATAGCGTTGGGCTCCCAGAAAGTGTAGCATTGGTGAGAAATATTTTAGAGCAAGAAAGGGATGCCATCAATCCTACTGTACCCCCAGCCGAGGGAACTCGGGATGATATTGAAGAAGGTGAAATTAGGGGTTCTTAGGTTAATCAACCCAAAGACGTTGACATAGGCCCAAGTAAGGCGCCTGTGGTCGAACCGCCACAGGGTGCTAGTCTCAAACACCCACCAAGAGAAAGAAAAGGCCAACATACAAACTCCATAGAAGAAAAAATACTGCAAATCCAGAATTCATCATTACTTCTATTGAAGAGGAATCGTCTTCCTAACACTTGGAAAGTTCTTTGAAGGGTTTTTCAAATCTCCAAATTCCCGATGATATCATGACCTACAAATTTCCAAATATCAACATCGAAGGGCTCAATTCTCCTATTAGGAGCGGTGAAGGCATTCTTCCTACTGATAAGGGAGAAAGAACGCCTATGAGCAAGGCTATAGTCACTGGTCTGTCAGGGGGAATACTAGGACACAAACGACCACGTACACTTCACTACACGCTCTTCATTAATCTTTTGCACAATAGTTACTCACATGTTCTCATTCGGTCTCTACAGGTGCAATGACTCAGTCCTGGGCCTTCGATCGCTTAAGAAGTTTTTCAACATATCATCGATCTAGCCGTGACTCAGAGTCTGGCTGGCGCAGGGAGAAAGACGATGGACGAGAAAAAGCTATCATTCAAGGGAATCCACCTCTTCTAAGCGCAAGTCCCAGTCCGATAAATCACGCCAAGAAGATCGGCCTAACTTTCCTGCTTACAGCGGAGACCAGCCTCCTTACCACAGCCCTCAAATCACCACATCACATGAGAAACATTTTGGCTCTTCAAGCTCTAAGCAGTCTCGTGAACGTAGATCAAGCAAACATCCAATTGCCACTATTGATCCGTCCTTGTCAGCAGTTGCTCCCGACATTTCTACAGCGGAAAAATTGGCTGAGCTTAAGGCCACTTTCCTGAAAATCAGCTTGGTGATGGACTTAAATTCCTTCCCACAATACATACGATTTTGGGGCACGCCAAAGCAAGTTCTCTTGCATGTGTCAATGATGTATTTGTGCAACATGAATCATTTCAACACTTAGTGGAAAAAATCTCTAAAGTGTCAATTGAGCGATAATATGAAATATACCATCTCAAGCTAGAAGTGATACATGATAAAGACATAATCAAACATTAAGATGTTGAACTATCGGAATTGACTAAAAAACTTGCCAAAGTAGAGAAGAGTGCTAAGGAAATGGCAGAGGAGGTGAACCGTTTAGAAGCTTCTCATAAAAAAGAACTCGATGCCGCCCTCAATCGTAGTGAGGCACTTGCTATTGAAAAATATTTCTTGCAAAAGGAAAGAGATGTCTTGTCCCACCACATCGAGGAACTTAAGAAGCTTCTCAAAAAAGAAAGGGAAGAGAAAATAGAGGCTCAGGAAGAATCATAAAAGTACTGCGAAGAGGTCGTCGAAGCCTGGAGCCTGAAAATTAAGCTTGATGAGCAGTTCACTAAAATTGAAGCCCTGAATAAGGAGGCTCAAGAGGTAGGTCATAAAGAAACGATTGAACAAATTGAATCCTAAGTGTAAGATGCTAATGAGTGGTAGGAAAGAGATTAAGGACTTGTTTGATCCATTGATCATTGAATATAACACCAATGTCCTCATCCACCGCAACTTGAGTTTTTTTGGCGAAGGTTATCGCAAATCACATACTAAAGCTTAGGATCATATCATGGATATAAAGAAGAGAGAATTGGGTGGAGTTGAACATGATGAAGAAAAATTAGTGTGGGAGATCCTCCGTGGAAACGAACCCCTAGATCCGGCTGCTGTGAAACTCTGATATTTTAACGCTTCTACGCCTATTGAGAAAGGGAAACATATTGCAGAATCCTTAGAGGCTGATCCTAAGGGTCCCTCTTCTTCCTAAGTAGTTGGAGTATCGGTCTCCTTCAACATAGAGTAGGACTTGGGCTATGATCCAGATAAGCCCAGCAATCAATCCAAAGTATTATCGCCTATTTTGGAAGGAGGTACCCCAGCAACCACTGAGAGCCAACTGGAAATGGGTATTGCACTTTGCTTTCCAATTTATGAAAGGTTTTGTTCTTCATGCCCAATGGTTTTAAGCTTATCTCCTTATTTTAACAAATTTTGCAAGCCTTCCAGGTCCCGGTCAAACTCCCAAAAGCTATGCTGCTGTGGAGAAACAAGAGAAACTAGTATAGACCCCGTAAGCTGCTAATGTACCGAGGCCCGATGTTCAAGTCATCGGAGCCCTTGATGATGATAAGGTCGAAGATCCGCTCCCAGCGGATGAATCTGACAATGTTGTGATTACCTGCACCTCTGAACGCATCGATGAAATTAGCTTGAAAGAGCATATTGAAAAGGAGGAGTTGCTAAAGAAAAAGGCTAAAGCTGAGCCTGCCGAGGTGGACATCGTTGATCCACACCTTGTGCCACTACAAGTTATTCCACCTAGTGGGTCAATTCTCAATGAACTCTCCCCTACCTCTGTAAGCTCTCCTGCAAAAGGTGAAAAGGATCTAGGAAGAGAAACATTGGGGGCTCAAGTGGTACCACTCCCGAAAAATCCAAAAAAGAGAGGAGGTCAAAGAAATAGCCGTCACTTCGGCTCAATGCGTATATAGTTTTATAGTCGTTTCTTCGTCATTTCTTTCATTAGTTGTGGTTGTACAGGTATGAGTCCTAGTTTTTCTGAAATAACTTATACTACAATCTTAAATCCTGTCATGCGATTAAAAGTTTTTGTTCTCTGTTGAACTTTCATGTGAATTGCTATTTAAGTAGTTAAACTATTACTTTCCATTCATTGTACTTGTAATTCGTTGTTCATTAATTCTATTGACAATTCACTAGCTCTATCCCAAGGCCTCAATGTGGTCGTGGCCTTGAGTCACATCAAACACTACGTTCATGCCTTATTTTTACACCATCGAATTCAGTGGTTTTTTGAGCAACTATACTCCTGCCCCCGGTTTTGGGTTAGCAGGGTTAGATGTTGGATGGTTGAACTCCATCCTTAGCGAGTTTATATTTCTCCCGTCGGTTTCAGGTCTGAGTTCATGGAATAGTGAATGGTCGAACTCCACTCATCTACTCATCCATGCTCATATCTGCACTCTGGGGATAAGAGTTAGTTGATGGTTGGTCAGATCGTGCCCAATCTATGTTTATACTCTCGTCCACACTCTGGAAACTTAGAGTTATGTTGCGGGTGGTCGGTTCACACCTGATTTATGCTTATATTCTAGTCCGCACTCTGGCGACTTAGAGTTATTTCACGGGTGGTCAATTCACACCCGATTTGCGTTTATACTCCAATCCACTCTCTGGGGACTTAGAGTTATTTCACGGGTGGTCAATTCACACTCGATTTATGTTCATACTCCATTCCACAAGCTGAGGAATTAGAGTTATTACGAAGAGCAGTAGGATCATACTCTTCTTAATTGATTGATTTGCCCCTTAGGGTTTGGGTTTTGATTTAGCGAGTGATCGGCCGTGTCATGGTCGCTCTCATTTTGTCTCAGTTCCACAGTTTGGCAGGGTTTATTCAATCATTAGATGGTTGATTTACATTTATCCCTTGTTGTGTATCCCGTCCGTCGGATTATGAATGGGAGTTGTCAAATGAACAAGCAGACTAACCTCATCTTGTTTAGTCCTATCGGGAATTAGCATGATTAATTAATTTCGCACTCTGGATGCCTGTTCATACATATAACCATTAATCAGTTTTGCTGTGTAATTAATACATAATGCTATAGCAAACATAAATATAAAAGAAGTCTGATACTTTATTCATTAAATGGAAAGGAAAAACACATATTGTCTTATTACACATTTGGAAAATAAATGATAAAGAAAATTTTGAAAGAAAATACAACTAAAATGAACAAGAAATAAACTAAGTGAAGTAGCATCATAGATGCTCGCTATTCCATGCCCTTGGAAGTGTGATGCCATCGACACTCACTAGCTTGAAAGTTCCCTCTCCAAGCCTTTGTTCAATGACATATGGTCCTTCCCAAATTAGATTCATGTGCGATAGGGTAGGAAAAACCCGTTTTAGGACGAGATCGCTGATTTCAAAGGTTCTAGGTCGAACTTTAATGTTGTAATACGGGGTGACTCGGTGTCGATGCACAGCTGCCCTCAGATCTACTTCCTCGCGCTTCTCATCTATAAAGTCAAGGAACTCTAAGAAGAGATCTTTATTCTTTTTGGGATCGTAGTAAGTCACTCGATGAGAAGGAACTTTGAGCTTAACAGGAATAACGGATTTCGAACCGTAAGCAAGGGCGAATGAGGTATGGCCAGTTGTAGACTTGTGGGTGATCCTGTAAACCCATAGGGCTGTAGGGAGTTCATCCACCCACCTGCCTCTAGCCTTCTCCAAAAGCTTCTTCAGAATGGACTTAATGATTTTATTTATTGCTTCAAGCTGTCCATTTGCTTAAAGGTGGCCGACCGCTACAAATCTCTTTTCAGTACGATATCTCCGACAAAAGTATTTGAATTCAACACTGTCGAATTAAGTGCTATTGTCTGTTACAATAGTTTGCAAAAGACCAAAGCGGCATATGATGTTTCAGACAATAAATTTAGTTACTTTCTTGGTTGCGATCTTGACTAAATGTTCTGCTTCGGCCCATTTAGTGAAGTAATCAACTGCAGCAATAGTGACCTTGTGCCACCTTTAGAGATCGGTAGGGAGCCGATAATGTCTATACCCCACATGACGAACGACCATGGACTAACAATTTGCATGATTTCCATTGGCAGAGCTCTTAGAACTTTTGCATATATCTGGCATTTATCGCATCTCTTACATAATCAGCTGCGTCTCGGTTTATGGTTGGCCAGTAATACCCGTAATGGATTATTTTCTTTGCCAGAGTTTGCCCCCTTGTGTGATCACCGCATTCCCCATCATGAACTTCTCTTAGAACACGTTTTCGCTCATCATGAGCGACACACCGAAGTAGGGGGACTGAGAAACCTTTCCAGTAAAGAATTCCTTCTTGCATAATATACTACGAAGATTTACAAAGGACTTATCGCTTTTCATTCCTTTTATTTGGTTGGACTCCATATATCAAATAGTCATTGATTGGAGTCATCCACGATTCTCTGTTAGGCTCCGCTACCAGTGTCCGATCGATTTCTATCATGTTAATATCTGGGCATTTAGTACTTCGACCGGAACCAAGCCCATCTGCTGTGCATCGCCATTACTAGCAAACTTTCCTAATGAATCAGCCTCTTAGTTTCGATCTCGTGGAATATATGAAATGTCATAGTACTCAAAATTTTCCAATAACTCTTAGACTTGGGTAAGGTATGGAGCAAGCCGCTATCCCTTAGCTTGATAATCTCCCCTAACTTGATACACTACCAATTGCAAATTGCAAAAGATCTCAAGAGATTTTATTCTAGGTTCACTAGCGAGTTTAAGTCCACCAATCAGAGCTTCATATTTAGCTTCGTTGTTTGTTGCTAGAAAAATCAAGCTTTAAAGCATAACAGATCGACCGACCTTCGGGAGTTCCAAGCACAATTCCAGCTCTAGAACAATATCGTTAGATGCTCCATCAGTATACAATTACCGTCGTATGGTAGGGATTTCGCTGCTCTTCGAATTGAACGAGCTCGATATTCCAATTGAGTAACCTTCCGGACGTCTAAGATCACTGTAGGACCTGTCCTAATAGCTGGTCAGTGTAAACATTGATCGGATGTGCCTGGAAGTATGGATGAAGTTTTCGTGATGCAACCAGCAAGTAATATGCTAGTTTCTCTATTTTCGAATAGTTCCTTTTATCTCTCGTTAATCGTTTGCTGACCAAATACACTGGCCTCTGGATCCGATCCTCCTCACGAATCAATGCGGCACTTATAGTGTGTGCAAATACAGTCAAGTAACAAGTAAACGTACAACTCCTCATGATTCACCAGCTTTGACAAGATGGAGAGTCTCTCCATATGATTCACCAAAGCTTGAAACACATCTTTACAATCCTGCGTCTATTCGAAGTTTCTTTTTTCCTTTCCTAATCAAATCGAAGAAGGGAATGCATTTGTCGGTAGCTCTGGAGATGAATCGGCTTAAGGCAACAACTTTTCTATTCAGACTCTACACTTGTTTAATAGTTCTTGGTGCTTGGATATCACTGATAGCTTGAATCTTCTTGGGATTAGCTTCAATTCCACGGGCATTGATGATAAAGCCCGAGAATTTCACTGATGCAACACCAAAAGAACATTTCAAAGAATTAATTTTCATCTTGTAATGTTGGAGAATTTCAAACATTTCCACCAAGTGTCCAATATATGGTCGCTTGATCGTCGTGACTTCACGAGCATATCATCCACATACACTTCCATTGTTTTTCCCATTTGATCTTTAAACACCCTGTTAACTAAGTGCTGATAAGTAGCTCCTGCTTTCTTTAATCCAAATTGCATTACTATATAGCAGTATAATCCAACATCAGCAATGAAATTGGTATGCTCTTGATCAGGGATATGCATCAGGATTTAGTTATATCCCGAGTATGCATTTATGACAGATAACAATTCATGTCCTACGGTTGAATCCACCAGCCGGTCGATCCTCGGAAGGGGAAAACCGTCTTTTGGGCACACCTTGTTCAAATATGAATAATCAATGCATCTTCTCCATTTCTTATTCGCTTTCTTCACAAGTACAGCATTAGATACCCATTTAGGATTGAGGACGTCGCAAATAAACCCATTGTCTTTTAGTTTATCCACCTCATCTTTAATAGCGATAGATCTCTCCGAATCCATACCGTGCCTTTTTTGCTTCACTGGGACATACGTCGGTTGATGTTCAATGCATGGCTCGCAATGGCAGGCGAGATTCCACACGTGTCAGGGTGAGTCCAAGCAAACACATCTAGCTTCACTTGGAGAAAACTAGCAATTTCTTTCATCATTTGGGGGCTAAGATGTGACCCAATCTTTAGGACTCGTGATGGGTCATCATGGTTGACCGGGATATCAATTGTAAGCTCAGCCGCCGTAGACTTAGTCTCTTTGGGCTCCTCTTCATCATCTTTTGGATCTATATCTCTATGGAACCGACTGTGGCGCCCGAGCCAAGGCTCAGGCGCTAGTTGTCAATCTTCGATAGCATGGATGCGGACAGTCTTGTCCACACCATTACCTTTTTCTTTGTGCCGAGCTTCCCTCAACTCAACTACATAATAGGCACATCCAGTCACTTGATAACCATGAACAACTCCTACAACATTGTCTGTCGAAAAATTCGAAGTCAAACACCATGGGGCAAGCGCTACCTGCAATTTAGCTAGGGCCAGTCGACCTAGGAAAACATTGTATGGAGAGCCAACATCCAAAGCAACAAATGGAAAGATCCACACTCTCCTTCATTCACCTTCTTCCAACTCTATAGGCAATTCCACATAACCCATAGCTTCAGTTGTAATGCCATTAAAACCATATATACAAGCTTTAGATGGCTTTAAATCTTTGGCTTCCATCCTCATCTGGTCATAAGCATTTTTGAAGATTATATTTACCGAACTTCCACAATCAATCAAAATCCTTCTCACTAAAGCGAGCCAATCATGGCCGAAATAACCATTAGGTCAATTGTTGGAGCCTCCACCTTATCCGCGTTTCTATTCCTAAACACAATATCATCTGCCATCGTACGTTGCTTTTTTTGCTGAAGCTCCGTCTTCCGTATTTGAACAGCATTCAAAATCCATATGCCTAATTGCGTTGGCATAGCGCTCCATCTCAAGCCAACACTTATATGTTGAGTGCGGTCCTTTGACTATCATATTTATCACTAGCCTTCCACTAGTCTACGCAGGCTCCTCAGACCTATGCGGCGCTTGTCCTCGATTTGGGTCAAATGTCCCCTACCTGCCATCTTGTGGGGTTTTCACAAACTATTGCAATTTGCTTTCTCGAATTAGTTTTTCTACAACATCTTGGAGATGCCTACATTCATTTGTATTGTGCCTATAACATTCATGAAACCGACAATATTTTCCGGTCTGTTTCTACTTCTCTGTTGATTCTTTTAAAGGTGGCTTCCTATACTGCATGGTATTGCAAGTAGATAGATAGATATTCTCCAAGGACGTATTCAATGGCGTGTAATTATTATACATTGGAATCCTAGGCTTCAATCTTCTAGAATCACTCTTTCGTTCTCGGTTCCTATCTCCACCTCTCTTTTGCTGATTTGGTTTATTCTGAACATTCACTTGGACTTTTCCAGAACTGTCATCAGACTGTTTTACTGCAATTTTACTAAGTACTCCTTTTCCACTTGGTCCTGTAACATTCTTTTTTCTGGATGACCTGGTCCCCTTCTTTCTCAAATGCTGATCCGCCTTTGCGTAAAAGCGCTTCAACATTACGGGTTGCTTACCAACTAACCAATTACCAAAATCAGACTTTGGACCAATCCCTCTCGTCATGGCCATGAGTACCGCATGATAATTCGGATTATTGACCTCAGTAACAACTGTATGAAATCTCTCCAAATAATCTTTCAACGACTCTCCTGGAGCCTGAATCACACTGTAAAAGGACATAACGTCTTTGGGATGAGTCCCGTGCATCCGGAATTGCTCTACAAAATTGGTTTCCAAATCATCGAATCTAGAAATTGATCGGGGGGGGGGGGGGGGGTAGTCTCATGAGCCACGTTGTCGCTTTTTTCGAAAGAGTTATGGAAAAGCATCTACACTTGGTCGCATCATCAGCTCGTGCAGATCCATCAGCCATTCGTATCTCATAATATGCTGTCTGGGGTTGGTTTTTCCCTCGTAAGCAGGCATCGATGGAATGTTGAATCTCCTTAGATATTCTACATGTAGAACATTATCAGTGAATGGGATATGATTTCTCAAAATTCACCAATCGTCACTAGTTAAGCCATGTCTCTCTCTCACCAACTGTATGACCTCCAGTGTTTGCATGGTTAGTGCCAAACGATGGTCGTGCTCCATCTCATGTGAATGGTCCAATCGAGGGTCGTTTCACTCCTTCTTGGTTCACTATCTTCCCAATGCACATTTTGTACATTCATATCGCCATTATTCCGGAGAGGTACCTAGTCAGCATTTAATCAAACTCCATCATCCAAACTAGCAAAAATAGTTCTAGCTTAATTCCCCAAATGTATGAGGGGAATCCCTCCACTAGAGGAGGCATCGGTACCGATCCCTATTGAGGGATCAGCACCAATCAGTCCTGGCAGACCGCAATTGTCTGCCAGGTGACATTATGAAGTTTCTACGTGATATTCTTCTACCCTGCGATGCCTATGCTGTGATATTCATTCGATGAGCCAGAACTTCCCGATCCCGAGTAAGGAGTGGGATCCCTTCTAGCTTTTCCATGATGCTGCTGAGTGATTTGGTTCATCAAGTTGATATTAGTCTGAATTTGTTGATTTAGTTATCGACGGCTCTCCATTAGCTCCTATATCAGATTATGAAATTCAGCTCTCGTAATAGAGTCAATGGGATTCTAAACTTCAATCGAATCAGCATTCACATTTGTTGGTTGATTGCTTAGGTCTCCTTGTCGAATGCTAGTATTCTCATTTCCTTTCATGTTCTAAGAAGTAGATATAGTATGTCTCACCATTATCAATTGTCTTGCTTAGATTTTTGCAAATCTGAGTAGTATTAACAACTGCTTGAAGATAACCATAGATCTCATTTGGGGGATTTATCCAATCCAGTAGCAACAAAAGGGATCCTAGCAAGCTTAGAATCAAGGTTCTCAGTGAAAACACTAAAATGTTTGCAACCAAATTGGTTACAAACACCCAAGAACGTATTTATGTAGAGAAGTAAGTGAAGAAAAGAAAATTAAACTGAGGAAAAGATTAAGGTCATAACAAATAAAAAGCAATAATAAAAAATACGAAGATTTATAGTGGTTCAGCATTGTATGCCTATGGCCACTTTGAAGATTATCTTTATTGATCATTGATAAATCTGGTTATAGTGGTAAGGAATAGAAACTACTTGATTACAATAATGTCTAGAGTAACAAGCAGCGTAAAGATCCTCAGAATTACCCATTAGGCCGGTATTTATAAGTGAAGTCGACCACCAATCTCTCTCAAACTTTGGCTGAAGGACCTTCTAATCCACATTGGCCCACCACAAGAATAGGGAGGCCCAACTCCTAATGAGGAAGGATCGGTACCGATCCCTTCATTGGTCGTTTTTGGGCAGCGATCCCTATGGTAGCTTCTACATGCTAAAACATATTTGCCCTTCAATTCTCATGTCATTTGGACCAATGAAGCTCGAATTATTACCGGTTCTTTGGTTTCATATAACTTGCGCTTTACTCTCCGCCGATCCTTCCCAAGGGATTCTTGCCGATCCCCCTCATTATATCATATTAATATATGATCCCTAGGGTAGGCCCCCTAGGGTCCATATGCCTTGTTCTCCAAATTTCATATGCTTTAGACCTGTAGATCTCGAGACATCGATTGTTGAATGTATAAATGCACTTGAACTCGAATATATGACGATCCCTCTTAAATGTAGCTTGCCGACCCCTCTCCATCAATCATGCTGATCTCCTCCAACTTGTCATGCTATGCCGAACCCTTCCATTCATTGAGCGATATTCCATGCTTTGAGCATCCTACATTGTACATCCATCAAATCCATTCAATTCCAACTTCATATAATCATCTGTACTCCACTTCTGGACCCCACAATCATCATTTTGGAATCGTCGATCTTGATAGCGGTTGGATCTAATTCATGCAATCAGTTTAATATAAACATGCTAGAATACCGAGTAATAGTGTTGTATATAAGCTTTGACTACCGTGGTCCTGAGCGATCGTTTGCAAGGACTTGGATTATGCTCTGACGGATTTTGCTTCCAACTAGTGTGGAATTCATATGGGATACGCAAATACCTCAAAGTTTAATTAGTTGTTGTTTGTCAGAGGTGTGCTAGTTAACTCTTAGATAAGTTTTTGAGATGCGTTAGTAACACAATAAGTTAAATTATAAAGCCATATCGATGGGTCATCGTCCTTCATAGCTAGAACCCATTGATTAACGATTATGTTACAAATAGCCCGCTTTAGGGTTGATGTATTAAATGGCTGTTGGGTCTTCCTCTTCCCTATTTAAGAAGTATTAAGTGGTCGGGGTTATCTTTTGAGTAGTACAATGTATAGATATAGCTATAACTCAGGAAAGGTTGGATAAATCGTATGCGTATATGGAATTAAACAGGTAGGCCATGAATAATAAACATAATACATAAAAGCAATCGACATAAGCTAGTGTTATGGATAATGTATGTAATTTTTCAATCACCGGAACGTTATTCTAATCTCTCCTTATCATAACCCACATGGTAGATTTAGAAGGATAGGGAACTTGTGCAAAACGAGAATGGTAGATGGAACAGTATTCTCATTCATGCTCAGCACTAACGAGGCAACTAGACAACTAAAGAATAATATTAATTCCAAGGTAGAAGCCTTAGTCGGTATATATGTTCTATTATATTTTTCTATTCCACTGTGAGTTTATATAGATAGCTCACTAATATACTTATGTTTATTTCAGGTTACTAACACCAACGATCCATATCTTAGTAGACTTGGGTTTCGATATAGTTGAAATTTGGGCCCATTAAGATGTAGGTTGTTACGTATTTTCTCCTATTTACATAATTTAGGTATACCTATTTCTGGTTTTTTCAAATTACTTTTATTAGGTTTGGTTGAGCACAACTCTTTATAAAACAAACTAAGTTCAATAATATGCATCACACCTTCGATGGCATAAGCTCCATGAATTATATGTGGATTGAGGAAAGAGAACAATGGGTTGGGAGGTATGAAGGGGCGATGCTACACCGATGCCCTGCCGATGCCATAAAAGGAGTATCGACATAGCATCGGTACTTTTGCATAAGACGATGCTACACCGATGCAATGCCGATGCCATAAAAGTGGTATCGACATTGCATCGGTAATTTTGCATAAGTAACGTTTTACATGTGCTTTGTCACGCCCCATTGACGCCAAGTCCATTAGCATCGGCCAAGCGTTATTCATGTCAAGAAGGTAAATACATAGTTTCTAGTAGTGACATAACATGACAATTACTCATAATTACAAAGTAGTTAACCAATAAAAATACTTATGCATACAAATCTTTTAAAATAATCAGAAAATAGAATACTCTTAGAAGTATGTGGAGTACATATCGGTTGCATTTCCATTTGGCAGTACTACACAGGTCAATTCCATAGTTTATACCATGCTATGCATTCTATCTGGTGAAGTAAAGGCTGTTTGATCCAAAGAGCTGTTATAATACTCTAGCCTATGCTAATATCAGTTTGTGAATACATTTTACTCATCAACTTGAGTTGCTTGATAACAGTATCACTATTAATTCATTGTAAATATTACAAGATTTTTGGGGTGCCTCCACCTTTGTGTGCACATGATCTACCCATAAGTGGAGGCACACACATATAGCCATGAAATGGGAAAAGCTCAGTTGGTTGAGCATGCATATAGGTCTTTCGGCTTAATTAGGAGTGTGCAATGTAAGGCAGTGAACTACCAACAATCGCAGATCTAGAGCTCGATGCGAAGGAGGTGCAGGAGTGTCTGAGCTAGGTGTGGTGATCTTGGGGTGAGGAGCTCGAGTGCTCTGTTGCTCTAATAAATTATAATTCATATTTGGTGAGAGAATATATACCTTTTCGAATTTTGTTTACCAAATATATATTTCTTATGTGTATACAGAAATATTACAGTGATAAAATATGTCGTTTTGTTAATTTGATAAACTATTGAGATTGGAAAAGATATTACAAGAATGATATTTAATATACATCAGAGTGGGAGCAGAAGCATGGTGGGCCCATAACCCATATATACATGTTGGTTCTGATACCAAAAACGTAGCACTCGCCCCTATACCCATGCTATTGTAAAATGGATACTGTCCAAAAGCACAGAGCATGGAATGATTAGTGGATCATCCAATAACCAATATATCTATTCCTTTGGGCTAACATGAACTTGATAAACAAAATGTAACTTGCCCAATTTGTACTTGGTGTCGGCAAAAGTAATGGTACATGGATTATATTCCAGAACATAACTATATGTAGAATGTAAATACAAGAAATATAACCATGTAACAACAGAAAATATAACATATCATCTATCTTGATATAGGTCTGTAGTACAAAACACGAGCCATATATATAAGATGCACATCTTCCTACTAATTATGCATATCTAGACATATAATATGAATATGAATATGAGACAGGAAAAAAGAACAAAAAAATGTAATATGAGATATGCTCATGAAAGAACCCCAAAAATCTTCTATAAAGGAAGTCTCATCTATCAAGATTCTCGGACTAGCTTGAGTATTATACAAAAATTTAAACATGGGTAAAATTAGAAAGTCCAATATGAGTGAAACCATAATAGTATAATGATAAGAGTGTATGTATGAGGTATACATTTATGTAATAGGTGATGAAACAAAGAATAAATGATAAGTATTATTCGTATAAGTAAAAATAAATATTAATATGCACTTGTCATAATTCCAAAAGGGATGTAACTGAATCATCGCATTTTAAAAATCATGGATAACACTTACCCCTCGAAGTATGTTTCTATGAATACAAAACTTGCTTTTCTCTAATACAAGCGACCAAAGCCTAGATCGAGTAGATGCTTTTGTTACTCAAACTGTCTCGATAGAGAATTATGTCTTTTAAAGAACACTTCCATTCCACATAACTATTGAGCCATGTCGATATAAATTCTATACTTTTGTAGTTTAGAAAATTTGTCTTTTTCGGTAAGTATTTCATTAATCCATAAGTAAATTAGTCTCCATAGTTTACCAAAGTTCACTTGTAACCATCATGCTCCAAAAATGCTTGAGAAAATACCAAAATTTCTCAAGCTTTATGGATAGGTACCAATCGATACCGATATAAATGACTTAGGACTTAGAAAGTTTAACCATCATTTTATCATAGCTGCTCCTACCCTTGAGAATTCCTTCTTGGCTAGGATTACAATCATCAATAGAAGCACCCTAAATATATTGAAATAAAGATGATTTTCACTCAAATCCATACTTACCTAGATCATCACTTCATACATTCACATTGATTTGTGCTTGGTTCTAGTGATCCCTAATCATGGGTTAATTGACTTAGCCATGATACCTTGTTAGTTTCATAATTAATCTGCATTAATATGATCATATATAGCATTTCTCTAAAACTTTGAATCAATTTTATATTAACAATTCAGATCGATCGCCCAAATCTACATCTATTGGTGCAAATCAGTGTAGGTCATATATGTTGAATTTATGGGTATTGCAGATTTTGATCATTGAAACTCCAGGATACACATTCTATCACCACCTCCAGCAATTTCAAAATCCCCATTTTCTTGAAAAGTGCACTATCTCTCTAGGCAAAGATCAGTCAAGAACAAGAGTTTCTATTTACATGGATTAGTCTGGGACTATTAATATATCTTCTACTGGTAATAATTTTCACCTGTCACATAGTTCCATCATGCGCCAAGAATTCATTTGCTGGAATTAGCAAGTATTCATAACATATATCTCACACCACACACCACACATGAAATATAGCATGAATGCACATCTAGGATGCGACTTGCCACCATTTGAGAGTTTGATGAGTTGATAAACATCCATATTCATTAAGCACTATAAAATGACCACATTAGGTCGTAACATAGAAGGGCCACATGCATACATTTATATCTGCGTGGGTATGTGTAGGAATTATAAAAATAATTTAAACTTATATGATGTTCGTCCTTTAAGTTTTGTGTTTAGCTCAAATAACGTTTATGGATCTTCGAAGCCCTACCAAATCCGCTACACATCAACTTCATCTACACTCCTATAGCAGGGTCTAGTTATATGCCAGCTTCTTCCGTGATCACCGTTGAGCCATCCACCATTCTTAGTGCGCCTATGTCCATTGCTTCTATTATGATTGTCGCTAACCAACCATTGGTCATTGGTGCTCTAGATGTGCTACTAGCAGATGCATCCACCTTAAATAATCCTCATCGTTCCACTTAGTCTCACTTAACTATCGGGGACCTTCTCAGAATGTGCCAAATCCACTGCATCCATAAAGATAATGTTAGGTTCCAATAACCATTTAAGTGTGCTTAAACAAATTTGCTATATCACAAGTAATATGTGTGCTTAGCCAATGCAATTCTACCTTTAAATCCACTTCTATGTCAAATCCTTCAATCTCATAGAAGTGCCACATGTCACCTGCATTTGAAAACCTACTGATGCTTCTAAGTTTTTATATGCTTTTTACTTTTTGCTTCGGCTAACAACCGAACAGGCCCAAGATTCAATTCTTATATAACTTGAAATAGAGGTCACCCAACACTTCCCACATCTTCCTTGAAGAACGCCACTCGTAAAAGGTTATGGTTGACCTCCATAACAAGAGGTGTGCTTTAAAGGTAAGTATTTATCGTTATTTGTTTGGAAGGCTTCTCTTTGGATGTAAGTTCCTCTTATACATCATGTATCTTCTACTAACTCTTCCCATACTTAAATTTCTTGCTTATCTTCAACCTTTACTAATGTTCCTTCAAGAATCAAAAGTAAGGCATTGCGATGCATGGTCGCTAACCTTAAAGCAATTTTAAAACCTAAATATTGCACTTCTTTCTTCCTAGTAAACCTCTATATCTATCATTTTTTCCAACAAACTTTCTAAATTCTATAAGAATCTTCTACCTGAGAACAAAAGAGATAAAGCTAAACCAGTTCCACACAAAAGCATTGGCTGCCCAACGTAGACAGTCTCCTATTAGGAGAGTGATAGAAGAAAAAAAGGAAACTAATGGTTAAGAGGAAGTAAAATGAGAGATCATAAAGGTGGAATTAAGAGAGAAAGAAGAAGACAGTGACTTTGAAGAAGAATCGGCCTGGAAGAAGGCTAAAGATCCAAAATTTCAAATTCTAGTTCTTGATTCAAGCGTCTAAGGTGGGATGTAATCAAGCCATGCCAGGCCTCTTATTGAACCCGCATTGAAAGTAGAATTCCTCTCACTCACAAAACTAACAATGTTACTGATCCTTTAATTATCCAATGCTCCCTGACCTTGAAAATATGAACTTTGATTTCGATGAGCTCACTAAGTGTGATGAACTCTTGATGGGAATAAACCCAGTTGAACTCACACCGGTGGGGGTGAAACTAAGTGATGCACTGTGAAGGTACCCGGCCGATGTAAGACGGTAGCCAAGAATACAAAATGGAGAAAAGTCTAAATATAGAACCTGTAAAACATCCCACAATGCACAGACAAATATAATATAATACCATAGATGTAAAACATGCGAGACAATAATATAATCAAATGAACCATAATAGGAACATCAGGGTGCAATAGGCTCACATACTATACAAAAACAAAATAAAGAGTTTATACATCCCAAAATCTCCATAATAAACTCTATAACTATATAATAATACAAGTATTGATATAGCTCCACAGTAATGCACAACAAAATATAAGTGATAATAAGCTTTAAGTATAGATATATGAAAGCATAGCCTCTTGCTCGTACTCCGTACAACTCCATATGCTATCTAAACCTGCTATCATAATCTACTAATTTAAGAGTGCCTGAGATAATAAGAAGCAAAGCATTAAACCTCGGGTCAGACAATGGTCTGGTGTGAGCGATATATAATCTCAAAATGCTATAAAACTCATGTATAGTAAATAAGGTATAGGGTATAGGGTATGAACAACCATACCTGACATGTTCCTGCATCTAAAGAGTTAGCACATAAATGCAATATATGCTACACTACAATCACAAGTGGAAAATAAGTGGTATAGGGCATCATGCAGCATATCAAGCACACAGCAAAAATAGCATCCATCACATAACCTTGCATCTCCCATTCAAGTGCATCAGATATATGATAACTCTCTCAGATGCTCAACTCTTTGCCCACACAAATGGATAGAGACAAGACACACGCAGACGTCCAAAATATGGGAACACACAAACTACCTTGGGTACACATAGATTACCCTATCCTATTAATAAGCATTAACCACAGAGTTATCCACCAATCCCCTAGCACATCTATCGATAGTAGAACTGCCCCATAGATGCTCAACTCTTGCCTACATAGATAGCATAGGACTGAACACATGCATACGTCCAATACATGGGCACACACAAACTACCCTTGGTGCATATAGATAACCTTGTCCTATTCACGAGCATCACAACCTTATGTTCTACTCTACGAGCTACCACGCTGAACTCGATCTCTCAGTCCACCATAAGATGCTATAGTCACTCATCACATTGAGTCGTCAAAGTCTTCATACTTCGTTTGTTGCTATCCCAAAGTCATCTAGAGCTATCCTAGGGTTGCCCATCCTTACCCTGAACCAACTCCTCAAACTACTAAGCAAACCCGAGTTTTTCTTCGTAGTCCATAACTAAATTCGTGCTCCACTCTTGTCGGTCCATCCTATGACTCCAAACCAAGCGGGACAGAACTGCCAAGCTAAGCGCCAACTACTAATGCCAAATCGTGCCCCATGCCAAATCATCGACTATGCTCCACTACGCGGCCACCTTCGATCATGCCACCAAACTAGGCCACTGTTCCATCCACTTGCTGACCCTATTTCCCCGATCGGCCATCAAACCATCCACTTGCTGA
Source organism: Allium fistulosum (assembly GCA_030737815.1). Classification (NCBI taxonomy): domain Eukaryota; kingdom Viridiplantae; phylum Streptophyta; class Magnoliopsida; order Asparagales; family Amaryllidaceae; genus Allium; species Allium fistulosum. The sequence continues at coordinate 295,292,872 of CM060906.1, read as the reverse complement.
CTAAGTTTCCAAGCCCGACCATTGAGCCATCACATATAGACCAATTTTTCAAGACTGGCCATCGACCCATCCAGTTGTCGACCAAGAAGCCCGTAACTCTTTTAGCCCTTCAAATCATGCCGATTCCATCATTATACTTAACGCTTCGACCCTCATGCACCATCTATGCAACGATGTGACCCCAAATGCTCTACAGCCGATCCATTGATGTCTGTCTCTACGGTTACTACACCTAGTTTACTCTGGTGAGTGTTTTTAACTATACAAGCATATAAAAAAACATCATACATGCACCAAACAACATTCAAACATCTAAATCATGCAATCAATCGTAGCAATCATCACATAAGGTGTATATAATATAGCCTAACATCTGTCAAGGAAATTCCATATACAAATAACATGTCTAAAATGCCAAAAACCCATTTATTTGTATTTGTACTATAGGTTGGGTTTTAAAACAGTGTTAAAACTTAATTTTGACTTTAAAAATGGATATGAAACACGTTTAAAACCTATAGATGCATATATAGTAAGACGAGAGATGATAGATCACTCAAAACCTAAAGAGTGAAGATTTGCATGCAAATCGAGGTAACCCCGACACTAGAAAATGGGTTAATGGAGGCTTAGATCTATGGAATAAGGTGTAAAAATGATTTGGGGATGATGGTTCAACCATATAAGGACTCCAAATCCAAATGGGTTAGTGGGCTTGCCCCAAAACTCACTAATTACCACTAAACTGCTTCGAAAACTGCCAAATCTTGAAACAACCATATCTACTAGCTAGAAAGTCTAAATCACTATTATGACCATTCTACAAAAATGGAAACCATCATATCTTTCCAATGGAAGTGGTCTCAGATGCTAATTCGACTCCTATTAAAAGTTGTAGCTGATACAAGTTTTTAGGGGTAAAATCATTCAGAAAATTTTTAAAGATAGGAAATGTCACTAATAAACATTTCCTAAAGTTATAGTCATATGACCACTTATGGAATTAGAAATAATATTTTACGACCTTCCAATACATAGAAATATAAGTTCTTATACTCTTTCCCCCTTTAGGAATTTCGCCCTTGAAATCCCCAACACTAACAAGGTAAAATCAACATAGCTACCCCGCATGCCTATCATCCACGAGCAACGCATATCAAACATAAAATGTGCACACCAAAGCAATAAATTATACTACGCCTACCCTAGCATGGGCGATACTAAACTACCTTATATGATATCAAAAGTGAAAGTAAATGCAATAAACAGATGTATCACCAAGTAAAGATCTCTGGATAAGCGGTCCTCATGCTCTCCTCAGTCTTCCAAGTACAATCACCTTGGCTTTCACTCCACTAAACATTCACCGGCTCTATCATTTTTCTCCTAAGTTGTTTCGTATCACGTTCGATAATACAAATATACCTATGAGGTCACGATGCTTCTGGTTCAATCTTATCATCAGGCTAAATAGGTTCGACTATCACGCCCAAGCCATGCACAAATTTACGCAAGTGAGAAACATGGAACATGTTGTGCATGAACGCCATCTTCTGGAGTAAGTTGACTCTATATGCTAGATTCTCGATCCTCTCAAGTATCGAAAAAGGACTAACGAATCTCAGTGCCAACTTCTCCTTAGCCCGAATTGTTCAATATTCTTCAGTGGAGAGAACTTGACAAACATCATATTACCAACGGAGAATTCCAAGTCACATCTTCTCCTATCGGCATAACTCTTCTGTTTGTCATTGGCAGCTTTCATTCTTTATCGACTGACCTCGATCTTCTCTGAAGTCTCTCTAATCATATTCAGCCCAAGTATCAGTTTCTCATCCACTTCCGACAAACATGAAGGAGTGTTGCATGATCGGCCATATAACATCTCAAATGGTGCCACACTGATGTTGGACTGATAACAGTTATTGTATGTGAACTCTACTAAGTGTAGATGATCATCCCACAAGCCACCGAAATCGAGAATGCAAGCTCGCAAAAGATCTCCAGAATACGATTCACCCTCTCGGTCTGCCCATCAGTTTGTGGATGATAAGCCGTACTGAGATGTAGCTCTTTCACCAGCTCCTCTTGTAAGCTCTTCCAAAACCCACTAGTGATCAAAGGATCTCGGTCATTCATAATGCTCTTCGGCACACCATGAAATCAATAACCCACTCCACATACAAATCAACGAATTTGGGTGTTGTTCGACCTGACTTAATAGGTATGAATCAGGCACTTTTCATTAATCTATTAACTATGGCCCAGATGTTATCGTACCCTCCTCTAGTCCTCAGCAATCCATCGATGAAGTCCATTGAAACTTGTTTCCATTTCCAATCGGGAATCCCGAGCGGTTGCAACAAACCACTTGGCTTCTTCTGCTCTGCCTTTACCAACTGATAGTTCATGCATTTCGAGATGAATGTCCCAACATCCTTCTTAATCCCTTCCCAATAAAATGTCCATCTCATTTCATGGTACATTTTATTGCCAATGGGATGTATAGTCAATCTCGAATAATGGCATTCGCATAGTACCTCATCCCTCAACCCATGGACATCAGGAACAAACAATCACCCATCCTTACGGAGCCAATCATCATGGTCGATCATGTACTGCTTCATATCCTCAGACTTTGCCCCTTCCTCTATCTTTGCCATGATCTCTACTAGTCTACAATCTTGCCTCTTACTAGCACCAATCCATTCAATCAAGGTAGGTTTGACCGTCAAGCTAGCCAACACTTCGGGTTCAATCTCACATCTAAGTCTAAAATCATAGCCAACGATAAACTCCAATTGCTTTCAGCTTAGGAAAATCGCTCCTGAGCTAGCATGTCTCCTACTCAAAGCATCATCGACCACATTTCCTTTACTAGGTGTGTCGGAAATGCCAAAGTCGTGGGAGGCCATGAACTCTAACCATCGTAGTTGTCGAAGGTTAAGATCCTTCTCCAAGAATAGATACTTCAACAACTTATGATCCATATACAACTCGAACCTTTCCTCCAAAAAATAATGCCTCCATATCTACAAAGAAAATACTATCGCTTCCAACTCTAAATCGTGGGTTGGATACTTCCTCTTGTATGGTTTCAGTTGTCGACTAGCGTAGACGACAAGCTTTTCCCTTTGCATTAGCACTGCACCAAGTCCAATACTACATGCATATGTGTATACTATCGGCTCCTCATTCCTACTTAGCATGACTAACACCGATATGCTCATTAACCTCTAATTTAGACTCACGAATGCGTGTGAGTATCGTGTCCCAAATAATAGTCTGATTCTTTTTCGTCAAGTTGGTTAATGACACTGTCGCCTTAGAGAAGTCCTGGATAAAACGTCTATAGTATCTCGTTAGTGCAAGAAAGCTTCTCACATCTATAGCAGTCTTGGGCTTATCCTAGTCCTGTACTGCCGCCACATTCATAAATGTACAACAATACCCTGCTCTGAAACAACATGACCCAAGTATCGCACTTCCCTCCTCCAGAAGTGATACTTTGAAAACTTCGCCTTCAATCAGTGCTTCCTCAACCCCTCGAGCACAATCCTAAAATGCTCTTATGTTCTTCGTCCATGCTCGAATAAATAAGGATATCGTCCACGAATACAAGTAGAAACTTAATTAGCCGATCTCTGAAAACACGGTTCATAAGATCAACCAAGTGTAACAGTGCATTGATTAGCCCGAATGGAATAACTAAACACTCATAGAATCTATATCGTATACGGAACACTGCAATCAACACACTCTTGTTCGCCACTCTTAGTTGATGAAACCCCATCACAAGGTCTAACTAAGAGAGCACCCTAGCACTATGGAGCTAATCGAACAAGTCATCAATATACGAGAGTGGATACATGTTCTTCTTCGTCACCTTATTCATCCCATGGTAATCTACCCATAATCTCAAAGAGCCATTCGCCTTAGTGGAGAATGCTACAGGTGCACTCCACTCGGATATGCTCCTACGGATGAACCCTTATCTCAACAGGTCATTCATTTGCACCTTTAACTCCTTCTGCTCTTTGGGTGTCATATGCCTCAAAGGCATAACTATCGTTTGGCATTCTTTACTAAGTCTATGTGGAACTCAATCTCTATGTGTAGCGATAATCCGGTCACCTCCTCGAATATGTCTGAATACTCTCTCACTATAGGCACAGATGAAAACTCATCCTACGGAGTCTCAAGTGAATATAGAAAGCTAATTATAACCCCATCCTCTAGCAGGCAACCAATCACTACCGTCCGACACCCCCATAGCCCCAATCGTTACCAACAGCCCCTCGCAATCCACCAATATCGCATATTTCCTCAGCCAGTCCATCCCCAGTATAATACCCAACCCAATAAAACCCAAAACAAAGCAATCATAAGCAAACAAACATCCATGACTCGACAAGGTTAAGTCTCGACAAACCATGCAAAGGCTAGTAGAGCCTCCAACTGGGTTCGTCAATCAAGGGTTAGTCAACAATTTCGGGTTTTATTCCCAATCTATCTATCAAATCACTAGATATGAAGGAATGTGAAGCCCCGATATCGAATAAAAGACATACATGTATATCATAAATAGAAAGCATACCCTGTATAATGACGCTCTTCCCTTTCTCCTTCATCGATGGAGCACTCGACGAAGCTAGAACAACGTTTAAAGCGTAAGCAAACACAACCTGCTTATTTCTTAGTGGTTCTAGGAAATCCTTCTTATATAACCCGGCTTGTTGCAGTTGAAACATCCTTTTTTCTCGTTCCTGCATCCTTTGCTAAGATGGCCTCTCTGTCCACAGTCATATCATGTAGGCTCCCACTTGCCTTTCTTCTGGCCATCCTTCTAAAACTGCTTCTTCTTCCTCTTGTTGTCCCACTTCCTTTTGTCTCCCCTGCTAGCTTGTGGCTTCGGCTCATCCTTAGGAGCAACAACCAACTTAGGCTTAAGGTACAAACTCTCATGTCGAAGAGCCTTCTTCACTAGCCTCTTAAACGGCTTGCCCTACAAGCTTCTCTCTAGAGTAATCATCCAGGCCCATAATGAACTTCTCATTCTTCTTAAGCGGAGTATAGATAAAAGGCGGGCCGTACTTCGACAGTGTCTCGAACTCAGCCATGTACTCCGACACAGACATATCTCTTTGTCTCAAGTCAGCAAACTTTCAGAAGAGCACCAGCTTCTAAGTAGTCGGTATATACTTCTCTTCAAATCTCGCCTTGTGCTGCTCCCAAGTAATCCTGTCCTCGGGAGTAGTAACCTTGATTGCGTTTCACAACCTCATGGCCCTTCCTTAAAGCTATCTAAAGGCCAACTTCCTCTTCATGCAACTTCTAACTCCATATCCTCAAAGATGCATTTGTATGTGTCTAACTAATCCTACACTTTGACGGCTAATTCCGTTCCAAGAAACGATTTGCCATCCAGAGTAGAGTAACTCTTGCTCAATTTGGCAAAGTCAGCTCTCGGCGCTTGCACCGGAGCACCAACACTATCAGCCATAGTCACTACAAGAAATTTTATTTTTGGTGGCGCACAAAAAATGCTACTAAAACTTTTGGTGGCGTTTTGATAAACGCCGCGAGAAAACATGCGACTAAAAATCCATGATTTTTTGTTGCATTTATTTTAACGCCACTATAAATGCATTTTTGGCAGCATTTTTCAAACGCCACCATAAATCTTTTTGTAGCGTTTAAAAAATGCCACCAAAAGGTTTTTTGGCGCTACTAATAGAATTTCCAACTTTACCCCTGTTTTACAGTTGTATTTACTCAACGCCACTATATATATTTCGGTAGCGTTTTTGAAACGCTACTAAAAGTTGTTTATTATTTTACACCATTTTTTCATGCTATTATTTCCTGTTAATGGTCTATTTTGGTTCTATTATATCAATCAACAATCACTCACATAATCATCGTATTCAAATAAGTTAAAAAACACATTAACCATATAATCAAATAAAATATCCATAACCATTCCAATACAATAGTTTTTCGACAAAATGACCTAACTCACATACAATAACCATTTGTATACAAATTTATACATTGGGTACTAATAAATGTTATATCTAACTAGTGCTAACTAATAAATATACTTTTCAAGCTCGATAGAGATATAGTCCGGCCCAGTAGTAAAATAGCTCATTCTGCTCCATCCTGATATTTGTATTGCACTGCTCACTTTCTGCTTCACCCAGTAGTCTTCCAGAAACATTATATCTCCACTGTATTCAAAATATATATAATTCAAATAAAGTTTGTATATCAGAAGAGTGTGTGTGTGTGTTATGTAAAGTTGAAAGATGAAAGTTGAACATACACAGCTGCATCAGCAGGGCAGCCTAGTAAATGTACAGAGCAATCAGAACCAGTATAACAAGTATGGCACTCGCACTGGATTGTTCCATTTATGACTATTTCATTTACTCGCACTGGATTCTTCTCAGGCTGCTTTAGCAGAAGGCCACAAAGGCAGCCTTAGATTTGGGTCATATGACAATAAGCTGCCTGCTTCTTTGGCTATCTTCATCGCCGCTATATGTGTTGATCGGCATGGTTCCTCAATCAGCCTTAAATATCTACATGATTCACCTCATTAATTAACTTCAAGAATCTATCACATATCACCAATAAATCAATTCACATATCTCATATGATACACCTATCTCTTTCTAAATTAACACATTTAAGAATCCAAAAAAAGTTAAAATATATCAAGATAAATTTACAACATACCCATGGAAAATGAAAGACTTTTTAAGTTTCAGATCCAAAATCAAAATTGTTATTATGGAAAATTGTTATTAAGATAAATATAGCAATGCTCCACGTCAGCCCTACATCACTATCACCAGCATTAGTACTGTCAACCAGCATAGCTGAGAAGGTGATTATCAGTGATATTATAATTAGAAGCCATGATTTATCTTTCCCATTTTTGTACATTTCCATGGCTTATTACAACCTTTGCAGTTTATATAACAGTTTATAAATTTTAGTTGATACGTAGTTTATGTTCAAGCACCTGCCTTTATATAGAGGACCAATGTGGAGGAAATAGGTAAGATGACAAAGGAGGAATCCAATTCCAATACATCACTTTAAAGTGCCACTCCAAAACTTTGGTTTTTTTGTTTTTTTAGGTGCATTTTTTTTAAAAAGAAAGGGACACAGAAAAGAAAAAGGGAATGGTTCGTGAAAGAAGAATATGTTTTTTTTCGCATACGAAAGGTGCACGGAAAAGATGCATGGACTGTAAAATAGGAATAAAGAATTGAAACAGATTACTTCGTCGATGACGCGTATATGCTACTTAAATTTGAAATTTTAAGTTTTATTTTATTTTCCCATTAGCTACTCATATAAATTTTACGATTATATTATCAATCCGTAGGGAAAAAATTAAAATATGCAACAACATTTCTAGCATCATCTTTGCACAAATGCATATGATATCACGATATAAACAAGCAATCTATGAATTAATTGTGTTGCAATACAAGTAATGACCAAAATCACTACACGAGGATTAATTGAAACATAAAATGTTCTACGATGACTTTTAGAAAATTAATAAAATGAAAGCAAGCACGAAAGCACTAATTACTTGCAAATCAAAAAGACAAAAACTACATAAAAACAAAAGTCACTTACCTGTAACAATTAAAAGACTAACTTTACAGCTGCAAAGCAAGGTTGAAATAAGTTTTGGCACAAGGAAAAATATCCATGGAGTTGCTGCAACCACAACCGTGTAACCTACCTAGAAAAGAAGAGATACACTAATATTTAGCAGTTAAGATGCATAAATATTAGAGATCAAACTAAAGAATCAGGTTTAAAAAAGGTAGAAGCGTTATGTAGAGAGATTATTAATATATCATTTTGCAGTGCACCTTTCGAAAATTAAATACATTAAGTAATTTGTATATCATGGAAATGAAAATAACAGAATATTGTAGAAGCAAAGTATGTAATGAACTTGCCAATATGAAATAATAGAAGACACTCCCAAAGAAGCATCAATGATGACGATGGCCAGATAATGGGGTTTCTTGCAATATATCAGAAAACCTACAAACATGCAGAAAGGAATTTATAATTTGAAGTTGATAAAATTAAAATATAAAAAATAAACTAGTAATATGTACTTTTTCCTCTGATTTCGAGAATATGCCTGGCAACATCTAGAGTGTACCAAAATATAATTTGCTCAATACTTCACCAGTCGAATGTAAAGAGAATTAACGTGTATAAATATTCTTTTAGTTACTTCTTTGCTCACTAACAGACATGCTCTAAGACTATGCCTCAAGTCTCAACCTAGTACAGTTACATAACTAATAAAAAATGTTCTAATGCATCATTACAGTCTCAACCCAGTATAGTCACATAACTAATAAAACATGTTCTGATGCAGCATCATAGTTTTTTTTCTTAAACTGATTATTTGAAAACTACGAACTTGATAGAATTAATAATTACTTTAACGCCTTTTTTCCTCGACATTAACTTATAACAAGAATGAGTGTTGACAGACTGTGGTACTAATAATCTACAGTCTGTTAACTTAATGTTTCTTTTAACCAAAATTGTGAATCTATACTTGACATAATAGCATATCCCTGATCAGACTGATTATGATAATTTTGCACTGAAAGTCATAAAGAGAAGTGACATCAAGTATTCACACAAGGCTAGGACCGATGGTCATTTTAATAAATAGATAGCAATTTGGGGAAGAGACCAGTATTTTCCTAATGTTTCAGATAATCCTAATGTTTCAGATAACAATATCAACATTAAATTTTGACTTCAAGTGCTATTGAGAAGAGACCAGTATTTTCCTAATGTTTCAGATAATCCTTAAACAATGTAAAAATATTAATTTGAAACCTAAACTAGATTTAGTAAAAATCTAAACAAGGCTTTTATACCACCTTGCTTTGTTTAGTTGAAGGATTAGTAGGAAATCACCTAATGCATATCTACAACATCAACAACGCCAAAGGAACATAGGAAAAAGTCTGTATAACCATATAAATCTATAGTATTGCAGCTAAATTAACTACCACTATGAAATATAAGTAGAGAAATAAGCTTTTGACATAATGGAAAAATGAAAACATAGAAACCTAATATTAGCCAATTAAAAATTAAATCCTTGTTTTTTTTCTTATGAATAAAACCATCCCGCTTTAGACAGTAGGCAGTTGGCCATTGATAGAGCATATGCACATTTTTAGGTTGATAGCAAGAATGATCAGTGTAAGGAGTTTAAAATTGGATTTGACTTAGGGTTTGTATACAGATGATGTTATCAGTTTAAGCAGCAACGTTGACAAACAAGCAATGCAAAGGTTGTCATTATCTTTAATTATAAAATGAAAAAATACACAAATATGAAATTTGAGTGTGAACAGTGGAATAATCCATTGAGAAACCAATATACCAAGTACCAGTATACCAAAAATTAAAGAAGTCTCAAGCTTTTGAAGATATGTGGATCTTTTTGTCATTAAGCAAAAGCTATAATACCATGATTATTTATATAAATGATTAGAACAATAAAACTATTTTTAACAAAAATCAAAACAAAACTTTCGCCATTAAAAATTGTGTGACAAACTCAAAACATGATAAGCAAAAGATGTGATAAAATAATTACCCAAAAAGTGAGATTGTCCTTTGAATTGCCCTACATACTTTCCTTTTGATTTTCTCTTCTTCAACTCAGTCTCAACCATCTAAATAAACATCTTTTTTGTTTTAGTTTTCACAACCTAGTCACAAAAAGAAAATATTCAGTGTTTGTCCTTTTTCTATCAAACTGAAGGAGATAACCCACATGTATATACGTATATTACTTAAAAGCAAGCGTTGAAAACTAAAATGTTTACCAATGGTCAAGATTAAACATATATATATAGCTTGTAATAAACAATACATATAACACTTCTTTATGATTAACAGAAGTTTTGACTTTAACCTGGGTATTGAAAATCTAAGCTCACTTCAATCAAAACTCTTGCAAAATGAAGTCATGTCCCTGCATTTGTAATATTATCAATTGGATGACCATGAGCACCCACGATACGACTTATACCTTATTTACTCCAAAAATCAAGATTTGAATCTAGTAGTCTAATCCAAATAGGAACAGATGAAAAATAATCACAGGTAAGTGGAAAATCAGGGGTCCATTTCTTCATGATTAATATATGAGAGTTAAAAGTGTATGGGCCTATTTTAATTATAGAATCAAAATCGACTGACGATGGAAACTTTATAAAATGAAATCGTTTGATTTGTAGTAAACACCAAATTCAAAAATAGGATTCATCACCTTCGCAACAATTTTTTTGAATTAGTCGTACATCGGTCTGCATCCCATGACATATAACCAATGTATTCATCCACTTACCCACGTTTTCTTGAACAACTGCATCTGGCATATGAACGGCAGGTCCTTCTTCATCATTTGTTGTAGAATAAAACTGGAGATCAATCTCTTCTTCTCGTTCTGCAAAATGCCCTGAAGCTTTTCACAGCATCTGCCTAGGTGCCACTCTTCAGTCCAATTATTGAAGAAGATAGGGAAATGAAAGCTTTTAGACTAAGAAATACACATTTAAATCAAAAAAGTTACGAATAAAAATTCATACTTTTGTTTCATTTCAGCTTCAGCTCCTTCACGAACTCTCGAAATAGAAGAATGGATTGTGCATCGATATAATCTTATTCAAGATGATATAGAATCGGCTGAATTTCAGAAAAAAAATCCACGTTGAGAAAATAGTTTTTGGCATTGTGAATCAGATTTAGGGTTTAAAGCTATTTAGCGAACCGTTGGGAGAAATTCTTGCTGGCTGCTGCGACGATGTGGAGTGGAGTACAATGATGAAGTCGACGGTGAAAATGGATGAATCAAAACCGAGGATGATTAAAAAGGAGAATATTTTGGGGAACAAGAAAGTGAAAAGGGGAAAAGTAAAAACGAGGGTTTAAAATTTTTCTAAGTATGAGAATAGAGCGGTGGAGATTAAACTATGGGTTGCGTTTGGTTTTGTTAGGCGGAATTATTTTTGGTAAAGGCGGGAACGTGAATTGTTTTTTGTCACCTTTGTACTATTTGTGAAATATTATCGGTTGCATTTAAATTAAAACGCTACTAATTTTTGCTACTATAAATGGTTTTTCTTGTAATGAGTAGGAGAAAGTTGGGAATTATGAACCATATTTCGCACCATCTCAGCGAACATGTTCTACAAGTCAAGGTTAGCAGCCCCTGATTCTTCCCCTTCTTTAAATCTAGAGATAGAGTTCTAGCAGCATTCCTTATTAGCCGGCTCATTCTTACTAGCTGTAATAAGAATGATCAGTCTCTCTAAAAGGAATAAGTGGTGTCCATGAATGCAATGCGACTTATATACCATATATGCTATAATATAGTTTTGAAAACCAAAATATAACAAGTATGCTCTCTCATATATCGTTGGATCCATTCTAAGGTGATAGCTCCTTCCTTATCTCTAATGGATCCAAGTATTAACTTAGGTTGTCCATGCAACCCAAGCTTTGATACCAAATATGACGACCGTCCTACACCTTCGGTATCCAATATTCCTAAGTGATGCGCTATGGAGGTACCTGATCGATGCAGGATGGTAGCAAGAATATAAAATGGAGAAAAATCCAAACATAGGACCTGCAGAACATCTTACAGCACAAAAAATATATATACTATAATAACATAGATGTAAAACAGGCAAGATAGCGATATAATCTAATAAAGCATAATAAGAACATCGGGGTGCAATAGTTTAATAGACTATATAAAAACTAAAATAAATAGTTTATACATCCTAAAATCTCCACAATAAACTTTATAACTGTCTTTAATAATACAAATACTAATATAGCTCCATAATACTACACAACATAATATAAGCGAAAATAAGCTCCAAGTGTAGATATATAAAAGAATGCCAAAACCAATTTCAATATAAATCTTTTCCAAATGAAAAACAATAGCTTTTAAAAAGTAGTACACCAAGAGGATCTAATCCTCTTTGTTGAAAGCACCAATATTTTCATGGTGTTTTTGGACATAAGCCTCCAATATAATTTTTATTAGTATACTTTTAGAAAATAGATATGAACAAGGATATTTTAGAGAACTTTTATATTGAGAATAGGTTAACATGAATAAAATAGAAACAGTAATAGAGATATGTAGAAAGTAAACAAATTAAACCTAGTATTTAAAAAGTAACAAAATACCATAAGTAGGAAACACCATATTTATATTGGTTCGGTAAGAACTGAAGTACATACACTTCCTTGATCTTACTTGTCTGTTTATATGTATATTTCATTATTATAGTTTGAATTCAAATAAAATTAGTAGTAAAAATTATAGAACTTAGGAATTTCTTTATGGATAGATGAGTTATTGTGAAGTAGTTATTTTTGTTTCTCTATTCTTGTCTACCCAAACCAAGCTTCAAGTTCCTATTCAAAGCTTAATGTGCTTAAGCATGATCGCTCCTAACTTCGAGTAGAGGCTCATTTTGAGCGTTACCCCAGAGTTTTCTTAAGGGTTAACTCTAGGTAGACCGAAGCATGTTTCGAGTCTGATCGAATCTTAAAGTGATCATTTATGAGCGCACCTTGTTGAAGCTTGAGCACCATTCCATCCTTTACCCTAGATCATGCTCAAGGCTTTAACTTAAGTGGACCTAAAGCTTGTTTTGGGTTCTATCTTGTGCATTATTCCATACCCATTTTTAGGTCTCTTTTTTGAGTGTTTAACGAGTCCATTCCTTAGCTCAGTTTCTATATTTTAAAGAGTATTTTGTTTTTCTTAGTTATTTAGTTCTAAAAGTACTTGGATTTTTTACCCGAGGCTTGCTTTGGGTTTTTCATTACGTGACCTAGAGTTGACTTCACGTCTCATACCTAATTGTGTTTCCTTGCTTTAGTTTGAATTTATTTTTGTCTTCTTCAATAAATTTATAACTATCTTCATTTCCTATCATAAAAAAGAGTATAACATTAAGATAAAGTATTGTACAATATCTTAATATAGTGAAGTAAAAAAGTGTTGTTAAGGTTATTTATTAAATACATATCCATGAAATCTTTAATAAATTTAACATATAAGAATACTTTTTTAAAATTGGTTACTTAGATGGTGGTAAATAGTTGTACTACAATGCTCATGTAGTATATAGCACTAAATAAATCAATATATGTGCAGTGGTTCGAGTCATACTATGCGAGATTCAACCTATGACATCAGAGACCAAAACCGAAGCGTCTAACCATTGGAATAGCGATGTTGGACAATTAAGCTAATCAGTTGATTATCAATAACTAATATTCCACAATTATATTCGTAAAGAACCTACATATAGAGATTCATTGGTGTTATAGAAATGGAATATAATTGATCCAAGATGATATATATTAGGATTATATTACACATGCTAATTAAATTTAGTGCATGTTTTTTTTTGAATATTTCCCAAGTCCCCCATTTTAGTTTTTATATTACAACTTATTGCATTGCATATATTTTCACCATAAATATTTGCACCTAAATACTAGCACTACTAGTATGCTTCATGGTAATAATAGTTTGAATATTTGTAACATAAATATTTAGGATTAAATGACCAACTAGTTTGAATGTATTTGTCTGCTGCATTTGTATAATTAGTGATTTTAAAAATAAAAAATGAGTGCAAATTATGAATAATTATATTGCAAATACTAGGCAATGCAATTATTTATTGTGTGCTAATAATAAATTTATCAATAGTTTATATCAGATAAAACATTAGATAATCATTATTTGGTAGCAATCTAACGTATTTATAACATCCAACTAAACATCGTGTGAAAAACAATTTAACAATTTCTTTTAAAAAAGAAAATAAGATAAAGAAGGGTGTTCCTATATACACACTAGAAAACTTCTATACATGACTTAAAAGAGAAAACTAAAAAATAAAAACAAACACTTCAAACACTCACACAATCGATTAAACATTTATTATCAATGAATTTTACCAAAAGAACTCACTTTGAATTCTTTCACTAGCTTGAACAAATGATTCTTTGCGCTTCACTTAAGGTGTAACTTCAGTTTTTGTTATATGGAATGAGATATCCGATGAAATTAAGAACAACTTACTACCTATATATATATATTAATAATATTAATAGAAAATTAGAGCATGGCTAATGAGATTAGAGTTTTATGATTGTTCCTATGGTTTCTTTTTAGAGTATAAAAGAAAAAATATATGCCTTTTATAAATAACTATATATATATATATATAGAGTCATGTGAGATAGAGTGTTTTGAATAAGGATCAAACTTAAAATATTCCTTGATTTATCTTCATAATATGAACATGTGAGTGTGTACGTGCACATATGTGTATGTGTGTGCATATGTTTGACTGAAATTCAAGTCTGCAAAATAAAAATAAACTAAATAACTAGTTAAAACTTGTTTGTTTATCATGGATCAATTGTAAATTATACCTTTTTATGATATAATATTTAATTTGCAGTATAGATGTGAATATTAAAGAAAATGATCTTCAAGAACGTCACAGTAACGCAGCAAAAATTAAAATTTTTCCAGTTTTACTCAATTGTAATTTCATAGAATATGACAAAAATAGAGTGAAAATGTTTAAAATCGTGGACCACCCTTCTGAATTCTGGAGGCAGGCCCATAGAATTTGGTTTCTTTCGCATAAAGTGACATAAATTATTTCGACCACTATAGCACTTTCCAAACTTAAATAAGATATAGAAAATATTAATGTATCACCTAAAATGGTTAAATAGTTTTTTTGAATAATGTTGTAATAAGCTTTATTAATGAACTAAATTATTTACAATCCATGGTTTAGGCCAAAACATGTGGACTTATACACAAAATAACTAAATAAAAATAAAGCCCATTAAGGCTTTTGCAATTAAGCCCATAGCCACTACACATTTCCACCAACTTCAATTGGAAACTTATCAGTTCCATAATGATCTCGATACTCCATTTATTCCAATTTGCTAAAGTTTTCCACTAAGAAAATAATAGCGGACTCTCTGGAAAATTATGGAGATAAAAAAATAGTCTGCTATCTTCTCTAACTACCACGTTACTCCCTACGCTCTTTTGTCTTCCATCTTGATTCAACAAAGCTAAAACATTAGCTTGCAGTCTCCAAACAATGAGTAAAAACTACATAGATCTATTATAGATCTATGCAGATCTGAAGGCCACCACCATGAAAAGCAATTATACTACTCCACTTGTGACGCAGCAGCGGAATACTAAAATGATTATGATGATGAAAGTAGAAATCGATGAAGTAGAAGATACCGAAATGCCCAAATTCGTTGATCCGAAGATACCAAATTCTAGCTATCCCAAACACGTTGATCGCACACGATACCGTGTTTAAAGATCTACGATTCTTCGCACGTTGATCTAGCGCACTAGATTCCGTGAATCGGCTTCAGCAGTCGTTGAATCGAGCGCACTCGATTAACCGAAAGTGGAGATAGGAGATTACACTTAACTACCAATTTAAGAAGAGGCACAAAGCTCTCAAACAAGATTTTATTCAAAAATCAACAACCGATACAAATGAGGCCACCCCGCTATTTATAGAGCTTTACAACACACGCGACTCAAAACTGTACAACTCTTAGGTCGGCAACAACCTAACAGACTATCATTACAACATAGCAACACATCACAACATCTTCACGACTTAACACTTGACCGACCTAAAAACAAGGCAGCGACTTAAAGAACAGCTTCATGCGACCTTTCCATGAGCGACTTAAGAATTGCAGCAGTGAGCGACCTAAAAATAAGCGGCATCAAAAATCAGCGACCTAACATAGGTCATATCTCGCTTTCGCGACCTATCGTAGGTCGTAACTCTTCTTCCCGACCTAACTTAGGTCAAATCAAATCTCCGCGACCTAACATAGGTCGAACTTCAATCTCGCGACCTAACTTAGGTTGAATCAAATCTCCGCGACCTAACATAGGTCGAACTTCAATCTCGCGACCTAACTTAGGTCGTAACCTTTTAGCTCATTCGCATGCCATCACGCTGAATCCAGTAACTCGCGTGCCACCTTCACTAGGTCGTGAGCGACCTAAAATTTCGTTAGGTCGTGAGCGACCTAAGACTTCAACTTCCAACGACTTATCCCCAAGTTTTAGTTCGTTAGGTCGTGAGCGACCTAGGACTTCTTCAGGCTGGGCTGCATCATCCTCCCCAGGTTGAGAAAAATTCGTCCTCGAATTTGCGCCATCCTCTTCCACAACAAGCTCATCCCCATGATATGGTATAAGATGCTTAACATTAAACACGTCAGAAGTGTATATATCCTCCGGGAGCTTTAACCTATAAGCGTTTTCATTGATCCGTTTCACGATCGTTACAGGACCAATCTTTCGAGCTTTAAGTTTATTATATGCTCCCATTGGAAAACGATCTTTCATTAGTACAGCATATACTAAATCTCCTTCATTAAATTCAACGCTTCTTCGTTTCAAATCTGCAGATCGTTTATAATTTGCATTTGCTTTCTCCAATCGTTCTTGAACGATTCTATGACATTCTGTCAGCCCTTCAACAAAATCAACAGCTTTCTTAACTGTCCCCTTCGGTTGTGGTACTACCGTTAAATCCAACTGCCCCTTTGGTAAGTTTGAATATAGGATCTGAAATGGACTGAAACCCGTACTACGATTCACAGCATGATTATGTGCAAACTCTGCTTGGCATAACTTCATATCCCAACTCTTCAGATTGTCCTTTACAAGACATCGTAGCAAATTCCCCAATGATCTGTTTACAACTTCAGTCTATCCGTCTGACTGCGGATGATAAGCGCTACTGAAATTTAGCTTTGTTCCCACCATCTTCCACAAACTTAGCCAAAAATGACTCAGAAATCTGGTATCCCTGTCGGAAACTATGGACTCTGGTAAACCATGCAAACGATATATTTCTCTAAAGAACAATTGTGCCACATGACTTGCATCTGCCGTCTTCTTACAAGCAATAAAATGTACCATCTTCAAGAAACGGTCTACTACAACATATATAGAGTCATTTCCCCGTTGAGTCCTTGGTAACCCCAACACGAAATTCATACTCACATCTATCCATGGTTTTGTCGGAACAGGTAAAGACATGTATAATCCTGCATTTGTAGCTGTTCCTTTCGAAACTTGACAAACATGACATCTCTCCACATATCTCTCCACTTCTTTTCTCATTGACGGCCAAAAGTAAGATTGAGAAATCAGTTGCAATGTATGGTCTCTACCCACATGGCCTTCTTCATGTAGCTCCTTGACAATTTTCGTCCGTAAACTGCAATCAGGTATACATAATCGATTTCCTTTAAACAGAAAACCATCCACCAATACAAACTCATCCGTCTTTCCCTCCTTGACTTCATTTACAAGCTTTCCAAAGTAAGGATCTTCAACACACAATTCTGGAAGTACTTCGAACCCCATCACTTCAACTTTCATGGTAGTTAATAAATGATTTCTTCTGCTCAACGCATCCGCCACACGGTTGGTAACTCCAGATTTGTGTTTCACAACAAATGTAAACTACTGCAGATATGCAACCCACGA
Organism: Allium fistulosum; assembly: GCA_030737815.1. Taxonomy (NCBI): domain Eukaryota; kingdom Viridiplantae; phylum Streptophyta; class Magnoliopsida; order Asparagales; family Amaryllidaceae; genus Allium; species Allium fistulosum. The sequence continues at coordinate 295,275,168 of CM060906.1, read as the reverse complement.
TGCATGTCTTGCTAAAAAAATTTCCTGTCCTTGCAGATGTTTCAAAGCCTCATGATCAGTGTATAGCACAAACTCCTTGTGAAATAAGTAATGTCTCCAATGTTTAATGGCTTGCACAACAGCATAAAATTCCACATCATACGTACTATATCTCATCTTCGCTCCTGATAACTTCTCACTGAAATATGCAATAGGACGTCCCCTCTGACTCAACACCCCTCCAATGCCAACTTTGGATGCATCAGTATGTAGCACAAACAATAACTGAAAATCCGGTAATGCTAAAATTGGTGCTATCGTCAAAAGTTCTTTGATTCGTTCAAAAGCAACTTCCGCTTCCTTCGACCATGCAAACTGCTTGCCCTTCATACAATCTGTAACAGGCGCCATCACACTACTAAAGTGTGGAATAAACCTTCGATAAAATGAAGCCAGCCCGTGAAAACTCCGAACTTCCGTTATCGTCTTGGGTTGTGTCCAATCTCTGATTGCTTCGACTTTACTTTGGTTCACCTGTATTCATCCATCCGATACAACATATCCCAAAAATAAAACACTTCATGTCATAAACACACATTTCTTCGTAGCAGCATAGAATTGTTCTTCACGAAGAATAATTAACACTTTCCTCAAATGCTGAACATGCTCCTCTGTACTAGCACTGTAAATCAAAATATCATCAAAGTAAACTACCACAAACTTCCAAATGTACGGCCTGAAAATTTGGTTCATCACCCTCATAAATGTACTCGGTGCATTCGATAGACCAAACGGCATCACCAGCCATTCATACAATCCTTCCCTCGTCTTGAATGATGTCTTCCACTCGTCTCCTGGTCTAATTCGAATTTGATGATAACCACTTTTAAGATCAATCTTCGAAAAGATCACAGACCCGCTGATTTGATCTAACAGATCATCAAGCCTCGGCATCGGAAATCTGTATCTAACAGTTATCTTGTTCAGTGCCCTGCTATCTATACACATCCTCCATGAACCATCCTTCTTTGGTACTAGTAATGCTGGTACTGCACACGGACTCAAGCTCTCCTGTATACGCCCCTGTTCAAGAAATTCCTCTACCTGGTTTCGCAACTCCTCATGTTCCTTCGGACTCATCCTGTAATGTGGTTTATGTGGCAACACAGCTCCTGGAACAAGATCAATTTGATGTTGAATGTCCCTCGACGGCGGTAACTCCGTTGGTAACTCTGTAGGAAATACATCGTCAAATTCTTCCAGTACTGGTTTTACTTCTTTAGGAATTTTAACCACTTCGTGACTCTCTCGTCCAATCAACAAGAATACTTCAGGTTCCTCTTCTACCTCTTTAACAAACTCTTTCAAAGATAACAAAGTTTTAAGTTCTTCAATCTAATCCAACTTGTTTTCTTCTTGTTGTCGCTTCTTGGGAACTAAAGTAATCTTTGCGTCTTCAAACATAAAGCTATAACTGTTCGTACGTCCATCATGTTGCACAGCTCTATCATACTGCCACGGTCTCCCCAACAACAGATGACATACGTCCATATCCACAACATCACATCAAATTTCATCCTTGTATTTCTTCCCAATTGAAAAATTAACACAAGCTCTTCGACACACTTTCACCTCTCCACCTTTCCTCAACCAAGCTAACTTGTAAGGTTTCGGATGCTTCTGTGTCTTCAATGATAATTTCTTCACAGCTTCTGTAGAGATAATGTTATCACAGCTTCCCGCATCAATGACAAATTTGCAAACCCTTCCCAAGATAGTGCAAGTTGATTGAAAGATGTTACTCCTCAACCAGCTAGACTCTTCCTCCTGCTTCGGTGTCAAGCAATTCCTCCTCATCATTAATGTATATCCATCATCTCCTGACAATAATTCTTCCTCCTCAACCGGTAATGAATTAGAACATTCAGCCTCCTCATCCTCATCCTCAACCTCAGCTATCATTGCTCGCTTCTTTGGCTTAGGACATTCATTGCTTTTGTGACCAACCTCTTGACAATTGAAACATTTGATTCCACTGTTGACTCTAGTCTTAGCGACTTCACTAACAACAGGTTTTGCAGCAGCCTTAGAAACATTCGCATTGGTACTAGCCCCTTTCACTTGATTGTTGAAATTTGTAAACACACCACCACCTCTCCTGCCTTGCTTCTCCCAAGCTAACACTTTCTGTGGAGCTTCAGCAACATATTTGGGATCAAACATATTCACCATATCTTGAATCTGCATTCTCAACCCTCCAACAAATCTAGATGTTAGCTGCTCCTCTGTTTCCATAATATCAGTCCTGGCAATAAGCTGATAAAATTCATCTGCATAATCATTAACAGTTTTCGTTCCCTGTCTCAAGTTCTGCAACCGTTGATACATAAGCGACTGATAGTTGTAAGGTAAGAAAGTAACTCTCATTAACTTCTTCATTTTCTCCCATGATTCAATCTTCGACTTCCCCATCCGTTCGCGTGTAAGTTTGGTTTGCTGCCACCATGCTAAAGCTCTACCCCTCAACCTTGTAGCAACCAACTTCACTCTACGATGTTCTGGAACCTCCTTGAAGTCAAAAATCTCCTCCACATTAGACAGCCAATCTAAAAATTCCTCAACTTGCATACCACCCTTGAATTCTAGAATTTCCGTTTTCATCCCCGACTCCCATCTACAGTCATCCTCAACATCCCGATATGCATTTCTTACTAGGTCTCGATCTCGTGAATGAACACTACATCTACCACCATCTTCATCAAAAATAGATGTACTTCGATAACGATCTCGACCACCCTCATTTCTATGATATCGCATATCTCTTCTACTTTTTCTGTCATCATCATGGTATGGTTCATGCTCAAACTCACGTGGAGTTCTTCTCTCTTCATCTCTATACTCGTGATGTTCTCTCCTTATCGAAACTGATGATTCTCTTCTTCCTCTATCAGATTGTGGCGATACCCTTCTCGCTTCCGTAACCGATGGCGAAACTCGGTTTCCTCCATGGTTCGAGATTAGCGACCTCCTTCTTCGATCTTGATTCATCTCTAACATCATCTTCTCTATTCGACCAATCCCTTCATTAAGCTTCTCATTAAAGTTTTCATTAATTCTTTGCTCCATCTCATCGGCCTCTTCTCTTCTATACAATGCTTCAACATTTTGATGGCGATTAGCTCTTCTTGGCGGCATGATTGAATCTTCACAAATACTTCAATTCTCGGCTTGGATATTCAAAATGATACCAAATGACGTACAACCTTCAACTTCAAATGAACTTCAAAATGATGCACGGCTTCAAATACTTCACTTAGCTCGGCTTTGCTTGATGTAGCTCGGCTTCACTAACTCCTCAAACTCTTCGATAAGAATTGGCTCCAAGACTCGGCTTAGCTATGATTGGCTAAGTCTAGCTCTGATACCAAATGATGCAACAGCGGAATACTAAAATGATTATGATGATGAAAGTAGAAATCGATGAAGTAGAAGATACCGAAATGCCCAAATTCGTTGATCCAAAGATACCGAATTCTAGCTATCCCAAACACGTTGATCGCGCACGATACCGTGTTTAAAGATCTACGATTCTTCGCACGTTGATCTAGCGCACTAGATTCCGTGAATCGGCTTCATCAGTCGTTGAATCGAGCGCACTCAATTAACCAAAAGTGGAGATAGGAGATTACACTCAACTACCAATTTAAGAAGAGGCACAAAGCTCTCAAACAAGAATTTTATTCAAAAATCAACAACCGATACAAATGAGGCCACCCCGCTATTTATAGAGCTTTACAACATACGCGACTCAAAACTGTACAACTCTTAGGTCGGCAACGACCTAAACAACACGACCTAAAAACAGACGACTTACGACTTACGACTTACTATAGGTCGTTAACGACCTAACAGACTATCATTACAACACAGCAACACATCACAACATCTTCACGACTTAACACTTGACCGACCTAACAACAAGGCAGCGACTTAAAGAACAGCTTCATGCGACCTTTCCATGAGCGACTTAAGAATTGCAGCAGTGAGTGACCTAAAAACAAGCGGCATCCAAAATCAGCGACCTAACATATGTCGTATCTCGCTTTCGCGACCTATCGTAGGTCGTAACTCTTCTTCGCGACCTAACTTAGGTCGAATCAAATCTCCACGACCTAACATAGGTCGAACTTCAATCTCGCGACCTAACTTAGGTCGAATCAAATCTCCACGACCTAACATAGGTTGAACTTCAATCTCGCGACCAACATTTTAGCTCGTTCGCATGCCATCACGCTGAATCCAGTAACTCGCGTGCCGCCTTCACTAGGTCGTGAGCGACCTAAAATTTCGTTAGGTCGTGAGCAACCTAAGACTTCAACTTCCAACGACTTATCCCCAAGTTTTAGTTCGTTAGGTCGTGAGCGACCTAGAACTTCTTCAGGCTAGGCTGCATCAACTTGCTACTGAAGTTTCACCAAATAGTCTAAAATAAAGTTACTCCAATAGATCTAGTAAGATCTGAGTAGATTTGTAAAGCACGGCTGCATGCAGTGGGTTTCTGTGACATCATAAGAGCAAAGTTCGTTGCTTTATTAGATAAGTAGTCTTAATCCTCCCTGTAAAGCTTTTTCAATACACAAATTTGTTAGTAATTAATGTTTAATGATAGTTGATAGGGTAAAGCATGATGGGTAGCTGAAAGACTAATATTTGACTGGCATTTCCCATTTATATTAATTAATGATAATTTGTAATTATTTTTCAATTCCCTGTAATATTAAAAAGTTAGAGAAATATGTAAATTAAAACATGGATAAAAAAACAAGACTTGAGGATCCAAAGCACGATGATGACAGTTCATATGATCATGGTATGAGGCGAAAAACCACTCTTTACATATCTCTTCATCAATGTGGTTGATATACATGTTGCGTTTAGATTTACTAGCCTGTATTTTGACATAATTTGTTATGTGCTTGCAAATTATTCTTTCTAAGTTTGGATTATCCCGAACACCCTATTGTTCCTTTGTTTCCAAATTGACCAAACGCATGTCGGAAACGTAATTAGGGCTAAATATTTACGTCTACTGTTCTGTTTATACCTTAAAGAAAGTTTGTCAATTTCATCTCTAATGTCTGTTGTGCTAGTTTGTTATGTTGGCCTTATTACTTTTATTCTGCACCACTTCCATATGTATGCTCCAAACTTACATTTGAAAAATTTATGATCGTTTTGGGATAGTGTATTTTATCCTAAATTATCTCTACCCACTGAACATTATCATATGACTGTGTTATGGTATTCCAAATGTTTTTAAAACTGTATTTGTCATCCTTGCTACATGTCCATGTCCAATAGTCTTCATCATTATTAATCCACACTTGAACCTTTGCAACTTCTTCCATTATAGATCTCATATAACTGATTCCATTTGTACGCCGTACTCCCACCTTCAAAATATCATCAACCAAAGGTTTTTGCCTTTCGTTCATTCCAACGTTTTAATACGAAATTTAGTGACGACTCTTCCCTTTTGCAACTAAGAATCAAACCACAAAGATGTACCTTTACCCCCAAATCATCACTCCTAATAGTCACTTCCCACAATGGCGGATTCCTGAAATACTTTAATGTCATTAGTTTTGCCCAAATTCCGTCTTCATTCATTGCCTTCCAAATCAATTTAATAACCATCGATTTGTTAATTTCCTCCAATTTTCTCACTCCTATTCCATCTTATGTAATAATCTGCACCTTAATGAGTCCGGACTAAATCAAAACCCAAGTCCATTAGGATACAGATCATTGGTTTTGGTAATCTGTAATAAACACAAGCATATCAAAGAGCGATTAATATAAACCTACAACAAAATTAAAAAATATAATATAACATACGTACCGACAAAGATTACTACATTGGAATCAATATTATTCCTCGGATGTCTAATTTTCTTGTCAGGGCCGACCATGAATAAGAAGACTTCTCCATCCATCATTCCCATCTAGCTTCAGTACCTTGTCCTGTGGGTTGTAATGAGGAGGGAGGTCAGAACAACATTATGATGATTAGAAAATTATATACTTTACACATACCACTAATTTATGTTGATTGAATCCATTTAAGTGTTATGTCTACTAATTACTGCTAATCTATTTAATCTTATGTGCACGTACGATATACCTACCTTAATCTTCTACAAGCTATGACCATAAATGTTCATTACCCAAACCTCGACCACTTAATACTTCTTTAATGGAGAGGAGACAGACCCAATGACCATTTAATACCTTAGTCCTCGAAGTGGGCCCTCCGCAACGTAAACGCTAGTCAATCGGTTCTAGCTACAAAAACTGATGATCCCTATATACGACTTTATAATTTATAATATAATTATCGTACCACAAACACATCCTAAAGGCTCGTCTAAGGGTTAACTAGTCCACATTAGATAAACAAATTTTCGTTCAACTATCTACTTTGAGGTTTGTGCATCTTCCATATGGATTCCACACTAGTAAGAAGTGAAATACATTAGGGCATAACCCAAGTCTTTGCTACCACTTGCTCGAGACTACTGGTGGTAATAGCCTGTATGCTAGACCTGCTGAAAACCCATCTCCATACTCATAATATCCAAGAGTATTACTAAGTAATACTGTGAGATAATAGAGAGTGAGGCTATATGGGGTACACACGTGAATATTCCCTTCCGCTAATACTGGTATGTATTTAAACATCGAATAAATAACTCACTTATGAATACATAATATCGACAAAAAACATTAAACACGTATGGCTCTAGGATAGAACAATACACAATATATAGTATATAACAGAGAACACATAGTCAGAATCGTAGCGATAATATATAATACAAAATATAGAAGGTATGTTTAATATATAACACACGGATATGCATACATGAAATTATATAATACAAGATAATATATAACAATACTATATATTAGCCTCCTTTATACTTATAAACAAGCCGGTCTTGGTGTCCCTAAACCTGAAATGTCTTGGACTGACCCAACTATTATGTAAATAACACACAGGTCAGACTATATCTAACTATAAAGGTCGACACATATATATAGATATAGAGTATGCATGTCATATATAGAATAATTATAGTAGCAACCACGAAACGAAGCATAAAGATGTCATCATCCATATAAAAGCACATTAAATTAGAAATCACAAAATCAAATATGAATGGGTGCATCATCCACATCCAGAAATCATCATCAAAACCCAAAAATAATCACTAATGAGAAATCATCAAGTATATTTAGGCTAGCGCAGCAATTCCAAGTATATCTCTCAATCTCGAGTAAGAGAATACCATTATCAATATTATTATATGCCACATATCGAAGAAGTCATACAAAATAAATATATGAGAATCCACTATACTTTGGATGCATATCCATATATAATCTCTCCTCCTCATATATGAAAAAATTGTAATGGGGAATGGCTATACGATAGACTCGAAGTCCCAATTAGAGTCATCTATATACATCAATATGTGGGTCACCTAAACCTGCGTCTCCTAGCCCATATCTATACTTAAGTGAGGTGTATCAATAGTATATGCCAATCTACAACTCTTTTAGAACCAAAAGAGTGACTAACGGTCGTATGCCTGCTCCAGGAGCCCAAGGCCAACTAACCAGATCTTCTCCTACAGTCTTTAGTTACCTCGATGGACATCGTGACTCATATCCACCAGTTTCTCATCAACGCGCAGCCTTAGTCATGACCATACTTTGCCCTTATAGGTAACAGAGTACTAGCCTATGTGACAAAATGGGCTATGTGGCACATACCTATGGGTCAGCTAACCTAAATCTCGTAATATAGGGCACCTACACTATGGGGCCCCTAACCCAAATTATGTAACGCGCATTAAATAAAATATCCAACTAAAGGTGTCATGGATCTAGGGCGCGACCCCAAGATCAGGTCACTAGGGTGGATTCTAGCCATTTGGTTCTCTCTAACGCATATAAAAGGAGTACATCATGATAGTGGCACACAATATAATTAAATATAAGGGCATCTACCTTGATCACCCCTATGAGCATCACCTTATGTAAGTACAATATCGTAATACAATTCCCATTACGTGAATGTCATCTACTTAAAATGAATAGCTGAATAAATATCACAACAGCGTCTCATACCACTGAATGATACATAATCGCTTACTCACTGCTTATAAACTACACTCGAATTCCATAATATTCTTTATAATGAGTCCAAAGAATAACCGAAGAAATATTACTGAATGTTTCATACCGGACGGTATTATAAATCCGTTTATTTAGACTCCTCGTCACATAGAATTAAAATTATCATAAACAAAAATATTCCAAATATAGCGATACCACAAATATATATAGAAGGATTTTATCATCATATCACATCATAACTACCAATCAAATCAATATCAAGGGTGAATCATACATAATATCTGATTCAATATAAAAGAAAGGAGAAACTAGAAAAGTATAATAAAACAAATTAATCAAATATTTATACATATTGAACAATCAATATATATTTGTCATAATGTCAAAATTAGTATAAGAAAATTAGAAATCACAAAATGTAGAGATCATACAAAAATTCCATTTGATTCGGAAATGGAATAATAATAAAGTCCAACATGATCTTTCTTTGAAAAATTGAATATAAATCAAATATTTAAATATATGTGAAGCACACTTTTCTAATTCATAAATAATGATATAAATTATAAAGTACACTTTAAAATACTTAAAATATTAATTAGAAATTTATTAATTTAAAACCAATTACAAATTTCTTTTCAATAGATTAGTAAATTTAGATAAAACTTCTTAATCAATTTTATATTCTGAGATCAATAGAATCTTTAAAAGATAATGTATATTCAATGGTATTTTAACTTTATTTATATAATTCCAAAATAAAGATTTAAATACCAAAATTCATTTCCAAATCTTTACTTGTATATTTTAAAACATTCAAGATCACTTTACAAACCAAATATCCTTTATAGAAATCTTTCCATAATTTTTATAATTAGTTACTATTTTGAAATACATACATATATAAACTTTAAAATAAATTACATTTATTTCAAACCATAGAATATAATTCAATATTTTCACTTCACAAACTAATTAGAAATAAAACATTTTCTTTTAAATCATACCATATTTAAAATCATCACACTATGGAAAGTGATTTTTTATTCATTTAGACATATCCAAAATCATTTATTTATTTAATAAAAAGAATTTAATATTTTCTAGGGTTTGGAAGCTCTTTTAATAATATTTAAGTAACATTTATATTATAAATCTCTTAAAAATACTATAATCATTTTCATAATGTATTTTATAAAATAACATTATATTCTACTTTACATTTAAAACAATTCCAAACTTATAATTTATTAAAATTTTGATTTTAAAAGGGTTTTATAACTAAAAAAACTATATTTACATTTATAATTAAGAATATATTTTTAAATATGCAAATGGCTAAATTGAATGAAATTTTAATAAATTATTTATAAAATACTTCTAGTAAAATTTTGAAACTTTTCAATTATTCTTTGAATTTTTCAAACATCTTTTAAAATAATAAAATAAATAAATATCAATATTTAAATTTATGGAATAAGATTACTCCACGAACGTACCAATCAAATATCACTATAAATACATATCGTACTCGAGTTTCGTCAAACTCCAATCTTCCATAAAATCCACAAATCGACATATATATATATATATATATAATTCAATTCACATTCATACAGAGTTACTTTTTCAAATTGACACTTCTAACTGACACAAACAATCATTAACATCATCTAAGTCCAAATCAATTTACCAACAAATAATTCAACTATGCAATTCAATCAATAATTACGATAATTCAACCAAGCTATGTAATCAATTATCGGGATAAATATATAACTTGCAAAGAAATTTAGATATAGGTTTGAGTATATAACTCACCTCAACGTTGCTTGCCTAAGTCACCAAATCAAATTGCGACCCAAGATCCTTGCACTACAACTAGAATTTGCACATGACCCAAGAATATCACACCTCCACCTTGCGCTCAACCACGTAAGCATCGCTAGCCGTGCTCCTGCCCTTTGTGCCAAAGTTGGGCATTCCGTTCATTGCGTCATGCCTCCCTCGAGCAACAGGCCTTCTTCTTCTCCAAACTTGTGTATGCTTGCTTCACAGGTCGCGACTGCACCCCAAACAGAGCGTGACTTCCATTTTCCCTCGCTTACATCACCATCATCGCCCGAATTGCGACTTGTATCTCTATATGTCGCTGCCAGGTCGACAAGCACCTCCCCCTAAAGTCATCGGTGTTGTCTTCGAGATGTTTTCCATTGCCAGTAGCAATTTCGAGCATCTCTATTTATTTTAATTTAAATGACGCGGTTGGTGATTTAGGGCTGAAGTGAAAAAATGGTTAACGAGTTTGGCGCTTGCAAATGAAGATGTAGGGAGAGTTCTAGAGTAGGGGAGAAAAGTTTGGGCTTAATTTAGTTTGGCCCATAAGTTCCAATACAATTTGGTTTTAATTAATTTCTTTCACACTTAAATTTAAAATTTTAATCATTTACATTTGTTGATAAATATATTTCAATTCAATTTGAATTGATTTACACTTCATTTTACAAATTATATTTTAATAATTGAACAATTTTTTTTAATTCCATACTACTTTATTTTTATTTAATTGTTCATTATATTCATACTATTTCAATTATTTGAAAATCATTTACTACATAAAACATTTCATATTTATTAAAACATTTTATTCAATTTTAATATATTATATGAAAAGAATTTATTAATTAATTTTCCAATTTATTAAACAAAATCTTTTATTAAGTCAAATGTAATTAAATAAAAATTTATTTTCAAAAGTAATAATTATTGAAATCAAATTCAAACCTTTTATTTTAATTAAATTTATTTATTATTCGACGTACAAAGTAGAGTTGTTGTATACTAATCCTAATGAAAATAGCGTCCATGTAACTTCTAATAGGGAGATGTCAAACACAACTCAAACCCGGAATTTTCTTTGTATTCTACAAACTTCTAATAAAATTGAACTTAACTCAATCCTTTATGTGGCTCTCCTTTCATGACTTCTTTTATTGTATGCTAAATTTAAATTGACTCATTTTAACGACTTTCTATTTCCATTTACGATAAAATTGTGAAAAAATTTCTATTTGTCAAATTTTTTGGAAAATTTTGACAGAGCCTCCTTTGTATGGAGAGCGTTAAGAAAAATTAAAACACAATAATATCACTATACATATATATAAATATATCTCTCTTCGATGTGCTATCTCGAAACATAGCGAAATATCATAATATCACATATATTTCGATATATCATAAATACATTCTTCTTATTAGCGTTTAAGCAAGCTATTTCGCTTTTACACGAGCAAAAGCGAGCATGCATCAAAATCTTACCCTTAATTTCTTCATGTACCTAGATTTAGTTCAAAGAAACTATATAAGATCATATAGTATAACTAAGAAGAATTTTGCATTCACATATCACAAAAACAATTTTGCATTTTCATTTGGCGATTTTACATCTAAGTTTGAGGTATCAAAAACTCAAAATTGTTTAATGCTTCCAAATGAAAAGTTGTAGCATAACCAAATAGCTTTTCAAAACATCTTTCTGATTATAAAATAAGGTTTGCATTAAAAGTTACAGTGATTTTGCTAAACACGGTAAATTATGAAACACTTTTTATTCTACAGGTCCACCCTTTTAAAGGCAAATTTTTTCGCCTAACAGACAACATATTTTCACAAAACTTTCAATATGAAACTTGTTCCTTATCATCTTAGCTTTAAAACTAGTATAAGAACATCAAAAACGAATCAGAGGGTCAAAAGTTATGATCAATACATTATGACGCTTCAGCTTAGAAATTTTCAGGTACAACCTGAGTTTTAATCCATTTTCAAACACATTTATCCATTAGCAAACTTCATATTTTAAAGAAGTGATAAAATAAAAGTTGTTTCCTACATGAACATCTTTCAATTTAAAAATAAATTCAGCCAATTCCGAATAGGGAATCAAAAGTTATGGTCATTTTAATAGAACACATAAGACAGAAAAATAATAGTTGGAAACTTACTTTTCAAAATTTCAAGTTTACTTCACTTGTGTTTTTTTAAGAACCTCAAAAGTCAAAATCTCATTTAACGTTTAATAAGATTTTCTTGTCAAGGATAATTTTTTTCGCTTTCCACAATCCCATAGTGTATTTTTTTAATAACAAAGCAATAATACCTTCTTATAAAAGTTTACTACTAAAAAATTTCACAAAGTCTTCCAATAACAATTAGATAAAAAAATTCTTCAAAAATCATGTTATTCGATAACATGTAATTCATATTATCCAATTTCTCTTATTTATACGTACATATTATTTCCTTTTAAATATCTTAAATGATCTTATTCATTAACATTATTGTTTTACCACTCTTAACAATCATTAGTTATAAGTTCATTTTAATTTATGCTCTATCAAGAAGTTTTTTCTTCTTCTTCCTCGTGCTATTAACTCTAAAAATTTATCTTTTTTTTCTAACGAACAAATCCTTATTCAAATTATTCAAATAGCTTAGTTTTAAGTAGAACTCGTATATTTCTATTACATACCTTAGTGTATATTTTTTTTCTTTCAAACATTACTAAAAAATACAATTTCCGAAACAGTAGTTACTTCATAGAGCAGTATATATATCACTACCAAAATCTTTACATTTTTCTAAAATAGTAATTCTTCATTGTTCTCAAACATTGTATATTTCTTCAAGAACATTATTTTAAAATATTGTATTCTTTTCCAAAACATATTATTCTTTTCAAACCATTATGTCAAAATGCCTCATCCTAGTGCTTAGGAATCCCTATCGATAACGTTTGCCAAACGCATCGATCAGAATTCTTTAAGCACTCAATGCTCAAATTAACACGAATTTAATTACAAAGGTTTTTTTGCAAATAGTTTAGTATATACAATTTATTTTCCTACTTTGTCAAAATCATGTGCTTTCTTTTAGTAGATTCATATATTAATGGTGATTACATTAATATCCAAATAATCTATCACTATCAAAACGCAATCATGCAATCAAACATCCACAATTAGGCATTCAATTTATTTTATTTCACATTTTAGTTATATATATATATATATGTTATTAATTTTTTAAACAATTTTATTATCCCTTAGCGGTTCAAAGTTTGATAAATCGATGGCTTCTTTTACTATTTGGCTCTATCTAGATTTAAGTGGGTTTTTAAATATTTGAGTGGTAACTCCTACCCAATTTCCACATTCCAGACTTAGCCAAATGAAAACAAAATTAATACAACCAAACACAAATCAAACGAACAAACAAACACCTTCAAGAGAAAGCTATTTATAAGCATCCACTATGCACCATGATTCCTACTAGATCAGGTTACTCTATTCAAACCACACAGAGGCATATTCACTTTTACCATTACTGACACTATTGGTCTGTCTAACAATCCCCTATTTCTCTACCGCCATTAACAACTTGAATTTCATAAGGAGACAACACATAGAAGTGATAAGGATAAAAATAATATATACATATATAGTAGGAAAAATAACAATTATGTCACTAGATGATTACCCCAGCAATCATCGTATACTCTTATTATCCCTTAAATATAGGGTAACTACCCAACACACTTAAGGAGATAGGGACTCTAAATCCCTCTAAGGTCTTGACTTATGCCTCCTATATATAACGTATTGTTCTGAACCTTGCTCCGATACCAAATTGAAACACCCCACCTTTGTACCCATAATATCCAAGAGTATTACTGAGTAACACCGTGAGATAATACGAAGAGTGAGGCCATATGGAGTACATGCATGAATATTCCCTTCAGTTAATATTGGTATGTATCTAAACATTTAATAAATAACCCACTTATGTGTACACAATATGGGCACAGAACAATAAATATGTATGGCTCTGGGATAGAACAATAGACAATATACAGTATATAACAAAGAATACATAGTTAGAATTGTAGCGATAATATATAGTACAAAATATACAAGGTATGTCCAATATATAACACACATATATTCATACATGAAATTATATATTATGAGATAATATATAACAATATTATATATCAGCCTCCTCTATGCCCGTTAACACAAGCTGGTCCCATTGTCCCTATACATGAAATGTCTTGGACTGACTCGAATATTACATAAATAACACACAGGTCAGACTATATCTAAATATAGAGTTCAACACATATATAGATATAGAATATGCATCATACAAAATAATAGTATAACAAAACTGCAGCAACCACGAAATCAAGCATAAAGATGTCATCACTCATATAAAAGCACATCAAATCAGAAATCATGAAATCAACTATGAATGGGTGAACCATCCATATCAAGAATTCATCATCAAAATCCTGAAATCATCACTAATGAGATATCATCAAGTGTAGTTAGGCTAGCTCACTGAAGTGCCCAAGTATATCTCTCAATCTCAAGTAATAGAATACCAATATCAAAATAAATATATGCCACTTATCAAAGAAGTCATACACAATAAAAGATACAAGAATCCACTATACTTTGGACACCTATCCATATATATTCTCTCTTCCTCCTATATGTAAATCAATATGTGGGTCACCTAACCCTGGGTCTCCTAACCCATATCTATACTTAAATGAGGTGTATCAATAGTATATGCCAATCTACCACTCTGTTGGAACCAAAAGAGAGCTCTAGGAGTCCTGGGTCAACTAAACAAATCTGCTCCTGTAGTCTTCAATTACCTCAATGGGCATCGTGACTCATATCAACCAGTGGCTCATTAACGCATAGCCTCAATCACGACTCTTCTTTGACAAAATGGGCTATATGGCACCTACCTTATGAGTCACATAATCTAAATCTCGTAATATAGGGAACCTACATTATGGGCCCCTAATCCAAATTCTATAATGCGCATCAAATAAAATATCCAATAAAAGTGTTTTGGATCTAGGGCGCGATCCCAAGATCAGGCCGCTAGGGTGGATTCTAGGCATTTGGTTCTTTCCAATGCAAATAAAAGGAGTATATCATGATAGTGGCATACAATATAATTAAATATAAGGGTACCTACCTTGATCACCCCTATGAGCAACACTTTACATAAGTAAAATATCATAATACAATTCCCATCACATTACTGTCATCTACTTATAATGAATAATCGAATAAATATCACAACAGTATCCCATACCGTTGAGTGATACCCAATCATTTATTCATTATATATAAACCACAGTCAAACTCCATAATATTCTATATAATGAGTCCAAAGAACAACCGAAGAAATGTGACTGAAATTACTATACCGGATGGTATTATAACTCCGTTTATTCAGATTCCTCGTCATATAGAATTAAAATTATCATAAATAAAAATATTCCAAATATACCAATATCACAAATATATATAGAAGAATGTTATCACCATATCACATCATAACTACCAATCAAATAAATATCAACCGTGAATCATACATAATATCCTATTCAATATAAAAGAAAGGAGAAATTAGAAAGTATATAAAATAAATTAATCAAATATTTATATATATTGGAGAATCAACCAATATTTGTCATAAAATCAAAATTAGTGTATGAAAATGAGAGATCATAAAATGTAGAGATCGTACAAAAATTCCATTTGATTCAAAAATGGAATAATAATAAAGTTCAACATGATCTTTCTTTGAAAAATTAAATCCAAATCAAAGAATTTTTTAGCAAAGCTAAGCGGGGTAACTGGGCCCCTACCGGGTTATTGCAGAAACAATAAAATATAAAAGCATTGTAACAGGCTATGATATCGGAGAGAAGAAACAAAAGAAAATACAACAAATGAAATACATCAAAAATCTAGTTTGCAACAAGCAAACTAAATCCAATTGCTAACAGTTCTACTATTAAAACAGTTAGAATTATATAATATGCCACGCTTTATTGCTTGCATCAATTCATTCCATATTTGCACATCACTCTTGCTCTTGGCATTGAATGTCCTGTCATTCTTTTTCCTCCACACATCTCTAATGAATGTTTAAGAATCAACAATAATAAGATGCCCGAGTCATCTTTCCATCTGGTAGCCTTGTATAGATTGCACCATTCAATACTGCTAGTTGTTGATATATTATCCCTACCCAACAACTGCATTAATTTCTGCCAGAGGTTATTAGTAAAGTTGCAGTTAAAAAACAGATGAACATTTGATTCATTTCCATCAAGGCAGAAGACACAAGCAGGATCAACCTGCATACCCAAGGTCAGTAATTTATCTTTTGAGTTGAGCGCATTTTTGAGCACTTTCCAAAGGAGCAAGTTGTCATTTTCTTTACAATATGGATTCCAAACTCGTTTATTCCAAGTAAACTGGTTGATCTCATGCCACCTGTTCATGTTATTGTACACAAGAGACACAGAGTGATTCTGAAAATCAGTAGACGACACCACCATATCAGAATGCACTATGGGATAATGTTGCCTCATGATTTCAAACCACAACTGCCTGATAGTCTGATTGCTGGAATATGGTAGAGAAATATTACCATTATTAATGTAGTCACCAGCCTTGGCATCAAATGGAATGCCAATTTGGATTTTTTTTTGGTTGAATGACATAACAATTTCGAATATTAAGCCCTGCCTGGACCATGGGTCATGCCAGAAGCTCAGCTGCCCATCCTGAGAGGCAAGCAATCTTATATGAGGTAAAAAAAACTGTTTCTGAGATTAAGAATGGACCTCCATGTCCAGCTACATCCCTATGGTATGTCCATGGTCCAAAATCTTTTACTTTTGAGGTTATGCTTTAAAGTCCAGTTGACCCAAATATTATTCTTTTTAATCAGGAGATTATTGACATGTGAGCTAAAAGCTGCCTTGTTCCAGTTACTTAGACTTAGAATACCAAGCCCACCAAACGTTTTCTTCTGTTCAGATTTATAGAAACTGATAGGCTTCAGCTTGTTCGAAGCAACACATCCAGTCCATTAAAAGTTGCAAATAGCTTTACGTATCATATGAATAAGCTTTTTTGGGAAGATGAATGTCCTGCACCAATATGTTGTATAGGATATTAACAAAGATTTGTTATCTTGGAAGAAACCAGAGGTATACCAAGATAAGATGAAGTGTTAGTAGTAGTTGGAAGGCCATATAATAGTCTAATTGTGTTAGCATGTTGCAGAGAAGTGCCAGCAACTAATATACTGGACTTATCACAGTTGATAGCCAACCTAGAAAATTGATGGAAGGTATCAAGGGTTTTGAAAATTGTATTAATGGATACTTCATTAGGTTTGGTATAAATGATTAAATCGTCAGCAAACATTAAAGTGGTGATCAATGGGTCATGACATTTGGGATGCACACTGATATTCTTGGAAACAACTTCTTTAGCAATAACCTGGTTAACACTTCCCTAACCATAATAAACAGATAGGAAGACATCAGATCTCCCTGTCTGATCCCTTGATTGCTCTTGAAGTATCCCACAGAAGTACCATTATAGCATAAGGAGAAATGAACTGTAGAAAGGCATGTATATATCCATGTGGCAAAGTGATCTGGGAAATTCATTCTAGACAGAACCTTAGTGATGGTTGTCCACTGCAGTGTGTCATAAGCCTTTCTAATACCTAATTTGAGCATAGCTCTAGGAGACACTCCTGATTTATTATAGTCCTTAAGAAGTTCATGGGTTAATAGTACATTGTCAAGGATTCTTCTGTGAAGTGGGAAGGCTGCTTGGTTTTCAGAGATTACGGAGGGTAGAATAATTTTTAATCTGGAAGCAATGATTTTTGCAATACACTTGTAAGTTATGTTGCGGCAAGCAATTCGCCTGAAGTCAGCAACACTAATAGGTTGATCACTTTTGGGAATTAAGGCTAGATTGGTGGCATTAACTCCAGAAAGCATTCTACTGTGAGTAAAGAAACTAAGAACAGCCTTGCATAGATCATGTGGAATTATTTCCCAGCAGGAAGTGTAAAATTGGGCATTGAAACCATCAAGTCCCCCACATGAGTCTTTGTCATACTAAAGATGCTTGTTTTAATTTCTTCTTTTGTTACTTCAGATGATAGATAGGTCACCTGATCTGAAGACAAAGAAGGCATGTCAGTGTCACAATTAAAGAGTGATTAGGTTTAAACCTATTGGAATTGCCAAGCATGTTATTAAAGTAGTCGAGGAAGCTTTTTTCAACCATGTATGGGGTAATAGCAGGAGAACTCTGTTGATCATTGATATTGTGGATATGTGCCTTGGCTTGCTTAATCTTTAAGCTGTCATGATAATATCTGGTATTTCTACCACCAAGAGCATTCCATTTTATTCTCAACTTTTGCCTTCTCATGCGCTCCTCAGTGCTAAGAGCTCTTCTATATTGATCATGAAGATCAAACTCAAGCTTAGCTAGCACAGTGTCACCTGGACTTTCCATGGATTGGAGTTGGGCTTTAGCAAGCTCAGGCTCCAGAGTTTTTGATAGTAAGTCACCTTTACCATATTTGAGCTTAGCCCAGGCTCTAAGACATGACTTGACCTTCTTAAGCTTCTGCTGAAAAATGAACGTAGGAGTGCCAAAAAAATTTGAAGACCAAGCAATTTTAACAATATTAAAAAAATCAGGATCAAGGATCCATGCATTAAAAAATTTAAAAGAGGCTTTTCTTTCCATGGCAATCACTTCAAGCTTAAGGATTTGGAGGGAGTGATCTAAGAGAAGAGGTGAGGGAAGGTAAGAAGAGATGTTTAGCTAGGTGGTGAAGGATGCAAAGTTGCAAAGAGAGTGGTCAATCTTGCTGTATATTCTATTCCCAGATCTACTCATATTATTCCATGAATATCTGGCACCACGGTAGGGTATTTGTATCACGTTGGAATTATTGATGGTAGTTTTCAGAGGGGAGATATTCTTGAGGGTAACAAGATTACCACCAATTATATCTTCAAAGTAGAGAGGGCTCTTGAAGTCACCAATGACTAACCAAGGATGGGTTTCTTGAGAAAAATGTGGGAGATAATCATGAAGAAGTTGTCTATTTGAAGAATGATTGTCTGCATAAATGATGGTAAGATACATGAGTTTGAACTTGGCGTATGAAGGAGATGAGAGTGAATAAATTTTTTATGAGAGAGGATGGGGAAGATTGTGTAGATGTTGGGGTTTGAAAGTAACATTATTCTACCATAAGGTGATTCCAGTAGATTGTGGTGCGGAATCCAACTGGGGTAAATGATGCTGACAGCTCTGATGGTGAGCCTTTGATCCAGCTTTGTTTCTAGAATGACAAGTAAATGGAGTTTATAAATATTGATGATGTCCTTAGCTTGATTAAGCTTGATATCCTGGTGGGCACCCCGAATATTCCACACACCAAGGTTATGTGTCATTTGATCAAACTAATGTTCAGTTGTAGATTGCCTAGCTTGCTTCTGGTTGCAGAAGAGGGGGGGTGCCAGTTTCAGGGAGGATACTAGTGGCTGGTAATATGTTTGGCTCATTCAAATCTTTGTTCCTTTTGAAATGTTTCTTATTTCTAAGATTTTTACAAATGGAAGAACAATTAGCATTATTCTTGTTTGGGTTATGAATTTTCTTGTTGTATGTCTTTGTTGCTATGGAACTTGATTGATGTATACAGTTCAGTGTGGCCTCATGGTTAGAGTATCCTGGTGGTGGTGGGAGGTGATCATACTGACCAGAAGATGGAGGAAGGACATTAAGAACAATGTAATCAGAAAATGGTGGGTTGATGCAATCCATGTTACTTGGTGATGGTATTGTTGGTGGGTCTGGATTGATAGTGTTTTTGCATGTGTTTTCAGTGACTTGAATTGAAGTTTTGTTGCAGTGTAATGTTCTTGGAGATCATGGTGATTTTTGGTTATGTTACTTCGGGGAATTATCATTGTTCAATAGACTTGTCTTGTGGGATTGCATTTGAGCTTGCTGGTTTGAGATAGTTCGTTGATACTGCTGTAACTCATCATAGCTTTCATAAATTTGGTTTGATACATGCATGCACATATCAGTGCACACAGAAACAGGACATGTATAGTCTTCCCCGTTACTTACAAGCCCATCTAAAATGCTAAATGGATTTGTATCAACTTGCTGCATTAAATTTTCTAGTTTATCAGACTCTCTATTCTCCATGCAATCATTTTCCTTCCTTATCTCTCCTTCTTCTACCTTCTCACTGTCTTCGTTGACTTTTTCCTTTGAACCATTGTTGCAGTCAGCACATTTGCGACTTCCAATGCCATTATTTACAAAATCTTCCTTTCTAAATATTGATTTCCTTCTTATTACTTTTCTGCACTGCTGTTTTTTACCAAGAGTTATACCAGCACCGTCCTTATTTACTTTTTATGATTGCCCAAGCTTTCGTCATTCACTGTTTTCGAGGATTTCATTTTTTCCTTTTGGTTATCATATTATTCACAATCTTCCATGACATGACCAAATACTTTACATCTCAAACAAATATCAGGCTTCCAGAGGTAGTTCACATGCACATACTGTTCACTACCATCCAACAGTTTAAATGGAAATTTGTCCACCAATTCCTGATCAAGTTTTATTTCTACCATACATTTTGCATAAGTTATTCTTTTAAGCCTTTCTGTAGATTCATCTAAACACAGAAGTTTTCCAATTCTTGATGCAAGCCAGTTCAAACCCAAGTGTGATCAAGCATAGATGGGGATATTGGATAACTGAATCCAAACTGGAATCGATCTAACTTTCCCACGAATGTTACCCAATTCAGGAGACCATTCTTGGATTATGAAAACTTTGTTCATAATTATAGGATCAGCACGCAGCACTTTTGCCCTGTGATTTGAATATATATAAAGCGCACTTTTATAATTCATAAATAACAATCTAAATTATAAAGTACACTTCAAAATAATTAAAATATTAATTAGAAATTTATTATTTAAAACCAATTGCATAATTCTTTTCAATAAATTAGTAAATTTAGATAAAACTTCTTAAATCAATATTATATTCTAAAATCGGTAAAAATCTTTAATAGATATTATATTTTTAATAGTATTTTAACTGTATCTATCTAATTCCAAAATAAAGATTTAAATACCAAAATTCATTTCCAAATTTTTACTTATATATTTTAAAACATTCAAAGATCACTTTACAAATCAAATATCCTTTATAGAAATCTTTCCATAATTTTCTATAATTAGTTGCTATTTTCTATAAACATGCAATCAATTATCGAGAAAAATATATATAACTTTAAAAAAAAATAGATATAGTTGTGGGTATATAACTCACCTCAACGATGCTTGCTTTAGTCACCAAAAGTTCCAAATCAACGGCTACCCAAGATCCCTTCCCCACGGGTCATAGAGTTGGAGATGTCTCACATCAGTAGTACGTATACACAACTGCCCGTAGCCTCTAAGTTAAGGGCGGACATCTGTTGTGGAACTCTACCGACCTCGCATCCCAACCCACTAAACCAAACCTATCACCCAAAGCCTAAGTGTTGGGCTATGCCTACTAATTCACACTCGTTCTAAACATATAATTAAACCTATATGATTTCCTACCGTGAAAATTATATTTACTTCTACGTGTATAAGTATTAATACATACTTATTTGCTATGTAATTATTCCTATTTTACACGCTTAGGCTTTGGTTTTCTTGTTCGGTGTGTAGTTATTTCTATTTCTAACTATTAATTTCTAGAACATTCATTTCCACGTTTTAATTTATCTGAGCTACCCTTTCAAAAAGAATACCGTTATAATTTCATAAATTATTAAAAAAATAAGACTTTTGCTTCATTTGAAATTGCAAGGAACTATCTCTTTTCTTTTATTGAAATAGACAGTGCAAAATACGAAGAAGGATATCCATACTTTACACGTTTCTTTCCTTTTTGATATATTTCTTGTTAGTTCAAACGATGTACTTTTATACAGTTGTGAAATTAGATAATTTATGAAAATTACACGGAAGTAGATATAATTAAATTATACCCTACTCCAAAATAAATTAAAATATAGAAATTCACATTCCAAGTCAACTAGGGCAACTAATGCAACCCAATTAAAGATCTGAAATAAACTCTACCACTTTACAAACATTCTTCAACAATAATTAATTGGGACTGATTTCAAATTTTCAAATTAGGTTGTACATACTATTCTTACTCCAATTTTCTATTTTGTAGAATATGTAGGTGATAATTCTATATATTTATTTTAAGCCTACAACTTATCAGGTCTTATACAGGCATAATAATTAAATAAAATTCAACGTTATAAATTTCAATGTTTAATAATAAATTATATAATTTTTCACTAACCTTTCTAGCTTTCCAAATCTCTCAAATATGAATCCATTCCTTTACTTGGCTCCTTTTTCATTCTAACCCAAAAGAATATGTATAGAAATGTATAAACATCTAGTAGAATTACAGATCCGAGAAGAGATTTGAGGTTAAGGGGAATATGGATTTACAATTGTAAGATATTACTTTTTTCTTTCGCAACGTTGATTTGCTTGTTCTCTTCTTCTCTTTTAATTTCTATCCTTCTCCAATTTTTGTGTGTTTTAATTATTTTTGCTCTGAAAACTTCGAACATAATAACTTTTTCGTTTAAGCTCCGATCGTGAAACTCCAAATATGAAAGGTACTTAGAAAATCGCCACAAATGCAATGGTGCAAGTTTCGTGGCCAATTTCTATGCTTTGCTCAAGTTCCATTTTTAGAGCCTTATTAATTATTTATGAATTATCATTAATTTTATGGGATGTTACATTCTTTCCCCTTAAATAAATTTCTTCCCTGAAATCCCCTAAGGGTTGAATCATGTAACACAGCGCACAACCAATCTAAGCTATCCAACCAATTTTTCAGCCAAACATGTACAAAAGCATGATGTATTACAACATATAAGACATGCATGCAGAATGACTCTAAATCGGCACCTCCTACATAAATGCATTCTTTTAAAAACATTTTGAAAATATGATGCAAACAACAAATATATAATGACATTTTATATGTATGCTAGTTTTCAAAAATCAAAAATCATTTTTCACACAAAAATTTCCACACTCCCATAAGTAGAAGTGTTGTTCAACCAATTTTGCATCCAATCCCTACCATCCAAAACCTGGCATATAAATTTTAGCATCCAAGTTTGAAAATATATTTCTAAATCTATTCTCATATGCCAATATTGGGCACATATTCCATTGTTCCTTGGAACCTTTTCTTTTGCCTTCAAAACTTTTCCAAATTTTCCAGGTAAAATTTACATAAGGAGATTTTTTTGGATGTTAAAACGTAACTATCTTAAGCGCAAGTGTTTGTTTACTATCAACAAGGTATGAAAATAGAAAGTCCAAAGCTAAAATAGTTTTTTTCCTTATCATTATCAATGTTTAGTATACTCTCACCTTTGTCGAACAGTAATATTCCTATTCACTAACAGTTGTCCCGCCATACGTTAAGCATATGGTCCAAGAAAATTGAATTTTTTTTTTCATTTTCAATCAAAGATCCCTTTTATTTTCCAATCAATCTTGCAAAATTATTTGAAAAATCAAACCATTTTAAGCAGTTAAACACCATTTTTCTTTTCAAAAGCACTTGGCCAAAATCTTCCAAAAACATTTGAATCCAACTTCTCAAAAGCATTTATACATAAATTTATAAAAGCATTCGAACATAATTTTTCAAAATATTTTTTGCTCCATCCTTAAAACAAATCAGGCCATGTCTTAGCAAAATCAGGACTCAATGTATGAGTTAATGTATATGATTGATTTTAGTATTGTGAAACTAATCTTAAATTTGAGGAACTTTTTCTTTTATTATAAAGCAATAAATTACCTACACACGTCTTTATAAATTTTAGCTTTTAAGGCATAAAGATAGTAGCCCATGATTTCGCAACAACCTTTCCTTGTTCTACGCTCACTAAAATTTACGTTTTCCAAAATCTTAAAGTTTTTTGGATTAAAGCATTTCTAATTTCTAGTTGCTAACTTAATTTTATAATTTATTTTATAAACTTCCAGTTTTACCTATATTTTATCACTAGTTAAGTGTCTTTATGAGATCTCATTATTTGCACTGTTTTCTAATATATCTATATAGCGGTCAAAACTCATCCGAGCCCTCAACACAGTAATAAAGCTGGAACATATCTCATATCATATCACACGCTTTTACAATAGTCTAAGAGAGACAACCAGCGATACAACCCAGAAATCCTACAAAACTTTTACTAGAAGCTACCATTCATCATCAGCTATTGTCAATGATGTTGTTGCTCTAACACTCCTTACTAAATTAAGATGGATAACATTCAACTATGACTTAACTTATCTCATTGACTTCTAATAAATAAGGTCTTTATCCATTACTTCTTATTACACCCGATTGTAGGATAAATTTTTGCATTACCACATAGTAGTGGTATGCAAGGTTTCAAATCTCGGATTTTGGCCAATATCTCGGGCAAATATCTCGGCTGTCTCGGGCGATATTTAAAAGACTTATAACTAACCAAGCTGCCAAATCTCGGATTTTGGCTAATATCTCGGATTTTCATCTCAGCTGATCTCGGGGAGATTTAAAACCTTGGTGGTATGAAATATAAATTATACACATTATAATAACTCATTTAAAAATTAGCTCGGTGGAATAACTTCTACCGCTTATCTTGCTTTCTTTAACCTTGAGTTAACCAACATCCTTTATGTGTATCACCATTTTATTACTCTCTTCTCCATTTATACTACCATCTATTCTCAATCAAAATCTCTTGATCATATTCTCGAATTTTGGTATTAACCTCCTCTATATCCTTGATCCTTCATGCGATATACCTTAGGACTTGCAAAAGTGTACTTTGGTATTATTCCCCATTCCTTTATGGCTTTCACATGTTTCTAATAAAATATTCCTACATTCATTCCAATATTCCTTATATTTACTGGTGATTCCTTTTTGCTACCTTACCAGCATCCATAGCTATTTTATTCCTTGCCTAACATTTACCCCATCTTACCTAGCAGCTATCCCTATCTACTCCATATGAAAAATTGATTTGGTTTTTCACAACTCTTTTAAAAATAGAACTTCACGGTCATAAAGCACTTGATCAAAAACTTTTATCTTTAAAAACATAAGCTTAGAAACTTTTTATTAAATTCAAAAATTGCTTGGTTTCTAAAAGGAATCATGAAAAAATTTCCCCTTTCTGACTAACTTATCTTTTTAAAGACTTTCTACAATGGAAATTTACTTCTTTCAAAAGTAGGATTTTTAAACCGAAAGCATCTATCACATTTAAACCCAATCATGCAAAACATTTTTTTTCAAAAACATCCTCTATAATTTTAAACAATGAAAAGTGGAATAGACAAGGATAACTTACAACCTATTATTTTCTTACTACTCATGCTATTTTCACTTCCATCTTTGACGAAGATTATAATAGCATACGAGGGATACTTCTAAAAGATACGTGCAATTTCTGCATCTATCTAAGCATCTATCTGAAATATATGCGTAATTGCAAGATATCTAAGAATTTATCCATTCCACCTATCCTATTCTTCATACTTATCTCGTATATTATTTCTAACTAGACTACTAATCCTATTTCATATAAATTCCTAATGCTATTTCTATCTATGTTTTTAATACTACTATTAAAATTTCTCCTACCTAAATCGCTTTCAAATGGCTTTTACTTCTCTAGTAATATATTCCTCCTACCTTAGTTATCGGGCATTCTTACCATTCTATTCTCTTTACCCCATTTTAATCAAGTATCATTTCCATTTATCCATCTCTTAGAGAGAGAAAAAATTAAAATGAAAATTCCAAATTTACAAAAATAGGAAAAATTATTGAGCTAAACCTACGCTCTATTTTTCATTCATTTCAAAAACGAAAAACCCTTCCAAAAACCTTTAAATTGAAAACTTTTGACTTAACCAATTTTAAACTAAGAATTTCAAATTTTACTTACTTTTTCAAAACTATAAATTCTCAGTGAATTCATTGAAAAACTCATTTGAAACGTTTCAAAGAATTTCCTTAAATCTTTTTATCAAATTCTTTCATATGGAGTTGGACATAGAAATGGACTTCAATCATCCTTTCTTTTGGACTTCCTACTTCTTCTTAACTCTTCTTCATCAAAAATCCGACTATCCTCTAGTGGTGATTATTACACACTTTTTTGTCGAAACTTGCTCAATTCTTCTTTACACCTTGCTTCCAGATGCTTGCAACATATAGATTCTTATCTCGCATTTTTCTGGATGAAATTTCCATCTTTAACCGATAATCCATCAAAATCCACAATTATAAGGCAACCTATGCCGAACAAAGGAGTAAAGTACTATCCATCCCTCGAGATTCTTCTATATGTCTTGCCCATGCTCTTTTTAGTCAACGCCTTAAGATACGACCTCTACCCCATGGGTAATCGGGTAGGAGTATAAAATTTAACTCTATTTATTGGCCCAACTCACAGTTGCCTTGTAACATCCCCTAACTTGGAGGCCCAAAACTAACAGCTACGGATGCTGTAGTTATCCATAGTTATTAATCCTCGGCGACCAAATACGGCGATGCTAGATACATTGATACACAGATCACAAGAATATGGAAAAAATTTAACAAATCAAATATAATTTCCACATTCCATTCTAAACATTTCATGTTCATTTCATAATCCCACAAACATTGACCATGTTCAGAAAAATATAATTATTACATAAATGCCAAGAGCGACATATGAAGATGCCCCCTTGGTTGATTAGAATATATAGTAAGGCAATAAAACAAGTCTGCCTCTACATCCAAAATACACAGCGGAAAAAGATAACTCTAAATAACTAGTATGCCTCCTCTACGTCTCCAGAAGCTTTATTAGTCTAAGAAGAGAACTTGGAAACCTCAACTCTTAAACTACTCAAAGTCAATTGAGTACCCGAGAGTTTAAAAGGAAAACAAAAACTTCGAGTCAGACATAAAGCCTGGTATGAATAATAATCTAACATCTCAATCCATTTAAATATCTAGTGAGACCACGCCGCTTAGCGGAATAGGTTTCCTCTTACTAGTATACTAAAACCTTTATAAAACCATATACTATGCTTCTGAATCCACAATGGTTAAAACAAGCATTTCAAAATATTATGATGATACGCATACATATCAAAAGATTCTGGATTTCCCATCCCCGGTTTAATTGACTACTTGTCATATTTATAGTTCCTAGGATTTCTATTAATCTGCTAGTTTTCATGGGCTTACTAATAACCTGTTTATATTTTGTGGACTCCTCGTCCTAATTCCTAGTTTTCATGGGATCACTAAGAACCTATTGGTGCCTGCCAATGACTAGATTAATTTCATGGGTTCTCCCGGAACCTATTAGTACCTCCAATAACTTCTATCTTATCCTAGTTTTCATGGGTTGACTAGGAACCTATTGACATCTGTCAATAACTCGATACAGATATAGTTTTCATGGGTTGACTAAAGACCAATTGGCCCCTGCCAACCACTCTTTATAATATTGTTTTCATGGGATCACTATGAACCTATTGGCAACTCAAATAACTTCTTAATCATAGTTTTCATGGGTGCACTATGAACCTGTCTCCTTGACAACTTCTATATTTAGGCATCCTATATTCTGGTCTTTCTGACCTCCTAGATGCAATTCTACTCATTTAGGAGTTTTAATCCATTTTATATTCACAACTGAGTCAACCTAGCTGGTTCTTCTACCCTTTACCCCCAAAATGCAGTTATGGGGCCATTATAATGTGAATATATTTATACTTGAAGAAGCAA
Organism: Allium fistulosum; assembly: GCA_030737815.1. NCBI lineage: Eukaryota > Viridiplantae > Streptophyta > Magnoliopsida > Asparagales > Amaryllidaceae > Allium > Allium fistulosum. Next base: position 295,247,119 of record CM060906.1, on the reverse strand, counting down.
ACATAATAACAAAGCAATACAACTCCTGTGGGCTTAATGTCCTTGAAATACTTTTCATATAGAACATGGTTAATCCCTTTAACCTATAATTTTATCAAGGAAATCTTCTTCTTAAAATCATTTCAAAAATCCTTTGTTTAGCCATGTGTTTTTCCTTTAAAAATGAGTTTGGGTTGCAAAGCCTTTCGAAACCTTCGAAACCTTGTTCTCAACCTTATTGGATGACCACCTTCGAAAGCCTATAATTCTATCTTCAAAATATTACGCTCCTGCCTTTCGAACACTTTAAAACCTTTATTTCGAAACCTTTCGAATGTATTAAGGTATTATCATTTAATTTTAGTAGCATAGCTTCAGAACCAATTGAAAGTTCTCCTTTCGAAAACATGGAAAGTACCCCTTTCGAAAACATTGAAAGACCCTCTTTCGAAACCATTGGAAATATCTCTTCCGAAGCCATTGGGTTTATATTTAAAATATCATTTGGATCAAAGTGAACATAAATGAAAATATCCCATTCGAAACCTTTCTTTTTCATATAAAAGTATTTGGGGGAAAATATGATGGTGTCGATACCATCCTTTCGAAAGCTTATACTACATAAGTAAAAATGTTTGAAGGTTGGCTTCGAAACCTCTTTAGAAACCATGCCTTTGAAACCATTAACCCACTTTCAAAAGCTATGGAAGTGGCTTACATTTAGAAACAAAGATTACCTTCCGAAAGCATTGATATCTTCAATACCTTCGAAAGGTATAAGGTTGCAGAAGAGTTTCGACTTGGTCGAAACTACCCCTTTCGAAAGCATTAATTTGAAAACTTAGTAATTCCTTCGGAAGTTACTACTTTAAAAAGGTGGTAGCTCTCCTTCAAAAGCTTGTTTTAAAATACCCTTTCGCAATCATTGGTTTTGACTCCTTCGAAACCTCTTTATAAACAGGCAAGCGCTTTTCTTTAGAAAACAAAACAAAGGTATCGACCCCATCGGAAGCTACGTTTCGACACCCTACCTTCCCCCTTCCTCCAATCCACTTCGTACCAACTAAGTGGTACCATGTGTATTGGTTTCGGCTTTATTTGAAGGCGGAAGTTCTGGGTCGAAAGCTACTTTTAAAGGAGGCGGAACTAGCTTTTTTGAGTATAAAGCTGTTTTACCAAATAAATTAATATTTTTGTAACTAACTTGCCAACATGTAAACACTTAATTGGTTACCTTAAGCTTTCAAATTATTCTACAAATAATTGCCGCATTTTCTCAGATCTAAAACCTGAATAACATTTAACAATTAAGCCCTTCCCATGTAACATCAATTAAATCATTTAGGTCTTCCTTTCAAAATAATTTAACTTCAACAATAAAGCTCTTAGTAAAAATCCCTAAAAATCATAGAAATTCACTTTTAATATGTTATCTAACAATTATAAATTTCAGACCCAAATTCATCATATAACAACCAAAAATAATTTTAAAACCCAATAATACATGTTTTCCTTTAAAAATTCATAACTAATTCTCCACGGCTTTTAAATTATAAAAATTGAAACCTAGCTCCAAAATCATGTTTCTCATAACATATAATTTTTCCATGGCATCATAAAATCATATCATACGAATTTACCCTTAAAATCGTGTTTATCAAATGCAAACAACCTTGTTTGAATCTATCATTCATTTAAAATCAAGCATATCATCAAAAATCATCATATTAGATTTAGTTAAATCCGAAAATCAATGATCATATAAAAACCAAAATAGAGATGTGATTATTATTCACCTTAGATTGGATAAAAAAATTGGAGATTGATTTGAGATTAATTCTTCTAGCTTGAATCCTAAGCTTAAACTTGAATTCCACTTCTCTTCTTACTCCTTAATGGCCGGCTCTCCTTTTTCTTTTCTTATGTTTATTTTGTTTGTGATAAAATGAACGTGAATGGTAAGGTAACGTGAGTATAGGGTAGTGAACTATGGGTGCGGCAATTACCCTAATGCCCTTATGTTACTTTAATTATCATTTAACCGTTTATAAACCCTTCTTGTTACTAAAGCACAGCATCTAAATTTATTTACCAATCTCAATCTCCTTATCACTTTACACTATTTTATTTAATTTACCTAATTAAATCTCCTGAATAACGTTATTAAAAATTAGGGATGTTACAGGCTCCCCTCCTTAAAGAATTTCGTCCTCGAAATTCAGTAAGGACTAACTATAAAACATAGCGATCATCTGTAACAACTCCTAACATTCATACTAGCCTACCTGACTAGCAACTAATCTATATAAATTTAATATAGACATACCATCAAAGCAGATCAGGATAAGTATCTCGAATCATGTCCTCTGTCTTCCAAGTACAGTCCTACTCGCTATTGCTCCACTAAACTTTCACTAACTTGACTGCTTTGGTCCTTATTCTTTTCTCATCTCTCGCTACAACCCGAATTGGTTGTCTAACAAAAGTCAAATTAGTCTCTACTACCAAATCTTCCAACCCTGTCGGAGAAATAGTAGACTCTAGATCATGCACATACTTGCGAAGATGAGACACATGGAATACATTATTGACACCTGCCATACTGCTCGGCAACTCTACTATGTATGCTAGATTTCCAATCCTTTCAAAAATCTGGAATGGACCAACATATCTCGGGGCTAATTTTCTCGACTTTCCAAACCGTACCACACCCTTTATTGGCGATACTTTAATAAAAACCCTGTCTCCAACTGAGAACTCTAGGACTTTACGCCTCTTATCTTTGTAACTCTTCTGTTTGGATTGAGCTTCCTTCATCTGTCCTCAGATTAACTCAATCTTTTCTGATGCCTCTCTAACCAAATCCGGGCCTAAGACTAATCTGTCTCTAATCTCCAACCAACATGCTGGTGATTTGCATGGTCTTTCGTACAAAGCTTCAAAAAGCACCATTCCTATACTAATCTATTAAATATTGTTATAGGAAAACTCAATCAAATATAAGTGATCTTCCCAAGATCCACCAAAGCCTAATACACAAGCGCTCAATAAATCCTCGAGTACCTTATTGACTCTCTATGTTTGCCCATCCATCTGTGGGTGATATGTTGTACTCATCTTGAGCTTAGTACCCAATACCTCTTGCAGACTCTTCCAAAATTCGCTAGTGAATATTGCATCTCTGTCGCTGACTATGCTACTAGGAATACCATGAAGTCTAATTATGTTCTTCATGATCAACTTCGCCAAAACAGGTGCTGTCCTGGTTGAATTGACAGGAATGAAATGGGCACTCTTGGTCAACTTGTCCACTATGACCCATATACTTTTATTTCCCCTATTCGCCTTGGCAACCTGTCTCTAAAATCCATGGATATCGAATCTCATTTCCAGATCGAAATCTCTAAAGGCCGAAGTAATCCAATTGGCTTCTGATGTTCGGCCTTTACTTGTTAACAGTTCACACACTGCCTAACCCACAAGCCAACATCCCTCTTCATGCCTTCCCAATAGAAGATCCTCTTCATATCTTGATACATCTTGGTCCCTCCAGGATGAATCGTAAGCTTGGATCGATGACATTCTTCAAGAACTTCTCTCCTTATGTTCTCTACATTTGGAACACACAATCGTCCCTTCTTTCTCAACCATCCTCTTTGGTTAAGACTAAAATCTTTTAGATTATTGATCACTCATCCCACCTCAAGCCTTCTAATCTTCTTGGCTAAAACTGGATCATCTCTCTGTTTAGAAGCTATCCTCTCGATCAACACTGGCCGAACTTCTAAACAGGACAACATGGCAGTATCCTGATTAGAACTAGTAGTAGATCTTAACTGCACACTGCAACCGGCCAAAGCTTCTAGATCCTTCCATTCTGCCAATATAGCTAACACCATATTTTGATGTTTTCTACTAAGAGCATCTGCTACCTTATTTCCTTTCCCAGAAGTATACTCTATATCGAAATCATAAGCAGCCAAAAACTCAAGCCACCTCTGCTGCCTCATATTGAACTCCTTCTGATAGAATAAATATCTTAAAGACTTATGATCGGTATATAACTTAAATCTCCCCCCAAGAGATAATACCTCCAAACCTTCAAGGCAAAGATCACCGCAGCCAACTCCAAATCATGAGTGGGATATATCACTTCATGCGGTCTAAGCTGCCTGGATGCATAGGCAATAACCTTACCCTTCTGCATCAACACAGCTCCCAATCCAGTCCCACATGCATCAGTGTATACTACCACCACTTGGTTTCCATTTGGAGTTACTAACACTGGTGCATTGGTCAACAAATGCTTTAATCTAAGGAACCCTTCCTCACATTTGTCGGACCAAATAAAACTTCACGTCTTTCCTGGTCAACTTAGTCAAAGGTGCCGCTATCCGCGAGAAATCCTTAATGAATCTCCGGTAATAGCCAGCAAGTCCAAGAAAACTCCTGATCTCGGTTACCGTCTTTGGTCTCTTCTAATTATTGGCAGCTTTGTTCTTAACTGGATCGATTAACAAGCCCTCCTCTGAAACCACATGACCAAGAAACTTAACATCTTTCTTCCAAAAATGACACTTGGTAAATTCGCCTTTAACTGATTCTGCCTCAGCATTTCAAGCACCACTCTAAGATGAATCTCATGCTCTCTTTCATCTTTCGAGTACGCTAAAATATCATCTATGAATACCAATACGAACCTATCCAAGTGCTCTAGGAAATCTCGTTTCATCAAATCTACGAAAAAAGCAGGTGCATTCGTTAACCCGAATGGCATCACTGACCACTCATACGAGCCATACCTAGTCCGAAATGCTATCAAAGGAATGCTATCCTCTACTACCCTTAGCCGATGGAACCCCGTTGCCAAATCCAATTAGGAAAACACTCTAGCTCCACTCAACTGATCAAACAGATCATCTAATCTCGGCAGAGGGTACCTATTCTTGATCGTCCTTTTATTTAACTTACGAAAGTCGATACACATCCTCAACAACCCATCTGGTTTCTTCACAAACACCGCGGCCGCTCCCCAAGGTGAACTACTTGGTCTAATAAGATTCCTTCCTTTAAGATCCATTGGCTGCACCTTCAATTACTTCATCTCAGTCGGTGTCATCCTGCTAGGTGGTCTACTCATAGGTTCAGCTCTCGGTACAAGATCTATCTGAAACTCAACAGCTCATTTCGCTGGTAATCCCATAACCGACACAAAGACATCTGCAAATTCCCTCGCTAACCGAACCCGACATAACCCATAACCCTTCTCCCACTTCCATGGCACTTTGCATGGCACAAACACTCCTGCTGGAATTCTCCACTGAGAATATGATCCGCTTATGACTATCAGGGTGTCTTAATGATATTTCCCTATCCTAACAAAATATCCTAGCCTCATACTTACCAAACCATTCCATACCCAAAATGATCCCGAAATCTACGAAATCAAAAACATACAGACTGCATGTAAACTTATGACCTCACAAATCAAGTTCTAACTGGTCACATCTCATCCATAGAGTTGCATGCCCTCCTATTGGATTCACAACACTTAAGGAAGTAACAAGGTATGTGGGTTCAATGCATAATCTATCAACCAAATACTATGATATAAATGAATGTGATGCACCAGTATCAAATAGTATCATAACTGGTGTACTCTGAATCAAAAGCGTACCTTCCATCACAGTTTTTCCCTTTATCTGTTGCAGTAGGCCTAGAAGAAGATGGTGGTCCTATAGCAAAAACCTTCCCTCTGTTCACCCGCACTGGCTCTGAACACTGATTCTTATAACGCCCAACTTGGTCGCAGTTGAAGCATTTTACATTCTTCTTTTCTACAGGATTCTTTCCCTTGCCTGACCGGCACTCGTGAGCATAATGACCTTTCTTGTCACACTTGAAGCACACTAAATCAGCCTTTGCCTTCTTGGCAGCATCCCCTTTTTGGGCTCCCTTCTTCTTAAAGAATTTCCTCTTCTTTCCCTGAGGACCCTAAGATTCAACTAGCTTCTCCCTGGCAGAAAAAACATGCATCTCTTCATGGAGAATGGACATCTCCACCACCACATTACAAGGATCTCGGATATGTGTCATGGTCATTCTAGCAAGCTCGGGCCTCGGTCCTTGAATAAACATCTCATTCCTTCTGATGTTAGTGTCTATAGTTGCATATCCGTATCGAGACAGCTCATTAAACGTAGCAGCGTACTCGATTACCAACATCTCTCCCTGAACTAGATCCATGAACTTCCTCATCAGTGCCGACTTAGCAACCTCAGATAAAAACCCCTGCTCAAATCTCCTTCTGAACTCAACCCATGTCAATTCTTCCTCCCGAACTCCGGCGGTAACACTATTCCACCAGTGAAGCGCTGTCCCTTGCAACTGCCTAAAGGCTAGCCTCCTCTTTTGCTCATAATCCAAGCCTAGATCAGTAAAGGTCCTCTCACAATGCAATAGCCAATTTTCAACCTTAACAACATCCTCCGTTCCAACAAATGGCTTTCCACCCAGATTGGTGTAGTCTTTGCCTAGTCTAGCATAATTATATCAAACTGGAGCAACAATATTAGCTCCCTCAACATTACCAGCTATTCTAGGTTGCACAAGATTGGCTAAAATCGATACACCATCCCCGCATCTTCTAGTGGATTTCCAGCACCCACATTGGCTTCAGCATTTGGGTTAGCATTAGCCGGTCGACCTGGGTTCCTCCTGGTATTAGGTCGAGCATTTCCGTTGGTTGTCTTGCTTCCTCCTCCCTAGATTTCCTCTTTCGTTTCCTACTTTCATATCTTCTTTCTCGTAAATTTGCATACGAGCCTTAGTAAGATACAGAAAAACGGTCTAAGAGAGAGGGGAATGCATACATACATACATACATATATATATATATATCAAATATAAGTACGTTACGATAACGTTAACCCAAACCCTAATCATATTTCTAATTCATTGGATTATGTTTCAAAAAGCTTTTAGGTTTAACTTTTATTTTAAGTTTTCATAAACCTATGCTATGATACCAACTTATAACATCCCCATACTTGGAGGCCCAAAACTAACGGCTACGGATGCTGCAGTCATCCATAGTTATTAATCCTCGACGACCAAATATGGCGATGCTAGATACATTGATAAATAGATCACAAGAATATGGAAAAATTTTGACAAATCAAATACAATTTCCATATTCCATCCAAAACATTTCATGTTCATTACATAATCCCACAAACATTGACCACGTTCAGAAAAATATAATTATTACACAAACGCCAAGAGTGACCTATGAAAATGCCTCCTTGGTTGATCAGAATATATAGTAAGGAAATAAAAAAGTCTACCTTTACATCCAAAATACACAGCGGAAAAAGATAACTCTAAATAACTAGTATTCCTCCTCCACGTCTCCGGAAGCTTTATTCGTCTAATAAGATAACCTGGAAACCTTAACTCTCGAACTACTCAAAGTCAATTGAGTAATCGGGATTTAAAGGGAAAACAAAAACTTCGAGTCGGACATAAATCCTAGTAGGAATAATAATCTAACATCTCAATCCATTTAGATATCTAGTGAGACCACGCCGCTTAGCAAAACGGATTTTCCCCTCACTAGTATCCTAGAACTTTTATAAAACCATATACTGTGCTCCTACATCCACAATGGTTAAAACATAGCACTTCAAAATATTATGATGATATGCATACATATTAAAACATTCTGGATTTCCCATCCCCATTTTAATTGACTACCTGTCATATTTAAAGTTTCTAGGATTTCTATTAATTTGTTAGTTTTCATGGGCTTACTAATAACCTGTTTATATTTCATGGACCCGCTATGCTAATTCCTAGTTTTCATGGGATCACTAAGAACCAATTGGCCCCGGCCAATGACTTAATTAATTTCATGGGTTCTCCCTGAACCCATTGATACCTCCAATAACTTCTATCTTATCCTAGTTTTCATGGGTTGACAAGGAACCTATTGACTTCTATCAATAACTCGATCCGGATATAGTTTTCATGGGAGCACTATAAACCAATTGGCCTCTGCCAACCACTCTTTATAACATAGTTTTCATGGGATCACTATGAACCTATTGGAAACTCCAATAACTTCTTAATCATAGTTTTCAGGGGTGCACTATGAACCTGTCTCCTTGACAACTTCTATATTTAGGCATCATATATTCTGGTCTTCCTGACATCCTGGATGCAATTCTACTCATTCAGGAGTTTTAATCCATTTTATATTCACAACTGAGTCAACCTAGCTGGTTCTTCTACCCTTTACCCCCAAAATGCAGTTATGGGTCCATTATAATGTGAACATATTTATACTTGAAGAAGCAAACATAGTAACAAAGCAATACAACTCCTGTGGGTTTAATGTCCTTGAAATACTTTTCATACAGAACATGGTTAATCCCTTTAACCTATAATTCTATCAAGGAAAGCTTCTTCTTAAAATCATTTCAAAAATCCTTTGTTTAGCCATGGGTTTTTCTTTTAAAAATGAGTTTGGGTTGCAAAGCCTTTCGAAACCTTGCTTTCAACCTCATCGGATGACCTCCTTCGAAAGCCTATAATTCTATCTTCAAAACATTAGGCTCCTGCCTTTCAAACACTTTAAAACCTTTCTTTCGAAACCTTTCGAATGTATTAAGGTATTAACATTTAATTTTAGGAGCGTAGCTTCGAAACCAATTGAAAGTTCTCCATTCGAAAACATGGAAAGTACCCTTTCAAAAACGTTGAAAGACCCTCCTTCAAAACGATTGGAAATATCCCTTCCGAAGCCACTGGGTTTATATTTAAAATATCATTTGGGTTAAAGTGAACATAAACGAAAGTATCCCTTTCGAAACCTTTCTTTATCATATATAAGTATTTGGGGGAAAATATGATGGGGTCGATACCATCCTTTCGAAAGATTATACTATATAAGTAAAAACGTTTGAAGGTTGGCTTCGAAACCCCATTCGAAACCATGCCTTCAAAACCATTAACACCTTTCGAAAGCTATAGGAAGTGGCTTACATTTAAAAACAAAGATTACCTTCCTAAAGCATTGATATCTTCAATACTTTCGAAAAGTATAAGGTTGTAGAAGGGTTTCAACTTGGTCGAAACTACTCCTTTCGGAAGCGTTAATTTGAAAACTTAGTAACTCCTACGGAAGCTACTACTTTAAAAAGGCGGCAGCTCTCCTTCGAAAGCTTGTTTTAAAATACCCTTTCGCGAGCATTGGTTTCGATTCCTTTGAAACCTCTTTATAAACATGCAAGCGCTTTTCTTTAGAAAACAAACAAAGGCATCGACCCCATCGGAAGCTACGTTTCGACACCTTACCTTCCACCTTCCTCCAATCCACTTCGTACCAACTAAGTGATACCATTTGTATTGTTTTCCTCTTTATTTGAAGGCAGAAGCTCTGGGTTGAAAGCTACTTCTAAAGGAGGTAGAACCTACTTTTCTTAGTAAAAAGCTGTTTTTACCAAATAAAGTAATCTTTTTGTAACTAACTTGCCCACATGTAAACACTTAATTGGTTACCTTAAACTTTCAAATTATTCTACAAATAACTGCCGCATTTCTCAGATCTAAAACCTGAATAACATTTAACAATTAAGTCCTTCCCATTTAACATCAATTAAATCATTTATGTCCTTTCAAAATAATTTAATTTCCATAATAAAGCTCTTAGTAAAAGTCTCCAAAAATCACAAAAATTCACTTTTAATATGTTATCTGACATATATAAATTTCAGATCCAAATTCATCATATAACAACTGAAAATAATTTTAAACCCAATAATACATGTTTTCCTTTAAAAATTCATAATTAATTCTCCATGGCTTGTAAAATTATAAAAATTGAAACCCAACTCCAAAATCATGTTTCTCATAACATATAATTTTTCCATGACATTATAAAATCATATCATACAGATTTACCCTTAAAACCGTGTTTATCAAATGCAAACAACCTTGTTTGAATCTATCACATTTAAAATCAAGCATATCATCAAAAATCATCATATTAGATTGAATCTTAAATCCAAAAATCAATGATCATATAAAAACAAAAATATAGATATTGTGATTATTATTCACCTTAGATTGGATAAGGAAATTGGAGATTGATTCTTCTAGTTTGAATCCTAAGCTTAAACTTGAATTTCCTCTTCTCTTCTTACTCCTTAATGGTTGGCTCACCTTTTTCTTTTCTTACATTTATTTTTGTTTGTGATAAAATGAATGTGAATGGTAAGATAACGTGAATATAGGGTAGTGAACTATGGGTGCGGCAATTACCCTAATGCCCTTATGTTACTTTAATTATTATTTAACCATTTATAAGCTCATTCAAATTACTAAAGCCCCGCCTCTAAATTTATTTACCAATCTCAATCTCCTTATCACTCTACACTATTCTATTTAATTTACCTAATTAAATCTCCTGAATAATGTTATTAAAAATTATGGATGTTACATGCCTCGTCGATCCTTTCAGAATATGATCACAATTACTTCTATAGTCAAAATTTATAGATTTAGGCATATAATACACACATATATATAAGTAAAAATATATATGTTCTCTTACTGTATCATAATGCCTATGATCGACTAACCTAAGCGCGGATACCAAATGTAACAACCTGCGCCTTAATGGGCATGAATTTTGACTAAATAAAAACCCAAGTCCATTAGGGTACGGATCATTGGTTTTGGTAATCTGTAATAAACACAAGCACATCAAAGAGCAATCGATATAAACTCACAATGGAAATGAAAAATATAATAGAACATACGTACTGACTAAGGCTACTATATTGGAATCAATATTATTACTTAGATGTCTGATTGCCTTGTCAACGCCAAGCATGAATAAGAAGACTTCCTCATATACCTTTGCTGTATAGCTCTAGTAACATGTCCTTCTAAATCTATCATATGGGTTGTAATGAGTAGAGGATTAGAACAACATTTTGGTGATTGGAAAATTACATACTTTGCTCATACCATTAATTTATGTCGATTGATTTCCATTGAAGTGTTATGTCTAGTAATTATTACTAATATGTTTAATCTTATGTGCATGTACGATATACCTAACATAACCTTCTTTAAGGTATACTGTAAACATTCACCACCCAAACCCCGACTACTAAATACTTTTTTAATAGGGAGGGGGCAGATCTAACGAACATTTAATACCTCAATCCCCGAAGCAGGCCTTTCGCAATGAAATTTCTAGACAATTGGTTCTAGCTACAAAGACAGATGACCCCTATGTATGGCTTTATAATTTAATTACCGTACTAATAATGCATCTCAAAGACTTATATAAGGGTTAACTAACCCACCTCCAATAAATAAATTTTCGTCTAACCACCTACTTTGAGGCATGTGCGTCTCCTATACGGATTCTATACTAGTAGGAAGCAAAATACATCAATGCATACCCAAGTCTTTGCCATCGCTTGCTTGGGTTTGCTAGTGGTCATAACCTATATACCAGACCTACTATTAAACACCGATATAAAATACAGACATAGCCCGCTGACCTTCTATGACTGACATCCCATTTAAACTAACCTAAGTCAAGGAAAAATGCCCCTTTTGGCCACTTAATACTTCTTATTGGAAATGAAGCAGACCAAATTTCCTTAAAACTACCAGGCCATTTAATACTTCAAATCTGAGGAGAACCCTTAGTGTATTTTCCATCACATATCCGCAACGCATATCCCTTCCCCATGGGTCCTACAGTTGGAGATGTCTCACATCAGTAGTAAGTATACACAACTACCGTTAGCCTCTCGGTGATGGGAAGACTTCTATTGTGTAACTTTACTGACCTCGCATCCCAACTCACTAAACCAAACCTATCACCCAAAGCTTAAGTGTTGGGCTAGGCCTACTAATTCACGCTCTTTCTAAACATATAATTGAAGCTATATAATCTCCTACGATGAAAATTATATCGCCTTCTACGTGTATTTAATAGTATTAATGCTTACTTGTTCCCTACGTAATTATTCCTATTTTATACACTTAGGCATTGGTTTCCTCGTTTCCCTTTTATGTCTAATAAATATTCATTATTCGTAACAATTAGTCATTGATGTCAAAATAGGATAATCTCTAACGATATCTATTTACCGGTTTCAAAATTCGCTTATTATGCCTATTCAGTTTCCCAATAAATGCCATGTTAAATTCTCCAATCGGTACTTGTTTAATTCTTTTAACTCTATATTAACTACAAATTTATTACCCGTTAAATTTTTAGTTACTGTCCATAAATTTTGAAATTACTATTCCTCCCTTTTACAACCTCCTAGTCCTATAATTATTACATTATTAATAACTAATATGAATATCGCTATAAATTACGCCATGTATATATATATATATATATATGGTTTTAATTGTTAAGTGCGTTTATAGGGGTGTGTGTGTGTGTATATATATTCCTATTTCTGATTATTAAACCCTAGAAATTTCCTTTCCATGTTCTAATTTATCAGATTTACCTTTTCAAAAAGGATTCCCATTATAGGTTTCCATAAATTATCCAAATATGAGAATTTTGCTTCGTTTGGAATTATAAGGAACTATCTTTTTTTATTGAAATAGACAATGCAAACTATGGATAATGATATCCATACTTTACACATCTCTTTCCCTTTTGGTATATTTCTTGTTAATTCAAACGATGCACTTTTATACATTTGAGAAATTAGATAATTTATTGAAATTACACTAAAATAGATATAATTAAATTATACCCTACTCCAAAATAAATTAGAATATAGAAATTCATATTTCAATTCAACTATGGCAACCTAATTTACAACCCAATTATAGATTTGGAATAAACTCTACGACTTACAAACATTCTTCAATAATAATTACTTGAGACAGATTTCAAATTTCTGGGTTAGGTTGTACATATTATTCCTACTCCAATTGCTTATTTTTATAGTATATGTAGACGATAATAAGTTATATTTGTTTTAAGCCTACAACTCATCAGATCTTATACATGCATAATAATTAAATTCAATTCAATGATATAAATTTCAATATTATAGTAAATTATATAATTTCTCACCCACCTTTCTAGCTTTCCAAATCTCCCAAATCTGAATCCATTTCTTTACTTGACTACTTTTCCATTCTAACCCAAAAGAATATGTATAACAAGATATATACATACTGTTAGAATTATAGTTCTAAGAAGAGATTAGAGGCTAAGAGGAATATAGATTTATAATTATAAGATCATACCTTTTCCTTTTGCAACGTTGATTCGCTTCTTCTCTTCTTCTCTTTTATTTTCCACTCTTTTCCAATTTGTGTGTGTGTGTATGTATAATATTTTATAATTTTTAGAAATAGTGAAGAAGGGAAAATGGTAGAGCTTTGCTACTTGGATTAGAAAATATGAGAAAAGAAGTGAGGAGTTAGGCCCGTATTTATAGGTGCTCGAATCAATCGTAACTATTATATCAAGATAATTAAATCTGGGCCGTTGGCCAAGGTTCAAACCCTAGCCACCACACTCCAAAGCGGTCGACTGTCCCCTTATAAGCAGTCGACCGACCCAAGTAAGGGCATCGACCGTGGTGTCCCACATTTATTATTATTTATTTCATTTTCCGTTTTTAATTAGATTCACTCTGAAAACTTCAAATGCCAATAACATTTTCGTTTGAGCTTTAATCTTGAAACTCCAAATATAAAAGTTGCTAAGAAAATTGCTATGAATTTTTTTTGCAAGTTTCATGGACAAGTTCTATCGTTTTCTCAAGTACTTTTTGGGAGCCTTATCAATTATTTATTAATTATCATTAATTTTATGGGGTACTGCAGCTTACATTTTTCTTTACACAATATCTCTGACGAAATTTTACTTATTTCCCCTTTCGATAAGAAGTTAGGCACATTTGTTTCACTATATTGATCATAGCGATTGGGATTTCGAAACAATGCATCCAAAATTGAAAGATAGGATAGATAATAGACATAATTAACTCTAGTCTCCTTTCCAAACTCAACATTTTTGTTTCCTATCCATTAAATTTTCCTTCAATTTTACCAATTAAGCTAATACAGTCCCTATCTTTTAAATTCGTGCTTGAAAGAGGAATCACCGAATATTTGATTGGAAGTTCACCTTAAACGATATCCAATTCTTCTGATATTTCCTCTACATTATTAACACCTACCTTAAAGAAACTTTTGCTTTCTTGCTGCTTAGTAGAAGGCCAGTTGTTTCATACATTCTTTTAAAAACTTCCTTAATGGAATGTGCATTTCTGATCTTCACATTGGTGAAAATCATTATATTATCCGCATATGGGATGTGAGAACTCTCGAAATCATTTATCTTGAATTGAGAACTTTTTTCTCCCCTTGTCTTCTGTTCCATTAATAGGGTGAAATATTCCATAAAAACTAAGAAGAGAAAAGGGGGGCAAAGGGTCCTTTTGCATTCGTCCATCGGTACTTTGGCAGAATCCCTAAGGGCTTTCCTAATTGATGATCGAAAAACTAGGGCTAGAAATCATTTCACAAATCATTTTGGTCCATTTTTTCGTAAAATTCATTTCTTTCAGCACACGAAGGATGAATTCTCTATTAATCGAATCATAAGCCTTTCGCAAGTCTATTATAATGAACATATTTTATTGTTTTTTCCTAAATCCTCTAACAATTTCATGAGCCATCAAAATACCATCACCAATAGAATGTTCTTAGGCAAACGCATATTAATTATTGAGAAGAGATCCTTTATGGACCATTTCAACCTTTTACAAAGCACCATGGTTGTGATTTTGTTTATCATGCTCCGACATGATATGGCTCTTCGCTAATGAATTTCACTAGTTGTCTTTCTCCTTGGGATAAGATGGACAAAAGTATTGTTACATTTTTTGAGCGTTTTACCCTTGTCAAACAGGTCATTTACTGCTACCATTAATAGCTGTTTCATATACTGCCAATGGTTATTGTCGCATTTTGCATTCATACCATCCGGTCTAGGAGCTGAACCGTCTTTGGTACTAAAAATGGCTTCCATATTCTCTTATATGTCGATTCTTTCATTCATGGAATTTTTTACGTATCCAAATATATATTGTTACAAATTACTTTTGACTTGATGTTCTTATGGGCTTGAGTGAATAACTGCATGGAATAGTTTATAGCTTTATTGTAACGAACCGCCTTTTTGACCATTGAAAGTCGCCACCGAATAGGTCCACGGTATTCAAGTGCTGAACATCCAATCGCCGAAAAGACAGATTGTCATGGTAAAATAAAAAGAAAACAACAAAGAACAAGGAAAATAGAATCTCATAGCGGAAATGACAATATTTAATATAAAAAAGACAGTAAAAACTGCCAATCCGAAATATAAAGTACATCAGAGTTAAAAACAAACCTTATCAGCTGGATAGTTATAAAATCCCGACCTTACAATTTGCTGATAGGTATTTATAATATAGTGGAAAGTAAAATACCATGATAGGTAAACATCTGACTCTATTGCATGAGCTCCATGTCCTACCATTGAAAACCTAGAAAAATACTCGATTTGACCTGAGCATTATAATAAAATAACACCCGAATTAGTCTGGAAAACTAACGCGTGAAATTCAAGTAATAAGGCTAACATTTAATAAATCTACAAGACCACGCCGCTAAACGCGGAATGAGTTTTTACCTCACAAGAACAACATCCATATATTAAGAAATGAAAAACAATCAGGATAACAATCCAAACAAGAAAGGATGTACATAGATAATAACAAAATCCAAACTTATAAAATGGACAAATATAATTAGACATCGAAAAGAGCTTCAGACACTTCTCGATGCAAATTCCGAAACAAAATTCAATGATTTGGATTAAATAAGAAAGGGAAATTTTTCAACAAATGACAAGGAGGGTGCTTCCCTCTACCAAAAGTATACCTCTAGAAATATACTTGAGAGCTACGATGGCTCTCAGACAATACCAAATCGGAACCCACCAACGGTTACCGAGAATTATTTCACATCTCCAAACGCATACCACCGAATCCGATCTAAAGTAGATGTAAATATACCCTAATAGGAATAATTCAATAAATCTTGGCTTCCACTCGTGTTTTGGTTTTAGCCATTTCCATCAAAGGATAGCAACACTCGAATGAGTATCAAATTGTCTTGGATTGGCGAAACACAAAAGATTAAAAGATCAATTCCAAGGTTCGAGATAGAAAAAAGGAAAATGAAATTTATCTAACATAACTAAAAGGGTGCTCCCCCTTCAACAAAAGTATTCCTCTAGATAAAGTATACTTGAGAGCACATGCATCACTCTTGGGAACATCCAAGCTGGACCCCGCTAAATCCATAGGCATTTGAATATACTCACATTAACACATGCATGCTATCGACTTCTCTAAATGAATGTGAATATATCCTAATGGGTGTGACCACATGGCTTGATTCTCACTTCCACTTTGGTTTTAATTTATTCGGTGTTTGATACCAATGCTCAAAATAAGCGATAAATTGTCTTAGAATGATGAAACACAATAATGATTAGGAAGATGAACCCACCTTTACATGCACTTTGGCTTTAGTCATTTTGACAAAGAGTATCAAAATTCAAAAGGAGCAACACATCATCTTGGAGTGCGAAATACAAAGAAGATAGAAGAATCAAAATTTGAGAGCCGATAAATCAACTATCAAGAATAACAAAGTGATTTGTATAGGGGAATTACATTGCATACACTTATCACTAATAAATGAATCAAACTCTAAAACATTTAATCTACACTTGAGCTTGATTTTCATATTTCAAAATTGTAAAACATTTTTAAAATACTCTTTGAAATATTCTTCTAAGAGGACAAATTATAATACTCGGTGTATTTAAACAGAGTTCGAAAACAAATGTCATTAAACATTGTTTACTATAAACACAAACAATTTACACTTAGCTTTATTTTTAAACAAATTCTATTTAAAAGATATTCTCATTTATAAACCAACATTTATAAATTCAAAACAACATTTACTATTCCAAAGGATAATAAATCAATTTAAATACCTTTATAAATTTAAAACAATGTTAATTGTCCTAAAGGATAATTTATAAATCTATAATGTTCTTTTAATGAACCAATTAATTATCTTTAAACACCTTTGTTAAATTAATTAATTAACTTTGAACACCTTCATTTAATCGATAAATTAACTTTAAAACACTTTTATTAATTAGTTAAGTTACTTTAAACTCTTTATTAAATCAGTTAATTAACTTTTAAAACACAATTGATTAAAATTATTAATTAAATCCAAATATCATTAACTAAATGATTAACGAAATTCGAATATCATTCATTAAAATGATTAATTAGATTTAAACATCATTAATTAAAATGTTTAACTAAATTTAAAACATCTTTACTTAAAATGATTAATTAAACTCAAATAACATTGATTAAAGGATTGATTAAATTCAAATATTATTATTCAAAATAATGAATTATAAATATTTATTTTGTGAAAATACAAGCTCAAGATCAACACACAAGGGTTTAGGGAGATGATATTTAATAAGTGGCGATATAGAAAAAATCGCTATAATGACGCTTAAACATTTCAAATAGATTGTCACAATTATTTTAACTAAACATTAATATAAACAATAAGAGAATATAAATAAAATGCAGATAACTTTAAATAAATAATAGCAGGAAACCCCTTTGGGTCACTCTACAAATGTCCCATATAAGTCATACATATGTAGGTATATTTTTCGAAGTGTTCCGTAGCGACCTTTTCGCTAGGATAACACTCCAACCTCTTCTATTTTTCCCTTGCAACAAAATGTTTGTTTATGTCAACCGCTACTAGGAGGGAACAAACAATAATATATATATAATTAGATGAGTTTCCAAAATGGGAATTCGATCTAAATAATCAATCAAATAACAATATAAACTAACATCTAAGTAGGCAATAAATAATTTTTATCTACTATATAATATACTGGTTAACCAAAAAGATGATTAACTCGTCGAAATTCTAGTTATCGCTGAAGCATTTTAGTTTGAACTAAAATCGAACAGACGTTGGATTTTAGCACAAAATTCCATTAGCTCCAAGTTCAATCAATCCAATTCCATAGTGAAGAAGACATTCCTACGAGCCCAACGCAACTCCTCACGCTCAATTCCGAGCTCGTAGAATTAGTTATGGATTTAATAAGATTCTAGGTTAAATAATATAATTAATTTAAATAATTAGATTATTTGCCTAAACTAACAAACCCTACTCATCTTCTAACATAGGCCGCGATTTTCTTCAACCCACCTCCATTCTTTCGCTCGCCACTGGCACATCGAACCATCGACCACCACCGCCTCATCACCAAACATATCCCTCGACCTTGCTGACCTAAAGCTACCCGAGCCGCCACTAGATTGCCACCGATGACGAGATAAAGACACCCAAAACTACCACCTTCGCACGCGATTTCCAATCGTCGCCGACCGCCTTAGCTTAATCCAACCGACTAATCTCTTAATCATGCCATGCCGAACAACTTTGATGTTTGGCCTTAAGCCTAAACTGCCTCGAGTGGCTTTGATTGACATATGCCGTTGGATTTGGCTGTATAAAAATAGCGGCTATCTTCTAGGGTTAGGGTTGGAATAAAATGAATGGGTATGGGGGTCCTTATATAGGATTCTCTAACCTATACTATTTATGCCCCAAAATGCACGAACTCCAAATGAGGCATGCTCGCTAGCGTTCCAAGCTAATTACCCCTATGCCAAACTCAATGGAACTAGTTTTGGGATCTAATTCCATCATATACAGAAGTTAGCTTTTAAAATCATTTTTTTAAATTCTTTAAAAATTAATCGTTACGCGCTTGGAGCTCGCACGACCACACAGAACGTCAGATCGTCATGAAACTCGTCAACGTACAACGATTTATTATTCATGATCTAATGGCACTAGTATCGTCAAAATCCGAGACGGTGCCCCCAAAAGGCTAATTTCACACATTTAAGTATAGTTTTATATTTTTTTCGATAACATTGTCGATATTTATTTGATCTATTTACTTTTGTAAATAAATTTACAAATTGAATTCACTAATATTATTTAATAATCGGAAGGAGTTAAATAAAATTGTTAAATCCATTTAATTGATATTTAATTCATAATTCAAATATTTAAACGATCTTGAATTCAAATTAGTAAATTCCAAAATCTAATTATCTAAATATTTAAAATTAATTAAACATTTAATATTCAATGACCAAAATTCTGGGTTATTACATTCTCCCCCTTAAAAGAATTTCGTTCATGAAATTCCCAAGGAAGAAAATGTTACCAAACCCTTTAGTTTAAAAGTTATTAATTAAAATGAATTATTAAACTTATTTCTTAATTAATTCTCAAATATTGCAGAAAATTTTGGCAACGTCTTCTTTGCGCGGCTCGATTGGAACAACTACAAATTGCCTCTACGGGCCCAAACCAACCAAAGAAAATAAAAGCCAAGTGGCTTCTCATAACTAGGGCATAAAATCATCAGTCAATTTCAATTTCTAAACCTACTACGTACCTTTTCTGTTTGATTTATATTTTTGCAAGCAATTTATTATCTCGATGGAAATGCAGGTGAGCCAGAAATCAAATAGCAATCTCTTGCTTACCCATGCTTACAGAATCCAAAAGAGAGTTTGGTTGACAAATGAGCAATATGATATAACAGATAGTAATGATGCAACTCTACATGCGAAAACTAGCCTGATATAAATCTACATGTAACTCCATGGTGTTATGAAGTCACATGCAACCAAAGCAACATAACAAGCATATGCAATCAAACACAGAGGATATCCTATAATAGAATAATATGCATTCAATTATTTCAAAGGATAAATTTAGAACTTATTGTCCAGAATTTTATATTCAAAACATATTTTCAAATTTTCTTCGATGAGAATTTAAATTAAAATCAAAACCAATGATGACAAGGAGGGGCTTCTCCGATCGACGCATGGTATAACTCTAGAATCAAACAATATGGAGCATCCAGTGGTATTCTAATCTCTCCTAAACAACGACTAGGGGAAAAAATATACTTAGCGAGTCCTCCAAATTGGAAAAATCCCTGCCCAACTTTTGTCATAACTAAAATATTTGAAAAACTATTCTAAAAATATTCTTTTCAAACCTTTGAAACATTAACACCTCATCAATATGTTATAAAACAATATTTTTATTTTTTCTTTCCACAAATTCATTTGAAATCACTTTTTCAAAAGCAACAGGATTTAAACCCTAATAAACAACAGTCCAAAAACCTTTATTCATAAATTCAAACTTTGTAAATAATAGTATATAAAAATCACACAACCAATCAAATCAAATTCCGTATAGGAGTAAACTAACACTTAACAACCATTAAAATGTTAAGTGACTTATCAAACATGTTTTAAAATTATGCTTAAGTTCACAACTTTTCTTGATCGTCCAAGGACATAGATAATTCCCTAAGCAGCCAAACGTGATATACAAATATACTCAAGCCCGTATGGTATACATAAATCATCTGTATGGTATATTTGACCTGATCACTAGCTCAGATACATAAAATTCTACTTCTAAATTAGTATTGCTCACTCGACCTCTCTAGGGCGAAATTTGATCAGGTTCCTCGATTAGAAACTTCTGTTCTCCTTGCATAGCAATAAACTATGATAGATAGCTTCAGTATCATATCGAGAATCTGAATCAAGTTATCATTGACAAGAATCAAGTGAGAAATCCTTTTTTGGACTGGTGTGAATCACTCTGAAGCTATGTATTCGAACCCTAGATCAAAATCTATGTGAATAGAATGATCTATGTATAACTTACGTACTTAATTCGATTGGTTTCTTAATTATACAATTTTTTCTAAATCACTTATATTTTTTATTTAGTATTTTATACAATACTAACATTATTTATGAAAGATTTCCTAGATTTTTACTTAAGTTTATCAACATTTTATAAAGCCTCATCTTTATAAAACATTAGATTTAAACTTATTTCACTCTTATTTACTTGTAGAATACTCCTCTACATCCTAAGAGTATATTCAAAATATAAATTTTATTATTCATTTGTTATTTATTTTCTTTTCATTTTTTTCAAATTTTAATTGGAGTCGAAAACATAATATGGGTCTTTAAAAATGAGTCAACCTTTCAACCCCTTTACCTTAGAGTGTTATAAGGAAAGATGTTTACAGGTTGGTCCAATATCACCAAATATTTTATACATCTAATATGATTAACAAAATTTATGGTTTTAATAAAATAAATTTATCAAAACCTTTCTATCTAATTTAACCCATTCAAAACTTGAGTTAAATTATCTCTTTCCTATCCAATAGTTTATAATTTTCATTTATCAAATTATTTATTAAAAAACCTTTTTATTTTAAATAAAATTCCTTTAAGGAAACTTTAAGAATTAAATACCCAGTTTTTATTTTCAAAACTCTTTCTGAAATCATACTACTTTTATATCTTTATGAAATAACTTCAAACAATTTATTCACTTAAACTCGCTTTAGGTTCGTCGGGATTTGAAATCAATTCGGTCGCACAATGATAAAGAGAATAATTTACTAAGTATATGTCAATGTTCGCCTGAGCAAACATCCAATTGTCACTAAGAAGATTATTCAGATTACCACAAAACTAATCGAGACAATTTCCTCCAAATTACCTTACAGAAAATGCATTCCACTTAAAATTTCTCTTTCAAAATATTTATATCAAGAAATACTTCTAAGTAGTACTACTACATATATTTTTTTCAAAAACCTTTTGAAATTATTTCAAACAACCCCAGCTTTTTAAAATCAAATATCCTTTTTAAGTCACATTTTATAAATAAATTTTATATAAAATTACCCTTTATATAAAATCATTTAATATTATAACAATCCTCCTTTATTATAATAAAATTTTCTCTAATATTTATTCCCTAAATGTCTTATTCTACCATTTGGAATATATTAAACAACTTTTGACCTAACATTATAACCGAACACCTTATAGTCAAATCGTTAAACTTAATTCACAAATGGTTCATTCTAATACACTCAAAATTATTAAAAAATACATGCTCGTACGCTAGTCGAGCATAAATTAACAAACAATATTCGATGCTCCTAAACTATCTGAGTAGGACAAAACAAACAATTATTATAATAAATATAATCATTTTCAAACAAACCACCATAATTTTAGAAAAAAAATATCAAGATTATAGATGCAAGGAACCCGAGCCAACGTTGTTGACGCAAACTGAGTTCCTTTTTAGAAAAAAAATACTTCAAAGATTTTATGATCGGTTTAGAGAACAAATTTCTCTCTCAAAAGATAATGATGCCAAAAATCTCAAAGCGAAAACAATAGCCGCGAGCACTAGATCATGAATGGCATGTCTAGTCTCGACAAGCTTTAATTTTTCAAGAAGCATATGTGATAACACATTCCCTTTTGCAAGAGAACGACACCAAAACCAATACGACTAGTATCGGTATAAACATCAAAGTCTTGATTCCCTTCGGGAATCGCAAAAATAAAAGCATCGGAAAAGAGTTCTTTTAAACGATTCTATTTCCTGGAAAGCTAGAACTTTCAAAATTATAATTAACTTTGTGTAATCATCTTTTTAGAAAAATTAACTTATTACAAGAATTTACTGTGTTTAACTGTCTCATCATAGCGTTTAGGAGATTCCTATCGATAACGTTGATCAAGCGCACCGACCAGAATTCTTAAAGCACTCAATGGGAAAAATAACACAAAATCATTTTCTATATGATAAACATATCTCTTAAAAGTTTTACTAATATTCTTTGCTCGTTTTAAGAGCAAAATCCAATCATACTTATAAATATCTTATTAAAAAGATTTGCAAATTTTAATTTGTTGTTTTCATCCATAATCAATAAATATAAGGATAAACTAATCGAGATATTCGTAGAATACTCGATTCACAAAATGGATGAAATAAGGTAGAAGGTTCGCCATACCGAATAACATAACGAACCAAACACAAAAATCACAACGAGTGCGAAATGCGGTAAGTGGGATGCTATCTTTCGCAACTCGTAACTGATGAAAACCGATGGCAAGGTCGAGCGAAAAAGACCTTAGCACCACTCAATAGATTTCTTAGGTGATAATCCTAAGACAAGCTCAAATATATTCTGGAAAATTCACAAATTACTTGATTGAGAGAAATAATACTTTCCTCATCAAGTGGGTTTAAAGAATAAAATGATGCCACTAAATTTGGAAATCAAAATCTTTGAAAGCTAAAGAAATCTGCTTAACAGATTGAAGATGTCGAAGATAAATAGTCCACATTGGACACAGGATATGGCCTTCATAATAATTAAGCCAATCCTTTCCCAAAAATCACAAAAATAATCTCGACATTTTCACAAAGTAAATTGAGTGTTGCGGATCCATCAATCGAATTCGCAATTCTCAATGAAGTCATCAAGCCCTTAAAAATTTAAAAGAGAAGGAATCATCAAGTTCTTTTGATATAAAATAATGAGATGAACCCAAATCAAAAAGAACTCGAATAAGATAATCACAAAACAAAATAATGTCATCAAGGATAGAAAATACCTTGACCAAGAGAACGGTTACTAGGGGCTTGCACAATATACAACTCTCCCTTTCTCCTACTCTGGAGTATGGGACATGTAGATAAATGATGGCCCGAATTTTTGCAATAGCGACAGTAGAGAAGTTTCGGACACTTATTCACATAGTGGTCGGTAGAACCACAATTGTAGCATCGTCCACGGCTAGACGTAGGAGTCTTTGCTACCGAAATTGCCTGCTTCCTCTTTTTTGTTGGGATTAGGACTTTTAAACTTAATTTGCATTTTCTTGTTGATGTTGAAGTTTTGTTTGGCATCCACAACTTCAACATTAATTTCTTTATCGGCCTCTCCAAGTTGAAGAGTGATATCTACAAACTGATCGAAATGCACTTCAAGTTTCAGAGGTAAAACCTTTTCGGGGTTCTTACTCAAAGCATAGATAAACCTTTGATTCTTTACAAGATCCAAAAGTTGTTGGGCAGACATGTGTATGCCATCCAGAGAAGGATTACTGGATTGATCGACGTTGGGACTGCCAGATCTAATCATCTCTTCTTCTTTAAGAAAGAAAGAAAAAGAAAGAAGAGGAAAAAGGTTATTCACAAAATGAATATCAAACAATCTTGATTGATAAAACAAGACATCATAAAAAGAAATAGGATGGAATGGTACGAAGACTCGAATTAAATCCTATGGCACGATTCCTAAGAAAGACTTAGGACAATGATCCTTGTTAGATTATTCTACATTGTTCCGAAGTTTGGCTCTGATACCATGCTGTGACGCACCACCTCTATGGTCACGCTTGCCAAGGACACTACGGTGTAATGCCGTCGACTAGCGTGAAGAATAAGGCTGTTGAGGAGCGACCATCAGTGTAATTGCTTTGTGCGAGCACCGATATGTCAGATAGTATAACATGCATTTCATTTCAAGAGGAAATCCGACATACCGATACAAACTCAAAGCTACCACACGGTGGCTAAGTGGACTTCGGAAACAAACGTAGAAATAAACATAACACAAATCAGTCACAGACATTCATATCACAAAGGTGGAAACAGATATGAATAAGTAACAAAAAAAAGAGTACATCAGAGTAGTGGTCAAGTAAGATCCACAATATCACAAAAGAATAGATACAAGTGCATGACAAAAGAATAATTATACATTAAGGAGTCTATATCTCAAATGTATAATAACAAAAACTACTAAGCTAAAGTAGTTAGCCAAAAGTCAGGAGACAAGTCCTGATAAGAAGTCAAGCAGAAGTACCTGAAATACCTCGGTCTGACCCGAGTATTATTTAAGAAGAAAATAATAAACGGATCAGTCTAGCTATAAATATCAGATAAACTGAGATAGGATAAGAGATATGACCGAAAATGTATGATAACAAAGAAATGCCATACTATGTCAAGTATACATCAAATAACACAAAAATCGTAAAAGAATCAATGCCAATCACATAAAAATTGGTGAAACACAAATTCTACAAATCACAACAAGAAATCCAAAAACCACAAAGGGGGAGGCGTATCACAAACGGGAGCATGAAAACTCCCAAACACGTGCAACATAAACGGAACGCTATTCCATGGGTCGCTAACCCAAAAAATGAACTGAACATCGACGCACCCTAAAAGATACGACTCATGCACAAATTCGGTCGTGGTACATTCCCTACGCGGATAAATGAGCCGAACATCGACGCACCCTAAAAGATACGACTCATGCACAGACTCATTGAGCCGATTGCTCCACGAACGGTCCGAAGACCACGGGTCGCTACCCCGCCAAATTTGAGCCGAAGCTCCCCAAATGGGTTTTAATCCCCATACCAACAAAGAGACATTGCTCAATCGCTAGTCTAAATCACAAAATGATCATCAATGATCGATAAGAGTAAATTACACTAAGCTAGTAAATATAAGAGTTTAGCTTCATGTCCCATAACCACTAGCTTAACTCAAATATTTACGAACAAATTGTAGACTTCCACTCAAAAGTAAGTGTAAATTACACTAAGCTAGTAAATATAAGAGTTTAGCTTTATGTCCCATAACCACTAGCTTAACTCAAATATTTACGAACAAATTGTAGATTCCCACTCGAAAATTGTCACAAGAGTTCAATCGAACAAGTCCAAGAATTAATCGACGAAGTAAACGTAAGCGTTTCATACCACTTGTTTTGCTAAGCCGTTTAATTATATTTTCTCATACGAATGAAGTAAAGGTTTGTATATACTAATAGATTGGAAAACGGTTTT
Source organism: Allium fistulosum (assembly GCA_030737815.1). NCBI lineage: Eukaryota > Viridiplantae > Streptophyta > Magnoliopsida > Asparagales > Amaryllidaceae > Allium > Allium fistulosum. The sequence goes on along the minus strand of CM060906.1, from coordinate 295,221,140 downwards.
GAAAACAAGCTTTATATTTAAAATAGAGTTGAAATCATCTTTGTAAAAGAGTTTTAATATTTACTACTAGTATAGAAAACCTTTATATTTTAAAGTGACAAATCACAGAAATGATTGTAGAAACAATCAATCACCAAAATCCACGTTCGAAGACGTGAATCAAATCCAAAGAAATCGATACCAATTCCATAAAAATGGACATTCTCAAAAACCCCAAAAAATAAGTCATCAGAGAAGATAATAAATGATAACAATAAATCGGATAGTCACGAATCGATAAAAGTTGGATTCTCAAGCTAATTAGGCAAAATAGGCAAAATGAAGCAGGTTAGTCGACTGACTGCAGGGGGTCAGTCGACTGATCCAGAAACCAGAATGTTTCTTTTTCTACAGTCAGTCGACTGACTGTAGAGGGTCGGTCGACCGACTGTAGAAAACAGAAACTTCTGTTCTCTGCAGACAGACCCAGGTTGGCCTGATTTCTACAGCCAGTCGACTGACTACGGGGGTAAGTCGACTGATTGGAACTGAAGCTGTTTTTCAGCTTATTCAAATGAAGCACAAACTCTTCCAATTCGCGATCGGACGAGCAATGGACTTAAGGGGCTTTTGCCAATCGACAACCCAGCCCTATAGGCTTTCCGATTCACCACCAAAACATGTTCATAATTCAAATCTAGGATTTTCAAAGTTTTGATTTCAAAACACCAAATATTGGAATGTTCACCAAATCAATCCAAATCAAAATCAAATGATCATGAACAAGTGTTAGGAATTCATACCTAACATCCAAGATAGTTATAGACAAAGATGTGAGATAAAAGTCTCACCTTTAAATCCAAAAACGATGAAGGAGAAGGTTGAAAGCAAAGGAAGATCAACTACACTTCAACTTCAACTCTAGAAGCTTGAATCTAAGCTCAAAAGAAGAACATTTCCTAAGTTAGGTTTAGGAAATTTCTGAAATTAAAGAGAGAATGAGTTGGAGAAGATGAAGAGGAGGCTTACCAAAGCTTTTCCAAGAGTTTGGAGCTAGACTTGAGTTTGCAAATGGAACTAGGGCTTGGCAATTTCTATTTCCCTTTCTCTTCCCCCATTTTCAGTTTAGCTTGAGAAAGAGAATGAAATGTGGATGAATGGATGAAGAGAAGGGCTGAGTTAGGTTATAGAATGAGTTGGGTGAAACCCAAACCCAAAAGCCCACTTAGAAAACATCAAAATTCAACTTACTCCAAACATATCAATGTTTATACTCAAAAAAGTCGCAAACGCCATTTTGGACTCAATGGAAGTGGTCTCGAGTCCCAGTTCGATCGTTTGCCAAAAGTAGCTTTTCGGACTTCAATTCGATTGACGATTCTATATTTAAATAAAATATTTAAATATAAAATCGTAAAATATGCGGGTTGTTACAATGTGGCTGGTGTTCATGTACCTAAATCGAAAATTTTCCAAATCCTTGGTAGAGGAATGGTTGAATGAATTATTATATATTCAACGCACATTGACTGACAGTGAGGATTGTTTAGTGGATGATATGTTCACCATGTTAGTTTGTCACTCTAGGGACATCATAGGATGTAGGTATTTTGGAGACAGATATCTAGAAACCCGAGGTTGTACCGGGATGTTGTACATTTTATAATGTTTGTAATTTAGCATATGTTATATGTGCTAACTCTTTGGATGTGGGGACATGTCAGGTATGATTCTTTGTACCATATGTTCCTTACTATATCAGTTTTCATAGTATTTTTAGATTTCTTATCCCTCACTCCAGACTATTGTCTGACTCGGGGCTTTATGTTTTGATTCTTATTATCTTAGGTTTTCTTAAATAATTAGACTAGGTAGCAGGTGTAGGAGGCACGTGGAGTTGTATAGATGGACTAATATAAGGCGGTGCTTTCTCCTATTTATATTTGGGTTTACTATTGCTTGTTCCCCCGTGTGACACTGTGGAGCCTAAACAATATTCATTTTCTTTATTTAGAGATAATTTATCCATTGAGTTTATTTATCAGTTTCTAATACTATTTTGTATAATGGTATGAACCTGTATACTCTGATTATGTGGTTCATTTAGTTATTACTATCTCGCTTGTTTAATATCTATGATGATTACTATATTTTATTTGATGCGATGTGAGATATACGATGATTGTTTTATTTAATTTGCAATCTTGATAATCGTCTTGTATCGATCGGGCACCGTTGCAGCGCACTATCCATGTATATTGGGTGCTGGAGATATAGGACGGCCGTCATAGATCACTTGGACCTACTGGAAAGTATGTAGTGCTAAATTGTCTGAATTTATCCATCCATCCTAAATTAACTAAGACTAGGTCTATTCTAGTCAAAATATTGTTTTTTGGTCTAGATTACGACATGAATTTTTATCCTTTAACATTGACATTTGAAATTCCAATTCTCATCATTATGGTGTCAATTTCTTTCATTCTACTAAAAGGTACCGATGTACTACCTTTCTTTTCGCTCGAGGCTCCAATAAAGTTAAAATCTCCCAGTATCATTCAGGGCTTGAATATAGAAAAGGCATCATCCACCAAATTTCTCCAATGGCTCCCTTAAATATTCAAAATTCTAGGCATATACAATGGTCATATTACAACTAACATCGGTTTGTCGAATAGTTCCAAAGTAATATATTTATCATTGATGCTTAAAATGTTGACATCCCAAAGCTCCTTATTAACTAATACTAAAAATTTGCACTTATAATAACATGTTACATTATTTATCATCTACTAATTACCTTCGATTTTTTTAAAGAAATTATCCAATTCAAACATTCTTATCTTGTTCTCTAAAACTCCTACAAAATCTACATCATAATTGTGCTTAGTTCTCTTCAAATATACCGCTCTACTTGGTTTATGCAAATAATTAGTATTCCATCACATAATTATCATTTGGAGTTTTACTTCAACTTCTCAGCTCCTTGCCTTGATACATTACAACCTTACTTTCCTCCTTAATTTCAAAACTAGTTTCGGCTCGTTTTGGGTTTTTCTTTATTACCATTTCTTTTTTGATTGTGTCATGTTTTTTGGGTTTTCTAGCAAGGCTTCAGATTCTTGCAGGTTTATCCATACCTGAGCTATGAACATACGAACTGTATTCACCATGTGTCTCCTTTGCCTCTATGGTTGAGTTTGATTCTCCCAATAAAATACACATATTTATCACATTTCATATTTTGGTTATGATTATCATTGGTAAAAATAGTGGAAGTAAGTTTGGTATTAGCTATGGTAGAGTCCGATGATGAGATATGATATCCAATAAGGTGGACTGGGGCAGTAAGCGGTGCTACATGCGATGAAATTTCCTCTTTCCAATCCCTTCAGTGGAAGAGGTGGCTGGAACAGATACTTTTGCACTTAGTGTTGCCTCCCCCTCGCTTTCTTCGTGTCTGAGGACAAGATTCCCCACTAGCCCCTACCGAGCCTTTCTCCGCTTCTGATTGTTCCTTTCTGGTGCATTTTCTTATTCCTTATTCGTGGCCCAAATCCTTTGTGTTTCCTGTTTTACTAGACAAATCCATTAGGATAATCTCTTTTACTGAATTAAGTTGCATTAAAGCTTCCTCAACTCCCTTCAAAGATTTCTCTTAGTTCACTGCCGCCCCTTCACCTATTCCTTAAACTCTATAGACTACTTAGGTTTCTCTTCCATTATATTCCCTTCTACGCTTCACACATTTTTTGATTCAATTCTTTTGCTAGTATCACCACCACCAAAAATGTCGCCTTCTATGTTATCACTGAGATTTCTGGCAGGATCAATTTTCATCATAGCTTTCGTAGCTACACCTTTCCCTTGTCGGCCGCCCCATTCTCCTTAAGCTTATCTGCGTCTATAATAGTAGATTTTTGTTTTCCTTTTCCTGGTTCATTCATTCCACATTCCCCTTCTTTAGGTTCACATTTTTAACGTTGGACATTATCTCTTAATATGATCAAAATAGCAATAATTGACACATATCGGAGGTGGATTCTCAAAAAATGGCTTCTTGCTTGAAAATCTCCATGTCTTCACCTACTCCCTCTATTTTTGAAAGCATACCTCCCCATTGATATTCACTAGCACCCGAGTAAACAAAATCCTAATTCTATTTATAGTAGCCTCATCAACCTTCTAAGGGATTCTTATGGTGCTAACCAACGCACTAATGGCCTCAGTCCCTCATAAACAAAAACTCAAACCCGGAAGCCTAAACCAAACGAGCATAGATGGGAGCAGATCTCAATAGTCTTCACCTTAGGATTTAATTTCTTCATGATTATTAAGTTTCGAAAAACCATGGCCCGCCCTTTAAAATTCTTAAAACATCTTTTTTAGATCCAAAACTTACAACAAAAAATCATTTTCTCTTGATTGAATTACAAAGTTCGACTTCGTTTAACACCCTCTCCTTGAAAAATCTTCCAAAGCTTTATAGTACGGTCTTGGGCCAACCATATATAGCATAACACAGTTCTCCTAGGTATTCTTTGCCTCCTTAATCGCCTCATTAGTAATTCTTCCCCTTTTCATCCCATCAACACTGCACAGATCTACAAATTCCAAACCATTATTCACACCATTAAGCATAAAAATTCCCTTTACAACATCATTATATGACTCTTGTAACAACCCGCCTCGAAACGAGCCTAGTTTTCGATCCAGAAAACGTCCACCGAACATTAGACCCATTCCAAAGATGGCTGTTAGTTGGTAAAAATAATACACGGAGCTATCTACTAATGCTATCAAAATCTCACAACGGAAAGAATAAAACATAATATCAGAACCTTTCCCATTATATAAAAATTAAAGTTTCATAATAAAACATACATCTCAATATTTGTAGTACAATATCTCATAATATAATAATATCATAAATAAATGGGTACATTAAAGTATATATAAAAACATAAGTAGATAGATTACTACCACAAGACTCCGCTTCTGTTTTCATCCTCTAGATCTGCATTGTCTTCCCTAACCTTTGTTGTAATGAGGAGGGAGTCAAAACAACAATTTCTAGTGAATGAAATCTCGAGTCTTTCCCTAATAAAACTTGGGCTGTATAATTTAGATAAGAATATATCTTACATATCCTAATTGTATTTCTTATAAATACCTTCAACTATGGGCCTAAAAGCTTTCTCGGTTCAATCCTATAACTTACACTTTTCTAACCAATCCCTATAACTTACTTTCAACTGTAGACCCAAGGCCATTCCCAGTTCCATACATCTACCGTCGATTATGTCCTAACAATGTGAAAGAAAGTACCTAGACCACTTAATACCTTTTTAATGAAAATTTGGCAGACTTTGCCAATTTAATACATATATATCTTAGGGAGGTCTCCATCATTTAATACATAGCCCAAGGCGAACCCCTCACTAGTACAATCTAGCTGACATTGTACGGAATCTCATCAGACCATTGAATACATCTTTTTGGAAGAGGCGGACCCTATAATAACCACTTAATATCTCAATACTCCCGAACCCTAAAGTAGGTCATATGTATTATGATCTGTAACCCAACTATGATGTCTCACATTAGTCTAGTTATTCATAGGAATTGAGAGGTAGATTAACTGAGAAGACTTACCCTATATAATTGGGACTAACCTCGCGTCCTCCATGGGTACTTGTTTTAGGCAATGCCTCATATCAACCCAAAGTTACGCTGTTGGTAGTCAGATTAGCTAGGCAAAGTTTCATGTGCTTTTGACTGACCTCACATCCCTATAAATTAGTCATAATTTACACTCTCCTAACCATACTATCATATACCTCACCGCATTCTACTAAGGCTATAAAGAAAGATTCTTTATTCCATATTTACTTTTAACTTTCATCCTAGGCAGTTTTAATGCTAATAACTAGCCTATTTATTATGCTATCAATACGTTATTGATTGTATGTTACTTATATGCTAATATGTATATATAATAATATATTCCTAGGCGTATGAATCATTAAATGTCAAAACCTCCGGTTTATACAAGTTAACTCCACACCATAACATAAAATTTAGCTGATATCCTTTTCCCAAAATAAACTTGTTAAGAAAATGGAATCAATTACCAAACTTATTTCATATCAAAATAGTAGAACCAATATTAATAGGATTTAAAATTTAAGCTTTTACACTCTATTCAATTTTCACATATAAAATGGGAAAGGAATTCATATTTAAAAACCCTCAATCGTATCAAAGAGAAGATGAGAAGTGGAATAGAATGTAAAATATGAAAATTGCAATAACAACACAAATTCTACCATTTTAATATAAAATAATTGAGATCCGAATAACATTAGAATTTACATTTCGCTTTGGGGGTATTTTGAGAGTTTAGATTTGAAGTTTTCATGAGCCAAAATTTCACAAGCATATATCAAATCCAACCTATACTATACAACTACTAAAATGAGAAAAACTAAGATTTCCATTCACCGAAAATTCCCAGTTTTCTCCTTTGGATTTGAAGACGCCTACTTTTTAACCTCTTCCCAGATCTCTTCCTTTTAAAATATACAATAATTGGATTATATATTAATTTAATTCAGAATTTTAGGGATTGGAGTAGAATAGAATTAGAAATTGAATATTAACGCCTAAAATCTCTCACTTGAAAGCCTTAAGAAATTTTGAATCGTGAGGAAAAATGAAACTGACAGTACACCGCTACATTCTTAAATAATTTATGAATAAAAGTAAGGGAACTATGCTCTCATTTATAGTGGTTGGAAGTCACAAGAACCGTTGGATTTGAGTCGGTTTAAAATAATAAAATTCGGGTCGTTCTTGACCTTAGAAACCCTAGCCGCACAGCACAAACCGGTCGACGCTCCTGCCTAGGCGGCCCTAGGTAGGCGGTCGACCGGTTACATATAAATGGAAACGTATTTGTTTTACCATTTATATTTAATTCCTTATCTAATTTTTTTAACATTAACGTTTCTTTTAACGTTTACTTAAACGTCAATCCTAATCATCGTTAACTTTTTAAATTTTAAACTTTAATATATATTAAATTTTTTAATTTGAATTTTATTTGAATTATCTTAAATCCAAAAAATTCAAACATTGATAACCTTTCATTTGAGCTCCGATTTCAAAACTTTATATATGAAAATTGATTAAAAATCACCACGAATGCAACAACCAAACTTTCATGGTCAAATTAGAATTTACAAATTTTTCATTTTTACCCTTATTATTGATTAATTATTCCTTATTAGTTAATTTTTTATTAATTTTTACGGGGTATTACAATAACTTTTTTTACATCACTAGCAATTCAGCATTTATTTTTCGCCTCTACACCCCCAACTCCTTGGCCGTGGAAATTAATATTAAATTTCTAAAATCACTTTTTTTTAAACTATGTAAATAAGGGCCCGGCCTAAAGTAACAAAGTGGTTAGCGGGTAAGAATACCTAAATACATAGAACACACGAGACAAACTCACTCAAACCCTAAACAAGTTAGGGTTACAAGCGCCTCCAAATCAAAACACCGAAAAATCTCAAAAATACACAAATGGCGGAAGAGAAAATCACAAATCTCTCAACACTCAGAAAAGAAGAGATAAATAAATCAAGGAGGTTTCGAGTCCTTCTTGTTTCTGCGGCGCTGATCAATAAGCTTTAGATCCGAGCATATATGTCTCGAAAAAGCAATTTTTGTATCTGCATCCTCAAAATTGATAGCTTTGTTGCTTGAGACACACAAGCTGTTGAGATTACTCTACTCCCCCTTCCAAATCTCGATGTTATTCTTTAGAGCGATGTTATCCTCAACTAGATAATTGCGATAGGATAGCTGTGCTTTCTCCCCTTTCCTTAATTCATTGCTATTCTCCAGATTCTCTGTAGAATAGTGATGATTAGTGTAATTGCAGCCATTTTGAGATAGATTCGCAGAGGCTTTACTGCTTTCTCCATTATTCCAGCCAAGGTTTCAAATCTCGGATTTTGGCCAATATCTCGGGCAAATATCTCGGCTGTCTCGGGCGATATTTAAAAGACTTATAACTAACCAAGCTGCCAAATCTCGGATTTTGGCTAATATCTCGGATTTTCATCTCGGCTGATCTCGGGGAGATTTAAAACCTTGATTCCAGCAAGATAAGTGATAGACATTGTTCTTTAACAAGATTTTGTAAAAAAGCACTCCATTTTGCTGATATTAACTTTCATTTGCTTGTAATTTTCAATTGATAGCATCACTATCTCCTTGGAAACACTGTTGGACATGTGATAATTCTTTAGATCTGTAGCAGATAACAAACTACGATTACTATTCATAGAATGAAATAAATTAAGTTTGTTATTGAAATTCTCATTTGTACTTCCCTTGCAGGTAACAGCCTTGCCTGCAGCTCTAGAATGGCTGCTTCTAGGAAGATTGTCCAGGGGGTTGCTGTCTTGCTCGAGCGAGATATTAACCTTTTCAGTAGCATGCAAATGACAGTGGCAATCTCTATGACTCCTATGAGGGATATATGTAGTGTATTTCCCTCTAAGTAAGAAATCTTCTACTCTATTCTCATAACCATCAATATATTTGCATTAAAGTTATCAGTATCCTTGAAATCATGATGTTTGTTAGCTTTTCTGGTGAGAATCTGAAAGTCTGAAAATATGTTATTCCAAATTTGAATGCTGCTATTCTCAATTTTGCGGTGTAGTCTTTGGTTTCTTTCTTTCCAGATATGATAAATGACAGTAGTTAGTATAATGGAAGCTCTTTTAAACTCTTTGGACTTGGGCTTGTGTTGAATTTATTGAATGCTTTCACTTATGCTTTGTATTGATTGATGCTGATTGAAACTTAGAGCATTTTTAGCAATAAACCAAATATGTTTTGAATAAGCACTATCAAAGAAAAGATGGTCTGCATTTTCCACTCCATTTTTGCATAAAAGACAGTTTTTATCAGCATTCTTAGTCCATTTGGCACATCTTTCTAATGTGGGAAGTCTATTGAGTATGGCAAAATAAGAACAATGAGACATTTTTGGGCAGTTTGATTTGCACCAAATGATTTTACTCCAATAGGTACTTCAGCTTCTTCTCCCTTCACAAATTTCCATACTTTTTTAAAAGAGAAAGTATCTTTTGAGCAAAGTTTCCAAATCCAAGTGTATCTTTGAAGGCTATTATCAATTGTAATTTTCCCAATAACTGTTCTGAAAATATTGGCAGCTTGATGCATATTTGTATTCCAATTTTGATTATGAATAATATCCTGAACTTTATCATTAGCACCACCAAGTAAAAAACAAGTTATTCCAACCAAGCATAACAATAAGAGATTTTGCAAATATCCAGGGGTTAAACCATAAACTAGTAGAACTGCCATCTTTAAAATTTCTCTCTATAAGCTTTTTACCATTCTCCCTACAGCTGAGAATATTTTTCCAAGTATAGGAATGATAATTTTCAACTTTAGCAGTCCAGAAGTTTTTATTTTTAAGGTATTTGTCCCTCATCCATCTAGCCCGAAGGGATTTACCATCTATAAATTTCCAAAATAACTTGTATTTTGCTGCTTCTCTCAAGTCTCTAATGCTTCTAATTCCTAAGCCACCAGCATTTTTAGTCATGCATAATTTGTCCCAAGCAATTTTGTGTTGCTTGCCTTGCCAAATAAAATTAGCACACATTTTTTCAATTTTGCAAATTGCCTTGACTGGTATATTATGAGCTTGAATCCAGTACATAATAATTGCAGTGATGACAGTATAGGTGAGCTCTAGCCTACCAGCTAGAGATAATAATTTGCTAGACCACCCTTCAAGTTTACTTTGAATAATCTCATATAACCTTGAGCAGTCCCTATCATTTAGCTGATTTATACTCAAAGGCAGGCCCAAGTATTTGACTGGCAAATTACCTTCATTAAATTTAAGAATGCTTAAGATTTCTTTCTTGCATTTGCATCCTTTGCTGAAATAGACTTTACTTTTGCACTCATTAACTTTTAGTCCAGCAAATAATTCTAGCTTTTTAAAGATGCTGGCAATAGAATTAGCACTATTTGTATCTGCATTGACAAATAAAAGCAAATCATCAGCATATAAAAGATGAGTAATAGATGGTTTGGTTCTATTTATGGCTTTAATATTCCCCTTGCTTTGTTCAGAATCAATTAGAATGGTGAAATATTCCATCACAATAGTGAATAGATAAGGAGAATGGGGATCTTCTTGTCTAATTCCTCTATTGCTATGAATATAACCTTTAGGGGAGCCATTAATCATCATAGAGTACGTAACATTATCAATGCATTCTTTAATAAGATCACAATTTTTTTTATTGAAACCCATTAGAATCATGTTATGAATTATAAAATGCCTATTTATTTTGTCAAAAGCTTTGTGTAAATCAATTTTAATACACAGAACACTTTTGTTTTTCATGTTAAAGTTTCTAACTAGCTTATGGGCAAGTAGAGTGTTTTCAGTAATAAGCCTACCCGGAACAAAAGCACATTGATTTTCAGAAATTAAAATTTTAAAAAACACTTTAATCCTGTTGCAAAGAATAGTTGAAATAATTTTATAAATGAAGTTGCAACAGGAAATTAGTCTGTAATCTTCCATCCCAATAGGATTATTTATTTTTGGGACAAGGGTTAAGAAAGTATGATTGAAAGATTTTAAAAGCTTCCCTGTCTTGAAAAATTCAGAAATGACTTCAAAAATATTAGAACTAATATCAGGCCAGTGGGTTTTATAGAATTTAGCACCAAATCCATCAGGACCAGGGCTTTTATCATTATTAGCATTGAAAATAATATTTTAATATCTTATAAACAAACAGGAGCTAATAAAATTTCCTGACTAATTTCTTTTAAGGAAAATTTAACATTGCTAATAGGAAATGAGGTCACATAACTATTAGTGTTAAATAACTCTGTGAAGTAATTAATGGCTTCTCTCTCAATATCATTTGAATTCTTTAAAGAATTACCATTTGCATCAATAAGTTTACTAATGATATTTCTACTTTTTCTATTTGTCATTTTTGCACAAAAAATTTGCTAGCTTCATCCCTATTTGTAAGCCAGTCAACATTGGTCTTTTGCCTTATATTAACTGAATGAACATGAAGAGAAGTGATGAGATTATTTTGAGCCTAAAAAAACTATTGATAATATTACTGTCTGAGCAATCATTATCAAGAGCATTTTGTAGTTTTTCACATTCAGCTCTAATATCTTTAAGCTCATCTTTGTTTCTGCTTTTGTTCTGGTTTTTTATACGACCCTTGGCAATTCGCAAAAATTTGAAGAATTTATATTAGGCAGTGCCCTGAATTTTAAATGACAAGCATTTATTGATGAATTCTTTATAATTATCTTCAAAGACCCACCCATTCATAAATCTAAATGGAATATTTTTCTTGCAATCATTATTTTTAGTGAGAAAAATTTGAATAGGGGCGTGATCACTTGTAGCTTGAGGAAGTGTAAAACATTTGTAATGAGGAAAAATATTGGTAAACTTTTGGTAGATTAAAATCCTATCAAGTTTGCAGTGAATGTTTCTAAATTTACCAAACTTCCAAGTAAATTTGTTTCCTATAATATTACTTCAACAATACCAGTCCTTAAGAAGAATTTATTAATAAATTCTAGCTTACTAAAAGGGACTGATATGCCACCTCTTTTATCATATGCATGCATGATTGTATTAAAATCACCCATTATAATCCAAGGATGAGAGATTTTCTTATTCAAATTCTCAATATGATTCCATAAATCAAATCTCTCATTTTCAAAATTTGATGCATATATAAAAGTAACATCTAAAACAAGACCACCTTTATTAGAAAATAAGCAATGAATATATTGGAAGTTTAGAATGTGGCTAACTAAATTCCAAATATTATCATCCCATAAAATAAGAATTCTACCATTACCCCCCATTCGATTATTATTAATAATTCTCCAATTGGGGAGATGTCTGATATGATAATCAACAATTTTAACATTATCTAATTTATGTTCTAAAAGACCTATTATACTAGGTTTTTCAGACATAATTAAATTAGAAACATCTAATTTTCCAATGGGAGAATTAACACCTGTAACATTCCATGAAATTATCGACATTGATAAAAATATGAAATGTAAAATAATAAGGATACTCAAAGGATATGTGGATAGTTATAGTGAATCACTGTAACTATCTTCCTCCTCCTGTACTTCCAGCTTCTTTTCTTTCTTTTTTGCATGCTGAGTCATTTTTAACTTTTAGAAGCTTTTCCATTTATCATTTTTTGAGATGTATTTTTCTCTAAATTCTTTGTCTGTAGCATCCTCTCCTTGTTCTACAGATGGAATATCACTTAAGCTTTTAATTCTAGTTCTAGCTTTCTTTTTCTTATTTTTTCTGTAGACGATAAAGATGAAACAGCATTAATAGCTTTTCCAGATAGAGGTTTCTTCTTTAGTGGAGTGAGTGTATTTGGAAGGAAAGATATAACACTGCTTTTTGGAGGATCAATCAAATTTGCAAGATTCATTATTTTTGGAGGATATTGATCTAAATTCATGCTATCTTCTTCAACATTTGCCTGAACAGAGGTCTTAAAATTTGCATTTTCTTCCACTGATGCATTTGAAAGATCTATCTCATTTGCATTATCACTGATTTCCTGCAAGATCCAAGGGGAGTAACTATTTTTACTTTGCATATTTTCCTAATTTTCTGCATTAGAAATATTGCCAGCATCCATAACAGTATCATGAGCTTCTAAATCATTAAAAGAAATTGGATTTAAAGTATTCTCTGATTTGTGGCACTAATTCTATCACTACAAGAAAACTGCAGTTTACCTACGCCAAATTGACGTAGGCGGGGCGTAGGTAAATGCATTAACTACGTAACACCTACGCCAATTTTGGCGTGGGTAAAACTTGCGTAGCTAATAAAATACCTACGCTTTACCTACGCCATCCGTTGGGTTGTTTCCTACGCCTTTCCTACGCCATAATTTTCTTATGCCTTCCCCACGCCATGTTGTACCTACGGTTTTGTTACGACATTTTTACTTTTTTAACTGCTCATGTCTTTCCTACGTCATTTGTTTACCTACGTCTTCCCTACGCCCAGTTTTCCTACACTTTCCCTACGTCATTCTTACATATTATGTTTCCTACGTCTTTTCTACGTCATTTATTTATCCACGATTTACCTACGCCTGTGTTTTTAATGTTTTTCCTACGCCATGCATACGACTTTTTGCTGCATTAATATTTCATTTACCTATGCCTTCCCTACGCCTTCCCTACGTCTTTTCTGAAGCAATTTTGATATATTACTATTCTATTTCATTTCACCACATTAAATAGAAACTAAAGTCAACTTATTTTATATATATACACATTCCAACAAAAAGATTAATGTCAAACCATTCATCTTTAATTCAAAAAAAAAATATCTCATTCATATTACAAAGTCAAACAATATTAATCAAGTTCCTATATGTTAAAATAATATGATAATATGTTCATGATACATGACATCATACAGATACCATTAAAAAGTTTTCAATACCCTCATTCCTCATGACGATCGTTCGGCTCTTCATCAAATCGCTGTCGAAGCATCTCGGTGAGTTGTTCATACTGCATCTTCAGCATTTGAATCTCCCCTTCTTGACGCTCCACCTTTTCCTCTAGTTTGGCTCTAGTCTGTGCTTCTCCCTTATTGATGCTATAAGTAGCATCTTTGTATTTCTGCATTTTATCAAATATTGCATCAATTTCTGATGGAGAAAGGTAAGCATTAGGCCCTGCTTTTACAATTATTTCAAAAAGATCAAGTTCAATTGCTGCTTTTAGAGTCATTGGTAGTACTGAGTAACTGCATAGTTGCATTGCATATAAGCATGCTTCCTCATCTGTGGATTGAGGAGCAGGAGTATGGGAGGTAACTAGAATACATGCAAACAAAGTTCAGTAGCATAGCTTCATTTGGGAAAACAAAGCTAATCACAAAATTGAACTTTGCATATACAGAGCTATTACACATCAACCCCCATACATGAAAAAATTGATTTTTCAGTTCCTATTTCTAATCAGTGTGTACTATGCAACATAAATGAAGAAAACAAAGACCGTATATTCTTTGAATACGAATACAGCAAGTATGTATGGCACTGGGGTGGACTAAAATTGAAATACCAATTATCTAAACAGCCAACCCCTTAAAAATCGAAATAGAAACCATAAATCCGAGCTACAAATTCCATAAGAAAACAAGAGTGTTTGAACTTGCTAAAATTGCTACTTTTTGCTCAGTGTGGATGCTTTGGGGAGAAAGAAATAACAGAATTTTTAATCAGCTCCATATGAACAAACAAAGTTTATGCGAATCTACTACCAAACGATGAAAAATTCTCATGTAAAAATCAAGCAGAAAACAAGTAAAAGTGAAAATGAAAAGCAGATTTTAAATCAGAGGGATACACCAAACTCTGATCCATCAATTACCTACGATCCCCCTTGAATTAGCCATTAGTCAGTGTACTTAGTAGCTACTGCAATGCCACCAAACCCATTTTAAATCGCCAGAGGCTAAGAAAGCAAGATTTAAAGATTGATAATGGCAGCGGCCAGTACTATAAGTATTATTTGGAATAGCCGACTTAATTAGACAACTCAAAACAAGAAATTCGCATACTTAATTAGCAGTGGCAGTATAAAGAGACTGTAGCGGACTTTAAATCAGCAGTAGAATCGCGTAGGAGGCAAGGAACTGTAGCGGACTTCAAAATCAGCAGTAGAATCGCGTAGGAGGCAAGGAACTGTAGTGGACTTCAAATCAGCAGTAGAATCGCGTAGGAGGCAAGGATGAGCCGACGATGGCTGATGGAATAGCCGAGTATGCAGCGATGATTATTTAGAAGGCGTTGATTTTTGAAACCCTAGTTTTTTTGGGTTCAAGCATCGCCAACATGGAGATTGCACCTGAATCGAAAACCCAAAACAAGCACCTGAATCGAAATTCAATCAAAACAAATATAAAAGGAGGAGAAGATAATTTTTGTAGAATTAGGTTTTTTTTATTCGGTAAAAACTGAGGTTAGGAGAAGGGAAGTATACGGTGATTAACGTAAAAATTAAAAACTTTTTTTTGCATGTGTAGGAACGGCGTGGGAAATTTCCTACGTCTTTCCTACGTTAATGTGGAATTGTATAAAATTAACAGAGGCGTGGAAATGGCGTAGGATATTATCTACGCCTTTTCTACAGTATCATTTTAGTGTAGACGATTTCCTACACCTTACTTACACCTCGATTTTTTTTCTACGTGTTGAATTTGGCGTAGAAGAAGCGTAGGAAATTTCCTTACGTCTTCCCTACGCCTTTACCTCTTTCTACCAGTTTCCTACGCCTACCCTACGTCCCGTCTTTTGGCGTAGGAAAGACGTCGGAAATTTTGTGTAGGAAACTGCAGTGTTTTCTAGTAGTGTATTTGTATTCCATCATGAAAATTCTGCTCATTCATATTTATTTCTGCATTTATGTTTTCCTCTACATTAATCTCAACTGCAGTATCATTCTCTCTGCACTTTTCTTTCCAGACTTTTTCAGCAGTGCAATTTTCATTTGAATGTCCAAAACGTTTACAAGATTTACATCTTGGTGGGATCCACTCATAATCAATTATTTGCACTATAATATCACCATCATGCATTGTGATGTTAGCTTCATGAGGAAAATCTGCATCAGCTTTTATTTCAACAAGAATTCTTGCATAACTCAATCTTGTTTCTTTAGCAGTTGGTTCATCTAACTTTAATGGCATACCCACCAAACTTGCAATAGCGCTAAAAGCATCTTTATCCCATAATCTTAGGCTTAATTCAAGCAGCCTAATCCAAATTGGCATAGTCGACAGAAGATCTCTGTCAAAATTAAATTTCTTGCTCTATTTTTTCAGAATAATCAATTTGCCATTTATAAAATATGGCCCCCCACTTAGGGTTTTTTCACAGTCTTCGAGCTTGGAAAATCTTATTATGAAAAACCCATTATTTCTAGTATAAATTTCAAAGTTTCCTGTAGGGTTCCAATTGCGGGTAATATAGGTCTTGAAATGATGATATAGAGGATGAGGACCATAAACATAAGCAATAACAGAAAAACTCCATTATCTCTGTGCGTTTATCAATATATTCTTTCACAGTAGCAAATTTTTTATTATTGATATTGATAGGAGCAACATAATGTAAATCGAAATCAGAATCTAATCGTCCTTTCTTAAGAAGATCAGCCCAAGAAGAAGCTTTCTGCACCTTCTGAGCAATGTCTACATTAACTGGAGCATTGGGAATTCGACTTCTTGGATTCAACAGATGCTTGTGCACATTTCTTGATTGTGTATTGTATTTTCTTGAATCTGTTTTTCCTATATTGGGAGGATTTTGATATGTATTTTCTGGTTTTCTTTGAATGTTTTTCTGAAAATCAAAAGCAGAATCCTTTCTGCTCGCCTTTCTGTTGTAGATTACTTTTTGAAACCCATCTTCATCAACAATTGCATTGCTCGAATTAGGAGGGTTATCTCTGAGTTTGATTTGCTGTGAAAGAGGAATAGAGATAGACGATGGAGGAGGAGGAGGAGATGGGGATGAAGAAGAGTCCCAATTCTGATCAAGATTATCAAAAATAGGATTATTTTGTATTTTTATGAAATCGGCCATTAATTGAAATCACTTTTAAAACCTCTTAGACCCTGGGATTGGCCAGATCTGCAATTCATATCCCTTTGTTTGGCTAATTCTGTTTATACATCAATAACCTCTTAACACGCAAGATAAAATAATAACTATTATACACCGACAATTACTTTACATACATGATCTATTTTGCAAAACCATCCCTCTTTTATCATCATCATCTAAAAACTTAAAACTCATTTCACAAAATTAGAAATCCTTAGCACTAAAATAAGTTAAAATTCAACTACATGGGCTTTAATTTTTAGCAATAATATTGTAACTTTTTTTTTAATTATTTTTAATATCATCAAAATTAACTTTTAACTTTAGAAAAACAAATGTAAATACTTTTAAACTAGACAACTATTTGTGGAAGTTATCATATTGATATTTTATATTTCATTAAATTTGTCAAAAATGTATAGAATTGATCAAATATAACTGATTTTAATGTTTTAATTTGATGGATTATAAGAAAAAGACTAAACGATGAATTAAGAAGAATGGTAACTTAGTCGTATATTTTCTAAGCAAAACAATAGTGTATATTGGTGTACAAACAAAATTTGCCCTTTTGTTTACCCTTCTTTTTCACCACTTCTAGTCCATCCCTCCACGTCCTCCACCTTCTCATCTCCTCCTGCGTCTTGAACTTTTTTGTTGCCCATAGTGGTGGTAGAAATTAAAACTAGATTAGAAGAAGAAAAGAGATTATAGTAATTTTGAAGAAGAGAAACTAGGGTTTTTTTTTAAAGCCCTAGCTGCATTGAAATGTAGCCACAAATGGTTAAATATTTCTTAACGTAACAAAACTAAAACCTAAAAAATGCATATAACGTGATAATGGTATAAATGCATATGACATGAAGCCAACTAATAGTAGTTTTCTTGCACTTCATGTTTGAATCCAGATGGCAATTCCAATATTGTACCATCTTTTACATATAAATTGATCATATTCTGTGTTAATGAATTAAATAATCTGTGTATTTCCCAGTGTGTGTGTACACACACGCAAGAATGGAAAGTAGTATTATTTAATTTGGAACTTATGCCTGATATACACAGGGATATTTGAAATGTAGCAAAAATGAGGTGTAACCGATACTTGCTATATATATTTGCATACGTGTGTTATAGGCAACTACAATAAAGAAGTTAAAAAACAATATGTATGTGGTGCAATTGTACAGTTTAATTTGTTATGGTAGAAGATTTAACTTGAAATGTGTGTGTGAAAAGAAATTAGAAGGAAATAATGTTTAAAAAGGTAGTAGTATTAAAATAAAAGTTAAATATGAAATCAATTGAAAATCTGAATATATCACTTTTGAAAGTTAAAATGTTCACCTAGAAAACAAAATTAAAACAAAAAATGTATCTAATATGACAATGATATAAATAAATATGCAAAAAGTAAACTAATCAATTTCTTGCACTTAATATTGTTTGAATTCAGTTGTCAGGTTCAATGTTTTACAGCCTTCTTGCTATGGATTCTTAATTACCTTGAAAGAGGTATGTGTTCCCCACGCTATCTATATATATTTCAAGTTTGTAGTATAAATATTATATACATATATAACAAAATAGAACAAATTACCTTCTTTTTTTCAAAATGGTTAGCACTTATTTTGTCTCGTTTCTTGTTTTTTGGTTCTCTCTTGCAATCTTAGCCTCTTCACAGGCTCCTGCTCCTGGTATGGCGCTTTTTCTTTAATTTAAAATACTTGAATATTTGATTATGGTAATATACATCGATGTTGGTCGATAATTGTAGGAGACATGACACCATTACAAAAGCATGCTTCATTTTTTGATAGAAACAAGGATGATATAATTTACCTTTCTGAAACAGTTGAAGGTTCTGATCATTATATTATAGTACTTTAGCATTGTTGGAAATGACTTACTATGCCTTTACTTATCAATTGATAATTTTTATTAGGCCTTCGAGCTATTGGATTGAACGCTGTTGTAGCTGCTGGTGTTGCTACACTTATTAATGCATTCCTTAGTCTCGTGACTAGCGAAGTATGATCTTCAAAATCAATTTTTTCTTTGTTTCATTTGTCTGTTGTATTAATTTTCATCTGTACATATAACTTATTGGCTTTGGGTTCATTGTTTGTGCATGATTGTAGTCAAAAATGCCTGATATCCATCTTCCAGTGTATGTTAATAACATACATAAAGGAATTCATGGCAGTCACACCGGTACTTATGATCCTCAAGGAAGGTACTATAAAACCTCTATATATGTATATTTTCTTTTTTACTTTGAAATAATGAAGTTCTATAGGATACACAATTTTTATTTTTCTTACCTTCTTTTGATAGAAGCATAATTGTTTCTACAAAAATTTATACTAGTTTATGTAGTATGAAAATATTGAAAATAAGTACAAAGAAAACATGTAAAAATCAGTTTTTCTTATATCCAACATTCAATGAATCTCTTATGTCAGTTACCATTTTGTAAAAATAGTACAGGAACTTCAACATATATTTTGTTTGAAGAAACTGGTAACTTGTTGTTTTATAACGAGATTATATAGGTTTGTTGAAGCCCAATTTGAAGAGATATTTCAGAAGAATGCACATACAAATCCAAATGCGCTGACTAAAAAAGAAGTGAATGAGATGCTCAAGGCAAATAAACAACCTAACGACTTTGCAGGATCGTGAGTTCTTATGATAATGCTACTTAATTCCTTATGAACTTGCAAGTTGCAAAGGATATATATACACTTGTGAATAATATTTTTGTTTACTTGATTAAATAAATGAATGTTATAAATAAATAGGATGGCAGCATTAGTAGAGTGGAAACTGCTTTACTCATTAGCAAAAGACAAAGATGGACTGCTCCAAAAGGAAGTAATAAGGTCGGTTTATGATGGTACTTTGTTCTACAATTTGGAAAAGGCACACTCCCAGAAGAAGAGAAAGGTTATGTAACTTGTGTTATAATATGGATGTCATTTTATGTTATTTTTGTTTGTTTGTAGCTCAATAAAACAACGGTTACAGAATTCAAACGATTTCTTAGTTTTGTTATTAATGGCAAGTAAATTATATTACCCCATTTGCAAATGTATGAAGTTTTGCATACCTTCTATAAAACTTTGATGCACCAAAAGCTCGTATGTAACCAATGCATAATCAAAATATTGTGAAACAACACTAAGTAATAATATTTTACAGGCTGTGATATGTCTAATATTTTTTGGATTCAGGTAAATATGTATTACGAGCTATTTATATCACAAACTAATATAGTGGAAATTATTATATAAAAAATACAGTATGGACTATTCTTTTGCTTAAATTTGACAAAAATCCGTTATAAAGCAAAACAGAAAGTGGTTTACATCTTCATGGGGCAGAGGCCTACTGCTGCATATTTAGAGCGTAACCAGAATTGATTATAGCAATCTTGGGGCTGCCATATTGATTCAAAATGCAATCAGATTGTTCCCGTTGGCTTTGTTTCTATCAATTATCCTAAATCTACTATTATTATTATGTCTCGAAATGATCCTAACTCTACCATTATTAATGTTGTTTCTATATAAAAAAAATGAATATAAGGGTGCTGCTAAGGTAGAGGTAGAACCAATGTTTTGAAAACCGAACCGTAAGTCGAACCGTTGTATCTCAAGGTTCAAGGGTTTGATGGTCGGACCGGTCGAACCGCTGAAACCTTACATTTTTATTTTTTTAACGATTTGTACATTCCAAATTGAAAAATATAAACTCATGTTGTTTAATACATGATATTGATTCATGTCATAAAAAATACCAAACACATATTATTACTCAAACACAAGCACAACATATCTCATATAACATGATCTTAAACATACAGACCGATAATAATTCACATATAATAATTGAAAACATCGTATAAATATCACAATAACATAAACATGAACATTTCATCATGGTTTTAACCTCAATCACACATTAAAGTTAACATGTATATAATAGTTGACACCTACATATTAATAATAAAATAACATGAACCTGCAACATGGTTTTATGCATAGTGCTATTAGAGGAGTTTGCAGCGGCAAAGAGCCAAATGATGGAATTTGTAGTTTAGATTTTAGTACCATTATGATTTTTAAAATATAGATTTACTTGTTTTTTTCAAAACAATACAAAAGATGAAAATGAGAGAGAATTATAGGATGAGAAAATAGGAAAAATTAAAAGAACCGCGGTTCAACCGGATAAAATTAATGGTTGGACCGCCGGTTTGAAGGTTCGACCGGGGTTCACGCATGACTAAGGCCTGATTGAGTTCCGAACTGTGATGATCCAAGGTTCATGCTTATTCGAGGTCGAACCGAGGCTGGGTCGGGTTTTCAAAACACTGGGTAGAACAATAATTGGGTTTAAATCATATCAGGCAGTGATCAAAACCCATGGCGACTTCCAGACTGGGTTCGGGCTCAGGTATTGGAATCCGAAATCATGCCCTGATGGAAGTTCGCCCGACCATAATGTTAAAAATAAAAAATAAAAATAAAAAAAAAACACCCCAAAGGCGATTCCTTTAACCTGGCACAATAAAAGATATATTTGCAAATTTTTAGTCTAAAAATTCATAAACATAATCAATTAATGATGGCGGACCATTTTACATTATTACATTAATCGTTACTACTCTCTTTTATAAATTAAATCCCATCCTTTTTTTTCTTTCTTTTTTACTTCCTTTATTCATTTTCAATTCCCACTTTCCATATCTATCCTCCTTCTTAAATTGCAAAAGCATGCGTAAGTTTCAATTCTCGCGGGTCCGTCTATTGCCACCCCACCAATTGTTGTTTCCATCCCAGCAACTTAAAAATAAAATTATTACCCCAGCTTTTACTTTACACATCCCGTCTATTTCAAAACTGTCCTTATCTCTTTATTACTTAAGTTCTTTTTCTTCTTTCTTTACATTTTACTGGTTTCTTTTTCCCCAAAATCAAAACCCTAGAAATTTCAGAGCATCTCAAAACTTAACTGATTTTGTTGTACGACTTGTGTAGAATTTGTAATCGAATCACTGCTTCTATTCTACATAAAAATTTTCACCATCTGTTTCATAATTTCAACTGGGAAAAGGTGTCGGATCAATAGACACATTGGGGAAAAAAATTAATTGTTAAAGGGTAAAATCGAAATTGATATTTTAATATTTTAAACGGGGTGTGAACAACAAATAAAGGGGTGGCAATAGACGGACCTTTCCCGCACGATCTCTTCATCTCTCTACGAATAACTTCATGTTCTTCGTCAAATTGTAACTTGAATTCTTCTTCCTGTTCGAATCATCCCTAATCTCGATTTCAGGTTTTTTTTCTTCAACGTTCATTTTCAATTGGAATTTTATATGATTCCATCCTTATTTTTGTATGTTTCTTCTACTACCGGTCGTTTATATGTTTTTGAAATTAACAGCAAGTGTTTTATATTAAAATTTGGAATATTTGTTTGTTTTTTCGTATTTTATTTGTTTTTTATTTTAGTAGATTTTTCCTCTGTTTAATTTGAGGAATTATAATGATGGTTATGACATTTCAATTCAGACTATACATTTGTTGTTGAAGGATTCAAGGTTAGTTAGATTCATTTTAGTTATTTTTTGTTTTTGAATGATGATTATAACATCGTGTTGAATTGAATGTTGTTGTTATTGTCATTGTTGTAATTGGTAAATTTATATTATATTGTGTAGTGGTTTCTGAAATGATTTTATGGTTTTTAACTATTTGGCTTTGTGTGGAATGTTATTAAAAGAGTGAGATGACAGATATTTGTCGGTCAAGCCATTGTTGACATGACAATGTCATGTTAATGTTTTTAATTTTTATTTTGTTTATGTTGTTGATCTCTTAAATTAATATTATTTATGTATTTGTACATGCCCGATGTCCTTGATGTTCTTATTATTTTTATGTTAGGTAATGACACTTATAGTAAACAGCTTTATTTGAGTGATTGTGTGCAAAGATTGAGAAATGATATATGTGATCACTGATCTAAGTTAACACATGGTTCTATTGAATTTGTTTACGAATGAGATAATAGGAATAGATCGATTGAAACTATTTTTGATTTGCATAATATATTGTTGCTTGTTGCTTGTAACCAATGATCATTTTCCACTTGTTTTAGTTATTTCAAAGCAGTCTAAAAGCAGTTCGATTGATGTTGGTTCTTATAATTCTTTATTTGTGGGTTCTTTTACTGAGGGTGGTTCATTTAGTTCCTCCATGATTAATTCTTCAGTTAATTTTAGTTGTTTTTTGAAAAACTATTAAAAGATAATTATAACAATCTAGTGTTTACTAGAATTGGTCAAAGATTCTCTGGCGGTATTAAAGAGTTTCGATTGTACCTTATATTGTTAATATAAAGTTAATATTGGTAGGAGTGCTAGAGAGCGTGTTAGAACTGTTTGTTCACGATAAAGTTGCACATTTCATGTTCATGCTTCTTGTAAATTTAATCTTCTAGTTTTTTTTTGTTATTAAAACTACGCAAATTGATCATTCTTATGAAGCGGGTATTGTTGATATTAACTATCCACATGTTTCTAGCAAATTAGCTAACACGTTGGTTATTGATTTCATAGGATCGAACCCTTTAAGGAAAACTATAGATATTGTTTATTCATTTCAAACTAAGTACAATATAGTTTTAAACTACTATTTTGTATGTATGTGAAAAAGATTGGCTCATGAAGAATACATGTAATTGATTTGCTTTTATATTATTATTTGACATCTTTTTGTGAAGCTATGATCCCAATAGTACTATTAATCTTCAAGCCGATCCCGTTAGTCATTAATTGGAGAGGGTTTTCATTGGGTATGAAGCGTGCAAATATTGATTTTGGTCGTCCTTTAATATTTCTGGATGGAAATTTATGAGAGGCAGAGGATAAGATTATACTACGTCTGCTACTAGTAAGAATTGTAATGAAGGTATGATTAAGTTTTGAAATTAACAGTAGAATTGTTCAATATTCCAGTCTATCAAATATTTGTCTTACTTTGCTAGAAATTTTTTGCTAGGATTGCACTATTGTAGTTTGTATGTTTTGTCTATTTATTTTTTTATTTTATTATAATATATGATTTAATTTTTAAATTAATAATATAGTGTTTGATTTGTATCAAATTATATTGGTAGGTTCTAGGATTTTCATTTAGAAAATATTTGACTTCAAATGTTTGCCAAATTAATCATATAGCAGTTTCTAGATTTTTTTCATTAATTTTTTGATTTATTTCATCTCAATGATTTATTTATTAAATTAATAAAACAATTTTTGGTATGTTTTAAGTACTTTGGTGGATTTGAAAACTTCAACCTATAAAATATTTGATACTACTTTTTATTTCAGGTTCTTAACGCAAGGAAATGGATTACTTTTTTCAAGTTCTTAATCCTATTACCGAACGAGTTAATAGTATGTCATAGGGGTAATTATGTAATTTTTTATATATATCTAACTTTGTTATTAATCATGTTCATAGTAAAGGTGTTTGATATATGTTTTATGATTTCTTTTATTGCAATATAATTAATTAAGTAGTGAATCTAAATTACATTAACAAGAAAATCCTTAAATAAAGTGTTATATGATTGTAGTTGTGAATAGTTACAATAATTAATCATAAAATAAAATAACATTTGGTTTTGAATATTCCTAGTCAAGATGTTTCGAGAAAAGATATTGATACATCCTTGAGACTAAATTATGTCACGCTCTTTAAATGTTGGACAATGTATTACTTGTGGTTGATGGAAGCACCAAAGAGTTATGTACTCGTAGTTATTGGGTAATTATGTAATTACTCATCCGAGAGTTTCCTGTTGATTGATAACAACTAGGCCAAACATGCAATCTTAGTATGATGATGTTACACAGTTCTCTCGACTAGAGAATAAAAGAATTAGTTGTATGCACTATGGGTAATTATGTGATTTGTTACGTGTATATATAACTTTATAACCAATTTTATTCGTACTAAGGTATTTTATTTCTATTACAACTCTGTTGTTTACATATAATTAATTTAAAAATAAATTAAATAGAAAATTCTTAATGATATGTTATATGATAATAATTAGAAGGAGTTGTAATCATTAGAAAATTATCACAAAATAAAATAAAATAATATTTTAATTATTCTTAGTCAAGATGTTTTGAGAAATGATATTGATACATCCGTTGAGATTAAAATATGTAATGCTTTCCAAATATTAGATATCGTATTACTTATTGGAACTGAGCCAACACGCAACGGGGTAAATGAATATATTTCAAAAAATTATTCCATTTTAGATCTTGTTGGTCCTATAAAGTCTAAATTTATTTAAAGTAAAATCATTATTTTATTTTATATATAAATAAAGTTTTACTGATTGTTATGTTTATAATATATATTTTAATATGCGTATCATATACACACGTGTGTGTACATGCATGTGCAACATAAATAATGCATAGTTTAATATGCCCGCATACAAGTGCTAGGATTTGCATTACAACAGATATATTTGTCCCTCCCTAGACATATGTGTTGTATGTTATACACACACACACACAAAAAACCCCAAACACACACACACACACACACATATATATATATATACATACATATATATATATATATATACATACACACACACACACACACACACATATATATATATATATATATGTATATATATATATGTGTGTGTGTGTGTGTACACACACACACGTGTATGTATGTGTAATTTAAAATAATACAAAATAAAATTTATTACATATAAAGGATTATATATATATATATATAATATAATATAAAGTAATTGTAAATATTAATACAAATGACATTGACGTAGATTCAAATTTCAAATTTTAAATCTTGATCTATGTATTTAATTTGTGTTTTACTGGCTTGAAAATTTTGGAAAAGGAGGGAAAGATAGGGTCGGCCATGATTGGTCTAGGGGAGCGAAAAAAGAGAGCTCTAAAGTGGGGTTTTGAGATTAATAAATAACATAAATAACAATTATAATTAATTAAATCAGGTGGTAATAAGAGTATTCAATGTTTTGATTGTGTGGTCTTAAGCGTAAATCCGGTAAGCCATTAATATCGAACAATTATTAATGTTCATAGGTCATCTTAGCTAGTGGTGTGACATTATGCCCAAATTTATTACTTACGTAGCTTCAGTAAAATCCAATTTTACTTATTTAAGCATTACCTGATAGTGGTAATTATTTACACACTTTCTCTTCATCAAAACTATATCACATTATGACTTAATGGAATTTGATAATGGTCAAAATTTTAGTATCGTCCATGATGTAAACTGAGTGGCCCAATAGCGGAAGAAATAGGTGAATTTCAAAAAAAATTCCATTTTAGATCTTTGTTTGGCCTATGTAGTCCAAATTTATTTAGAACTTTTCTAAATTTTCCTTTTAAAATTTCTTCATATTATTACAAATGTTTAAAATTAGTTTAATGGTAATTTCAATTAATTGTATATAATGACGAGCACATCACATGCACTCATGTCTATAGTGTAATTGCAATATATGAAAAGTGTACAAAGTTAATGTGAACGTTGTTTAGGTGTTGGGATTTACACCGCAACTGACACATTCCCTCTTTATATTTGTCTTTTGTCTTCCAAAACATGAAAGGTTTATTTTTAATATATATATATATATATGTGTGTATGTGTGTGTGTGTGTATAAATATTTACATACGTATAAATGTATATATACATACACAATAAATATTTTGCATAATATTTCAAATGAAATAGACTTCATTTATATTATATGCACTAAATCAAAGAATATTATGATTAATTAAGGTTATTTGAAAATTTACTATTATATCTTATATAGAAACCCTTTTGAATCCTTAGGGTAAATATAAATTCACAAGCACATAATAAATATTACATAATTATGTAAACTTAAGTACACATACAACCAAAATAAATTTGGAACAAAATAAATAAATATAGAAGGGGTTTGTGAAAAAGAATGTTTCCTTTTAAGCAAAGATTTAATACTAAATAAGATGCAATTGTAAAACATGGTGTAAATCATTGATTCACTGATCCCTTTATCTTTTAATTAGTAAAGTTTATTTTAAAATGATTCAAAACATGAGAATTAAATCATCATATTAAGTTGATAACAAAGATTAATTAATGAAGTCATTAGCAAGTTTTATTTACATAGCAATTCATGTGTAAACATTCAAATCTAAATATATTGAGATGAAAGCTGAATTATTAACAAGACAAATCAAAAGTTCAATTTTGTTTCATTTTGTTTTGTTTTTTCTTTTTAATAATAACAAAGTCAGACGACATAGACATATATAGATTCATGGTAAGAAGATCTAGATCTAGATTAAACAAACTGAATGAATAAGCATATAAAACGGAGAAGATAAAATTAAGAAGGTCTAGATCTATGTTAAATAAACTGAACAAACAATCATATTGAATAGAGAAAATGAAATATTATTCATAATAAAATAACAGTGACAAAGCAAAGATTCTATGTTTTAACACAATAGGTATAATTGATTTAAGCAGGGGATTTGAAATATTCAAATCAAAATTCAAATTCACATATATGAACAGAGGGGAGAGGTAGAGGATTCAGAAGATATAAACAAAATAGAAGATGTGTAAATATTTGGTTATATAAACACACACACACACGCGCGCGCGCGCACCCCATAGGATGAAGCCTTTAGAAACAACTTGAATAATATAACAATTCCTAGATCCGATTGACCCTCTAGATCTGCAGCAATCAAGAGACAACCACCTAGTTTTTATTTGGTATTGCTTGATTCAATTTGGAGTTTTGAAGTCTTTTCTCCATAAAAATTTTCAGCTTAGAAGTGTCTCTAGAGAGAAATAAAAAAATGACGAAGAGAAATCAGATTAAAAGAGGAAATAAATATGTTATCAATATATGGAATATTTCTCTTCATTAATTAAGATTGCCCCTATATTTCAATTTTAAAAAACTCCCTCCCTTCTCTACATCATAGTCGCCTATCATATAGGGATGTCGATCCAAAAGATTTCCAAAATCCAATTGGTATTATTTCTATTTAAATCTAATTTAAATTTTCCATCGATATTGCATACTAATGTGTGAGTTTATAATCTTTTATATACATACATCATTAAATACTAATGGAAATCAAACAAATCAAATAAGAAATATTTTTCATGAATTAATATTTCACTAATATTAATTAGTTCACTTTTTTTAAAGTCTATTTCAGTATTTATCTTGTTTAAATCGAATTTAAATATTCTACCGATATCGTATATCGATACGTGCGTTTATAACTTTTATGTACAAACTTAATTAAATACTAATGGCATGCAATAAATTAACTAAAAATTCATAATTTATATTTCTTTAATATTAATTAATTTAATTAATTTTCAATAATTAAAAATTAACAAAATCGAGTGATTGATTTAGAATATCCATCATTTCGCTTGTGTGACTCAAATGTGTAAATTCAGACAGCGTTTAATATTGAATGATTCAAATATTAATGTTCACATAACACCTTAGCTAGTGGTGTGATATTATGGTTGAATTTATTACTTATTCATCCTTGGCAAAAACCAATTTTACTTATTATAAGCGTTACCCATTAGTTATAATTATTTACACCAATTCTCTTTATCAAAACTGTAATATCCCGGAAATTTGGGACAATATCAATTTAATAATCTGTTTAAATAATTAAATTGATTGATAATTTTTAATAATAAATATTTAAATTGATTAAATAATCTAATTAAATGAATATTTAATTAGTGAATTTATCCTTTAAAAAAAATTAATAAGATTATTTCTATTTATAATGTATATACAATTGTATATATTGTAAATGGATAAGCTTGGATTTGGAATTTAAATAATAAATAAAATCTTGTTTTAAATTTCTAATATATATATATTGATAGTTTGGAGATTTGGATTTATTTAATATTAGCTTTTCAAAGTTATTTAAAATAAATATCTATATGGTTTTAAATAAGATTTATAATAAGGTTTAATTTATTTTCTTTTTAAATATTGTTAATAAATATGATTTAAGAGTATATATAAGTTTAAAATACCATTTACATATGATATGTTAATTCATTTAATAAATAGTAGTAATTTATAATCTCTTTTATAAATTATTTTAAAATTGATTAATGAGTTATTTTCAAACAATATTAATAGTATATTGTTTTTAAATAAATAGACCTTAATAAAATAAGGTTGTTATTTTCAAATTGAATGTGTTGTTTTAAATTGACTTTAAATTGGATTTTAAATATAATTTGAGTTTGAATGTAAATTAGTTTTGAAAATCAAAGGTAGATATTTTAAAATATTTGGATTCAAAAATACATGTATAAGCTTTTATTTATACATATACAATTGATTTTATTTTCTTTTAAAAGTAATTTATAAATAGAGAAGTATTTAAGTAAAGAAAGAAAAAGCTTTTATCTACATTTAAAATAAATATAAACTAACTAAAAAGACATGTGTTAGTTCCTAAGGCTTTAATATAATATGTGTTATAAGATTAAGGCATAAGAAAGACAAGTGTCAATCTTTTTAATTTCCATTTTTCTTTTGTTTTAATAAACCATTTTTACTTATATATACATCTATCTCTTATCCTCATTTTTTTTCTTTTCTATCTTCTTCAATTCAAAAGACAAAAGACTTCAGCCTATTTTCAAAAACCAAAATCTGAAGTATACTCAAACAAAATTCTCAAAAACTAAATCTGCAACTTAAAGCATCTTTTCAAAACAAAAATTCCCAGAAGAAAAGCAAATCTGTAAAAATCTCTCAAACCAGAAACTTCTTCAAACCGTAATTCATTTTTAAACCATTAGCCTGCAATCTCTTCTTCAAAAGCCTGTAAAACTTCTTCTTCAATCCCTGTAATGCATTTGCAATCTGGAAATAAGAATCTGGAAAACAAGTCTTCTGTCTACATTCATTTTCAAATCTGGAAGCCTGCATTTCTTCAAATCTGGAACAAGCAATAACCTGGAATCTAAAGCATTATCTCAACAAGATAATGACGTGCATGCAAGTTTCTAAAGCCAATATTCAAGTTTAAAAGTTTTAAAGGGCAAAGGCAATTCCAGTTTTAAAATTCAAAAGCAGTTTCAAAAGATATGCTCGGTTCATTCTCAAAATCTGGTGAGTAACACCTTTTCTTAAAAGCTTAAGTATCTTAATCTGGTTGCATGTAAATTCTGGAATAAAAGCATGTTAGTGTGTTTGTTTATTTATGAAATTTTTGTGTATAGTTGGATGTATTGATGTGTGCATGTTTGTTGTCTCTGTGACATCTCTGTTCTTAGTTTTAAAACTAAGATTTTCAATGAAATTCAATTCCTCTTTATCTAAGCCTTGTTAGGATCTAAGTTCTAAACTTAAGTTGGTTGTATTATCATAAAGTAAATTTTAAAATTTGATTTAAGTGAAAATAAATTTAGAAGCTCACTGGAAACCATGAATAACAGAGTAGAATAAGTAAAAGTGGAAAATTCAAACTTCTAAATTCATAAATTCAGGAATATCAATGGAATACTTGAACCAAATCATGAATTTTAAAACTAAAATTAGGATTTTTAGAATTAGGAGTTGAGAGCAATTCATGTTTGAACTGGAAAGGGAAAATTTGAATTTTCTGGTGATCTGTTTGATCTTGGAGGTTGAGTTTACTTCCGTAGGTGGAGAAGTGATCTATGAGGATGGGAAAATTATCAGTTTTGGTAAATTTCAATGTAGTGATGACGATTTTAAATTTGAAGCTTTGGAACCCTAGTTTTACTGGGTTACAATTTTTGCGTGAGTTCGAGTTCATCTGGTGATCGAGTTGGTTGGGGTTTTGGGCACTGGAAGATGGTGGGTTGACGGGGTCTTCGCCGGAGTTTCAAAGGAAATGGTGGTCGGAGTTTTAAGGGGAGAACGTTGACAGGTTTTGGGTTTTGCTCTAGTTTCCATGACAGGAAGCTCGATTTCGAGTGGGAAGATGGTTCGAGTTGCTGGTGATCAGGATCATGAGGGATGGTCGTGGATGAGATGCTGGCATGGTCATCGATGATCGGAGGTGATCATCTCGTGTGTGCACGTGAATGAGTATCAGCGTGTCAGTGTTTTGTTTGGCTTAGCAGAGGAGGTCGCGAATTTTTCTCGAGTAAAGTGCGTGAGTGACTCGAAGTCATGCTCGTGATTGTTGGGATCTGGCTCGAGTTGTTTCCAGGGGAAAACTCGTATGGGTTATAACAGTTTTTAGAAATAAAATAGAAGGAAAAACTCGAAGGGATACTCGGGGGTTTTCAACTTTTTCTCGGGTATTTTGTGATATGGCTCGGGTAAGTTGAATAGTTACAGGTTTTAAAGCCTGTGTGTTTTTAAATTTTAAAATTGATTTAAAATTTGAAAACAGAAATTTAAACTTAAATCCCAGTTGTAAAAAATAAATAAGTTTTTATTTTAATATTTAAACATCTTTAAATGTTTAAAGTATAGTTTAAAAGAATTTTTAAATTAAATAAATTGGTTTTAAAATCTTGTAAATTTCTTTTATAAATGTTAAGTGTTCTTAACATTTGTTTTAAAAAGATTTTGTATATTTGATTTAAATATTGGTTAAAGTTAAATTGTAATCTATTTTAAATCTTTTAATTTAAAATGAATTAAAAGAAAAGATTTTAAAGAAAAATGTTTTAAAGACTTTTGTTAATAATAACTAAAGTAGTTAAAGGTTAATTCTTTAGTTCAGAAAGTAATTAAGATTTAATTTTATAGGAGTAATTAAATTAATAAGGTAATTAAAGAATGATTGATAATTTAATTAATTAATTGGTAAGTAAGAGTTTATCAAGTTGTTTTAATAATTGATTAAAGATTAATTACCTAAAGAAATAATTAAAGAATTTTTATTAATTAACGAGGGATCATTAATTAAGGGTTATTAAATAATTAATTAATATGATTGATTTTGATAATCAATTAGATTAATTAATCATTATGAAATTAGTTAAGTATAATTACTTAATGGAAGTAATTAAGGTAATTAATTACTTAAGGTAATTAATTTAATAAATTTGATTTAGTTAAATTTATTAATTGAATTAATTTAAGATAATCACTTGATTATGTGATAAGTATAATTACTTAAATGTAATTAGTGAAATGTAATTACTTAGGAAGTAATTAAAGATAATTACTGGATGTAATTAAATGGAGATAATGAAAGTAATTTGAGTTAATTACTTAGAATAATTAATCAAGGGATTAATTAAAAGATAATTAATTAATGAGTAATTAATTTATGGAAGGGTAATTAAGGGAAGTTAATTACTAAATGAAATTAATCAAAGGTGATTAATAAATATGGTTTAATTTAAGATTAATTATTAAATGTAATTAATTTAAATGGAGTAATTAGGGATTATTAATTAATATAATTAATAATGTAATTAAAGGTTGATTAATTAAGATTAATTAATCAATAATAAATGATTAAAGTAATTAATTAATTGTACTTAATTAAGGATTAATGTAATTAAGTATAATTAATTAATTAATGAAGTAATTTAAGATTAATTACTGAATGGTTTAAGATAATTAATTTGTGAAATTAATTAAGTATTAATTACTTAAAGTAATTAAAGTATAATTAATCAGGAATGATTAATTAAGATGATACTATTAATTAAGATGATACTTAAAGTATGATTAATTAATTGGTTTAATTAATAATTAAGTAAGCAGGATTTATAAAATGAAGTAATTAATTTAATTCACTTTAAATTGATTAGAGATGATATAAATCATTACTTATGATGGATGAGTAGTATTAAATGCTTTGCATTGTTGATATCTCTGATAAGAGATATACTGATCTATGATATAGATGTTGGTTGGATTAAAATGATAATATGAATTATCTGTTTGGATGATAATATGGATTATCTATTATCTATCTGTGTGTAGTATAGATAAGAATTGAATTGTTTTAACTTTAAAACAACTTGGCCTTAAAAGATACGTTTTGGATTTCGATGAGACCGGGATCGGGTTTCCGTATACCGGGATGCCAGGTCTGGAGACCCGAATACCACATCGATCCAAATTAACGATAGGTCATGAATCTCAAGTGAAGATGAAGATTCAAAGTGCAAGGGTTATTGTCGTTAACTCTGAGGGTGATTCCAACACGAGTGTAACGAGATAATGCCTTCGGTTTCGTTCGAACCCGGAACGAACTTGTATGGATCGAATGCTTTCAAAACATCGTCAGGTGGACGATGAGCATTCTAAGTGATGTTCTGATTTAAAGGTAAATCGTGACCTCAAGCCTCATCAAACCGGAAATGGCTAAAACAGGGGAGGTGCAGCAAGGCTTCGTGGGTAGCACCCACTGAGAGTAAGGTCATCCCTGTCTAGAGAAGTTCCTTTTATTTCGGCTTAGTGGTGCAGTTGGCGACGGCCATCTGTGGGGTGATTTTATTCGGGATTATCCAGTAAGGGATGGTTCCGGCTTTGTGTTGCAGGGGATTGGGAGTGATCCTCGGTACGGTGATCTAGGCCCCGTACTATGATGAGCGGTACCCCGGTAGCTCTGCCATTGTATGGAAATCCAAATTCCAATAAGTGATAACGGATTTGATTGTATACGTATGTATGCTGGAATTTAATAATGTAACAATTTCGGCTATTTCATATTTGTTTGAAAACCCTAGACCCTATTATAATACAATCGAATTTCCTATAAATGTTTTGGTTAGCGTAAGGTAAAAACTTACCCATGTTTATTTGTGGGGAGTCTTACGTGATACCTTTTCTTTCAAAAGGTTTTGAAGTTAAACAAGTTTAACCTGTTACTCACACCAGACCCATGTCTGACCCAAGTTGTTTATTTCTGTTTTATAAACTCTTGGGTACTCAAATTTTTACGAGTAGCCAAGGGATTCAGGTTTAGCTTTGACGAATTGTGGAGGAGCAATGGAGCAGGAGGCTTCGGCGTTCGTAGATATAGTATTCCGCTGTGTTGATATCTGTGTTAGAGTCTTGTATTGTATTTGAGTTGTAATATCTAGACAGATGTTTATAACTGTCTAGTATGTGTTGTATAGTTGTGTAAACTCTGATAAGTGTTTTATACTATGTAATAGTTTCTTTATGTTATTAATATAATTTATTCATTCCGCTGTGAGATCGTTGTTGTTGTTTCTTCTTTCTTCTCTTCTTTTCTATTTTCTACCCCTTTCTTTCTTATTAATGATGCGTCATTCTGTGGAATGAGTGGCGGGTCGTTACAAAAACTATATCACTTTGGACTAATGGTATTTGGTAACGGCTAAAATTCCAACATCTTTCATATACAACTATATAGTCCAAACACAAAGTCCTTGGTTCAATAATTATAGTTATTACTTACCAAACTACGCTAGATAGAGATTTTGACTTTGAGTTGACTGCGATACTAACCTTGTATAATTGAGAAGTCAAATGCTCTTTTGAATAGTATTTCACTTTCAATACTTCCACTTGACCCAACCATAGTCATTCGATGGACTCTATGCTATGACTCGACTATAATTAAAGTGGAGCTTTCATATTGAAGATCGAAAGTATTCATTAGTCAAGAGAGCTACGTAAGCGAGTCATTTCATAGTTATCCAATAACTATCAGTACGTAGCCCCTAGATGCCCTAATCAGTCATGAGTAATGCACCATCCAACATTTGAAGAACATTACGTACTCTAGTCTCGATGGATACATCGATATCCAATCTCGATATGTCTTGAATAGGAATTATTAAAATTCATGTATTTATTATATTGTGATACAATATTCATTATTACGAGTATTTGTAATTACTATCACAAACACACCATTTAGAAAAATTTTTGTTAAATATACTTTAATCCTACATTTAATTATTTATAATACATTATAAAAATATATATAATAGAAAGAAAACGCTCTTTATTACGAACAAGGACTGATTACAGAGTTAATAATTCATAATAAATTACAGGATTTCCTTTGGGCATACCCCTAATTCTATCAATCTTCCACTTGCATTTAGGATCTATTATGGAATCTAAACCCCATCTCTTCGATCGGCCTCTCAAGATTCGACCGAGCTAGACCCTTAGTGAATGGATCTACTATGTTTCCTTGCTATCTACCTTTTATATCACGACCACTTTCTTCTTAATGAATTCTCTAATAAGGTGGAACTTTCAAAGAATATGCCATGACTTCTTGTGCACTCTTGGCTCCTTTGCAATCTGTATCGATGCATTTTTATCACAAAATAATGCCATCGGATTCTTGGTATCGGGAATCACCCCAAGCTCACCCAAAAACTTGCACATCCAGACTACATTTTTAGCTCCTTCGTTGAGGGCGATGTACTCGGCCTCCATCGTGGAATCAACTACTGTTTCTTGCTTGGAAATCTTCTAACTAACGGCTCCACCGTTTAGCATAAAAACACAACCAGACACTGATTATCTATATCACTTTGAAAGCTTGAATCTGTATACCTCTTCATAAGGAGGTCTCAATTCCTATATGTAAGGAACAAGTCCTTAGTATTTCTTAAATTCTTTAGTATATATTTTACAAACGTCTAATGTTTTTCTCTAGGATTAGATTGGTATCGGCTTACGCATCCTAATGCGTATGTCACGTCCTATCTAGTACATAGTATAGTGTACATTATGGATCTTATGCTGAAGTAGAGAGTATCCTCTTCATACACTCTTTCTCCTCATCGTTATAAGGAGCATCCTTCTTAGAAAGGACGATTCCAAACTATATTGGAACATTTCTACGCTTGAAATTCTCCATATTGAACCTTTTCAGTATTGTATCTATGTACAGGGATTAGGACAATCCCAATAGCTTCTTATATTTATCTCTATAGATCTTATACTAAGTATATAGGCTGCTTCTCCCAAATCGTTCATGGAGAAATTCTTGGAAAGCGAAGCTTTCACTGAGTGCAACAACAAAGTGTCATTGCTAATCAATAATAGATAATTGACGTAAAGCACTAAGAATACTATAGTGTTGCCAAGTTCATTTGTGCAATCAACTTTCTGATCCTTGGGAAAGACACTTAAATAGTTTAAATGGAATATACAGATTAATTTTAATTAATCAATCAAACAAATCTAACTATCATCCAAGAAATCAAAAATAGTTTATAGCATCATAGATATGATATAACAAATTTTGATGTGAGTTAAACTTACATTTAAATGATTCACTTGAATTTGAAAAAAAGAATTTCTTCAATTGGAGTAGTTTAGAGGAAGTTATGGTCGGATGAAGTGTGAGTAAAAATGGAGGAAGTGGAGTATTGAAATGAAAGAATGAGATATTCTAAACAAGTTTTTGAAAGTGGTTTTAAAGTTAAAAGCTATGGTTTTTAATACTTAAAAAATAGTTAGGAAGCCATTATGGAGCTTATGAAGCTTCGAAACATGAATAAGGAAGTTTTGAAATTAAGATGAAATGATAAAATGGAAAAGAGAAAATGTAGAAAAGGTTTTATATAAAATGAAAAAGCAAAATTACCAATCTACCCTTTGCACTTGTCACCACACATCAAATTCCAACTTGTACTATTTCTTGGTTAACAATAATACCGGACAAGTCAAGATAGTGTTACCTCAAAGTCATGACTCATGATTATTCTTAACTTTTGAAATAGAGATGAGTCTACTTCTTCGACATTTAGTGCTAAGTATACAAATAAATCATCCCATATAAGTGAATCGCTTTACGGAAATTAATTCATTTCCATAAACGAATTGAACTTTTTCTTTTAAAAACCCGAATTCGTGCTTGGCCTCACATTACAAGTATTAGCTTTAAAATACTTTGTTAAAAGATTTTACTAACTTCAAAACATCAATTTTTTTTGAGAAAAATGAGTGATCCTCTACGAATAGAGGAGAGCACACATGTGAATGTATATATCACATAAGTAAGGTGTTGCCAACATGCCTGGCAGGTAAAAAAACAAAATACATGTATCAAATCTTAGGTACTCCTAAGATGAGTTCCGACAAGGCCACCACACATCACATCCCAATATCGAGCTCTGGCAAGGCCACCGCCCGATATTGAGGTGTTAGAAGTACCTAAAAAACTAAAGAAAAACAAAGACTACTGGATGACGACACACACTAATAAGGAAGCTCCAAAACATCTAAATTAGAATGGGTGAATAAGCATCTGCTCTGAAGAGGATCTACTGAAGAGAGAGACCACTCTGAAGGCTCTGAACAAGACGAAGAAGTGCCAAACTGAAGAATAGATCCTCCTGATAAAAGTACTCCATAATGCAGATAGCAGTATCCTATATCTGAAGAGATAACTGTTAGTAGTCCTGGATGAAGAAACTCTGCTCTGGTGACCTCTCTATAATCTGATATCCAGCAATCTGAAAACAAGAGTACCTACAAAATGAATCTGATATCCTATCTCCCATACCTGTATCTGAAACATGACTAAGAGAAAAATTAGTAAAGATACATATATATGTATATTTGTATAATAAATATACATATATATGTATTTATAAGGAAGGAAATAAAAACCTAAATAAGACTATCTGGACAATAACAAAAGAAAATAATTATCTGTAAACTAAAACCAAACAGAGACTAGTACAAAAATTAAGATAGATCTATTTTATGTATCTTTAATCATAAGTAAGTTATGATTAAAAGTGAAATCATCATATAAATTTGAGAAAAGATTAATAATACTATTATTAATGTTAAAAAAATTATTGTTGTGTTTAAAAAAGTTAATATTATGATTAACTTTGTTAAGGTACCGTTTGAAATGGATAATTTTAGCTAATTTATATTTGGGGTTAGAAATCCAATTAAAACAAAATGAAGAAATTGAAAAAATCAATTTGTTTAAATGACTGTTGTTATTATTATTAAAAATTCTTTGATTTCTTTCAAACAAAATAAACCAACTAATAATAATGAATAAAGTGTCTAGTAAAAATCTAATATTCTTTTTGAATTTGAATCTAAAATTATTCCAGTAGAATTCACAATCCGAAATTTTAGATATTATATTAAAGTTAAAAATTTTAAGAGTATTAATTAGGATGTAATTATGTAATGACCCAAGATTTTAGGAATTTATTTTAAAAATATAAATAAGTTTAAAATTATTTTTAAAACTAATTTTAAAGAGGAATTGATATGGCTTGATATGGTATAGCTATATGTGTACATGTGTGCACAGGAAATACACATGAATAGAAGCTTAATTCCTGGATGATATGAATGAACATATGATTATGTGTATGAAAAATATATATGTATATATATATACAGATAAATAGATTAAATCCTTAAAAGCTATATGCATAAATATATATGGATGCTACTGGTTGTATTTGAGTGTACATGTGCACATGTGTTCAGTAAAAATAATGTATAGATATATATATATATATATATATATGTATATATGTATATATATATGTATTAATTATTTCTGTAAGACATATATATACATATATGTATGCTAATCAAATGCAAGTGTTCAAATCAGTAAAAATAAAAATACACAAATGTATTTTTAACTATAGGCAAAAAGAAAGAGTGAAGATACAAAAGGAGCAATCCTTTTATAAATAAATAAGGAAAGCACATGCTATTTAAATGAAAGCTAAAAATAGAAAAAAATAAGGTAAACCAGTGATATGTTTTGTATAGGCAGAATTAGGAAGAACCCTTGGCATATGTATATGATAAAATAATGGAAATCAAGTCACACCTTTAGCATGGTATTAGATAAGAGAAAAAGCATTTTCTGGAAAAGCAAAATTTCTGAAAATAACCAAAAAGATAAAACCTCTTTTCTCTCCACAAACTTGAACCGTGGAGGGTAGGATTTTGGGTTTAAACTAAATACAAATGGCATGATTTCTGGTGGGCAAAAATGACTTTAGCTAGCACCTTAAACCCTAAGAAGAACCCTGCATAAATAAGCAGTGATAAGAGGGGCCTTCTCTTCTTCCCTGATAGCTCTTGAAAAAAAAATATACATACCATATAAATATAAGACAAGTGAAGGAAAGGGTTTGGGGGCAAAGGCAGAAGCTTATCAATCAACTAAGAAGTGAAGGAGAGCTAGGTGAGAAAACTCACTCAAAAATCTAAGGCACTAAGTCCTAATGAAGGCAGCCAGTTTATAAGTTGATTTTTCTTAAAAATGTATTTTCATATGTGGTTATCTTTCTTTGATTTCTAAGATGAAAATGCTTTGATCTTTAGTTTGGTTGTTCTGCTTGATTTATTATGAAAGTTCTAAGTATTATTAGTAAATATGTTTTTATAAACCCAGATCTCTCTGATATGTTAATATAGGAAAAAAATAAGTGAATACCTAGAGAATCAAATGATGAATATAGGCAAGTAGTGTTGGTTTTGGCATAATCCAGAAAATATAAACATGTTGAGCTGCAATATACTTGTGTATAGGTGCTGAGGCTTGAGACAAAAAGGAATTAGGGGTGCAATAGGGTTGCCTATGTGCTGATGCTCCTGATTCAATGAAAATATATAAATAGCCATATACATAGCAAATAAATTTGTGATTCGGTGAAACTTGGTCATTCTGAGTTTAACTTAAGCACAGATGTTTGCAAGATGAAAAAAAAACTCTCTCAAAAAGCCATAAGCCAATGTTAGTTGCATATACCCCTTTTAAAAATGCAAGTATATATATATATAGATGCAGAATCCTATTTATTAGACACCTATGTTTAATTGCCTGTTTGTCTTTGCTTGGTTATGAATGATATGAAATGCCATGACATGAATGTTTGTTTTAGTGAAATGATTCACTGAATGGTTTAGTCATGAAAAATCAAAAGAGTTATTATTAACTTAAAAACTGATTAGGAAATGGGGTCAAGAGCACTACAGGAATGACTTGTGTTCTTGAGCAATACAAGTTGACACATGGCTTGTTTAAGTCCTGAGATCTTTGTGTAATGGAGTGAATTAGTCCATTACAATGTGTCCATTGATTCATATGATTGCAGATGAGACCAAGAAAGAGAAATATATCAATGTGAGAAATTTGATATAAGAAGGAACTAGAGTTTTCCTGGAAGAAATCCGAGTAGGGAATAAATGATTTAATTCATTTTGGTGATTTCCCTGTTTTTGTATGGATGCTTATTTGATTTATGACTGATTTGTATGAATGTATACCTGTTCCATATCTTTATAAGGTTTCTGGACAGAAAGATTTAAGTGTGCACATGCACACTGACACAGAACATGCACACTATGACTTGCTTGTTTTCTAAAGGCAGGATATACTGATTTATACATGTTTCAACTTTAACTTGATTTACCAATTGTTTTAGTGGATTTTCTCATACCAGACATGTGTCTGACCCTAGTGTGCTAATGGCATATGGGGTGTTTCATTTAATATGGGGCAGCTTCAAATGCATTTTCAGGGACTGTGGCAACTAAGTAGGAGTAGGAGCAAAGCTTTGAGAAGAAGATTATAGCATGCTAAAATTAGTTAGATAAGAGCTTAAAAGATGAAATCTGCATGTATTGATTTTTTTAAATTACCACTTGTATTAAGTACTGAATGATGGATGGATATTTTGCTAAGTTTTTTGCTAAGGAATTGACTTGTAACTGGAGTTTATGAATCTGGATATTGTCTGAAAAGTTGAAGAAGTTAATCTATAATTTTGTAAGTAAATTTGGGCAAGAACACTATGATAAATAGGATGGTTATATTTTATATATTTATTAGTCAATCTTGAGTCTTAGAAAAGGATTAAGTATTGGAAAATCTGGACAGTTGAGTCTCAATAAACAATATGGTTATTCTTTCATTATGACAATT
Source organism: Allium fistulosum (assembly GCA_030737815.1). Classification (NCBI taxonomy): domain Eukaryota; kingdom Viridiplantae; phylum Streptophyta; class Magnoliopsida; order Asparagales; family Amaryllidaceae; genus Allium; species Allium fistulosum. Next base: position 295,180,333 of record CM060906.1, on the reverse strand, counting down.
GCATACAAGAGTTTAAAGGCATATGGAAAATGTATTATGTGTCTGCATGTTTTCATAATGCAATTTGTACTACGCAAGTGTTTTATACCTTATTCTTGAATAAAGGAAGAATCTGGAACATAGGAGTTGAAAGCCATGTCCATGATAGTTTGTATATATGCATGTTTAAATATGTTTTGTTTAGATATTAGCACATCAGTTACCTTTGTACTTTAACATGAATCTGAATTCCTTTTCACTAAGGCTTTGTTCAAAATGCATTTTTAAAACCCTATGGCTTATACCAGAACAAAGAGTCTGGTTAAACCATGTTTTGGATACTTAGGGTCTCAGGAAACTCACTCATGTTTGCATTTCATTTAGCATAGCATCATGACATCAAAGAATTAAGATTTAGGAATATGTTATCTCACTTAAAAATATTCCAGAATGTAGTTTGTATCTAAGGCAGATTGTATAAAAAAATCAAACATAGAAAATGATATAAACTTATATCATTTTTAGAGCATAAGCACTACACTATTAATTTATATGTGATCATAACACAATTTCCTTGTTTCTAGGAATTACACTTCATAGAGAATCCAGCAAGAAATCAAGAGTTAAAATCTTACAAATACATATATGGATGGAATTTTATTGCATGAATTAAATTGAACTATGTAGTGGGTGGATTAAATTTAATCAATCAAATTATCCTCTTGTTTACCATAACTCTGATTTAAACAAGAGAAGCACATGCATCTTCATATGTATGTGCATATCTTTATGAATACACTGATATATTTATATTGGTAAAAATTTTGATCCTGGATAAATTGTTTATTTGATAAAAGGAAAAATGACTCTAGGCTTTAGAAATATATATATGATAATAAATATATATATCTCTATGTAAAAAAAAATCCTTACAAATTAAGGTATAAAAAGAGAGGGCCATTTCATTTGGTATCAGAGCCATGTTACTAAAACATAGTTGAAAATTGAAATCAGATCCTTTTATGAAACTAAAAACTTAAGAAACAAAATATAAGTAAAATATTTTGTAGGGATTAATCACTGGATGATCAAGTCTGAGTTAGACATTATAAAAAAAACTAACCAGCTATGTAAATTATTATTAGCAAATTATGGTAGGAAGACCACCAAATCAGGGAGCAGGATCCTCCAATGCACCACCAATGGTCAATCTACAAGATTTGGTGAGAGCATTTAGGGATGGGGCAGGACAAAGGCAAGAAAATCCCCATGAAGAGCTCTCAAAATTACTCAAGACTTACACTCATTTAGGAGGCAAAAGCTTTGAAGGGACAGAAAGCATTATGGAAATTCAAGCATGGTTGAGAAAAGTGGATAGGATTTTCAATGACATGCAGCTTGATGATCAAAGGAAGAGGCAAGTGGCTTCAAGACAGCTGAAAGGGGTAGCTTTAAGATGGTGGGAAGTAATCATTACAGGGAGAAATGAGAATGAAATCACTTGGAACCAATTCAAGGAGATGTTGGAGGCAAGATTTGTACCAGCATCAGCTAAGACCACTTTACTCGAAGGATTTATTAGACTCGGGAAAGGAACTCTGAATGTCACTGAATACACTCAAAAGTTTAAGGGGTTATCCAAATATGGAGCAATGCTAGTGGCAGATGAAGCATCCAAAAATGATAGGTACATTAAAGGGTTGAACCCAGGACTTAGCAGAGCCATGTTACCTTATGCTGACAGGACTTTTGATCAAGTAATAGACTTAGCTTTGAAATTGGAGCAACATGACAAGGAGAGGGAGAAGTTCAAAAATTTTAAGAATAATAACACTATGAAGGGTAAGGGGAGATATCACCCTTATGATAAGAAGAAAGAAGAGGCCAGTAACAAAGGCATTGGAGATACCAAAGCTAAGGAAACCAAGAAGAAAATTGTGTGTCACCACTGTGCTAAGGAAGGACACATCAAACCAAGATGTCCAGAATTGAAAGGAGGAGCTTTCAAGTGCTATCTATGCGGGAAAGAGGGGCATATGAAGAGAAACTGTCCTGAGTATAAACAGCAAGGAAAATTGGCAAATTTGGAAGGCAAAGGCAAATCCACAGTGGAGATTAATGCTGAAAATCACAGTCAAGTGGAAGGTACACTATTTATTTATACCATACCCATAGCAGTAGTATATGATACTGGGGCAACTCACTCGTTGATTTCTTATGAACTAGTTAAAATGCTAAAATTGAATTGCATATTGGTTGAAACTCCATTGCATATACAAAGTCCACTGGGGAGTTCTAGTGTTTTAAATATGATTTGTGTGGATGTGGAATTAAACATAGGAGGAGATACTTTTATTTCCAATTTGTATGTTTTAAACTACCCAAACATAGGTGTTATATTGGGGGTAGACTGGTTAAGGCAATTTAAAGCCATAATTAACTTAGATTCATCCACCATATCATTGCAAAACTTTAGAGGCCAGAGAATCACAATTTTGTGTGAAGTAGCTAAGGGAAGGAAATTGTATCATTTGATTGACTTGGAAAAAGATTTCAGTGAACCTACTATTGAAGAAATTCCCATAGTCAATAAATACTTGGATTTGTTTAGGGAGGTTAAGGGTGTTCCAAACCATAGACCAGTGGAATTCCAAATTCATTTAGTTCCCGGAGCAAGCCCAGTGATTAAAAAGCCAACTAGAATGGGGCCAAATGAACTAAAGGAATTAAAGAAACAATTAGAGGAATTAGAAGATAAGGGTTTTATAAGACCAAGTAATTCTTGCTGGGGAGCACCAGTGGTATTTGTTAAGAAACAAGATGGTTCTTTAAGACTATGTGTAGATTATAGAGAATTGAACAAAGTAACTATCAAAAATAAATATCCATTGCCAAGAATAGATGATCTTTTTGATCAATTAGCTGGGGCAAGAGTGTTTTCTAGACTAGATTTAGCATCTGGTTTTCATCAAATGAAGGTGGAAGAGTCAAGTATCAAGTACACTACCTTTAACACTAGGTATGGGTTGTATGAATTTCTGGTTATGCCATTTGGCTTGACTAATGCACCATCATACTTTGTAGATTTAATGAATAGAACCTTTAAAGATTATTTAGACAAATTTGTGCTGATTTTTATAGATGACATTTTAATTTATTCCAAAACAGTGGAAGAACATAAAAGTCATTTGCATCTGGTTTTGTCTAGATTGAGGGAAAAAGATTTAAAGGCAAAATTTTCAAAAAGTGTATTTTGGAAAGAGGAAGTACATTTCCTTGGCCATGTCATTTCTACCAAAGAAATTTCTGTGAACCCCAATAAAGTAATAGCAATTCAAGCATGGAAGAGGCCTAGCACAGTGAGTGAAGTAAGATCATTTATGGGGATGGCAGGATATTATAGGAGATTTATAAAAGATTTTTCAAAAATTTCTACACCACTTACTAACCTAACTAGGAAAAATCAAGCTTCTGTTTGGTCAGAGAAGTGTGAGAAGTCTTTTGAACAGTTGAAGGAGGCATTGGTGAATGCTCCAATCTTGAAAGTACCCCAGGGAAATGAAGAATTAGTTGTATACACTGATGCAAGTGGGTTTGGCTTGGGTGCAGTGTTGATGCAACAAGGCCAAGTCATTGCATATGCATCCAGACAACTCAAACCTCATGAAGTAAGGTATGCCACACATGATCTTGAATTAGCAGCTGTGATCTATGCTTTGAAACTTTGGAGACATTATTTGTTAGGAACTAAGTTTGAACTTTACACTGACCACAAGTCTTTAAAGTATTTATTTTCACAAAAAGATTTAAACATGAGGCAACATAGATGGGTGGAGTTCTTAGCTGCCTATGATCTAGACATACTCTATACCCCAGGTAAAGCAAACAAAGTTGCAGATGCCTTGAGTAGACAACATGTTAAGATAGCTATGTTGATGATGGAAGAATTTAAGGATTTGTCTATACTCACTGACTTTGAAATTGAAGCAAGTAGTAAGATACAAATGGTACCAGTTGAAGGAGATAAGAGTAAAGGAAAATTGAGTTTAATGTCTCTGCAATCAGATTTAATTTTGAAGGTAGGAAAAATGCAAGAACAAGACACAAACTTATTGGAGAAGAAAATTCTCATATCAAAAGGGGAGGAAGTGACAAATTACCATATTGATAAAAATGGTTATTTAAGGAACCAGAATAGAATATGTGTTCAAGAAAACATGGAGTTGAAGGAGGAAATATTGAATGAATATCATAGAAGTAAGTACTCCATACACCTAGGCAGTACAAAGATGTATCAAAATTTAAAAAGATATTTTTGGTGGAAGGGAATGAAGTCAGATGTAGCCAAATATATTGCAAGATGTATGACTTGCCAACAAGTCAAGGCAGAAACACAAAAGCCATCAGGGTTGTTACAACCTCTCAGCATACCACAGTGGAAATAGGAAGATATATCTATGGATTTCATAGATGGACTGCCTAGATCTAAAATAGGAAACACAAGTATATGGGTGATAGTAGATAGGCTAACTAAAGTGGCACATTTCATTCCAGTCAAATCAGAAAGGAATGCACCAAAATTAGCTCAAATATTTATGAAGGAGGTGGTAAGGTTACATGGCAATCCCAAAACTATTGTGAGTGATAGGGATACCATCTTCACATCAAGGTTCTAGAAAAGTTTTCAAGAAGCCATGGGAAGTGAATTATGCTTATGCACTGCCTACCATCCACAATCAGACGGGCAGACTGAGGTGGTGAACAAAGTTTTAGAGGACTTGTTACGGGCATGTGCACTGGATTTTGGAGGTAACTTGGAAGATTATCTCCATTTAGCTGAGTTTACATACAATAACAGCTATCAAAGCACCATAGGGATGGCTCCATTTGAAGCCTTATATGGCAAGCCATGTTTGTCACCTGTATGTTGGGTAGAAACAGGAGAAAGAGCTATTTTAGGGCCTGAGTACATACAAGAAACTAAAGAGAAAATTGAGTTGGTAAGGAGAAGAATTGCAGCAGCTGAAGACAGGCAAAAGAAATTTGCAGACATGAAAAGGAAGCAGGTGGAATATGAAGTAGGAAATTTTGTTTTCATCAAAATCTCACCTATGAAAAATGTACTGAGGTTTGGGAAATAAGGCAAGTTAACCCCAAGATATATTGGGCCATACAAAATTCTGGAAAGAATTGGTTCCTTGGCATATAAGTTGGAATTACCAGAAAACATGCAAGGGACGCATGATGTTTTTCATGTATCACAATTGAGAAGGTCGGTTCATGACAAGGCAGAAATTCTTGAGACCCCAACCCAAGTGCAAATAAATCCTAATTAGATTTATGAAAAGGATCCAGTGGGAATTTTGGCAAAGGATGTGAAGAAGTTGAGGAATAAATCACTGAAACTTGTGAAAGTACAGTGGAGTCTTGATCCTAGTGATTGCACATGGGAATTAGAAGACAAGGTTAGGATGAACTATCCTAACCTATTTTCAGATTAAAAATAATTCTGATTTTTAATTTGTTTTCCTTTTGGATGCATGTATTTTTAGTTATTGTGATAGAACTAAAAATCTATTTGGCTGAGAATGTATTTGTTCTCTGAATTAAGTTTAAATTTGATTTAAGCTTAGGAAAATTGTGGGACACAATTTCTAAAAGTTGGGGTACATGTAATGACCCAAGATTTTATGAATTTATTTTAAAAATATAAATAAGTTTAAAATAATTTTTAAAACTAATTTTGAAGAGGAATTGATATGGCTTGATATGGTATAGCTATATGTGTACATGTGTGCATAGGAAATACACATGAATAGAAGCTTAATTCCTGGATGATATGAATGAACATATGATTATGTGTATGAAAAATATATATGTATATATATATACACAGATAAATAGATTAAATCCTTAAAATCTATATGCATAAATATATATGAATGCTACTGGTTGTATTTGAGTGTACATATGCACATGTGTTCAGTAAAAATAATGTATAGATATATATATATATGTATTAATTATTTCTGTAAGACATATATATACATATATGTATGCTAATCAAATGCAAGTGTTCAAATCAGTAAAAATAAAAATACACAAATGTATGTTTAACTATAGGCAGAAAGAAAGAGTGAAGATACAAAAGGAGCAATCCTTTTATAAATAAATAAGGAAAGCACATGCTATTTAAATGAAAGCTAAAAATAGAAAAAAATAAGGTAAACCAGTGATATGTTTTGTATAGGCAGAATTAGGAAGAACCCTTGGCATATGTATATGATAAAATAATGGAAATCAAGTCACACCTTTATCATGGTATTAGATAAGAGAAAAAGCATTTTCTGGAAAAGAAAATTTTCTGAAAATAACCAAAAAGATAAAACCTCTTTTCTCTCCACAAACTTGAACCGTGGAGGGTAGGCTTTTGGGTTTAAACTAAATACAAATGGCATGATTTCTGGTGGGCAAAAATGACTTTAGCTAGCACCTTAAACCCTAAGAAGAACCCTGCATAAATAAGCAGTGATAAGAGGGGCCTTCTCTTCTTCCCTGATAGCTCTTGAAAAAAAAATACATACCATATAAATATAAGACAAGTGAAGGAAAGGGTTTGGGGGCAAAGGCAGAAGCTTATCAATCAACTAAGAAGTGAAGGAGAGCTAGGTGAGAAAACTCACTCAAAAATCTAAGGCACTAAGTCCTAATGAAGGCAGCCAGTTTATAAGTTGATTTTTCTTAAAAATGTATTTTCATATATGGTTATCTTTCTTTGATTTCTAAGATGAAAATACTTTGATCTTTAGTTTGGTTGTTCGGCTTGATTTATTATGAAAGTTCTAAGTATTATTAGTAAATATGTTTTTATAAACCCAGATCTCTCTGATATGTTAATATAGGAAAAAAATAAGTGAATACCCAGAGAATCAAATGATGAATATAGGCAAGTAGTGTTGGTTTTGGCATAATCCAAAAAATATAAACATGTTGAGCTGCAATATACTTGTGTATAGGTGCTAAGGCTTGAGACAAAAAGGAATTAGGGGTGCAATAGGGTTGCCTATGTGCTGATGCTCCTGATTCAATGAAAATATATAAATAGCCATATACATAGCAAATAAATTTGTGATTCAGTGAAACTTGGTCATTCTGAGTTTAACTTAAGCACAAATGTTTGCAAGATGAAAAAAAACTCTCTCAAAAAGCCATAAGCCAATGTTAGTTGCCTATACCCCTTTTAAAAATGCAAGTGTGTGTATATGTATATATATATATATAGATGCAGAATCCTATTTATTAGACACCTATGTTTAATTGCCTGTTTGTCTTTGCTTGGTTCTGAATGATATGAAATGCCATGACATGAATGTTTGTTTTAGTGAAATGATTCACTGAATGGTTTAGTCATGAAAAATCAAAAGAGTTATTATTAACTTAAAAACTGATTAGGAAATGGGGTCAAGAGCACTGCAGGAATGACTTGCGTTCTTGAGCAATACAAGTTGACACATGGCTTGTTTAAGTCCTGAGATCTTTGTGTAATGGAGTGAATTAGTCCATTACAATGTGTCCATTGATTCATATGATTGCAGAAGAGACCAAGATAGAAAAATATATCAATGTGATAAATTTGATATAAGAAGGAACTAGAGTTTTCCTGGAAGAAATCTGAGTAGGTAATAAATGATTTAATTCATTTTGGTGATTTCCCTGTTTTTGTATGGATGCTTATTTGATTTATGACTGATTTGTATGAATGTATGCATGTTTCATATCTTTATAAGGTTTATGGAAAGAAAGATTTAAGTGTGCACATGCACACTGACACAGAACATGCACACTATGACTTGCTTGTTTTCTAAAGGCAGGATATACTGATTTATACATGTTTCAACTTTAACTTGATTTACAAATTGTTTTAGTGGATTTTCTCATACCAGACATGTGTCTGACCCTAGTGTGCTAATGGCATATGGGGTGTCTCATTTAATATGGGGCAGCTTCAAATGCATTTTCAGGGACTACAGCAACTAAGTAGGAGTAGGAGAAAGGCTTTGAGAAGAAGATTATAGCATGCTAAAATTAGTTAGATAAGAGCTTAAAAGATGAAATCTGCATGTATTGATATTTTTAAATTACCACTTGTATTAAGTACTGAATGATGGATGGATATTTTGCTAAGTATTTTACTAATGAATTGACTTGTAACTGGAGTTTATGAATCTGGATATTATCTGAAAAGTTGAAGAAGTTAATCTATAATTTTGTAAGTAAATTTGGGCAAGAACACTATGATAAATAGGATGGTTATATTTTATAAATGTATTAGTCAATCTTGAGTCTTTGAAAAGGATTAAGTATTGGAAAATCTGGACAGTTGAGTCTCAATAAACAATATGATTATTCTTTCATTATGACAATTGCATACAAGAGTTTAAAGGCATAGGGAAAATGTATTATGTGTCTGCATGTTTTCATAATGCAATTTGTACTATGCAAGTGTTTTATACCTTATTCTTGAATAAAGGAAGAATCTAGAACATAGGAGTTGAAAGCCATGTCCATGATAGTTTGTATATATGCATGTTTAAATATGTTTTGTTCAGATATTAGCACATCAGTTACCTTTGTACTTTAACATGAATCTGAATTCCTTTTCACTAAGGCTTTGTTCAAAATGCATTTTTAAAACCCTATGGCTTATACCAGAACAAAGAGTCTGGTTGAACCATGGTTTGGATACTCAGGGTCTCAGGAAACTCACTTATGTTTGCATTTCATTTAGCATAGCATCATGACATCAAAGAATTAAGCTTTAGGAATATGTTATCTCACTTAAAAATATTCCAGAATGGAGTTTGTATCTAAGGCAGATTGTATTAAAAAAATCAAACATAGAAAATGATATAAACTTATACCATTTTCAGAGCATAAGCACTACACTATTAATTTATATGTGATCATAACACAATTTCCTTGTTTCTAGGAATTACACTTCATAGAGAATCCAGCAAGAAATCAAGAGTTAAAATCTTACAAATACATATATGGATGGAATTTTATTGCATGAATTAAATTGAACTATGTAGTGGGTGGATTAAATTTAATCAATCAAATTATCCTCTTGTTTACCATAACTCTGATTTAAACAAGAGAGGCACATGCATCTTCATATGTATGTGGATATCTTTATGAATACACTGATATATTTATATTGGTAAAAATTTTGATCCTGGATAAATTGTTTATTTGATAAAAGGAAAAATGACTCTAGGCTTCAGAAATATATATATGATAATAAATATATATATCTCTATGTAAAAAAAAATCCTTACAAATTAAGGTATAAAAAGAGAGGGTCATTTCAAATTAGTATCTAAACAATCATAATATAAGTGATTAATGTCCTCAAGATGCAGATTACAAAAATAACATTTATTATCATTTTGAATGTTTTTTCTTTTTAAAAATTCTATTGTATTAAGTTTTCCATGAATTATTAACCACATGTGAATTTTGGACTTAAGAGGAACATTAAAATTCCACAAATGTTTAAAAGAGTTTTTTATAGTACCCGAAAAATTAATAAATCTGTAGAAAGAATTAGGAGTATACTTCTTACTCCTATCCCATTCCCAGCTAATAAGATCATTATCATTATCAATATTATAAAGATTTAATCTTGCATAAAACAATGAAAGTTGCCTAAGGGTTGAATCAACTAAAATTCTGTTAAAACTGAAATTCCAAGAAGGATCATTTTCAGGAGAATAAACATCATTGATTAAAGCATACTTAAAGTTACAAATTTCATAAAGCTCCTTAAATTCTAACTTTAGAGGCAAGATCGAAATCCAACGGTCGTGCCAAAAAGAAGTACAATTACCTAAATGTACTATCGTATTAATTCCTAAGTTAAAAATTTCATGACATTTTAAAATGTCACTACAAGAAAAATTGCTTTTAACGGCAATGGAGAACAGCGTTTATACGTTGATTGCTGTTGTGCAACCTTTTATAGGTAGGAAAATCTGAAGACAACGTAGGAAAACGCTGAGATTTTTTTCAGAAAATTGCGAAATGTCGTTCCCTCTGAAAATTTCATTGCCGCGTATAATTAATTTCCCTCTTCTGCCAAAAATAAGCAACCCTAAATCACCAATGCCTTCAAATCTTAATCGCTTCCTCTCTGCAAAAATTTTTAAATGACTCCTCTCCAAATCTTAATTTTCTCTGCTCAACAAATTCTTTAAAACTACTCCTCTCTATCATGACCGTTGCTCACAAAGTCGTGGATGCTTGGCTATGCTTGTATCGGAGAGAAATCATTCATTAAGTCAGCCAATCACATCGCTTGGAGCTTAGTCGCGATGGGGATGACGATGAAGATCTTTGACTGGAGCAGCGTGAGAGAAGGTGTGCGTGATTATACTGGGCGTGTGGCTGGAGGTGACTAGCGATTTGGTGATGGCTGCAAATAGGGCTAGTTTTCTGAGGGTGTTGGAGCTTGAACTGATTGGTAGGCTCGTGATGGAAGGGCTGGCATTCCAGTGATTGGCGATGGCAACATTTGCGCTAAGCTAAGGATAGTCGCTGATTTCAGGCTTGAGCATCATTTGAGGTGAGTAAATTTATTTACTCACAACTATGTGCTAGTATAAAATCCATTTTTATTTGCTATAAATTGAATATTGTGTGAATGGAATTATATGATATAAACTGAATCGGGTGACATTACGTTTACTTGCATTGTTTGGACGAGTTATATTTTGATAACTCGCCACTATATAGATCTCATTTTTAAAGGTTGTTGTCGATTGTTTGATGATAAATTTTAATGGTGTGGATTGATTTAGATGAAATTTTATTGCACGTCTTTGATTGATTTTAATTGCGATAAGATCACATATTTTTGGTCGACTGTTGTTGTGATGAGATCACATTATAAACTAATCGAAAGGGGAATAAATTAAAATAGAAAATTTTATTGAAAGAGAAGTATTTTTGGAAATAGATAGTAAATTTCCAAATGATTTTTATTTAAGATTGGAAGTATTATTTGAGTAAATTGTCTTCGGTATTCTATTAAGTATTTTTGGAAATAGATAGTAAATTATTTTCAGTTATCTAATTCAGTTATCAAAATGATTTCTACATAATATGTGATTCATTTTTTTGATATATTTGTCAGTTATAAAGTAATCATTTTGCACAATGCTTCCTAAAAGTTCAACCAATTGAAAGCACAAAACATTGGACTTGAAAAAAAACATGAATATGATATTTGTAGAATTGTGTGGTTACATGACTTTGACATTGAAACAAATTTTATTGGTGAAAGTAATATTATCAGTTGACGCACTATAAAATTTTAAAGGTCTTATCAAGATTTAAGGGGACTCCTGATCGTTTAGTTGGTTACTGAGTTATATTAAACTATGCTAATATACTTGAAGAATTTGCTTTGCAGGACTGAAAGAATATGCGACATATTAGAAATACCACAGTATGTTTATTGCCAATCTTTAGGATTAGACCTCCGCATTCCTCAAACTTGTCTGCATACAGAATTTGTTTAGTCTCACTATCAGTCACAAGCAATTCCATTTTGTTCTGAACCTTTAAGCTATCACTTGCACGTGCATGTACCGACTGTATTACCTGGATACAATTAATAGCCACATGCTCTTGCTGTTTGCAAGTGTCCATCTGTATGATAAAAAAAAGATCTTCATTAAATATCCATTTGGATTTTATTTTGATGGAAAAAACTTACAGTAGAACAAGATTATGCATTGTTCCTTAAGTTGAAAGTCGTCTATATACGTTTGTTGGGATGTATATGGACATATTAAATTCCTTTGGATATAAAGATACTAATAAACCAAACGGACAATCAGTGAATCGCGTCAACTTGGTCAAGAATTAATGGCTTGATTAACGTACCAGGTATCTGGTATATTGTCTACATAAAAATGAACATATTAACAGTACCTTGATTTAATACAGATTATAAAACCAATAAATAATAAAAGAAAAATATGCATTTACTTTAAAGCCAAAGGTCTGTCCTTGACACAATTTAAAAAAGAACAATAGTTTAAAAAAATTAAAATCAGCATAAAATTAGTATAATCAGTTTTAAAAAAATAACTTATTTACTTTAAAGTTCTCAAATTCTTATATAAATTAAAATTAGTTAACTTACTTTACTTGAACTATCACAAATTCTGATTAACTTACAACATCAACTATCAACTAAGAGTAAGTTATCACATAGCAGGCTAGCAGCAAATCTATTTTATGAGTTATACAGTATCACAAATTATCAGAAGAAGAGAAAAATACCAGATCCAGATCAGCAAGTGGAGGAGTTGGTCGAGGCAACTGACTGCATAGTTCCTTTGTGCACTATTTTGTTGTGGCAGGTACAATTAAGAGCCTATATTGCTATTTGTGATCATTTTCTTTATATTTTGAAACTGTTTTCTGTGTTGTTGCTAAGACAAAATCATAGAATTTATTGCCATCATATTATTATTTTTTGTTGAAAGCTGAAACAATTCTTTGTAATCGACTATCAAATGCATTTTAAATATTTTACATATTATGCATAACTTAAACATAATAATGACCATAGATCTAAATGCACAAGAAAAGCAAGTAGAGCATGAAGATGTTATGTCCCTGAGGAAACAAAAAATAAAATTTACATCTGGCAATTTAAATGAAACTGAATCTACTGATCAGCACATCACAAAGATCACAAATCCTATATAATTTCTATAAACCTTAGAAAAACATAGACTGGATTTATAGCTACTATAGAAGCTTAAACGAAACTGATAGTTCCCAAAATTTTGTATCTGCTTTTGAAACCTTTTCAAATGATGTTATTAATTATGGGTAATGTTGCAGCACAAATAGTTGATAGTATCATATAAGAACTTGAAACAAATCAGCAAAACGTGTCAACCTACATAGAAGATATCCTGAATATAGTGCAGAAATTCAATCAAAAAAGCAAGAAAAACAAGACAAAAACAAAACAAAAGCTCCCCCTAAAAGATATATTAGGAGCTCAACAAAAGGTAAATGAGTTTATTTGTATGGAATATACGAGGAGCTAACAATGATTTCAAGATGAGTGAAGTGATCAAACTCCTCAACACCTAACAGCCATCTTTGGTTTGTTTGGCTAAAAATAAGAAAGCTACTAACAAAATGGATAATTTACGCTGTAATTTCACAAAAACAAGTTAGACATGATAATGATCATAAATCTAAAGGCACTTGACATTCACATATTTTAAATATTTGTACTCTTTGCTTACTTAATTTTTTGTTATTTACTTTGATTCACGTATTGTTCCATTGTTTTATTTACTGTTCTTCTTATCCTCCTTCAACTTATTTTATAAATTTTAACCTCATTTGGATTGACCTAATCCCATGTTCGATTTTCCCCTGCAAGTTCATGTACCAATGCAAACTATATTCAAAATCCCTAATTTTGAGTGTTTTTGCAATTTCAGGTTTTACAAAGAATCTGGATTCAGGATAAATACACTGATACATAGCCTACTCCAGTTCCTGCTTTTTGACATAATATGCTCATCTCCTGCTTTTTGACATAATAGTGCTCATCATGCTTTAGGCTTGGGTGAGTAGACTACTAATCATTTGGTTAATTACAATATCATTCTGCTATAAATAATTCGAAACCTCAAAACTATCCGAATATGCTATATTGCTATGTATTGTAAAATATAAGTCATTCTGATTTGAATTATGTGAGCATCACTCATCACTTTTGATTAAATGATATGAAAAATTGCTTTATACAAAGCAAATATTGATTTCATTTTTTAGTTTATTTGTTACAGTAGGTTATGCTTTTAATTTAGTACCATTCACCACTCCCAATCAAATAATCCTCTATCATCACTATCAATCAAACAATCCTTTTATTTATCACACAAATGCTGATATTTTTTATTTTGGTGTTTTGATATTTGATTTTTACCTTCTAATTTCGATTTGATGATTGGCAGTAATATATTTTTTACCTTCTAATTTCTGTTGGCAGGTCTTTGTTAAGGAAATCCAGAGCATTAGCTTGATCTTTGCAACATGAACGCTCACCCTATTATAATGGTTCAGTAAAAGACTCTAGGACAATTTCTGAAGTCGTAGTTTTCTGTCTTTCACTTGAGCACTGAGGTTTCAGCGTGTTGTTTTCCCTTTTCAGAATAGGTATGTCTTTATTCATATGTAAAGCTAATGCCTGTGTCTGTCTCCCCTATTGCTTAATTGGTTGTTGTAGATTCATTTCCTATATATATGTATACGTACATATGTATGTATGTTTGTGTGTATAACACTTCACACGTGCAATATATGAGAATACATAAAAACAGACTCCATGCTTTACTGGATTCAGAGGGCACCTATGTGTATGACCAACAAGGACTTATTTGACAAGCTCTATCTTACTATGCTACATTGTTCAATGGTCAAGCATTGTCCTTTCCTCCTCTCATACATCCAGTTGAACTGATAAATAAATATCAAAAACACACACACACACACATGCTATATATATCATGGCTGCAAAAACTGCAAATATGATAATGATGAAAAACATGGCATACAAGTCCTTCCTTCCAGAAAAAAGAGTAAAATTAAATGTTAACTGCATGCAAACGAGTTGCTAATTTACAAATCGGCAATGTTATTTTTTGTTCGAAATAAAAAAAGTGAAGGATGATGCACATTAAATGGTAAAAACACATAAACATGAACTGATCATAATAACATTTAGGATCGTAGATTTGTAGGATCTGTGTGTCTAAGCAACTCAGTACCATAGTTGTAATAATTTACATAAACAGGAAATGCTATGCCCAATTTAATTTTGCAATGGTTTGAGCTGGAGTGCCAAAGTATGTATATATATATAAATGGAAGCAACAGTCCCTTGAGGCCATTTCTAATCATTTTGGCAAATTAAAGTTATCAAGTACAATGCCAAATTATCATCTGTCTAGTAAATGATTAGCTAGAAGCATATTGTGATTTTAGCATGGTTTGATCTACAATAAGAATCTATATATCAAACCATGGATTATGATATATTGCAAGTATAAATTTGTTAAATGAAATTTATAGAATCAAATGGTAAGGAAAACCATTTGCAATCAGTTAGCAATATGTCTTCTAAAATGATAATCAGGGAAAAAGGGGCAGCCGAATAGTGTGGAATACCTGGAAAAAATTATGGGTGAAAATAGAAGGAAAAAAAATCCAGTATAAGTCTGCATCCAATTTTATAAAATATAGAATAGATTAATACTTTCGTACTACTTACATTCAATCAAGTAAACATCACATTGTTTGAATAAAATTTTCTCAGATGTTGGCTGGAAAGTCTGACTTTAATCTTCAGTAACCTACAAGTGTCATTTTGATTGGTTGTATGCAGTATGTCTGTCTTTTACATTATTTTTACGTTTCTCGCTGGCATTATATATTTGCTACCAAGTTTTAAATTCGACTTTTCTTAAATAATGGCGATTGCTGATATTTGTTTGTTATCTGTATATATACTTAGATGATTCTCCTTTGTACGTTTAGAAAGTACAGTGCAATTCAAATAATGGCGACTTTTACTAACGACTGGCAATAATTGACTTTCTGATCGTGTGGCAGGTAAGTATTACATCTGGACTTTGAATTGCTGTTTCATTTGAAAGTAATATTGAATGCTATATTCCCAAGCCACATCTCTCTTGGAACTTTTAAATCTGCCTTGCTTGTATAGCGTCTCTCTGCCTACAGTGAACGGTTAGGTTTGATGCTTGGGAGAGGGTTCATGCCTCACTTTGCATCATTAAATAAGCTGTTGACTGGATTGTGTGAGGTTGGAAAGGTAAATGATGCAACTGTTGCGTTGTTTGGTTTGGTTGAGATGGGGTTCGTACCAGAAGTTGACTCATCGGTTATATTGTCTGTAAAGCAATCAGTATATAAGTTCTCATGTGGTCACTCTACCAGTGGCACATCATCACTTATTTTGCTTATAGATTGTGCTTCTGTTACTGTTCAGGTACCGTTGTCAAAGCACTTCATCAAGAAGAAAAACACTCAAAGAATGTACTAGTATAATTGTCAAACATAGTGTTATAGAATCACCACGGACCTCTGCAACATGTTTCTCAAGGATCGTCTACCCTGGTCATTCCAACTTACAAAGAATGTAAAAAATGTTCATTGCTTTATCAAACACTCTGTATCTCCATATCATTCTGTTCTTTGATGATATTTAAAACTATAGCATCGACAAATATATGTTACAATATAACTGAGTAACTGAGTACTCTGAGCTCTTGTGTTTATCCTTGCATCGTCGGTTGATTGTATTTATAAAAAATGTTAAAATGATAAGCCGATATTTTACAACATATATTTGACAGGTTTTCAATAACAGGTTGTAAGCGAGAACATCCAAGCCTTCAATAAAATATTATGGACAATGCACATACGAAGAAATCGTGAATACTCAGTGCAAGCTAAAGTTTAAAGAACAATCCAGTTGACTGTAATCCCCATCAGGTTTTTCATGCTCACTCTTATAAATTGCAATTTTAAGTATAAAGAACAATCCAGTTGATTATTTTTGGTTGTTAAGTTGTGTTTGCCTTTTTTTTCTTTTTCTTTTTTCTTCTTCTTTTTTTACAGTTCAGAATCATATTAGATGGATGTATCTTACTGGCATCTGATTGCTTGGATTTTGTTGGCATCATTTCCACTATTAGGTATGCTTGATTCATTTGTTGGACAAAATATAATTTGATTATCAATTCATTTTTCCCTGTGCTGTTAAATTGAAATTGAATTCTAGCTTAAAAATTTCCTCTCCATTGCACTTCCAACAAGGGTCTTTTTATTATTTATTTTTTGATTTTCCTATATAAAGTATTAATACCAAATTGGTATACAATCTTTTCCGACCCTTCAATTCTCATTTGATTAGAATTTATTACTAATTCATCTTCTTACTATTTGCTTAGAAAACATGTTACCATCTTTGTTTTTACTTCTCTCTTCACGTCACCCATGTGTTCATCGTTTGTTGATAGCAGAACATAAAAGCAAACAATAATGATGTAGCTTTGCATAAGACTTACGTAAATAAATAACTGCATGTGTCCATCTGACTATATTTTGAACCATAGCCATGAAATTGATGCCTGCATACAAATCACATCCAAATGGTTAGATATTTATCTCAAGTATAATAAGTACATATATAGCATAACTATTAAGTTCATTTCTTGTTACAAGTTCATTTTTTCATCATGGTTCAGTTATAGCCATGAAATTATATGCAGTGGTTCTTATTTTTCTTGTTTCCACAGCGAATTGTCGTAGGAAAAGATATTAGAAGTACAAGACAATTTACCTCGTTGCTTTTTTTCCTTCTGTTTTTTTTAACTTTTGTTTAATTTGCACAAGTCAATGATGAAAATGACTGTTGTATATAAGAAGTAACAAAACTGATCTAGAACCTCTTCACGTCTTTGTTCGTTTTTTATCTACAAAGGTCAACTCTTGTTCCCTTCCTGGTTTTTATGTGCATATGCAAGGTGTTTACCAAGTTTAATCTGTCTTGAAATTTTTGATCAACTTTTAAACCAATTAATTATCGTATTTCTACTGTCAGTATTTTCCTTTTGATCTGCTGCTGTTTCTCTTCTTTTTTGTTTTTATAAGAACATGTTTAGAATATCTTTTCAATGTAAACATAATTCCTCCTCTTTATATGTGATAAGAAGTCTTAACATAATGTATTCATGTACACACTCAAATGAAGGGAGATCTGAGGGAAAAAATGTGAATGGAAGTAATATTCGATAGTACTCATCGCAAGTAAAAACAAAACAGATCAAAACATCAGAACATGATAATAAATATATGTATCAGTTTGAAATCAAAGAGTAAATGTTATAGGTGGAAGACATAATAGACTTGGTGGGAGATGGTGCCTCGAAAACTTTAGGTCTGAACCAACAAGTGATCAAAGTAGTTTATGATACCCTGAAACCGGCAGCAGATGTCGCTCTACCTGTACTCCAAAGCACTGGTCAAGCAGCTTTGAAGATCACTTCTCCGATACTTAACATATAACGTGTCTTTGTTTAACAGAATTTGTGGCAACTTGGTTTACTTTGTTATTTTTGTTTATGGATATTATTGAAACTTGGTTTATGGATGTCTTTTGTTTATTAATATTCTCTTAACTAGTTTATGTAACCAATTAATAGTTATTAGAACCTGTTATATATACTAGTTGCTTGAATATGCTTAAAATATAGTTTTGGAATATTCAAAAATAGAGTGGAATATTAAAGCTGTTATATAAATAGAAGACAGCGTTTAATTAATGCTCTCAATGAAGAAACAACAGCGTTTAATTCGTGCTGTAATTATCTTGAAACTGTCAATAACAGCGTTTATTACATGCTGTCGAAATAGTTGATGATTCAATCACAGCGTTTTTAACATGCTGTCGAAATTGTTGATGATTCAATAACAGCGTTTAGAAAAAGCTGTTGTAAACAGTTAAAGTAGAATTTGAACATCTTCGACAACTAAATTATAAACGCTGTTGAAACATAATACAGCATGTTTGAAAACGCTGTAAAAAGATTATTGACAGCTCGTAATAAACGCTGTCATAGAGATGTTTCAACAGCGTTTATAGAAAAGTGAATATTAGGCTCAGGTCCCTAGTAAGTTTCAAAATACACAAAAACCCCAGTAAAAAAAAGTGTGTAAATTAGGTCCCTAGAATTAAGTTACTAAGTAATTGCATATAGTTATGCAATTTTTTTTGTGAATAATTGCGGAATTTTACGCAACTTTTTGAAAAAATTGCGTAAATTTCCTGAATTTTTTGGGTGAATAATTGCGTAATTTTCCGCAATTTTTTGAACGTAAATTTCCGCAATTTTTTGGATGAATAATTGCGGAATTTTCCGCAATTTTTTGATATAATTGCATAAATGTCTGCAATTATTCACTGAATAATTGCATAAGTGTATGTCATTATTCAGTAACTTAATTCTAGGGACCTAATTTAGGAACTTTATTTTACTGGGGTTTTTGTGTATTTTGAAACTTATTAGGGACCTATGCCAAACTGTCCCTATAGAAAAGCTGTTGTAAGTTATGTATATACGACAGCATGTCGTTATACAGCGTTTGTAATAACGCTGTTGTATCATATTACAGCGTTTATCAAACGCTGTTAAAAGCCTTTTGTGGTGTAGTGTGTTTTTCCAAAAATTAGATAAATTATGGGTATATGGATAAGCAATTTGATATAAACTGGTATCACCATTATAGTAATATTTGGAAATGATCTCTTTCCAAATAGCGTTATCATTTATATCTTTAAATTTCCAAAGCCATTTACCTAAAAGAGACAAATTCATATTACGCAAATTAATAACTCCTAAACCACCTTCCTTTTTGGCCTTACATACGGTTTCCCAATTTACTAGACATTTTATATTATTATTAGAATTTTCCCCACTCCATAAGAAATCTCTTCTAATTTTATCAATTTTATCAATAACCCAATCCGAAAACAGATGCATGGACATCCAATAAATCGAAAGAGCTGATAAAACCGAATTTATTAAAACTAGCCTACCTGCTCTAGATAAAAATCTCCCATTCCAGTTAGAAATCTTATTTTTAATTTTATCTATAATAATAATCCAGTCATCATGTTTGAGTTTGGTGGGTCTAATCAAAAAACCAAGGTAGTTAAAAGGAAAGTTCATAATTTTGCAATTTAGAGTATTAGTAACTAAGTTTTCAACTTTTTCAAAATCATTTAAAACTAAAACTGAACTTTTTTCAAAATTTATTTTTAAACCAGATAAAAGCTCAAAACTATAAAGAATAAACTTGAGAGTAATAATGTGTCTAGGAAGAGGAGAAGAGAAAAGTAAGGTATCATCTGCAAATTGCAGAACCGATATACCATTACGCGATATGTCATTGCCAACACTTCCTAGAGATCCATTATCCACTGCTCTTTTAATAATTTTAGCAAAAACATCAGCGGCTAAGTTAGACAACAAAGGTGATAATGGGTCCCCTTGCCTTAATCCTCTCTTAGACTGAATTCTATTACCTAATATATCATTAACCATAATACTAGAATTTCCAGTTTTAAGCAAAGTCAAAATCCAACTAATCCATCTATGTCCAAAACCTCTAGCATGTAAAATATCTATAAGAAAATCCCAATCCACTGAATCAAAAGATTTAGCAAAGTCAAGTTTTAAAATCACACAGGTTATGTTGTTCTTACAACATCAATTAATATATTCTTGAACAATAGCCACTCCATCAGTAATATTTCTCCCTTTAATAAAAGCCGATTGTGAACAATCAATTAAATCATTCATTGTTGAACTAAGTCTATTAGCTAGAACTTTAGAAATGATTTTTACTGAACAGTTAATCAAAGAAATAGGTCTAAAATCTTTTAAGTTATTAGCTCCTACTTTTTTATGAAGCAAAATAACATTTGCAAAATTAAATCTCCCTAATTTCAAATTACCATTATAAAAATCATTAAACAAATTAACTAAGTCAAATTTTAAAACATCCCAAAATGTTTTATAAAATAAAATAGGAAACCCATCAGGTCCCGGAGATTTATCACTTGGCATATCATTAATTGCTATCCTAATTTCCTCTTCTGTAAAAGATTTATCTAACTCTGATAAATCAACAATAGAATCCGATGGATACAGATCTGTCCATCTAACATTGGTTCTATGTTTGATTTTAGAACCAAAAATATCCTTACAATAGTCTGTAAAAGCATTGTTGAGATCACTTTGATCAACTAACTCTATATTGTTAACAAATATAGAGTTAATTGTATTACTACATTTTCTACCATTAGCAATATTATGAAAAAATTTGGTATTATTGTCGCCTTCATTGATCCATTGAATTCTGGATCGCTGCTTCCATATCACCTCCTCTTTTTCTAAAATAGCATTTAGATCATCTTTTAAATTAGAAAGAACATTACGTTCACCTAGATTTAGAGGTCTAGATTCTTCTATCTTGTTTATTTTAAGCATTTCATTAAGAATATTATCTTTTTTAATTTTTAAATTGCCAAATACATTTTTGTTCCAATTTTTGAGAAAAATCCTAAGATCTCTACGTTTAGAAATAAAAGCTTTTGCAGAATTTTCCTTATTTCTGAAATTATGGAAACTCAAAGAATTCCATTTACAAATAACTAAGTTCACAAAGTTTGATTCCAAAAGCCACATCTTTTCAAATTTAAAATTGTTCATAATAACTCTATGATACTCGCAAGAAAGGATAATTGGACAATGGTCAGAGAAGGTATAAGGTAAGCCATTAACTCTACAGATTGGAAATTTGTCCTCAATTTCATCACTAACAAAAAATCTATCTAGAAGAGCCATGGAAGGATACTCTCTAGCGTTACTCCAAGAAAACTCTCTATTAGAAAGAGGAATTTCAATCAATTTAAAGTTAAAAATAAATTGATCGAATTCCTCCATGGCAGAGTAATCCCCTTCCCTAGGAAAACCTTCACCTATGAAACGCGTAACATTAAAATCACCTCCCATAATCCAAGAACCGGGGGCCAGGGATCTGAATTCTAGGCATTCATTCCATAAAAATCTTCGATTAATTTTAGAATTAGGCCCGTAAACATTAGAATTATTTAATAAAGAATTATCAGAAAGATTAATAAGAATAACATGAAGAGAATGTTGCTTAACAATACATTGAAGTAATTTAAAACAAATATCTCGCCAACCTATCATTAATCCCCCTGAAGAGCCAACGGAAGGTAAAAAACCCATTTTCTAAAGTGATAACCACCTAGTCTTCTAAAGAAACGAACATCAGGACAGTCAATTTTAGTTTCTTGAAGTAAAGCAATATCTATAGAGTAGACTTTAAAAAATACTCTAACCTTATCACATTTGTTTAAATCATTCAAACCTCTAATGTTCCAACTCATGATCCTCATATATGAACTGAACTAGCCCTCTCTAATTCCTTACATCTAATATACTCCTGATCTAGCTCAATATCAGTAAAAATAAAAGATGTGTCGCGAGCTAACTGACTAAACTCAGCAGATAAAAGACTACCTAAAGCATAAGTAGAAAACGTACTACCCAAAAAAGAGCACATACCTGAGCCTAGATAAGTAGCACCACTCGTGGCACTCGATCCAGGTAACTCACCTATAGAAGAAGACTGGCTGTTGCGGATTCTAGCACTTCGACGAATAGAACTACTAGAAGCTACTGTTCGCTTGTGCTTTCCTCTCTTCAACGTAGCGGAGCTATGAGCTGAGAAAATGTTATTCTCCAACCCGTCAGACTTCAAAACATCTGAATCTACTACTACAAACTCATCTGAAAAAACTCCCAGAGGCATCACATGTGTTTCAGGAATTAAAACAACATCTCCAGAATTCACGCAAACAGAAGACCCCACTTCTGCATAGCCTTTCATTTCTGGTTCAGAAAAAATATAAGGGTTATCTCCTTCAAAAGAAATAAGATGTGTAACAGACTTCTCCCTAATAATATAATCATCCTTCGCATTGGTTTTCTCTTCAATATCAGGCAGAACATGTGCACCTTGCACAACTGTATCATTGTGCAAATCGTCTAGATAAGCAAAGAAAGAATTAGGGGAAACATCACAAAGCCGAGGCTCTAACTCAACAGCTATATCATCATGTTGATGTTCGAAGGACTATAACCAATCACGATGATAATCCAGTTCAAGCAAATCTGGAAAAGCCGGAATATCAATGACAAGAGAGTCGCCTAGCTCTTCCAAAACTACACCATCCCATGAGCTAGATTCCAAAACCCCATTATGATCATTACATTCAACTAAGGATAAAATATCAGTTTCTGATACTATCGCCCAAAAGTCAGAACAATTATTGAACATATAAAACTATCAACATCGCCTTGTGTATCAGGATCATTACTTTCTACATACAAAGAATTCTAGCAATCGAGATCTACCCAAAGTTCATTTAAGAAATTACCGACCTCAGATTGTTCACAAAAAATATCAACAAAGACTTCATCACTAACAGTCCCGACCCTCATATAATATGCATCACAACCATCAGACAAAAGAGCGACAGCCATATCACTATTAACTCCACTCTCAACAAAGAGTTCATCACTAACAGTCACATCCCTTAAAAGAATTGCATCACAACCATCAGACAAAAGAGCAATACCCATATCACAATCAAATCCACTCTCAACAGAGACTTCATCACTAACAAACACATTCCTTATATGATTTGCATCACAACCATCAGACGAAAAAACAACAGCCATATCACTATTAACTCCACTCTCAAATGAATCAAATTTAGTTGTAAATTCAGAGTTGAGGGCATCAAATTTATTTGAAGTTTGAATCTCAAAAATTTCCTGATTTTTAGAAAAAGATTTACCTTTTTTCTTTATTTGAAGAAAACCTTTAAACGATTCTTCTCCATTAATCTCAGTTGCTGATGAACAAGAGCCATTTTTGCAAGATACAACATCGAGATCGAAAGAAATTGGATCGAATCTTAAAGATCTATCATCAATATTAATCTTTATAAACTCGCTAACATTTAACAGAACAGAATTATTCATTGAGGAATTATGAACTAGATCGATATTACCAAAATAGGATTCTGGATTCCCAAATCTCTCATAGTATCCCATACCTATGTTTGGAGAATTGACGATGTTAAAATGATGCAACAGATCTTCGAGATAATTAAAACCCTCAAATCTATTTTGCCAGAGAAAATCCAACATAAAACCCTTCAACAGCAAGAACTTAAGAACAAACTGAAAACCATTTTCCACCAAAGATGAGGAAGAAATAGTGGAGAAGGGTTCCGACTTGCCAAAATATAACTCAGGATCTCCAAAATTCTTTCTGTAGCCCTTGCCGATGTTAGGCGAATTAACATTGTTAAAATGAAATAACATATCCTCTAGCAACTTAATTCCATCAATTCTTTTTTGCTGAAGATGATCCATTAGGATCCCTTTCAACAGCATACATTTAATCACGAAAAGAAAACCGTGTTCTACCATTTAAGGGGGAAAGTTTGTAACGACCCTAGATTTTAAATATATTTAAATTGATAATCAAATTAATTTTTGAATAAAAATTATAAATTCAATTGATAAATCGATTCGAGTTTCCCCGAATTCAAATAAATTTGTATTAAATTATTTTAATTTAATGTATACATATGTGAATATATATGTATATGTGATATATGAGAAAAATTGAAATTTTATATATATATATATATTTGATTTGAATTTAAAATTTCAAGTAAATGGATTTTAAAATAAATATATAGAGAAAAACAATATAATTAGTATTAAAGTAAAAAAAATAATAAAATGTTTGAGTTATAAAATACAAAGTAAATACATTAAGTAAAATTCTAACAACTTAATAATTTGGAATTAGAAATAAATAAATAAAAGATGAACCATAAAAATAAAATTAACACTTAACTAAAATTTAACAACATATTTAAAATAGAAATTATTTATTCTATGAAATAATAAGGCTAAAGAAGAAAAATAAAATATAACATAACTAAAAATAAGTATGTAAACAAAAATGGAAACATAAGTACCTACCCCTATCATCTCAACCGAGACAAGCTTGCAAAGGCAAGTAAAAGAAGACAAAGAAAATAGGCAGCCTGTAAATAGATATGCAGGAAAGTCTATCAACATAAAAGTAAAATAATAGAGTTGTAAACAAATATATATATTCAAGTATAGTTTGTACAAAAGTAATTAATGCAAAGTATAACTTCAGCCACCCAAAAGAGTAGAAAATTTTGCATAGTTAAAAGAAGAAAAAGATCTCTCTGATCCTATTGTACCAACGGTATGATCACTTGTACTAATTAAATAACATTACCCTATACAAATACATCATCCAGTAATTTGGATATCAAATTTCATTTCCTACATATCAACTTCCTCCCTTCAGCTCGTTCCTTCAAGCTGAGCAGATTTAAAGTAATACCATTTCATATTTAAATAAAAATCTTCAATCTCAACGACACTACAATCAACACAAACCAAGAGAAAAAAAAGAGATTATCAGCTAGCAATTTCAAATAGCAGACTGTTCAAATAAAGAAAAGGATAGTCTGGAAACAATCAATAGCAATATCATCAACAACAGACTGGAAAAACAAGAAACTTGTCCTTTGTTCTTTCAAGTGATGACAGGTGAGAAAACTCCATTTTTGAAACCCATTCTCTTGATTCTAATACTTGTGATGATAAATGCCTTAGGAAATGATAAATGTATGTGTATATCAGCAAGTATATCTGTATTTATATGGGTGAATATGTCTGTGCATGTCTGGAAACTAGGAAATGAAGCCTCTGTTTGAATTTCAGACCCCAAGAACAATTTTAATAAAAACCATAGCTATCCATCTAATTAAATTCATGCTATGATCAGTGAAAGGAAAGTGATTGAATGAATGTAAATTCATTTTTTTAAAATAAATTCGAGTGAATATGTTAAGTGATAAGCTCAGTTTACAGATGTAGATTTATTTGTCTCCTTATCTTCTCTGTTCTTAGTATTCTTCTTCATAACTGGGTTATAGTTTTAAAAACAAATAAGAAAACTTCAATCTCATATCACTTAATCGATATCAGACCTTTGTTTCAAAGGCTAATGAATGTGTTAAGGTATCAGTTACTATAATAGAAAAAAAATATAGTTTTACCTAAAAACAAAAATATACAGTGTGTATAAACTTGATTTCACTGAGCAAATTTAATTTTTCCATAAATTCGAATGAAACAAATTCGAGATTCACTTATATGGCCTGAATCGGCAGTAGATGATAGGAATTTTAAGCCTTGATTTATGATTTTTAAATAAAGGGGTTGAGAGCAATTCGGGGTTGAATTGGAAGTGGGTTTTTGGCAAATTCAGGTGATCGAAGGACCCAGGGGTATCGGGGTTTGGGCGAGAAGGTGGATGAGCCTATGGAGGGTCGGGGAAAAATAACCGGGATGGCTCTCGTGTACTGTGGGGATGGCGGCGATCGTTTTATTTTTGTAAACCTAGTTTAGTGTAGTGGTGGAAATGGGATCGAGGTGGCCACGCTTGTGCATCGAGCTGCACGTGACTTCGGGAAAGGCAGTGGGGGTTGCTGAAGGAAACGTAGAAGAGGTGGCAGCGACTCCGGTCGCCAGAGTTGCCGTGGAGAGAAATTTTCTGAGGAAGTTCGTTTCCAGGTCGATCGAGTTTCACTCGATTTCGGATGGCTACGTGATTGAGTGGTTCTTAGACTTGAGATCGATGTTGGGGTTAGTCGCGACTTGCTGGACGTTTCGTCGACCATCGGAGTGACGTCGGTGAAAGGTGCACGTGTACGGTGCACATTGGTGTTTGGGTTGATTGAATTTGGGGAAGACAGTGTTTTCTCACGAATGACTCGAAGTATACGTGAGTAACTAACCTTGAACTAGTTATAATATATTGATGCTATTGTTTGTATGGATGTTGGGATGCTTGTATGTTTGTGTGTATGAATATATCTATATATATTGTATACAGATTGTTTACAGGCATCTGTACCTCTGTTAAATATTCATAAGTAAAGGACAGTAGAAGAAAAAAATCTATACCTTCTTAAATAAACATTATCAGATTTTGATTCTTGAAAAAAAAATTTGTAATGGGGTAATGTTATTTTTAAAAAATAAAAACAAGTAGTAATACTGAGTAATTTATCTGGAAGTTCAAGTCTGTTTCAAGATGGAAACAGCTCTGTTCATTTCCTCTAGAAAAATCACTGTGAGCAAACATAAATTTTAAACTAGTTCTTTTGATTTTTGTGTCTGTAATGATTGATAAGTGTTTGAGTATGCCTATTGTATATATGATTCGTGGCAAAGATAGTGTGCATGTTTTTGTTACAGGCATATAGGTTTTGTTCTAGGTTTACAAAGTAAACCATTTAGTTTCAAATCTCAAAAATAAAAGCAGTTTTGAGTTATACTCTGTAAAGGAAAATTGTTAGAGATACTCAGATTCAAATTTTAAAAATAATCTCAACTATAAAATATTAGTAAATAATTTAAAATTGTGAAATTACAGAAAAAATCCAAATATATGAAAAATTCGAATGTCACGAATTATCAATTCATTTATATAACTTGAATCACTATTAGAAAATTGAATTTTTAAGATAGAAAAGATGATTTTTAATCGAGCATACTTAGAGTGGTTTATAAATGAACTGAAAATGGATTTGTACCAAACTCTAGCGATGGGTGTTGGGTTTTCTCGTGGAGATGGAGGAGGCTATGGGGGTCCCTGGAAAAATGGTCGGAGGTGGTAATAAAGGCGGTGGCGACGGCGGCAAGCACTTTCTCTTTGTAAACCTAGTTTGGATGAGCGTATGTTTTTCGATTCGTTCGACATCCACGGTCGATCAAGTTGCTCGTGCCTTCGGGTAATGGTGGCTGGGTGGATGACGCGTTCGTGACCAGAGGTGGTTGTACTCGGGTGGTCGGAATTTGAGGTACAGTGCGTTGACAGGTTTGGGGTAAGTTCTGTCTCGAGTTTCCAGGTTTGGATTTAGAACTCGATTTTGGATTGAAGCTTATATGGTGGATTCTGGAAATGGTGATCATGCGTGAGGGTTATCGGCGATGTGTTGAAGGCCAGGGTGGTGGCCGTAGATGGCCAGAGCCATGGTGCACGTGCACCGTGCATTTTGATACCCTGATGAGTTTTGGGTTTGGGTAGGAAGAGCACTCGGGATTTACTCGGGTTGATTCATGTTTTGCCCGAAGACTTTTAGTGTTTTGCTCGAAGTAAAGAATGAGGGAGGCTCGGGTAGTTTGTGTTCAGAGTTTAACCTGTTCCCAGTTAAACAGTTTTTAAAAAAAATTTAGTTTTTAATTTAAATCAAGGTTAAACTGAGTCTAAATAAAAGTTTAAATATATAAATTCAAGTTAGATTGTACAATTGGATTTTTATAAAATAAACTTTGTTTTTAACTTAAATTTGTTTAAAGACATTAGTAATTAAGTAAGAAAAGAAATTGGAAATAAATATTTCCAAACATATTGAAAGTAAAAATTTAATCAATAATAATAAAAAGTTTACTTTAAGAAATGAAGATTTAAGATTTATATTCATTAACCATTAAGACAAATCTGAATAGATAATTGATAATTTATATCAATTAAATTAGTAATTATAAGTTTAAATGTATTAATTAAAGTTTAAAAAAGTGAATTAAGTATAAATGTTCAACATATTGTGAGTGATAATAAAATCACTAATAAGAATGAGATTTGTCTTAAGTTAATGAAAATAAAATGATGATTATAATTAATTAATTATTGAGTCAATTAAAAATGAATGATTTATGTATTTAATTAATTAATGATTTGAATTAATTAAATAATTAAGAGTTTAAATTAATTAAGGTAATTAATTTAAGAATAATTAATTTATTAAAGGTAAATTAATTAATGAAAGTGATGAAGAAATAACTATTAATTAAGGAATAATTAATTAGTTATTGTAATTAATTATTAATGTACCATAACTAGCCAATTCCTTCATAGAAGTTAATCTGATTTAAATTAAATTAGATAAATAAATTGACCTTATCTATGGATATTTGGATTCTATTGGACGATTTGAATTGTTTGATATCCCTAATCTGGAATGCTTTGTGATATATTCTGATTTGTGTGTGATCTATAATGTAGTTAATTATCTGTGATGTAATATATTATCTATAATTTATATATCTGTGATCTGTGATCTGTGAATGAAAAGATAAGCGTTATCGTTATACCGCTTATCAACTACATTTCAGTATTCCGATATGTGATGATTGAATGATGTTGCACTATTGTGTAAAACCCCTAGACCACACTTTTACACACACAAATATGGATTTCACGAGGAAATCAGTTAAGTCACAGATGAATTAAATTTAATGTTGTTTTGAAATTGAAATTTTAATTTCAATTGATTTTGGAAATGGATTTGGGTTAAATGTTAAAGCTTTTAAAAAGGAGTTTTTAAGGGAAAAGTTATTTTGAATAACTTGGTAAAATTTCCAATTTAAATAATTTAATTTGAATTTGAATTCAAAATAAGGAATTGAATTCCATGTTGAGATTTATGATTGGAAATTACGGCTAAAAATGTTATAAATGTGTTTATATGAAATTAAACCATTTTAAAAGTATAATTTTGAGAATTTGGATTTAACCCAAGAACCTTAACTCGTATAAATGAATCAGATTTCCAAAATGAAAACTGTTTGTTTTAAAGGAATAAAAGGTTTCATATAAGAAATGAAATTCCAATTTAGTTAAAGGAATTTCAAGATTGAATTGAAAAATGTTTTTCCAAGTTATGAGTGAATTCTTTTTGAAAGCTATGAATTAAATCTGTTTATTTTTAACAGATTTAAAATGGTGATTTGTTTAAACCATTCGAAATGAAATTGTTTTGAAATCTATGAATGGATCTTTGTGAAACTAGGTGAACTTTGAGAAATGAATTTTTTCGTTTAAAAGATTAGAAATGGTAATTTGTTTAATCCATTTAAAAGAAAGGTTTGGGTAATAAGTTGTGACTTAATTGAAATCCCATATCCATATGTTTCTTGTAAATATTGTGCTCACTATTCGGTTTAGCCGGGAGAGGACCTTTATGTCATATATCCCATTTCGAATATGTGATTCGTCGTTATGGATAGCATTTGAAGACCGATGGTGAAGACCAGATATTTTCGAAAATGAAAGGACAACCTGTCGAATGTCTCTGCACCGAGTTGCTCCGGTATAGAGATTTATATCACTCTTTTTGTGATGGGAAGTCCGGACGTGATTAGAAAATTATCCGGATTAGCGAGGGCTTCTTTGGAAGTGCCTTCGGTTCTGTTTGAACCCGGAACAGACTTGTATGTTTACATGTCTGACATTACACTTTGAGATATAAAGCCGATTTCTTTCAAATACATTTCTGTTGGTGGCGGAGAATTTATTCTCTTAGCTTAACACCCTTCTCTGAGACGTACGAGCTCAGAGGTTATGTAGTTGAAGGTTATCAGCGATATATTCCTATTTTGGTAATGTGACATGCTGAGTGTTGCTGTGTGATGATCATTGTTTGATCATTTGTGATATGATCATTTGTTTGATCATTTATCTTTGTGATCATTACTTTGATCATCTGTTGACTCAAAGCATGGTTTTGTGTCAAAGCATAGCTTTGTGGACGAGACTTCGTCGAACCTCACGACCCGGTAATGGTCGAAACAGGAATCGTGGCAGCAAGGTTATTTGGGGATAGCGACCCCTTAGTGTATGTCATTTCCTTCTGGATTATGAGTTGTATCATGGTATGGAGCCCAGATACTTACTTTGTGGTTGCTGCAAATTTATTACTTGTGGTTGTTGGAATCGAGGATCCTCGGAAAAAGGTCGCAAACGACCGGGGAATGACATATTCGTGTCAGTAGTTACCCAGCTAGGGGTAACCCGGCCTTGTGTAGCAGAGATCCGGTTAGGATCCGGGAACGTCGCTCCAGAGGCGTTCTATTTTACTTGGGAAGTTCCTTTGCCCGACCATTTGTTGGAAATCCATCTTCCAATACGAACTTTGTACGGTATTAGTTGTAGAACCTGCCATTTACGTACGGTGGTCACCATTGTTTAGATGGTAGCTATAGTAGGCATACGATAATGGTCGTATGTTGGCTAAGATTGATATTCTATTTTCAAAATACTTTTTCCACTATGCACTAATAATAATATCAAAAATGATTTGTTTTGCGTAGTAAGCATCTTTGACTATCATAAGGAGAAATCTCCTCCAATTCTGCGTTTGCATTGTGTGTGTGGCGGGAGGCCTTATGGTAGTTTCATTTTCAAAAAGCATTGCGAATTGACTTTAAAATTCTCTTGCTGTTTGTTTTTAAAGATAAACTGTTTTTGTTGCTCACACCAGTCCCATGACTGATCTGGAGTTTATTGTTTCTTTCCTAAACTCTGGATGCTCAAAATTTTTCTACACGGGCAGGCTAGAGTTGGGTTTTTCAGATAGTCAGATTAGTAGATTTTCTGGAGCTAGTTCAGTCTTTGGATCAGACTGCACTTGCTTATCTGGGTGTATCGTTATTGGAAGTTCAAGCTATTTATGGATTGGCGCTTTGGAGATGGAGATTATCCGCTGCTGGTGTTATCATTTTCTTTTCCGCTGCTATTTCTTATATCATATCTCTGATGTATATAGATATTCATTGTATCATCATTGTATCTGGATATTGTATCAGATGTTGTATATCTATATTCTTTTTCTTTTCCGCTGTGTTGTTTACTTAATGTTGTTATAAGCTCCGGCGACTCGGATTTGAACGGTCGAATCTACGGCATTCGAGTACGATGTAAAGTATGGATGTCGATTTTCGAGCGCGAAAAATTCGTGAATTTACTGAGGCATACGGATAGATATCTGAGAATTACTCATTCTAGGGTATACTTCACCCAATCTCTAATGAGCTACTCAATGTGTTATACTCTTAAGCTAAAGTTCAACCTTTGCTCTGATACCAAATGTAACGTCTGCGAATTTTTCGCGCTCGAAAATCGACATCCATACTTTACATCGTACTCGAATGCCATAGATTCGACCGTTCAAATCCGAGTCGCCGGAGCTTATAACACAGTTAAGTAAATAACACAGCGGAATAAAAGAATAATACATTGATATACAGCATTGATACAATATCTGATACAACAGAGTGATACAATGAATATCAATATACATCAGAGATATGATACAACAAATAGCAGCGGAAAAGAAAACGATAACACCAGTAGCGCATAATCTCCATCTTCAATACCGCCAATCCAAATATAGCTCGAACTCCCAATAACGAGGCACAAAGATAAGCAAGTGCAGTCCATATCCAAAGACTGAACTAGCTCCAGAAAATCTACTAATTCTGATTATCTGGAAAAAAACCCAACTCTAGACTGCCCGTGTAGAAAATTTTGAGCACCCAGAGTTTAGGAAAGAAACAATAAACTCCGGATCAGTCATGGGACTGGTGTGAGCAACAAAAACAGTTTATCTTTAAAAACAAATAGCAAAAGAATTTTAAAGTCAATTCGCAATGCTTTTGGAAAATGAAACTACCATAAGACCTCCCACCACACACACAATGCAAACGCAGACTTGGAGGAGATTTCTTCTTATGTTAGTCAAAGATGCTTACTACGCAAAAAATCAAATCAAATCGTTTTTTATATTATTATTAGGGCATAGTGTAGAAAACATTTCGAAAGTAGAATATAAATCTTAGCCAGCATAGGTACCATTATATTATGCCTACTATAGCTACCATTTTAAATGGCAGGTTCTACAACTAAAACCGTACAAGGCTCGTATTGTTTCTTTGGATTTCGAACAAATGGTCAGGCCAAGGAACTTCCCATTGCCACATGGAAACGCCTCTGGAAGGACGTCCCGAGAACCTAACCGGATCTCTGCCAACACAAGGCCGGGTTACCCCTAACTGGGTAACTACTGACACGAGTATGCCATCTCCTGGTTGTAACCAACCTTTAACCAGAGCCCCAGCAACAAATCACAAAGTAAGATATATATATATATTTGCGACATCCATATAAGTTAAGTATCTGGGCTCCATATCATGATACCACTTCTATCCAGAAGGAAATGAACATACCCTAAGGGGCGCTATCCCCAATAACCTTGCTGCATCTTTCCTGTTTTGACCATTCCGGGGTGTGAGGTTCGACGAAGTCTCGTCCACAAAGCTACGCTTTGGCACAAAGCCATGCTTTGGGTCAACAGATGATCAAAGTAATGATCGCAAAGATAAATGATCAAACAAATGATCATATCACAAATGATCAAACAATGATCATCACACAACAACACTCAGCATGTCACATTACCAAATTGGGAGTATATCACTGATAACCTTCAACTACATAACCTCTGAGCTCGTACGTCTCAGAGAAGGGTGTTAAGCTAAGAGAATAAATTCTCCGCCACCAACAGAAATGTATTTGAAAGAAATCTGCTTTATATCTCAAAGTGTATTGTCATACATGTAACCATACAAGTCTGTTCCGGGTTTGAACAGAACCGAAGGCACTTCTTACGAAGCCCTTGCAAATCCGGGTATTCACAATCCCGATCGGATTTCCCATCACTTAGGGGGTCTCTATACCAGGAGCTACCCATTGCAGAGACAATCGATAGGTTATCCTATCGTTTTCACAAACACCCGGTCTTCAACACCGGTCTTCAAATGCCATCCATATACGACGTATCACACATTCGGAATGGGTTATACGACACAAAGGTCCTTTCCCGGCTAATCCGAATAGTGTGCGCAATTTTTAAAAATATATGGATATTGGGATTTCAATTAAGTCACAATTTAAACCCAAAATTTCTTTTCAAATGGTTTAACAAATTACCATTTTTATCTTTCTAAACAAAAAGATTCAATTCAC
This sequence comes from Allium fistulosum, assembly GCA_030737815.1. Lineage (NCBI taxonomy): Eukaryota > Viridiplantae > Streptophyta > Magnoliopsida > Asparagales > Amaryllidaceae > Allium > Allium fistulosum. The sequence goes on along the minus strand of CM060906.1, from coordinate 295,146,637 downwards.
AAAGTTCACTTAATTTCACAAAGATTCATTCACAGATTTCAAAACAATTTCCGTTTCAATTGTATTAACTCGTTAAATCTTTAAAACAAAGATTCAACTTATAGCTTTTAAACAATTTCATTTTGAATGGTTTAAACAAATCACCATTTTTAAATCTGTTAAAAATAAACCGATTCAATTCATAGCTTTCAAAAAGAATTTATTCATAATTTGGAAAAACAATTTTCAATTCAAACTTGAAATTCCTTTAATTAAACTGGAATTTCATTTCTTATCTGAAAGCTTTTATTCCTTTAAAACAAACAGTTTTCATTTTGGAAATCTGATTCATTAATACAAGTTAAAGTCTTTGGGTTAAATCCAAATTCTCAAAATTTTACTTTTAAATGGTTTAGATTCATACAAACACATTTATATCATCTTTAATCCCTAGTTTCAAATCATAGGATTCAATTTCAAACTTGAATTCAAATTTAAATCAAATTATTTAAATTTTCAAAACTCGATTAAGTTATTCAAAATAACTTTTATCTTTGAAATTCTATTTCAAAAGCTTTTCACTTTAAACCCAAATTTCCAATTTCAAAATCAATTGAAATTAAAATTTCAATTTCAAAAACATGAAATTTAAATTATCTGTGACTTAACCGATTTCCACATGAAATCCATATTTGTTTGTGTAAAGGTGTAGTCCAGGGGTTTCACACAGTAGTGCAACATCATACAATCATCACAGATCAGAATACAGAAATATAGTTGATAAGCGGTATTAACTATCACGCTTATTGTTCATTCACAGATCACAGATATATATCATAGATAAGTAAATTACAGATTACAGCATAAATCAGGATGTATCACAAAGCATCATATATCAGGGATATCAAATAATTCACCTATTCAATACAATTCAAACATCCATAAGTAAGATCAATTAATCCCTTGATTAATTTTAATTCATATTAGTTACTTATGAATAAATTACTAATTCTGGTTAATTAACAATAATTAATTACAAATCATTTTAATTAATTAACCTTTAATCATTTATTAATTAATCAACCTTTAATTATTAAATAATTAACCTTTAATTATTTAATTCACCATTTAATTAATTATCTTAAATTAATTGCTTTAATTAATTATTCCTTAATTAATTATCATTCTTTAATCACCTTCATTAATTAACCTTTACTTAACTAATTATTCTCAAATTAATTTATCACATTAATTAATTAAAACGAGTGATTATTCTTAATTATCTTCATTAATATCAAAATCTTCAATTAATAACCTTACAATTTATCATTATTAACACATTAATTTATTCAAGAAATCAAGGTTAATCAAAATATAAATTTATCTTAATTAATTCCATTATTTATTTAGAATAATAAATTAATAAAAAATGTCATAATTCTATTAAATTAAAAACTTAATTATTTCCAAAGTAACTAACTTAAACCTTTGCTAATCCCATTTTCCAGATAAAACAATTATTTTTAAAAGAATTTTTTTTAAAACATGCTTAAAATTTAAATTTATTTTAAAACTTTAAACCTTAACTACTTATTTAATTATAATTATAAAATTAATTACATTCTTAATTAACGTCCAATTTAAATTAACCATCTTACGTTTGAAAACATTCTTGATAAATTTAAATCAAATATTAACTTAACACTAACTAACATTACTTATTTAATCAATATTAACTTGTTAATCAAATAGCTTAAAGGAAATATAAGCTTAACCCCTAAATGGGCCGAGGCCAAAACTGCATAACTCAAGTAGTCCTGTTTACCCTTACCTATCTTCTACTACCCGTTCCTTTCTTCTTCCCTTTTTTTGTTTTTAGTTAAGTTCAGATTACAACATCAGTTACAATGTTACATACCCACGCATCCCCTGACACGCCCACGGCTCCGTGCACGTACATGGTGGTTCGCTGCCACTCCGGTGGCTCGTGCCTCTTCCAGCAAACCCCAAATCGACATCTCTCGCGAAAACAAACTTCACTTCATCGCGAAATGCTCGAAAACGAAAAAGACCCTGTAGCTCGAACAATCTACACGACCAACCAAGCAAAACGCATCGACCTACCAACGTCGACAACCTGAGGTGATGAAACTCCGTTCATACCTCATCCATATCCTCCCCTACCACCTCCAAAAATCGCGATCCACTCGATCACTCCATGGTGGCAAAATCACAAGTTTACAAAGCATAAGAACAAACGCGAACTAAACCCTACATTCGATTCAAACTCAAAATCCTTGCATTGGAAAAATTATTTAGCATTTTTTTCCTAGGTTAGAACATCTTCAAGCTTGCCTCATACAAAATTTCAACAATTAAAATTAATTGAATTTACCAATATTGACAGAAATGCAATTTTTATTCATATTCAAACTGCTCGTAAATTTCTAATCTAAAAATCTAAATTTTTGTTTTAAAATTCATGTCTTGCAGTATGAATTCAATTCGTATACCTGAATTCGTAAATTATGAAGTTTAAATTTTGACTTATTTTAAAACTATGCTTATTTTCTCGCTTTCCAGGATTATTAACAAATTGATTTAACTTGAATAAGTTTTAGTTCTTGAATATATACTATAACAAACCATTTTTGTTTTAGCACCAAGGCTTAATAGCAAGAAGAATCAAAGAAAATGATTTTTGATGTTGTTTTAGAGCCTGTATATTTTTATCAGAGGTATATACATCCCTGCTTACAAACATACATTATCAACCTATGCACAGATGATCACATATATATGCATTCAAACAAGTTACAACATTTTTTTCTTTTATCTCATTATCACTACTGATCAACACTATCAAGATAGAAAACTAAAGAAAGTTTGCTCACCTTAATCATTTTGACTCCAGGAGTTTACAAGTTGAAGTCTGGGTTGTCTGAAGCTTTACTTTGCTTCAAGACTATCAGGCTTTGATTGCTTGATAAATGTTTTAAGTCTGAAGCTTTTTGATTTTTTTTTCTTTTTTCAGTTTGAAATGAACGAAAATGGGATGAAGAGTTGGATATAAGAAAATGAAGTTATAGGGTATAATATTTTTTTGTACAACAGGCATGCTGAGATATCTTGCATTTAATGCATGAAGCATGTTGCATTTATTACTTTATGTACATATTATTTTCGGCTGAGAAGATGATTCTTGTACATGCTGAGAAGATGGCATTACATGCTTATGTCCTTCATGTATCATACTTGTCCCCTTGCTCTCCATACTTACCTTATTCTATTCTTTTATTCATAGATGTATATATGTCTACTTTGTTTTGTATGTATATGTTTATAATTGTGGTCTGGTTTGTTGTTTATATGTGAATTTATTTTATTTGCTATGCTTTTGTTTATTAATTTTATTTATCTCTAACTTCAATAGTTAATTTACTTACATATTAATTTTCAACTTAAATTATCAAATATTTAATTTACTTATTACTATTTCAAACCATATCTTCTTTCAAAACACACATATTTGTATATATATTTATAAGTAATTTGAAATGACAATTTCTATTTAAAAATAAGAATTCATTTGTAAAGACATTTTATTATAAATATTATTTAAAAATAACTCATTATTAAATTAAAACAATTTATAAAAGAAACTATATCTTTATTATCAAATAACATATTTTATTTGAATTTGGAAAACTCAAATCGATTAACCACATAAATTTCACAAATTTTAAATCAAAAATTAAATAAATTGTTCATTTAAACTTAATAAAAATTCGGGATCGTTACAGACTTCCCCCCTTAAAAGAATTTCGTCCTCGAAATTCGCAGGCACGAAACAACATAGATAGACAGATTCGATCTTCTATAATTCTTCAAACTTAAGATATGTATTCCAAACTCAAGTCGGAATATCTCAGAATACATACCAATTTGTCCCTCTTCGGACTTTGGTATTCACAAGAAATTACAATAGAATTTCAAATTCGGTTTTAAACGAAATCATTTTATCGATACAATTCAAATTTATCCTTCATATTCTATTAATTAATTAAACTCAATTTAAAATTTCCAATTTGTTTAAATTTCTAATTTCAAATTCATATTCATTAGAGTTTAAATCGAAAAGCTGATAAGAAGCCGATAAAGATACAAAGTAAGGATTTTCTACAACGATTCGTAGAGCCATCATCATATCGAAACTTCTTCTTGTAGCCGGTACGAAGCAATGAAAAGAATTTGGAAACGAATCAAAGAATATTGATAAGAAAGTTATTTCCGCTGTTGTTACAGAGTATTGACCATTTACAGTCGTATTCCCTTGTCCCCTATCTCGTCCTCTTCTTGCACTCATACTCGCTATCAGTGGATAGTAAGAGAATTTACTGAGGCATACAGGTAGATATCTGAGAATTACTCATTCTAGGGTATACTTCACCCTATCTCTAATGAGCTACTTAATGTGTTATACTCCTGAGCTAAAGTTCAACCTTAGCTCTGATACCAAATGTAACGTCAACCGTCGGAAGCGGCCACCGGTAGGCTATGCAACCATCCCAGTCCCACCGTGGCTTACACTGGCACCTCGCATTTACTTTTACGGCCAGCCTCTCGACTGTCACGGCGTCTGCCTAACCAACCCATCCCTCTCAGGGACATGTAGGGGTAAGAGTCTCCCATTCGCCACCAAACTGCGAAGCGAGAACCCCCCATCATGCTGTAATATAGCAAATTCGATCCATTCGATGAATTTTTCGCGCTCGAAAATCGACATCCATACTTTACATCGTACTCGAATGCCGTAGATTCGACCGTTCAAATCCGAGTCGCCGGAGCTTATAACACAGTTAAGTAAATAACACAGCGGAAGAAAAAGAATAATACATTGATATACAATATCTGATACAATATCTGATACAACAGGGTGATACAATGAATATCAATATACATCAGAGATATGATACAAGAAATAGCAGCGGAAAAGAAAACGATAACATCAGCAGCGGATAATCTCCATCTCCAAAGCACCAATCCAGAAATAGCTTGAACTCTCAATAACGATGCACGAAGATAAGCAAGTGCAGTCCATATCCAAAGACTGAACTAGCTTCAGATAATCTACTGAACCTGACTATCTGAAAAACCCAACTCTAGACTGCTCGTGTAGAAAAATTTTGAGCACCCAGAGTTCAGGAAAGAAACAATAAACTCCGGAACAGTCATGGGACTGGTATGAGCAACAAAAACAGTTCATCTTTAAAAAACAAATAGCAGAGAATTTTAAAATCAATTCGCAATGCTTTTGGAAAATGAAACTACCATAAGGCCTCCCGCACGTACACACAATGCAAACGCAGAATCGGAGGAGATTTCTCCTTATGATAGTCAAAGATGCTTACTACGCAAAACAAATCATTGGATATTATTACTAGTGCATAGTGTAGAAAACATTTCGAAAGTATAATATCAATCTTAGCCAACATAGACATTTCGAACTATTCCTACTATAGCTACCATCCAAACAGTGGGGCGCCACCATAAGTAGATGGCAGGTTCTACAACTAAAACCGTACAAGGTTCGTATTTGGAAGATGGATTTCCAACAAATGGTCAGGCTAAGGAACTTTCTATTGCCACATGGAAACGCCTCTGGAAGGACGTCCCGAGAACCAAACTGTTCTCTGCCAAACAAGGTCGGCTACCCCCCTTTCCGGGGAATATACAAAACCTCAGATATGCCACCCTCGGTCCTTTGGGACCTTTATCCGAGCGCTCGGTAACCAACATCACACATAATAAATAAAGTGTGTCCACATGAGTAAGTAACTGGGCTCCATACCATGATACTACCCTTTTCCAGAAGGAATGGTCATACCCTAGGGAAGCTACCCCTAAAACCTCGCCGCATCATTCCTGTTTCGACCATTTCCGGGTTGTGAGGCTCTGACGAAGTCTCGTCCACAAAGCTACGCTTTGTCACAAAGCCATGATTTGGGTCAACAGATGATCAAAGTAATGATCACAAAGATAAATGATCAAACAAATGATCATATCACAAATGATCAAACAATGATCATCACACAGCAACACTCAGCATGTCACATTACCAAATTGGGAATATATCGCTGATAACCTTCAATTACACAACCTCTGAGCTCGTACGTCTCAGAGAAGGGTGTTAAGCTAAGAGAATAAATTCTCCGCCACCAAATAGAAATGTATTTGAAAGAAATCGGCTTTATATCTCAAAGTGTAATGTCAGACATGTAACCATACAAGTCTGTTCCGGGTTCGAACAGAACCGAAGGCACTTCTTACGAAGCCCTTGCAATTCCGGGTATTCACAATCCCGATCGGATTTCCCATCACAAATGGAGATCTCTATACCAGGGATCAGCCAGTGTAGAGACAATCGACAAGAAACCCTTTCGTTTTCGAAAATATCCGGTCTTCACCACCGGTCTTCAAATGCGATCCATATACGTCGTATCATTATTCGGAATGGGTTATACGACCCAAAGGTCCTTTCCCGGCTAACCCAAAGAGTGAGCGAAATATTTAAAACATATGGATATGGGATTTCAATTAAGTCACAACTTAATAATTTAAAACTTTCCTTCCAATAGATTAAACAAATTACCATTTTCAAATCTTTTAAACAAAAAAGATTCAAGTCACAAAGTTAACCCCATTCACAAAGATCCGTTCATGGATTTCAAAACAATTTCCATTTTTATTGAATTAACTTGTTAAATCTTTAAGTCAAGATTTAACTTATAGCTTTCAAAACTCGTTTCTAAAGATTCATTCATAGCCTTTCAAAACAATTTTATTTCAAGTTGGATTAACTCATTCGGTCTTTGAATCAAAGACTCATTTCATAGTTTTCAAAATACTTCAATTTCATTTTAAACTTGAAACCTTTCAACACAATTTAGAATTCCTTTCTTAAAATGAAAGCTATTATTATTTGAAAGCAAGTAGTTTTCGATTCGGAAAAATCCAGTTATATTTGCTCGAGTTAAAGCTTTTGAATTTAAATTCAAATTCCCAAATCAATACCTTTAAAATAGTTTAACCCATATATAAACATTTTTAATCCCTAGTTTCAAATCATAGGATTCAATTTCAAATATTGAATTCAAATTTAAATCAGATAAATTTAAAATTTCAAAACTTGATTAAGTTATTCAAAATAACTTTTATCTTTGAAATTTCTATTTCAAAAGCTTTTCACTTTAAACCCAAATTTCCAATTTCAAAATCAATTGAAATTAAAATTTCAATTTCAAAAACATCAAATTTAAATTATCTATGACTTAACCGATTTCCACGTGAAATCCATATTTGTGTGTGTAAAGGTGTAGTCCAGGGGTTTTACACAGTAGTGCAACATCATTCAATCATCACAGATTCAAATACAGAAATATAGTTGATGAGCGGTATAAGCTATATCGCTTATCGTCCATTCACAATTTCACAGATAATATGCAGATATATCATCAATAAATGAATAAAATACTCAGTTCAATCCACAGAACAAAATATCACAGATCAGATAGGACAATCAATTCAAGGCATCACATATAGTGCAATCATTCATAAGTAAGGTCAAGTATTCAATAGTCATTTATAAGCAGAATTAATTAATTGTTTAATCCTAATTAATTCAATTTATTTCCAATCAAATTGATTTACTTATGAATTTATTATCCAATTCTGATTTATTAATTACAAATTATTTGATATAAATTAATTTATCAAACACTTCAATTAATTTAATTTTTCTAAATTAATCATATTAATTAAATTAACCTCTGAACCAATTTCATAATTAATTAACTCCTTAATTAATTATTTTAAGAAATTAACCCTTTAATTACTTACCATAAAACAATCATCTAATAATAATTAATCATAAATTACCAATTAATCTAATGATTTTCTTAAACCAAATTAAACAAAATTAATTAACTTTAATTAGTCAAAATATTAATTTAAATAAGTGATTAATCCTTAATTACTTTTATTAAGAAAATTATCTTAGATTAAATCATTATTAATCATTTCTAATTATAAATTAATCTAAATCATTAATTAACTATTAATCATTCATTTATTAACTTAAGTAGTTAATTACCATTTATTAATCACTAAATCATTAATTAATTCAAACTCCAATTACAATTATAATTTAATTAATTGATTTAATTGTTCAACTTAATTAAACATTTAGAAGTCTTTTCAAATTTTGAAAATCAATTATAGTATTAACTACAAACTTAATTGTTAGTTAACTTTATACTTAATTTAAATTAATTACTTAATTAAAATAGTAATTAAGAGCTAGAAACATTGTAAAGGCATTAACTACATAATTAAACTTGTATTAAAGTTTAACTTAATTTGTTAAACATTTTCACTTATTTTCATTTATAAAAACAGCAGTTTGAAAAAAAAAACCACAAACCCAAGACCTCCCTTGCTCTAACTCGAATGGTACTTCGAGTACTTCATGCAATTTCCCCGAGTCTCCCTGCACGCAGCTTCTTCTTCTCCCTCTTTTTTTTCTAAGTTATAAACTGTTGAAAACAAAACTTCATTTAAATACGAGCATCCCCTGACACGCGATCGTCCCCGTGCACGTGCATAGATGGCCAGAATCTCTCCGACCATCACCACTGGCCCCCGCAGGTCGACGATGACCTCGACATCCCAAACAGCAACCCAGATCATCGAACTTGTCTGTAATTCGAAATCGAGCTATCAAGCACTTCCTGGAACCATACGACCCCCACAAACTTCCACGCTTCTCCTCCCTCCGTCGATCTGACGCTCCGCCATTGCATCCAGACCCTCGCCGACGTTCACTGCACCGATTCCCCCAGGTCTCGTTGATCTCGATCTACCATGGGCGTCGCATAAATCTCGTTTTTCCATCGTTCAAGACGAGCCCTTAAACCCTATAACAACTCCAAGCCGCCGTTCCGGTCATCAAAAACCTCTGTTACCATTTATCTTCGAATCCCCTTACCTTCAGCTAGCTACAACTCTAAGCCCGATGATCCCCATTGCATTGATCATCGGAAATTGACAGAGGACCAAAATCTGGTCATCTCATGACATTTCTTCAATTTCACACTTAAAAATTTTAATATTTGCATCAAAATTCAATATTTCATAATGCGAATCAGATTTTATATTTAAAACATGAATTTTAATCCAACGATTTTCTGGCTCGATATAAATTTCCCTGTTAATCCTGATTTTCAAAATAATTCCCGATTTATTTAGCTTGAATCTATTTTTAAAATTTGGATTTCACCATTATGACCACCTTTCATTTAAAGATTGAATCCTAAATTCAATTGGGGGTGATGATTTGAATTCCCTAACAGGTTTCAAACCTTGTAAGGTACAACAGAGGTATATGCCTGTACATAGTCACAAATATATGCATATATTCAAAGATACAAGCACCTTCCACATTCATACCAACATAATTCATGACTTGCATCAAACACTGATCACATGAAAACTAAGATATAAACAAATTTAAGGGATTTAGAAGTTAGTTTGCTCACCTGAAATAAAATTGAAACACAAAGCTTCTAGGCTTGAGAAGAAACAGTTTTGATTTTCCTTGTTCCAATCTTTGAGTTTGTTGATGATGGTGTTGTGTTTAATTCCAGGTTGTAGTTGTTTGCTTTGTTAAATGATCTTGAGTTTGAAATTGTAAGATGATGTTTTTTTTCTTTCTCAGGTTTAATGGAGGAACTGAGATGAAGTATGATATATCGAAAAGAAGGTTACAGGTTGATACTATTTTTTTACAATAGGGTGATGTTATCTTATTTTATTTCTTTTGTACATTTCGAATGACCAAATTATGGCTGAGATGATCTTTAGCATACTTGCATTAATTAGTATTGTACCCTTTATATTTTTTTCCCATACTTCATTTCAGCTGTTCAACTATACATGAAGATGTTGTTGACTTCTTCCTATGCAAACTTTTCATTTGTATCTTTACTTGTCTTGTTAATTTCGGCTGAGATGATTGTAGTTGGTACATATGTTTCTATTTTTGTCTTGGCTAGTTTGTTTTTATTTTTGTGGTGGCTGACATTGGCTAAAGATATTTGTCTTTACAATATTACTTATCAAATTTTGTTTGTTTACTTTGTCACATGAATATTAAGTTTTGTTTTGTTTGCCTTATGCTTTGTACTTTATTTTGCATCTTGTTTTATATTTTTAAAAAGTTCATTAATATATTGTTTGTATGCATACATTTGTTTCTATTTCTTTTGTATTTCTATTTATTACTTGAATAAATTCCTATTGTTAATATGTTGTTAGAATTTGCTAATGTGTTTATTTTATATTTTACATAATTTATTAACGTATTGTTTGGATTTTAACCATGTATATCTATTTTATTTATTTGTTTAACTTACATTTATTGCCTTGTATTATTTTATAAACTCAATTATTTATTTTACTTTAATATTTATTGTCTTATATTTAATTTATAAATTCAAATTATTATTAACCATCAATTTATTATGTATTATGTACTATTATTATTATTAATTATTTTTAAACCATTTATTTACAATATTATTAAATGTAAATGATTTATACCAAATTTATTTTGATTCGGGGAAACTCGCATCACTCTATCGATTTATTTCCTAATTTTTATTCAAAAATTAATTTAAATTATCAATTTAAATATATTTAAAATCTGGGATCGTTACAAACTTCCCCCCTTAAAAGAATTTCGTCCTCGAAATTCGCAAACACGAAAACAACACAGAGATAGACAGATTCGATCTCCTATAATTCCTCAAACTTACGATATGAATTCCAAACTCAAGTCGGAATATTCCAAAGTATACATAAGTTGTCCCTCTTCAGACTTCGATCTACCCAAGAAATTACAATAAAATTTCAAATTTGGTTTCAAACGATATCGTTTTATTGATTTAATTCTATTTTATCCTCATATTCTATTAATCAATTTACCTCAAATTAAAATTTCCAATTTCAAATTCATTAAGGTTTAAATCAAAAATCTGATAAGAAACTGATGAAGATACTAAGTAAGGATCTTCTACAACGATTCGTAGAACCATAATCACACCGAACTTCTTCTTGTAGCTGATACGAAGAAATCAAAAGAATTTGAAATCGAATCAAAGGAGATTGATAAGAAAGTTGTTTCCACTGTTGTAGGGTATTGACCATTTACAGTCGTATTTCCCTGTCCCCTATCTCGTCCTCTTCTTGCACTCATACTAACTATCAGTGGATAGCAAGAGAATTTACTGAGACATTCAAGCGGATATCTTAGGGTACACTCATTCTAGGGATACTTCACCCTATCTCTAATGAGCTACTTAATGTGTTATAATCCTGAGCTAAAGTTCAACCTTAGCCCTGATACCAAATGTAACGTCTGCGAATTTTTCGAGTTCGAAAATCGACATCCATACTTTACATCGTACTCGAATGCCGTAGATTCGACCGTTTAAATCCGAGTCGTCGGAGCTTATAACACTGTTAAGTAAATAACACAGCGGAAGAAAATGAATAATACATTGATATACAATATCTGATACAATATCTGATACAACAGGGTGATACAATGAATATCAATATACATCAGAGATATGATACAAGAAATAGCGGCGGAAAAGAAAACGATAACATCAGCAGCGGATAATCTCCATCTCCAAAGCACCAATCCAGAAATAGCTTGAACTATCAATAACGATGCACGAAGATAAGCAAGTGCAGTCCATATCCAAAGACTGAACTAGCTCCAGATAATCTACTGAACCTGACTATCTGAAAAACCCAACTCTAGACTGCTCGTGTAGAAAAATTTTGAGCACCTAGAGTTTAAGAAAGAAACAATAAACTCCGGATCAGTCATGGGACTGGTGTGAGCAACAAAAACAGTTCATCTTTAAAAAATAAATAGCAGAGAATTTTAAAATCAATTCGCAATGCTTTTGGAAAATGAAACTACCATAAGGCCTCCCGCGCACACACACAATGCAAATGCAGAATCGGAGGAGATTTCTCCTTATGATAGTCAAAGATACTTACTACGCAAAACAAATCATTGGATATTATTACTAGTGCATAGTGCAGAAAACATTTCGAAAGTATAATATCAATCTTAGCCAACATAGACATTTCGAACTATGACTACTATAGCTACCATCCAAACAGTGGGGCGCCACCATAAGTAGATGGCAGGTTCTACAACTAAAACCGTACAAGGTTCGTATTTGGAAGATGGATTTCCAACAAATGGTCAGGCTAAGGAACTTCCTATTGCCACATGGAAACGCCTCTGGAAGGACGTCCCGAGAACCAAACTATTCTCTGCCAAAAAAGGCCGGCTACCCCCCTTCCCGGGGAATATACAAAACCTCAGATATGCCACCCCCGGTCCTTTGGGACCTTTATCCGAGCGCTCGGTAACCAACATCACACATAATAAATAAAGTGTGTCCACATGAGTAAGTATCTGGGCTCCATACCATGATACTACCCTTTTCCAGAAGGAATGGTCATACCCTAGGGAAGCTACCCCTGAAACCTTGCCGCACCATTCCTGTTTCGACCATTTCCGGGTTGTGAGGCTCTGACGAAGTCTCGTCCACAAAGCTATGCTTTGTCACAAAGCCATGCTTTGGGTCAACAGATGATCAAAGTAATGATCACAAAGATAAATGATCAAACAAATGATCATATCACAAATGATCAAACAATGATCATCACACAGCAACACTCAGCATGTCACATTACCAAATTGGGAATATATCGCTGATAACCTTCAATTACATAACCTCTGAGCTCGTACGTCTCAGAGAAGGGTGTTAAGCTAAGAGAATAAATTCTCTGCCACCAAACAGAAATGTATTTGAAAGAAATCGGCTTTATATCTCAAAGTGTAATGTCAGATATGGAACCATACAAGTCTGTTCCGTGTTCGAACAGAACCGAAGGCACTTCTAACGAAGCCCTTGCAATTCCGGGTATTCACAATCCCGATCGGATTTCCCATCACAAATGGAGATCTATACCGGGGATCAGCCAGTGTAGAGACAATCGACAAGAAACCCTTTCGTTTTCGAAAATATCCGGTCTTCAAATGCGATCCATATACGTCGTATCATTATTCAGAATGGGTTATACGACCCAAAGGTCCTTTCCCGGCTAACCCGAATAGTGAGCGAAATATTTAAAACATATGGATATGGGATTTCAATTAAGTCACAACTTAATAATTTAAAACTTTCTTTCCAATAGTTTAAACAAATTACCATTTTCAAATCTTTTAAACAAAAAAGATTCAAGTCACAAAGTTAACCCCATTCACAAAGATCCGTTCATGGATTTCAAAACAATTTCCATTTTTATTGAATTAACTCGTTAAATCTTTAAGTCAAGATTTAACTTATAGCTTTCAAAACTCGTTTCTAAAGATTCATTCATAGCCTTTCAAAACAATTTTATTTCAAGTTGGATTAACTCATTCGGTCTTTGAATCAAAGACTCATTTCATAGTTTTCAAAATATTTCAATTTCATTTTAAACTTGAAACCTTTCAACACAATTTAGAAATCCTTTCTTAAAATGAAAGCTATTATTATTTGAAAGCAAGTAGTTTTCGATTCGGAAAAATCCAGTTATATTTGCTCGAGTTAAAGCTTTTGAATTTAAATTCAAATTCCCAAATCAATACCTTTAAAATAGTTTAACCCATATATAAACATTTTTAATCCCTAGTTTCAAATCATAGGATTCAATTTCAAATATTGAATTCAAATTTAAATCAGATAAATTTAAATTTTCAAAACTTGATTAAGTTATTCAAAATAACTTTTATCTTTGAAATTTCTATTTCAAAAGATTTTCACTTTAAACCCAAATTTCCAATTTCAAAATCAATTGAAATTAAAATTTCAATTTCAAAAACATCAAATTTAAATTATCTGTGACTTAACCGATTTCCACGTGAAATCCATATTTGTGTGTGTAAAGGTGTAGTCCAGGGGTTTTACACAGTAGTGCAACATCATTCAATCATCACAGATTCAAATACAGAAATATAGTTGATGAGCAGTATAAGCTATATCTCTTATCGTCCATTCACAATTTCACAGATAATATGCAGATATATTATCAATAAATGAATAAAATACTCAGTTCAATCCACAGAACAAAATATCACAGATCAGATAGGACAATCAATTCAAGGCATCACATATAATGCAATCATTCATAAGTAAGGTCAAGTATTCAATAGTCATTTATAAGCAGGATTAATTAATTGTTTAATCCTAATTAATTCAATTTATTTCCAATCAAATTGATTTACTTATGAATTTATTATCCAATTCTGATTTATTAATTACAAACTATTTGATATAAATAAATTTATCAAACACTTCAATTAATTTAATTTTTCTTAATTCATCATATTAATTAAATTAACCTCTGACCCAATTTCATAATTAATTAACTCCTTAATTAATTATTTTAGGAAATTAACCCTTTAATTACTTACCATAAAACAATCATCTAATAATAATTAATCATAAATTACCAATTAATCTAATGATTTTCTTAAACCAAATTAAACAAAATTAATTAACTTTAATTAGTCAAAATATTAATTTAAATAAGTGATTAATCCTTAATTACTTTTATTAAGAAAATTATCTTAGATTAAATCATTATTAATCATTTCTAATTATAAATTAATCTAAATCATTAATTAACTATTAATCATTCATTTATTAACTTAAGTAGTTAATTACCATTTATTAATCACTTAATCATTAATTAATTCAAACTCCAATTACAATTATAATTTAATTAATTGATTTAATTGTTCAACTTAATTAAACATTTAGAAGTCTTTTCAAATTTTGAAAATCAATTATAGTATTAACTACAAACTTAATTGTTAGTTAACTTTATACTTAATTTAAATTAATTACTTAATTAAAATAGTAATTAAGAGTTAGAAACATTGTAAAGGCATTAACTACATAATTAAACTTGTATTAAAGTTTAACTTAATTTGTTAAACATTTTCACTTATTTTCATTTATAAAAACAGCAGTTTGAAAAAAAAAACCACAAACCCGAGACCTCCCTTGCTCTAACTCGAATGGTACTTCGAGTACTTCATGCAATTTCCCCGAGTCTCCCTGCACGCAGCTTCTTCTTCTCCCTCTTTTTTTTTCTAAGTTATAAACTGTTGAAAACAAAACTTCATTTAAATGCGAGCATCCCCTGACACGCGACCGTCCCCGTGCACGTGCACAGATGGCCAGAATCTCTCCGACCATCACCACTGGCCCCCGCAGGTCAACGTTGACCTCGACATCCCAAACAGCAACCCAGATCATCGAACTTGTCTGTAATTCGAAATCGAGCTAGCAAGCACTTCCTGGAACCATACGACCCCCACAAACTTCCACGCTTCTCCTCCCTCCGTCGATCTGACGCTCCGCCATTGCATCCAGACCCTCGCCGACGTTCACTGCACCAATTCCCCCAGGTCTCGTTGATCTCGATCTATTATGGGCGTCGCATAAATCTCGTTTTTGCCATCGTTCAAGACGAGCCCTTAAACTCTAGAACAACTCCAAGCCGCCGTTCCGGTCATCAAAAACCTCTGTTACCATTTTTCCTCAAATCCCCTTACCTTCAGCTAGCTACAACTCTAAGCTCGATGATCCCCATTGCATTGATCATCGGAAATTGACAGAGGACCAAAATCTGGTCATCTCATGACATTTCTTCAATTTCACACTTAAAATTTTTAATATTTGCATCAAAATTCAAGATTTCATAATGCGAATCAGGTTTTATATTTAAAACATGAATTTTAATCCAACGATTTTCTGGCTCGATATAAATTTCCCTGTAAATCCTGATTTTCAAAATAATTCCCGATTTATTTAGCTTGAATCTATTTTTAAAATTTGGATTTCATCATTATGACCACCTTTCATTTAAAGATTGAATCCTAAATTCAATTGGGGGTGATGATTTGAATTCCCTAACAGGTTTCAAACCTTGTAAGGTACAACAGAGGTATATGCCTGTACATAGTCACAAATATATGCATATATTCAAAGATACAAGCACCTTCCACAGTCATACCAACATAATTCATGACTTGCATCAAACACTGATCACATGAAAACTAAGATATAAACAAATTTAAGAGATTTAGAAGTTAGTTTGCTCACCTGAAATAAAATTGAAACACAAAGCTTCTAGGCTTGAGAAGAAACAGTTTTGATTTTCCTTGTTCCAATCTTTGAGTTTGTTGATGATGGTGTTGTGTTTAATTCCAGGTTGTAGTTGTTTGCTTTGTTAAATGATCTTGAGTTTGAAATTGTAAGATGATGTTTTTTTCTTTCTCAGGTTTAATGGAGGAACTGAGATGAAGTATGATATATCGAAAAGAAGGTTACAGGTTGATACTATTTTTTTACAATAGGGTGATGTTATCTTATTTTATTTCTTTTGTACATTTCGAATGACCAAATTATGGCTGAGATGATCTTTAGCATACTTGCATTAATTAGTATTGTACCCTTTATATTTTTTTCCCATACTTCATTTCAGCTGTTCAACTATACATGAAGATGTTGTTGACTTCTTCCTATGCAAACTTTTCATTTGTATCTTTACTTATCTTGTTAATTTCGGCTGAGATGATGGCAGTTGGCACATATGTTTCTATTTTTGTCTTGGCTAGTTTGTTTTATTTTTGTGGTGGCTGACATTGGCTAAAGATATTTGTCTTTACAATATTACTTATCAAATTTTGTTTGTTTACTATGTCACATGAATATTAAGTTTTGTTTTGTTTGTCTTATGCTTTGTACTTTATTTTGCATCTTGTTTTATATTTTTACAAAGTTCGTTAATATATTGTTTGTATGCATACATTTGTTTCTATTTCTTTTGTATTTCTATTTATTACTTGAATAAATTCCTATTGTTAATATGTTGTTAGAATTTGCTAATGTGTTTATTTTATATTTTACATAATTTATTAACGTATTGTTTGGATTTTAACCATGTATATCTATTTTATTTATTTGTTTAACTTACATTTATTGCCTTGTATTATTTTATAAACTCAATTATTTATTTTACTTTAATATTTATTGTCTTATATTTAATTTATAAATTCAAATTATTATTAACCATCAATTTATTATGTATTATTATTATTATTAATTATTTTTAAACCATTTATTTACAATATTATTAAATGTAAATGATTTATACCAAATTTATTTTGATTCGGGGAAACTCACATCACTCTATCGATTTATTTCCTAATTTATATTCAAAAATTAATTTAAATTATCAATTTAAATATATTTAAAATCTAGGGTCATTACAATTCAGAGGAAACAGAAAAGTTAGATCTGAACTCACAGGCATTTCTTTTGTGATCGAACTTCCCACGAGAAAAGCATCTGATTGGATTGCGACACTGAGCAGCATAATGATTATTATCACCACATCTGAAACAAAAATCTTTCCTAGTTTTTGAATCAATCCATAAATTGTTCGAAGATTGCAACAAAGGAAATCTAGATCTAATCGGAGAATAACGATCTTTCACTACTTGAGCATATGTTCGATTAACAGGATGGAATCGATAAGCTGGATTAATCCAAGATGATTGAGTCGAAAGAGATGGATTTTGAAAACAAGATCGAAATATTGCAGGCGCCATATTATTTTTAGGTAGAATTGTTATTATTAATTTACAATTAAATATTTTGATTTGAACTTATTAACTTCAAAACATCAATTTAAAAAGGATTTAATAACTTAAAACATCCTTATTACATTAATTAATTAACTTGAAACTTCATCACACAATTTGATTTTTGAACTTCAAATGTCTTTAAATAATAAAAAGGGTAAACCACTTTTAAACCTTATTGATTCAATTAATTAGTAAAATATAATTATTTAAATTAATAATTAATTAATTATCATTATTTAAATGAATAACAAAGTCAAAACATCCTTGTTACTTTGATAAATTCACTTTGAAACTTCATAGATTAAGTTGATTAATTAACTTCAATAACCTTTAATTAAAAAGGGTAAATCACCTTTAAAACATCATTAATTCAATTAATTAATAAATTTAAATGTAATTGTTTAAATTAATTAAATAAATAACTAGTTAATTCTCATTATTTAAAAATGATTTATTAATTATAAACATTAATAAAAGAAAGATTAATTAGAGTTAAAACAAGTTGCTAAATTTTAAAAATCATCTATTAAAAAGATTTAGTAGTTTAAAAATGTCATTAGCAAATTGATTAATTAGCTTTAATTCATCATTATTGAATGATTAATTATTCTTAAGCATTATTAAATAAAATGATTGATTAAATTTAAACACGATTAAATAAAATGATTAATTAATTTAAATAATCATTAACCAAGTAATTAGTTAAATTTTAAAACGCATCATTAACTAAGTAATTAGTTAAATTTTAAAATGCATCATTAACTAAGTAATTAGTTAACCTTAATTCTTATTAATTAAATAATTAGTTAAATTAAGTAATCAATATTAAAATGGTTACTTACTTTTGAAAACATCATTAATCAAAATCTTGCTTAACTTATAAAACAATTCCAAGCACGAAGTTGAAACCAAACAGTTTCGATAAATGGCGATTTTCCGAAAGTGCCGATATAGCGACTATCGCTATACGGGCAGTTTGGTAAACAAACTTATTACATTAGCCATAAAACAAAACATCACATAGCAATGGTTTAAGCACAATATAATGTAAATAATGATGATACAACATGTAATAAGTATTTACTAACAATTATATTAACTTTAACTACCAACTTTTCATATAACTAACCACATTCTTACTAACTTTCAAATGCGACAACTTTTCAAAGCATGAAACAAATAAACAACTAAACCATCACTTCACATACATAATAAGCATTCATTGTCTATTAACATGAACATTAACATAGTTTAAACTTGGTTTAAGAAGGTGTAGTTTTACTCACCGAAAGCTATTCAAACCCTCGCTAACTTAGAGTATTACTTAGCACTTCCATTCCTAACCAAAATATGGAGTCTTGGACCCTCAGTGCACTAGCTAGGCTTGACCTTTAAAGAAAAAGGAAGTGAAACTTGTTTTGGTAAGGTGGAGTGACTTTGGATAATCCTCGAATTCTCAATAATGAACCCGAAAATAGGTAATTTTCCAAATGGTTTTTGAACTATTTACATTCGGATTTTGAAAAGGTGGCAAAGAGGAAAGTTTTAGAAAATTCTTTTCTCTATAATTTTAAAAAATAATTACTCAATTTCGATTAGTTTTGAATAAGATATTTTGGGTCCAAGTAGGTAATAAGGACCATTTTCGCACTTGAAATTCTGGGTCCAAAAACACTTTGTAAACAATTGATATTTTGAAGTTAGTAAACTCTTTTAACAAAGTGTTTTAAAGCTAATACTTGTAATGTGAGTCCAAACATGAATTCAGGTTTTTTGAAAGAAAATGTTTGATTCATTTATTGAAACGAATTAATTTTCGTAAAGCGATTCACTTATATATGAACGATTTATTTGTATACTTAGCACTAAACGTCGAAGAAGTAGACTCATTGCTATTTCGAAAGTTAAGAATAATCGTGAGACGGGACTTTGAGGTAACACTACCTTGACTTGTCCGGTATTATTATTAACCAAGACATAGTACAAGTTGGAATTCGATGAGTGGTAATAAGTACTAAGAGTAGGTGGGTAATTTTTCTTTTTCATTTTATATAAAACCTTTTCTATGTTTTCTCTTTTCCATTTTATCATTTCATCTTAATAAATCACATTTATAATCTCTTTTATAAATCTAAAACAATATTAACTGTCCCAAAAGATAAGCAATCAAATTTACAATTTCCTTTAATAAACAAATCAATTATCTTTAATAAAATAGTTATTTACTTCTAAAACACTTTCATCAAATTAATTAATTTATTTTAAATTCATTTATTAAATCAATTAACCAACTTAAAATATTATTTATCAAATGATTTATTAACCACGCTTCTGTTGTGTTCTGATAAAAACCAAACTGTTTGATTACCTTATCAATACACTTATTCCAACTTCTCGTAGCTTGTTTAAGTCCTTAAAATGACTTTAACAACTTACAAGCCTTGCCCTTACTCACACTGACCATAAAACCCTCGGGCTGTGACAAATAGATGGTCTCTTCTAAATTACCATTTAGAAATGTCATCTTTACATCCATTTTCCATATTTCATAGTCACGGAATGTAGTAATGTGTAACGACCCGACTTTCTTTGCCCAGATAGTCGCATCATTATGAAGAAAGAAAGGGGTAGAAAATAGAAAAGAAGAGAAGAAAGAAAGAAACAACAACAACGATCTCACAGCGGAACGAATAAATTATATTAATAACATAAACTATTACATAGTATACAACACTTATCAGAGTTTACATAACTATACAACACATACTAGACAGTTATAAACATCTGTCTAGATATTACAACTCAATACAATACAAGACTCTAACACAGATCTCAACACAGCGGAATACTATATCTACGAACGCCGAAGCCTCCTGCTCCATTGCTCCTCCAGAATATTCGTCAAAGCTAAACCTAAATCCCTTGGCTACTCGTAAAAATTTGAGTACCCAAGAGTTTATAAAACAGAAATAAACACTTGGGTCAGACATGGGTCTGGTGTGAGTAAACGGGTTAAAATTGTTTAACTTCAAAACCTTTTGAAAACAAAGGTATCACGTAAGACTTCCCACACATAAACATGGAAAAGTTTTTACCTTACGCTAACCAAAACATTTGATAGGAAATCTGATTGTATTATAATAGGGTCTAGGGTTTTCAAGTAAAATACAGAAATAGCTGAAATGCTTACATCTCACATTCCAACATAGTTGGGCACAACTAATACGTACGGCACTTATTGGAGTTTGGATTCCATACAATGGCAGGGCTACTGGGGTACCGCCCGTCACAGTACGTGGCCTAGATCACCGTACCGAGGAGTACGCCCGCTCCCCTGCAACACAAAGCCGGAACCATCCCTTACTGGATAATCCCGAACAAGACAATCCCGTGGTTGGCGCGACCAACCACACACTAAGCCGAATAAAAGAAAAGGGACCTCTAGACAGGGATCTATCTTGCTCTCAGTGGGTGCTACCCACGAAGCCTTGCTGCACCTCCCCTGTTTTAGCCATTCCCGGTTGATGAGGCTTGAGGTTACGATTACCTTTAATCAGAACATATCACTTAGAATGCTCATCGTCCGCCTGACGATGTGCTGAAAGCATTCAATCCATATAAGTTCGTTCCGGGTTCGAACGAAACCGAAGGCATTATCTCGTTACACTCGTTTTGGAATCACCCTTAGAGTTAACGACAATAACCCTTGCACTCTAAATCTTCATCTTCACTTGAGATTCACGACCTATCGTTAATTTGGATCGATGTGGTATTCGGGTCTCCAGACCTGGAATTCCGGTATACGGAAACCCGATCCCGGTCTCATCGAAATCCAAAACGTATCTTTTAAGGCCAAGTTGTTTAAAGGTTTAAACAATTTAACTTATCTATATTCATACAGATAGATAATTCACAATTCACAACTGATAATCACATTATCAATTAAACAGATGATTCATAACCAAATAGGTAATCCATATCAACATCACAATAGTTAATCTATATTATCATCATAATGCAACCAAGTATTCATATCACACAATATCTTATCTCATTTCTGAGATTACATCCATTCAAGACAATCAATGTCATTCATTCTTATATAAGCAATGATTTACTTAATCATAAGATAATTAATTTAAAATGAATTAAATTAACTATCTATATCTTTAATTAATTTAAAGTGAATTAAATTAATTACTTCATTTCTAATTAATTTAAAATAAATTAAATTAATTACTTCATCATAAATCTTACTTATATAATCATTAATTAATTACCAATAAATTAATTAATCTTTCTCTAATTATCCACTTTAATTAATCACCTTGATTAATTATACTTTAATTACCTTTAAGTAATTATCTTTAATTAATTTCACAAATTAATTATTCTTAATCAAATACAGTAATTAACCTTTAATTACTTCATTAATTAATTAATTATAATCAATTACTTTAAGCCTTAATTAATTATAATTAATCACTTATCATTTGATTTATTAATCTTAATTAATCAATTCTTAATTAAATCATTAATTATAAACTAATGATCTTTAATTACACCTTTAATTATTTTATTAATTACATTAAGTAATTATTCTTAATTAATCATAATTATTAATCACCTTTGATTAATATAATCCAGTAATTAACTTCCCTTAATTACTTCCCTTAGTTAATTACCTTTTAATTAATTACCTTAACAAATAATTAATTACCTTATTAATTAACCTTAATCCTTTAATTAAATAAATTATTTAATTAATAACACTAGGTAATTAACCTTAATCACTTCTTATTTAATTACCTCATAATTAATTAACTTTAAAACAATTATATTAATTAATTCCTTAATCAAATGAATATCCATTAATTACTTCAACTAATTACTCTTATGAGTAATTTCCATTTAATTACTTCCATAAGTGATTATATTCAATAATTAACTAATAATTTCTTTATTAAGTAATCATACTTAATTAAATCATAATTAAGTGATTATTTAAAATTAAATAAATAATTAACTAATTATTTAAAATAATTTAAACAATTAATTAATTTACAATTTATATTTAAAAATCCTTAATAAATTAAGAAACATTATTCTTAACTAAACTTTAACTTATTAACAAATTATATTAAATAAGTATCCTCAAGTTAATAACAAAGATAAATTAACCTTATTTATCTTCATAATTAAATTATTTGAATTAAATCAAATTTTAAATAATCTTAACAACAAATTATTCTATTGGGTTCCCAAAATTAATAGCCATAACCTTATTTGAAAATAAAACATTTAGAAATCAATTTTAAAATTTAAGACACCTTAAACATTTAATTTAAACTTAAATATTTTCAATATAAATTTGAAAACTTAGTCTTTAAATTATTACTTAGAATTTTAACCTAAACTTTGATTTAATATCTTAAAAACATTCTTTTAAATTGAACTTCAATTTAATTAGATAATTGTTTTCAAAAACAATCATCTTAAAACACACTTAAATTTGAAATATAAATTAAATTTCCACTTCCAAATGTTTGATTTATTTTCATATTTAAAACAACAAGTTTAACTTTATATTGCGTTTCCTTTATAAACTTGTTCTATAACTTAACTCGACTTTTATTTTAATTTAAACAACTTGTAAAATCTGCATTTACATTTCAGCTATACCACCTAAATACTGAGCTTTCCCCAACTACCTGGCTTCGAGTTTGTCACCGAGAAACCCGAGCAACACCTCATTCTACACGAGCCAGCCCCCGAGTTTCCCAGCCTCTCATTTCTTCTTCGAGTCGATCACGAGGGAACGCGAAGGTCCTTCGAGTCGAAACTCGTCTTCCCCAATTCAAATATCCAGTGCACAAAAATCGTGCACGTGCACGTCTCCCACTAACTCCGGCCAACCTAGGTCGTCGCGACCATCGAACACCATCACACGATCGCGAGTGAGACAAAATCTTAACCCAGATCGAAGAAATGACTCGCGAATCGAAATTTCGCTCCTCGGTCGAAAAACTGAACCCAACTTCGACCGCAACTTCCCCCAACGCCGTCGACTCCCTCATCGATGAACTCGGCCAACATCACCAGAGCATCACCACGTCACGAACCACCCTACCACCCCTTCGCGATCGCCTCCGCATCATCACCCACGTCGCAAATTCCTCAACAGTTCAACCCATTTAAAAGCAGCCTAAAACCCTACTTCGCCAAAATCCCACCGCCTCGACCAACGATAAATACTACCAGTATTTTTCCTGAGACCCCCATCCCTCAGACCATCTCCAGCCCAAATATCAAGCACCCCAACGTCGCCGATCATCAGATATTGACTGAAATAACTTTTCTGTTCAACTCGAAAAATCTCAATCATCCCAATCTTAAAAATCATGTTTAAACCACCTAAATTCACGATTCTCTGCCACGAATACGACTATGCAAACTAAATCTAAAATTAAATAAATTAAATTTTGACATATATGTGTCTTTCACTGTTATATTTATTTTTAAAAATTATCTATCGAATTTACAACCCTGGAACTATTTTTATAAGCTTTATTATACTTCAACAAACATCTTTCATTTACACATCAAAGTCAAATATAGATTCTATTGTGAGATTTTTAATTTATAATATCAAACCATAACCTGTAACAAGAACAGAGAAGAAGATATATAACATTACACCAGTATAACAATTTATTCACATGCATTCATTCCAATCATTCATGTAAACAATGCATACCATATCACTACACATTCATCTCACATACAAACCTAGAAATAGATTTTACTGTTTTTAAAATAGTGTTTACTCACTTGTTAAACAGAGCACGGGATATTCATAAATATACATGCATTCCAATCCAGATATTTATGCCAACAACAAGACTTGCATCATAGTTTAAATTTCAGATTTTAAATCAGTTTTTAAATAAAGTTTACTCACTTGTTTATCAGGGAACAGAGAACAGAAGACAGATTTGTTTCCAGGCTGATGTTCCAGATTTTTGAACTTCTTTTGATTAGTTGAATTTGAATCTAGCTGCTATGAATTTAAACTTGCTGTTGATTTATTTCTCTGATTGCATGTCTTTAGATTGCATATTGAAGATTTGAAATTGCTGTTGTCTTGATCTTCTTTCTTTGATTTTCATTTGAAATTTCTAGATTTTGCTTTGCTTTCAATTTTGATTTCCAGGTTTTCACTTTTCTTTTTGATTTTAGATTCGAATTGTATTTTTTTTTTTGTGGAGAAAGAAGTGAAGATAGATTAATTCAGCTGAAAGTAAAAATATATTTCTTCTTTCATATGTTATTTATTTAATTTAATTATTAAAAAGAAAATGTGGACATTTGTCCTTCTTAGAGGTTAATTAACTTACACATATGCCTATTTTCTTTACAAGTGTCTTATAAGTGTTAATACTTCATTATTGATTTACAAGTGTTAATTCTTTTCTTTATTAATTTATTTAAGTTATATATTTTTATTTATGAAATATTTACAAGTATAAAATGTATTTATCTTTTATAAATTAAGCTTCTACATTTCTAATACATATATATTATAATTTGAAAACATAACTTTTATTTAACTTAAAGACTCCCTATTTATAATATATATATACCAATATATATATATATATACATTATAAATATAAACATTTTATATAAGTTTTAGAAAGATAAATCTTCTCAATTTAAAATTGTTAGAAAAGATATTGCCAAATTAAAATGTTATTAGTTTTCAAAAGAAATAAATTTGCCAGTTAAAAATATTATTAACCTTTAAAAGAATTAAACTTGTCAATTTATAAAATAAATCAACAAATCAATTTAATTATTAATAAATATTATTAAATTGATATTGCCAAATTTCCGGGATATCACATTCCTCCCCCCTTAAAATAATTTCGTCCCCGAAATTTAAAAGCAAAGATAATTTAATAACCCATCAAAATTTTATTTTAAACAGCAACCATACATATCAATCATATTCTAACAATCATAGCAAACAATTTAATCAAACAAATTTAACTATCCAGACAAATTCTGGATAGAATTTCCTCGAGTTTCCCCAAGTATATATATATACCGGGATACTCGTTCTACAGGATCTTAACTAACTATCTACAATAGTCTAGAACTCCTTCCCATCTAGATTACAAACCTGAACAAAATATCAGACTAAACTCAAAACCATCTCAACTACCAAATCCTTCTGAACTGCTGATTTCATCACTCGATGAATCATACACATATTCCTCAGAGATATGTGAAATAAAATGAATTCCAGTTATCCGAACTGGCAACTCAATCCTGGGGATCAAAATCTAATCTCCAAAGAACACAGAAAAATCTCATAATACTTCCGGAGCTTACTCTCCAGTCTTACCAAATCTTATATCTCCTTTGATCGGAGAAAAACTTAAAACAATATCCAATTTCAACATCAATTTCCAAATTCCATCAATTCTTAACTGCATAACTCCTTTGACGATCCTGAGTCACTTCATTCTTCCTGATCAGCTTAACCCTTGCTGATGCTTCTTGAAACAGATTAGACCAACATCAAACCAATTTCCGGATCCTACTCAACAAAATGGTTTCTCAAAAATATGCCGAAATCCAAAACACAACTCTATTCTACAAACATTAGAGAACTTCGAACTACCTCTCCTATCTGAAATAGTCAAAACAGTTGCACTTGACAACTTTACCTCCAAATCCTGAAAATTCCTTCAACTTAGAGATACACTTGAATTTCCTATAGAAATCCTCTACTCGAAGAAAATTACAACTCTCGGTTGCTTCCATTCTAGAATAGCTGCTATCTTGCTTCCGCTGCACAACTCTGATCTTGAACAGATGAGAATGCCGTCGGAGAAACTCGAGCACAAACTTGATCATCCACAGTTCACCATACCATAAAATCTTAGCGACTCCATTCAATTTGGTCAAAACATCCTAGCAGAATCCCCTCTAGAAAATTAGAACTGATCAATCCCTCTCCAAAGAATTCTGAGCTGCTTCACCAAATTTTTCTCTCGGTGACATCCTTCTACTAAGCTGAACTTCCGGTAACTCCACGAATCAAGTCGATATGGAATCTCAATCTCCAATAACCCAAAAGAACACTCAAACAATCGCAAGTCTCTTTTGCGATCAACTCGACCTAACTTCCACAGATACTGTTCTCTCTTCACAAATTAGAACAGCTCATACTTAACTATCCAATTCATCGAAGAAATGGATTCACTCAGCTGCTTCTGGACTCCAACTTCAGAAAAACTACTCAGCCAGAAACTTCCTGCTAACACACAGAACACTCCGAGCTGCACTGCTGTCACAGATACCAAAGACTTCTTATCCGAAACTCTTTGAGAAACTCGGACTTCAAAGCAAAAAGAAACACCCCGCTGGACCCAGCCACAACACCGAAACAGATCTACTTCCACAACTTGTTCCAAAGAAAACATCTTCGGGAACATCCATAGTCACTGCGTCTCATCACACAGCTACTATTACCTGAGATACCATCACTCGCTTCTGCTCATCCAATAGATCTACTCTATTCATCCAACTTCAAAGATAAACTCCGAACTTAAACAGTTTCCTTCGGAGATTGATGAAATCTTTACATCACAACAAAGTTTACTCGAGACAGTATTAGGTCTACAGTCTCGACAATTACACTTCCAACCTCAACACTCAAACTCTAACCATTGGTAATTGTGTTACACACACTACCACCCTATCTACCTTTATAACTCATATTGGAAAACCCGAACAGGTAACCCAACAAATAGGTAGAAATACATATATATATATATATATATATATTTATTTAAAATGATCTTTTTATATAGAAATTATTTCTGGGTAAAATTATTTCATTTACCTCTTTAAAACAATATTGTGTCCGTTGACCTGGTTCAAGTGTTTAGAGATCCCTATCAATAACGTTAGCTACTCGTATTGACCAGAATCCATATACCACTCAACCGATCAATTAACACAATATAAAACCATTTTTATATAATTAACAATTACGCGCTCTCAAGATAGACACCACTTCAGAGCCTAGGTATTCACTCAACCTACTGCTCTGATACCAAATGTAACGTCCTAGGCTTTTCAACCTTCAGCAACGGTTCACGACCGGTAGGCTTTTCAACCATCCCAGCCCCGCTGTGGCTCACAGTGATACCTCGGGTTTGCTTTTACGGCCACCCTCTCGAGTCGCAACCAACCCCAAAAGGCCTTATACTACCCCCGGGGACATGTAGGGGTAAGAGTCTCCCGTTCGCCACCTAACGCAAAGCGAGAACCCCCTATCACGCTGTAATGTAGCAAACCCGATCCCGGTCTCATCGAAATCCAAAACGTATCTTTTAAGGCCAAGTTGTTTAAAGGTTTAAACAATTTAACTTATCTATATTCATACAGATAGATAATTCACAATTCACAACTGATAATCACATTATCAATTAAACAGATGATTCATAACCAAATAGGTAATCCATATCAACATCACAATAGTTAATCTATATTATCATCATAATGCAACCAAGTATTCATATCACACAATATCTTATCTCATTTCTGAGATTACATCCATTCAAGACAATCAATGTCATTCATTCTTATATAAGCAATGATTTACTTAATCATAAGATAATTAATTTAAAATGAATTAAATTAACTATCTATATCTTTAATTAATTTAAAGTGAATTAAATTAATTACTTCATTTCTAATTAATTTAAAATAAATTAAATTAATTACTTCATCATAAATCTTACTTATATAATCATTAATTAATTACCAATAAATTAATTAATCTTTCTCTAATTATCCACTTTAATTAATCACCTTGATTAATTATACTTTAATTACCTTTAAGTAATTATCTTTAATTAATTTCACAAATTAATTATTCTTAATCAAATACAGTAATTAACCTTTAATTACTTCATTAATTAATTAATTATAATCAATTACTTTAAGCCTTAATTAATTATAATTAATCACTTATCATTTGATTTATTAATCTTAATTAATCAATTCTTAATTAAATCATTAATTATAAACTAATGATCTTTAATTACACCTTTAATTATTTTATTAATTACATTAAGTAATTATTCTTAATTAATCATAATTATTAATCACCTTTGATTAATATAATCCAGTAATTAACTTCCCTTAATTACTTCCCTTAGTTAATTACCTTTTAATTAATTACCTTAACAAATAATTAATTACCTTATTAATTAACCTTAATCCTTTAATTAAATAAATTATTTAATTAATAACACTAGGTAATTAACCTTAATCACTTCTTATTTAATTACCTCATAATTAATTAACTTTAAAACAATTATATTAATTAATTCCTTAATCAAATGAATATCCATTAATTACTTCAACTAATTACTCTTATGAGTAATTTCCATTTAATTACTTCCATAAGTGATTATATTCAATAATTAACTAATAATTTCTTTATTAAGTAATCATACTTAATTAAATCATAATTAAGTGATTATTTAAAATTAAATAAATAATTAACTAATTATTTAAAATAATTTAAACAATTAATTAATTTACAATTTATATTTAAAAATCCTTAATAAATTAAGAAACATTATTCTTAACTAAACTTTAACTTATTAACAAATTATATTAAATAAGTATCCTCAAGTTAATAACAAAGATAAATTAACCTTATTTATCTTCATAATTAAATTATTTGAATTAAATCAAATTTTAAATAATCTTAACAACAAATTATTCTATTGGGTTCCCAAAATTAATAGCCATAACCTTATTTGAAAATAAAACATTTAGAAATCAATTTTAAAATTTAAGACACCTTAAACATTTAATTTAAACTTAAATATTTTCAATATAAATTTGAAAACTTAGTCTTTAAATTATTACTTAGAATTTTAACCTAAACTTTGATTTAATATCTTAAAAACATTCTTTTAAATTGAACTTCAATTTAATTAGATAATTGTTTTCAAAAACAATCATCTTAAAACACACTTAAATTTGAAATATAAATTAAATTTCCACTTCCAAATGTTTGATTTATTTTCATATTTAAAACAACAAGTTTAACTTTATATTGCGTTTCCTTTATAAACTTGTTCTATAACTTAACTCGACTTTTATTTTAATTTAAACAACTTGTAAAATCTGCATTTACATTTCAGCTATACCACCTAAATACTGAGCTTTCCCCAACTACCTGGCTTCGAGTTTGTCACCGAGAAACCCGAGCAACACCTCATTCTACACGAGCCAGCCCCCGAGTTTCCCAGCCTCTCATTTCTTCTTCGAGTCGATCACGAGGGAACGCGAAGGTCCTTCGAGTCGAAACTCGTCTTCCCCAATTCAAATATCCAGTGCACAAAAATCGTGCACGTGCACGTCTCCCACTAACTCCGGCCAACCTAGGTCGTCGCGACCATCGAACACCATCACACGATCGCGAGTGAGACAAAATCTTAACCCAGATCGAAGAAATGACTCGCGAATCGAAATTTCGCTCCTCGGTCGAAAAACTGAACCCAACTTCGACCGCAACTTCCCCCAACGCCGTCGACTCCCTCATCGATGAACTCGGCCAACATCACCAGAGCATCACCACGTCACGAACCACCCTACCACCCCTTCGCGATCGCCTCCGCATCATCACCCACGTCGCAAATTCCTCAACAGTTCAACCCATTTAAAAGCAGCCTAAAACCCTACTTCGCCAAAATCCCACCGCCTCGACCAACGATAAATACTACCAGTATTTTTCCTGAGACCCCCATCCCTCAGACCATCTCCAGCCCAAATATCAAGCACCCCAACGTCGCCGATCATCAGATATTGACTGAAATAACTTTTCTGTTCAACTCGAAAAATCTCAATCATCCCAATCTTAAAAATCATGTTTAAACCACCTAAATTCACGATTCTCTGCCACGAATACGACTATGCAAACTAAATCTAAAATTAAATAAATTAAATTTTGACATATATGTGTCTTTCACTGTTATATTTATTTTTAAAAATTATCTATCGAATTTACAACCCTGGAACTATTTTTATAAGCTTTATTATACTTCAACAAACATCTTTCATTTACACATCAAAGTCAAATATAGATTCTATTGTGAGATTTTTAATTTATAATATCAAACCATAACCTGTAACAAGAACAGAGAAGAAGATATATAACATTACACCAGTATAACAATTTATTCACATGCATTCATTCCAATCATTCATGTAAACAATGCATACCATATCACTACACATTCATCTCACATACAAACCTAGAAATAGATTTTACTGTTTTTAAAATAGTGTTTACTCACTTGTTAAACAGAGCACGGGATATTCATAAATATACATGCATTCCAATCCAGATATTTATGCCAACAACAAGACTTGCATCATAGTTTAAATTTCAGATTTTAAATCAGTTTTTAAATAAAGTTTACTCACTTGTTTATCAGGGAACAGAGAACAGAAGACAGATTTGTTTCCAGGCTGATGTTCCAGATTTTTGAACTTCTTTTGATTAGTTGAATTTGAATCTAGCTGCTATGAATTTAAACTTGCTGTTGATTTATTTCTCTGATTGCATGTCTTTAGATTGCATATTGAAGATTTGAAATTGCTGTTGTCTTGATCTTCTTTCTTTGATTTTCATTTGAAATTTCTAGATTTTGCTTTGCTTTCAATTTTGATTTCCAGGTTTTCACTTTTCTTTTTGATTTTAGATTCGAATTGTATTTTTTTTTTTGTGGAGAAAGAAGTGAAGATAGATTAATTCAGCTGAAAGTAAAAATATATTTCTTCTTTCATATGTTATTTATTTAATTTAATTATTAAAAAGAAAATGTGGACATTTGTCCTTCTTAGAGGTTAATTAACTTACACATATGCCTATTTTCTTTACAAGTGTCTTATAAGTGTTAATACTTCATTATTGATTTACAAGTGTTAATTCTTTTCTTTATTAATTTATTTAAGTTATATATTTTTATTTATGAAATATTTACAAGTATAAAATGTATTTATCTTTTATAAATTAAGCTTCTACATTTCTAATACATATATATTATAATTTGAAAACATAACTTTTATTTAACTTAAAGACTCCCTATTTATAATATATATATACCAATATATATATATATATATACATTATAAATATAAACATTTTATATAAGTTTTAGAAAGATAAATCTTCTCAATTTAAAATTGTTAGAAAAGATATTGCCAAATTAAAATGTTATTAGTTTTCAAAAGAAATAAATTTGCCAGTTAAAAATATTATTAACCTTTAAAAGAATTAAACTTGTCAATTTATAAAATAAATCAACAAATCAATTTAATTATTAATAAATATTATTAAATTGATATTGCCAAATTTCCGGGATATCACATAATGGCTAGTATAATCCAAATGGACTTAAGTATTGCTACGGGCAAAAAAGTCTCATCATAATCAACACCTTGAATTTGATGAAATCCTTTCGCAAGTAGTCTTGCCTTATAAGTCTCTGCTTCCTATCTGTTTTAGCTTTTTCTTAAAAATCCATTTGTAGACGATGGGTTTTATCCCTTTAGGTACATCCGACAAAGTCCAACCTTTGTTTTCATACATGGAATCCATCTTAGATTTCATCGCTCCAAGCCAAAGTGCAAAGTCTTTACTTTGCAGTGCTTGTCGGACAGACCGAGGAGTGTCGTCATCTAATACACAGTTCTCCTTCTCGCCATCCATGAGAAAACCATAGTATCTCTCTGGTGCACGAGATTCCCTACTAGACCTTCTAATAGGTTGTGTGTTTTTATATACAGGTGAACTTGGTTCTCCCACTGGTTCGGTCCCTATGTTAATTTCTTGGATCTCATCCAAGTCTACAACATCGTTATTAAATTCCTTTGATAGAATTTCCTTTTCTAAAAAGATAGTGTGTCGAGAACCTATAATCTTGTGTTCCTTGGTATTGTAGAATATATAACCTTGTGTAGGATATATAACCTATAAATTTAGAAATATCGATCTTGCCTCTAGTTTATTCGGACCTAGGTTCTTGACATATGCCAAACAAACTCACACCTTCAAATACTTGAGTTGGGGTTTCTTACCATACCACATCTCATATGGTGTTTAGGCATAGATTTAGTTTTCAACAAGTTCAAATTATGCGCTGAGATTTCCAGTGCATATCCCCAATAGGGTGGAGATAACTTAGCCTTACTCATCATGAAATGAACCATGTCAATAGGGTTTGGTTCCTTTGCTCCGACACACCTACGTGTTGCGGAGTATAGGGTGGAGTAACTAGAGAGTTAATCCCATTATCTTTTAAGCATTGTTGGAAATCCTATCCAACATACTCACCTCCTCGATCTAATCAAGAAATCTGAATCTTACGGTCTATATGATTTTCTACTATCTTTTATATTCAACAAATTTCTCATAGACATTGGATTTGTTCTTCATAAGATACACATATCCTAGTTTGGAGAAATCATCGGTGAAGATAAAAGAGTAAGAATTATTATCTTTGGTGATTCTAGGCGTCAGGCCACATACATAAGTATTTACTAACCCTAGGAATTCATTGACTTTTTCATTGCTCCCACTAAAGGGGTGCTTGGTCATTTTCCTTTGAGACATGGGTCATACATATCAAATGATTCATAATCAAGTTATGGGACAAAACCTTCGGTTTTTAGTTTTTTAGTCATTTCTTACTAATATGACATTACAGTGCCAAAGATAATTGTCATTTATGCCAATTTTATAAGATTTGCTCCCAGCATAGACATAATTAGTATTAATCCAATAAATGTCATTATTTAAATACCATCACATACTTTTTACTATTCAGCATAATGTTCATAGCATTGTTAGTATGGTGAAATATATAACCAGTCTCAGACAACCTATACATAGAAATGATACCTCAAATAAAGTGTTTTATATAATAGCAATAATTTAATATTAAAAACTATTCCATTTGTCAAAGGTAAATGATAACCTCCAACCATCATTACATCTACCTGAGATCCATCAATAACTTAAAGCCTTATTTCTCCCTTCGCCACATGACACTTGCTCTTAAGTCTTTGTAAGGAATTATAGATATAAGTTCTAAATCCAATATCCAAAACCCAAGACAACACTACACCATAACAGTCATTTGGTAACACTTATTATTTTCATCTGCCAACACTTATTTGTCTTGTCGATTAATCACAACAATATCCGTTGCTAAGCTAAAAATGTGTGATCGAAAATACACATTTATGATTTTTTTTATTCCTAACATATATTTGCGTTGGGAATTCCGGTAAAACTGAAATTAACAAATGTTGGTGGGGGCAAGAAAAGTAAATGAGCATCCGTTCTGTCATCCGTAGCCCTAATCAGTAATCCCCTTCTCAACGCTTCATTCAGCTACTTGGAGAAAAAAATTCGACTTGTAATTCGACTTCAGGGGAATCGATTTCATCCTTGGCTTCAGGCGATTCGATTTCGCCCTCGACTTCATGCGCTCCCTCTCGACTTCAGGTGCTCGCTCTCAACCTCAGGCAGGCGCTCAACTTCAGGTAGTTTTTTGGATTCATTTTTATTAATCTCGTCTGTGGTTTATCAATCGCATGAGAGTTAGAATTACACAAACGTGATTTAAGAAATGCATCTTTAGGTAAGAGAGCATATGAAATATTTTAACATGGAAACATATATTTTAACCTGTGGCAGCGATGATTGTAATTGTAGTTGATTTTGTCGAAGACATGGTCTATGCTCAAATTCGCTTTGAATGTTGTGGATCATTTTTTTTGATGATGCAAGGTTCTGAGCTTTCCTTTTTTTATACCAAAGTGAAAAGGAAAAAAACCTACAAAATGGAAAATGATTGACACTTTGGTGTGCATTGTAATGAGTCTGAATGTCTCCATACAAAAAAATCTACATACAAAGCAGTGAGGTTATTGATGGGTTTCTCATCCTTTTTGGGTTCTTTTTCTACTGTTATATTAGCATGTCTTGATTTTGGGTTTTGTAAGTCAATGATTTGATGATATGGTGTTACGCGTTTGTATTATTGATAAATCACACACAAGTAGACTGAACAGTTCTCACAGCGTCTATAGTTTTTTTTTGTTCTTGCTGGATTGAAATAAATCAATTGAGTTCAATCTGATAGGAATTACCATATTTATTTTGCACTAATTTCAAACATAGACAGTTTATTTACATGTCAATAACATGTCTGCATTGTAAGCAGCTTCTGATCCTCATTGCATTTAAAGGTTGTGTGTAACACTACAAACTTGTTTGTTTTCAGCTTGCGCGACCCTCATCCATCAAATCCATATGAAATTGTCTGTCAACAGCCTCTCCAAATCAATTTCAGTCCAATAGATTCAGGTCAGTAACTTTGGCTCATCAACCTCCTTCATCTTTTAGTGCACACTACACTGCATGTTTACCATTTCTTAACTAATTTGGTTTAATTTATGTATAATTTAATCTGGAAGCTTAAAGCATTGTGACTAAAGCATCACCATATATAGGATAAATTGTAGACATTATAAATTCTAGTTTTTATGCAAGGCGCGATAGCGGCCCAGTTTCAGGGATGGACTGTTTTAGCAGCATAATGATCATCATAATGTTGTAGATCGTATTGTTCATAGTTGAATGGTGCTAACATAGTTACTGGCATAGTTCATAGTTTATATCTGTATATCACGTAGTTTATATCATATAGCTTATGTCATTCAATTTTACAGTCCTTAATGTTGTATATAATCATAATGTTGTATATCATATAGTAATACTTCATAGTTCATAGAGCCATTTCAATTTCAGATTCATTTATCTGTTTATCATATAGTTTTACAATTTATAGTTACAATTTTAGTGTTTAGTTGTTGATCAAGAAAATTAATATTACAGTAATCTTCATGTGTTGTAATTCAACAATTCAGTAATAACATAAAAAATTAAAATGAAGCAACCACGTACTGCTAATAACTATAAATTTTCCGTATCCAGCTTATGTTTTGAATATTACAGTGCATTATCCTTCTAGGCCAAATTAGTAATAACTTTCATTGAAAATAGCTCACGGATAATAATGTCCCAGAATTCGGAGTAATATTATATTTTAGCTACATAAATTAAATTAGCCTATGGCTATCCACGGCATGGTTTCCAAAGCGAGAAGGAAATGTTTTTTGAATTCGCCAAATGTGGACACCAGCCAAATGATAAGATGTGATGCCACCACCTACCAAACACAGTACTAACAAGCTCATGTTATACAAGGAATCAACAAACAAGATCTTATTACTTAAGAAACAAAATATTCCATAGGAGCAACTTATGGGATATAGAGAATAGGAAGAAATAAATCTATAATTAATTTATATGACGATGTGAGAAATAGACGTTCTGAAGATGTTCTGAAGAGATTCATTTTTTTTGTTTTATGTAAATGTGTATATATACATACATGCATACTATTGCATAGAGGATTAAGTATGAAGATGTTCTAACATGAAATTGGAGCGCTAATAAATAAATAAATTACGGAGATTCTGGACAAAACATGAAAAATAATTGGTGACAAAAACATGATATTTGGTATAATAATTTGTGTGTTATCCGTCATCCGAAGTTGTGTATATCAGGCCCACTAACCGCTAGATAGCGGCATTTGCATGGATGCGATCACTACAATTGTTGCAAGTTCAAAAGACCTTACCATAGAGTGCACGATGAGATGGTATTGAAAATATCTTTTCTAAATAGTCGTTGATTATAAAATGTTATGCTAATTATGTGTTAACTTTGTTCTTTCTTGCAGGTCTTAGCAAAACCAGAAAAGAAATTTCAAGAGCGATGGTTTGGAAGGCTGGACATAAAAGAAAATCTGGAGAAGTACTACCATGTGCCGCGGAAACATATGTAAGTGTTTTGATTGCAACATTAAAATGCTCATCATGACTGAAATTAAAAATAAGGGTACATATAGCTTTCTCATATAATATATCTTTCGTCATCTTTTACAATATATGCCAAAAGTCTTCATATACCAAAGCTCAACTCAAATCAACCATATAAAATCATATATATAAGTTACAATAAAGCATTATGTCCATGTTGAGAAATGAAACCATGTACACTTAATCGCTGTTAATGTTTCGTCCAAATTTAAAACGCCAAAAGCACAAAATCGCTTTATGTTTTCAAAAGTAAAAATTATAGATTACTCAAATGCCAAAGGCTATACCCATTCTAATATATTTCTAATAAAAAAACAATAGAAAATTTTCTAATATATTTCTATACTATTTAAAGTGCAAAACTAAAACTCTCTATTGAATGAATACGGTGGGTTATCGATTGAACTAAAATTAAGCATAAAATTTTTACTAATAGCTTTGCAAATCAAGAATTTAGAAAAAATATACAGGCTTGAGTAGTTAAGATTAATTTTGATGTATGACTTGAATTATTATTATTATGAAAAAAGTTGGGACTTTATCTTGATAAATTTGTTATTTGCTACTTAAAATTTATTTTTATTTGTCATTATAGTGTTCAAAAGTACATAAAGAAGAATATAAACACGCTGAAAGGGTAAAAAAGATTAGATGAACCCACTAAGGTCTTTGTTAATAACTGGCTTTAGGTACCAACACTTTTAGGACCGGCTCTGATTATATATTATAATGTTGAATGCAATGCAAAAATAAATCAAAGAAAAAAACATTAATGGATTGCTTGAATAATGAAATTGTTGGTCACATAATAGGAAGACAATATATTTATATTTAATTTAAGTTTTAGTCAATAGGTTTGGAATCTGCGAACGTTATAGTCATCATATGTGCTGGATTTATGCAAACATCATTATGTAATCATTATCAATCCAGGTTCTGCTATTAGAATACTTTGGTTGTAATGGTCGAGTCAAAAGGAATAGGGCTAAACAAAATAAACGTGAAAGCTGTTTACATTAACTAGCTTGCTGAAGAACAGTGAAGGTTCTTCTAGTAAGCGAATTCCTACAAAGATTAAGCACAAAAGAAAATAAAAGTAAATGCTTGATCTGTATCATTATCTCAACTGAATATTTCTAAAATAATTAGCTATTATGATGATAGGTATGTAGAAACTTGAGATGTTCCAATTTGTGCTAGAAGCAGAATAAGAAATGAGAGCAGTAGTAGTTGTGCCGATTTCATTTTTCACTGAAAGAAAATAATGGAATTTTGACCTTCTTCTTACTGAAATTGTATGAGATTGTGACATACTTTTATATGTGGTTGTGTCCCTACATACTATCCTGTTTTAACATAGATAAATGGCTCATATGGTTGATTAATTGTTTACATTATTTTGAAGTTGGAAGTGTATATTTTAATGAATATTTGTCGCTCATTAAGGAAAAATGTTACCTGTTAATTTGAGAATTGTTTGCTCATGCCTCGGTGCTATTACTCTAACTATACTTGGCCTTTGAGTAGGGTTTAAGCCTAAATCTTCGATACGTTCTAGATTGATCTATGAATTTTAACGTATATACAGAAAATATAAAAATAAAAAAGCTAGCAAAAAACATCAATTAAGCTGAACCAATAGATCTTCGGTTTGACAATGAAAATTAATCAATAAATGGTCAGATGGTCCTTTGGTTGCGGAAAAAGCTGCTAATAGTCTATCATGTTTGTAAATTTTCAAATTATTGTTGCGAATTGGAGCGCATAAATAATGTAAATTAAAAAAAAAGTTAAGGTTTATTATATGCACCTACATGAAATGTACCTTGTACTTGCAAAACTACTGACCATTTCTTCAAGTCCCAAATCTGAATAAATTTTCGAATTCTTGTTTGAGACATGTTCAATATTATATTTTTGAATTCTTGTTTGAGACATGTCCAATTAGAATGTCCAACTCGACTGCGATGGCAACATATAACTCCAAGTTGCAGCTAGGGTACAGCTGCAGACATCTTTAGTCTTTATTTTGATGATTCAATTGATTGTTCTATGATTGATATACTCCATATTAGGATATTAGTCTTTGCTAGGATATTATGTTTCGATTGGTTTGCATAGTGTCAAATATAATCCATGTATACTTATTATATATTTTTTATTATTATTGTATGTCTGTCCTAACCTTAGTTATTCAGGTTTTAGTTTGATGATCCATGCTTTTAGACATTTAGACATTAATTTTCAACTACTTGCATTTAGGCTTGATGTAGAACAATTTACATAAGATTTCATTGTACAGTTATTGCATGCATTCTCCAGTTAGTAATTATGAATTACATACATTTTTGAAAGCTACGAATTTGACCCATTTGCGTGTATAAGCAACAATCTAAACTCATTGGCCTCTTTAGTTTGCATTTGATTATACTCAATTATATATATTGTGTTACTATTAATGACTTTATTCACTTGCAAATCTCATTAAGGTTGCAACTCTTTCAAAAAATTAGGACTCTTGTCTGCTGTTTATGGTCATATTTCACTTGGCATTGCTGATGGAATGCTACACATTTTTCAATGAAAAATATACTAAGAGTGTAGCAAATGATTTGAACAGTTAATGATAAGCAGCAGTGCCTTAATCAAATCCAATATGGATCCCTTACTATATTTTATTATGATATGCACATATTTTTACATATCTCTAAATCAGGCTTATCAAATACTAGGTAAAACAGGCTTTTTATTCAAGTATACTGATGGCTCTGTTTTCTTATACACAGTTAAGACTAGTGATGGATAAATAGACCGGTTCTTGGCAATTTGGACTTATCAATTTTAACGCAGAATAGCTGACCTTTCTTCCAATTTTTTGGCAGAAGTTAACAAATACTTAGTGCTGCTTCTTCAAGTGGATTTATCCCCATACCAATCAAAATTAAAGAATCATAGGTCAATACTTCATTTTTTTTTCAATTATAAGGAGTTTGAAACCTATTTGAATCCTAAATAAATAGGATGCTTGCAAGTTGCAATAAATAAATTATTCTGAACAGTAAATGAGTAACTAACTTATGGCAAAACAGTAACTTTTAAATGCTTGCAAGTCTTATTTATATTTTTATTATCATCAATTTCACCATCAAGTTTAAAATATGATATATTTAACCATTTCATGATTTCTTTATTTTTTTCTTTTTTGTGATAGGAAGAATTTGACATGGATGTAGATCCTAACATAGCTCGACCATTATTAGAGAAACATTTTCCACCGTTTTATAGATCATTGAAGTCATTTTAGGAAGGTGATACCGAATGTAGAGAAAGTAATTTGGGTGGATGATGTTCTTGAACCGGATGCACCAATTTATGATGGTCCTCAAAATGGAATGTACAAGTTATGTGATTTTTCAGATGGAGGTTTCGTTATATGGCCGGAGTTTCATATTCGGTATTTATAGAATTTCACTATGAAATTTACGTTGTCTTTTGTATTCCAATTTGACATTGTTATGAAGTAGTTGATTATGTATTGAATTAACCAACTTAATTATGTATTGTACTTGTTATGAAGTAGTTGATATTGTTATGAAGTAGTTGATTATGAAATTTATGTTGTTATTTGATCATGAATATTGTAAATTTTGGGTTCCTATTGAATGTAGTATAATAATGCTGTTAAAGCGTTATAAGCGTTGGCAATTAAAATATACCAACGTTTATAAGCGTCAGCATAGAAAATTAAACAATGTTGGATGGTTAATTTGCCAACGTTTATAAGCGTTGCTAAATAATATACACCAACGTTTATAAGCGTTGGCAAATACAACCTTCCAACGCTTATAAGCGTTGGGAAACTAAACTCGCAAACGCTTATAAGCGTTGGCAATAAATTGCGACGCCCCTACAGCGACGCTAATAAGCGTTGCTGAAACTATTTGCGACAGTTATACTCGTTGGGAATCACCTGTTTTGGTGTAGTGCAATTTATTGATTGCAAAACAATTTTGGATCATAAATGTACCAAATGAAGTATTAGAACTATTATGTTTCTTCTCTTTAACTATCTTTAAGTACTCCGAATAGTTCCGTTTCCATGACCTTTCTTGTGACAATGATGACATTCACCCTTGTCAGCAGTAGTAGTCTTCTTATTTTTCTTGTTTACCCTTTTCCGCTTCTTTGAACCTTTTAAAAATGACGTTTTCTCTTTAATAGCTAGTATGGCTCCTTGATCCTTGGATGAAGACTCAATTGATCTCAACATATTAAGAAGCTCCACGAGGCATACGTTCAACTAGTTCATATTATATTTTAATATGAATGGCTCATACTAGGGAGTAAGTGATCCAGTGATCAAGTCAACTTGCATTTCATTGCTTATCTCTAAGTCTAATTGTGCAAGTCTATAAATATATCCTTTCACCATAAGAACGTAATTGCCCATTTTTTGTTCCTTGGTCATTTTAGTGTTGAACGGTTTCTTGGAAAGTTTGTACCTTGGGGAATGTGGCTGGTCACTAAAAAGAGCTTTAGGACTGTCAAAAATCTCATGGACAGACATGTACTGGTGTTTTCTTTGCAACGATTTGTCTAACATAAACAACATGAAAACTTGGACGATCTTTAGGTCCGAAACTCATTTTTCATAAGCGAGCCTAAGTTCGGTGTCCACATCATCAGTAGGTTGTTCTTTAGGTTCGCATGTAATAGTAGTCCAAATGAGCTTGTAAGTCAAAGCTATTTTAATTTCTCTTAGCCAGTCGGTATAGTTAGGTTCGGTAAACTTGTCAGTTTTAGAAAATAGTTTTAGGTTGTTATTTGCTACAAGTTTAGTTGGTAGACTTTAGGACAATATCACAGTAGATGTTCTTATAATATTAGAAGTGTTAAACTTTATGTTTCATTTCACTAATAAGCTCCCACTAGTCTTTTATGTTTTGCCAAATCCTAAGTCAAAACATAGAAAAAGTCTTTTGACTTTACTAGTAGGTATTAGGACTCGTCCATCCTGGGATTCTGAACTTGAGTTTGATCAACAAGTTTAGGTCCATGGATGATGGATAATACTTTATCGGTTGGATCATATATAACTCCTAACCCTTGGTACCTTGTCCTGATTTCACTTTGAATTTGAGTTTGCTCAACAAATCGAAACAAAATTATTCACTTACACCTACCTATTGCGACGGCCTTAGTATAGTATATGTACCTTGAGATTTCTCAACAAATACATAAAATCATATGGTACTATCCTATGTTAAAGCTCTATTTAAAAACTCATTAGTGGCAGAAATGCTTAGATTCAATGTAATAAGCCTCTCGGCTATATAAGGCTGACTAAATAAGGAAAGGACAGTGGTGTAGGGACTTCCGGCCCGAACCATTATAAAAGTCTCGGTGTTATTTACTTTCCACACTTTAATGCCTCGGCATTTATTATCGCGACCTTGCATTTTGATATCTCGTAACCCAAGTTTGACCATATCAGACTTCGGTATTCTCATAACCGAAGTCAGAAATCAATTAGCCTCTAAAGTTATAACTTTGGACCTTGGGCTATTGTTGTAGAGGATATTTTGCACAAATATTTTTGGCGCTAAAAAGCGGGTCCTGAACCTCTATCATTTGTTCCCTCTCGGAAAATCCAGTGACATCATCCCTCCAACCATGACTAACTTTGAGAATGAGAAGCTAACTCCGGAGTTGCCCCTCAACAGTTGCATTTAGCTCATTAAAGAAGATAACAACGAGAGATTAGTTACCCTTATTTCAGAGAAAGAGAATGGCAAAGAATATGATCCTGTTTATGAACTTCAAGCTTCTCAGATCAGGAAGCTTTAATAATATCTCCAAGAATCACTCCATGAATAAGCCCAGCTTCGAAAGATTGTTGAGGCCCTAAATAGTGAAGTTTGGAACCTTTCCACAAATTGATGAAATATAATGATTTGGTTCCTCGATAAGAGAGACCTCCCGGATACTCAAGACAGTGGGTCTCGAAAGAATTTAAAGCATGATCAGGTCTTTACCCCATTCAACTAGAGCTTATCTCATATATTCTTGGACACTCGTAAAAACTTGTCCTACCTGTATTACCCCTATCAAAGAAAGAAGACCTGAAGAGTATGAAGTATTGTGTCTATCATTTGATGAATGGGCATGAGACGGACAAATGCCGAAAGCTTTCTTATGAGATCGAGAAGTTTATACAAAAAGAGAAGTTAATCAAATTTATTAAACATTAGTTTGAATATTTAGTTTTGAATTATTTGCTTTGTTTTGTTTTTATGACTTAAGGAGAGCTCATGTAACTCTTTCCAAAT
The DNA here is from genome assembly GCA_030737815.1 of Allium fistulosum. Lineage (NCBI taxonomy): Eukaryota > Viridiplantae > Streptophyta > Magnoliopsida > Asparagales > Amaryllidaceae > Allium > Allium fistulosum. Next base: position 295,103,419 of record CM060906.1, on the reverse strand, counting down.
GAATGCATATGGCGCTTTTCTACAAAGATGAAGTTGTAAGAGGAATCCTTTTTATCAAACTCCCACGATCAAATGGAAGATGCTAATTTTATTAATGTGCTTCTCTCGATTACAACCTCTCTTGCCAAAGTTTCAACTCTAAGGGGAACCCCATAGTTTTGGATTTCCTGAAGCTTAATCAACAAGTCTCATTTTTTTATCCGGTGCATTCTTCTTCGCAATAACCCTAATTACCGAGTCTTTACTCTGAAGATACATTTAAGTCTCGGTATTTATGATATCTCTTTGGGTATGTCCTTTCCCTTTAAGAACTCTTGCATATCATACTTGCATTTAGGATTTAAGGACTGAAACTCTTCATTGATCTAACAAGAGCAATGAAGAGTTTCATTTTTCCTAATATATATAATATGAATTCCACTAATAATCTTCTTTCTCAAACTGGGATCAGACTTACTATTGAATAATACATTTAAAACCTATGTGATTTCGAAAGCCTTTTACAAAATGGTTTGAAAATACTCTTTTCAAAGGATTCATATTTCCCTTTTTCCAAGTTACAACTAGCTTTCTGTATGGCTATTAACTTAAAACAGGTTTTGATGGCCGACACCCGCCAAAATAGGTTGTAGATGATCAATATCTGCCAAAAATGGTTGTAGATGGTCGTTGCCTGCCAAAAGTGGCTATAGATTTGGACCCAACGGTAAGTTGGTAGACCTTGCCATAAAAGCACCCCCATAGTGATGCACTATAAAGTATAAGGCCATATTAGCTAGGTTTAAAAAGACGCCAAAAAGTAGAATGTATGTTGATATTGAGTCATGGTCAAATGGAATCATGCACTGGGTAGATCTCCAATTAGATTAGAATATTGAGTAGATTCCCAATAATAGTGAGCCATGGTCAAATAGTACCATGGGCTAGGTAGATTCTCAGCTAGATTAGAGTATTAGGTAAATTCCCAATGATAGTGAGCCATGGACGAAAAGTGTCATGCACTAGGTAGATTCCTAGTTAGATTATAAGGTTTGGTAAATTCCTAATGATAGTGAGCCATGGACAAGAGGTATCATGCATTGGGTAGATTCCAAGTTAGATTAGAATGTTAAATAGATTCCCTATGATAGTGAGCCATGGACTAGAAGTTCCATGTATTGGGTGGATTCTTGGGTAGATTAGAAGGTTGTAACATCCCGTATATTTGGACCATTTAAATTGACAATAATCCACACTTGTCAACTTAAATAATACAAAACACAGAACATTATGGGATTATAAGTACATAAATGTAAATGAGAATCAATACAACATCACAGACTCAGAACAGTCACAGAATAATGCAGCGGAAAATACATCGTCATAATAGTAGTTCATGAAGCTACTACATAGAATACAACAATGTCTCAACATAAAGCGACTGAAAAGAGATACAAGATGTCCGATACATAAGTACATCCAATACTGAAAATAAAATGATATAAATAAAAGCTAAGCCTTCAGCATCTTCGACCAACCTTGACCAGCAACGGAATATCTTCAGACTGACCCGAGCATATGCAAAAGAAACACTCGAGTCAGGACTCAAAATCTTATACAGGATAATCAAATGCATATAATAAAGTCCATAACTCAAAGGTGAATATAAACATCATTAAGGGATCGATAAACTACCTACAGAATACGCTAAATAGATAATGTCTAATCCATAAAGTAAGATATCAAAATAGGGTTAAGCAGGGCCCATACACCTCTTAACCTATTTATTCCCAAAAGCATATACAAGACCGTAGTTTCCCCAAAACCGGAAGTCACCAGAGGGCAATCCATATACTAAAGGTACAAATCAAAATCGTAGTTGTCGCGATGGGATAATTAGTATGACAAGGTACATGAGGCGATACCAACTAGGATACTAGTAGTTGCCTGATCCGGACTGATGTTGGGCATAGCAGCTACCACCCCAACACCGCGAAACAACACTTCCAAATCAAGGGGTGCACCCAAATCGAATCACATAAGTAATAGATAAGGTATCGAAGAAGTGTGTCCGCTAGAGATGGCGATCCTCAATGGCCCGGCGCGGCTCCTGTTTTAGTCATGTCAGGGGTCATCCAAAATCGTTCTCTTTCTTCAGTCAACGCGTTCATCAAAACATCCACTTCATTCTGGATCAACACTTCGCGTATATTAGTTATTAAAGTGGTTTTCGGTATCGACAGAGAGTATGTCCATAATCCGATCCCGGTCTCTTTAATAACTACGTATTAATTACCCAACAGTCAACTTTTTATTAAAGTTAAAACAAATCAAATCCAAAGGTCAAGTTGCAAATTTGACTTCCAAATCTGATATTTCACAATTCGATTCGTTTTAATTACAAAATCATATTCCGAAAAGAAATTCTAGTTCAAGCCCTTTACTTATCAAAATTTAAGTATTCACGTTAAATCAACCTTTCACTTATTAAATCAACTCAAATTTATGGATTACATGAAATAGTCAATCTCAGTTCAACTAATTAAATCAAGTTTTATTCTTTAAATCCGTATTTACATTCCTAGGTTCATTACTATATCAATTTCATTTACTACATTTACTTTGTCAAAACTTCGCTTATTTATTTATCAAAACTCGAAATTAAATCACTTTATCTTCTAACCTATTTACTTCTTAAATCTCATTTCGATTAACTTTGTCAAACAAATCTAATTTACACATCCGTTTCAATTCATTACATTAATTCGTTCTCATTTATTTCAATTTATTTCTTTATTCCAACAAATCTAATTTATTTAATTCGATAAAATCCATTTGTATTTATTTCAAACAAGTTCATTTATTTCATTCAATAAAATCATTTTATTTACTTCCAAACAAATTTATTCGATTCAATAAAATCAATTTATTTATATTTCAACAAATTTATTTATTCAACTCAATAAAATCATTTTATTTATATTTCAAAACAAATTACAATACAGTTTTCTAAGTTCGTTCCATAATTCCGAATAAGTCTCAATTTCAAAATGTTCTTTGTTGACCGTTCGGTTTCTTATTTTAATTATCTATCCTAGGCCAATTCATTCAATTGGGTATTTATCATTTCAACCCGATTACATTCAAATTCAAATTCAAAACATACAAAGGGAACTTGCAGTGTGATAGCAGGGATGGTGTCAAAGTAAATAAACAAGCAATAGCATCCATTTGCAACAATTCAACAATTCAAATAATCCCGAAATAGTCGTATTAATTCGCGTTTGTTATTTACGCCAATTAATATAACTATTTCTAGAATCTACACTATCATTTCATGTAGATTAAAGATCATAACATTTCGGTTTCACTTGGTCGTTCAATTTCAATTTCAACAGTTAATTCAATACGTTCAATAGTCTAAGTGACACTTATCAAATTCTACGTGTCAAACAATTTAAAGGGTCAATTTAATTAATCAATATTCATCATATAAAGGGGTCAAGTTTAACATATGTCATTCAGGATTTTTATATCTGTTCTATATCAAATTCAGTTTCAAATTTATTATTAATTACAATAACAACAAATTTAATATCACATAGCAAATTTGGTGTCATACTATTTAACATACTACTACAATTCAATTTTTTTAACATTCAATTCATTTAACATCCAATTTAACATTCATAACATCCAACATCTAATTATCATAGTATAATAGATCTTTGAGTCGTGAATAGAAAATATTCACCTTGCGTGGTAGGAGATTGGACGAGGAAGCACGAAGACGATGGATAAGATAGACACTAACAAGCACGACACAAAAGCGAACACAAACTGCAATCAAATAAATAATTTAATTAACAATTTGTTCAATATAATATATATAGATTGTATATATAATCATACCAAAGCAAAGAAGCTAGATAGATCGACAAGCTGGGCGAATGCCTAGGACTCCGAAGCGGTAGCTGGAACCAAAACACAGCAACAAAATATATGAGCAACCAGAATGCTAAGGATTTCATTGCTATGTAATATACAGTTTCCTATATAACTCATATATGAACAAAAGGCAAAATCAGTTATGGCCAAGTCGAAGTGGATGGAAGTGGTGGTGCTGGTTGGCGGCGGAGGCTGTCAAAGGAGTAGGCGAACTGGGCTAGCGGGTTTGGAGGTTGCTGGTTGGGCTGGTGGACGGCAGTGGGCTGGGTGGTTGCACGGGTTGTTGGCGGGTCCGGGTAGTCGATGGATGGCAGGTGGCGGAACTGGGTTGGCGGCTGGCGGGGTGGGGTCTGAGCGGAGGGCAGGGACAGATGGAGGCGGGGTGGGAACTGGCAGGCGAAGGGCTGGGGTGGGTGCGGCGGTTCGTACTGTGGCCTGAGGGTGGCGCGCGGGTCTGGGGTTGGGTGGCGGTAGGCGGGCCAGGGGGTCTGGGCTGACAGGTGAGGCGGAAGGCGAAGTCAAGGCGAGGGCGACTGGGACTGGTGGAGGGCGACTGGGCAGGTCGGTTCGGTGGCAGGGTTCGGGTGCGGTGTCAGGCGGTTGGAGGTCTGGGCTCGGAGGGACGTGGCTGCTGGGTCTGGGCGAGTTCCGTGGTGGCGGCGTGGAGGAACGATGGGCCAGGGGTCTGGGTGGGCGAAGGTAGGAGTTTCATTTGTTTGTGAGGTTGGAGGCAATGGTTCATACATCATTTCTCTTTGGAAATTTACAGTAAAGTAAATAAAATAGAGGATGAGGAGGGAGAAATGAAGAAGGAGAGAGGAGGAATTAGTGTTTACCTGGAGACGTGAGCAAGCAGAGAAAGTGAAATGAAAAATGAATTATGCGTTGCTTAAGTTTTAAATTCTCTCTTTATTTTGTTGCTTCGTATCCCTCACAGCCCTTCATTTTCCAACGTTCACATCAATTTCCAAAGTAACCCCTTAGCTTCCAACTACCCCATAAATGCACCAGCTGACCTTTATATTCAGCTTCCTTTTGTAAACGGTTAAAGAATTTGGGTGAGATTTTACTTAACCGGTCCGTCCGGAACGGTAAAATTAGCGCAACGTTTAACGTCGAACACCGATTTGTGCAAATAAGTATACCGTTATGATCAGTGTGACGATGCGCTTCCAACGGTATACAGATTTTTGTGATACGATGATTTTATAAAATTTGCATTTACGCCGCTTAAATTGTACGTTTTGCAAAATAAGATAAACGGAGCAGGCGATGACAGTTTTAGACGAAACGAATTATAAAATCTTGATCAGAATAATTTTTACAAGCGGACTGTGTAAAAATATTTGAATTTGGAAGATAAATTTTTCGCAGCTTTATATGGACTGCTATACAGTAAACGCGAACGGACTTTACTGTAATATTTTTCAACGAAACTTTTTCTATGTCCATATCTAACTAGACGCAAGTCACAAATAAAGTTTGGGCGTAAATTGAGATCGTTTAAAATTTAAAAAATTTTTTTTACTGAAATGATGAATTTAAAATTTTAAATTGGGTTGAAAATTTAGGGTCGTTACAAAGGTTGGGTAGATTCCCATTGATAGTGAGCCATGGACGAGAAGTATCATGCGATGGGTAGATTCCTAGTTAGATTAGAATGTTGGGCAGATTCCTAATAATAGTGATCCACGATCTAGAAGTGTCATGCTTAAATTCAGGATTGGAAGGATTTTTTCAATAAGGTTAAAATCCAAGGAAAAGTTCCAAAGTTAAGAAATCCAGTAGATTCACGATAAACAAGGAAGAAATTCCCGATTGTGCCACTTGGCTAGCCCCGGATGATAATCCAACAATAGAACTCGGTTGGGTCCGAGATATGGTTTCGAAAAAAGTATACCAAGGGCAAAAAATACATCACAAAGAGAAAATTCTAAAGCATATCTAACAAAGTGACGACTTAATAAATAAAATCAAAAGGAATAAAATTATTTTACATACAGTTTGTCTAAGGAAATGTTACAAGGGATAGGCTGAGAAGGACACCTAATTTAGTAAAGAAATGATATTACCAAGACTGGATTATATAATCGAGAGCACCAAAGGATAAAAGTGTGAAAACGAAAGAAAACGATATTTCCAAAATAAGCAAGCCAAAATGGTAAGTCGGGGATCTCCAAAATAATCTTAGTATTCGTGATCTCGGAAGGAATTTATTAACAATGTCATCCCTAACCTCCTTCCTCCCCTTCATCAAAAAAGGGTTGCGACGTCACTTCCCGAAGTCAGAGATTGATTTAAGGCTCACTCCTCTCCAAAGAGAAGCATCTAATAATTTTTAGACCCAACTTTAACTCTAAGAAATCGCTCTTAATCTCAAAGGCCTTAAGGGTTACTTTTAGCTTTTGAAGTTTGGCTACCTTATCCTTGTAAGATTGGTAAAGAGATGCATAGTCTCAATGAATTTTTGAGGAGTTTAGGCGAGGTAATCCCTAAAAAACATCGATTTAAGATTAGTAAAGGGAAAACACGGGAAATAAAGAAAAACTATACATCGGCTACTCTAGTTTGGGATAACGTATGAATGTCACACGGTATAAGGTTGGATGGAAATTTAAGTATTAAAAGTAATCAAGAAAGTTTCGGTCCAAAAAAATAAAAATATATACAAGCCAAAAGTTATATTATTACAAGGACAAGCTACATAATGTTTTCTTCCTTAAGCGTATCATTAGAATGATCCTCTCATACCTCCTTATCAGAAGAAGTTGTTTCCTTCTCCATCTCTATCAGGGTCTCGGCTTCATCAACCAACATAGCCTCGGTTTCTTTTTTCTTCTCAAGATCCTCATACCTCTTAGCAAAGTTAGAGTATACTGTAGCAACGCTATTCTCAAGATAGGCTAAAGAGAAAGTCATGTCTTGATTTCGATGGTGAGCATAAGCATCAAATAAAACTTGGAAAGCTCGTCTACTGGCCTCCCTCTCATGCTTATCTCTAGCAATATAATGTTCTTTATCAACCACCTCGGCCTCGGCTTTCTCCAGCCACTCGACCCTTTCCTTTAAGGCTTTCTCGAGGATCTTGATCTTACGATCCTTCTCTTCCATAGTTCTACCCGATTCATCTACTTGAGTATTCACCTATTCAACTTTAGCTCTAAATACCGCAAACTCATTTTTCGTTGCTTTGGCAGCAGCAACCGGCTCCTACATTTTCAACCACCCATTTTGAAGGACGAAGATTTCCGCCACGTTTAGAAAGAAGTAAACAGAGTAATGATACATATTGGAATCGTAAGCTTATACAAGAATATTACTTTGGTGTTTTACCGAAGGCTATACTCAATTGTTTTTCGGGTTCCTAGGGTAGAGGTTGGAAGTCTAACATATGCTTTGATAATGACATTGAAGAGGTCGCCTTCAAAAATAGCTCTTGTAATCTCAATCCCTTGCTTGTTTTTTTCTCGACAAGTGGATCAGAGCCCTTTCCCTTATAGCTTTCAATCTTGGAAGAGCGGGAAACCTTTTGCTTCTTCAAGCCGAGAGTACCTTTGTCAGAGGACAAAAGGGTGGACCACTTCCTTTTCTTATCCAGGGAGCCAGCCTTCTTAGAAGAGGAAGTCAATGCAACGAGAAAAATGGATAAGGCTAAAATCGGAATCAAAACTAAGTAATACCGAGAGCATGGAATAAGTTAACTTAATGGTTAAAGTGTGGAACCATCAGTCTCGCTTTCCCCATGACTGGATTCAGCTTCTTCACCGCTATCAATGACTACGATAGAAGCTTTCTTGAATTTTCTAGAGGGCTTAAGTTTGGAAAATGTAGTAGGAGGAGCTATCAGGTCTTGAGCTTTTAGTTTGCTTTTGGTAATAACTAAGTGTCGGTATCGCTGTAGAGACGGAATCTTCATGACTTTCTTATACCTATCCTTAAATTTAGTGGTCATAGTTGAGTCATCATTCTTCTCAAGTCTTACTATTTGAAGTATAGAAAAATGAGGAAGCTTGATCTAGATTTAAAAAAGAAGAAGGATATCCAGGGACATACCAGTGTTATTGAAAGAAATAATTATTCGATCGGAAGAAGCCTTAACAAAGAAACATTATCGTGGCGTTATTATACTAAATGGATCCTTTAAGGGAGAAGGCCTTAAGAATTTGACAAAGTACATGGGAAATTCTTTAATGGACTTAGACTCAAGCAAATTGAACATATAGTTGATCTCAATCGCGGATATATCTCCATAGCATTTTTTGAAGTGTAATATCTTCATAGCCAATAAGGTTGAATAAGAAGTAGCCAAAAGTTGAAAGGGATTAATGCGGTGGAACTCAAGGACCTCAACAAATAAAGGGGATAAAGGAAAGAAAATCCCACGTTCTAGATGTTTTATGGACTGCACAAAATAACCCACCGAAGGGTTACCAAAGTGCGTCCCAGAGCCGGAAGCGATCGCCCCAGCTCCTATGATCCCATACGAAGCCAAAACCTCATCAAGATCATACTGAGTTTTAATAGGGGCATCCATTTCTAACCTAAGAGAAGGGGTCAAGATATCTAATTAGTAATTATGAAAAGAAAAATCAGTATTTTCCCAAGAACAAGAATTAAGCAAGTTAAAGCTAGCAAGAATCCAAATCTAATCTCTGGAAAAGTAGTAAAAAAATAAGGATGGTTACCAATGATTACATTAATGAGCTTAGTAAGAATAATAAAGTTAAAAAAGAAACATAATAGCTTAAGAGCGGATATCGAAAGAAGAATCGAAGGAAGCTTGCATGTACCGATGATGGTTTCACAATTTTGAATAAATAAAAGAATAGAGAAAAACGAAAGATCGTTTATATTAAAAAGAACAACATGGATTGAAGAGAGAGAAGTCTTTATCATAGTAGATCTCATTTAGAAATTACCCATAAGTGGAATGTCAAGAGATTTTCTCAGATGCTAGATCATCCTTGCACAAGGAAAAAGAGGCATTTTTTGAAGATAACCAATCAACTACTGACACATGAACTCACATTTAATGCAAGACCAAAACTCATCTCTTTAAAGTCCAATCCTGAATGATTGTTTACAAATTCCTTACTGCAAGTATAGCTTTGATCTCACTGTCTCAAGTTAGATTTTACCTCTCGACACCAAATAGTTTCGTTTACCACATAGTCTAGATGATTTTAAGTGGCAAGAATAGTTTTAGAAATTTTGACCTTACGATCTTAAGTTAGATTTTGCCTCTTGGAACCAAACAGTTTCGCTTACCACTTAGTCTAGATGACTTCAAACGGAAACCATAGTTTTTGGAAATTTTGACCTCATGGTATCAAGTTAGATTTTGCCACTCGGTACCAAACAGTTTCGCTTACCACTTAGTCCAGATGACTTCAAGTGGCAAGTATAATTTTCAAAAAAATTAGCCTTACGGTCTCATGTTAAATTTTACCCCTTCGCACTGAAATAGTTTCGCTTACCACTTAGTTTAGATGACTTCAAGTAGCAAGCATAGTTTTCGGAAATTTTGACCTCTAGGTCTCAAGTTATACTTCGCCCTTCAGCACCAAACAGTTTCGCTTACCACTTAGTCTAGATGAATTCAAGTAGCAAGCATAGTTTTCAGGAATTTTGACCTTACAGTCTCATGTTAGATTTCGCCTTTCGGCACCAAACAGTTTCATTTACCACTTAATCTAAATGGTTTCAAGTGGCGAATGCAGTTTTCAAAAAAATTTGATATCATGGTCCCAAACTAAATCTTTACCTTTCGGGTATTAAAACCTTTAAATATTTACCACTTAACCAAAGCAACCAGTTAAGCCTTCGCCCATGGGCACTGATTTAAAATTGTTTTTAAAACCCTCTTGAAGAGATTAGATCTTTATGAGTAGCATAAGTGAAGCAATGCTTCCGAAAGTTCTCAGAATACTATTTCACCTGAATGCTCAGAATCAACTTCATAATGGGGATGGGAAAAACAAGCCCAGTATTAAGCATGAGAGGACACTATTCTTTCCAAAGTCCACCTTATACCAACCATATGAGGTGAAGTTTGGGGGGGCATGTATTACACTATAATTTCTAGAAAGTACAACTCATGAATATTTGAGAAGAAAGTTCTTCGACTCATAATCCCATGACGCATTATTTAGTTTTCAATGAGAGCTTAAGCTTAGAACTTGGTAGCTGAGAGCATGTAATCTGAAAACATGAGTTAAAATGACAACCAAGATCAAGACCTTTGTCCACTTAAGATAAAAGGTTAGTCGAGGGTAACAATTGTCGAAGCCAAAAGCCTTTCAACAAGTATCAACAATCAATTGCTCAGATAGTCCCAAACCGAGATCAATGGTCAGAATAGATGAAAGGAATCAAAGAAGTTATATATAAAGTGTCATGTTAGCAGTTCACGTCAAAGCACTTTCAACCAGATGATCAAAAGTGTTTGATTCAAATCCGCTTATAATAAGCCAGGTCTACAACCCAAGGAGAAGACTCCCAGCCAATAGCGCCACAGCATATTGGCTATAAATTAGCTATAATGGTGCCACAACATATAGCTCTATTAAAAAACTCATTTATGGCAGAAATTCTTAGATTCAATGTAATAAGCCTCTTGGCCATATAAGGGTGACTAAGTAAGAAAAGGACAGTGGCATAGGGACTTTCGGCCCAAACCACTATAAAATTCTTGGTATTATTTACTTTCTGTACCTTAACATCTCGGCATATATTATCATGACTCTACAGTTTAATATCTCTTAACCCAAGATTGACCGTATTACACTTCGGTATTCTCATAACTGAAGTCAGTAATCAATTAGCTTTCGAAGTTATAATTTCAGACCTCGGGATGTTGGTGTGGACAAAATTCTGCACAAACAGATACCTACCATGAGATTATAAGAATTATGAGTAACAATCATATTCCATATCTTCAAGGCCGAAACAAATTGAACCAAAAATATATGATCCATCAACTAATGATAAAAAAAGTAATATAAAAACCATAAAATAGGTACCTGATGGATCATCTAACAAAAATGATTAAATTTTATATAGTAATCAGTTTTACCATGATCCAATCCAAATTGATCTGAACTGGACCTTGAATCAATATGGTTATAAGTTTTTGAAAATGAAATGTTTGGACCTTAAGAAACCAACCTAACAAGATGTGAAGACATATTAGAGCAAGTCCCTTTAACATCAGGTCCATACTTTGCCGATTGGATAAATTGGCCTATAATAAACGTGTTCGACACATTTTGATATGACTTCAAAATTTATCCAGTATCTTATTTGAATTCGAATGATGATTTAATACCATTATATGCTATGCAATCTTAAAATTTTGGATGCATAAAGTTCTATCATCTTTAAATTATTAGAAAAATATAAACTAACACTTTGTACCTATGATGCAAATGTATGGGAAAAATATATAAATACGGTACGGAATACCTCAAAATAAAATAATTACATTTTATACTATGTTTTTTGTTAGAGAAAATCTATTAAAATTTGTGTGGGTATTTTTGTTTTATAGGAGATGAGAGAAAGAGTATGAGAATCGAATAGTCGACATTGTGGAAAATTGAAAACTATATTTGTTCAAATATACATTTCACAAGAAAAGAGATAGTTTATTTGGAAACCTAAATGTTTTCTCTTGAGTTGAAGAGGGAGGTCGTGTATGTTAATAAACAAGCGCGTAGAAGTCCTCCGACCGAATAGTTTGGATCCATAAGCCTTTTTTGGACAAAAATTCAAATTACGACACAATAGAAAAGGGAAATAAATATGACTATTTAACCAATGGACATCTCTTTTCGAAATGAACAGATATCTCCTTCAGTAGACAAATGCATCTTTTAACGAGTAGACGTCTAGTCATGCCTATATAAAGGCAGTCCTCCCATAATTAAAAACTCAGGAAAAATTCCAAAAATCAGTATATATTTCTCTTGCAGTTCTCCAATTTCATTTTTCTTAAATAATATATCGGGTTTGTGATACTATAAATCACAAACTTGAAACTCTTGTTCACTAGAATCCTCTGAACGAAAGTTTATATCGATTTCAGTAGTGCAACTACAATCGATTAGAAAGAATCAATTCTTGGCTTCATTATATCTTAGAAAATGATTTGCTATAACTCTAAGCCTCCACTCGTTTACTTAAATGAGTAGAGAGTGCAAATACCGATTTAAGAAAAGCTTCGTTGACGTACCTTGAAGCGATCACTACAAATTCCATTTCTATTATTGATTTGTCAATTCACCAGAATCTAGAATCTACACCAACAATTTATAAACATTATCCGAACAATCTCACCACATGATTTGATGGAGTTCACTTCTAATTTAACCAAATTGAAGATTTGATGGCGTAAATTCATTCGTCGGTAGAAGAGAATGCACTTTTTTATTGGTTGGACTGAAAGTTGTATATGTAATGACCACTCCGAAACCAAAAGTGGTAGAGAATGAATCAATTGTGGATATAAAAGCAGAACTAAAATGGAAATATGATGACTACATTTTCAGTGGGCATACATATAATGTAATGATGGATATTCTGTTTGATATGTACTATAATAAACCGATTGTAAAATGTGTTTAAGATATATTAAAGACCAGGTATTTAATGGGGGATGTAACAAGTAAGAAAATTCTAGCTACAAAACATTTTAATTGGAAACCGACTGATGTTAGTTCAGTAGTAGAGCAACTTAATGATATTATGTACACCATAAACCAATTCAACTAAAAAATATAAATATGGATGAAGAGATTAAAGTCTCATCCATAGTAAACAAACTTCCTCTTATCTAGAAAAATCAAAGGAAAATATTAATACATCAGGAGCAAATGAATATGTACAACCTAGCATAATATTTGCAGGTTGAAGAACAACTAAGGAAGAAAGAAAGTGACGGTTCCATGGTGCATTCATAAAATATCCACATAATGGAGAAAAAAGAGGAAAATAATGCCCTTGCGTTATTTTAATCAAACGAGGAAGTTTAAAAATAATAACTTCAAAAAACAAGAAGATAACAATCACCAAAATAAAATTTCGCACCGTAACCTCTGAAATCAATCTGATTGAAAGAGAGGAATTTTAGTAGATCGACACCGATGCTATAAAGCATGTTCGCAACATCAAGAGTCAATTTTAGAGACTTAAACCATCCAAAGATGAAAGCTATCTTTATATGGAAAACTTGACAAAAATAGAGGTCAAGGTGCTAAAGTCAAGGGAACAGTGGATTTGGAGTTCACGTCTGGAAAGGTTCTTACACTAGATAATGCATGTACTATGTACTAAAAGTTAGAAAGGATCTTGTTTCTGGTAGCCTTCTAAATAAGTTTGATTTCAAACAAATTTTTGAATCAAATAAATATGTATTGACCAACAACGATGTATTTGTGGAAAGGTAAATGTGTGATGGAATGTTAGTTGAATATTAATAAAGTGGTTGCTTCTTCTTATATTGTTGACTCTTTCTCTTTATGACATAGTAGATCGGGACATGTTAATATTAGACTATAAATGATATGATTGTATTACATAGATCCTTAAGTATGATAATATGTTTAATGATCAGTGTTGGGTATGATCTTTAAAAAAGATAACTAGAAACCATTTTCCCTAAAATCTATCAACACCACTACTTTGTTGCAACTAATCATAATGATGTTTGTGATATGCATAGTACTCCTACTAGAGATAGAAAGAAATATTTTTCCACTTTTACAGATGATTATTCAATGTATCGTTATGTTTATCTAATACATGCTAAAAATGAAGTATTACAATCATTTTTGATCTATAAAATGAAAGTAGAGAAAAAATATGATTCTAAATTAAGACCCTTAGATCTGATAGGGGAGGTGAATATTATTTTCCAACATACCATGAATCTGTAGGAATAATGCATGAAACATCTATAGCATATGCACCACAATAAAATGGAATAGCAAAAAGAAAAGGTAGGATCCTCGATAAAATGGTTAACATTATGTTGTGTAACTTTGGCCTTAACACAAGTTTCTAAGGTGAAGCATTATTTACTTCATGTTATAAATTAAATATAATACCCCACAAGAAAACCAAAGTTGCTCTATCTGAATTATGTAAGAAAAGAAACTAGTCTATATTATCTTAAATTATGGGGTTGTAAGATAATATTCCGATTAGCTGAACCAAAAATCAAGAAATTAAAACAAAAGGGTATTGAGTGTATTTTCTTAGGATACACTTCAACACAACAAAGGTTATAGGTTTTTAATAATAGAACCTAATAATTTGGTTGAGCTAAACACAATAATAAAATCATGAGATGTGGTGTTCTATAAAAATAGATTGACATATATTCCATCTTATCAAATATTGGAGGTTAATATAATAATTTGTGAAATGAAGGAGATCAATGAACCTATTAAATAAATTGACAACATTCAAACAAATAATAAAGAAACCACTGAACCTCTTCGATGAAGTAAAGGAATGAGGATTGAAAAATCATTTGGGTTGGATTTTGTCATTTATTTGGTTGAGTGATCAAGAAATGTTATTAAACATTAAGTCATGCCTTCTGCAAGTGTAGTGCTTGATCCTTTAACATATAGTAAGGCAACAACGTCTCAAGATTTATCTTTTTTCGCAAAAAAAACCGTAAATGGTGAAATGGATTCCGATATGGAAAATGAAACATGGAAAATAGTAGAGTTACCTCTAGTTCTATGCTAATAGGATGTAAATGAATACATAGGAAAATCTTAAGAGCAGATGAAACGATAAAAAGTTTCATGCCAGATTAGTCGCTAAAGGATTTATTGAAAAAGAAGGAATACGTTATTTTGATGCATATGCATATGTAGCTAGAATTTCAACAACTAGGGCATTAATTGCATTAGCATCTATTTATAAACTTAAATTCATTAATTGGATGTCAGGAATGCATTCTTAAATAGAGAACCTAATGAGGAAATATATATGTCACAACTAGAAGGTTTTGAGATGCCTAAACAAGAACGTAAAGTATGCAAGATGACATGAGAAATTTGATAAAACCGTAATATCAAATGGTTGTAGGTCTATGAATCAGACAATTGTGTCTATAATACATTCCATGTTAGTAAAAGAGTACTAGTATACCTTTATGTTGATGATATATTGATACTTGAGACTGATACATTAACTATTAAAGAAACAATATTTCTATCTTTATAATTTGAGATCAATTTGATTGAAACTAGTAACAACCCCATTTGACCCAAATATGCAATTATGTTCTAATATGGTAGATCGATGGATCAACGAGAATATGCTAAAATTATTACGAGTCTAATGTATGTTATGTATGTTGTAAATCGATAGGTGGACGCTGGACAGTTAATATGGACAAAAGATTAATCTTTGGGGGATTAATTAAAAATTAACCAGAGCTAGGAATTTTTTATAACACGTGTATTTAGATAAAATTTTAGTGTTTTGTTTAGTATTGATGGAGGTAAATTAGAATTTTGGGATTTTTAATGTGCTTAGAAGCCAATGAGGCAAGACTGCCAAAACTACCAAATTAATGCTTACATATGACACTGAACCTTAAATAATGCCTAAACAGCACCTAAAGACGTGGTTTGATTATAATATAAGGTGGTGAACCTTGTTTGGACAAGATCTAAGCAAATCGCTAGGCGGTAAGACTCGCTTAATGCCTAGGCGGGCCTAAACAGAGTCTAGAAGGATTTTTACAATGGTAATGTTATGACATGCACTAGAACTGATATTGCCGATACTATAAGAAAAATGAGTAGTTACACTAGTAACCCTCGTCCTAATATTGGATAGCCACACAGAGGGTTTTAAAATACTTCTCTAGAACCATAAACTATGTTATTTTGTACAGTGGGTATCAAAGTGTAATAGAAGGATACATAAATACTAATTGGACTAGTGGAAGAGATGAATAATAATAAGTCAACTAGCGGATGGATATTCATTTTAGATGGGGGTGCAACATCCTGTGCCTCAAAGAAACAAACGTATATTGTTGATTCTTTAGTGGCTGCTGAATTGGTAGCATTTTCTTTTTGTAGCAAAGAAATAGAATGGTTAATGAATCTGCTATTAGAAATTCCTACTGGCCAAAACCAATGCCTTCAATATCTGTACATTGTAATAGATAAGAAACACTAATACAAGCATATAACCAGGTATATAGTGGCAAATCTATGCATATTAGCCTAGACATGGTGTGGGGAGGAAAATGCTCATTAATGGGGCAATTCTCATAGATTTCATGATATTTAGCCAAAATTTAGTATATCCATTTACAAGACTCGCAATGGACTTAGTGTTAAATACATTAAGGGGAATGGGTTTAAGACCATTATAAACAGTCGTCTATGATGGAAACTCCACTCAACATAATGCAAATATTATTTTGAGTTTATGAGCAAAAGTACATTATACGATGCGATTGGAAGCACTATAATATTAGTCAGAACATCTAATTTTATATTTCATTTCAAGAAAAGTGCTTAGTTTCTATAATGATATGGTGGAGGTTGCACTACTCTGTACTTAATAAGCTTACAATAAACATATTGTTGAAGTGTACAATTTTAGGTCACTTATGATAAACCTACCATATGAATAGGCGGTGCTGCCTTATGTGAGACTATGGCTTAGTCTCAAAAGGCATTTCATGAAACCAATATACAGACTCAAGACCAATCCATATGTCAACTTCTAAACTATCTAAAGGAGAGGAAACGAGTGCATGAAACACATCCAATACGCCTCATAGGATTGATGGTTCGGTCTGGTCAACCATTACATTCCAACATGCTTGGATAGGTTATAACAGTGTGACAAGAAATTTTTTATTAAAATTTAGAGGAGGATTGTTAGAGAAATTCTATTAAAATTTATGTGAGTATTTTTTTTGGAGAGGATGAGAGAAATAGAAGAGGAAGAGTATGAGAATTAAATGGTTCCATGTTGTGAAAATAGGAAATTATATTTGTTTAAATATAAATTTCACAAGAGAAAGAATGAGATCTTTGAATGTCCAAATGTTTTCTCTTGGATTGAAGATAGAGGTCGTGCATGTAAATACGCAAGCGTGCGCCATCATCATCGTCTGTCTAACCGACCGGCCAAGCTGGATTAGGTTTGAGTTTGGGTTGGGTCCAGTAATATTTTTTAAATAGTAATTTCATTTTAAATGGGTCAATTTAAGCCCATTTACAAGCGCAAAATAATTCACAAATTAGAATTACAAAACAATAGAAAAAAGTGGGAAATATGACTATTGGACCAACGAACATTTCTTTTTGAAATGAACAGACATCTCCTTCGGTTGGTAGATGCTTCTTTTGGCATACAGACACCTCTTCACACCTATATAAAAGCATTCCTTCTTATAGAATTAAAAAATCAAGAAAATTCTAAAATCCAATTTCTCTCTTTCTCTTTCACTGCTCTAATTTCATTTTTCCTAAAATATATATCGGGTTTGTGTTGTAGATCACGATCGAAACACTTATTCATTGTAGTCATTCAAGTGATAGTTTGAATATTTCAATAGTGTAACGGCAGTCGATTAGAAAAAATCAATTTTTGGCTTCATTGTATATTAGAAGATAATTTACTACAACTCTAAACACCCACTATTTTACTGAAAAGAGTGGAGAGCAAAAATAACATCTTAAGGAAAACATCATCGATGTATCTTAGAGTGATCTCTACAAATTTCATTTCAATTGTTGTTGTGTTATTTCACAAGAATCCAAAATCTACACCTGCATTTTTTTATTAGGCATGAGCAGTTGTATATTTATTGAAAAGTAAAACATAATTTAATAATATATTTTTTTGTACGTGAAAAGGTTCAAATTCGACCGAAAAGGAATGAATATTGGATTGAAGGGGGTGAGAAAAAAGAAAGAAGATATAATATTTCAGCACGATTTATTATTAAATGATAATAAATTTGCAAATTGTAAATGATTTTATTAATAAGATTACATGTTAGAAATCAAAGTACTTCATATCATGCCTTCTTTATGTTTGTACCATCCCAAACAAGGATGTACTATTTACACTTTTGTAAACAGCTTCTCTCACTCATTAATCATCTCATCCAATCAAACACTTCATGCAACTGTCACAACCATCTTTACTTATTTTTTAAATTTTTTCATAACATAACTCAACTTCTCATCTCTTTCTCTCTTCAAACAATAGATCAAATTTTTTCGTTCAATTTCTTCACAGTCAATCTTTTTTTAATCTAATACTTCATCAATACATAAGAATCCAACTAATTTGATTGGGACTATGGTTTTTTTGATTTTAATTAAGATTTTTAAAATTATGTAACCCTAACTAAAACTAACATAGTAAAGATAATTCTTTGAAAGATTCAACAAACATGCAAATTGGATTCTCCAAAACTTGTTTTACACCAAAGCGACAAACACAAAGAGTAAATTTTATTCCCTTGAAGATTATTCAACAAGCCAGCTGGATACTTCAAATCTTGTTTCAATCTTGGAAAGAGCGATGACCATATGGTGCAAGCAGAAGAGTTTTAACTTTAACAAGAAATCTCTTTTATTTAAATTTTACATTGTGAAATTTTAGGTAGCCTCATTCTTATAAAAGCGGTGCATTTTGTATTTCTTCTATATTTGAACCCTTTGTATTGGCCTTTTATTTAATTAATAAAGTACAGATGTTACCTGGGGAATTTTCAACATATTATTGTAATGTGACATTTTTTTCCTTCAAGGCCAATCCATCATTTGTAATAAAAAATATTAACATAGTAAAGAACAATTTGCAGTTTAAATTTGGTGTTATTATTGGCCATAGCAAAGATCGTTTATTACTACTTCAATCAAAAATATACAATCAGCATTACTTTTTTGTTTCAATAAGAAAAATAAATAAGAAGAACGAAACTGATTATTTTAGATAGCGGTATGATATAGTCAAATACATTTAACAATCATTTTATTTAAGACTACACAAAGTATGGGTTGGGTCAGGTTAGATCAAATACTTCATCCAATTGGTATATGTATAGGTTAAAGATAGTTCAACCTGTACCCTACTCTATATGAGGTTGGATATGTGTGGGGTTAAAGTATGGGTTGGGTCGGGTTTAGTAGGGTTGGATTATGTTACACAAACCTAATACAAAAATAAGAATTTTAAAAAAATCAAAATAAAATATTAAAATATTCATCTCAAAATAGCAAATTTAGCCAGCATAATGCATTAAATATAATCAATTCACTACAAACACATATTTTATTAGAACTTCATCATAAAGGGTGTTAAATTTAGATGATAGGTGGAAAGAAAAAGATGAAAGTTATATATAATTGCTTTTGAAGAAAGAAAACTAATCAATTAGCCAATCAATTAATTAGTCAAAGAATTTGCTATATGAAGAAATAAAAGATTGCTGATGGAGATTGATTTAAGCAAGGAAAATTACAGAAACCAAGATTACCATTATCCATTTGCATAGAAATCAAACCATAGATATTTGTAAAGATTTCAAGATAATTGGAAAATTAATTTTCTTAATCTCTAAGTAGCTCCTTCATCAAGTCTATTTAAATGAAGGAAGTTCACATTCATATTAGTGTGTGAGAGAGCATCCACCATTATCCTCTTCTTCGATAAACCCTAATTTCTATAGTCAAATTAAACTAGGGTTTTGAGCGCAAACAAGTCTTTGGAGAAATTGATTATTCAATTTGTAATTATAGGTTAGTCTCTCCACTTTGTTACCTATAATTTTGTAATCACTCTCTCTCTCTCTCTTTTGTACACTATTTCTTTAGTAAAATAAAGAAAAGTTGTTGGGTCCGTGGACGTAGGCAATCTAGCCGAACCACGTTAAATCTTTATGTTCTCTACTCTTATGTTTATCTTTATTTGGTGATTATTTTTCATTGAATTGGTGGTTGATAATTAATCGACAAGCTCGATCCTCTTTTTGGTTGCTTCCGAGCCTTAGTATTCCGCTGCAATATTGAAGTTAGTGCAAATTAATTAAAATTTTACACAAGAGATTGATATCGGAGCTAGTTGTCTTGTTCTAGATTAGTTACTAATGGCTAATTCTTTTAGTAGTGGTATGAAAAATTATGGCGTCATCAAATTTGTTAGAAAAGGTGTTTTTAGGACATGGAAGGTGAAAACTAATGACGTTGTTCTTCAGCAACAACTTCATTTATTTAAAGGAAGAGATAAAAGGCAGAAGAGCCTTGGAGGTAGAACAGATATGCATAGGTTCCACTTCATGGTCCTAGAAAGGGTGCTTGCTATTATTGTAAGAAGAAGGGACATTTCATACGGGATTGCCCAGCTCTTAGAAAGAAGAGAGATAAGAAGGGTAAAGCTTCAATTTGGACAACAGTTAGATCGGATGCAGATAGAGGTGATAGTAATACATCATTATTTTCAGCCATTATTTCATCTTTAGATTGTACAAGTTGGGCGATTGATTCTGGAGCCTCTTGTCATAGAAGCCAGATAGGAGCTATTTTGTCAGTTACAAGAAGGTTTATGGTGCAGCAGTTCATACAGGGAATGGCACATCTTGTTATGTTGTGGGCGTCGGAAGTGTGAGTTTTAAGATGCATGATGGTGTTATTAGGACTATCACGGATATTAGACATGTTCCAATGCTGTGTAAAAGTGTGTTGTCTGTTGAAGCTTTGAATATACTTGATATGAGGATAATAATAGATGGAGAGAATTGGAGAATGGCGAAGGGTTCCTTGGTAGAGATGAAAGGGGTGCAAGTTGATGATATATATATATATATATGCTTCATGGAGAGACAGTCTTAGAAGAGTCACTAGTTTCTACTGATTCTAGTGTTTTAGATTCTACTCAGTTATGACACCTTCGTTTAAGTCATGTGGATGAGGAGATTCTTGAAGTATTAAAGAAGCAGGGGTTGATTGATGGTGTTTGTTAGTCGAAGCCTAGCTCTTGTGGAGATTGTTTTTTGGAAAGAAGAAGCATGTTACATTTGATGTTTGGAGACCTAGAGCTATAGAGTTCATAGGGTATGTTCATTCTTATGTGCAGAGACCCACCCCAGTTGCATCTTTTGGTGGAGCCAGTTACTTCGTCTTATTTGTGGATGATTTCTCATGTAATGTCTGGGTCTATTTCTTAAAGACCAAAGACGGAATATTTGCCCAGTTTTGTAAGTGAAAGACCTTGGTAGAGAAGTAGTCGAGTAAGCGTTTGAATGTTCTCAAAGTAGAAAATAGTAGTGAATTTATGTCACAAGAATACACTAACTATTGTGTGTTCGAACATGTAGTTAGAGATTCTCCTATTTCTGTTGAGTCACATTGTTATAGAGTGGCAGAGAGCATGTGTCAGATATTATGGGAGAGAGCTACGAGCTTGAGAACGATTGCTAATCTAGAAGAAGGATTTTGGGCAGAAGCGATATCCATGACAGTGTTTCTCATCAACCACACACCTTCTATTGCCATAGATAAGAAGATCCCAGAAGAGATGGAAAAGAAAACCTATTGGTTGTTTAACTTATTTAGAAGATAAGAGACATGATAAGTTGAAACCTAGATAAAGCAAACACATTTTGTTAGGCTATAGAGAAGGAGTGAGAGGTATAGGTTGTGGTGTAAAACAACTAGGAGAATTGTGACTAGCAGGCATGTAATATTTGATGAGAGGTCTTTATTGAAGGTGGAGACTCTATTAAGTAATGACATTGGAAGGACAGAAAATTTCCAAACACATTAATTTGGATTCATCAGATTGTTTCCATATTCGAACAGATATCGATATTTAGAAGATTATAGAGGTTCAGACTCTAGGTGGGGTTCAGTTGCAGGAAACACCTTTTGGTTCTGTTGGCCCTATTTGTAAGCATTTTTGTAGCGATGATTCTTTATCTTATGCTTTGAATGTTGCGGAGCTTGTTGGTGAGTCTGTTGGTGTTGACATGGGAAAGTCTAGCAAAATTCTTGTGGAGGGGATTGGAGTAGGTAAGATTGAGTATGTCCTCACTCAATCTGGAATGGAGAAGGTGAAGCACGCTGTTAGATCTTCATTGGTCTCTCGAAGTTTAGTATCTACATATTCATCCTCCTACATGGATTATATTGAAGAATTTTGATATTTTCTCATATGCATTTTGTTTGTTGATGTGCATACTGTCTTTCTTATGCTTAGGAAAGATTTTGAAGTTCTGTTTGGGCAACAATGCCCAAACTTGTTCATCTCGAGTTCAATGTCGTGTGGCATAGATCCAACAATTTATTGAGATGTGACGATGAAGAGAGATTATTATATTTGAATCAAGGTAGAGTGTTAAATTAGGTGATTCAAATATTTGCCATAGAAGAAAAGAATTTAGCTAATTGATTTTATCAATCAATTAGGTTATATGTGGAAAGAAAAGGAGGAAAGTTATGTGTGATTGCTTTTGAAGAAAGAAAACTAATTAATTAACTAATCAATTAATTACTCAAAAGATTTATTATATGGAGATAGAAAAGTTTATAAATGGAGATTCAATTAATTGAGCTAAATTATGGAAATCAAGATCGTCACTATCCATTTACGTAAAACCAAATCATGGATATTTAGAAAGGTTTCAAGACAATTGGGAAATTACTTTTCTTAATCTCCAAATAATCATTCATTCTCAATCCTATTTAAGTGAAGAAAGTTCACATTCATACGAGTGTGTGAGAGAGCATCCACCATTATCCTCTTCTTTAGTAAACCCTAATATTGTAGTCAAATCAAATTAGGGTTTTGAGCGAAAATAAGTCTTTGGAGAAATTGATTATTTAATTTTTAATTATAGATTAGTCTCTCCACTTTACTACCTATAATTTTGTAATCTCTCTTTTGTTCTCTCTTTCTTTAGTAAAATAAAGAATAGTTGTTGGGTCCGTGGGCGTAGGTAATCTAGCCGAACCATGTTAAATCTTTGCATTCTCTACTTTTCTATTTCTTTTTGTTTGGTTATTATTTTTCATTGAATTAGTGGTTGATAATTAATTGATAAGCTAGATCCTCCTTTTGGTTGCTTTTGCGCCTTAGTATTCCGCTGCAGTTTTGAAGTTAGTGCAAATTAATTAAAATTTTGCACAACAAAGGGTATCACATAAAATTGATTCACTGCATACAGTACTAGAAAAGGTTGAAATACCGACAGCAACTGGCGACGGTTTCCGACGGCCAATTTCCGACGGCTTCCGACGGGCCGTCGACTACCGTCGGAAGCCATCGTAAATTCGTGAATTACAGGCCTCAGCCAAGACCTTTTTTCCTCATTCCTCAGTACAAAAAAAGTAAAACCCCTAAAACCCAATTTCTTGCTTTCAATTCCCAAATTCAAGTTTCTAGATCCTCCACGGCTACCTAATCGCACCCTATTACTTCCAATCTCAGGTATAATCTCTTATTTTCGCGAAAAATCTAATTTTTACCCTAAATCTAGATTTGCATAAGTTGATAAATTAGGACTAATTAGTGATTCTAATTGTTTCTAATATCCTAATCATGGTTTATAGTATCCCATGGTATACCTACTTCATTTGTTAGCGTGAAATTGTAAAGAGTAGGTATAATTTGTGATTTTGTGTGTATGTGTAAACCATTATATATGTGTTGTTTCTACCATTGTCTTGTGTTAATTGGAATAAGCCATAGAACGTGAAAACAAGTTACTTATCGAAAAACAGAGATACATTCTACTTCAGTCGGAGTTAGAATCATCCATGTACATTACTTTTAAACATCTTGACCTGTATGAAAATGAATGCATGAGTCTCAAAAAGGAATTGACTGCATTGGAAAATGACAACAATATTGAAGCAACCTAATTCGATAAAATACGTGGAATAATGTGGTAAATTAATAATTTTTTGAAATATATAAAAATAGTAAATTTTCAACCGTTTATAAACAATAATATATTGCATGATAAATAAGAAGGCAAACTATAAAACTTCCACTTTTTGTATAAATTATTTTTTTATTACGTCCCTTGGAGAGTTTTTGGCCCCGTCTGACAAGTGTTGTGCATGATCGTCATATAAGTATTTGTTTTTGTTATAAAATGGACATTTATATTCATTTGGTACAATACTTGTTGGATTTGTCCCTGTATTGGACAAGTTATAGATACAGTAAACAATTACATTTCGTACATTATTTCGTTTTAAACGATTCATAAAATTTCATCGTCACTTTTCTTTTCTGTTTCCTATGTACACGCATTTCTGTACAATGCAGGAAACAAAGGGGAAGTGCTGCCGACATTTTGTTGAAACATTTAAAACGAAATAATGTACGAAATGTAAGTGTTTACTGTGTTTGTAATGGGAAGTAGGATGACTGACCAGCAAAAAAGAAAAGCATAAACCAGCATTTCAATGTTGTATTCTTAGGTGGGGTAAAATTGACGCGTATAAGTTTATGTATCGATGCATTGAAAAATAAAATGTCAATTCGTAAAATGGTCAATATTTATTTTTGAATTTGTGACATATTTTTTAAATAGGAAAATTGATTAATTATTTTGTTGATCGGAGGAGATGGATGTATCAAAGAAGGGGATTGAGAGGCTCAATAAAGGAAGATTTTTATAATGGTATAAACATATTTATTGAATTCGCTTTAAGTAATAACGGAAATGATGTAGAAATTCATTGTCCATGTAGTAGGTGTAAACATTTGAAGTATTTGTTACCCGATATTGTGAAATTTCATTTGTGCAAAAACGATTTCGTGCCGGAGTATTATGTTTGGGATCATCACGGAGAAGTTGTAGCACATACTTCTGCAGAATCTGAATTAGAGATTGCTGGTAATGAAATTGTTATGATGAACCGTATAGAAAATATGGTTGAAGATGCACCACGATCAATGTTCCCTACAGTTGAAGTTGACGACGACGATGTAAATGTTGAAGAACCAAATATCGAAGCAAATTTTTTTATCATTTATTGGATGCTACTAAGAAACCTCTTTGGGATGGCTGAAAAAGAGGCACTTAGCTATCAATAATCGCGGAATACATTATGATGAAGTAAAATACAACATCACCGAAGCCGGATTTATAGCTGTTGTACAAGATGCAAAACAACATATGCCGCCCGATAATTTAATGTGTGAAAATCACTATGAAGTTAAAAAACTTATGTCGACTTTTAGTTTACCTTATAAAAAATATATACATGTTTAAATGGTTGCATGTTGTTTTGGAAAGAGGACATCACTCTTAGAAAGTATAGAATATGTAATGAGAAAATGTATAAACCAAGAAAAAAGAAGGGAAAGAAAGTTCCATACAAACGTGTGCATTATTTGCATAACTCCTAGGCTTCAAAGATTATACGCATCTATTGTAAATGCATCTCATATGAGATGACATAGTATGAGAATAGAGGAAGAAATTACGTTGACACATCCAGCCAATCAAGAAGCATGGAAGCATTTCGATAAAATTTATCCTAATTTTGCAGCGGAGAGTCTTAATGTTACACTTAGATTATGTACGGATGATTTTTCACCATTTTCTCAATTTGGTGATAAATATTCATCTTGGTCCATTATCATCACACCTTATAATTTACCTCCGTGGATGTGTAAGAAAACGCAATATATGTTTTTTACTGCTGTCGTTCCTGGCCCCGACGATCCGACACAAGGAATCAATGTTTATTTACAACTGTTGATTGAGGAGTTAAAAACACTATGGAATGAAGGAGTAGAAACATATGACGTTCAAAGAAAAAAAAATCGTATGTTTGCTTCTTTGTTGTGGACTATAAGTAATTTTCCTGCCTATGCAATGCTTTCAGGATGGAGTACATCTGGTCGTCTAGCTTGTCCTTATTGCATGGAACAAACACAGGCATTTTCTTTACTGAATGGTAAGAAAATTTCATGGTTTAACTGTCATCGATGCTTTCTGCATGTCAATCATTCTTTCACTGGAGATAGAAAAAACCTTTTAGCTAATAGAGTAGAAACCAGATAACCACCAACGATATGGTCAAGTGAAGACATATATGAACTTGTAAGAGACTATCCAAAGATACATGAAAATGGAGTGCAAACAGAAATTGCAAGTAAATCAACTATTCATAATTGGTGCAAACAAAGTATATTTTGGGAGTTTCCTTATTGGAAAGATCTTCTGCTTCGTCATAATATTGATGTGATGCACAACGAGAAAATGTATTTGATAATGTTTTTAACACGATTTTGAATGTCAAGGGAAAGAGTAGGGACGATTTGAAATCAAGACACGATATACAAGAATTATGCAAACGTCACTACGCCATAGATGGCCTACTACAACGAAATTACATGGTGTTGCTAGCTATAATGTAACGATAGGTATGCTGATTTTTGTCTATTACAACACTCGCTTCAAGGTGTTAGCATAGGTATCAACAAGATGTTGCAGTAGCTATAGATGTATTCAAATTAAAAAATTAATAAAATTAGCAATCCGCGTGAATACGATCCAACGGTCTACATTTAATCTGGTTGTTAAAATGGATCACCACTGCAATTTGCCCCAAAATTTCGTTTTCCCGCCTAGTTCAGAGTAGATCCCCTTTTGGTTTTCATTCCAATTCGCCTCCTCCCATTCGTCTCCTCCCATTCGCCTCCACCACCAAATTATCATCCTCCTCTTCTTCTGCTTCCTCATTCGCCTCCGCCACCAAATTGTCACCCTCACCCCCAGCTACCCCCTGACCCATCTAGCTCCAACCAGAGCCCCGTCACGACACCAAAACCCGAAGCCAAACAAAGTTTTCCGTTCAAACCCCTTTTGCCACCGCTGTCGTCGCCATCAGCTCTCACCTCCAACAGAAGACTTGCTCGCCACCAACCCCTCTACCTTTCTCCTTTAGACTACTTCACATGAAAACCCTTCTAGTGCCTTAATTTCTCCCAAAACCCGAACTGCTGCCCTCGAGATTTTGGTTCACTTCGTACTTTCCATCGCAAGTTCAGAGCAGATCCCAGGCTGATCTCTTCGTACTTTCCCTTATGATTGCGGTTGCTTCACTTGGTACTGGTAATTTCAATAAGATGGTATGCCCCCCATATGTTTGTGCAAATGCTCCTTTGGAACTTGTTAATGTTTCAGATATAGGCGAGGAGATCTTATCCAAGCATTAAGGTTGGTTGGTTCACCATTGAATCTGGATGTAGTTGTATTGGTTGAAGGTTGGTTGGTTGGTTTGGTAAGTTATGGAAGTGATGGTGGAAGTTGGTGATGCAGAGGAGTTTCAGTTGGCAGTGTGATGCCTGAATGTTGGCAAAGAGATGTAGACGGAGTTTGGAGTTTGACAATGGTAGAGTGCTGTTGTGTATTGGTTACAGAGAGAAGCTAATGTGGTGATTGGAAATTGAAAAGAGTTTGCAGTAGAGTTTTGGTGTTTGGCCGTAGGGGATTCAAGCAGATTTAGGCGAGGAGATGGAGGATAGGAATTAAGCTCAGTCTTCATTTGTGCATCATTTTACGTCATTTCAAAGAAGGCTTGATCTTCCGAAATCGAATGAATCGGTCGATCCCCGCCGGGACTGCGGTGCCCCAGACCCCGCCGGCGCTGCGCCCGGACCCGCTTCTCGGCTCGCCTTCGGCTCGGCTCGTCATATATTTGTCAGTGTCGGTGTCTGTATAAATTGAAACTGCATATGTAATGAGTGAACTGAGTAATGTAGTGAGGAATATCTGTATATGTGAATATCAGTGTTATTTATCATTGAATTGTAAAATAGTGGAGTTAGGAATTTGTACTATTTTAAATGTTGAAATAAAATATTTATTTAAATAAATTACTGTTTGAATATCAAATTCTGTGCAATAGCATTTTATTAAATAAATATTTATTTCTATTAAAAAATCAAATATGCTCTACATTGTGGGCCCCACAAATTCAGAAAGTTAATATCTATAGCAACATTTTGGAATGTTGGTACAGACACCTATGGATGTTGCTATAGACCCAAATAGGGTTCTATTGCAACAATATTTCTTATGTTGCCTTAGATAGTCAAAATGTTGCCTTTGAGGTCTGTGGCAACGCGGCAAAATGCATCACCGAGAAAGTGTTGCCTTTGCCCTTTTTTAGCCTACAGCAACATTTTTTGGCACATCCTGCATCACTTCTTTGGTGTTGCAGTATGCAATCTATGGCGTAGTGCGTCCCGAGCTTCTTATGAAACCAAACGACAGTAAAAAAACCCAAAGCGTGTTATGAGTTAGATAATAATCAAGTTAAAGTTGTGTTAAAATGGATGGAAGGATTAAGATTTCCTGATGGAATTTCATCAAATCTTCGTAAATGTGTTGACTTTAAAAATGGTAGATTGAGTGGAATGAAAAACCACGACTGTCACATAATTTTGGAAAATTTATTACCCATTGTATTCAAAGAACTATTGTCCTTAAAAGTTTGAAAGTTAATAACGGAACTTAGTCTGTTTTACAAAGAGATTTGTTCGACTAAGTTAAAAGTGCAACGTACGTTTACGTAAACTTGAAGAAGATATTCCTATATTGCTCTACAAATTTGAGAAAATATTTCCACCAGGTTTTTTTAATGTAATGAAATATTTACCTGTTCATCTCCCATCTGAAGCACGACTTCGAGGTCCTGTGCAATATGGATGGATGTAGCCATTCGAGAGATATGAAATATGTTACCTATTAATTTAATTACATTCGGAAGTTAAATTTAATGTAAATTAATTTTTCATAGATACTTGTATCACCTGAAGAATAAATGAGGCAAAAAGCACGAGTTGAAGGTTTGATATGTAAATCTTACATCGAAGAAAAAGCTTCGTTCTTTTCCTCTCACAATTTCAGTGACCATGTGAACATATCATTTGAAAGTGTTTCACGTAATGATGAAGGCGACGAACAAGAGTCCTCTCAAACAATGTTATCTATTTTTAGACAACATGGTTGACCTTTTGGAAAATGTGTAGAAGTATGGTTAGACGATAGAGATCTTCATGTAGCACACACTTATATTCTTCTTAATTGTGTTGAGGTTGCACCATTTGTTAGGTAATATGAAATAATAATTTTTGATTTATTCATTTCAATAATGCATGCGCGTGTAGAATTTAATGCAATATTTTATTCATATATGCAGTATTTATGAAAGTGAACATCCACATGGAGATCTCAGTGAAGAATTTTCTGATTGTTTTTCAAAGTACGTTTATGAATCGAGAAATTGTGTGGTCGACGAAGGATTGAAACATCTTGTGTTGGGACCAAAAAGAAATGTCAAGACATATCCAATATATTTCTTCAATGGATATAAATTTAACACCAAAGAATACGGTGCAGAAAAATTAACTAATAATACATGTGTATTTGTTAAAGGTAGTGATGATCCAGAAAATTACATAAATGATTTTTATGGCGTTTTAACTCAAATTTTGCAACTGACATATTTCTCACGACCCGTGGAGGATGCTTTTATGTTTAGATGCAATTGGTTCAGCAATGTTCCAGGTTCTGGAATTAATGTGCACAAGGATTATAATCTTATTGAAATAAAGCACACATCGCATTATCACAAGTACAATCCTTTTGTACTAGCCAAACAAGCATTGCAAGTTTATTACGCTCCTTATCTGTCTCTAAAAAGAGATAAAGCGGATTGGTCAGTAGTTTTTAAAACAAATGCAAGATTTACGTTTGATGGGAAGAATATTCCAAACAAACAAGCTTATCAGGCAGATCTTGAGCAAAGCAACGAAATAATAATAACAGACAATCGTACTGATTTTAGACCTTTGAACGATGAATCAAACGTTTTGGTAGAAGCATTTGAGAGTAGGGAGGAAAATAACGTAGAATATAAGATCGGATCTGTCACGACCCCGAAATTTAAATTTATTTAAATTTATAATTTATTGAATTTTTGAATTAAAGGGGGTAATTAAATAAATTTTTGATAAAAATTTGTAAATTTAATTGATAAGTTGAGAGCGAGTTTCCCCGATATCTAAGTATATACTGTATAAATCATTTGAGATTTAAAATGAATAATTGTGTGTGTATATATATATATATATATATATATAGTTTTATAAAATTAGTTTTTTATTACATATCTAAGTAAATCAATACAAAGTAAACTTTAAACAACAATGTTAAAATAGAAAATTATTTATAAAGTAATAAAATAAAATACAAGTTAAAAAGGAAAGCAAGCCAAATAAGCATGTACACTTGAAACAAAACAAATAAGTAAATATATGTAAAGGATGAGTAGGCAAGTAAAGGAAAGTAGATAGTAGATAAAGTAATAAACAAAAGAAACAAATAAGCAATGTACAAACAAATAAAACTAAATATACATCTATGAATAAAAGAATAATATGAAAACAAGTACAAAGCTAATAAATGAAGCCACCACACTATCTCAATATCTTCTCAGCCGAAAGAAAGGAAACAAAGTAAACAAAAAAATATATTTAAATAGGTATGTAAGTGTACCATATAGGCAAAGTCATTTAATGCTAGTAAGGCAAACCATGTTGTACAAGATGAACACACCCTGTACAAAGTTTCCACCCAGTAAACTTCATTTTCCTTATACCTCCTCTTCATTTCATTTTCGTCCCTTGATACAAAACTGAGAGAAAGAAAAATGAAGTGAATGTCATTTGTAAACAAAACAAGCATCTCAAATTTAAACATCAAAACAAATCAAAAGCAAACCAGAGATATGTAGCAAGCTTCATCATCTTGCATGCATTCTTAGCAAGTTCAAGTATTTTCAAGCATTCCAGTTGATAACAAATGCAAGTTTTAAAATCAAAGACAAATGAAGGCAATTCCAAGTTTTAAAAGTTTACAAGCTTTTTCATTTTCAATGGTGCTCTGTCCATTTAAAAACCCAGGTGAGCAAACTTAAATTTTTAGACCAGTTTCTTTTGAATCTTATATGAAGATGTTGATGGATGTGAATTTGTTGGCTGGTTTATATGAACATATATATGTGTGTTGCTGATTTCTGGAAGCTTTATGTTCTTTACTGCTTTAAGCTTCTGAGCAAAGAAGTGGTCAGCATAGTAATACTTCTTCACTTAACTCAATATGAACCTAGGAATTTAAGTCAATTTAGTATGTTTAACTTAAATCATAAGCCTGGGAATTTATTTGAAGTTTAACAGTATGATATATATACTGTTTATTCAAGTTACAGATAAAAAGAAATTAAAAGCTAAATTTCGAATGTCTTAATTTGTGAATTTGATCACATATCTTGATTACATACACAAAGTTAAGATTTTTAACATCAAAATTATGATTTTTAAGAAAAGATAATAGGTGCAATTTTAAAAAAAGAACTGAAATTGATTTTGTCAATATCTGTTGATTCGATTAATTTTAATTGTTGAAATTTCTTATGAAGCAAGCTTGAAGATGAATTAACATAGGAAAAATGCCAAATAATTTTTCGAATGCAAGGATTTTGAGATTGAAATAAAAGTAGGGTTTGAGTTCATGATTTTCTATGCTCTGTAAATTGATGATCGCGTCGCCGTCGCTCGATCGAGTTGCGTGTGGTTCTGAGTGAAGGTCGAGGAGGGTATGGCCATGGCGTGGACGTAGCAGCTTGGCCTTCGGTGATGGGTGATGGTAGAACGTGGTGGTTTGTCGGTGGGGTATTCGAGTGATAGTTCAAGCTTCAGGCATTTTTTTCGATTTCGCTTTTTTGTGAAGATCTGAGTTTTGATTTTGAATGATGGGTCGATTCGTGGTTTGCTGAAGGCGGTGCGAGCCACCGGAGCGGAGGCGTGGTGGTGTACACGTGCACAGGGCGGTCGCGTGTCAGTGGTGCTCACGTTTTAAATGAAGTGCTTCAGTAGTTTAGTTAGAACTGGGAGAAGAAGAAACAGGGCACGGGGGGGAAGAAGGGAATGGCTCGAGTTCGAGCACGAGAATATGAAGGATTGACTCGAAGGAAATGATGGGGCGAGTTGCTCCGGGTCGAGCTCGGGGAAACGATGAAAATGCTCGGGTCTGGAAACTGATATAGAAACAGTTTTTAATTTTAAAAGTTTATAAGAAGCATAACCAGATTTTCAAAGGGTAATTTAAAAATCAGGTTTTTAACCAATCTCTCAAAGATTTAACTTTTAAAGTGAATGTCTAAAATTGTTTATTTTAAAGTAATAATGATGATAGGTTAATTCATTTATAAAGTGATTAAGTGAACTAATTAAGTGATGATTAAAGGGTAATTAATAAATTAAAGTTAATCACTAAATGAAAGTGATTAAGGATGGATAATTTATGATTAAAGATTGATTAAATCCAAGTGTTTAAAAGGTTAATTAATTTAAAGGAGAATTAATTTATGTGATAAATTAAAAATAACTGAACAATTGAAGGTTAATTTTTTTTATGATTAAGATTAATTTATCAAGTAATCAAGAATTAATTTATTTTATAGTTAACTTAAAGATTAATTAAATTTATGAGATTAATTAAGAATAATTAACCAAGGTAATTGATTGATTAATTTATATCAATTGATTTGTAATTAATTAATCAGGATTTGATAGTTAATTCATAAGTAATTAAATTAATTGAAAATTTAATTGAATTTATTTATGGTTAAATAAGTAAGTAATCATGCTTATAAATGTTTGTTAATTGCTTGAATTGCTTTGAATTGATTTTCTATCTGATCTGTGATATTTAGATTTGCGATTGAGCTATGGAATGTAATTTATTATCTGTGATGTGATTCTTTATCTGCGATGAATTCATCTTATTTATCTGTGACCTGTAAATAAAGATAAGCGTTATAGATTATACCGCTTATCGATATATCTGTGTTTGGATTATAATGATTGATGATGTGTTGCACTACTGTGTGAAACCCCTGGACTACACCATACACACACAAATATGGATTTCATGTGGAAATCGGTTAAGTCACAGATAATTTAAATTTGATGTTTTTGAAATTGAAATTTTAATTTCAATTGATTTTGAAATTTGAAATTTGGGTTTAAAGTGAAAAGTTTTTGAAATGGAATTTCAAAGATAAAAGTTATTTTGAATAACTTAATCGAGTTTTGAAAATTTAAATAATTAGATTTAAATTTGAATTCAAATTTGAAATTGAATCCTATGATTGAAACTAGGGACTAAAGATGATATAAAATGTGTTTGTATGAATTAAACCATTTTAGAGTATTAATTTGGGAATTTGAATTTAAACCAAGGATTTCAACTCGTATGAATGAATCAGATTTCCAAATTGAAAACTGTTGTTTTCAAATGATAAAACCTTTTAGATAAGAAAATAAATTCCAGTTTAAATTAAAGGAATTTCAAGTGAATTGAAAAATGGATTTTCCAAGTTATGAATGAATTCTTTTCGAAAGCTATGAATTTAATCTGTCTATTTTTAACAGATTTAAAATGATGATTTGTTTAACCCATTCGAAATGAAATTGTTTTGAAAACTATAAGTTAAATCTTTGATTTAAAGATTTAACGAGTTAATTAAACTGAAAGGGAAATTGATTTGGAAAATCTGTGAATGAATCTTTGTGAAATTAAGTGAACTTTGTGAATTGAATCTTTTTTGTTTAAAAAGATTAAAATGGTAATTTGTTAAACCATTTGAAAAGAAAGTTTGGGTATTAAGTTGTGACTTAATTGAAATCCCAATATCCGTATGTTTTAAATATTTCGCTCACTATTCGGGTTAGCCGGGAAAGGACCTTTGGGTCGTATAACTCATTCCGAATAGTGATACGTCGTATATGGATAGCATTTGAAGACCGGTGTTGAAGACCGGATATTTTTCGAAAATGAAAGGACAACCTGTCGAATGTCTCTGCACTGAGTCGCGCCGGTATAGAGATTTATATCACTCTTTTGTGACGGGAAGTCCGGACGTGATTGAAAGTTATCCGGAATTGCAAGGGCTTCGTGAGAAGTGCCTTCGGTTCTGTTCGATCCCAGAACAGACTTATATGGATACATGTCTGACATTACACTTTGAGATATAAAGCCGATTTCTTTCAAATACATATCTGTTGGTGGCGGAGAATTTATTCTCTTAGCTTAACACCCTTCTCTGAGACGTACGAGCTCAGAGGTTATGTAGTTGAAATTTATCAGCGATATATCCCAATTTGGTAATGTGGCATGCTGAGTGTTGATGTGTGATGATCAGTGTTTGATCATTTGCGATATGATCATTTGTTTGATCTTATATCTTTGTGATCATAGATTGATCATTTGTTTGACCCGAAGCATGGCTTTGTGAACAAAGCGTAGCTTTGTGGACGAGACTTCGTCGGACCTCACACCCCGGAAATGGTCAAAACAGGAAAGATGCGGCAAGGTTCTAGGGAGTAGCGCCCCTTAGTGTATGTCATTCCTTCTGGATAAAGGTGGTATCATGGTATGGAGCCCAGATACTTAACCTCTGTGGTTGCTGCAAATTTATTACTTTGTGGTTTGTTGGAAATCGGGGATCCTCGGGAAGATCGGTGACGATCGGGGGATGGCATACGCGTGTCAGTAGTTACCTATTTTTGCAGAGGTAACCCGGCCTTGTGTTGGCAGAGATCCGGTTAGGTTCTCGGGTCGTCTATTCCAGGGACGTACCCATCGTGGATAGGAAGTTCCTTAGCCTGATCATTTGTTGGAAATCCAAAGAAACAATACGAACCTTGTACGGTTTTAGTTGTATTACCTGCCATGGAATGCGGCGGTAACCTGCTATTGAACATGGTAGCTATAGTAGGCATAAGTGCGGAATGCCTATGCTGGCTAAGATTTATATTCTACTTTCGAAATGTTTCTACACTATGCACTAATAATAATATCAAAAATGATTTGATTTTGCGTAGTAAGCATCTTTGACTATTATAAGAAGAAATCTCCTCCAATTCTGCGTTTGCATTGTGTGTGTGGTGGGAGGTCTTATGGTAGTTTCATTTTCCAAAAGCATTGCGGATTTCAATGTTAAAAGTCTTTTTGTTGTTTGTTTAAAGATAAACTGTTTTTGTTGCTCACACCAGTCCCATGACTGATCCGGAGTTTATTGTTCCCTTCCTAAACTCTGGGTGCCCACCATTTTCCACACGGGCAGTCTAGAGTTGGGCTTTTCAGATATTCAGGTTTAGTAGATTATCTGGAGCTAGTTCAGTCTTTGGATCGGACTGCACTTGCTCATCTTTGTGCATCGTTATTTGGAGTTCGAGCTATATCTGGATTGGCATTCTGAAGATGGAGATTATCCGCTGCTGATGTTATCTATTGTTTTCTTTTCCGCTGCTATTTGTTGTATCGTATCTCTGATGTATATTGATATTCATCGTATCACTCTGTTGTATCAGATTTTGTATCTGTCATTGTATATCAATGTATTATTCATTTATTCCGCTGTGTTATTTACTTAATGTTGTTATAAGCTCCCAAGAACCAGATTCGGCATTTGAATCTACGGCATTTTGAGTACAAGTGAAGTACGGGTGCCGATTTTCGAAGGTCGACTTTTGGGTCTTGATAGGATCTGAATCAGAAGACGATGAGGATTGATATAAATATTATGTTCAATTCTTATGTATTATGCAATTTATGTAATTGATGAGATTTATTTTGCAAGTTATATAATTTATGTCATTTATGAAACTGAATCTGCTTATCGTCATTTACATCATTTATGTCATTACCGTTTCTGTCATTTATTTAGCAATTTATGTTAAAAATGCAATGTATTCTGCTTATCGTCGGAATATGAGGCCCAATCTGAATCAGGTATATTTTGCACTTTATCTACTTTATGCCATTTATGTCATTTAACTATAAAATATATTTCATTATTATGCTATTATTTTCTTTTAAAATGATGAGTCTATGACAGGTATTATGTCGTCCAGAAGGAGGAGTTCTTTCCATTCATTAGGAGGCGATGACAACGGCCCATCGCAGCCGCCACAGTGTCCCGTTGTGTATCTGGTACCTAGAGCGGAGGGGTAAGTATTAAATTTTTTTCAGCATCTTAAATATTTTGTGTACGTTATAATAATCTGTATCATATTTAATATAGGGGGTTTGACCTACAGCCGTCAGTTGTAGTTCTATCAGTTTCGAGAGATTCGTACAAGAGTAGGATGACGGCTTATTGGTCCAAGTGGGATAATATCCATTCCCACATCATGTAATGTATATGGCAGGATTTCGTTGTAAGTATAATCTTCTGTTTTCCATTATTAATTTTTTTGTCGCTTATTTATTATTTACCTTTTATTGTTTAATTATTTGTCGCTTGTTTATCATAAAATGTAGGCCATAGTCGACGTACAATCAGATCACCTACAGCTGGTACGTCACTGCTGGATGAAAAAGATGAGAAAGAATTACCGGAATTCTATGTCGGCTGTGAAGCATAAAGGGGAGAAGCCGAACTGGATGGGAACGAGCGTGTGTGAAGGGTAGCTAGCGCATTGGGATAGTGACGAAGCGAAGGTAAGTGTACTAAATTTTTATTAATTATTTGATTGATACGTAAATATCAAAAAATATTTGGTAAGTATATAATGTATTGTTTATTTAAATGTACGGTAGAGTCGCAAAGAAACTCTGCAAATAGGAATAAAAATCCTGTCACTCATCGAGGAGGGTCCAAGTCGTTCCAACAATATCACCAGGAGTTGGTAAATTTATTAAATGTCAATTGTAAATAGTTATTGTGCTTTATAATTTTGAATAAACATTAATAGTATATAATAATCAATTTCAAGAAGCTGAGGCGCAGGGTTCCGTATCATACATGGATGTATTTACCCGTACTCATGTCGTCGAGCATGTAAATCCATACGGGACAGTTTCATATACATGGCATGACAATAAATCGAGGTAGAGTCATGTAAGCATATTTTAGTTTATATACTATTGGTAATTGTTTTAATTATTAAAGTATAATGAATTAAGATTGTGAGAAATGCAGATTAAGGATCTTAAGACTAGAATTAACACTAGAGGGGGGTGAATAGTGTTTTAAGAAATTTGTTAATCTTTTTGAATTTATCTTACTTTGTTAACAATGTATACACTAATCAGACACAGATATGAACACAGAATCAAACACAAATGCAAATATAAAGTAAAAACAGTAAAGGAAAGAACACACCGGATTTTATACTGGTTTGGAGTTACCCTACATCCAGTCCCGCAACACAAGTACGGATTTCCTTTCAACAACAATTCAACAATTACAACCCTCGATTTCAAGGCTACGAGGTACACCCTCCAGAATGACAATCCTCTGGGTAGAGATACTTGATTTCCGGGGCAACAAGTTCACCCAATTGATTTCCAAGGCTACAATCACACCTTTTCTCGCTTGATTGATTTCCAAGGCTACAATCATACCTTTTCTCGCTTATATATTACAAAGAAGTCTATAACTCTGAATAGCACTGAGAACCTTGTAGAGATAGTGATGTAGAATCAAACTAGAAGTAATCGAGTATGATTCGATGTTGATTTCGGCAGAGTAATGGTATGATTTTGTATTAAGAAATGTGGAAGAAGAAGAGAAGTGAAAACCAGAAAAAAGTGATTAAAAATTCATTGAAACTGACCCCTATTTATAGAAAACCAACAGCCATGACCATTCATGAAGAGTTATGGCGAATAGACACTTCTTTTGAAATTTGAATTTGAACTTCAACTGTCACTATGTCGACATACTACCTAGGGGCATGTCGACATCCCTCAGCCAAAAATGATATTTTGAATTTCTATAAAAACAATATTTATCTTATATAAAAACTATTTAAAACTTTATAAATATACTTGAATATAGTTGAAATTCATAAGTAAATATAAAGAACAATATATACATAATTTAACTATAATTTTATATTAAATCTAAGTATAAATATTAAAAG
This sequence comes from Allium fistulosum, assembly GCA_030737815.1. Lineage (NCBI taxonomy): Eukaryota > Viridiplantae > Streptophyta > Magnoliopsida > Asparagales > Amaryllidaceae > Allium > Allium fistulosum. The sequence goes on along the minus strand of CM060906.1, from coordinate 295,065,466 downwards.
TTAAATATATTATTTCAAAAGACATTTAAAATCAGGAGTATTTTGACTTTGAAATTAAAGATGTTTTGAGGCTAAAATTATTTAAAATCAGGATAGAGAGTTTTGAATCTTTTAAAAGGAAAGTTTTGAAATCATTTTGAAAACAAGATAATTTTGTAAAATCATTTGAATTAAAATTAGTGGATACAAAACAATGTCCCACTAGATTTTCGTAGGTTCCATCCTACTTAGGGTTCCATCCCTTTAACGGGCTCGAAGTGGATTCCATTCCACGAATAAATTGGATATTAAGATGCCAGTGCTTTTCTACGAGTTTTAACAAATATTCCTAATAAAACAGACTTAACCTTGAACTCTTGAACTCTTGATAATCTTGATACTCATGAGTCTTCTATCTCTGTATCTTGAATCTCTATACTGTACAGTCTTCATTCTTGATACCTGCATGGTTAGATCCTGCAAATACATATATATCTAAACTTGTAATGTTAGTATTTATATTTTATAATATATTCTAAGGTTGTTGTCATCAAAACCATCATCTCATGGACTAACAAAGATATCATGCTATTAATTTAAAATATAATTTTATTTGTTCATGCAAACAAGGTTTATGGAACAATGGCAGAAACTCCTGGAGGAAATTGGTCGAGAGCAGCTGACTACGGACGAGGAGGATATCATTTTTGAGTCAGTCATGGATCCACCTTCATGGAACAGGCGTTACGGCTTTGGCAATCAAGTGGTAATGAATAATATATTAAGATATAATAATTTAGTAATCTTTCAGTTCTAAAGAACTTCACATCGCTATAGTTTCAATAATAAGTTTATAGATATAAAAATTAACATAATATGTTGTAGCTTTAATAGTAAGATTATAGTAATTGAACTTTTACTAAATTAAATAAGTATTGCAGGGTAGACAGAGGAGAGCCAGCCAAAATAGAGCTCAGATCGATCTAGCAGAGATCGAAGAGTTGAGAGCTAGGGTGGCACAGTTGGAGGAGCAGAACCGTCGGTAGGCTATTGAGATGACACAGCTGTTGGACCAGCGTATTGCTGAGTACAAGCAGCCGTATGGTGGCTGCTTTCCATCTTCAGCTAGTTCCGGAGGTTCTGGAGGTGATTGACAGGAGTGATATGTATGTTTTTTTGTTTTGCGTCATTGTTTAGTAATTTTTGATGATACATTGAGTTGGTGGAGTTGGATACTTTGAAATGTTGTGTATATTATTTGATGATACATTTGGTGATGGTAATTTTGACATTTGGGAGTTGATGGTGGAGAGTTGATGTTCCACGGTGTATATTTTGTACAATGAGATGTATGTACATTATGTTAACGAAGTGTTGATTTGATTTTATGCGAGTTATGCTTGGTCCATTTCTTTATGTGATTTGATTATATTTGTATGATTTGATATTATATTGAATACCTGAATTGGATATGTGCTTGTGTGTGAATATATTATATTTCTGAAATGTGTATAGTAGGCTAGAACGCAGCAGAAAATGCAAAACAGTTTTAGAATTTCCAATGGCTGACGATGGCCTGTAGGTCGAAATTTCCAGACGGCTTGCGACGGCCGTATTCCGATGGCTTTTGACGGCTAATGACGGTTTTTTTGCACTCCCGTGATCGTTCACATGTCTTCGACAGCCGTCTGGAGCCGTCGGTCTGTCTGTTGGTAGCCGTCGGAAATATTATGACGGACGTTATTGGAAGCCGTCGGAAAAACTGCACGACGACGGTTATAGTTGCAACGGCTTTTTGCATCGGTTTCTTATGGCCGTCAGCTATCGAAAACTGTACGTTTTCTTGTAGTGATATTAGAGTAGGAGTTTCATTTCAAAATATATTAAGTTGGTTCTAGAATACTTCTCAAAGTCTCTTAATCAATCATATGTGTTTTGATCGCTCTAATTTTACCTGAACTGACACTGAATATGATTTTTTTTTAGTATATTTATTCTAGAATACATATACTTTATTTTAGATTTTGATTGTTCTAATTTTACATGGGCTGATATTAATGAGATTTTATGCAGGGTTGGGTTGAATAAAATATTACATCTGACCCGTATATAGTATGAGTTACAAATTATAACTCATATCTGATCCAAACTAAGTTGGGTTGAGTCGGGTTTATGTGGGTCGGGTCGGGTCGGATCGAGTATGGATTGTATGCACCCCTAATTTTACTTCCAAAGAATATTAATGGAGTTATGAATATATTGATCAACATGCATAATCTAAATATAATAAATACCTTTGCTCATAAAATCATAATATAAAATTGATAAAATATCTTTACAAGTTCATCTCTGTTTCCTGTCCTTAAAGGTTTAGAGGATTGAAAGTGATTGCGTTTAAGGCTTAGACTTCATTTTATTTCTACGATGTTTGATTACGCATAACTGATCGTCTTTACTTTTAGATTATCTTTTAACATCAAGATGTGTTTAAAATAATTTTTATAATTTAATTTATCATATGTTATACTGACGCAAGAAGCAAATTCACTATAGAGGTCAAAATATACTTTTACTTGTCATGAAATCAAACAGAACTCTACTCCACAAGGTGACCCAATGGTAAAATGGGAAATTCTGTGACAAAATAGGTTATTTGGTAATTATATGAAAAAATAAGTGGTCCAGTGGTCCAATAAATACATACAAAATCATTCCACCAACCACAAGTTGAGAGTCCCAACAGCAACGGCAGCCCCGAGACATTTCTGCAATTATTTGCAATAGTTGCATTTCTGCAACTATATGCAATAGTTGCAGAAATGTCTGCAATTATACCATATAGTTGCAGACATTTCTGCAACTATACCATGTAGTTGCAGAAATATCTGCAATTTTTTGCAAATTTTGTAAATTTAAAAAAAAAATCAAAAATGTTCAATATTTGCTGAATTGTCTGCAAATATTTGAAATAATTGCACCTTTAATACAAATATAAATTTTTGGTATCAACAATGGATCTCATTTTAAAGATCATAAAATTTGTGATTTTTTGGTGAAAACGGTATGTTGATCCGGTTTTTGTAAATAAAGTTATACACGTTTAAAAAGTTAAAAACATAAAGGGTATTTGGATCTTTTTGCGTGCACGAATTTGAAAATAGAAAGCGGAAACGTAAGCGTTGGTTGTGAATGATGTTTTCTCTATTTTAAAACTTGTTAGGAATGTGAGCCAAACTTACCCAATACCATACCATTGTTGTGAGGAGGCTAATTCTTTAAAATTTTGGTAAAAAGCTCAAATATTTTCATCTTTCATACATATTTGTACAAATACAATAGCAATCTCAAATATGTACCAAATATATAGAACATATGGTATCAATGAAAATAAGAACCATATCCGGACTTCTTTTATATATGATCTTTATCAATTTACATCAAGTTTGGGGTAAGAATGTGAATGCTGCCATCAAAGCTTTCTAGACTTCTTTTATTTTGAAGTGATCAACCAGACATTTGCTTGCCAGCCCTTTACTAAAAAATTTTACCATGAATTCTCGCATTGTGAAATTTCGATAAATAGGAGGGTTCTCAGGGGAAGTTAGCTCGGGAAGAGGCCCAAAGAAATCAGACTCGCCTCTTTTCGTAGGGTTGAAGAAGGTTGAAAGTGAAACTCTAGCCTCTTTATGAGCGTTTGCGATGACTCGATGCTCCACACTTTTATACTCATCATTTGAAATTATCTGTAGATGATAGATGATAATCAGTTAGTTTGATCTAGCTCCAGAGAGAACATATTATGACTGAAAGTGCGACAGTTATCATTTATCTGCTCAAAGCATAAATTCGATGCAAACTGCATACCGCTATCAGTAATAATGTACCAGAAATGTCTGAAAATGCCAATTATAAGCTCCTAATAGTTTCTTCCTAATTCGAATTAAGTACCTAGTCAAAAATATAATGTTTTGGTACAACAAATTGGTTTCAAAGTTATGGACTAAAAATGAAACGTGAACTAGATGACAAATTCGATTTAATATTTGAATTTTACCATGGTATACACTTTCAACAAGACACCAATTATCCAACATGCTGATTAGATTATCGTGTTTATCATTTCTCCTGAATTCAGATGTAGTATACTTACCTCCACAACAATTCAATCTTGATTCAGTATTTTGAAATCTTTCAACATATTGATACTATTCATAATTTTTATATTTTTTCAAAATGATAACTCGCCTTCATTTCTCTCTCCAAACAACGTAATCAAAATTTATCTATCCAATTTCTTCGCAGTTGATCTTTTTTATCATTTAATGCTTCATCAACATATATGAATCCAACTAATTTGGTTGATACTAAACTATCATCGACTTTAATTACAAGTATTTTCCCTTTTTTTAAATTGTGTAACCCTAACTAAAATTATCATTGTAAAGAATAGTTTACAACTCAAATTTAATGCTATGATAAAACATAGTAAAAAAACATTCATTGCTACCTCGATAAAAAATATCCAATCATTATTACTTTTGCTGTTGTTTCTAAGATAACAAAAAAAGAACGACGAAACTAATTGTAATATAAAAACATTAAGATCTAATCAAATATAATTATTTATGTTATCCTTTCAGTATAAAATTAACAGAATTACAAAAATATTAATTTACACGCATATTCTAAGTATAACTAACTATCTTAACTAATTAATTATTAATTTGAAATTGATAAAATATTTTTACTTATGTTATTCATTTCATTTTCTCTACCATTAATGGTTTAGGATTGAAATGATTGTGTTTGAAGGATTAGATTTCATTTTGTTTCTACGTTGCTCGGTTACACATAACCGATTGCGTTTACTTTTAAATCCTCTTTTAAGCCTAAAGTGAGTTTTAAAAGTAGATTGTATGATTATTTTATTAAATGTTTAACTGACATTATTAGTAAGTGTTTATGTGTGTCTAAACAGTACCGCCCTAATTGGAATACAAATGTAGCAACAGTATAAATCAAATTGTATGTGAGTACCTGCAATAAATCACCAACGTTGATTACAAAGGCACCATCCAGAGGTTTAACATCTACCCATCCCCACTCCCTAGTGGGACCTTTCATCTTTACCTGCAGCCCTCCAACTTGATCTTGAGCAAGCACGGTCACTGCACCTGGATCTGTATGCGAGGCTATACCAACTGTCTTCTCCGGCTCAGGACACCATGGATAATAATGACAGACCATTAACCTCCCATCACAGACCGTCATCTTTTCTAATTTGTCATATTCCACTCCCAATCCTTCAGACAGAAGCCCAATCACATGCTTTCCTAGCTCATAAACCTATGGATTGTAAATATTATCAGCTAATTTCCTAGCTAACATATTGGGATGTCAGCAAATTTGGAGTAAGTTTTTTATAACATTGGTCAAAATCATTATAACCTCCAAATAATGAGAAATTCAACTCTATAGTTTGATTCCAAGATGAAAAGGGTTGCACTTACATACTAATTCAAAAAAATAAAATAAAAAATAACCAATGAGGAAACTAATTTTTATAAGCTATATAGTATTATCATATTCAGTTCATTTTCTAACTAAGTATCCTAGAAAAGAAGTGTAACAGTTAATATTTGCACCATGACATTGAATGCCTGCATTTCACAATTATGGTGTCTTACATGTCGAAGTAAATAAATTATTTAGATATCTCAAAAGGAAATAAGATGAAACAGACAAGAATGTACGATAACATAATAAATCTTGCAATGTGTGTTTGAATACTCAATGGGTGCTACAGTTATACTGTTATAGGGTTAGCTATCAGGAATGATATTCTTGATACCAATTTTGAGACTTTAAGTTCAGGTATGAGATTTCTCAAGCATATTTGTTTTCCAAATGCAATTAAATGGTTGAAGTAGATGTAATGCCGTATTTGATTTATGCCACTTAATTATGTATTGTTTTGTAGGGCACTCTTAGTTTTCTGTTATATTTTTATACAGATAGAACACAGAAAAATTATTGCTAATTTTTGTTAAATATCAGTAGTCGGTTTTTTTTTCCTACTGCTTATAAAAATTTATTTTTTAAAAGTAAATTATGTAGATTGGCATCTTAAGCAGAGATTTTTTATGATAATAATAATCTATTTCTTTAAAAGTAAACTAATTTTCTTGAAAATTGACTTGTCTTTCAGTTACTATACGCATAAAATCTATGCTATAAATAATTCTGATTAGACCTATACGGATACAAAAAATGAGATTTTTTATGCAGGGGTTTAATTAGGTCTATTCATTTTTATAGCCAGTTGTGGGTAAAATCGATATATATGGTTAGTTACGTTTTTTTTTGTTACATGAGCTTCATTTGTCACAAATTCATCACACATGTACTTCGCCATTTTGAAACTTTTTATAAACTGATAAACTGAAACTTAGATCTTGGACTATTCTGGTGCTTTGAGGGGTGAAATTTTGGCAAAGTGCTTGTGGTGTTTGATGTGCATAATTGTGGTTATAGGACTGAACTAAAGAGAAAACTTATACGGCAAAAGACACATGTATGACGGTCGTGGAGAGAAGCATATGTACATCTTCTGATTAAGGATATGTACAAAAGCAAAACATTATGATCATTTCACTTTATTGTACAAAGTGGACAACATTTCTATTTTCAACCACTTCATAAAGATTTACATTACTGCTTTATTATATCATATTTCCTTGCACTAAACTTGAGGTAAATGTAAATATCCGTCCTTACCTTGAATTCTACACATATGTAACTGGTGAGAGACATTGATCTCCTTGTTTTACACCCTTTTACCTGTACTTAAAACCTGGATTGCTGCCAACCTCAAATAGTGCACTATAATTAAACTCAATTACCAGCAATTGCAACGCTGTGCATTGGTACAATTTTGGATTCGTCCATGGACAACCGCTCTGATTTAACAGATTTTAAATTGACTTTGGCATTAATTAACAATTGGGTAGAAGTTAGCACTTTTGAAAATATTGCCTTTTGAATTTATGTCAACCTAACATCTCAATATTTTAATGGAACGTTTTAGTGCTAATTTCATTACAGAATTTGGAGACAATTCGGTATGGACTTTTTTCAACGGAACTCAATAAAGGTCGGACTGAAGTAACATCCACAAAACATCATTCAACTTGCTTCCAAGTAACGTTTCCAATTGATAATGAAAAACTGGTTTAGTTTCTATTTAAAATAATATAATAATAAGATACTCACATGTTGAGAGAACAACACGAGCTCATCTCGACAAATCTGAGGTATCTTAGCTGGATCAACCCTCCCCAAATCGATTTGAATTGTATCTCGCCAGCTGGCAGCATCCGCCTTAAATAGATCGACATTGGAAGCATAGGAGACACCTCCTACCATCTCTCTCGAGTAGTACTTCTTCCTTTCCTCGCTTTCCATCTCGTTGAAACATCTAACTGAGGAAATAGCCCTGTCGACGACATCGGACGGCACGCCGTGGTTGATGACGTGGAAGAACCCGGTGTTTCTGGCGGCGGAGCGGATCAAATCGACGGCGACTGAGTGGGGGAGGGATAGATCGATGGTGGGGATCGATAGTTGATCGCCGATGAAAGATGATGATGATGGAGGGTTGAGATTGGAAGTAGGGTGATGGAAAAATGAAGGTATAGAAGTTATGCCGGAGTCCACGAGACCTTTGACGCCTGTCCTTGTTGAATCAAATTCCTTCAACACTTTGAGTCGATCTGCGTTCATGTTTGCTATTGTCTGTTTAATTCTTGTGACGTTTCCGTTACGATGAATATATGTTGATCAAAGGATGGACAGTGCGTCCGATATTTGGACAATAGGTTGTATATTTGAAGGATAAGGCACAGTGATGATATTTCCACACATCAATTTTTTATATATGTGGATAAACAGTCACACAACTTTAATTTTGAATGATAACTACGATGGTCGATGATAAACAACTGAATGGTATTAGATGTCTATGTGATAAAAATAATAAGGACAGAGTTAGTAAGCACACAAAAATAGTTTATAAGGTGGCTAGAAGAGTTTTTCAGATGGCTATATTGAAAATAACCAAAGTGATCGTAAATATTAAGACAAATTCTATTTCAATACAGATAATAACTTAGTAGCCCCTCCAAAAATAAATAAAACTTTAAAGACTAAAATATCCTTAGAAAGCTGCGTACTTTCTTTCTTCTCAATTCTATTATCTTTTCTTATTGTCTAAACCACATCTTCTTCAAAACCCTAGTTTCTAAATCAGTGAAGAAAAAATTCAATTTTTCACTACTAAGTTATTTTTTGGATTTACAGACTTTTTTAATTGTAGTTCTGAAGAAAATATGAATTGAATTTCAAAATCAGTTAAGAAAAAATTCAATTTTTCACTACTAAGTTATTTTTTGGGTTTACAGACTTTACTAAGGAAAAATTCAATTTTTCACTACTAAGTTTCTAAATCAATGAAGAAAAAATTCTAACCCTAGTTTCTAAATCAATGAAGAAAAAATTCAATTTTTCACGTTTTGCATGATTGGGAGGGTAGTTCATGAAATGGTAGGGACTACTAAGATATTTTTTGAGTTTGCAGACTTTTTTAATTTTTGGGGGGCTACTAAGTAAATACTCGGGTTGAAATAGAATTTGCCAAATATTAAAGTCAATCACCACTAAGACTGACTGAGCTTTAGTTGCAAACCACCTAACAAGTTGAAAATCCAACTCTCCCTGCTTCTTGTTAGGTTTGAAATGGTTGGCATTATGCACAAGGGTGGATCTATATGTAGGCCAGGTGGGGGCAGCTGCCTTATCTGGATTTAGTAATGTCTGGTTAAATTTTTGTTAAAGTGTGACCCAGCCCTATCTGAATTTAGTTACCAGCTCTATCTGATATTGTTCACATGCCATGTTTGCCATAACTATATGCTTTAACACGCTTCCTTTTAACTTTTTATAGCTCGGTGTTGTTCTTTTTTTTTTAAGCATTACAACTTCAATCATAATGTAACTCTTAATTTTTTTCCCTAATTAGACATATATAAAAAAGTGCTCAAATTTCTGCCCTATCTCAATGAGAATGCTGGCTCCGCCATTGATTATGCATATAAAAGTTATATGGAAGTTAAATTAGACAGTACAAATGACATGCATCTTAGGTGGAAAACATATAATACTCACTAAAACAAGTTTATAAAAATATAGAATATTATAACATGAAATATGAAAAATTAAATTTCAATCACTAGGGTAATAACATCAATTCAAGGTATGTAAAATATGTTATATATATGCTTCGGTCTCCTTCAACCCCCTTCGCCAGACGGAGAGCTCACTGCTTTTATGCCTTTTTGACACCACATCATAATATTTAAATGTTATAGTGACTGCCTTATCCATTTTTGTCATCTTGATACCAATGTCACTAGCAAAATTTTGCTACAAATATTTCTAGATAATTTTGTTATTTAACTCACAATTTTAATTAAAAGTCAAAATTAACGACTTTTGTTCATTTTATTAGACTTCATAGTTTTATTATTTATCATCCTTTATTGAATATTAAAGAAAAAAAATTTAACATGAAATTATCCACGAATGAGATCGAAAGATAAGTCAATCTTTCCTGCTAGGTTATAATGCTTTGGCACACACTATTACGAGTGCATAAATTATTTTTTGAGTACACACATTTAACTGAAAAAACCAAACTTTTGCATGTACTATTGATTATTTGTTGTTTGATTTAAAATTTGATAAATAAATATAGATATAATTAATTTAAAAATATCGAATTCTATAATAAAAAATGATAGAAGGGTACATGCATGCATACGTACATGCATGCATACCTATTTAAAATTATTGTCAGTGCAGAGGGGGTTCATAAGGATAGAATTCCTTATTGGAGCAAGGCTCTGGCCAAGGTGGATCAATCAGATCGTGAGGGTCTAAGGACAACGTCATTTAACAAGGTGTAGGATACTGCGCTGACAAATAAATGGTGAATGATTGTTATTGTTGTTTTTTTAATATAACAAAAAATGAATCATATTTGCACATTATAAATATGTTGTTATTTTTTTAAATATCAATACTTTACAGCTAGTATTATTTTGTCATTTACAAAAATATTTTTATTTGTTTCCTTTTTTATGTTTATTTTTAAGAAATAATTACAGACTACCAATATGTACAAAATTTCCCAATTTAAAACTTTTTTTTATCATTTTTATCACATGTAATAATAAATAATTAGCAAACTAAATAATTAGAAAACTAATTTAATAATTGAGTTTGGCAAACAACAAAGAAGCAGTAGGAACTGGACCAGTTGGAAGCGTATTAACTGGGTGAATTTCAATTTTTTTTTCATTTTGATCTTAGTTCAGCCTATGTAGCATAAATTGGATTTTAGACCTAATCTAAAATTTCAAATAAAATCTTCATTTTATTTCATTTGTTTAAAATAATTTGATTGTATTTAAGTTGTATGTATGTTGTAATGAGTGCATCAAATGCACTTATGTGTGAAAGTGCAAGTATAACATATAGAAAGTATACATAGTTAATGTGAACATATTTAGGTGTTGGAATTTACACTGTACCAGACACATTTCCCTTTTATATATGTCTTTGTCATCAAAAATAATTTTTATAGCAAAACATAATTTATTTTGTACACATATATATACACACATGCACATATGTATGTATATATGTTTGCATTAAGATAGACTTTAATCGTTTGACATGCTTTAAGCTTAAAGAAAATAATATAATGTTAGTTCTAATTAAGAGATAGTTCGAAATCAAAATTACAATATTTTACATAAAAGTACATTTTGTAAACTTTGAATTAAGATACACGCGCAGAAAAAATAATTAAATCAATATTTTAAAATCAAAACAACAAGTAATAAATGTATTCAATTAATTTGTAATTTAAAAGACATACCTTCAAATAATGAAATTAATCTAATTTAGATCCAATTGTTAACTTAAGAAAGAAATCAAAAGTTACAAGTTTTTTTTGAAAAAGTCCGCTTATAAATTCTAATTGACTTGATTATTATTCTCATGTAAACAATAACCAAAATAATAAACCAGCTTGTAGTATATGTATTCAATTATAAACTTTATAACATGGAATTTTAAATCAATTAAAAAAATTACTGTCAATAAAATTTGTTCAAATAATATTTTCTAGAACAAAATGAATCAGACGAATTAGGCATATATAAATTCGTGATAATGAGATTCAAATATAAATTAAATACACAATATGAACAAATAAATAAAAGGCAGTGGTGGATCTATAATTATTAACATACATAACATATGAGTAGTAGAAGAGAAGGGCAAGGAGGTGTTAAAAACATAGTAACAAGAAGGGCATACAACTGATTCAAGGGAAGCAAATAGAGATCTAAATCATACTGCAAAATTCATACAGTTGGAAGAGATACAAAAGGTGGGGAATTCAATGCATATTAATATGATGAATTTGCATATAAATAAAATAAAAGGTTGCCATGAGATGTAACTAAGAGAAACACCTTGAATGATGAAAGGACTCCTAGATTCAATGAATCAATCTCTAGATCTTGAAACAAGCGAGAAATAACCTCCTTTTTATTTTATTTTGTTTGATTTTTGTTTTTGGAGTTTTTGAACCCTAGGTTATCGTGAAAATTCGACTAAAGATGATGGGAGAGGAAGGGAAAATTTTGTCATGAAAGAATGAAGGGAGATTTGTTTTAACAGAATAATAGAAACATTTCATATTCCGTCACCAAAACCTTTTTATTTTAATTCTCTATTAAATCTCAGTAAATCCTCTCACCTCTCTGCATGCATGGTCGACCATAGATGGTGTTATATGGGCCCTCAAAATTTTCAAAATCCCATTAGCATATTCTTATTTAAATATATAATTTAAATGTTATATTGAAACAAAATTTTAATAATTAATATTTCACAAATATTAATTCATTTAATTTATTAATTTAAAACTCACTTAGTACTTATTCTATTGAAATTCAATTTAAATATTCTACCTGACATCGTATATTGGTACACATATTTATAACTTTTATATATGCACTTTATTAAATAATAATGACATTCAAATAAATTAAATAAATTTTAATAATTAATATTTCATAAATATTAATTTAATTAATTTACAGCGATTATGTATTAATTAAATTGTGTGATTCATTAGGAGTATTCATCATTTCGGTTGTGCCACTCAAAAGTATAAATTTAGTTAGCGATTAATATCGAACAGTTCAAATATTAATGTTTACACGTCACTTTAGCTGGTGGTGTGACTTTTTGGCTAAATTTATCACTTACACATCTTTAGATGAAATCCAATTTTACTTATTATAAGTGGTATCCGGTAGGAAGATTATTTACATCAATTCTCTTCGTTAAAATTATATAACATTAGGACTTATGGAATTTGGTTTTGGTCAAAATTCCAACATCGTCCACACTCAACTTTATAATTCCAAACACAAAACCTTGGTTCAACAATAACAATTATTATTAACCGTACCGCTCTGGCCAGGTACTTTGACTTCAAATTGACTACAGTTGATCTTGATATTAACCCATATAACTAAGGAGATGAATTATCTGTGAATAGTGTTTCACTTCCAATGCTTCGACTCAGACCAAACTATAGTTGTTCGATGGACGTCATGCCACGATTTAACTATAATCAAAGTAGTGTGTCCATATTGAAGTTCCATGGAATTCTCAAGTCGAGGGAATTGTGTGACATCGTCACTTCGTGATTGTCTGTTTGACCTTGGTTATATTAACTAACAGAGAACTATCGAATGAGTCATTCTATACCTATCCAATAAGTATCAATGTGTAACCTCTTGGTGCTCCCCAATATCCATTAGTAATACACCATCTAACATTTAGAGAGTATTACGTATTCTAGTCTCAGTGGATGAATCGATATCCTTTCTCGAAAAGGAGTATTTAAAACAATATTTTATTTTCGTGATAAAATTCTCATGATTACATTACACTATATTACCATCACATAACATATCATTTAATAATTTTCTATTTAATATACTTTAAATTAATTACTTAATAATTATATCGAAATATAACAAGTATATAATAGAAAGTAAACACATTTTATTTTGAATAAGATTGGTATCGATTTAGATATATGTAATAAATTACATAACCACCCATAGACATATCCCTAACTCTGTCAATCTCCCACTTGCATTTGAGGTCAATTATGGAACTTTATTCCAACATATTCGATCAATTTCTCAAAAATTAATCGGGTCAATCCCTTAGTGAAGGAATATGCTATTTTGTTTTAATTATATATTATGTCAATCAACTTTCTCCAACGCTGATAAACGGCCTTTATTATATGGAACTATTCAAAGTATGTCCCTCGATTTTTAGCGAGCTCTAGGTTCTTTTACGAACTGTATGCAGAATTGTTATCATATAATAATGTCATGAGATTCTCAACATCTGGAATCACCTTCAGCTCAGTTATAAATTTGTGCATTTATTTATACTTCTTACATTGCAGCATTATTTAAGGCAACATACTTAGCCTTTGGTTGAATCAGTCACTAATTATTGTTTGGAATATTTCCAACTTAAAGTTCTTAACTTAAGTTTGAACATGAATTTAGGATTGACATACTATACTCGATATCATTAATGAAGTTCGAGTCTGCACACTCCTTCATAAGGAGTTCATTGTTTTTATAAACAATTCTCTAGTATTTCATAAATACTCGAGAACACTCTAAACTATCATTAAGTGATCTTAATTTGGATTTGTTACTAACAAATACATGAGCGAAGTGTGATATTATAGAGAATATAACATGTATGATAATTCATGTTTCCAATGCATGAGGAACCCATCTTACATGCTCCATATTAAACAATTTTAATATTACGTCTACGTATAACATTTAGGACAGTCACATCATCCTTTTATACGATTATAAAAGATGTCATTTTCAAAACTAATGTTGAGTATTAAACAACCAAAGTGAAGTGATTTTAACATGAATACACCGTTAGCAATCATAAGTTTGTTATTTACTTATAGTTTTAGAATATATTTTCTTATAGACACATGCTTCTTCCATTTTTTGACTGAAATTTCAAATTATTTGATTTCTTTTCAAAATACTTGGTTAATTCTAATGCTTACCAAATAACACTTTCATATCATTTCTTGGATTAAACTCGACACTCATAAACACAGTTATCGCACCCCTTGGCCTTCAGGCTTTTGATTGTTATATGCAAACGGTCTATTCCAAATCATTATTTAGAATTTTTATTTCAACATATATGTACCAGAACTCAATGTCATATCAAGTGATAAATTTTGCAAGTGAAATTCAAATTAATTAAAGCATGTTGAATGACTAATCTATTACGTTAGTTTCAACAATTGAAATTTACAATGTTATTCTTATCAACGTCGCTAACATTCCAACTGCATTAACCTTCTTCTTGAAGATACTTTTACATCCGATGGATCGTATCCTTCCGGATACCAATATCAAAAACCATATTTTGATAACAAACTTGGAATCCATTCTAGATTTGTCCATCAGGTCACATGGTAGAGTCAATACTCCTAATAGCCTACTTAAGACTAAAGAAGACCTTTTCTCAACATTAGTAAAATTCATAATTTCTATTGGATGTGAGAGATATACCATTAGACATTCTAATACGTCGTGTCTAATTAGTTTGGTTAATTTTATTCCATCCTTCATTATCAATATCTTTGGATAGTATCCAAGTCCGTTTTACTACAATAATTTTTAAAAGAGATTCATTTATTATGAAGTTGGCATTTCTTGAAACAATAATTGTTTCTCAAATTAATGGAATATGTATTCATAAACATTTTATGAACTACCTAAATATATGTACGAAACCATTTTATTTTACGATATTTATGTTCATAACATATATTGATCAATCAAAATTGATCAGTCCCAAACTCCTTGGGGTGGTCCACATAAGATCCCTTACAAGCATGTATTATGTGTAGTCTCTCGACTCAGACAACCTGTCAACTCCTTAATCTAGTATATATAGGAATTTCTTATAAACTTTTATCTTGTACGATCCCTAAAACTATGCCTTGGATGAAATCAATTTTAACCTTATATACTTACTCTTAAGTACACATCCTTATAGAAAAAAATTAACTCAACTTCATTCACTAACAATCATACTTTGTCAAACAAAGTCTGATTACTCATTATCGACCATTATGTATCGCAAGGGAGGAATGACTTTTGAGATTGAATCTTATTCAATTTTAGATAATTTTGGAACCATTTTCGTGTACACTCACCTGTTTGATCAAATTAGATTTTCTTATATCTTTTGTACATACGTTTTCTACTTCCATTTTGTATTCAATGAACTTATCATAGACATACTACATGTGTATAAAATACATATGTTTTATTTTTATGATAATTCATTTGTGAATTAAACAACGTATGTGAAAACGATTTTTGTATCATTGGACTTTTGACTACATATATCTTTATGTACTAATTTGAAGAGTTCACCAACTCTTATGTCACTCCCCTTAACTGGGTGCTTTGTCCTTAATTCCAAAATAGTTATAAAAATTATATATATATATATATATTTCTATATTATGTAGCTAGTGCAAAAAATACCGTTATTTCTAATAGATTTATTTCATAACGAATATTCAAAACATTCATAATAAAATCAAACTATATTCACTTTTAGTCAACACTGAAATTAATTACTATTTTATAAATAATATTTGACATATTTACGAAAATAATTTTTTGTATCTTGATGCATCGATTGATATATATTATATGGCATGCTCGCACTATTTCTGCTATTACTATAATAGCATATGAAACTATGCAGTTAAAGCATTTAGCAGTTATATAATGGTGGAGGTGCAAAAGATAAAGTGGGAATATCGCGAACAATAGCGGAGGTGCAAAAAGCTTCATCAGATATAAAACCAAATATTTAAAATTAATTTATTCTCATTCTCACAATATTTGTGTAGGAAAAAGAAACATTGTTTAACCTTATATAACAAAACCGAAGAATATCATGATTTATGCAAACTAGATTTGGTAACTATAATTGATTTCTAACTTATATTGAGCACATATTCCTTAAAACTAGGTTTTTACCCTAACTTTTTTGATTTGATTTAAAAGAGAACTAGTCAAATCGACCTTTGTATATTATGTTGCTAAAACAAGTACTAAAAGGCCTTAATTTAGCGGATATAGTAGAAAATAGCGGGGCTTAAAACAGATCTACTTTTTAATAGCGCTAAATTGAATTAACGTAACGATCAAAGAGCGTTATGCGTTATAGTAGAGATTTTGCGGGGTTTTTGCGGGCTTTAACTGCATAAGTATGAAATATGAAACTCCAATTAACTACTTATTATGGGCTATTTATTTCAACTGTAACTAATTTACAGTCAATATTTTTCAATCAAATATCTTAAACTCATGGAAATGACTTTTGTAGAAAATAATTTTTAATAATATAACACAATTTGGAATAGAAATCACATTTCCCATTTCGTATTAAGTATCTTTTAGTATTTTATACGATTCTCTTTTGTGATGTCCCTTATAAAGCAAAGACGGCCATTCACCCTCTTTATCATAACTGTGCTAAGTTGCAGTCACTCTTGAATATTCACTTTCCTTTTCAAAAATGGTCAAACCATTCAAAGGAAATCCGTATTGTAATCAATTATATTGAAGGGTACTTTTGGCACAGGTCCTTATTAAGTTTCAAAATTCATGAAAAGTCCTTCACTAAATTTCAGTGTAAATTAGGTCCCTGTTTTTTATTCACGATTATTGCAGAGCATGATGCAACATTTCATAAAAGTTGCTGACATTTCCGCAACAATTCTATACACTGAACGTAGTGTATGAAAGTTGCTGAAATATCAACACTTATTTATAAAAGTTGTTGATATTTCATCAACATTTATGTACACTATGAACACAGTTTATGAAAGTTGCTGAAATATCAGCACTTATTTATAAAAGTTGCTGACATTTCAGCAATAATTTTTCTTTGTTTTTACAATAAAACTTTGACACAGATAGTTGCTGAAATATCAGCACTTATTTATAAAAGTTGCTGACATTTCAGCAATAATTTTTCTTCGTTTCCAGAAAATAGGGACCCGCTTTACAATGAAACTTTGATAGGGACCCGCTTTACAATATGAAAGTATGATAGGGATGCCTCCCTAATTTCCACTATATTGAATACATGATTTCGCATAATGGTTTATTTGTTTATTTCTTATGGTCAATTTCAATGATGTTTCATACTTTATGAACTATGACCATTCACCATATATCGTTTATATGTGATCGGATATGGATCAAATATCCATATTCATGTTTTTCTTAAGAGTCCAAAACTCATAAAAGCCAATACACAGTCTCGAACTATTGGAATCGGGCCTATCAGAGCTGGTGGAATAAGTAGATTTAAAAAATTATCTATTTGGATCTATTGGGCCTATGAAGTCTAAAGATATTTTAGATCCAACCTAAAAAATGTTTTAAATAAAATCCTTCATTTTATTTAATTAGTTTGAAAGATTTTGAATTTGATATAAATTCAAATGTATGAGTGTATCAAATACACCCATGTGTGTAGTGTTTACTCATTAAAATTAATTTGTGAAAAAAAATCTTTGTTTCATTCTCTAAAACCTATGCAATCAATTAAGGGATGAAATAACTTTAATTGGAGAGTGAAACCTTTCATTTGTCTCTTTGATTAGATTAATGATTCATTAAATTTCATTAATGATCAATTTAAACATGGTAAGAAATGTGACTAAATCCAAATATACTAACAATATATATTAGGTAAGTGCACCATACATGAGTGTGCATATTTAATGGATAAGTATGTAGGTGTTGGGATTCACACCGCAATAGACCCATTTTACTTTTATATATGCCTTTGTCGTCCATGATTTTGGTTTAAAGAGTGTGTGTGTATTAAAGCCACATTAGACAACTTTATGTAATTAAAATCTAAAATTGACATCAATAAATTTGGTTTTAATTAAAGAAAGATTTGACGTAAAAGGTTACATAATTATACAAGGTCTTATTTTTAGATTTGAAATAAAACAATATATGTATAATTCCGTGTATTTATGCAAAAAACGTAATTTAACATATTGGATTTAGAAAAACATATATTTGTGAATATTGTATTTATACTATATATATATATATATATGTGTGTGTGTGTGTAAAAACATATATGTAAATACGTTATATTCAAAAGCAAACAGTTTTGGATAAGATTGAATTTAGAAATAAAGCTAGGGTTTAAAAAAGTTTTTTTTAAACAATAAATTTAGAAGAGGGAAAAAATATTTAATATTTGCACAAAAGTCCACTTGTAAATTCTAGACCAAAAAGCTTTCATTTGTACATGAATAATATTCAAATATTTATATCTAAAAGTTAGCCATGGAATTATAGAAATTAATCTTCAAGGAATAGTAAATAGTTAACATAAACAATCATTGACAATTGTGTATATAAATTTTATAAAAGTATAAAATAGATCTAAATCAAAAGTAACTTTCTAAATTCCTATTTTTTAATAAAAACACCAAAACAAAAGAAAACAAATTGGACGAATTAGGCACATGTAAATTCGTTTTAAGAGAAAACAGATCTAAATGTTACATAAAATAACAACAAATAAACAAAGGAGATGAAGAATCCAATCAAATCAATTTTAAATAAACATATATAATAAAGGGATGAAGAATAAATGTGGATCTAAAATAAAATAATACAACTGTCAGATAATCAATTGAGATGAAAGAGAATTTCAAAAGGATCAATTGAATATATAACAAATCTAACAATATCCAAGCATATGAATGATAAAATAATATATAAATAAATTAGTGAAGAATTACCCTATGAAACACACCTTGAACCGATGAATCGAAAGCTCCTTAACTCCGTTGAATCAATCTCCAGAACTTGCAGGAATCAAGGGATAAGTACCACGTACTGTTATGATTTTATTTGGTATTTGAATTTGGAATTTTTTTTCATCATTTTACCCTTTGAAATTTCGGCCATGACATGATAAGAGAGGTGGAAAAAAATTCTGAATGAAATAATAACATAAAGGAGGCAATGAAAATCATTAAAGATAGGGTACCTTTTTATGTTAGAAATGTGCTATTAGAAACTGCAATCGTTTCATTTACTTTTAACGTTATGCAGTTTCTAATCTTAATGTGACCCTATTAATTAGGTCATAAATAGAACGTTTCATTTACCTTTAACGTTATGCAGTTTCTAATCTTAATGCGACCCTATTAATTAGGTCATAAATAGAACGTTTCATTTACCTTTAACGTTATGCAGTTTCTAATCTTAATGTGACCTGATTAATTAAGTCATAAATAGACCGTTCTATAATTAGAACATTAGGTTTTTGATATGATTTTTTGTTTGATGATAACAAACATATATCAATATATCAATGTGTTTGCAGATTGTACTATACACATATAGGAATAAATATTCATATTGAATAATAATACTATTGCACAGAATTTATATAATTCAATCAGTATTTTTATTCAAAATAATATTTTATTTCAACACTTAAACAATACAAAGTTTTCAGCTCTCTCTATATACATACACCGTTTTCATACATTTCACATTCACATTCCTTTCTCACTACAACACTCAACACTCAGTTTTTTACTCTATCTGCACATCTGCATCTATCTGCATTGTCCAGCTCCAGTTCTTGTCCTGTCTTCCGCGTACTTGTATAATTAGCAACTACAGCAGTAATCTGAAAATAAACAAATTTGAATTTGCAAAATATAAATTTGTTTTTTATCGGTGCCTCAGATATATGGGTTTTTGTCGTCATTTTTGACTGTGTAATATCTATGCATATCAGTATTCTAATCAGGGACAGGTAATTATGAGTGGCTGCAATACACACGTGTACATTTATACACGTGTGCACTGCCTCGCCAACTCGTGTGCACAGTCGAGCCAAAAGACAAGCTGGATTCAACACAAATGCAATACCAACACCAACACCAAGAGTGAAACAAGTAATGTACACATGAATGCTATAGTCTCAACTCAATTGCAGCACCAAAGTGCAAAGGCTCAAGTGACCAAGTGCACCAGAACCAAATACACACACAAACATGCACAAGCAAAGGATACACAAAGGCAGCCTTCACATGTATGGTGATACACAAAGGAAGTTCACAAGTTAAAGACCAGAGCATCAAAACAATGTCGAAGTCATTCCAGCAAAATAACAATGCAAACAAGTGCACACTGGAAAGAACCCAATATATACATGCAGATATGACATACAACAGCAAACCAGACTACAAGATAAACAAACAAAGACCAGTGAACAACATATCAACAAGGCATCAAGTATACACATCTCAATGCATTACAGTGCAATAAAATACAAGTGTCGACCAGACTGCACATTCAAGAGCAAGCCTCAAGTAAATATGAATATGCATATATCATGAAATAGCAGTTATAAAAGGATATCAGTGACATGCCGAAGTCAATAAGCATAAAGAAAGGAATCAGTGACAGGATGAACAAAATCAAAGTGTATATGCAGAACTACTCTAGACAGGGATGTACAAGATGATAGAACATATATACTTACATGAATGCATATATATATATACAAGCAATCAAGTGCCAGAGAGTCGAAGCCGTGAGAATCAAGAAGCCAGAAAATCACAAAATCAAAAAATGGCCAAAGTCAAAAGGAATTCAACATCATGGTGACCACGTAATGAATCAAAACCGTGTGAATCAAGCTGCCAGATAATATCACCATACAAACAATGTTGTGTCAAAGTCAAAGGTAAAAGATCGAACAATTCCAAACCAAAGCCGTGGCAAACACAAAGTCGAACAAGTCAGAAATATCGCGAGTTAAATTTCAATGACGTGGGAATCTAGCAACAAAAATATACGGGATTTGAAGCAGTCAAAAATCATCTCAACATCCAACAATAATCGAACGGCCGAGCAAAAGATTTGAAAAATTCAAAGAAATCAAATCAGATGAAAATCAAGGATTTCGTATCCTATTTAAAGCCACAATCATCATCGACACAGAATTAATCGAGTTCAAGCATGCATAAACAGTAAAGCAAAGGGCAAAAATCACGTACCAAAGTCAGGAGTCGAACTCGATCAAAAATCGAAGCAGAGCAACAAGGAAACGATCGATCAAAGCTACACGCGAAATCATTTATCTGATCGATCAACAAGTCGGTGGCTTCAATTTTAGAAAGCCCTAATTTTAGAGCAGAGAAGAGGGAACGAATCTAAGCAGCCATTATCACATACGAGAAGAGGAGACCGGGTTTATTTACAAAAGAAAAAAGAAAAGCGGCCGGTTTTGTTAAAGAATAAAAGGGCCACATTTCTTTATTTGTGATAATACTTTGGCTTTTATTTTTGCTCTTGTTTTTTATTCTGAACTTTTTGAACCAAATCTTTGTAAATCACCACCTAGAATTTAGGTTGTGTCAGATTGTCTAGTTAGGATTAGTTCAGTAAGCAGGGTTTGCGAGTTTGCAAAACTCTATAGGCGGTAGCAGGGTTTGCGAGTCTGTTAGAGTGTTTGTAAGCGGGAGACTGTTTAATTCTAATAGAAATCTGGGAATGCAGCAGTAGGCAGGGGTTGCCGAAGCTGGGTAAATTTTTGTGTGTGATTTACTTTTCAGCATATTTACTTTTCTGTAGTTTGTTTAAATTCGAGAAAATTTGCTATAACCCATCTCACCCCCCCTCTAGGGTTAATCTAGATCCTATAAGTGGTATCAGAGCCCGGTATTTTTTCTTTAACTCTAGAGTCATGAATCCACCAAATAATGCTTTTTCTGAGGGGCAATCTATTGCTAGGCCACCCATGTTTAATAGGAATGATTATGCTTATTGGAAAGTTAGGATGGGTATTTATCTTAGTTCTGTTGATTATGATGTTTGGGATATTATTGAAACTGGCTATAAATCTCCCACTATAACTGTTGGTGATACCGAGATTCCTAAACGTAAGGATAGGTGGGACGCTAACGATAAGAAATTTAAAACTACAAATGCTAAAGCCATGAATGCTTTGATTTGTGATCTTGACAAGAATGAATTTAATAGAATTTCTCATTGTAAAACTGCGTAGGAAATTTGGCATACCTTGGAGGTAACACATGAAGGAACTTCTCAAGTCAAGGAGTCTCGTCTAGCCCTATTCAGCAATGAATACGAGAACTTTGTGATGGACAAAGGCGAGAGCATAAAGGACATGTTTGGACGCTTTTCAACTTTGGTGTACAATGCTAGAGCACTTGGGAAGGTATTCACTGAGGTAGAGCTTGTGAGGAAGGTGCTACGAGTCTTACCGATGAACTTTGAGGCGAAAGTCACGGCAATACAAGAATCGAAAGATCTGAGTAAACTAAGCATGGAGGAGTTGATCGGCAACTTGATGACATATGAGCTTGAGCTAAAAACAAAGGAGGAACGCAACAACTCCGAATCAAAGAAAAAGACGATTGCCTTAAAGAGCAAAGAAGAGAGCGATGAAGAAGAAGAAGATCCAATTGAAGAGCTTGCAATGGCTGTCAATAATCTTAGAAAATGGTCAAGATTCGGGCCACGCAAAAAGAAAACAAGTGGTAATAGGTCAAAAGATTCTGACAATTCTGATAATGAGTTGACTTGTTATAACTGCAAGAAGCCTGGCCACTTCAAACAAAAATGCCCACTTCTCAAAAACAACAAAGAAAAGAAAAAGAAGAAGAAGGCCTTTGCAGCGACTTGGGATGATGAAGAAGGAGAGGAAGTTTCGAATAATAGCTCAGAGGAGGCTAATTTGTGTCTTATGGCAAAATCAGATTCAGAAGCAAGCTCAGAGGAATCTAGTGAGGTAAGTGACTATTCTTATAAAGAACTTGTTTTGATGTGTTGTGATCTTACTAAAACAATTGATACTCTTGATTCTAAAATTGAAAAACTGAAATTTGATAGGAGAGAACTTGTCCATGAAAATTCTAGGTTAGAAACTGAACTTGAAAATATTCAAAACCTAGACTGTAAAAAATGTAAAATTTTAGATTCAGAATTATCAAAACTTAAGAATAGCTTTGAGAATCTTGAAAAAGAAAACTTGAGTCTTAAGGAAACCATTGACACTAGGAAAAAGGATTTTATAAATAGATGCACATCACTTGTGACTGAAAACACAACACTAAAAACCAAAGTCCAAAATCTTGAGAAAACTCTGAATAACTTTTCAAGAGGAGAAAAATCATTCAACATGTTATTGGGAAATCAACTTTTTGCTAACAACAGAAAAGGACTAGGTTTTGGGGAAACACAAGTTGATGATAATGCAAAAGGTAAGAGTGTCTTTGCTAGATGTGTAAAATGTGGAATAATTGGACATCGTGCTGAAAATTGTAGTTATAGGAACAAGAACACAAAATTTATACAAGTTTGGGTTCCTAAGAATTCTACAAACAAATTTCATGTCTATTGGAACAAGAATGAAAGGACAAAACAAGTTTGGGTTCCAAAGGGATTGTTTATTCACAATGCTTCAGTTACTAATATCATTGGACCTAAGAGTTTCTCTAGGTCATCCTCCTCTCTCTCTATGTAGGTTTGTTGGCGGGCTAAGGAGCAACAAGAATGGTATCTAGACTCAGGTTGTTCTAGACATATGACAGGTGACAAATCAAAGTTCCTTAGCCTAGAGAATTTTAAAGGTGGAAATGTGATCATGGGAGACAATAGCAAGTGTAAGATTATTGGTAAAGGTAAAGTAGGTAACGGTACTTTTTCCTTGACTAATGTTTTATACGTCGATAATTTGCATCACAATCTCATTTCTATTAGCCAACTATGTGACAAAGGTATGAATGTGGTTTTTGATAGTGATACTTGCAAAATTATTGATAAATCTTCTAATAACATTGTTTTTATGGGCAAAAGAAAAGGAAATGTTTACACGCTTTCTTTTGATAATCTAAAACTTTCTAGATGTTTGGTAGCCACTGACGAAGAGGCATCCTTATGGCATAGGAGACTTGGACATGCTAGCATGGGCCTCTTGGAAAAACTTGAAACGAAAGAATTAGTCAGAGGGTTACCACATTAGAAATTTAAAAATAATAAAGTGTGTAAAGCATGTTCCTTGGGCAAGCTTAGTCGATCATCATTTCGCCCTAAAAACATTGTTAGCACATCAAGGGTCCTTGAATTAATTCACATGGACTTATTTGGACCAAATGAAATTGCAAGCTTGAATGGAAAACGTTATTGTTATGTATTGGTTGATGATTATTCTAGATTTACATGGGTTTATTTCTTAGCCAAAAAGTCTGAATCTTTTGATTATTTTTCAAAGTTTGCAAAACTTGTTCAAAATGAAAAAGGAGTTTCAATTAAAACTTTGAGAAGTGATCATGGAGGCGAATTTGAAATTTTGGATTTTGAAAGCTTTTGTGAAGAAAATGGTTTAAAACATGAATTTTCTGCTCCACGAACACCTCAACAAAATGGGGTGGTTGAAAGGAAAAATCGTACATTGCAAGAATTGCCTGGATCCATGTTGAGTGAGTATAAACTACCTCTAACCTTTTTGGCAGAGGCAGTGAATACTTCGTGCTATGTAATGAATAGAATAATGATTAGACCAATACTTGGCAAAACGTCTTATGAATTGTGGCATGAAAGAAAACCTAACATTTCTTATTTTCGTGTATTTGGATGTCCTTGTTTCATTCTTAACACAGGTGATCAACTTGGAGAATTCGAATCAAAGGCTGATGAGGGAATTTTCATGGGCTATTCAACAAGGAGCAAGGCTTACAGAATATACAACAAACGAACAAAAACAATTGTTGAGTCAATCAATGTGAAATTCGATGAATCTGACCTGGAAAGGACGACTGAAAAGGCGATTGACGATGGGGTAGATCATGAAGGCATTGAAGAAGGGACATCTAGTGAGAAAGCTGAAAGTATGACTGTTGATGCTGATAAATTGAAGTTCAAATCCAATCAACCTCCTGAATTGGTTATAGGTGATCCTACGGAAGGTATACGCACTCGCTCTTCATTTGATAAAAATTTGTGTGCGTTTTGTTGTCACAGTGGTTTTATTTCTGAGATTGAACCTGATTCTGTTGAAATGGCTCTTAATGATGAAAGTTGGGTTTTAGCAATGCAAGATGAACTTAATCAATTTGAGAGAAATAAAGTTTGGAAATTAGTTCCTAGGCCTAATGACTATCCAATTGTTGGAACTAAATGGGTGTTCAAAAACAAACTTGATGAATCAGGAAATGTAATTAGAAACAAAGCTAGGTTGGTCGCAAAAGGATATAACCAAATAGAAGGCATAGATTTTGATGAAACATTTCCTCCAGTTGCTAGGTTAGAAGCCATTAGGATTTTGCTAAGTTTTGCATGTTATAAGGGTTTCAAACTTAAACAAATGGATGTAAAAAGTGCCTTTCTAAATGGTGATTTGAAAGAAGTAGTTTTTGTTGAACAACCCCCCGGTTTTGAAAATCATGATTTTCCAAATCATGTGTATAAACTAGAAAAAGCATTATATGGTCTTAAGCAAGCTCCTAGAGCTTGGTATGACTGCCTTTGTACATATCTTTTGGAAAATGGTTTTAAAAAGGGGAGTGCTGACACGACACTGTTTCTATTACATAAAGAAAGTGATTTTTTGATTGTTCAGATTTATTTGGATGATATCATTTATGGTGCTACTAATGAACTCTTGTGCGAGAAATTTGAACAAGTCATGCAGGCTAAATTCGAGATGAGCTTGGTTGGAGAATTGAAATTTTTCCTTGGATTTCAAATCAAGCAAAGCAGTGATGGTATTTTCATTTCACAATCCAAGTATGTGTTGGAACTGTTGAAGAAATTTGGAGTTGAGAACTCCAAACCATTGAGAACTCCTATGAGCCCATCAACAAAGTTGGACAAAGACGAGAAAGGAGTTGCTGTTGATCAGAAGAAATATCGAGGGATAATTGGTTCACTTCTCTATCTTACTGCTTCTAGACCTGATATTATGTTTTCTGTGTGTTTGTGTGCACGTTTTCAATCTAATCCTAAAGAATCTCATTTGAAAGCCACTAAACGAATTTTGAGATATCTTTCACACACACACAAATTTGGACTATGGTACCCTTCTTGTGAAAATTTTGATTTAGTTGGTTATTCTGATGCTGATTATGCTGGTTCATTAGTTGACAGGAAGAGTACTAGTGGGACATGTTTCATGCTAGGACATTCATTAGTTTCATGGTCTAGTCGAAAACAAAATTGTGTTGCATTATCCACCACTGAAGCAGAATATATTGCTTTAGGAAGTTGTTGTGCTCAAATTTTATGGATGATGCAAACTCTTTCTGATTTTGGCTTAGTTTATAAACAAGTTCCATTAAAATGTGATAGTAAAAGTGCAATAGACTTGTCAAATAATCCTGTTCATCATTCACGCACAAAACACATTGATGTGAGACACCACTTTCTTAGAGATCACATTGCTAAGGAAGACATTTGCATTGAATATATTTCAATTGAGATTCAACTTGCTGATATTTTCACAAAACCCCTCCCCGAAGACAGATTTTCCAGATTACGTTTGGATTTGGGGATTATAGAAATTGACTAATCATTTTCCATTTTTTGGTTGAAATATTCTTGGATATATATTTTCAACTTCAATTTCTAGAATTCAAACCAGTTTTGGATATTATTCAAAGATTGATTCAAATATGGTATTCAGTAGTGGAAATATGTTTTGTTTCATTTCTTTTCAAAATTTTAAAAAAATAAATAATAATATTTCATAATATAATTAACTTAGTAACTTATTCCACGATCATTTCTATTTCTACCATCTTTCTATCATTCATAATGGTTTTGAAAAATGAAAAGAGTGATTTCTTTTAAAATTTAAAAAATAATATTTCATGCCTCCATTCTCATTTAAAAGTCCTTATGGTTATGCATGGATGGAGCATGTGAGTAAATTATTTTATCATTATTCCATTCTCATTTAAAAGTCCTTATGGTTATGCATGGATGGAGTATGATAGCTAAGTATTTTCCGAATGCTTAGACTAATAAGTAACTGCTTATCCCATTTAAAAGTCCTTATGGTTATGCGTGGTTAGTAAGTGCTTATTTTTGTGCTTAAATGTCAAATTATTTTTAAAATTTCTCTCTTCTCATTATATAAAAACCGAATCATCGATCCATTTTCTACAATGTGGAAATTGTTATCTCGTTATGATATATTATGATTTTTCTTTGTTTTGCATTTATTTTTACTTTAAAAAAAATTTCTCCTTTTCCACTACTGTTTCATTAGTTTTATCAGTCTTTTGATGATAACAAAAGGGGGAGAAGAACAAGATTTTGATAAGAAAGTAAATATTTTTGGAATACTTCAACAAATTTGTTAAATGTTGTTAGTTAATTTTCTTTAGTTATTTATTCTTCTGTAATTTTCTAAATCTTCTGAATAGGGAGTGGTCTCAGTTGTATGGGGAGCATTCATATAGGGGGAGCTAAATATTTCATGCTCAAACACATTTATCAGAATTTCAAAATCTTTAATATATATGTTTGTCATCATCAATAGGGGGAGATTGTTTGATGTGATTTTTTGTTTGATGATAATAAACATATATCAATATATCAATGTGTTTGCAGATTGTACTATACACATATAGGAATAAATATTCATATTGAATAATAATACTATTGCACAGAATTTATATAATTCAATCAGTATTTTTATTCAAAATAATATTTTATTTCAACACTTAAACAATACAAAGTTTTCAGCTCTCTCTATATACATACACCGTTTTCATACATTTCACATTCACATTCCTTTCTCACTACAACACTCAACACTCAGTTTTTTACTCTGTCTGCACATCTGCATCTATCTGCATTGTCCAACTCTAGTTCTTGTCCTGTCTTCTGTGTACCTGTATAATTAGCAACTACAGCAGTAATCTGAAAATAAACAAATTTGAATTTGCAAAAATATAAATTTTTTTTTTATTGGTGCCTCAGATATATGGGTTTTTTTCATCATTTTTGACTGTGTAATATCTGTGCATATCAGTATTCTAATCAAGGACAGGTAATTATGAGTGGTTGCAATACACACGTGTACATTTATACACATGTGCACTGCCTCGCCAACTCGTGTGCACAGTCGAGCCAAAAGACAAGCTGGATTCAACACCAAGAGTGAAACAAGTAATGTACACATGAATGCTATAGTCTCAACTCAATTGCAGCACCAAAGTGCAAAGGCTCAAGTGACCAAGTGCACCAGAACCAAATACACACACAAACATGCACAAGCAAAGGATACACAAAGGCAGCCTTCACATGTATGGTGATACACAAAGGCAGTTCACAAGTTAAAGACCAGAGCATCAAAACAATGTCGAAGTCATTCCAGCAAAATAACAGTGCAAACAAGTGCACACTGGAAAGAACCCAATATATACATGCAGATATGACATACAACAGCAAACCAGACTACAAGATGAACAAACAAAGACCAGTGAACAACATATCAACAAGGCATCAAGTATACACATCTCAATGCATTACAGTGCAATAAAATACAAGTGTCGACCAGACTGCACATTCAAGAGCAAGCCTCAAGTAAATATGAATATGCATATATCATGAAACAGCAGTTATAAAAAGATATCAGTGACATGCCGAAGTCAATAAGCACAAAGAAAGGAATCAGTGACAGGATGAACAAAATCAAAGTGTATATGCAGAACTACTCCAGACAGGGATGTACAAGATGATAGAACATATATACTTACATGAATGCATATATATATATATATACAAGCAATCAAGTGCCAGAGAGTCGAAGCCATGAGAATCAGGAAGCCAGAAAATCACAAAATCAAAAAATGGCCAAAGTAAAAAAGAATTCAACATCATGGTGACCATGTAATGAATCAAAACCGTGTGAATCAAGCTGCCATATAATATCATCACACAAACAATGTTGTGTCAAAGTCAAAGGTAAAAGATCGAACAATTTCAAACCAAAGCCGTGGCAATCACAAAGTCGAACAAGTCAGAAATATCGCGAGTTAAATTTCAATGACGTGGGAATATAGCAACAAAAATATACGGGATTTGAAGCAGTCAAAAATCATCTCAACATCCAACAATAATCGAACGGCCGAGCAAAAGATTTGAAAAATTCAAAGAAATCAAATCAGACGAAAATCAAGGATTTCGTATCCTATTTAAAGCCACAATCATCATCGACACAGAATTAATCGAGTTCAAGCATGCATAAACAGTATAGCAAAAGGCAAAAATCACGTACCAAAGTCAGGAGTCGAACTCGATCAAAAATCGAAGCAGAGCAACAAGGAAACGATCGATCAAAGCTACACGCAAAATCATTTATTTGATCGATCAACAAGTCGGCGGCTTCAATTTTAGAAAGCCCTAATTTTAGAGAAGAGAAGAAGGAACGAATCTAAGCAGCCATTATCACATACGAGAAGAGGAGACCAGGTTTATTTACAAAAGAAAAAAGAAAAGGGGCCGGTTTTGTTAAAGAATAAAAGGGCCACATTTCTTTATTTGTGATAATACTTTGGCTTTTATTTTTGCTCTTGTTTTTTATTCTGAACTTTTTGAACCAAATCTTTGTAAATCACCACCTAGAATTTAGGTTGTGTCAGATTGTCTAGTTAGGATTAGTTCAGTAAGTAGGGTTTGTGAGTTTGCAAAACTCTATAGGCGGTAGTAGGGTTTGCGAGTCTGTTAGAGTGTTTGTAAGCGGGAGACTGTTTAATTCTAATAGAAATCTGGGAATGCAGCAGTAGGCAGGGGTTGCCGAAGCTGGGTAAATTTTTGTGTGTGATTTACTTTTCAACATATTTACTTTTCTGTAGTTTGTTTAAATTCGAGAAAATTTGCTATAACCCTATTCACCCCCCCTCTAGGGTTAATCTAGATCCTACAAGTGGTATCAGAGCCCGGTATTTTTTCTTTAACTCTAGAGTCATGAATCCACCAAATAATGCTTTTTCTAAGGGGCAATCATTTGCTAGGCCACCCATGTTTAATGGGAATGATTATGCTTATTGGAAAGTTAGGATGGATATTTATCTTAGTTCTGTTGATTATGATGTTTGGGATATTATTGAAACTGGCTATAAATCTCCCACTATAACTGTTGCTGATACCGAGATTCCTAAACCTAAGGATAGGTGGGACGCTAACGATAAGAAATTTAAAACTACAAATGCTAAAGCCATGAATGCTTTGATTTATGCTCTTGATAAGAATGAATTTAATAGAATTTCTCATTGTAAAACTGCGCAGGAAATTTGGCATACCTTGGAGGTAACACATGAAGGAACTTCTCAAGTCAAGGAGTCTCGTCTAGCCCTATTCAGCAATGAATACGAGAACTTTGTGATGGACAAAGGCGAGAGCATAAAGGACATGTTTGGACGCTTTTCAACTTTGGTGTACAATGTTAGAGCACTTGGGAAGGTATTCACTGAGGTAGAGCTTGTGAGGAAGGTGCTATGAGTCTTACCGATGAACTTTGAGGCGAAAGTCACGGCAATACAAGAATTGAAAGATCTGAGTAAACTAAGCATGGAGGAGTTGATCGGCAACTTGATGACATATGAGCTTGAGCTAAAAACAAAGGAGGAACGCAACAACTCTGAATCAAAGAAAAAGACGATTGCCTTAAAGAGCAAAGAAGAGAGCGATGAAGAAGAAGAAGATCCAATTGAAGAGCTTGCAATGGCTGTCAATAATCTTAGAAAATGGTCAAGATTCGGGCCACGCAAAAAGAAAACAAGTGGTAATAGGTCAAAAGATTCTGACAATTCCGATAATGAGTTGACTTGTTATAACTGCAAGAAGCCTGGCCACTTCAAACAAAAATGCCCACTTCTCAAAAACAACAAAGGAAAGAAAAAGAAGAAGAAGAAGGCCTTTGCAGCGACTTGGGATGATGAAGAAGGAGAGGAAGTTTCGAATAATAGCTCATAGGAGGCTAATTTGTGTCTTATGGCAAAATCAGATTCAGAAGCAAGCTCAGAGGAATCTAGTGAGGTAAGTGACTATTCTTATAAAGAACTTGTTTTGATGTGTTGTGATCTTACTAAAACAATTGATACTCTTGATTCTAAAATTGAAAAACTGAAATCTGATAGGAGAGAACTTGTCCATGAAAATTCTAGGTTAGAAACTGAACTTGAAAATATTCAAAACCTAGACTGTAAAATTTTAGATTCAGAATTATCAAAACTTAAGAATAGCTTTGAGAATCTTGAAAAAGAAAACTTGAGTCTTAAGGAAACCATTGACACTAGGAAAAAGGATTTTATAAATAGATGCACATCACTTGTGACTGAAAACACAACACTAAAAACCAAAGTCCAAAATCTTGAGAAAACTCTGAATAACTTTTCAAGAGGAGAAAAATCATTCAACATGTTATTGGGAAATCAACTTTTTGCTAACAACAGAAAAGGACTAGGTTTTGGGAAAACACAAGTTGATGATAATGCAAAAGGTAAGAGTGTCTTTGCTAGATGTGTAAAATGTGGAATAATTGGACATCGTGCTGAAAATTGTAGTCATAGGAACAAGAACACAAAATTTATACAAGTTTGGGTTCCTAAGAATTCTACAAACAAATTTCATGTCTATTAGAACAAGAATGAAAGGACAAAACAAGTTTGTGTTCCAAAGGGATTGTTTATTCACAATGCTTCAGTTACTAATATCATTGGACCTAAGAGTTTCTCTAGGTCATCCTCCTCTCTCTCTCTCTATGTAGGTTTGTTGGCGGGCTAAGGAGCAACAAGAATGGTATCTAGACTCAGGTTGTTCTAGACATATGACAGGTGACAAATCAAAGTTCCTTAGCCTAGAGAATTTTAAAGGTGGAAATGTGATCATGGGAGACAATAACAAGTGTAAGATTATCGGTAAAGGTAAAGTAGGTAACGGTACTTTTTCCTTGACTAATGTTTTATACGTCGATAATTTGCATCACAATCTCATTTCTATTAGCCAACTATGTGACAAAGGTATGAATGTGGTTTTTGATAGTGATACTTGCAAAATCATTGATAAATCTTCTAATAACATTGTTTTTATGGGCAAAAGAAAAGGAAATGTTTACACGCTTTCTTTTGATAATCTAAAACTTTCTAGATGTTTGGTAGCCACTGACGAAGAGGCATCCTTATGGCATAGGAGACTTGGACATGCTAGCATGGGCCTCTTGGAAAAACTTGAAACGAAAGAATTAGTCAGAGGGTTACCACATTAGAAATTTAAAAATAATAAAGTGTGTAAAGCATGTTCCTTGGGCAAGCTTAGTCGATCATCATTTCGCCCTAAAAACATTGTTAGCACATCAAGGGTCCTTGAATTAATTCACATGGACTTATTTGGACCAAATGAAATTGCAAGCTTGAATGGAAAACGTTATTGTTATGTATTGGTTGATGATTATTCTAGATTTACATGGGTTTATTTCTTAGCCAAAAAGTCTGAATCTTTTGATTATTTTTCAAAGTTTGCAAAACTTGTTCAAAATGAAAAAGGAGTTTCAATTAAAACTTTGAGAAGTGATCATGGAGGCGAATTTGAAATTTTGGATTTTGAAAGCTTTTGTGAAGAAAATGGTTTAAAACATGAATTTTCTGCTCCACGAACACCTCAACAAAATGGGGTGGTTGAAAGGAAAAATCGTACATTGCAAGAATTGCCTGGATCCATGTTGAGTGAGTATAAACTACCTCTAACCTTTTTGGCAGAGGCAGTGAATACTTCGTGCTATGTAATGAATAGAATAATGATTAGACCAATACTTGGCAAAACGTCTTATGAATTGTGGCATGAAAGAAAACCAAACATTTCTTATTTTCGTGTATTTGGATGTCCTTGTTTCATTCTTAACACAGGTGATCAACTTGGAGAATTCGAATCAAAGGCTGATGAGGGAATTTTCATGGGCTATTCAACAAGGAGCAAGGCTTACAGAATATACAACAAACGAACAAAAACAATTGTTGAGTCAATCAATGTGAAATTCGATGAATCTGACCTGGAAAGGACGACTGAAAAGGCGATTGACGATGGGGTAGATCATGAAGGCATTGAAGAAGGGACATCTAGTGAGAAAGCTGAAAGTAGGACTGTTGATGCTGATAAATTGAAGTTCAAATCCAATCATCCTCCTGAATTGGTTATAGGTGATCCTACGGAAGGTATACGCACTCGCTCTTCATTTGATAAAAATTTGTGTGCGTTTTGTTGTCACAGTGGTTTTATTTCTGAGATTGAACCTGATTCTGTTGAAATGGCTCTTAATGATGAAAGTTGGGTTTTAGCAATGCAAGATGAACTTAATCAATTTGAGAGAAATAAAGTTTGGAAATTAGTTCCTAGGCCTAATGACTATCCAATTGTTGGAACTAAATGGGTGTTCAAAAACAAACTTGATGAATCAGGAAATGTAATTAGAAACTGTTGGGCGTGTTCTCACCCAGAAGACCTCGAGACCAAGAAGCTTGATTCATCCATCCAGGCTTGCCTAAACTCATTCGGCATTCTCGTTCTCCAGGGCCCATTCGGCAGTCTCAAGAAGCCACTACCAGACCAACCTCTCCTAGCTCCTACCGGACCAAGCCACTACCGGACCAACCTCTCCTAGCTCCTACCGGACCAAGCTCCTACCGGACCAACCTCTCCTAGCTCCTACCGGACCAAGCTCCTACCAGACCAAGTTCCTTCCACCGAACCAAGTACCACCGGACCAGCTCCACCAGGCCAAATTGCGTCAGCCCAGACCCACCAGCTGGTATATACCTCCAATACCCCTACCCCCAGCCTCACTCTATAAATAGAGGGGCAGGGGTACAATAAGGGGGGACAAGTTTTGAGAGCTCAAGCACGGAAGGAACTTTCAAACAACTTTCTTTTACTTGTATCAAAGCTTTGCACTTGTAATCATAACAAGAGAAGAGAAATAACATATAAAGTGGACGTAGGCACATTCTGGCTGAACCACTATAAATTTGCGTGTCTTTTTACAGTTTAGCCCCTGCTTTTCATATATTTGCATAAATCACTCAAATCGCTAAGAACAACATAAGA
This sequence comes from Allium fistulosum, assembly GCA_030737815.1. Classification (NCBI taxonomy): domain Eukaryota; kingdom Viridiplantae; phylum Streptophyta; class Magnoliopsida; order Asparagales; family Amaryllidaceae; genus Allium; species Allium fistulosum. Next base: position 295,031,057 of record CM060906.1, on the reverse strand, counting down.
TCTACTAAATCATACAACTTTGAGGTGTTTGTCCATTTTTTGTGCAAACATTTTTTGTGCTTTCATTGAGAACGGAGAAGCTCGAAGCTTCAGCTTCATCCACTTAACAGCTTTCCTAATAGCATCGTTCGCTACTTGGAAAACATGCCTCCCAAACAGAGAAAAGATGTTAACAAAGGAAAAAACATCGCATCCAGCAGTCTTCCAGATCCAGCTGTCACGAATCAAGTAAATCGTCCTCCTCTAGCAACAGTAACAAATGAAGAACAGGCTAACCCAACCACTCCTGCCACAGAACAGCCTACAGCAATTACTAGGGCAGATCTGGACAGAGTTGTGGTTGAAGTAACTAACCGCTTCACTTCCCAGCGGGAAGCCTTGGTGGACCATCTCATGTCACGCTTAAGGGACGCTGAAGAATCCAACCGCAACACTGAATCATGGGGCGAGTCCCAGTTTGGAGGATCTCAGAGACAACAAAGATCTTCCTTCTTCGAAGGAGCTAACGGCAGAAGTAGCCATGGTAGGAGCCGAGACCGAGCACAGCCCGAAGTTAGGCCTGAGGAAACGTTTGGTACCGAACCCAACGGGGGAGGTACCGGGCGAAGGTCAACTGTAGCTGAGCCTGTCATGCTGCCTAACCACAAAAACGCCAGTGAACGGGGCCGAGCTAGAGTCCAGCTCGAAGTTGGACCCGAGGAAGTGCTTAGATCAGAACCCAGCAGGGGGAGATCAAGGCAAGGGCCAACTGTAGCTGACCCGAGCATGCTCCCAGAAGATCAAAGGCAGCCACTGGAAAATATGAGGAATGATAGACGATACCATCCCTACAGGTCATCTGGACGGAATCAATCCCACAGAACAGAACCAAACTCATTTCTATCTGCTCCAAGTTCTGATGAAAGGATGGCACGCTTATTCAGAGAGTGTGTCCAACGGGAGCAAAGAGATCGAGGGATAGGCGCTAGGGTAACCAGCCCTTTCGCCCGCAATATCGAAATTGCTATCACCCCCCGAGAATGGAAGATGTCAACAATGGAACCCTACAAAGGAACCTCCGATCCCGTTGTACACTTACAGAGGTACACGCAGCATATGCTCATGAGTGGGGCGACAGAGGGAGTACTGTGCAAATGCTTTCCGCTCTTCTTAGCAGATCTTGCTACCTCCTGGTTCTGTCATCTACCCCAGGGATCCATTAGCTCGTGGGAGATGTTGAAAGAAAAATTTATCTGTCAGTTCCGCATTCATGTGGAGCAGCCTAAGGAAGCTTATTCCTTATCCAGCATCAAACAGAAACCTGGAGAGAAGCTGCAGCAATACCTAACCAGATTCAACGCCGCAGCAGCCGCAGTCCAAGATGTCGATGAGAAGCTTATCCTAATGGCCCTCTGCAGTGGTGTGCATCCGGACACTAAATTTGCTAGAAGGTTGACAAAAGAAAAACCAGCTACTTTACCCGATTTCTTCCATGAAGCCGGGAAATACATGAGGCTTGAGGATGCTGCCGTTGAGGGGCAGTCAGGACTGCAAAATAAGACAACCCATGGCAACGCCCCTGCTGTGGCAAGGGACGTTCGAAGAAATGATTCCAGAGACAATGCTGGGGGCAAGAAGGGAGAAAAGCGCCTATATCGGCCAGGACCAAGATTCGACACTTACACTCCTTTGAACGAGACCGTCGAAAATATCTTCCTTGCCATCCAAGGCGAAGTTAGATACAAACGCCCACCATACAAGAAGGAATCAGATAACGCACAGAAGTCTGGAAAGTTCTGCCGCTTCCACGAATCTCACGGGCATGATACCAACGAATGCCATCATCTCCGAGATCTGATTGAGGAACACATCAGAAGAAAGAAACTGGAACGTTATGTAAAAGGTCAGGACAGGACCCCAGCTCCTGCCAATGAAAACCCAAGGCTACCCTCACCAGGGGCCGACAGAGGAAACCGCAATGCTAGCAGCTCTAGTCAAGAAAAGATAGTGGTCCATACCATCTCAGGAGGGCCACACATCGCAGACAGAAGCTGGAAAGAGATGGAAAGGTACGGAAAGTCGCTTAGAGACAATAAAGACTATGTCAATTCGGTTATAGAAGAACGCCACCCGAAGCGGAAAGAAAGTGATGACATCACATTCGGTAAGCGTGACCTAGAAGGAAGGCAGTACCCTCACATGGATCCCATGATCATCTCTGCCCGACTTGGTCCCGCCGAAGTTTACCGAATCCTGGTAGACACTAGAAGCTCAGTAAACATCCTGTTCAAACACGCATTCGACAAAATGAAGCTATCAATGAAGGATGTATCTCCCTGCGATAAACCACTACACGGCTTCACTGGAGATGCGAAAATGCCCCTCGGGCAACTGGACCTCTTTGTTGAGATTGGAAGCCATCCCCGCTCCGCTGTACGGAAACAGACGTTTGTGCTAATAGAAAACCAGTCGGCCTACAACGCCTTCTTAGGAAGGCCATCCTTGTCTGACTTCCAAATTGTCTTAGCCCCATGGTGCCTAAAGATGAAATTTCCAACAGACAATGGAGTAGGGGAAGTGGAAGGAGATCAGGACGTTGCTCGAGACTGCTATGTGACTGAACTTCGCAACAACCACAGGAAGGATAAAGGGAAGGGTGTAGAGAGTGCCCTCTGCACAAAAAGTCTAGAAGCATAGCAACTAAAGAAAGCCCCTCCTCTTCGATATACCAGCAACCCTTTCAATGAATTAGATCCTAGGGACAAAGAGGAGGAGGCCACCGCCGAGCCTGCAGAGGCTATGGAGTTTATATCTGTAGACAAGCATGACTCAAGTAGACTATTGAAAATTGGGTCCCAACTAAAAGCCGAATTGAAGGAACAACTCATCGATTTTCTCCACCACAACTTGGATGTATTCGCTTGGTCACACGCTGACATGACTGGAATCTCCCCCGACATAGCCTGCCACGTATTAAACATTGATCCTACCAAGGCGCCTGTAAAACAAAAAAAGAGAAGTATGGGGGCAGAGCGATCAGCAGCCCTCGATGAAGAAGTAAAGAATCTACTCGCCAATGACTTCATACAAGAAGCTATTTACCCGGAATGGGTCGCCAACCCGGTGCTGGTAAAAAAGGCTAATGGGAAGTGGCGAACCTGCATTGACTTTTCCAACCTAAACGACGCCTGCCCAAAGGATTGCTTCCCACTTCCCAGAATCGACCAACTTGTAGATAGCACAGCCGGGCACGAACTCCTATCTTTTATGGATGCATACTCAGGATATAACCAAATTCCTATGCATGCTCCCGACCAAGACCACACTAGTTTCATCACCGACCGAGGTTTATACTGCTATAAGGTAATGCCTTTCGGACTTAAAAATGCAGGAGCCACCTACCAGCGCCTCGTCAACAAGATGTTTGCAGGGCTAATAGGACAAACTATGGAAGTATATGTGGATGACATGCTGGTAAAGTCAAGGAAAGCCAAAGATCACGTAAGCCACCTAGGCAAGATGTTTCAAGTACTTCGACAATATGGAATGAAGTTGAATCCACTAAAATGCTCCTTCGGAGTGTCATCAGGAAAGTTCTTAGGATTCATCGTTCATGCCAGAGGGATAGAAGAAAACCCTGAACAAGTCCGAGCGCTAAGGGATATCAAGATACCTTCCACCCAAAAGGAAATGCAAAGCCTAAATGGAAAAGTGGCCGCCCTAAGCCGATTCATCTCCAAGGCAACAGACAAGTGCGTCCCCTTTTTCGAAGCTCTAAAGAAAGACAAAGGAAAGTTCGAATGGACTGACGAATGCTTAACCGCTTTCCTTAACCTAATCGAACACCTCCAGAAACCACTGGTACTCTCGACTCCAAGCGAAGGCGAAGAATTATACCTATACCTTGCTGTGTCATCTCACGCCCTAAGCGCTGCCTTGGTAAGGGAAGACAACCGCACGCAGCGGCCAGTTTACTTCGTCAGCAAAAGGTTTACTGGGGCAGAAGTCAGATATCCTAAACTTGAGAAGCTAGCATACTGTTTACTAATCACATCACGAAAGCTGCGTCACTACTTCCAGTCCCATTCCATCAAAGTTCTGACTGATCAACCACTGAGGCAGGTACTCCATCGTCCCGACACTTCTGGGCGACTACTTAAATGGTGCATTGAACTAAGTCAGTATGATATCACCTATCACCCTCGCACCGCCATCAAGGGACAAGCCATGGCTGATTTCATTGCAGAATTCACTACCAACGAAGATAAGGAGAAATTGGAAATAGCAGAAGATATCAAGTGGAATCTCTTTGTGGATGGTGCATCAAACGAACAAGGCTCGGGGGCAGGTATGGTAATAATCACTCCCAGGGGAAACAAACTGCACTATGCTATAAGGTTGGAGTTCGCTGCCACCAACAACGATGCAGAATATGAAGCAGTGATAGCTGGACTATAAATTGCCATAGAAATCGGAGCCAATTCTTTGTGCCTTCACAGCGATTCTCAACTTATTGTTAATCAAATACTAGAAGAATTCCAAGCTCGAGAAGAACGACTCATAGCATATCTAAAGAAGACCAAGTTACTTCTCAGCCGATTGGACCACTACTTAGTCAAACACATCCCTCGGGAGGAGAACCGAGAGGCCGACGAATTGGCAAAGCAAGCAAGTGTGAGAGACATCACCATCTTCGGGGCAGTAACCATCTCAAAGCAACTAGCCCCAAGTTTTGAGCAAGTGAATCTGATAGCTGCAACCGAAGAAGCAACTTGGATGACTCCCATCCGAGACTACCTACAAAGTGGCACTCTACCCAACGGGCGTAACGAAGTCAAGAAAATCTTGAGGAAAGCATCCCGCTACACAATACAAGAAGACATCCTCTATCGGCGCGGATTCTCTAACCCGTTATTAAGGTGTGTCGCTGGGAGAGAAGCCAAGGAAATCTTATCCAACATCCATCAGGGGAGCTGCGGAGATCACACCGGAGGGCAAACATTAGCAAAAAAGATACTCCGATACGGATATTTCTGGCCCACCTTGAGCAGGGACGCCTTAGATTTCGTCAAGAAGTGTGACAGATGCCAAAAATTTGCTAAGATCCCGCGGCTACCAACAACTGAGATTACTCAAATGACCAGCCCTTGGCCCTTCGCAATATGGGGAATTGACTTAATCGGCGAGCTGCCGATGGGCCGAGGCGGGGCCAAATATGCCATAGTGGCAGTTGATTATTTCACCAAATGGGTGGAAGCGGAACCTCTGAATAAAGTATCTTCAGCAAAAGTTATTAACTTCTTGATCAAAAATGTTCTGTGCAGGTACGGAGTCCCACTCAAAATCATATCAGACAATGGACTTCAGTTTGACAGCGAGGAATTCGCCAACTGGTGCCGAAAGCACGGAATTCATAAAAGCTTCTCATCCGTAGCATATCCCCAGGCAAACGGACAAGTCGAAGCAGTCAACAAAATTCTGAAAACTCTGATAAAAAAGAAGCTCGAAAAGTCAAAGGGCGCTTGGGTGGATGAACTCCCTACGGCACTGTGGGCCTACCGCACATCTTTCAGAACATCAACGGGGCACACTCCTTTCTCTTTGGCATATGGATCGGAGGCTATGCTCCCAGTTGAAACCATTGTGCCTTCCCACCGTAGGATCCACTATAACCCGGAAGAGAATGAAGAGCTCCTCCACATGTCTTTGGATCTAGTCGAGGAGAGAAGAAATGATGCAGTCCTTAAAACAACAGCCCACAAGCAGAAAGTGGCAGCGCAATACAACTCCAAAGTCAAGCATCGTACCTTACAAGAAGGGGATCTTGTCCTCAAGCGAATCTTCCCTCGCCCCGGAGCACTAGACCCCATCTGGGATGGACCATATGTAATTCATAAAGATCTCCACAATGGAGCTTATATTTTGTCAACAGTGGACGGAGAGGCGTTCCAGAGGGCATGGAACATCCAGCACCTCCGTCGATACTTTTCTTAACTTGTACTGCCCATATGAAGTGAATTAACAAAGAGAATCAGTGGACGTAGGCCTTTTCATGCCGAACCACTTTAAAAAAAAACTTTGTCTCTTTTTTTTAACTTGTTCCTTTATATCTTGGCTACTTGTTAACTTTATCCTTTTCTGTTGAACAAAATCCTATGCGTATAGCATTTCCACTCAAAGCACTCCACGGCGCAACTTCACCTGGGCAAAACCTAACAGGTACAATGCGAATCTATGCCCTCGCCAATGAGACACTTTTGCTCCAGCATCCCTCTGCTGCGGGTTAACTCATTGCTCGCGACGGCCCTTAAAGCCAACTGTAATAAGCCGATTATAAGCCACCGAGAAGGCCGACTATAGCCGAGGCAGCTCATTACGGCGTTAGGCTCGCCGGCAACTGTGAACCGACTATAAGCCCCAACATAAGGTGTGGCCAGCCAGGGGCAGTTCATAGTTGACGATCGGCACCCACGCTAGCCGGCCACAGTAAATCGAATAATACCCACGATTACGGGCCATAATGGCCCGGGTAGTTACTGTGCGCGATCTCGGCTCCGATGTGTCTTAAGTGCGGCTGTGGTAAAAAAGAATTAACTCCTCGCGGAGGCGTAAGATGGGTAACAAATGTCTCCAAGACCCACAGCTAGGGAAAGTGACTACAAAACCCGTTTGCCACGAACTTAAGCACATCGAAGGCCTTCCATGATTGGAAGTTTTACTTTTTCACATATTTCAATTTTACTTAAAAAGCTTTTCTCCTATCCTCTATAACGGTCCCTAAAGTACAGGATGCAGAGTAGGAGATACTAGCCAATGGGTGTAGGGACTCACGATTGGATGGCAAGGCACTCGACTGCATTCCATGCTTGGTCATACAAGATGTTCAAAACTGCCATCTACGATTAAAACATGAAAGGCGGTATTTTCTTCTTTTGTGTACAAATACATGACTATAATTTGTTCTCACCACACACTAATATTACAAGTCATGAAATTATGTTTTAAAACCAGAACCTGACATCAAACACAATTCAATTACAAAAATATGCATAGCTATATTTCTCATACGACATGTCAAAATAGCAACAAACATTCGGAAGACGACAAAATCAGCTTAAGTTAAAGAATTACACATCAAGAATAGAGCTATTTATTACAAGTAGCAAAAGAATTACAACTTAAAAGCTACTCTACTGCTTTAAGACTAACGTATACGGCCATGTCAAGTCTACAAAAAGAATTTTCCAGGTCTGATCAAGGGGCCGGCTGCATTGGAGTTTTATCCTTGTCCTGTTGACCACCTGTCCAGTCAGAGAAAGGATTCATTAGTGATAAGCAACCAAAGTTAATGGAGAGACTAAAAAGGAAGACTTACCAGCACCTGCTTCTTGACTATCCTGGTCGTCATCCTCTACTTGCACACCTGCCTCCTCAGCAGCAAGCAACCGCATACCCTCCTTCACCGCCACCTTCTCCTCCTTGGTGAACTGGGCAGTGACCACATCCATGCTGAAGGCCACACCACCCTCTTTATCCGCATCCGCCCTAGCTTCCTCCAGAGCCCGAAGATAAATCTTAGCCATGACCCTAGGATAATCATCCATCCAGGATAGGTTGCCCTGCTTCCAAGTTCGGAAGTACATGTCCTGAAGCATTTCATCCATCATCCCCTCATTCTCCTCAAACTCCCTCATCCGGGCCTCGGAAGCCGACAACCTTCCAACAGCAGCTTCTCTCTCCAAACGGTATCTCGAGCAGTCAGCCTGAAGGGATTTCCGCATCGCCTCCATCTCCTCCTTCAGCCTAACCTGAGCAAGCTCTGCGGCTTCAAGCTTCCCCGACAGCTCCTCTACCCGCTCAAGATCCGCCCTCCGAACCTCATCCACTGTCGAGATGGCCATATTTATCTGCTCCTTGTAGGCAGCCTCCATCTTCCGCAGTTCCGCCTTACTAGCCTCCTCCTTAGCCTTCCTCAACCGCCTGGAGGCAGCCTCATGCTGAGAAATCTGAATGGCCTGATCAGCGAGATGTTTGGCCTGGTCCGAAACCATCAATCTTAGTTGGATGTTGGCACTCCCAATCTCCTCTCCAGCCTTAACCAGCCGGGCATGATGCCCCATCAGCTTCCTAGTCTCCTCCGCCACCCGATCAATATTAGCCTTAGCCTCGTCTCCCATGGTGACTACCCGAGTAGTAAGTAGATCGATATCTAAGGACTTAGCCTCATCAAGCACCCGTACCATGGGATTGCGGGGAAGAAGGTGCTCACCAGTAACTTCGTCAAAGATAATATCATGGGAACCTGGACCCAGGTCAGGATGACCCGCAAATGGATTCCGAGCCAAGTCAGGACGATCAATCTGAGTGACGGTAGGATTTTCAGACGGGTGCGGAGAAAGTACAAACTCAGTATCCTCCTCCGTGATATCATGAAGAGGCTGAACTGGAGGCTGAGGACCAAGTGAAGATTCAGATAAGGGATGGCTCCTCTTTCTCTTTTTAATGCCCTCGTAAATAACCCCGAGAAGAGGACGGTAGCCGACTACATCCCCGGAACTGTGGGCCGAAGGCTTCGGCTTGGCGGAAGCTTTGGAGAGCTTGTACTATTCAAGCCTGTGCCGAAGATCTGAGGCCTTGGCCGTTTTGCCTACTCCTGATATGAAGAAAAAGTATCACAAGCATGCATTGATCTATAATTCGAGAAAACACGGGAAATTAAAAGGTAAAAAGAAAGGAAACACATCTGAGGTTGTACAAACCCTGGGGAGGAGTAGGATACTGCAATAAGTCCTAGATTTCATTCCAGGACGGGAGCGGGTCATAAAATATTCCTAAGTCCCTATCATAAATGGAGCCCGTAGGAGTCAAAAGTTCACCTTGAGTCGTCGAAGCCACCTTGGCTGGAATAGTCTGAGGAGGCTCGCTTGCACCAGTCCCAGCCTTGTCAGCTTTCCCAGTTTTCTCTATCAAAGCCGGTTCCCCATCCAGCCCCTCAAAAGCTTGGTGGAATACATCGTCCGTCCACTCCTGAATCCCGCCTGCTTTCCCAGGAAGCAGGGCCCCGATGCCGTCACCACCATCGCCACCTTCCCGGTCACCTCCACCCTCACCTCTTTCCTCCTCTACGTCTTCCTCCTCCTGAGTAAGTGGACAATTGCTAGGGGAGGGACCGTCCGACTTCTTAAGTTTCTTACCTCCGACGGCTGGAGGTTTTGTGAAAGGTTTCCTCTTGCTACCCTCTACCGTGACACTTCCCTTGGCCTGAGCAGCCGCCCTCTCCTCCGCCGTTTCCCTCAGCTTGACTACTGACTGCTGTGGAAGAATTAAGTTATACTCCAGAAGGGTCGTGTTTCTGATCAGGTAGGAAGATGACCTATATCTCCCGAGAATAGCTTCTATCTCAGCCGCCATCTGAACCAGGCGATCAGTCTCCACAACTGCAAAGCCACCTGTCGCTAGCAAAAATGAAGACGTATGAGAAGAAGTCTCGCAAACCAGAATGGAAATTATAAATAAAGTGTAGACTTACATCCAGAGGTGAAACGCCTAAAAGAAACTGAGTCGTCCCTGACGAAGAACCACTCCTTCTTGAACATGCTGAATTTAGAATACAGATCCAAGACCGGCTTGAAGGTCACAGCTGACTCCAAGCTAATGTATGGGGACCCCTTCTTATAGCCCCTCAGATTATATAGATACCGGATCTCCCAGTTGGAAGGAGCACGACCATACTTCCTCTGGAAAATGACGAAGAGGCTCACCAATATAGCATAGGAGTTGGGTTGAAGCTGGAATGGGGCCACCTTTAGATATGTGAGGAAGCTGGCTATCCAAGCATTAAGAGGAGGAATGGCACCACACTTGCAGTGGTATCTGCTATAGGCGAAGTACCCTTCAGGAGGATCGTACGGCATAACTTCTCTCCCTGGCAACAGCAAGTGCGCCCTATCAATTCCAAAAGATCGGGAAATGACATCAAGCTGCTCCTCCTTGAGGGAGCTAGGAAAGCAATCGGGCGGGGAGTTCAGAAGTTCCTGAGGGCCGTACCCGTCCACTAGTGATCTCGGGACAGGTCCGTGACGTTCTGGATTCGGCTGAGCTGGGGACACGGCAGAGGAACCTCCTTCGCCCCCAGATTTCTTTTTATCCGATCAAGTTTCTGCTTTGCGAGACATTATCTGCAACATGGAAAAGACAGTTTGTTAAAACAGAGGATATAAACAAGCAAGTTTCTCAAGTCCATCCAATGAAACAAGTCCATTCGGTGTCCCCGTGCTATAGCCCATTCGGCATTTCCAACGTCATCCGGTTATACTAAATCATATGACCCCATCCGACATCCCCATGCTATAACCCATTCGGCATTCCTAACTCCATCCGGTTATACAGGTATACGACTCCCTTCGGTAAACCATTCGTCCAACATAGAAAGGATCTCACCTGATTCAGTGAAAGTAGGGGATTTGATTCGGCTACCACGTTTGATTCGGCTACCACGTTTGATCCGACTACCACGTTTTGATTCGGCGAAAGTAAGAACTTGATCCGGCAAGGACAAGTGTTTAGTTCGGCAGGTAGGAAATAGCAAAGGCGTACGGTCCCTACTTATAGACAAAAGGACACGACCGAACCATCTGGTTCGGTATCCAAGGACCAAATGAAAATGTCAAACAAAGCACGCCATATTCAAGAATATGCCCCACTTTGGGGGGCAAATGTTGGGCGTGTTCTCACCCAGAAGACCTCGAGACCAAGAAGCTTGATTCATCCATCCAGGCTTGCCTAAACTCATTCGGCATTCTCGTTCTCCAAGGCCCATTCGGCAGTCTCAAGAAGCCACTACCGGACCAACCTCTCCTAGCTCCTACCGGACCAAGCCACTACCAGACCAACCTCTCCTAGCTCCTACCGGACCAAGCTCCTACCAGACCAAGTTCCTTCCACCGAACTAAGTACCACCGGACCAGCTCCACCAGGCCAGATTGCGTCAGCCCAGGCCCACCAGCTGGTATATACCTCCAAGACCCCTACCCCCAGCCTCACTCTATAAATAGAGGGGTAGGGGTACAACAAGGGGGGACAAGTTTTGAGAGCTCAAGCACGGAAGGAACTTTCAAACAACTTTCTTTTACTTGTATCAAAGTTTTGCACTTGTAATCATAATAAGAGAAGAGAAATAACATATAAAGTGGACGTAGGCACATTCTGGCTGAACCACTATAAATTTGCGTGTCTTTTTACAGTTTAGCCCCTGCTTTTCATATATTTGCATAAATCACTCAAATCGCTAAGAACAACATAAGATCTACTAAATCATACAACTTTGAGGTGTTTGTCCATTTTTTGTGCAAACAGAAACAAAGCTAGGTTGGTCGCAAAAGGATATAACCAAACAGAAGGCATAGATTATGATGAAACATTTCCTCCAGTTGCTAGGTTAGAAGCCATTAGGATTTTGCTAAGTTTTGCATGTTATAAGGGTTTCAAACTTAAACAAATGGATGTAAAAAGTACCTTTCTAAATGGTGATTTGAAAGAAGAAGTTTTTGTTGAACAACCCCCCGGTTTTGAAAATCATGATTTTCCAAATCATGTGTATAAACTAGAAAAAGCATTATATGGTCTTAAGCAAGCTCCTAGAGCTTGGTATGACTGCCTTTGTACATATCTTTTGGAAAATGGTTTTAAAAGGGGAGTGCTGACACGACACTGTTTCTATTACATAAAGAAAGTGATTTTTTGATTGTTCAGATTTATTTGGATGATATCATTTATGGTGCTACTAATGAACTCTTGTGCGAGAAATTTGAACAAGTCATGCAGGCTAAATTCGAGATGAGCTTGGTTGGAGAATTGAAATTTTTCCTTGGATTTCAAATCAAGCAAAGCAGTGATGGTATTTTCATTTCACAATCCAAGTATGTGTTGGAACTGTTGAAGAAATTTGGAGTTGAGAACTCCAAACCATTGAGAACTCCTATGAGCCCATCAACAAAGTTAGACAAAGACGAGAAAGGAGTTGCTGTTGATCAGAAGAAATATTGAGGGATAATTGGTTCACTTCTCTATCTTACTGCTTCTAGACCTGATATTATGTTTTCTGTGTGTTTGTGTGCACGTTTTCAATCTAATCCTAAAGAATCTCATTTGAAAGCCACTAAACGAATTTTGAGATATCTTTCACACACACACAAATTTGGACTATGGTACCCTTCTTGTGAAAATTTTGATTTAGTTGGTTATTCTGATGCTGATTATGCTGGTTCATTAGTTGACAGGAAGAGTACTAGTGGGACATGTTTCATGCTAGGACATTCATTAGTTTCATGGTCTAGTCGAAAACAAAATTGTGTTGCATTATCCACCACTGAAGCAGAATATATTGCTTTAGGAAGTTGTTGTGCTCAAATTTTATGGATGATGCAAACTCTTTCTGATTTTGGCTTAGTTTATAAACAAGTTCCATTAAAATGTGATAGTAAAAGTGCAATAGACTTGTCAAATAATCCTGTTCATCATTCACGCACAAAACACATTGATGTGAGACACCACTTTCTTAGAGATCACATTGCTAAGGAAGACATTTGCATTGAATATATTTCAACTGAGATTCAACTTGCTGATATTTTCACAAAACCCCTCCCCGAAGACAGATTTTCCAGATTACGTTTGGATTTGGGGATTATAGAAATTGACTAATCATTTTCCATTTTTTGGTTGAAATATTCTTGGATATATATTTTCAACTTCAATTTCTAGAATTCAAACCAGTTTTGGATATTATTCAAAGATTGATTCAAATATGGTATTTAGTAGTGGAAATATGTTTTGTTTCATTTCTTTTCAAAATTTTAAAAAAATAAATAATAATATTTCATAATATAATTAACTTGGTAACTTATTCCACGATCATTTCTATTTCTACCATCTTTCTATCATTCATAATGGTTTTGAAAAATGAAAAGAGTGATTTCTTTTAAAATTTAAAAAATAATATTTCATGCCTCCATTCTCATTTAAAAGTCCTTATGGTTATGCATGGATGGAGCATGTGAGTAAATTATTTTATCATTATTCCATTCTCATTTAAAAGTCCTTATGGTTATGCATGGATGGAGTATGATAGCTAAGTATTTTCCGAATGCTTAGACTAATAAGTAACTGCTTATCCCATTTAAAAGTCCTTATGGTTATGCGTGGTTAGTAAGTGCTTATTTTTGTGCTTAAATGTCAAATTATTTTTAAAATTTCTCTCTTCTCATTATATAAAAACCGAATTATCGATCCATTTTCTACAATGTGGAAATTGTTATCTCGTTATGATATATTATGATTTTTCTTTGTTTTGCATTTATTTTTACTTTAAAAAAATTTTCTCCTTTTCCACTACTGTTTCATTAGTTTTATCAGTCTTTTGATGATAACAAAAGGGGGAGAAGAACAAGATTTTGATAAGAAAGTAAATATTTTTGGAATACTTCAACAAATTTGTTAAATGTTGTTAGTTAATTTTCTTTAGTTCTTTTATTCTTCTGTAATTTTCTAAATCTTCTGAATAGGGAGTGGTCTCAGTTGTAGGGGGAGCATTCATATAGGGGGAGCTAAATATTTCATACTCAAACACATTTATCAGAATTTCAAAATCTTTAATATATATGTTTGTCATCATCAAAAGGGGGAGATTGTTTGATGTGATTTTGATGATAACAAACATATATCAATATATCAATTTGTTTGCAGATTGTACTATACACATATAGGAATAAATATTCATATTGAATAATAATACTATTGCACAGAATTTATATAATTCAATCAGTATTTTTATTCAGAATAATATTTTATTTCAACACTTAAACAATACAAAATTTTCAGCTCTCTCTATATACATACACCGTTTTCATACATTTCACATTCACATTCCTTTCTCACTACAACACTCAACACTCAGTTTTTTACTCTGTCTGCACATCTGCATCTATCTGCATTGTCCAGCTCCAGTTCTTGTCCTGTCTTCTTTGTACCTGTATAATTAGAAACTACAGCAGTAATCTGAAAATAAACAAATTTGAATTTGCAAAAATATAAATTTGTTTTTATTGGTGCCTCAGATATATGGGTTTTTGTCGTCATTTTTGACTGTGTAATATCTGTGCATATCAGTATTCTAATCAGGGACATGTAATTATGAGTGGCTGCAATACACACGTGTACATTTATACACGTGTGCACTGCCTCGCCAACTCGTTTGCACAGTCGAGCCAAAAGACAAGCTGGATTCAACACAAATGCGATACCAACACCAACACCAACACCAACAGTGAAACAAGTAATGTACACATGAATGCTATAGTCTCAACTCAACTGCAGCACCAAAGTGCAAAGGCTCTAGTGACCAAGTGCACCAGAACCAAATACACACACAAACATGCACAGGCAAAGGATACACAAAGGCAGCCCACACATGTATGGTGATACACAAAGGCGGTTCACAAGTTAAAGACCAGAGCATCAAAACAATGTCGAAGTCATTCCAGCAAAATAATAGTGCAAACAAGTGCACACTGGAAAGAACCCAATATATACATGCAAATATGACATGCAACAGCAAACCAGACTACAAGATGAACAAACAAAGACCAGTGAACAACGTATCAACAAGGCATCAAGTATACACATCTCAATGCATCACAGTGCAATAAAATACAAGTGTCGACCAGACTGCACATTCAAGAGCAAGCCTCAAGTAAATATAAATATGCATATATCATGAAACAACAGTTATAAAAAGATATCAGTGACATGCCGAAGTCAATAAGCACAAAGAAAGGAATCAGTGACAGGATGAACAAAATCAAAGTGTATATGCAGAACTACTCCAGACAAGGATGTACAAGATGATAGAACATATATACATACATGAATGCATATATATATATATACAAGCAATCAAGTGCCAGAGAGTCGAAGCCGTGAGCAACAGGAAGCCAGAAAATCACAAAATCAAAAATGGCCAAAGTAAAAAAGAATTCAACATCATGGTGACCACGTAATGAATCAAAACCGTGTGAATCAAGCTGCCAGATAATATCACCACACAAACAATGTTGTGTCAAAGTCAAAGGTAAAAGATCGAACAATTTCAAAGCCGTGGCAATCACAAAGTCGAACAAGTCAGAAATATCGCGAGTTAAATTTCAATGACGTGGAAATCTAGCAACAAAAATATACGGGATTTGAAGCAGTCAAAAATCATCTCAACATCCAACAATAATCGAACGGCCGAGCAAAAGATTTGAAAAATTCAAAGAAATCAAATCAGACGAAAATCAAGGATTTCGTATCCTATTTAAAGCCACAATCATCATCGACACAGAATTAATCGAGTTCAGGCACGCATAAACAGTAAAGCAAAAGGCAAAAATCACGTACCAAAGTCAGGAGTCGAACTCGATCAAAAATCGAAGCAGAGCAATAAGGAAACGATCGATCAAAGCTACACGGGAAATCATTTATCTGATCGATCAACAAGTCGGCGGCTTCAATTTTAGAAAGCCCTAATTTTAGAGCAGAGAAGAGAACTTAGTTTAAAAGCAGTGAACGAAATAAACAACAACAGATACTATTTGCAGAAATTGAAATTTTATTACAATACTAGATAATATTACAAAGTTTGCAGATACAATATTAAGAGAAGAAAGAAACTGAAGAAGATGGTTTTTCGGATGATCCTTCTTCTGAATTGAGTCCTCCTTTTATAGCTTCTTCTCTTCTTTATTTATTATTTCCGAGGCATGATGTGTCTATAATAGGGCTAATATGTGTCCCTTATAGGTAGAGGATGTGTCCTTTATAGATAGAGGATGTGTCCCTTATAGGTACAGGATGTGTCCCTTAGTTTATTCTTGCTGAAGGTAAGCTGTAAAGGCTACTCTAGTATAGAGGCTAGATTTTTTATTCTGGAATGTGGTCCACCATGCTTCTGATTCAATTGTGAATTTCTAGATTAGCTAGAGATTCATCGTCGAAAGGGTCGTTCCCCATAGTGTCTCGCATTATGGAGTCTTGTCTCAGTCGTTCTTTTTCTACTTGCTCCTCAAAGTATTCTTCTTGAGCAATTGTGCCGACTGGGCCGATCTTGAGACTATCTAAAAATCGTTGAACTTTCATTATTCTGTCTGTTGATGGTTCAAAGGCTGATAGGTAGTCTAATAGCAATCTAGTTTTGCTCTCAGTTGCGGAGTGTGATCCGACTTCGCCTTTGTTAATGGCTTCAGAAAAGAACTCTTGTGCTGCTAGGAGTCGTTCATTTTCTTCATTAAATTCCTTTCGATTGAATTTAACGAATTCATGTGTGGGGTTTTCAGTTACTCTGTGTAATTCCCATAGCTGAATAGAAGGATAAAGACGTATATATTGTCTTTCTTCCCAGATGCTCCAAACTTTGAACATGAACATGGTAAAAAACCTGCTTGAATGCTCAGCAAGTTTTACTGTACATATATCTGGAATATAACCTATATATTCTTCAGGATGGCTTGTGTTGACATAGATTTCGTGCACCAAACCTTTCTTGATATGTTTTTGATATTTTTGTATTTCAGAAAAACAAGCTATTAAGCGTGGTCTTCTGTTGTTATTGAGAATTATTTCTTCATTTTCTAAGAGTTTTATTAACTCCGTGTCTTCTAATTTTTTGAAAAATAGAAGAAGGTTGCTTTCATCTATGAGATGTTGCTGATACAGAGAGATCATATCTTGTACCGTCATTTCCGCTTCCATCTCTTTGGTTTTCGTGTTGTTTATCTCATAAAGTCTAAGTAATTCTAGAAAGTCTTGAATTCTTAGATTTACGAGATCAGATATTTGCATTTGTGCAAATATCGTTTTCAATTGGCTGTGTTCAGCTGAATTGTCAGTGAACAATTCTGCTTCCTTTAAATCTAGGGCTTCAGACCTAGATGTAAAAGAATGCTGAGATAATTTAGACACTAGTTTTTGAGTGTCTTGTAATTTTTTCTCCTTTTGGGATATTGTATGTTTTAGTCTCAAATAAGTTTTTTCTAGTTGTGTTAACCAGAAATTTGCAGCCCTGTGGTCTGAAGATTGGATGGCTTTAAAGCATCCATTGAAGTTATCATATAAGTTTGGATTTGAGGCTTTCATCTCTAGATTGTACCAGTCTTTGACCACGGCTGATACGTATGGTCTTTGTACTCCTGTGGGAGCAATTGCCTTTCCTTTGTTCATTGGAACAAATTTCTGAGTTGCACTGGAAGGTGTTGCCTTTCCTTTGGTTGTTTGAATAGTTTTGGTCTTTTGGACCTTTTCTTCCTTTACTCCTGTGGGAGTACCGTTGTCCTCGGATACTTGCGAGGAAGAAGAAGCCTCTTTGGAGGTTTGCTTTGCTTTTTTGGATGATTTCGCTTGTTGGAAATCTTCCTGCCTTTTCATAGTTTCTAATAATTCCTTGATTCTTTTTATATCTTCGTCATCCATTTTTCATAACCTGGTAAGAAGATCAACAGCAAAATTAGTGTATCCTGGAATGTATTTGACATCATAGTTAAAGATTTCCAAATACATAGCTAATCTAATTCTCCGCAGATTTTCTTCCGGATTGTTTACAGTCTTTTTCTTTAAGAATTGAGCAACAGATTTGTTATCTGTTTCTATTATGAATTGTCTATGTAAAAGGTAAATTCGTAAACTTTTTATTGCTAATTTGATAGCTAACAATTCTTTATCGTAGGTAGCATATTTAATTTGGGGTTTGCTAAATTTACCGGAAGAGTATGCTACAACTTCCTTTTGTTTAGCAATTAATACTCCTGCCCAAAAATTGTCAGAAGCGTCAGTTTGTAGTGTAAGTAATTCTTCATCTGAAGGAAAATAGAGGATTTTTTAATCCTTTATTAGATCTTTGATTTTTTGTATTTCTTCTTCTTCTTGTTTTTGTAAGGTAATAGGAATTTTGTCTGTATTCCATCTTCTTGGTTGTTCTCCATTATGTTGTTTATATTTTGCTTGCTCTTCTGTTAGCTTTTTTTGTAAATTTTTGGTTTTGGCTGATAAATTAGGAATAAATTTTCTGCCATAATTTAGTAATCCTAAAAAACTTTGGAGTTCTTTTAATGTTTTGAATGTGTTGGGAAAATCTTTAATTTTAGTGTAAATGTGTTGTTGTAATTCTATTTGTCCATTTTTAATTCGTTTTCCAAGAAAATCTATTTCTTTTTTAAATAATTCAATTTTTTTAGGACTTAAAATAACACCATTTTGAAGTAATATTTGTACGACTACAAGAAGATGTTGCTTATGCTCTTCGGTAGAGTTCGAGAATACAAGGATGTCGTCTATATATACAGTTACAAAGGGTAAGTGTCCGAACATAGAGTTCATCCATTTTTGGAATACTTGTGGTGCATTTTTCAATCCAAAAGGCATAACTAACCATTCAAAATGTCCTTGTGGGCAACTGAATGCAGTTAGTTCTATGGACTGTTTATCAGCAAGTTTTAATTGCCAAAATCCTGATTTCGCGTCAAATTTACTATAATATTTTGCTCCTTGGATTTGTTTAGTTAGATGTTCAGCAGAAGGAATAAAATATCCATCAAATTTAGTATAGCTATTAAGCTTTCTGTAGTTTATTACCATTCTTGCTTTTCCTCTTTTAATTTCGGCATGGTTTCTTACTAAGAAAGCTGGAGATGAGTGAGTGCTGAAACTTTTTTGTATTAATTTTAAATTTAACAAGTCTTTTATTTGTTTTGAAAATTCCTCTTTGTCAGTTGGTGAAACCATGATACTGTTGACCCTAACTTTGGCATCTTTGTATTGTTCCATTAGTTCGATTTTGCAATATCTTGGTGCTTTATCAAACCATTTTAATGGATTATCCGAATAGAGAGGTTCTAACATATTATGTATTGATATTTCAAATTCATTTGTTGTTGGTATATTGTAGGTACAAATTTTTGGTTGTACAATTTTTGGTGTTCTGACATTGTCAATTAATGTAACAGGTTTGTCACCACGCTGTGCTGCGGGAGTATAATGTGGTGCAATTGTAGCAGGTAGCGTTACTCGGGGGACGAGAACGCCGTCGAGTTCGAAATAATATTTGTTGAATGGAGGGAGATGTCTAAGATTATCCATCCCAAGAATGCAATCAATATCAAATTCTTTTGGTAGTAATGCAAAATCAAAGCTGTATGTTTTATTATTTCCATGTATGTCAGGTATTTGTACCTGTAGATGTTTTGCTTTATGAATAACAGGAACTTGTCTTCCCATAAAGTCATTTAGTATCCCTTTTTTGTCTAAGGGTACCCAGAGTTGCTGGGTTATAAATACTTCTTGTAGTAAACTGGCTTTTGCACCAGAATCCAGTAACGCATGCACCGTGAATTCTTGATATTCAGGGATACATATCGTTATTGAAAGATATATATGTAATTGAGCTTTTCTTTTTAGATCAATGGATCTAATCATGATGTTTTATATTGTTTGTAGGAACCTTTATAACCATTCGGTTTGATTCATGTTCCTTTTGTTTGTCAAGTATTCTCAGTGTTCTTCCTTCGATTGGATTGTCTTGTTTAAAGCTCATACGATGACTGATACTTTTTAGTATATCAGGGGTTAGTTCAATTTCAGACATTTTGTTGTATGATAAAGATCTATTTAAGGTGTTCGGTGAGCTTGTATTTTCATCCTTATGTTTGGTTATAGTGGAAATTGTATTGCCAGATGCAATAAAATATTCTGTAGGCAATTGTATCTTTGGTTTAAGAGATTTTACAAAAACTTGAATTTCATTATCGAATTTTAGATGTCTTACGTCTACTAATCTAGGTTGGATTGTTTTTCCCAACCCGACTTCAAATAATTTAACAAATTGTTTGGGTGTTATTGATTTGAATGTAGCAGTATCATTTAAGGCCATACAATGTTCCCATTGTATGCCAAGAACTTTAGATCCTGATAGAAGTTCAATATTTTGTAGGTTTATTGATAATGTACAGGCTTTTTCTATATTTTGATCGTCAAGACTTATACAAAAATCGGGATGTATATTTACTCCAAATAATCTATTTGCTAAATTTGACTTAGCTCCTCCAATAATACTATTTAAAGGGTTATTGATAATTCTTTCATCCATACAGACTATCATTATTGGAGTATCTATTCCTGTTCTAAATAATCCTGTTATTTTTAGTTGTATTACACCTATATGAAGGTATTTCATTTTTGGATATTTAGCTTTTAGTTTTTCAATTTTATTTTTATTTAAAAGGCTTATAGAAGTAAAATCTTCTTCTCCTTTTAATTCTATATTTCCTTGCATTCGTTCGAATATATATGTATGTTGATTTAGAAATCTAGATCTAAAAGTTAATGGTTTATAAATATCTTTTTTGTCTGAGTGAGGAATTGCTTCTTTTAATTTTTCTAAATCTTCATCAGTGACCTCAAATTGTTCTCCTGTACTATCTTGTATTTGTGGGTTTGATGTTTCTTCAGAAGTAAATGTGTTCATATATATCCTATATTCTTGATATGATTCTGACTCTTTATTTCTTGATGTTCTAGATGTGGAACCACTTAATGGGGTGAATGTATCGTGATCGTATATTTCTTCTTTTACAATCGGAAGATCTTCGTATTTATGTAAAACAAGTAATCCTATTGGATCTCCTTGTTCTATAATATAATCTTTATCTTCCATACTAGTACTTTTAAATAGTATAGAAGCATTATTTTTAGAAAGTGGTTCAATTAATCCATGTGTTATGAAAATATTTTCTTTTGTATGTTTTGGTATATTATAAATTTTCCCATAATATCCTAGTGGGATTTTTATTAGTAAATCTAAAAATACCTCGGTTGTGAAGTATCGTCTTAACCTAGAGCATTTTGCTGCATATAATATATAACCCGGAGAATTTATTTTTTCCTTTTTAGGGAGTATAGCATATATAGTTAGTGGAATAATTTTTATTTGATTATGTGTTTGATTAATTGTAATCATGTTTATTTTAAAATTATCAAACGAATCATTAATTTCATCTTCATTTTCAGTAGTGTCGGAATAAATTGATTCAATTTCATAAACTGATGAATTAGCATCACTAGATATATCTTCAATAGTGCCAACATTAATACCGTATTCTTCAATATTAGATATTACAATATTTTGTATATTTGTTGGACATTCATTAGCATAATGTCCTTCTTTATTACATTTAAAACATTTGCAGCCTTTTCGAAAAAATTTCTTTTTAATAAATTTTTTCATAGAAAACTTGTTTTCTTTTCTAAATTTCTTTTTATATTCTGGCTTCCACCTTTTTCTAGTGATTCTATATTTTGGTTTTGTTCTTCGTTTAAAATTTATTTTTCTTTCGAATTTAGGCGGACATCTAAATTGAGTATTAATATCTTCAGTATATTTTGTACAACAGGAAAATCCAAGTTTTGAGTTCTTAATTTTATTTTTCATTTGTTTGTGCGCACTTGCTTGCTCACAAACTCTTTCCATAGTATCCATACATGCCTTTTTTAACAAGCCCGTATTATGGTTTTCATCTGTAGTGCTTTGTCTTAAAATGTCATATCTTTCTTGTATAATGTTATTCCATGGATAAGGTATTTTTGTAAAAAATCCCTTCACCCAGAAAACCTTTTGGTCATTATTTTTTAAATGAAAAAGTAGCCCTATGTATTTGGCAGTAAATTCTTCTAACACACAGATATCACATAATTGTATTTTTAATAATTGTTTTTCATAGTCAGTATCTTCAAGGAATGTTTCTCCTGTAAAATCCGCTAGTAATAATTTTAATAATTCTCCAAGAGCTTCTTGTTTGGATTGGATATTTCTAATCCGTTGTAATTGATTTGGATTTATTCTTTCAAGATTTAGTAACCAGGCTAAAGCATCACCTGTCCAGTAACTCGTAGCGTAATGTATATATTCCATTACACTCATATTTGGAGGTAATAAATAAATTGTTCCGCTTATATGTTGAAGCCATGTTATAATATATTTTCTTATTTTTCTATGTGGAAGTCTATCTATATTGAAAGTTAAGGAATAAGATGAAGAAGGTTGTTCATTATAAAAATCTTTCAATTGTTTTCTAGATGAGTGAAATCTAATCCAATCTGATCTCGTACCATGTCTAGGCATTTCAGGGTAAGGATCAGTATGTGGATTGTTTTGTTCTTGTTCTTGATCTTCCATAACTATATCAGAGTTAAGATCATTTATTACGGAAGCACTATCTGGTGGAGGTAAGTATAGTGGACCTCTACTAGATTCGGCTTCATTGGCGTTTATGTTGAAAATAAGTTTATCTGATGTATCAGAACTATAACCTGATTCTGTGGAATCTTCAGATTCTTGTTCAGAATCTTCAAATGAAGATACTTCTTCATTTGCTTTATATTTAAAATAGTTTATTGTTGTAGAATGTTTTTCATAATAAGAATAAAGTTCTGTACTATCAATTTCTCCTGTAAGTTCTTTTTCTTGAAGAATTAGATATTTTTGATAGTAAGTGGGATCAATATCTTCTACGTTTATTTTGTTATTTTCTTCAGAGGTATATTTGACCATTCGGATGCTGTTAAGCGAATGGATCGTTGGTGTATTCTTACCAAATCCTGACGTTGTAGTTGGTTTTTGTAATTTATTATTTATGTCTTTTACATCTAATTTAATTTCCTGAAGTAGATCAATCATAAAATTATGAATCCCATTTTTTGGGTTTTCTTGTGTAGGAATATGAACGACATGCTCATATTGTTCAGTATTAAGATTAAATTGACACTTATGCGTGTCTAGAACAACAAGTTTATTGTTTTCTATAGAAAGAGAGTCTTTTGAACATAATTCGATTATGAGTTTTACAAAGCCTTAGCAACACGGATAAAATATAAGTTCGAATAACAAGTTTTAATTCACAATTCTATAGTTATTAAATTAGTTTTGACCCTAGATTAAGCGGCTAGACACGATACCCCTTAATGCTTTTCTAGCATACCGTGGTTTTATAGCAGGGTTAGGCCTCGAATTATCAACCACAAGCTTATATCGTCGCTTCACTTAAGTAGAGCACAACAATGGTTCGTTTCCTACTCCATTGCGTAATAATTAATAAAAATAGGAGGTGAATTGGCTTAAAATTCGAAAATACTTTTATTCAGTGAAAAGGTTTGCAGACTCACAATGAATCATGCTCAAAAGAATGGTTTAAGCTTTCATTTTAAAATTTGAAAGAAAAAAAAAATTTGTACTCTTTTTTTTTTTACTTTATCAGAACATATACGAGATGATCAAAAACAGAAAATATAAAACAGGATGACTTACCTTGTCTAAGCCAGGCTCTGATACCAATTTTGGATCAACTTAGTTTAAAAGCAGCACAGGCAAAGGATACACAAAGGCAGCCCACACATGTATGGTGATACACAAAGGCGGTTCACAAGTTAAAGACCAGAGCATCAAAACAATGTCGAAGTCATTCCAGCAAAATAATAGTGCAAACAAGTGCACACTGGAAAGAACCCAATATATACATGCAGATATGACATGCAACAGCAAACCAGACTACAAGATGAACAAACAAAGACCAGTGAACAACATATCAACAAGGCATCAAGTATACACATCTCAATGCATCACAGTGCAATAAAATACAAGTGTCGACCAGACTGCACATTCAAGAGCAAGCCTCAAGTAAATATGAATATGCATATATCATGAAACAGCAGTTATAAAAAGATATCAGTGACATGCCGAAGTCAATAAGCACAAAGAAAGGAATCAGTGACAGGATGAACAAAATCAAAGTGTATATGCAGAACTACTCCAAACAAGGATGTACAAGATGATAGAACATATATACATACATGAATGCATATATATACAAGCAATCAAGTGCCAGAGAGTCGAAGCCGTGAGCAACAGGAAGCCAGAAAATCACAAAATCAAAAATGGCCAAAGTAAAAAAGAATTCAACATCATGGTGACCACGTAATGAATCAAAACCATGTGAATCAAGCTGCCAGATAATATCACCACACAAACAATGTTGTGTCAAAGTCAAAGGTAAAAGATCGAACAATTTCAAAGCCGTGGCAATCACAAAGTCGAACAAGTCAGAAATATCGCGAGTTAAATTTCAATGACGTGGAAATCTAGCAACAAAAATATACGGGATTTGAAGCAGTCAAAAATCATCTCAACATCCAACAATAATCGAACGGCCGAGCAAAAGATTTGAAAAATTCAAAGAAATCAAATCAGACGAAAATCAAGGATTTCGTATCCTATTTAAAGCCACAATCATCATCGACACAGAATTAATCGAGTTCAAGCACGCATAAACAGTAAAGCAAAAGGCAAAAATCACGTACCAAAGTCAGGAGTCGAACTCGATCAAAAATCGAAGCAGAGCAATAAGGAAACGATCGATCAAAGCTACACGCGAAATCATTTATCTGATCGATCAACAAGTCGGCGGCTTCAATTTTAGAAAGCCCTAATTTTAGAGCAGAGAAGAAGGAACGAATCTAAGTAGCCATTATCACATACGAGAAGAGGATACCGGGTTTATTTACAAAAGAAAAAAGAAAAGGGGACGGTTTTGTTAAAGAATAAAAGGGCCACATTTCTTTATTTGTGATAATACTTTGGCTTTTATTTTTGCTCTTGTTTTTTATTCTGAACTTTTTGAACCAAATCTTTGTAAATCACCACCTAGAATTTAGGTTGTGTCAGATTGTCTAGTTAGGATTAGTTCAGTAAGCAGGGTTTGCGAGTTTGCAAAACTCTATAGGCAGTAGTAGGGTTTGCGAGTCTGTTAGAGCGTTTGTAAGCGGGAGACTGTTTAATTCTAATTGAAATCTGGGAATGCAGCAGTAGGCAGGGGTTGCTGAAGCTGGGTAAATTTTTGTGTGTGATTTACTTTTCAGCATATTTACTTTTCTGTAGTTTGTTTAAATTCGAGAAAATTTGCTATAACCCTATTCACCCCCCCTCTATGGTTAATCTAGATCTTACATTAGGTCTGTGATTAATCTTAAGCGTTGAATTGGTATATGATGGCGTACCAGATTTAGAGTTAAATGTTATATAAAGGATTGGGTCCTCTCTCTCCCAGTAAATAGATGTATTCTTCTCCATCAAGAAACACATAAAGAAATAGGGTTAGAGAGAGAAACCGAATTCTGAGAAGAAGAGTAATTATTAGAAGTCAGAAGAAGAAGATGACAGCCATTACATCTTCCGCTGTTAATCAAGGTACGTCATCTTAAACAATAAATCATATTAAGTTTTGTTTGTGAAATATTCGGTATTGGTGATCCTTGGGCTATTACTTGAATTGTGTATCATTAATCTTGAAAGATCTTACATTAAAGAATTTCTTACATTTGGTATCAGAGCGACCAATCAATAACTAAATATTTCCTATGATTGTAATTGATCTGTTCTATGCTTTACTCATGATGTTTAATCAAGTATGTGTTATAAGTCATTTATGCACATGAGATTTATGATTTTGTTAATCACCAAAGTGGTCAAAATCAGAATAATCATTTAGTGCATAAGTGACATAATGATTATTGATAGAAATTTCCAGTTATAATAATACCAATTAAAAAAAAAACTGGCGTCACTAATGATAGAACCTGAGAACTTACCCAAAGGAAAGTCTTATTCTATAACTAGTTGGCATGATGAGGTTTAATAGATATCTTGATTAAATAATATTGATCATCCAAAGATGTCAGTTCTATTTAATTGAATATATTTATTACTTACTTATGTTTTGGTATTTAATTATGTTAAGTATAAGATAGTATCTACCCAAAGGAGTGCTATATTATACTATTATGTACATATCTGAATCGCGTTAGCTATGAGCTTATAGTTATTTCAATTATTTATTTATTTAATTTGCAGTAGTTCCCATGAATACACATGCTTCATCTGTTACATTGTTCACTGGTGTTAATTTTTCTAAATGGAGAGAACAAGTCAATTTCCATTTAGGTGTTCGGGATCTTGACTTGGCACTCCTTGAGGATAAACCTGTTGCTCTTACAACAGCTAGTACTGAGACAGAAAAATCACACCATAAAGCATGAGAACGGAGTAACAGATTGAGCCTTATGTTTATTAAGATGACTGTTGCTAACAACATCAAGTCAACAATTCCACAAACAGAAAGTGCTAAGGAATATATGCAGTCTGTGGAAGAGCATTTTCGTTCAGCTGATAAGTCACTCGCTGGTTCTCTTATGGCAGAACTCACGACCATGAAGTTTGATGGGTCGCAAACTATGCAAGAGCACATTATAGAGATGACTAATCTTGCAGCAAGGTTAAACTCCCTTGGACTTACAGTAGAGGATTCTTTTCTTGTCCAGTTTATCCTAAACTCGCTACCTTCTGAATACGGACCTTTTCAAATTAACTATAACACTATAAAGGATAAGTGGAATGTTAATGATTTGGCCAGTAGACTTGTTCAGGAAGAAGGACGTTTGAAAAATCAAGTGAATCACTCAGTAAGTTTTGTGAGTAATAAAGCTGGTAAAGAAAAGAATGGAAAATCAAGTCATTTCAAGAAGAAAAAGGCACCTGCTAAGAATGGGCAGGATAAGGAAAAGAAGGAACTAAAGGATGTTTAATGTCATTTCTGTAAAAGGAAAGGACATTATCAAAATGACTGTCCGAAAAGGATAGCTTGGTTCGAAAAGAAAGGGATTTCTTATGATCCGAGCCATAAATCCAAATGAAGATCGTTTTCTCTTTATGGGAAACAGAATGAAATCCACAATAGAAGGCATTGGGACTTATCGTCTAATTCTAGAAAGTGGATATGTATTAGACTTATATAGTACCCTTTATGTACCTTCATTATCTAGAAACCTTATTTCCGTAAGTAAGTTGGATATTTCTGGTTTTAGATGTACGTTTGGATCTGGTTGTTTTGATATATATAAGAATACTGATAATGTTGGTTCTGGTATTCTAATTGATGGTTTATATAAATTGAAACTGAATGACACTTATGCGAATTCCTTGCTGAATGTAATAAATAATGTTGGATGCAAACGTAGCATGTTGAATGAAAATTCTGCTTTCTTATGGCATAAAAGACTAGGTCACATATCCAAAGAAAGAATGATGAGATTAGTAAGTAATGAAATTTTGTCAAATTTAAACTTTAGTGATCTAGAATTATGTGTGGATTGTATTAAAGGTAAACAAACCAAACATAATAAGAAAGGAGCCACTAGAAGCAGCCAGCTTCTTGAAATAATACACACTGATATTTGCGGACCTATGGACACTCCAGCCTTTAATGGAGAAAAGTATTTCATCACTTTTATTGACGATTTTTCCCGCTATGGTTATGTCTATTTGCTTCATGAAAAATCTCAATCTGTGAATGTCCTTGAGACGTTTGTAAAGGAAGTTGAGAGGCAATTAGATAAAAAGGTGAAAATCATAAGGTCTGATAGAGGTGGTGAATATTATGGCAAATATAATGAGTCAGGCCAGTGTCCAGGTCCATTTGCAAAATTCCTTGAAAGTCATGGCATATGTGTGCAATACACAATGCCAGGTACACCACAGCAAAATGGTGTAGCAGAAAGGCGCAATAGGACTTTAATAGATATGATTAGGAGTATGATGTCAGATTCTACACTACCTAAGAATTTGTGGTCGTATGCTCTCAAAACCGCTAATTATTTGTTGAATAGGGTTCCTAGTAAAGTTGTTCAAAAGACTCCTTTTGAATTATGGACTAACAGGAAACCTAGCTTAAGACACCTGCATGTTTGGGGTTGTCCAGCAGAAGCGAGAATTTATAATCCACATGAAAAGAAATTAGATTCTCGAACGATTAGTGGGTATTTTTAGGTTACCCTGAAAAATCTAAAGGATATGTGTTTTACTATCCTAATCATAGTCCAAGAATTGCATAAACTGGTAATACAAGATTCATTGAGATTGGTGAAGTCAGTGGGAGTACTAGAAGAGAAATAGTGGAAATAAAGGAAACAAGGGTAAATGTTACATTGCCTAGAATAGTTCCTCCATCTACTATTACTCCAAATGTTGTTCTAGCTGTTGGAGAACAGCATGATGATGAACAACATATAAATGAAGAAGTACTTCCTGAACGAAATGACTTACATAATGCTGATATGCATGAACCACAACAAGTAGCATTAAGAATATCTCAAAGAGATCGTAGGTCATCTATTTCTAATGATTATATGGTTTATATGCAAGAATCAGATTATGATATAGGAATCAATAAGGACCCAGTTTCGTTTTCACATGCTGTAGAAAGTAAAGAGTCAAAGGAATGGATTAATGCCATGAAAGAAGAACTAAAATCCATGCAACAGAATGAAGTTTGGGATCTCGTTGAGTTATCACATGGCTGTAAAAGAGTCGGATGCAAATGGGTTTTTAAAACCAAACACGACTCTAGTGGTAATATCGAACGGTATAAAGCTAGACTTGTTGCTAAGGGTTACACTCAGAAAGATGGTGTTGATTACAAGGAGACATTTTCTCCTGTTTCGAAAAAGGACTCACTAAGAATAATAATGGCATTAATAGCACATTATGATTTGGAATTGCATCAAATGGATGTGAAAACAGCCTTTCTGAATGGAGATCTTGATGTGGATGTTTATATGGATCAACCTAAGGGTTTTTCTGTAAAAGGTAAAGAACAATTGGTGTGTAAACTTAAGAAATCAATATATGGGCTTAAACAAGCATCCCGGTAATGGTATATTAAGTTCAATACCATTATTACATCTTTTGGTTTTAAGGAAAATATGGTTGATCACTGTTCATACCAAAAGATCAGTGGGAGCAAGTTTATTTATCTAGTCCTTTATGTTGATGACATCTTGCTTGCTGCAAATAATTTAAGCATATTGCATGAGACTAAGGAATTTCTCTCAACGAACTTTGAAATGAAAGATATGGGAGAGGCATCCTATGTGATTGGAATAGAAATATTTCATGATCGATCACAAGGAATATTGGGATTGTCTCAGAAAGGATATATCGAAAGGATTCTAGAGAGATTTGGAATGAGTAAGTGTTCACCTGGGAAAGTTCCTGTACAGAAAGGTGATAAATTCAATCTCATGCAATGTCCTAAGAATGATGTTGAACGAAAGGAAATGGAATCAATTCCATATGCATCTGTAGTTGGTAGCCTAATGTATGCTCAAACCTGTACTAGACCGGATATCAGTTTTGCGGTCGGTATGTTAGGGAGGTATCAAAGTAATCCATGAAGGCAACATTGGCAAGCTGCAAAGAAAGTGTTGAGGTACTTACAAGGCACGAAAGATTACATGCTCATGTATAGTAGATCCAATGAATTGGAGGTGATTGGATATAGCGATTCAGATTTTGCTGGATGCATCGATACTAGAAAATCGACTTTTGGTTACCTGTTTATGTTTGCTTAAGGAGCCATATCATGGAAAAGTGTGAAACAAACTATCGTTGCTTCATCTACTATGGAGGCAGAATTTATGGCATGTTATGAAGCCACAATTCATGCATTATGGTTGCGGAACTTTATTTCAGGACTTGCGGTTGTCGACACCATTAGCAAGCCGCTGAAAATTTATTGTGATAACTTTGCAGCAGTGTTTTTCTCAAAAAACGACAAGTAGTCTAAAGGTGCCAAACATATGGAACTGAAGTATCTTGTTGTGAAAGATGAGGTTCAGAAACAAAGAGTGTCAATCATGCACATCAGGACAGAACTTATGATTGCAGACCCTTTGACGAAAGGGTTACAGCCAAGATAATTTAAGGAACATGTTCAAAGAATGGGTCTTGGTTGTATTAATAATAATTGATGTGTGACATTCTGAGCTCCTTTGTGTGTTTTTGATATACAATTATGTGTCTCTTGTTTTAATGTGGTAGTACGTACTTTATGTAATTTTAAACAAGAAAGAGTCTTATAAAGATATTATGTTTAATCATTATGATATAAGACATTATGTGGACCATTATGCTGTTTTATATAAATTATGAGTATAAAATGATGGATTGCTGGTATTGTAGTATATGGAAGGGAATGCATTGAATTAATAATGCACAACCGCCATAACTCTCAGTAATTTATCATAGTATGATGTTCAACACTTGATATTATGAATAATCGGGTCAAGTGGGAGAATGTTAGAAATCTGCTATTAGAAACTGCAATCGTTTCATTTACTTTTAACGTTATGCAGTTTCTAATCTTAATGTGACCCTATTAATTAGGTCATAAATAGAACATTTCATTTACCTTTAATGTTATGCAGTTTCTAATCTTAATGTGACCCTATTAATTAGGTCATAAATAGAACGTTTCATTTACCTTTAACGTTATGCAGTTTCTAATCTTAATGTGACCCGATTAATTAAGTCATAAATAGACCGTTCTATAATTAGAACATTAGGTCTGTGATTAATCTTAAACATTCAATTGGTATATGATAGACATACAAGATTTAGAGTTAAATGTTATATAAAGGATTGGGTCCTCTCTCTTCTAGTATAAATAGATGTATTCTTCTCCATCAAGAAACACATAAAGAAATAGGGTTAGAGAGAGAAACCGAATTCTGAGAAGAAGAGTAATTATTAGAAGTCAGAAGAAGAAGATGACAGCCATTACATCTTCCGCTGTTAATCAAGGTACGTCATCTTAAACAATAAAACATATTAAGTTTTGTTTGTGAAATATTCGGTATTGGTGATCCTTGGGCTATTACTTGAATTCTTCATCATTAATCTTGAAAGATCTTACAGTAAAGAATTTCTTACATTTTATTTCTTTAATTTCTTCTTTTCCCTTCATTTCAAAAATTGAAAACTTCTACTCTCCCATATTTTGGCTAGTCATATATGCTAGAATCGAGCTAGTCGGAGTGGATGAAATAGGTAGATTTCAAAAAACATTCCTCTTTGGATCATAGTAGACCTATGAAGTCTACTGTCTAGCACTAGATCGTACCTAGTTGTTTTAAAAAAATCAAATTTTATTTTGAATATACATTACTTAATTTAATTATTATCATTAACAAATTGCATTTACTATGAATCAATAGAGAGGTTTTATTTATTTGGAAAAAGAAACATTTCCTTTCTCTCTCTTAAGGCTCTCTCATTAGTTTTATTTTATTTAGAGAGTAACTTTTCACTCCTCTCTCTTAATTAAATTGATTGATTGATTTACTTAGATGAAAGATTTACCAAATTTATGCTTGGTATATTTTGTGTGCATATCAAAATATACTCAAGTGTATATAGTGTAAGTGCAACTTATCAAATTGTGTACATAGTTGATTTGTACGTGTTTAGATACTAGGATTCACACCACAACGGACACATTTTCCATTTATATATGCATTAACTGTTTAAAACATTGGTTGCAAATATGTATATTTCAAAAAAAAATCTTTTTATTTAAATCTCTAAATAAATCTAAGCTGATTTTGACCAAATCAACAATCCGAATACAAAATTATATTTCCAAAGTATAATAGCATCTGATTTGGTAATATAAATGAAAACACATTAATTAGAACTATAAATTTAAAATAAATTATATATCAATGATTTAACATAAAATAAAATTGAAAATAAAGAGATTTTGCAAATAATATTCATTTACCAAAACCATAACCTTTCATTTTCAATCCAAAATAAAAGTTTTATCAAATAAGGTTAAAATGTTAATTTATGTATGTTTATACATCAAGATGAATCTCCTTAATATATATATATATATATATATATCTGTGTGTGTGTGAGAACCTGCCTTTTTGACCATCAAAAGTCGATACTAATACATCTATGGTATTCACGTGCCGAGCGTTTGAGTGTCGGAAAGATAGATTGTTGGGGTGAAAGAAAAGAAAAGGCATGACAAAATCTCAAAACGTTATGTGTAATCTATAATATACCAATGATCTTTACCAAAGAAAACTGTAATATACTTACATAAATCAGAAAACAAACCTATCATCAGCCTAGGAGGTTATAATAGCATGTCCTCACAAATGCTGATAAATACAACACAGTAAATGCAATGGAAATAAAGATACGTAAATACGTCTTGGAGGCATCCAGCTCGTCTCCTAAAGCTCCAAAGAATCCATAACTAAATCTGGAAATATGCTCGGGCTGACCTGACCATTATAAGAAAATAATGCCCGAATCAGTCTGGTAAACCAGCGTGAGAACACAATCAAATGGATTTTTAATATTATAAAACCTTTACAAAATAAAGGTATCTCATAAGACCACGCCGCACATAAACACGGACGTGTTTTTATCTTACGATAACCAAACCATTTATAGAAAAATTTCTGATATTATAATAACGTCTAGGGTTAAAAATAAATATTTAATCATAGCCGAAATGGTTAAATCAATTACATTCCAGCATATTAGGTGTAAAACTAAGTTCATAAAGGCACGTATTGGAGATTGGATTCCAATATGACAAGGCAGTGGGGTACCACCTACCACAGTACACCTCTAAAAAAATGTTCCAAGGGCCATACCTAGACTCCCCGCAAACACAAAGCCGGCCGCACCTTTAAAATGGCATACATGATTACATCATCCCTCGGGCATCGAGGCTGCAAAAATTGCCCCCCGATCACCCCGTGCGTATACCAAATCCCTAAATCCCGATTCTAGATCGAGGAATGATGCTCCTAATGGTATCTAACTACATTGCTCTATGGCATCCCTGCTTTTAGTCATTCCGGGTTATGAGGCTTATGAGGCCACGCTTTTACCTTTTCCTCTTTCTAATTACCACTTGGAATAGTAACACCGCCTTCTAGGAAATAATGTAATGCCAGCATTCACCCATACATGTTGTTCAAGGTATGAACAAACCGAAGGCACTACTTCCACTACATCCTCAGGGGTAGTAGCAAGTAGCCCTTGCACTTCAAAAAACCTATCTTCGATTTCACTCACCTCGAACCAATCACAAACCTCTTCCAAAGCGTAGAACGTGCATATGGTTTTTGGAGTGGTTACAGTTTCAAGTCATCTCATATAAGTACACACTCTCGCTTACTATGCACTCTAAATCCAATCAATAAATTTCGGTAAACTTAACTTCAGTTCTTTTTGAAATAAACAGACAATACATAAGAGAAGAGATCACCTTCCAACCGTTTAAGCAGACGAATTTCCTTATCATTTATCCTAGAAGAACATACAAGTTTATACGTACAGTATAGCATCACCGAAGATAATTGTACCATATAATTCTTGTGTTTCTTCTAGATATTTCCAAAGTAATATTTGGTGAAGATTTGATAGTCGGTTATTTAACTATCAAATAAACAAAATAATCAAATTAGGGATTTCATATCATAAGAAACCAAGCATGATTAAGCACATAAGCAGCCCTAAGCCTCTTTAATTAACCCTTTCATTAATTAAAACCACTTTGTAAATACTTGTATCAAAATACTTTTTACAAAGATATACATATGTATACTACTCAATAACTATTCATTTATACTCTTTCAATACTTGGAAAAATATCCATATACTTATCTCAAAGGTATAAGTATATTCACAAAACACTACACTTTTAATACTTGGAAAATGTATCCATATACTTATCTCAACGGTATAAGTATATTAACAAATCTTAAGGCATATTTCCTCTTTTCTAAATTCATATTTTAAATGGGCCAAATACAAATGTTATTTAAAATATTGTTTACTAGAAACCTAAACCACTTTTCCATCGGTGTTATGTATGGATAGACTGCTTCCATACCACCATAATTATGAAGGATTATTTATCAAAATCGAATATCATTCCGTTTATGAAATTCCCTTTTTATAAACCCATTGCATATTTACAAGTCCTTTTATAAATCTCCAAACTAATTTGTAAAACTTCTTTTATAAATCTCTTATATTTTTTATAAAACTCCTTCTATACATCTCTAAAATTAATCTGTAAAACTTCATTTATAAATCTCTTAAATTATTTATAAAATCCCCTTTATAAATCCCTAAAATTAGTTTGTAAAACTTCTTTTATAAATCCCTTAAATTAATTATAAAACTCATTTTATAAATCCCTAAAATTAATCTGTAAAACTTCTTAAATTAATCTCTTAAATTATTTATAAGATACCGTTTATGGATCTATCTTTTATTCAAAATTTTATATAAACGTTTCGTTGATATTTATACCAAATTATTTCCATCATCTTTAAAATCATAGTCACTTTATTATAAGAGATAAACTCATTTTCTTTATAATAAACGTTATATTAACTTTTTTGAAAAATAAATATTTCCTGCAATACTTTTAAAACATTTCCAAATAGATTGGAGTAAAATAAAGAAGTTTAAAAACTTTCTAATAAAGATCACGGAAAATTCCAAACAGTCGAATTTAAAATCATTCTCTAAAACAAAACCATTTTCAAAACAAAATGGTAAACCATAGTATTTCAAAATACTAAAATGAGGACCAGAGCTACCATAGCGCTTAATCAATGCTACTATTACCTTTATTAGTAAAAAGGTTCAACTTTTAACATGTATCAATGTCACGCCCAATACGGCCAGGCTACCAAGCTACTGGGCGGCAGTCAGTAATTAACAATCAATAGTTAACTCATCATTTTTCCAATATTAATTAATCCACATGTTAACCAACTTCAAAAATTATTATTTTACTTTGCAATCATGAAATGGGGATTTATTCTACTCAATAGATGTACAAAATAATCTATTCAATTTAATTATAGTAGAATGGGGTTTATTCTGCTTAATAGATGTTCAAAATAATATATTCAATTTATTTATAGCAGAACAAGGTTTCTTCTACACAATAGATATCCAAAATAATATTCTCATTTTAATTATAGCAAAACGGGGTTTTATTTTGCTCAATAAACATCTAAAATAATTTATTTAATTTAATTATTGTAGAATAAGGTTGCTTTATAGATATAACCAACGAAGTACAAATAATTTAACCACGTTATTACGTAAATCAATGTAATAATATTCAATCACTATTATTTTATCATAAATTTATACTTTATCAAAACTAACTATTTATACCATAGTGTTGTACTCGTCAATATGAGTCTAACGCAAAAATCTACGGGTAATCTGATTTAAAACGAATAAGATATTCCATTTTATATTTAACACACATAGTTTATATAATTAAAACAATTGAAATAAAATTACTCCTCACCCAATATCCAGTCGGGCTATGCCCAATAGCACACTACCCAAACCGCATTAATAGTTCCACCTCCCCTCTCCAAATCGATTTCTCCCCTGTGCACGAAAACGTGCATCACCATGCACGTGACACGGCCAACCACTCCATTGGTCGCCGAACTACGACCACTAACAAGGCCCCCTTGTCGAGCTCGACATGCCAGCACCCACGCCACCAACTCCGGTCATCCAAATCAATTTTCGACCCCTCCTCCTCAATTCAAAACCACGTTCCGAGCAATGCAAATCGAACACCAACGCGACCTCCACACCACTGCCATGATCATCAATCACCTCCAATACCTATGCCATCGCAATCGTCGTACCCCTACACACCTCCGACCAACTCTACCACTAACTCGGTGCTCCAAAATGCTGCCGCCACCTTGATTTACGAACCCAAAACAATTGAAAGGCCAAACCCTAACTTGATCTCGACCAGCCACCTCCGACCATCGCACCAGTCGCCACCGCACCCTTAACTCTGCCTTGACCCCACGTTGCTTCCAGTCATCTCCATCGCTCCCCTCGACCACCGGTTCATCAGTATTTATTTAATGATCAAAAAACGGTCATTAAGCCACCACCATCGATTCCTACCACTTAAAATCATGTGACTACCTCTAAAAATCTCAACTCGACGATATGAACCCAACCATACCCTCCGATCTCCATTTTGTGATCATCGAAAAACCACCATTATTCGACAATCACTGATATCAGGCGATATCGCCACCACACTCAATGAAACATCGAGCAATCATTTTTAGAAAATACTAGACATGGAAACAAACAACTTTTATGTTTGGTGTTTTGGTTGAAAATAAATAGATTTGGAGATAGTGATTTTTGAGGTTAAGAGGTGGAATTTGTTTTTATTTACAGTAAATAGAAAGGGAAGAAGAAGGAGACAGGAGTATAAGTGAATGAGCTGAGTGAATTGAATAGAAGGCTTGAGTTGATATACACACTTAAACAAAACCAAAGTCCTTAACACTTAAGCAAATCACAAAATTTGACATTCCATCACCTCAAAATCAAATCAAAGGAAAATCACATTAATGGCTTGTTGAAAAATGTTTGTTTTAATTTGATTTGAAAAAGCTTGAGAAAAAAGTTTTGTGGTTCTCTGCTACACAATACCCATTCGCATAAGGACCATGAACGACAGAAATAAAAATACGATCATGCACAACATGCGACATGATCCCAAAATAGTAATAAAATACACTAGTTAACTTATTCTGTTTTGTTTTCAAAACAAACAACGTTTGCTGTAAAATATGTCAAATGAGGATTAAAATATTTTCCAAATTAAAAATTATTGAAAAATCCCATAAATTCATTTAAAAATATGTCATTAAAAATCAAGTTGTTTTATTAAAATTTGATTTTCTTAATATTTCTTATATTTGAATCGATTTTGAATGTCTAAATAAATTAAATATTCTCATTCAAAGGTAGTTCCTACAAAGAATAGGAAAAATGACCAATACGATACTTGAATTATCAATATAAATGCTACATAGTTGGTTCTCATCCTTCAGAGACTACGAGTGTAATAAGGGCATCCGTTGACAAAAGGATCATTGTAAAATGATCATCTCATGGCTCGAAACGTTAAAAATTCTATTTCATTACATTCTACCCCCTTAAAAGAATTCGTTCCCAAAATTTCATCACTATCAAAGCAAAAAAGAAATAAACCCACATAAATACTTAACATTTTCCATAAGCCCGTACGATGTATATAGATCATCTGTATGCAATATTTAATTCCATCACTTACTCGAATACATAGACTTCTCTTTTGAACTAGTATCACTCACCTGACTCCCTAGCGCGGACTTCGATCCGACTCCCTGATTAGAAACCTCCATTCTCCTTACATAGCCTTATACTATGATAGAATACCTCAATAACATATCAGGAACACTTAACAAGTGTTTGCCATCAAGAATCGAGTGATAAATCCTTGTTCGGCTTGGTGTGAATCTCCTCAAAGTCATGTACTCGAATCTTGAATCAGGAATCCTACGAAGAAATGATCTACATACAACTTACGTAATTATTCTTACTGATCCTTACTTATGCCAATTTCTTTTTACCTTTAATCATTTATGAAAATATTTCATAAAAACTTAACTTAAGCTTAAAATTTGTATAATACCATACTATATCCTGACAATACATCTAATTTGTTTTACTTAACCAGGATGTTCAACAAATTAAAATTGTTTTAACTTACTATCTTTCTATTCTAGAGTTACAAAATTTAAATTTATTTTTTCTCGAATAATTAGCTTCATGTTCTCAACTAATTTGGAAGTTTTCGACTGTCCAAAATCGTTGAAAATTCCATTTCATTTTGACAAATGAAAACTACCAAATAACATGTTAAAATGAGATGCATAAACCGAAATTACCCTAATGCATACGATACATACATCCATAAAGTAACTTAACAGAAAACTTAAGAACTAAGCACCGAATTTTATTTCAAATCATCTTGAAATAATAATAATAATATAATATACATATCTCCTTTTTGTATATCAAATCATACTTTCAGAATTTAGAACAAAATTTTTTTTTAGCAAAACAACTCTATAGTAAATTGCTATGGTAGGATTCCCCCACTTAGAAACTCGAAAATGAACGCCGATGATGCTGCGATCATCACAAGAATTATTTTTCAACAACAGATGTGAGTTTAGTGCTTTTTATTTCCTTTAAAATCCTTTTTAAAATATTTCTATTTATAAATACTTTCAAATAATACTATTTTTTTTCTCAAAACTTTGAAAAGCAATTTTCAAAAATACCGAGATCTAAGTTCTCAAATTCTTAACTTTAAATCATTTTTATTTATAAACCATATTTAAATAATTTCACTTTCTTATAAAAAATCATTTCAAATATGTACATCTTTATTTACATTAAGCTTAAAAACTTTTATTAAAATTAAATTTTAACCCAACACTATCACTAATTGCCTTATAATTAAATTATGTAACTTAATTCATAAGGTGTTCGTTTCAATATTCCCACAACTACTATCTACCCTACCCATGTAGTGAAAAGGTAAAACTGCTCATAAACTGGCTGAGCACAATCAATGAAACAATAAATGATAATAATTTAATATTGTAATTTCTTAACAAACAAACATATCATAAATCTAAATAAATTTTTAGAAATTTATCTTTTATACATAAAATATAATTCTAGGTAAAATTATTTCATTTACCACTTTCAAAAACAATACAGTGTCGGTTTGTCTTGTTTAAGTGTATAGAAACTCCTATCGACAACGTTGATCAGATGCATCGACCAGAATTCATAAACTACTCAACCGACCAATCAACACAACATAAAACATTTTTATAGCACCAACAAATACGCGCTCTTATATTTAATACACTCAAACTCATTCTAAGGTGTTACTTACCATACCTCTAATGAGTTTACCCCACCAAGGCCTAGGTGTTCATTCAGCTTAAGCTTTGATGCCACGTGTAACAACCCACCTTTTTGACCCTCAAAAGTCGACACTAATGCATCCACGGTATCCACGTGTCGAGCATCTGAGTGCCGGAAAGATAGACTACTGGGGTGAAAGAAAAGAAAAGAAAAGAAAGAACATAATCTCTCAATGTAACGAGTAATCTATAATATAACAATGGTCTTTACAAACGAAAACTGTAATATACTTACATAAATCAAAATAACTAACATATCATCAGCCTGGATAGTCCTGTCCTCACAGATATTGATAAATACAATATAACAAATGCAGCGAAAATAAAGATACATAAATACATCTTGGAGGCATCTAGCTCGTCTCCTGAAGCTCCAAAGCTCCATAACTTATTCTGAAAATATGCTCGGGCTGACCCAAGCATTATAAAAAAATAACGCACGGATCAGTCTGGTAAAATAGCGTGAGAAACATAATGAAATGATTTTTAATATTATAAAATCTTTCAAAAATGTACATTAATTACATTAATTACATTCCAGCATATAATAATGTCTAGGGTTTAAAATTTTTAATTTTAGAAAATCTTCCGATATTATAATAATGTCTATGGTTTAAAATAAATATTTAGTTATAGTCGAAATGGTTACATTAATTACATTCCAGCATATTAGGTGTATAACTAAGTCCTTAAAGGCACGTATTGGAGATTGGATTCCAACATGACAAGGCAGCGGGGTACCACCTACCAAATTACACCTCTAGAAAAATGTACCAAGGGCCACACCTAGAACCCCCTGCAAACACAGAGCTGGTTGCCTCTTTAAAATGGCATACCGGATTACATCATCCATCAAGCACCGATGCTGCAAACATTGCCCCCCGACTGCCCCACGTGCATAACAAATCTGTAAATCACGATCTAGATCGATGAATAATGCTCCTAATGGTAGCTCCATGGGCATCCCTTGATTTTAGTCATTTCAAAATGTGATGCTTGTAAGTCCACGCTTTTACCTTTTCCTTCTAGCAGTTCCTATTTGGAATGCTAACATTGTCTTCCAGGCAATAATGCAATGCCAGTATTCATCTATACAAGTTTTTCAGGATATGAACAAACAAAAGTCACTAATTTTACTACATCCTTAGGATAGTAGCAAGTAGTCCTTGCACTTCAAAGAACTCAATCTTTGATTTCCCTCACCTCGAACCAATCATGAACCTCTTTTAAAGCATATAACGCGCATATGGTTTTTGAAATGGTTACGGTTTCAGGTCATCTCATATAAGCACACTCCCCGCTTACCGAGCGCTCCAAATCTAATCGATAAATTTTGGTAAACTTAACTCTGGTTCTTTAAGAAATAAAAAGACAAGACAATACACAAGAGAAGAGATCACCTTCCAACCGTTTAAGCAGACGGGTTTCCTTATCATTTGTCCTAAAAGAACACATATGCTTATACGTATAGTATAACATCACCAAAGATAACTGTACCATATAATTCCCGTGTTTCTTCTAGATATTTCCAAAGTTATATTCAATTTGGTAGTTGGTTATTTAACTATCAAATAAACAAAACAATCAAATCGGGGATTTAATTTCATAAGAAACCAAGCACAATTAAACACATAAGCAGCCTAATCCTCTTAAATTAATCCTTTCATTAATCAAAACATCTTTTTAAATACTCATATCAAAATACTTTTTACAAAGTTATACATATTTATACTCAATCACTATTCATTTATACTCTTTCAATGCTTAGAAATATATCCATATACTTATCTCAATGGTATAAGTATATTCAAAAAACACTACACTTACAATACTTAATGTATCCATATACTTATCTCAATGGTATAAGTTATAACAAATCTTAAGGAATATTTCCTCTTTTCTAAATTTATATTTAAATGGGCCAAAAACAAATGTTATTTAAAATGTTGTTTACTAAATACCAAAATCACTTTTCCATCGGTGCTAAGTATGGAAAAAATGCTTCTACACCACCATAATTAAGAATGATTATTTATCAAAATCAAATCTCATTCATTTTGTAAAATTCCCTTTTTATAAACCTATTCCATATTTACAAGTCCTCTTATAAATCTCCAAATTAATTTGTAAAACTTCTTTTATAATCTCTTAAATTATTTCTAAAACTCCTTCCATATATTTAAAATTAATTCGTAAAACTTCATTTATAAATCTCTTAAATTATTTATAAAACTCCTTTTATAGATCCCTAAAATTAATTTGTAAAACTTCTTTTTTTAATCCCTTAAATTATTTATAAAACTCCTTTTATAAACCCCTAAAATTAATTTGTAAAACTTCTTTTATAAATCTCTTAAATTATTTATAAGATACCATTTATGAATCTATCTTTTATTCAATATTTTATATAAAATGTTTTGCCAATATTTATTCCACAATATTTCTATCTTCTTTAAAATCAGAGTCACTTTGTTATAAGAGATAAACTTTTTTTCTTTATAATAAACATTATATTAACTTTTTTTGAAAAATAAACATTTCCTAAAATACTTTTAAAACATTTCCAAAAAGGTTGGAGTAAAATAGAGTTCCAAACTTTTTAAATAAAAGATCACGGAAAATTAGAAAAAGTCGAATTTAAAATTATTCTCCAAAAAAAAAACCATTTTCAAAACAAAACGGTAAACCATAGTATTTCAAAATATTAAAATGAGGCCTAGAGCTACCGTAGCGCTTAACTAATGCTACTATTACCTTTATTACTAAATAGGTTCAACTTTTAACATATATCAATGTCACACCCAATCTAGGCTACCAAGCTACTGGTACTCAACAATTAACAATCAATAGTTAACACATCATTTTTCTAATACTAATTAATCCATATATTAATTAACTTCAATAATTATCATATTACTTTACAAGCACAGAACGAAGATTTATTCTGTTCAATAGATGCCCAAAATAATCTATTCAATTTAATTATAGTAGAACAAGGTTTATTTTGCTCAATAGATGTCCAAAAGTAATCTATTCAATTTAATTATTGTAGAACATGGTTTTATTTTTCTCAATAGATGTCCAAAAGTAATCTATTCAATTTAATTATAGTAGAACAAGGTTTTATTTTGCTCAATAGATGTACAAAAGTAATCTATTCAATTTAATTATAGTAGAACATGGTTTTATTTTGCTCAATAGATGTCCAAAGTAATCTTTTCAATTTAATTATAGCAGAATGGAGTTTTATTCTGCTCAATAGATGTTCAAAATAATCTATTCAATTTAATAATAGCAGAATAGGTTTTATTCTGCTCAATAATTGTACAAAATAATCTATTCAATTTAATTACAGTAGAATGAGGTTTTATTCAGCTTAATAGATATCACCAATGACATATCAATAATTTAACCATGTTATTACGTAAATCAACGTAATAATATTCAATCACTATTATTTTATCACAAATTTATACTTCATCAAAACTATCAACTATTTATACCATAGTATTATACTCGCCAATACGAGTCTACTGCAAGAATCTATCGGTTAATTGGATTTAAAACTAGTAAGATATCCCATTTTAT
Source organism: Allium fistulosum (assembly GCA_030737815.1). NCBI lineage: Eukaryota > Viridiplantae > Streptophyta > Magnoliopsida > Asparagales > Amaryllidaceae > Allium > Allium fistulosum. The sequence goes on along the minus strand of CM060906.1, from coordinate 294,988,649 downwards.
ATTTAAGACACATAGTTTACATAATTAAAACAATCAAAATAATATTATTCCTCATCGAATATCCAATTGGTCCAAGCCTAATAGCACAGCATAACCAGTTTAACCTTCCCTCCCCAAATTAATTTCTCCCTTGTGCATGCAAACATGCATTACCATGCACGTGACATGGTCAACCACTCCACCGCTCATCGAACTTTGACCACCAACAAGCCCCCTTAGTCGAGCTTGACACACCAACTCCCACGCCAACGACTCCGGTCATCCAAATCCATTTCCCACCCCACCTCCTCAATTTGAAACCGCATTCTGGGCAATGGAAATCGAACACGAACGCGACCTCCTCACCACCGCCATAATCATCAATCACCTCCACCACCTATGCCATCACGACCGTGGTACTCCTATGCACCTTTGAAGATCTCCACAGCTAACTTGGTGTTGCAAAATGCTGCCACCACCTTGATTTACGAACCAAAACAAACGAACTTGACCACGACCAGCCACCTCCGACCACCGCACCAGTCGCCATCGCACCCAAAACTATACCTTGACCCCACCCTGCTTCCAGTCATCTCCATTGCTCCCTCGACCACCATTTCATTGGAATTTATTTAATGATCGGAAAACGATCATTAAGACACGACCATCGATCCCGACGACTTAAAATCATGCGGCTACCTCTAAAAATCTTAACTCGAAGGTATGAACCCAATCATACCCTCCGTTCTCCATTTCGTGATCGTCAAAAAAACATTATTATTCGACAACCACTGATATTAGACGATATCCGCCACCACACTCGACAAAACATCGAGCAACCATTTTTAGAAAGTACTAGACATGAAAACAAACAACTTTCATGTTTGGTGTTTTGGTTGAAAGTGAATGAATTTGAAGATAGTGATTTTTGAAGTTAAGAGGTGGAGTTTGTTTTATTTACAGTAAATAGAAAAGGAAGAAGAAGGAGAGAGGAGTAGAAGTGAACAAACAGAGTGAACTGAAATGAAAGCTTGAGTTGATATACACACTTAAACAAAACTAAAGTCAATTACTTAACACTTAAGCAAATGACGAAATTCAAGATTCCATCACCTCAAAATCAAATCAGAGGCAAATCACATTAATGGCATGTTGGAAAATGTTTGTTTTAATTTGAAAAAGTTCAAAAATAAAATTTTGTAATACTCCGCTATACAATATCCCGTTCGCATACGGACCACGAACGATAGAAATAAAAATAGATCACGCACAACATTGCGACGTGATCCCAAAATAATAATAAAATACACTAGTTACCTTATTCTATTTTTTTTCAAAACAAACAACATTTGCCGTAAAATACATCAAATGATGATTTAAATATTTTCCAAATTAAAAATTAGGGAAAAATCCCATGAATTCATTTAAAAATATGTCATTAAAAGTCAAGTCGTTTTATTAAAATTTGATTTTCTTAATATTTCTTATATTTGAATCAAATTTGAATGTTTAAATAAATTAAATATTCCCATTCACGGGTAGTTCCTACAAAGGATTGGACTAATGTCGTATGCAATACTTGAATTATCAATGTAGATGTTACATAGCTAGTTCTCATCCTTCAGAGACTACGAGTGTAATATGGGCATCCGTTGACAAAAAGATCTTGCTAAGATGATCATCTCATGGATCAAAACGTTAAAAATTCCGTCCTATTACATTCTCCCCCCTTTAAAAGAACTTCGTCCCCAAAATTTCATCACTATCAAACCAAAAAAGAAATAAGCCCACATAAATATATAACATTTTCCATAAGCCCGTACGATGTATATAGATCATCCATATGCAATTTCCGATTCGATCACTTACTCGAATAAATAGACTTCTCTTCCGAACTAATGTCGCTCACCCGACTTCCTTAGCGTAGACTCCGATCAGGCTCCCCGATTAGAAACCTCTGTTCTCCTTATGTAGCCTTATACTATGATAGAAAACCTTAATAACATATCAAGAACCCTCACTAACTGTTCATCGTCAAGAATCGAGTGGTATATCCTTGTTTGGGTCAGTGTGAATTACCTCAATGTACTCGAATCTTGAATCAAGAACCGTGCGAAAAAATGATCTACGTATAACTTACATACTTATTCTTATTGGTTCTCACTTATACAAAAAAAATTCTACCTTTAAAATCGTTTATGAAAATATTCCATATAAACTTAACTTAAGTTTATAATTTGTATAATACCCTACTATATCCTGTGAGTATATACAACTATCTGATTTGTTTTACTTAACCATGATGTTCAAAATATTTAAACTTGTTTTAACTTACTATCTTTCCATTCTAGAGTTAGAAAACTCTACATTTATATTTTTACAAACAATTAGCTTCAAGTTCTCGACTAATTTGGAAGTTTCGACTGTCCAAAATCGTCGAAAATTCCATTTCATTTCGACAAATGAAAACTACCAAACAACATGTCAAATTGAGATGCACAAACCAAAATTACCCTAATGCATATGATACATACATCCATAAAATAACTTAATAGAAGACTTAAGAACTAAACACCGAATTTATTTCAAATCATTTGAAATAATAATAATATAATATACATATCTCCTTCTTGAATATCAAATCATAATTTCGAAATTTAAAACAATTTTTTTTAGCAAAACAACTCTGTAGTAAATTTCTATGGTAGCATTCCCCCACTTAGAAACTCGAAAAAGAATGTCGATGATGTTGCAATCATCATAAGAATTATTTTCCAATGATAGAAGTGGGTTCAGTGCTTTCTATCTCCTTTAAAATCCTTTTTAAAATATTTCGATTCATTAATACTTCCAAATAATGCTATTATTATTTTTCTTAAAACTTTGAAAAGCAATTTTCAAAAACATCGGGATCTAAGTTCTCGAATTCTCAGCTTTAAATCATTTTTATTTATAAACCATATTTATATAATTTCACTTTCTTATAAGAAAAATCATTTCACAAATGTACATCTTAGTTTAGATTAAACTAAACAACTTTTATTAAAATTAAATTTTAACCCAACATTATCATTGAATGCCTTATAATCAAATTGTGAAACTAAATTCACAAGGTGGTCATTTCAATGTTCCCATAATTACTATCTACCCCACCCATGCAGTGAAAAGGTAAAACTGCTCATAAACTAGCTGAGCACAATGAATCAAACAATAAGTGATAATAATTCAATATTATAATTTCCTAACAAACAAACATATCATAAATCTATATAAAATTTTTAGAAATTTATCTTTTATACATAAAATATAATTCTAGGTAAAATTATTTCATTTACCATTTTCAAAAACAATACTGTGTTTGATTGTCTTGTTAAGTGTTTAGAAACCCATATAGACAACGTTGATTAGACGCGTCGACTAGAATTCATAAACCACTCAACAGACCAATCAACACGACATAAAACATTTTTATAGCACTAACAAATACGCGCTCTTATATATAATACACTCAAACTTATTCTAGGGTGTCACTTACCCTATCCCTAATGTGTTTACCTCACCAAGGCCTAAGTGTTTGTTCAACCTTAGATCCGATACCATGTGTGACGATCCACCTTTTCGACCCTCAAAAGTCGACACAAATACATCCACGATATTCACATGCCGAGCATCCAAGTGCCGGAAAGACAGAACGTTGGGGTGAAAGAAAAGAAAAGACAAAACATAATCTCATAATGTGACGAGTAACCTATAATATACCAATCATCTTTACAAAAGAAAACTGTAATATACTTACATAAATCAGAATAACCAACCTATCATCGGCCTGGACAGTTATAACAGCCCGTCCTCGCAGATGCTGATAAATACAACACAACAAATGTAGTGGAAATAAAGATACATAAATACGCCTTGGAGGCATCGAGCTTGTCTCCTGAAGCTCCAAAGCATCCATAACTAAATATTAAAATATGCTCAGGCTGACCCAATCATTATAAGAAAATCACGCCCAGATCAGTCTGGTAAAATAGCGTGAGAAACACAGAGCCATACCACCTACCACAATATACCTCTAGAAAGATGTACCAAGGGCCATACCTAGACCCCCTGCAAACACAGAGCCAACCGCCTCTTTAAAATGGCATATCGGATTACATCATCACTCGAGCACCAAGGTAGTAAAAATTGTCCCTCGATCACCTCGTGTGCATACCAAATCCGTAAATCACGATTCTAGATCGAGGAATAATGCTCCCAATGGTAGCTAACCATATCGCTCTATGGGCATCCCCCAATTTTAATCATTTCGGGTTGTTATGCTTATGAGACCATGCTTTTACCTTTTCCTTCTAGTAATTCCCACTTGAAATGCTAACACTACCTTCTGGACAATAATTCATGCCAGCATTCATCTATACAAGTTGTTCAAGATACGAAAAAACAGAAGACACTACTTCACTACATTCTCATGATCAGTAGCAAATAGCCCTTGCACTTCAAAGAACCCCATCTTCGATTTCCCTTACCTCGAACCAATTACGAACAACTTCCAAAGCATAGATTGCGCATATGGTTTTTGAAGTAGTTACAGTTTCGATTCATCTCATATAAATACACTCCTCTGCTTATCGGGCGCTCCAAATCCAATCGATAAATTTTGGTAAATTTAACTCTAGTTCTTATAGAAATAAACAGACAATACATAAAAGGGGAGATCACCTTCCAACCGTTTAAGCAGACAGATTTCCTTATCATCTGTCCTAGAAGAACACATAAGTTTATACGTACAGTATAGTATCACCGAAGATAATTGTACCATATAAGTCTCGTGTTTCTTCTAGATATTTACAAAGTTATATTTGGTTAGGATTTGATAGTCGGTTATTTAACTATCAAATAAAAAACAATCAAATCAGTGATTTAATTTTATAAGAAAGCAAGCACGATTAAACACATAAGCAACCGTAAGCCTCTTTAATTTATCCTTTCGTTAATCAAAACTAATTTGTAAATACTTGTATCAAAATACTTTTTACAAAGATATACATATGTATACTACTCAATCACTATTCATTTATACTCTTTCAATGCTTAAGAAAATATCTATATACTTATCTCAATGGTATAATATATTCACAAAACACTACACTTTCAATACTTGGAAAATGTATCCATATACTTATCTCAACAGTACAAGTATATTAACAAATCCTAAGGCATATTTCCTCTTTTCTAAATTCATATTTTATATGGGTCAAAAACAAATGTTATTTAAAACATTGTTTACTAAAAACCCAAACCACTTTTCCTTTGGTGTTAAGTATGGAAGGAATGCTTTCATACCACCATAATTAAGAAGGATTATTTATCAAAATCAAATCTCATTCCTTTTATAAAATTCCATTTTAAGAACCTATTCCATATTTACAAGTCTTTTTATAAATCTCCAAATTAATTTGTAAAACTTCTTTTATAAATCTCTTAAGTTATTTATAAAACTCCTTTTATAGATCTCTAAAATTAATTTGTAAAACTTCTTTTATAAATCTCTTAAATTATTTAAAAAATTACTTTTATAAATCTTTAAAAATTAATTTGTAAAACTTCTTTTATAAATCTCTTAAATTATTTATAACACTCTATTTATAAATGTCTAAAATTAATTTGATAAACCTTTTTTATAAATCTCTTAAATTATTTATAAGATACCATTTATGAATCTATCTTAACATTTTAAGTAAAACGTTTCACCAATATTCATTCCATAATATTTCCATCTTCTTTAAAAGCAGAGTCACTTAATTATAAAAGATAAACTCATTTCATTACAATAAACATTATATTAACTTTTCTAAAAAATAAATATTTCTCAAAATACTTTTAAAACATTTCCAAAAAGGTTAGAATAAAATAGAGAAGTACAAAAACCATTTTTAAATAAAATATCATAGAAATTTCCACAATGTCAGATTTAAAATTATTCTCTAAGTCAAAACCATTTTAAAAAAAATGGTAAACCATAGTATTTCAAAATACTAAAATAGGGCCAGAGCTACCGTAGTACTTAACCAATACTACTATTATCTTTATTACTAAAAATGTTCAACTTTTGACATATATCAATGTCACACCTAATATGGTCAGGCTAACAAGCTACTGGCACTCAAAAATTAACAATCAATAGTTAAATTAATCTACATATTAATTAACTTCAGAAATCATCATTGTACTTTGCAATCACATAATGGAGATTTATTCTGCTCAATAGATGTCCAAAATAATCTGTTCAATTTAATTATAGCAGAAAGGGGTATTATTTTGCTCAATAGATGTCCAAAATAATCTATTCAATTTAATTATAGCAAAGCGGAGTTTTATTCTACTCAATTGTTGTCTAAAATAATCTATTCAATTTAATTATAGTGGAATGGAGTTTTATTCTCCTCAATAGATGTATAAAATAATCTATTCAATTTAATTACAGCAGAATGGGGTCTCAATAGATGTCCAAAATAATATATTCAATTTAATTATAACAGAATAGGGTTTTATTCTACTCAATAGATATCACCAACGAAGTATAAATAATTTAACCATGTTATTCTGTAAATCAATGTAATAATATTCAATCACTATTATTTTAACACAAATTTATACTTCATCAAACCTATCGACTATTTATATCATAGTCTTATACTCCTTAATATGAGTCTAACGCAAAAATCCATGGGTTAATCAGATTTAAAATGAATGAGATATTCCATTTTATATTAACATACATAGTTTATATAATTAAAACAATTACAATAAAATTATTCCTCGCCCAATATCCAATCAAACCAAGCCCAATACCATGTTATCCAAACCACATCAATAGTTCCACTTTCCTTTCCCAAATCGTTTTCTCCCCTGTGCACGAAAACGTGCATCACCATGCATGTGACATGGACAACCACTCCACCGCTCACCAAACTAAAACCACCAACAAGCCCCCCTTGTTGAGGTCGACATGCCAGCACCCACACCACTGACTTCGGTCATTCAAATCGATTTCCGACCTCTCCTCCTCAATTCGAAACCATGTTCTAGGCAATGAAAATCGAACGCGATCTCCTCACCGTCGCCACGATCATCAATCACCTTCACCATCTATGATATATCAATCGCCGTACCCCTACACACCCCGACCGTCTCCACCACCGACCTGGTGCTCCTAGATGCCGTTAGCACCATGATTTATGAACCTAAAAAAACGAATGGCCAAAAAACTAAGTTGACCTTGACCAGCCACCTCCGACCACCGCACCATTCGCCACCGCACCCATAACTTCGCCTTGATCCCATGCTGCTTCCAATCATCTCCGTCGCTCCCCTCGACCACCAGTTCGCCGGAGTTTATTTAATGATCGAAAAACGATCATCAAGCCACCACCATTTATTACGACCACTAAAAATCATGTGACTACATCTAAAAATCTCAACTCGACGATACGAACCCAACTATACCCTTCGATCTCCATTTTGTGATCATCAAAAAACCACCATTATTCGATAGTCATTGATATCGGACGATATGCACCACCACATTCGATGAAACATTGACTGACCATTTGTAGAAAATACTAGACATTGAAACATAGTTAGTGTTTTGGTTGAAAGTGAATGGATTTAGAGACAGTGATTTTTGAAGTTAAGAGGTGGAGTTTGTTTTCATTTATAGTAAATAGAAAAGGAAAAAGAATGAGAGAGGAGTAGAAGTGAATGAACTGGGTGAATTGAAATGAAGGCTTAAGGTGATATACACACCTAAACAAAACCAAAGTCAATTACTTAGCACTTAAGCAAATCACAAAATTCAAGATTCCATCACCTCAAAATCAAATCAAAGGCAAATCACATTAATGGGTTGTTGAAAAATGTTTGTTTTGATTTGATTTGAAAGTGTTTAAAAAGAAAGTTCACACAATGTCCCGTTTGCCTATGGACCGCGAAACCACCGAAATAAAAATACGATCGCACACAACACTGCGACACGATCCCAAAACAAACATCGTTATCCATAGAATACGTTAAACGACGACCAAAATATTTTTCAAATTAAAAATTATGGAAAAATCCCATAGATTCATTTAAAATTATATCATTAAAAATCAAGACATTTTATTAAAATTTAATTTTCTTATTATTTCTTATATTCGAATCAAATTTGAATATTTAAATAAATTAAATATTTCCATTCAAAACGTTAAAAATCTAGGTCTTACTTTATGTATGTATGTATCTATCTATGTATAATCCCCTTTTATAATAAAATCCACTTATTATAAAATAATTTTCAAATTAATCTTAATAGATATACATATACATATACATACATACTTATATATATATATATCTATATTTATATATGTACGTATACATATATGCTTGAATTGAAACAGAAAACCAATTACTAATCAATGGAAATTAACATTGATATTTGGATAATAAATAAATATACATAAAATAATAAATTATCTTTACATCTAGATTTAAAATAACAACATCAATAGAAATTAATGATGCAATTATCAATAGAAACCATCATTATCAATTTCGAACCCAAATCAAATGTTGACAAATTATAAAAAAATTAGATCTACACAAACATATAAAAGGGACAACAAATGTGTAACAACCCACATATTTTACGATTATATATTTAAATATTTTATTTAAATATAGCATCGTTAGTCGGATTATTGTCCGAAAAGCTACTTTTTGCAAACAGTCGAATTGGGACTCGAGACCACTTCCATTGAGTCCAAAATGGTGTTTGCGACTTTTTTGAGTATAAACTTCGATATGTTTGGAGCGAGTCGAATTTGGCTATTTTCTATTGGGCATTGGGTTTGGATCTCACCCCAACTCACTCTATAACCTAACTCCCCCCTCTCCTCTTCATTTCAGTCCACTTTCATTTATTTTCTCAAGCTTAACTGAGAATGGGGGAAAGAATGAGAAATTAAAACTCCAAGTCCTAGCTTCCATTTGCAAACTCAAATTCTTGCTCCAAATTCAAGGTGAAGCTTTGGTAAGCATCTCCTCCTTCTCCAACTCGTTCTCTCTTTAATTTCATAAATTTCCTAAACCTAACTTAGGAAATGTTTTTCTTTTAAGCTTAGATTCAAGCTTCTAGAGTTGAAGTTGAAGAGTAGTTGATCTTCCTTTGCTTTCAAGCTTCTCCTTCATCGTTTTTGAGATTAAAGGTGAGATTTTTATCTCATATCTATGCCTATAACTATCTTTGATGTTAGGTATGAATTCCTATCATCTATTTCGTGTTCACTTGTTGTGATTTGAATTCGTTTTGTGAATTCTTCAATTTTGGTGTTTTGATCCAATTTTATGGAAAATCCTTCTATGGACATTTGGACATTGATATTCGGAGTGTATCGAGGAGCTTTTAAGGCCGGGTTGTCGCTGGGCGTAAATCCTTAGACGCCGTTGCTCATCCAATCGCTTCTGATACGTTTTGGCCACTTTGGCCTAGGCAAAATATTGCCCAGACCAGGTGACCAGACATCTGGTGACCTAGTCCAGACGTCTGGTTTGGACCTGGGGAAAAATGTACGCACGCAGACTTTCTAAAAAAATACTAGATACTAATTCTAGACGTCTGAAATCTCAGATCAGACATCTGGATGAGTCTCAGACGTCTGACTTGAAGTTTCAGATGTCTGGGTGTTCTCTGGATAATTTTTCAGAGAACGAAACAAGACGTCTGGATTCAAAACCAGACGTCTGGCCATGGCTCAGACGTCTGATTTGCTATTCCAGACGTCTAGGTGGCTTTCTGAACTATTTTTCAGAAAACAAATCCAGACGTCTGGATTCCAAATCAAACGTCTGGCATTGTTTATTTTGCCTAATAAGGCTGTTTTGTGTGGATTTCCTATTCTAATAGATTTTTGTTGATCCGAATAGTTGTTATCACTATTATCGTCTTTGATGACTTCTTTTTATGGATTTTTGAGAATATCCATTTTGATGGATTTGATATCGATTTCTATGGATTTGCTTCACATCTTCGAATGTGAATTATTGGTTGATCGATTGTTTCTACAATCGTTTTCTGTGACTTGTCACTTCTAAATACAAAGGTTTCTATACTAGTAGTAAATATTCAAAATCTTTTACTAAAATGATTTCAACTCTATTTTTAATACAAAGCTCGTTTCTTGAAACGTTTTCTAATCTATTAGTATATACAAACCTTTACCTCATTCGTATGAGAAAATCTAATTAAACGGCTTAGCAAAACAAGTAGTATGAAACGCTTGCGTTTACTTCGTCGGTTAATTTATGGACTTGTTCGATTGAAAATCTTGTAACGATTTTCGAGTGGAAGTCTACAATTTGTTCGTAAGTATTTGAGTTAAGCTAGTGGTTATGGGACATGAAGCTAAACTCTTATATTTACTGGCTTAGTGTAATTTACACTTATTGATCGATGATGATCATTTTATGGTTTAAACTAGCAATGTGCGATGTCTCTTTGTCCACGTGGAGGACTGTTCCTCGTTTTAATGAGCTTCGTCTCACTTCTCGCATGGGTCGTACCTATCTAGGTGCGTCGATGTTTACTTTACGCATGGGTCGTACCTATATAGGTGCGTCGATGTTTGTTTACTTCGTGGAGCAATCGGCTCAATAAGTCGGGGCATGGGGCGTATCTTTCTAGGTGCGTCAATGTTCGTCTATGCATAGGTCGTATCTTTCTAGGTGCGTCGATGTTTATTTATGCATGGGGCGTATCTTTCTAGGTGCGTCGATGCTAGAGCATGGGGAGTATCTTTCTAGGTGCGTCGATGCTAGAGCATGGGGCGTATCTTTCTAGGTGCGTCGATGCTAGAGCATGAGGCGTATCTTTCTAGGTGCATCGATGATAGAGCATGGGGCGTATCTTTCTAGGTGCGTCGATGTTCGAATTTGCATGGGGTGCATCTTTCTAGGTGTATCGATGCTAGACTTTACATGGGGCATATCTTTCTAGGTACGTCGATGTTCAGTTTTATGGGATTGGCCATCCTCTTTTCTTGTGATTTCTGGATTTCTTGTTGTGATTTCTGGAATTTATGTTTCACCACCTTTTTCAGTTGGCATTGATATGTATGTCATTTATTGTGGCTTGGTGAATTAAATAAAGAATATGACATTCTTTTTATGCTATGAGATTCGTGAGATATTTGTATGATTTTCCTTTGTTGATTTTCTAATGTATACTTGTCGAGGTATGACATTTTTGGTTATCATACATTTTTATTATATCTCTTCTTATATCTCATTTTATCTGATATTTATAGTTAGACTGATCCGTTTATTATTTTCTTATTAAATAATACTCGGGTCAGACCGAGATGTTACAGGTGCTTCTGCTTGACTCCTTATTCGGGATCATCCTCTGACTTTTGTCTAACTACAGAATATTTGTAGTTTTTGTTATTATACATTTGAGCTATAGACTCCTTGATGTATAATTATTCTTTTGTCTAGCACTTGTATCTATTCTTTTGTGATGTAGTAGATCTTGTTTGACCACTTCTTTGTTGTACACTTTTATGTGTTATATTCATATCTGATTCAGCCTTTGTGATATGAATATCTGTGACTGATTTGTGTTATGTTTATTTCTATATTTTTTTCCGAAGTCCACTTAGCCACTGTGTGGTAGCTTTGAGTTTGTATTTGATATGTCGGATTTCCTCTTGAAATGAAAAGTAAGTTATATTTTCTGACATATCGGTACTCGCACAAAGCAATTACACAGATGGTCGCTCCTCAACAGCCTTATTCTTCGTGCTAGTCGACGACATTACCCCATAGTGTCCTTGTCTAGTGTGAGTATAGAGGTGGGGCGTCACAGCATGGTATCAGAGCCAAACTTCGGAACAATGTAGAATAATCTAACAAGGATCATTGTCCTAAGTCTTTCTTAGGAGTCGTGTCTTAGGATTTAATTCGAGTCTTCGTACCGTTCTATCCTATTTTCTTTTAAGATTCCTTGTTTTATCAATCATGATTGTTTGATATTCATTCTGAGAATAACTTTTTCTTCTTCTTTTCTTTCTTTCTTAAATAAAAGAAATGGTTGGTTCTGGCAGTCTTAGCGCTGGTCAATCCAGTAGTCCTTCTCTAGATGGCGTATTCATGTCGGCCCAACAACTTTTGGATCTTGTAAAGAATCAAAGGTATATCTGTGCTTTGGGTAAGAACCCCGAAAATATTTTACCTTTGAGACTTGAAGTTCCTTTCAATCAGCTTGTGGATATCACTCTTCGACATGAAGGGGTTGGTAAAGTAAGTGTTTGTGATATTGGGACTTCCAAGAAGAGGCATATTAAGTTCAAGGGCCTTAATCCCAATAAGAGAGTGAAGCAAACTACTTTTGTAGCAAAGACTCCAATCCCTAATCGTGGAGGATGCTACAATTGTAATTCTAAGGAACACTATGCGAAAGCTAAATATCGGGCAAGGACATGAGAAAGCTAAATATTGGGCAAGCCCCTAGCAACTCTTCTCTTAGTCAAGGTAACCATTCTATCCTTGATGACATTTATTTTGTGATTATCTTATTCGAGTTCTTTTTGTTATGGGTTTCATCTCATTATTTTTAATATCAAAAGAACTTGTGATTCTTTTTCTTTAAACATTTCTGGGCTTGATGACTTCTTTGAGGATTGCGAATCCGGATTGGTGGATCCGCAACACTCAATTTGCTTTTTATTGATGTCGAAATTATTTTATGTGATTTTTCTTTCCGAGCCGATTTTTACTTATGCTTCGAAATTGACTTTTGTAAGAATTGGCTTAATTATTATTATGAAGCCATATCCTTTGTCCCGTGTGGACTATTCATCTTCGACATTTTCAATCTGTTAAGCAGATTCCTGTTTTTCCTTTGTGATTTTGATTCCAATTTGATGGCATCATTTTATTCTTTAAGCTCACATGATGAGGAAAGTGTTATTTCTCTCATTCATGTAGTTTGAGAATTTTTCGGTATTTTTGAGTTTGTCTTAGGATTATCACCTAAGCAATCTTTTGAGTGGCGTTAAGGTCTTTTTAGCTCGACCTTGCCATCGATTTTCATTTGCTACGAGTTGCGGGAGTTAACATTCCATTTACCGCATTTCACACTCGTTATGAAACTTATGAATGACTTATTATGTCATTCAGTTTGTCCACCTTATTTCATTCATTTTATAAATTGAGTATTCTATGAATATTTCGAGGAGACCATTCTTGTATTTATTGATTTTGGATGAAAACAGCAATTTAAAATTTTGCAAATCTTTTTCATAAGATTTATTTATAAGTACAATTTGATTTTTTTGCTCTTAAACGAGCAAAGAATATTCTTAAAGGTTTTTTTAAAAAATGTTTATTATATAGAAGATGATTTTGTGATTGTATTGCCCATTGAGTGCTTTAAGAATTCTGGTCGATGCGCTTGATCAACGTTACCGATAAGAATCTCCTAAACGCTTTGATGAGACAGTCAGACACAATATATTGACTTGTAAAAATGTAAATTTTTCTAGAAATATTATTACATAAAGATAAATGTAATTTTGAAAGTTTTAGCTTTTCAGGAAAGAAGATTATTTAAAAGAAATTATTTCTTTTCGATACTCTTATTCTTGTGATTCCCAAAGGGAACCAAGACTTTATCTTTGGTACCAATGCTAATAGTATTGGTTTGGATACCGTTCTCTTGCAAAAGAGAATGTGCTATCTCTTGTGCTTCTAAATCATTAAAGCCGATCGAGACTAGGTATGCCACTCATGATCTAGTGCTCGCGGTTATTGTTTTCGCTTTTAGAGTTTGGCATCATCATTTTTGGGGGAGAAATTTGTTCTCCACCTCGATCATAAATCTTTGGAATATTTATTTTCTTGTAAGGAACTTCATGTTGACTCGAGTTCCTGGCATCTTATGATCTTGATATTCTTATTCCCAGAAGGAAAATCATGTTGCCAATGCGCTTAGTCGTAAGCAACAAGTGGTTGATTCTTTGATGATGTCTGAATGAAATTATATTTTTATCAAGTTCTTCGGACGTTTTGATATACTTCGTTTTATTGAGATTTATCTCATTTCTTTTATGGACTAGCGTCCGATGTTCTTTTATGGTGTTCGGTTCATTGGACGTACCGTTTTTGTACTATGTTGGTGTTCCAAAATTATTCGAGCTTTGGTTCATCTGGCGTACCGTTATTGTACTACGCCGTTGTTCCAACTTATTCAAGTTTCTCGTTTCTCGGGCGTACCATTTTTGTACTACGCCGTTGCACCGACTCAATTTTCTGCTATTCTTGACGTTTTCCACGTCTTTTAACTATGGAAATGATTTTAGGTTTCTGATTTTTATTCTTGAGCCTGGTGTTATAGTAGGAATTGAAGTTTCACCGGATTTGAATTTTGAGTAACATTCTATTCGCATCATTTCTTCGGGGGTTGAGTACCTTCGAAATAAAGATTTTCTTTTTGGGAAAGTCCGATGGTTCTCAAATCCTAAGGATTTCTCTTGGGAATCAAGAGAATTCATCGAGCGAACACGTTCGGGCTAACTCTTTCGTGCTCTTTATGGTGAACTTCTTATTTCAAATTTTCTTTTGTGTTGATATGCTTTTATGGTTGTTACTCTTTATTTTCTTCTTAAGTATTGCGAGGATGCAATTTCTTTAAGGAGGGGAGTCTGTAACAACCCGCATATTTTACGATTGTATATTTAAATATTTTATTTAAATATAGCATCGTTAGTCGGATTATTATCCGAAAAGATACTTTTTGCAAACAGTCGAATTGGGACTCGAGACCACTTCCATTGAGTCCAAAATGGTGTTTGCGACTTTTTTGAGTATAAACTTTGATATGTTTGGAGCGAGTCGAATTTGGCTATTTTCTATTGGGCTTTGGGTTTGGATCTCACCCCAACTCACTCTATAACCTAACTCCCCCCTCTCCTCTTCATTTCAGTCCACTTTCATTTCTTTTCTCAAGCTTACCTGAGAATGGGGGAAAGAATGAGAAATTAAAACTCCAAGTCCTAGCTTCCATTTGCAAACTTAAATTCTTGCTCCAAATTCAAGGTGAAGCTTTGGTAAGCATCTCCTCCTTCTTCTCCAACTCGTTCTCTCTTTAATTTCAGAAATTTCCTAAACCTAACTTAGGAAATGTTTTTCTTTTAAGCTTATATTCAAGCTTCTAGAGTTGAAGTTGAAGAGTAGTTGATCTTCCTTTGCTTTCAAGCTTCTCCTTCATCGTTTTTGAGATTAAAGGTGAGATTTTTATCTCACATCTATGCCTATAACTATCTTTGTTGTTAGGTATGAATTCCTATCATCTATTTCGTGTTCACTTGTTGTGATTTGAATTGGTTTTGGGAATTCTTCAATTTTGGTGTTTTGGTCCAATTTTATGGAAAATCCTTCTATGGACATTTGGACATTGATATTCGGAGTGTATCGAGGAGCCTTTAAGGCCGGGTTGTCGTTGGGCGTAAATCCTTAGACGCCGTTGCTCATCTGATCACTTCCGATACGTTTTAGCCACTTTGGCCTAGGCAAAATGTTGCCCAGACCAGGTGACCAGACGTCTGGTGACCTAGTCCAGACGTCTGGTTTGGACCTAGGGCAAAAATGTATGCAAGCAGACTTTATAAAAAAATGCCAGATACTAATTCCAGACGTCTGAAATCTCAGATCAGACGTCTAGATGAGTCTCAGACGTCTGACTTGAAGTTTCAGACGTCTGACTTGAAGTTTCATACGTCTGGGTGTTCTCTGGATAATTTTCCAGAGAACAAAACCAGACGTCTGGATTCAAAACCAGACGTCTGGCCATGGCTCAGACGTCTGATTTGCTATTCCAGACGTCTGGGTGGTTTTCTGAACTATTTTTCAAAAAACAAATCCAGACGTCTGGATTCCAAATCAGACGTCTGGAAATGTTTATTTTGCCTAATAAGGCTATTTTGTGTGGATTTCCTATTCTAATCGATTTTTGTTGATCCGAATAGTTGTTATCACTATTATCGTCTTTGATGACTTCTTTTTATGGATTTTTGGGAATATCCATTTTGATGGATTTGATATCGATTTCTATGGATTTGCTTCACATCTTCGAATGTGAATTATTGGTTGATCGATTGTTTCTACAATCGTTTTCTATGACTTGTCACTTCTAAATACAAAGGTTTCTATACTAGTAGTAAATATTCAAAATCTTTTACTAAAATGATCTCAACTCTATTTTTAATACAAAGCTCGTTTCTTGAACCGTTTTCTAATCTATTAGTATATACAAACCTTTACCTCATTCGTATGAGAAAATCTAATTAAACGGTTTAGCAAAACAAGTGGTATGAAACGCTTGCGTTTACTTCGTCGGTTAATTTATGGACTTGTTCGATTGAAAATCTTGTGACAATTTTCGAGTGGAAGTCTACAATTTGTTCGTAAGTATTTGAGTTAAGCTAGTGGTTATGGGACATGAAGCTAAACTCTTATATTTACTGGCTTAGTGTAATTTACACTTATTGATCGATGATGATCATTTTATGGTTTAGACTAGCAATGTGCGATGTCTCTTTGTCCACGTGGAAGACTGTTCCTCCTTTTAATGAGCTTCGTCTCACTTCTCGCATGGGTCGTACCTATCTAGGTGCGTCGATGTTTACTTTACGCATGGGTCATACCTATATAGGTGCGTCGATGTTTGTTTACTTCGTGGAGCAATCGGCTCAATAAGTCGGGGCATGGGGCGTATCTTTCTAGGTGCATCAATGTTCATCTATGCATGGGTCGTATCTTTCTAGATACGTCGATGTTCGACTTTGCATGGGGTGTATCTTTCTAGGTGCTTCGATGCTAGAGCATGGGGCGTATCTTTATAGGTGCGTCGATGCTAGAGCATGGGGCGTATCTTTCTAGGTGCGTCGATGTTCGACTTTGCATGGGGTGCATCTTTCAAGGTGTATCGATGCTAGACTTTACATGGGGCATATCTTTCTAGGTACGTCGATGTTCAGTTTTATGGGATTGGCCATCCTCTTTTCTTGTGATTTATGGATTTCTCGTTGTGATTTCTGGAATTTATGTTTCACCACCTTTTTCAGTTGGCATTGATATGTATGTCATTTATTGTGGCTTGGTGAATTAAATAAAGAATATGACATTCTTTTTATGCTATGAGATTCGTGAGATATTTGTATGATTTTCCTTTGTTGATTTTCTAATGTATACTTGTCGAGGTATGACATTTTTAGTTATCATATGTTTTTATTATATCTCTTCTTATATCTCATTTTATCTGATATTTATAGTTAGACTGATCCGTTTATTATTTTCTTATTAAATAATACTCGGGTCAGACTGAGATGTTACAGGTGCTTCTGCTTGACTCCTTATTCGGGATCATCCTCTGACTTTTGTCTGTAACAACCCGACATTTCGTACCCATTTAATTATCGCCTCTTGACGATCTAATCTGGTTGCTAATAAGCTATTGGCATTTTGATCGAATTGAAATTCTCTTCTTATCTGGTTTGAATTCTTTTCAAATTGGATTGAAATTCAATTATAAGATTTTTGTTAAAAGGGATTGTGGGCTTAACAAATCATCTGGGTCCATTCTTTCTTGGTGCCGTATTCACCAAAGACAACCCATCCCCATTCCCCTCTTCATTCAATTGCGTTTCAACCCTAATCGAAAACAAAGCGAATGAAATAATGGCGACGATTTCCTCTTCGTTTTCTCGATCAGACTAGGGCTTGGCCTCGTTCGTTCTTTCGATGCTTGCTAGGGCTTTCGTTCTTCTTGCGCTCTGATCTGTGGGCTTTGTATGTCGAAGCACGTGATTGTTTCGATCGATTTCGAGATGATCCTTGTTGCTTGCTCCTCGATTAATCGAGTTCGACTTCGCCTTCTCGACCGGAAAAAGGTGAGTGAACGACCCTCACTCACATCTAATTTAAGCTCGTTATTCGTGAATCTGGTTGTTTACTTTTTCGGCTACCACTGCTATGAACTTGAGCATTCTTGTAGTCTTCACTGCAACCTTTGGTTGCATATTTAATATGCAGATGAACTTGATAAGTAGCTTGTGAATTTTCCTTTTTTTTTGATGACCACAGCATTGACTTGTAGTTGGCATCTGCACTGCATATTTCAGTAGCTCCTCTGCTACTTTATATATTTATTGATGTTGGCATCTTGACCCCTGTTTGGATTTTGAACTGAATTGTATTGAGTGGTGGTTGTGTCTGCATCTCGTTGTTGAGGCTGATGTATCTGCTTGTTTGTTCATTGGCCTTATAGCATTGTTCTGGATAATGTTGAATTCTCGGCCATGTGTTCATCTGTGTAATCTGAAGTTGTAGCCTAGGTCTGCATATTGTAGATGTTCTATGGTTTGCATTCTTCCATACTGCTATGTTATGGTCTGCATTGTACTTGATTAACCTTGTAGTTGCACTTCTAGTTGGGTATGTTGGCACTGGGTTCACTTGATTACTTGAAATTGCTTCTCATGTGCATGTCCGGTCATGTGTTCTTTGATTTGTACACTTTGTGATCATCCCTGAGTACTTTTCGACCTGTTGTTACTGATGGTCCATATATGTTCATCTATGATCATCATCTTTGCATCTGCAATTTTGATCCTCTGGCCATCTTTACTGTTTTGAACTTGCAGTTGCATTTCTTTGTTTTTTTGTTCCTCACCTGATCTGTAGTATAACTTGTTTGTTCATGACTTCTGCAACCTTTGAACTCCAGTTAGTCTTCGACTACAAACTCGACTTTTGTGATATTGACTTTGTTCTACTTTTGCTTGTTGTTTTCTTTACTGATCTTGTTCATGCTTCCACTGTTTGCCTGCATTCACTTAGTTGCTTGTACAAGTGTTCACTAGTCTCTGTTTGACCTGAATTTGCTTTAAGTACACTGCATCATTGTAAACTTTGATTGCTTGAAACAGTTTTGGCTTTGTGCCCTTGTAGCTTGGCTGAGTTTACACGGTTTTGCATCTGTAGTAGTTCATGTTGCATATATCACTGATCTTTGCATTTTCCAGTTTTACCACTGTTTCGCTTCCACACTGTTGCACTAGTTGCATTTGGTCACTTATTCTAGTCTTCATTTAGGGTAGTCTGCACTGCTTCATGTTGTTGCTTGACCTGTTCCACTATGGTTCCATGCCTTGTGGTTGTATTTCCTTCGTGTTGCTGTCACATTGGGCTTGTAGTTGGTGTAGTTCGCTGTCTTTGAACTTTACTTGGTCATTTGAGGAGTTGGGTCTGCATTTTGTTGTATCTATACCTGTAGTTGTCTTCGGCTGCACACTCCATTTTGTGATGTTGGTCTGGTTCGACCTTGTCTTGTTATCCCCTGCCTCTAGTAGCACTTTGATATGGTGTAGCTTTTGAATTATCACTTACCTGTTACATTTGCATATCACTGTAATTCTATCACCACTGTTTATTTGCATATAAACGCGAGTTCTGACTTGTTTGGATTTCGTGACATCCGGGATACTTGGTATAGTTTGAACTTGGTTCTGGTTATCTTCAACATTGGTTTAGATATTGAACTGCACTGCCTTGTTCTCGAACTTGATACATTGCATTGATGCCTTGTATCATTTGCATTTTTGTCATTTTGCTTCACTGATGACCTTATCTTCTAAAGAGGTTGATTTGCGTCTTTTCTGTTGAGTGTTGTAGTGCCATATCTTTGGTGCTCTCGCCTTCAGTTTGCTATTTCCATGTGCCTTGCTTTGCGACATGTTGAACTTGTTTCACTTGTTGTCTCTTTCACTGGGTACACTGTTTCATTTCACTGATGCAGCCTTGCCCTTAAATACAAGTGGTGGCTGCATTTTCGTAGCAGTTTTACCCTCGTCCCTTGTGGTGACTTTATATTCTGTTGTGGCGAGGCGGTGCACGCGTGCGTGCACTGCAGCCACACTGAATTGACAGATTTTAATCGATATTTCTTTTGTTCTTGATCATCGACCTGTTGCGTAATTCGTAGGCTGTATTGGCGAGGCAGTACACGTTAGCGTGTACTGCAGCCAATTAGCATTGATGATTTTAAATTGACATTTCAATTGTTTAAACTGCTTTGGATTTCTGTTTTGTGGATTAACACTGTTTAGTGTTATATCTGCCGTTATCCGGTTCTCTTATCGAGAAGTTGGGTATACGAGATTTCTGTGACTGTCGTCCATTTGATATTTGATTATTATGGCTTCCGTGAATTAATAACTGAGTTTGAATTAGACTGACCCGTGTATTATTTTCTTTTGAATTTAATACTCGGGTCAGACCGAGTATTTACAGGTTGTAGATTTTTAGCTTTGGGTTGCTGCTAGAGCTATGAAGACTTTTTATATCATTTGAAGGGGTCTTCGTCTGGTTGTAGTAGTCAGTGTGTCTGTTTTAAGATGATAATGTATTCATGTATATTAGTCGATAATGTACTTGTATATATAACTTCTTGAGTCGACAGTTGTAGATGTATCATTTGTATTGTGTCAAATGTATTGTAACTGATATCAGTTATTATATATATGAGACTTTTCGTTCCATCTGTATTCCGCATTTATGTTATCTGTGTTATTTTTATATCTATTGTCCTAAACTATTATAGCCACTGTGTAGTAGCTTTGAGTTTGTATCGGTATGTCGGATTTCCTCTAAAGATGGAATGCAATGTTTTATTATCTGACATATCGGTGCTCGCACAAAGCAATTACACGGATGGTCGCTCCTCAACAGCCTTATTCTCCGTGCTAGTTGACAGCACTACTCCGTAGTGTTCTTGGCTAGCGTGGGTATAGAGGTGGGGCGTCACAGCTTGGTATCAGAGCCTGGGGTTTAGGACAATTATAAAACATAACTTAGATGGAACATGTGTTACAACTATTTGTCGATGTTTTATCTCTCATCTTTACATATGATTATTTTTGACTGTTAGGTATGAATTCCTAACGCTTATTCTTGTGTTTTCGGCTTTGAATTGATTTAGCCAATGTTGATTTTGTTTTAATTTGGCAAATTAAAGCCATTTTGACTTTTGGACTTTGTTCCACTTTTGTTCTATGCTATGAGTGTCATTGTGTACCTGTTACACTGTGATAAAAAATAGCTGGACCAGTTGCAAATTGAGTGATTTTGATTTCTCATTCACATCTAGTTTGAATCTCAGCGATTTTGAACTTGATATTTTGTGTTTTCCTCATCTTGAATTCCATTCGACTTCGGTCACTTTGTTTTTGAGAAATTGCTAATTTCTTGATTTTCAAGACTCTGATTTTGTTTGCCGTTGGTTTCCTAATTTGATCGATTCTTGATCATTTCCCCGATTTGTTGCTATCATTTATTAGCAACTTTGATGACATTTTCTTCGGGATTTTTGTGAACATACTTTCTGATGGATTCAGTATCGATTTCTTTGGATTCCATTCACATCTTCGTATGTGAATTCTTGTGATTGATTGTTTCTACAATCATTTTTGTGATTTGTCACTTTAAAAATATAAAGGTTTTCTATACTAATAGTAAATATTAAAATCCTTTTCTCCAAACGATTTCAAAACTATTTTACTACAAAGCTCTTTTCCTAAATCATTTTCCAATCTACTAGTATATACAAGCCTTTACTTCACTCGAATGAGAAATCGACTTAAACGACTTAGTAAAACGAGTGGTATGAAACGCTTGCGTTCACTTCGTCGGTTAACTCCTGGACTTGTTCGATTGAACCCTTTGTGACAATTTTCTAGTGAAGATTTACAGTTTGTTCGTAAATATTTGAGTTAAGCTAGTGGTTATGGGACATGAAGCTAAACTCTTATATTCACTAACTTAATGTAATTGCCACTTCATAATGTTCATGACGATCATTTTTATGATTTAGACTAGGCCTCATCGGTGTGATTTCATCTCACACATATCTCTTGGGCTTTGAGGATTGTCTAGACACCATTGTGTGATTTCGTCTCACACATATTGCACGGTTAGACTAGGCCTCATCGGTGTGATTTCGTCTCACACATATCTCTTGGGCTTTGAGGATTGTCTGGATACTTTTTGTGTGATTTCGTCTCACATATTTCTTTGTCTGCGGGGAGACTATACCCCGTTTATGTGATGTTTCGCCATCACATATCTAGGGTAGCACCCTACGGTCTTCGGGCCATTACTGTGTGAAAATTTAATGGATAGCTTCCATGAGATAGCTTCTCGTCATGTGTTTACGCGTAGGTGAGTTTTCATGCTCCCATTCATGTGTTAGGCCTTTTCCCCTTTTTATAATTTAGACTAGCGATTGTGCGAAGTCTCTTTGTCTGCGTGGGAGACTATACCCCGTTTATGTGATGTTTCGCCATCACATATGTAGGGTAGCACCCTACGGTCTTCGGGCCATTCCTGTGTGATACGCGTAGGTGAGTTTTCATGCTCCCATTCATGTGTTAGGCCTCCCCCCTTATTTATGTGTTTTCTGGATTTCTTGTGATGATTTCTGGAATTTTGTGCTTCACCAATTTTCGTGATTTCTATTGATATGTTTATCAATTTTTGTGCATTGGTGAATTCATGTGTTATTGACTTGTTATGAATACAAGTTTAGGGTATGATATCCCTTTCTATCTTTGAGAAGATTCTTGTGACATTTTTGATGAATAAAAATTCATTTGGTATTATATTTCGATGCCAGTTATTTTGATGAGGTTTTGACGTGTTAACTTCAGTAACCGTCAATTTTGAAATGGATTTACAAGCGGTTCTCCCGCAATACTGATATTGCTAATTTAATCACGTATTTTCAAAATTGTTATTTTTAAAAGTTGTTTCAAAATATAAATTAAAATTGTTTTCAAAATTTTTACAGTTTGCATTTTCAATAGAATGAGGAAGCGATTTAAACGTTTCAGCAAAATCGAGGACTATGACCCCTTTCTTTTACTGGTTCGCTTAATTCCGGACTTGTCCGTTTGAGAATGTGAAATGTTATTTTTAAAAACACACAATCC
Organism: Allium fistulosum; assembly: GCA_030737815.1. Classification (NCBI taxonomy): domain Eukaryota; kingdom Viridiplantae; phylum Streptophyta; class Magnoliopsida; order Asparagales; family Amaryllidaceae; genus Allium; species Allium fistulosum. Next base: position 294,965,586 of record CM060906.1, on the reverse strand, counting down.
TGCACTTTCAAGGAAACGATAAAGAGATTTAAACGATTTAGCAAAAGTACGGAGTATGGAACCATACTTTTACTACTTCGGTTAATTCCGGACTCGTTAATTGAATATTTGTGACTTCCGATTATCGTTTTTGATAATCGAATATTTGTGTTTCTGATTATCGTTTTTGATAATCAGATATTTGTGAAATTTGATTATCGTTTGAGATAATTAAATATTTTTCGATTTGATTAATCGAATATTTGTGACTTCTGATTATCGTTTTTGATAATCGGATATTTGTGTTTCTGATTATCGTTTTTGATAATCAAATATTTATGAAATTTGATTATCGTTTGAGATAATTAAATATTTTTTCGATTTGATTAATCGAATATTTTTGTTTTTGATTATCGTTTTTGATAATCAGATATTTGTGAAATTTGATTATCGTTTGAGATAATTAAATATTTTTTCGATTTGATTAATCGAATGTTTGTGTTTCTGATTATCGTTTTTGATAATCGGATATTTCTTATTTCTGATTATCGTTTTTGATAATCAGATATTTGTGAAATTTGATTATCGTTTGAGATAATTAAATATTTTTCGATTTGATTAATCGAATATTTGTGACTTCTGATTATCGTTTTTGATAATCGGATATTTGTGAAATTTGATTATCGTTTGAGATAATTAAATATTTTTTCGATTTGATTAATCGAATGTTTGTGTTTCTGATTATCGTTTTTGATAATCGGATATTTCTTATTTTTGATTATCGTTTTTGATAATCAGATATTTATGTTTCTGATTATCGTTTTTGATAATCGGATATTTCTTATTTCTGATTATCGTTTTTGATAATCAGATATTTGTGAAATTTGATTATCATTTGTGATAATTAAATATTTTCCAATTTGATTATCATTTGTGATGATTAAATATTTTCCAATTTGATTATCATTTGAGATAATTAAATATTTTTCGATTTGATTAATCGAATATTTGTGTTTCTGACTATCGTTTTTGATAATCAGATAATTGTGAAATTTGATTATCATTTTTGATAGTTAAACCTATTTGCGATTTGAAAATTCAATTATCGTTTTTGATGATTGAATATTTGCGATTTTGAGATTTGAGCTTCGTCTTTTTCTCTGACGATTCAGGTGAGTAATTTGATTTACTCACATTCAATTCGTGCAGTACGTGAATTCTGCTCTGTTTTTCCTTTTTTTTAAATGCTGGAACTCGATTGATTCTTGCTTTTGATAGTCGTCTGATTTTGATTCCCTGATCCCCTCGATATTGATTCTTTTGATTTGAAACAGTCGAACCTTTTGATTTCATATCTGATACTCCCATAATTCTAATACTTCCCTACTGACAGTTGCCTTGCTTATGCATTCGACATTGTTATGTTCTTATGGTTGTTACCTCTTTCCCATTTATCTCTTAGGATTGCGAGGACGCAATTTCTTTAAGGAGGGGAGTCTGTAACAACTCGACATTTCGTACCCATTTAATTATCGCCTCTTGACGATCTAATCTGGTTGCTAATAAGCTATTGGCATTTTGATCGAATTGAAATTCTCTTCTTATCCGGTTTGAATTCTTTTCAAATTGGATTGAAATTCAATTATAAGATTTTTGTTAAAAGGGATTGTGGGCTTAACAAATCATCTGGGTCCATTCTTTCTTGGTGTCGTATTCACCAAAGACAACCCATCCCCATTCCCCTCTTCATTCAATTGCGTTTCAACCCTAATCGAAAACAAAGCGAACGAAATAATGGCGACGATTTCCTCTTCGTTTTCTCGATCAGACTAGGGCTTGGCCTCGTTCGTTCTTTCGATGCTTGCTAGGGCTTTCGTTCTTCTTGCGCTCTGATCTGTGGGCTTTGTATGTCGAAGCACGTGATTGTTTCGATCGATTTCGAGATGATCCTTGTTGCTTGCTCCTCGATTAATCGAGTTCGACTTCGCCTTCTCGATCGGAAAAAGGTGAGTGAACGACCCTCACTCACATCTAATTTAAGCTCGTTATTCGTGAATCTGGTTGTTTACTTTTTCGGCTACCACTGCTATGAACTTGAGCATTCTTGTAGTCTTCACTGCAACCTTTGGTTGCATATTTAATATGCAGATGAACTTGATAAGTAGCTTGTGAATTTTCCTTTTTTTTTTATGACCACGGCATTGACTTGTAGTTGGCATCTGCACTGCATATTTCGGTAGCTCCTCTGCTACTTTATATATTTATTGATGTTGGCATCTTGACCCCTGTTTGGATTTTGAACTGAATTGTATTGAGTGGTGGTTGTGTCTGCATCTCGTTGTTGAGGCTGATGTATCTGCTTGTTTGTTCATTGGCCTTGTAGCATTGTTCTGGATAATGTTGAATTCTCGGCCATGTGTTCATCTGTGTAATCTGAAGTTGTAGCCTAGGTCTACATATTGTAGATGTTCTATGGTTTGCATTCTTCCATACTGCTATGTTATGGTCTGCATTGTACTTGATTAACCTTGTAGTTGCACTTCTAGTTGGGTATGTTGGCACTGGGTTCACTTGATTACTTGAAATTGCTTCTCATGTGCATGTCCGGTCATGTGTTCTTTGATTTGTACACTTTGTGATCATCCCTGAGTACTTTTCGACCTGTTGTTACTGATGGTCCATATATGTTCATCTATGATCATCATCTTTGCATCTGCGATTTTGATCCTCTGGCCATCTTTACTGTTTTGAACTTGCAGTTGCATTTCTTTGTTTTTTTGTTCCTCACCTGATCTGTAGTATAACTTGTTTGTTCATGACTTCTGCAACCTTTGAACTCCAGTTAGTCTTCGACTACAAACTCGACTTTTGTGATATTGACTTTGTTCAACTTTTGCTTGTTGTTTTCTTTACTGATCTTGTTCATGCTTCCACTGTTTGCCTGCATTCACTTAGTTGCTTGTACAAGTGTTCACTAGTCTCTGTTTGACCTGAATTTGCTTTAAGTACACTGCATCATTGTAAACTTTGATTGCTTGAAACAGTTTTGGCTTTGTGCCCTTGTAGCTTGGCTGAGTTTACACGGTTTTGCATCTGTAGTAGTTCATGTTGCATATATCACTGATCTTTGCATTTTCCAGTTTTACCACTGTTTCGCTTCCACACTGTTGCACTAGTTGCATTTGGTCACTTATTCTAGTCTTCATTTAGGGTAGTCTGCACTGCTTCATGTTGTTGCTTGACCTGTTCCACTATGGTTCCATGCCCTGTGGTTGCATTTCCTTCGTGTTGTTGTCACATTGGGCTTGTAGTTGGTGTAGTTCGCTGTCTTTGAACTTTACTTGGTCATTTGAGGAGTTGGGTCTGCATTTTGTTGTATCTATACCTGTAGTTGTCTTCGGCTGCACACTCCATTTTGTGATGTTGGTCTGGTTCGACCTTGTCTTGTTATCCCCTGCCTCTAGTAGCACTTTGATATGGTGTAGCTTTTGAATTATCACTTACCTGTTACATTTGCATATCACTGTAATTCTATCACCACTGTTTATTTGCATATAAACGCGAGTTCTGACTTGTTTGGATTTCGTGACATCCGGGATACTTGGTATAGTTTGAACTTGGTTCTGGTTATCTTCGACATTGGTTTAGATATTGAACTGCACTGCCTTGTTCTCGAACCTGATACATTGCATTGATGCCTTGTATCATTTGCATTTTTGTCATTTTGCTTCACTGATGACCTTATCTTCTAAAGAGGTTGATTTGCGTCTTTTCTGTTGAGTGTTGTAGTGCCATATCTTTGGTGCTCTCGCCTTCAGTTTGCTATTTCCCTGTGCCTTGCTTTGCGACATGTTGAACTTGTTTCACTTGTTGTCTCTTTCACTGGGTACACTGTTTCATTTCACTGATGCAGCCTTGCCCTTAAATACAAGTGGTGGCTGCATTTTCATAGCAGTTTTACCCTCGTCCCTTGTGGTGACTTTATATTCTGTTGTGGCGAGGCGGTGCACGCGTGCGTGCACTGCAGCCACACTGAATTGACAGATTTTAATCGATATTTCTTTTGTTCTTGATTCATCGACCTGTTGCGTAATTCGTAGGCTGTATTGGCGAGGCAGTACACGTTAGCGTGTACTGCAGCCAATTAGCATTGATGATTTTAAATTGACATTTCAATTGTTTAAACTGCTTTGGATTTCTGTTTTGTGGATTAACACTGTTTAGTGTTATATCTGCCGTTATCCGGTTTTCTTATCGAGAAGTTGGGTATACGAGATTTCTGTGACTGTCGTCCATTTGATATTTGATTATTATGGCTTCCGTGCATTAATAACTGAGTTTGAATTAGACTGACCCGTGTATTATTTTCTTTTGAATTTAATACTCGGGTCAGACCGAGTATTTACAGGTTGTAGATTTTTAGCTTTGGGTTGCTGCTAGAGCTATGAAGACTTTTTATATCATTTGAAGGGGTCTTCGTCTGGTTGTAGTAGTCAGTGTGTCTGTTTTAAGATGATAATGTATTCATGTATATTAGTCGATAATGTACTTGTATATATAACTTCTTGAGTCGACAGTTGTAGTTGTATCATTTGTATTGTGTCAAATGTATTGTAACTGATATCAGTTATTATATATATGAGACTTTTCGTTCCATCTGTATTCCGCATTTATGTTATCTGTGTTATTTTTATATCTATTGTCCTAAACTATTATAGCCACTGTGTAGTAGCTTTGAGTTTGTATCGGTATGTCGGATTTCCTCTAAAGATGGAATGCAATGTTTTATTATCTGACATATCGGTGCTCACACAAAGCAATTACACGGATGGTCGCTCCTCAACAGCCTTATCTCCGTGCTAGTTGACAGCACTACTCCGTAGTGTTCTTGGCTAGCGTGGGTATAGAGGTGGGGCGTCACATTGTCTAACTACAGAATATTTGTAGTTTTTGTTATTATACATTTGAGCTATAGACTCCTTGATGTATAATTATTCTTTTGTCTAGCACTTGTATCTATTCTTTTGTGATGTAGTGGATCTTGTTTGACCACTTCTTTGATGTACACTTTTATGTGTTATATTCATATCCGATTCCGCCTTTGTGATATGAATATCTGTGACTGATTTGTGTTATGTTTATTTCTATATTTGTTTCCGAAGTCCACTTAGCCACTGTGTGGTAGCTTAGAGTTTGTATTTGATATGTCGGATTTCCTCTTGAAATGAAAAGTAAGTTATATTTTCTGACATATCGGTACTCGCACAAAGCAATTACACAGATGGTCGCTCCTCAACAGCCTTATTCTTCGTGCTAGTCGACGACATTACCCCGTAGTGTCCTTGTCTAGTGTGAGTATAGAGGTGGGGCGTCACAAAATGTGTATATAAATTCTTCGAAGTAAATAAATTTATAGGTCTACAACATAGTAATGTATATAGATAAAATTAAAAAGAAAATACCTTGTTGGTGTTGCCTTTTTTGAATGCACATTGATTGATAGATTCAATCCTATATCTTATCACCTAGCTCCTAGCTTTGCAATGGCTTAGAGTACCACCTTTTGTTTGATTGATTTAATTGGATGCCATTAAAAAAAATTCTTTGTTTTCTTTGAAAATTTCGACCATGAAAGTGAAGGAAAAAAATTGTGGCTAAGGTTATGAAAGAAAGTGATTAAGAGAGGCAAGTGAATAAAAGGCAATGTATTTATAGAAGTAACCTTCCTTAACCTCCTCCCTTCATTTTATCGATCCAACATTGGATTTCAAACCCCTTTTCTTCATATGGATCATAGCGAATGAGGTTTTATGGCCCTTCAATTTGTTAAATAATGCATAGCAAATAGTTAAATTTAAATCAAATTTAAACGCTCATCGATATCTTATATCGATTTGTACATATACAATTTTTATATACGCGCCCCAAGTAAATACCGATGACATAAAAAACATACTAATTGCATCCAATACATTAATTAGTTAATTAATTAATATTTTCAATAACTATCGGTATGTAACCCTTTGGTGCTCCTAGCAGCCATGAGTAATATGTTGCCCAACATTAGGAGAGCGTTATGTTCTAGTCTCAATGGATGTATTGATATCTAGTCTCGATACATCTTGACTAGGAATATTTAAAATGATATGTTTATTTTAGCATGATAAATCACTCATGATTACAACACATTGTAATTACTATCACAAAATATACTATTTATGGATTTTCTATTAAATATACTTTTAATTAAATTAAGTTACCAATATAAATATTATATCAAGTATATAATAGTAAGAAACACCTTTTATTTCAAACAAGATTGGTTATCAAGTTAGATATACGTAACAATTACATAATTGCCCCTAGAGCATACCCTTAGCTCTATCAATCTCCTACTTGCACTTGAGTCCAATTATGGAATCTCAATCTCATCCCTTTGATCAGTTCAATGAGAATTGATCAAGTTAAACCCTTTGTAAGTGGATTTGCTCCTTTGTGAATGGATTTGCTATGTTGTTTAATTATCTACTCTGTTTATCAACTCTCTTCGATGATGATAAACTACCTTTATCATGTAGAACTATTTGGAATATGATTTTCGACTTCTGATGAGTTCTTATTATTACATTGTTATCATAAAACAATGATGTAGTATTCTTAGCACTTGGAATCACCCTTATCTTAGTTATAAATTTGTGCATTTATATTTATATACATTGCTTTTATTTTGGCACTATTCAAGGCGATGTACTCAGCCTTTACGTTGAATCAGCCACAACCTTTTATTTGGAACATTTCCAACTTAAAGCTTCTTAATTAAAGTTTGAGCATGAATTTAATATCAATGTATTATACTCGATAGCACTTATGAAGTTCGAGTTTGAATACTCCTTCATAAGTTGTTCGTTGTTTCTGTAAACAATTCCCTAGTATATTGTAAATACTCGAGAATACTCTAAACTACAATTTAGTGACCCTAATTTGGATTTGATATTTTCCTCAAGCATCAAATACATAAGAATATTATGATATCGTAGACAATGCATTATGTATAGTAGTTCTTGCTAAATCATTAGGTATCCGTCTTATATGTTCCTTATTAAACATTTTAATAAAACGTCTTTGCATATCGTTTGTGACATTCCCAACATCCTTTATACTTAATATAAAATATATAATTTACTAATTCAATATCGAGTATTAAACAACCAAACTATTACTGATTTTAACGTTAGTACATCGTTAACAATCAACAGAATGTTTTTTACTTATAGTCTAGAAATATCTATGTACCTTTTATCGGTTCTTTCTTATGGACATATGCTTCCTTTGCATTTTGATTGAAAATCAAACTATTTGACTTTTCTATCAAATACTTACTTAATTCTAATGCTTACAGAATGATACCTCTGTATCATTTTTTGGATCATGTTTGAAAACACTCAAACTCAATATCGCTCCCACCGACTTCGAGATGCTTTGGTTGTTATGTGCAAACAATCTATTCTAAATCAATATTTTGAATTTTCCATTTCAACATATATGTACCAAAATACTAAGTATTACTAAGCAATAATTTTATGAGTAAATCCGAATAAACATGAGCATGTTTAATAACGAATCTATTAGCTAATTTCAACAATTTAAACTTACAATGTAATTCTTATCAACGTTGTACATTGTCTTCCAACTGCACTAGTCTTACTCTTGAAGACTCATTCGCGGCCGGTAGACCATATCCCTTTGGGTACAACTATCAAAATCATATTTTGATACTATACTTGGAATCCATTTTGAATTTGAGCATCATTCCATATAATTCAATACTCCTATTGGTCTAATTGGCTGTTGAAGATTTTCTATTCTCGACAGTGATAAGAAACTCATAATTTCTCTCCAATGTGCAAGAATATTTATTAGGCATTCTAATGCGTTATGTTCATTTAGGTTTGGTTAATTTTATTTCATCTAACTTTATCAGTTTCATCTTTGGATCATATCTAAATCCATTTTACTATCAAAAATTTCTAAAAGAAATTCCTTCGCTACGAAGTTAGTATTTCTTGAAACAACAGTTGATGTAACGGAAAAAATGTTCATAAACACTTTATGAATTGCCTTATATATAAACCTAATTTGGTTTTAGTTTACAATATTTATGTTCAAAACATAAATTGGTCATCCAATGACAATCGTTCCCAAACTACTTTTGGAGTGATTCATACAAGATCCCTGACGAACAATTATTACATACAGTCTTTTATCTCGCACAACCTGCTAACCTCTTGACCTAGGATATGTTGGGATTTCTTATAAACCCTTATCTTGTATGATTTTGTAAACTGTTATTTAGATGAAATTAATTTTAACCTTGTGTGCTGCTCTTAAGTATACGACTTTATAGAAAGAAGTTAACTCAACATCACTCACCATTAATTGCTCAACAAAGTTTGAATACTCCTTATCAATACATCATTATGTATCATAAGGAGGAGTTACTTTTGAGATTGACTCTTTATTCATATTTTAGGTACATTCGGAACACTTTTCAATATACTTGCCTATTCGATCAAATTGAATCATTTTTTATTTTCTATTGCACCTTATGTTATTTATTCCCATTTTATATTCATTGATCTTATCATAGGAATACTACATGTGTATCAAATACACATGTTATGTCTGTGATAACTCATGGGTGAACACAATGAAATATATGGAAACGTTTTGGTATTGTTTACGATTACACACATCTATGTCTATTATTTCGAAGGGTTCATCAACTCTTATGATGCTTCCATTTAATGGGTGCTTGGCTCTTTATTGTTTGAGATATAATTCACTAGTATCATATGATTCATAATCATATAATCAAAATTTATTTCTCCAAACCGTGGCTTAGTCTATAATTCCAAAATAATTGCAAATAAATTTAGATACTTATGTATTTTCCAATGCATCACAAATACCACTAATATAATTTTATTTTATAACAAATATTCATAATATTTATGTTAAAATAAAACTATGACAATTTTTTAGTCAATACTAAAAAAATTATCATTTCATAAGAAATGTTTGGTATGTTTTACGAAAACAATTTTTCATAACTTGATGTGATTAATACGGGTTATGTAACATGCTCCCACTATTTCCACCATTACAATAATAACATATGAAATACAGACCTCCATTCAATCATTTAACATATGTTATTTATTTTGTTTACTGTAACTGGTTTATAGTCAAGAACTTTTAGATCAAATATCTTAAATTCAAAATAAATCTCATAGAAAATAATTTTTCGTTTTGAAAGTGCATTTTGGAGTAGAAATCATATTTCCCATTCCAATGTTAAGTATCATTTATTATTTTACAATTCCTTTTTCGATGTTTCTTTATGAAGTTGAGTGACCATTCACTCTCTTCATCCCAACCATGCCTTAGGTTACATCCACTTCTATGCATTTGATTTCCTTTTAGAACCGGTCAAAGGAAATCCTTACTGCAATATCATAACAAAATCTTTAGAAAAGTGCATTTGGTCATCCTTAACTTTTAAGGATATCAAATAAATTGCACTTTACATAAACTGATCAAATTGCCATTTTAGTGATTGAATTCTTAGATCTATCTTGTAGCCTTTGGTCCAGTGTCGCATTTAACACAACAAGATCATTATTGCAATCAATCATATTGAATACACGTTCTCACACCATGGTTTACTTGCTTATTTTGAAAGAACTAATTTCATTGAAGTTTCATACATTACGAGTGGTGACCTTCACCATATAACATTTATATGTGATTGAAATGAATCAAATATTCATATCATTATATTGCTTTTAGAGTTCAAAACTCGTTGAAGACACTACACAGTCTCAGACAAGTAAACATGTAAGCAACCAAGTTATGAACGTATTTAGTAGTTGTATAATTAGGCACTTACATGTTTCAACATGCAAAAATATTTATTGGTAAGTATATTTTATATATTTGTATAGTTAGGTACTTACATATAGCAGATGTTCTTACAATATCAGAAAGATTAAATGTTGCCATTTCATTTTTCTAATAAGGTTCCCACTAGAATTTTATGTTTCTCAAAACCCTAAGATGGAACATAGAAGTCTTTCGACTTCACTAGTGGATGTTAGGACTTGTTTTTCTTGAAATTACGACCTTGAGTTTTCTCAACAAGTCATAGCCCCACAAACAATAGATAACTCCTAATCAACTGTATCATATACAATTCCTAACCCGTGGTTCCTTGTCCTAGTCTTATTTTGACCTTGAGTTTGCTTAATAAATCAAAAGATATTATTCACTCTACCATCCATTTCATGATGCCCTAAGTAAAGTATATGTACTTTGAGTTTGATCTAAAAATACGTATAGTTATCTTACCTTGTATGTCCAATATATTAATAATACTACACATAACATCTCTAGCTTGAGTTTGCTCAATAACTAGAGAGTATCAAGTAATTTATTAATATATAAATTGTAGAGGACAATATTTATACTAAAGGTTCATAATCTTTAATATATTTAATTGAGTGATATCAACTTATGAAATAATATATTTCTTATGAATACCTTCGTGATTCAAGTGTCGGACAAATCAAAAATCATGGTATACGTACTATACGTTTGTGTCTATTCTTTAAGTCTAATTTAGGTTTCTTTCCAGTTCCACCTTTAATTATACATTCATATTATATAATTTTAATTAATATATAATTTTTGTAATTTAATTAACTTATATAATGGTCTTATGTATATTATATTAATTAAATCTTATTTAATTAATTAACATTTTCATTAATTTCATGTTATTCAATTAATCATTTTAACTGAATATGTATACCATAATATTTATGGTTATACACACACATACAATATTTTATTATTTATCAATTAAATTTTAATTAACTTATTTAATTAGATAATCTAAATAAATATTGATTTTGAATATTTTTATATATATACATATATACTTGCATTATCTTAAACAATTCAAGATAATGTAGCATATATATATTGTACATGTATATATTTATATTAATTAAGTATTCAATTTATTAATCTTATTAATAAATATTAAAATTTTAAAATGTGTTTATTATATTTTCATAGCTTTTTTGAAAATTATGTCATAACATTTATAATTGTTTGAATCAAAAATGACACAAACACCCAATAGATTAAGTAGAGAATAAAAAATGAAGAAAATAAATGAAAAACAATTAAGAAAATACACATAGATAAGAAAGTACACATAAAGTTTATACTGGTTTGGCTAATCTTAGCCTACATCCACTGAATGATTTTTATTGCATATATTCTGACTTAGAGGTAGAAGTTCTTACGGGTTGGTACAACTTCGACAAAGATTACAAGAAATTAGAGTCAGGAGAGTAAGAGCCAAAATATCTTGAAAAATGAGCCATACCTTCTTATTTATAGAGGTAAGGAGCCTAAAATCTCACCTCCATGATTTCATCTCGATTTTCACACCACGTACATGTCCTATGGAGAAAATGGCGGCCACGTCATCACTTTACGTGGATCGGTGCTGATCCATCCTCCTGAATCGGTACTGATCCGTAAGATAGCCAAAATGGATGTCATCAACTCTTTGCTTTGGCCTGATTCTTTGTTAGCTTCGTGTTTCTAAACTTGTTTGCATTTTTATTAGCTTGTTTCTGGGTCCAAATGATTGATATATGGAAGAATGGAGTTGTTGATTCTAGTGCTTGTGGAGATCGATAGGGAATCGCATTGTAACAACAAAACAACACTTGAAATGGGGTTCTAGCATCAAGTAGAGTAGGTAGGCAGAAGATAGGCTCCATTGGTGGAATATTTGTGGGTCGATACTGATCCATGGTGCTGGTTCAGTACCAATCCAACACTTAAGTGGATGTCGAGTTGCGAATTCTTGGGATGGCTTTGCATTTGTCTTGTAATCTTGGATGTATTTGGTTTTTGGGCTTCACAGCCATCTCTCCGGGCGTCTTGTCTTGATAACTTTGAAGTTTGACTCGTTAGGTTCGTCTGTATACTACCTAGTCAAAAGGCGGGATAACACTTGCCCCCCAAAGCACGCCTTTCGAATGGAAGTTGTGCTTTGCTCAAGAACAAATCCCAAACAGTAATCTTTAATAGTTAAGCTCTTCGGCTACTTCAATCTTGGTGAATCGTCCAGTTCCTTCGGATTCTTTTGTAAGTCAAAGGTCATTCCAAATCCATCATAGCCTAAAACTCTAGACTTTGGCTAAGTGTAGTCTATACATCATCATAATTCTGATTTCATTTGGAGTTATTACATCACATATCAAAATCGTCTCGTGTTCATCCGAGAATTACATCATCACAATTCCGATTTCATTTGGAGTTATTACATCACATGTCAAAATCGTCCCATGTTCATCCAGGATTTTTCTGTTCTATTCTAATTACAAGGAGTTCTAATCCTTTTATCAAATCTGTATTTGTTCTGAGGTTTGATCTCTTTGGATCGTTTTATATTTAGCTTAATGCACGACCTCTCTGGATTCTTTTATATTTATTTTAATGTGTGATTCTATGGATCGTTAATCAAATCCATGGTCGTTCAATGCCGATAGTTAAATCTGCGATCTCTCTGTATCGTTAATTGAGTTCATGGCCGTTTAAAGTCGATAGTTAAGTCTGCAATCTTTACAGATCGTCAATCGAATCAATAGTTGCTGATAATCAAATCCATGGTCTCTCCGGACCGTTAATCAAATCCATAGTCGTTTGGGGCTGATAATCAAATCCATGGCTCTCCAGACCATTAATAAAATCGATGGCCATTTAAGGCCGATAATCAAATCCATGGTCTCTCCGGATCGTTAATCAAATCGATTGTTGTTCGGGGTCGATAATTAAATCCATGGTCTCTTCGGACCCTTGCTGAGCCCGATCCGCTTGCTCTTCGATGAGGGGACTCAATGACAAGTAAGCCCATCTACTCATTCTCCGATGAGGGGACTTACTTCTTGCACCCCAGTCCCATCCTTTCGAATGGGACTTAAAGTGATTAATGTCGTACAAGTCCATCCACTCGCTCTTCGATGAGAGGGCTTGCACCTTGCACTCCGGTCCTGTCTTTTCAAACGGAACTTTAAAGTGATTAATTTCGATCATCACGTTCAAGTGGGTTTCAATAATCTAGGATTTATCTAATGAAAGCAAGTTCAAATACTAAGAAACATAAAATCAAACATCACAGTAGCCGCCTCTCCAGACGTTATAGCCTAGCATCCAGCTCAGAGCGTGCTTAGGGACCAATCAAGATCCTATACACAAGTAAGTGGCTAGACTGTATTATTGCGTTGTTTATTAAAAAGAGAGATAGAGTGCAAGAATCGAACTTGATTCCCTGCCATCCCGATCAAGAGATGACTATCCTTGACCTTGATATAGGGCCGCTTCCATTTGCTGCCGATGATGGCTGCTCTTGTTCCACCACCGCAACTTGATTTCTCACATATTGCTGTAGCTGGTCATTTCTGACCCATTCCTCGATTAGATCTACATGTTCCTACAGTCATTAGTGTTATGCCATCCAACTCATGGAATAGGTAATATTTTCCGGACGTCCTCTCACGGTTTGTTGACTCTATCCTTGCTGGTTTCCTATAGGGGACCCGTCCCCTAGTATATATCCAAATAAATCTACTCCGAGTTCTCATTTAAATCTGTCTAAGAAGAGAATTTCGGTTCCCTTCTTTGTCGCTTTGATCCTTCAAAGCCGTCATCCATCTTTCGCTTTCCATTGCCTTTACTAGATCCTTCTCCAATCGGTTCTCCAACATCCACAATATTGATTTCATCTTGATCAGCCTCAGCGTCCTTCTAATGTAGGTATCTCTCAGCTTCATGATAAAATTCTACTAGATCTCATGGAGGATCCCGTTCCAAAGAAACCTTGAAATCTGTCTTAGTGGCTATTCCTGAAACTGCTGCAATAAAAATCATTGATGGGTCCGACGTATCGACCACGACGTTCGCCGCATTAAACCTTGTCAAAAAACTCCTGAGGGTCTCTCCGACCCTCTACTTCATACTCGCTGGTGTTATCACATTCTTGGGTCGTGAGATCTGGACCTGGAACTTTTTCACTAATTTGTTCACTAACTCGGCCCATGTGCAAATGGAATAGTTCTCCAACTGTCTAAACCATAATGCTGCTAAATTTGTCATATGAAGAGGGAAACACCATCCCATGACCTCTTCAGATGCACCCAGCACCTCCACGTGTCGGATGTATCTCATCAAATGAACTATTGGATTCGTCTTTCCATCGTACATTTCCAACATTGGTAACTTGAAATCAGGTGAATTCCAACGTACCGAATGTTCGGAGCGAATGAACTCCTATTCTCATCCTCCAAGCTTCGACTAGGCAGTCTGCACCTCATAGCTCGTCTCACCATCTCAGCAAGTCTGTCATCATCATTTAATGGATTTCTCAAGTTTGCATTCTCAGCCTGCCCCCCAACTCCACGAGAGAATTGTGGAACATACTCCTCCGGTTGTGCTTTTGCATTCTGATTTGCATTCATACACTCTGCACCATCTCCAGGACGCACATCATTCCTTCCTAGACCAACATGACCAGTGCCCCTAGGTCTTTGTGGATCGGTATCGATCTGTGCTTGTGGATCGTTACCGACTCGTGTGTTTGTCTTGGGGTTTGTTTTGAGTCATTCTACTCCGCTTTCAGGAAGTTGTGTTTCGGCTTCAGGTCTTTGATTCTAATTTGCAGCAACTCTGGTTGTTCCCATCTATCTCATTCTCCTGAGGAAATTCTCCATTATCTCTTCCTGGCGAGCAATCATCCTATCCTGCAATCCATTCATCATGGTTTCCATCTCATCCCTGGTTATGTAGATTGATGAGGGGTTAGCTCCTGAGGACACCCTTGGCTACCCTTTTGTTGATTTTCTACAACAGCAGTCCTTCTGATTGATTGTCTTGTCATTTTGAATCTACCCAAATCTTAAATCAGCGAGTTCAAGTGTTTCTCAGTGAAAGCACCAAAATGTTTGACCAAAAATGGCACAAACACCCAATAGATTAAATAGAGAATAAAAAGTGAATAAAATAAATGAAAAACGAGAAATAAAGTACATATAATGTTTATAGTGGTTCGGCTAATCTTAACCTACATCCACTTAATGATTTTTATTTCTTATATTCTGACTTGGTGGCAGAAATTCTTATGAGTCGGTATAACTCCGACAGAAGTTACAAGAAATTATAGTCAGGAGAGAAAGAGCCAAAATATCCTGAAAAATGCGCCCTACCTTACTATTTATAGAGGTAAGGAGCCTAAATCTCTCCTCCACGATCTCATATCGATTTCCACATCAAGACCAATTCTCCTGGAGAAAATGGTGGCCACGTCATCACTTTACATGGATCGGTACCGATCCAACCTCCTGAATCTGTACCGATCCGTGAGATAGCTAAAATGGCCGTCATCAGCTCTTTGCATTGGCTCGATTCTTGGTTAGCTTGTGTTTTCAAACTTGTTTGCACTATTGTTAGCTTGTTTCTAGGTCCAAATGATGGATATGCAGAAGAATGGAGTTGCTGATTCTAGTGCTTATGGAGATCGATAGGGAGTTGCATTGAATCAGCAAAACAACACTTAAAATGAGGTTCTAGCATCAAGTAGAGTAGATATGTAGAAGATGGGCTCTATTGGTGGAGTATTTGTTGGTCGATACCGATTCATGGTGTTGGATCAGTACCGATCCAACACTCGAGTGGATGTCGAGTTATGAATTCTTGGGATGTCTTTGCATTTGCCTTGTAATCTTGGATATATTTGGTTGTTGGGCTTCACAGTCGTCTCTCCAGGTGTCTTGTTATGATAACTTTGAAGTTTGACTCGTCAGGTTCGTCTATATACCGCTTGGTCAAAAGGCAGGATAATAATAATATACAATATTTTCAAAGCCAACTTTGAAGATCATATTATAACATTTATAATGTATTTCTTATTTTAAATTTAACTTTTAAATTTGAAATCTTATTTTAATCTCGAACAATTATGTAATCACATTATAATATTTAAAATGTATCTCTTATTTTAAATTTAACTTTTAAATTTAAAATTTCATTGTTAGTTTTCAAAATAATTTTGAAAATTAGCCCAATGCATAATTCAAACTAGGTCTTTTCTATTAGGGGCAACCTTTGGGATCATATCACTTTTCAGGCCAAGATGGTAGCCATTGAGGACAGGGTACTGGATTACCCAAAACTAAACCTAGAAACTACTTTTCCAAACACCTACTAAATTGGTAAACTTAATTAGTTAGTCGTAACATGTCTAATTTAGGCAGCATAGACTATTTGGGTCTGATACCATTGTTGGAACTGGGCCAATCGGAAGCAGGTGAAATAGGTAGATTTTAAAAACATTCATGATTTTATTATAGTGAGCCTATGAAGTATAATGTCTAACCCCAGATCCAATTTTGTTGTTTTAATAAAGTCAAATTTTATTTTGAATATACATTGCATATTTTAATTATTCTCATTAATCAAATGTATTTAAATAAGAATCACATTCAATTAAATGAATGAGCGATGCTTTAATTATTTAGAGAAAGAAACCTTTTGTTTCTCTCTTAAAGCTCTCTCATCAACTAGATGAAGGTTTTATTTTGTTTAGAGAGAGAAACTTTTCATTCCTCTCTCTTAATTAAATTGATTGATAGATTTACTTAAATGATAATTTCACCATATTTATACTTGTATATTTTGTAAGCATATCTGAATATACTCGACTGTATATAGTGCAAGTGCAACTTATTAAATTGCGTACATAGTTGATGTGTATGTACTTAGGTATTGCGATTTACACCACAACAGACACATTTTCCCTTTATATATGCATTGGCTATCCAAAACATTTCTTGCATATATATATATATATATCAATTTTTTTTTAGTTATAACTCTAAATAATCTAAGTTGATTTTGACCAAATCAATAAGTCCAAATACAAAATTTTGTTTCCAAATATCATGCTGTCTGATTTGCTGATACAATATGAAACTAGATCAAGATCTAAAAATTCAAAATAGATATATACCAATGATCTAAATTAAAATTAAAATTAAAATAAAGAGATTTTGTAAATATATTCATGTACCAAAACCATAACCTTTCATTTTTAATCCAAAAGAAAAGTGTATCAAATAAGGTTAGGATGTTAATTTATGTATGTAACGACCCGGAAATTTTAACGATTTTAATAACATAATTAACTGAAATTTTTCATGAAAATATATAATTAAATATTAGCAATGGAAATTTGATATTTGGAATACGTCTATTTAAACATAGCTATTGGCAGATTTTCATTTGAAAATATGAAAGTTAGTTCTGTTGTGAAATTTTAAATTTTAAATTTAAATATCAATGAATTTGATGAAAATAAAATATTTTTATATAAGAAAAATGTAAATCATTTTCTAAGTGAGACGTCATATTTCGTTTCGCCAAATTTGGACTGCTTTACCCCTGTTTATTTTATTTTCGGCGGTTTAGCAGCAGTTTTGACAACGAATATCGAATTTTGATAGGATGATCGTACCGTTGATATCTATGTACCATTCTGTTTGTCTCATCGTGCCGATCTCTGTAGTATATTCATCATTTCGGTGTCCGGTACATGGCAAAATCTATGAAACGGTTAGCCGTATCGGTACCCGTTTGAGCTGGTTTCCCGTGACCATTCATTTATTCAGCAGTTGAAAACCAAATAGCCACTAACCATATATATTCCCTGGATTTAGCAATTGGCCTTTTCTATTCCTAGTTATATTATATATATTGGTTCGTCCTGTCTTTTCCCCTTTCACTTCTGTGCTTTGAAAAAGAAAACTGAGTTTATAGTAATAAAGTATATACATTTTTTTTGCCTGCTCGTGCTTAATTGTTTTGTTGCCCTAAACTGTTGATCCTCTACATAGCCGCAACTGCTCGTTCCACCTTCTCTAACCTCATCTGCCTTCTCACTGTGCCCTTCCACCATCTTCCCACTCTCTCTCCTATGGTCTTCCTTCCACGGCCGCTAAACCCTCCAACGCCAACACCCTAACCCACGTCAGCAACTGCAACAGTCCCTTTCACAGCCGTAGATTCCTCCAGACCCCAGGCGACCACCTTTTCACCCTCATCCAACACCACAGATCCTAACACCACAGATCCTTCACGTGTCGACCCACACACAAAACACGCCATCAATCCTCCAGCAACCCTGAGTCTTTCACCCTCCACATCGCCTACTCCCGACCACGCAGCACCCATATCCTCCCTTCCCTCCACGTGAATCAACCCAACAGCCTCCACGTTCGGCCGTGCTCCTCCACCTGACTGCATCTCCCTCCCTCTGCTAGCAACTCGCCACCCTGACCTGATAGTCGAAACCCCACATCATCACTCTGACACAGCCTATCACTGCCTTTGCTCCTCCCATAGCAACAGCCTGACCCAGATCCACCTATCCCCTCCGCCACTAAGCTTCCAGCAACCAACCTTCCTTCCAGTCTATGCCGCAGCTGCTCCATCCCATGCCTCTGCCACCTTTTTCTTGTCTTTCGATAACCGAAGCCATTTCTCCCTGCTCCCCATTTGTTATATAATTTTTATTTAAATTTATCATAGCCTTGAATATTGAATTTTTTTTATTGATTTGAAAAGAAAAAAAAGAGAATGGATTTTTAAATATTGATTTTAAAAATAATATAATATATGTATATTTTGGTTTTAAATATATGTGACTTAAGGAATAATGATTTTTAATATATATATATAGATTTTATTTTAATATGAGGTTAAATTAAAAATTGATTTTAAGATATATATAAAGATATGTATTAAATTGAATATTGATTTAAATATATATATATATAATATACAGATTTTATATTAAATAGGTGAGCGATCACTCACGATTAACATTCTTATATTTAGTAAATTTCATTCACATGAAATGACGATTGAAATATATTGTTAAATTTAAATTGTTAGTTATTTAATTATTAAATATGATATGTTATCATTTGCATTAGTTTATCGATGTTAATTGACAATATTGACACCAAAAACCTGTTAGTATATATATATATATTTTATTCAAATGGTTAATTATAATCATATTTGTCATTGATATGCTATGTCATTTTATATTATTATTTTATTGTTCTCACTCTGCAAGTTTCCTGATAGTTAGAGATTCCTTATGGGTTGAAATGATATGTAACGCCCCACCTCTATACCCACGCCAACCAAGAACACTACGATGTAGTGCTGTCAATTAGCGCGGAGAATAAGGCTGTGGAGGAGCGACCATCCATGTAACTTCTTTGTGCGAGCACCGATATGTCAAATAGAATAGAATGCATATCTTTTAAGGAGGAAATCCGACATACCGATACAAACACAAAGCTATCACACAGTGGCTATATATAATCTTCGGAAACAAACATAGAAGTAATCATAACATAAATCAGTCACAGACATCCATATCACAAAGGCGGAAGAAGATATGAATAAATATATATAACACATGAAAGTGTACATCAGAGTAGTGGTCAGAAAGATCCACGATATTACAAAAGAATAGCATCACGTGCTATACAAAAGAATAAGTACACTACATAGAGTCTATATCTCAAATGTGTACAACCAAAAGCTACTAATCTAAGTAGTTAGCCAAAAGTCAGAATAATCCTGAAGGGAGGTCAAGCAGAAGCACCTGTAACATCTCGGTCTGACCCGAGTATTATTTATAAGAAAATAATAAACGGATCAGTCTAGCTATAAATATCAGATGATAAGGTATAGGATAAATAATATGGCATGAACATGTAACAACCATAACGGCATACTACTATAAGTATGTAAATGATAATCAACAAAAGATCAATCAATATCACAAGAATCTTCTCAAAGATAAAGTAGGGTATCACACCCTAAACTTGTATTCATAACAAGTCAATAACACATAAATTCACCAATGCACAAAAACTGATATCATATCAATGAAAATCATGAAAATTGGTGAAGCATAAATTCCAGAAATCATCACAAGAAATCCAGAAAACACATAAAAGGGGGAGGTCTAACACATGAATGGGAGCATGAAAACTCACCTACGTGTAAAACACATGACGAGAAGCTATCTCATGGAAGCTATCCATTAAATTTTCACACAGGAATGGCCCGAAGACCGTAGGGTGCTACCCTACATATGTGATGGCGAAACATCACACAAACGGGGTATAGTCTCCCTCGCAGACAAAGAGACATCGCTCAATCGCTTGTCTAAATCACAAAAATGATCGTCATGATCATAAGGAAGTGTCAATTACACTAAGCCAGTAAATATATGAGTTTAGCTTCATGTCCCATAACCACTAGCTTAACTTAAATATTTACGAACAAACTGTAAATCTTCACTAGGAAATTGTCACAAAAAGGTTTCAATCGAACAAGTCCAAGAGCTATCCGACGTAGTGAACGCAAGCGTTTCATACCACTCGTTTTACTAAGTCGTTTAAGTTGATTTCTCATCCGAGTGAAGTAAAGGCTTGTATATACTAGTAGATTGAAAATCGGTTTGAGAAAATGAACTTTTGATATTTAAAATAGTGTTGAAATCACTTTGATGAAAGAGTTTTGATATTTACTATTAGTATTGAAACCTTCATATATCTTTAAAGTGACAGGTCATAAAACGATTGTTGAAACAATCTATCACAAAAATTCACATTCGAAGACGTGAACAAAATCCAAGGAAATCAATTCCAAAACCATCAAAGTAGAAATTCTGATGAATGCTTTACAGATAAGATCGCCTACGCAGAGGTGTACGGGGTTCGACCTAAGTGCTAACTCGCGAGCGACCTAAGGTCTGCGACCTAAATGCGAGCGACCTATCGAAGTGCGCGACCTAACAGTAAGGCACGACCTAAGAGTTCACGACCTAACGACTTAACTAGGCACGCGACCTAACGACTTAACTAGGCACGCGACCTAACGACTTAGCAAGGCACGCAACCTAACGTCTTAACTAGGCACGCGACCTAACGAGTTAGCAAGGCACGCGACCTAACGACTTAAGGCCAGACGACCTAACGACTTATGCCTTTAACTCGTGAACGACTTATGCCTTTAACTCGTGAACGACTTATGCCTTTAACTCGTGAACGACTTATGCCTTTAACTCGTGAACGACTTATGCCTTTAACTCGTGAACGACTTATGCCTTTAACTCGTGAACGACTTATGCCTTTAACTCGTGAACGACTTATGCAGGCGGTGACTTTTCAACGTGCGTGAGCTAGCAGCCTGGACGACTTAACCTGGGCAGAACGACCTACGGTTGGAACTCACCAAAAATGCTAAAAATTGGAGTTTTTCGCCAATTCAATCCAAACCAAATGCAAATGAGCATGCTAAAGTGATAGGGAACCATTCCCAACAGTCCAATGACAGTCATAGGCAAGATGTGAGATCAAAAATCTCACCTTTTCCATGAAATTGATGAAGATGAGACTTGAGAGCAAAGCAAGAACACCAACAAGCTTGAATCAATGTTCTTCACGTGAATTTGATGTTGAATCTCGGATTTGCAATAGAATTTAGGTTTGGAGTTTTAATTTCCACTTCCCACCACCATTTTTGATGAAGCTTGAATGTTTTGTGAAGAGATGAAGTTAAGAGGAGGGGTTGGGCTGAGCTTAAAGGTGCAGTCCAAACCAAAGTCAAAGGCGGGAAAAAGTGACGAAATTTCCACTTACTCCAAACATGTCGAAGTGTATACTCAAAAAGATCACAAACGTCATTTTGAACTCAATAGGAGTGGTCTCGAGTCCTAATTTGACCGTATGCAAAAAGTAGCTTTTTGGACTAACATCCGACTTAACTATAAAATATTTAAATAAAATATTTAAATATAGAATTGATAAATATGCAGGTTGTTACATGATACATACTCGTACGATATTATAGATTAGGGAAAAATCGTTATGAGTTGAAATGATAAACCTAAGCGATTTTATTGATTTGAATTTTGGGACTGCGGGTTGAAATGATATATACCCGTAATTATTAAATTATTACGGATTGAAATGATAGATATCTGTTTCACTTGACAGTAGGATAGAAAACTATATACGGACACCATCGGTCTATTTTTAAATTATTTCTAAAATTTTGAGAAAGAGAAATATATGGGTTTTCAATAAATATTGATTTTTAAATATTATATAAAAAGTTTATTTTAATATATGAGTAAAATTTAGATTTTTAAATTATATGTTTTAGAAATTTTAAATTTATAAGTTAAGTTTAAAATGTAAATTTTAAAATTTTACTCATAACTTTATTATTTTTAATATATAAAATAAGATTTAAATAGATTTAATAGTAATATAATATAATTTAATAATAATTTAATATAATAAAATTTATTATGAATTTAATTTGAATAATAATATATATATAATATGTTTAAAATATTTATTTAAAAAAATTTGTATTAATATGTTAAAATATATTTTGTGATAATTTTAATAAATAGAGGTTGGAAAGATAAATTAAAGTTGACTTGAAATTTAAATTGGGTAATAATTGAATTTAAATAAAGATTGATTTGGAACTTGTTGATTTTGAGATTTTGAAGATATGTTTTATAACTTGATGACTTGATTTTGATTAAAGTGGATTAAATGGATAAAATTTAAATTTAAATAGAATTGAATTTAAATATTTAATTTTGATTTAAATTATTACTTTGAGATTCTATTTATATGTTTAACTAAAGCTGGTTAAATGAATATTCTAAATTTAAATATTTGAATATTTAATTTTAATTTTAGTTTGTAATTTGGAATTTTATTTAAATGTTATTCAAAATTGATTAAGTGAATATTTTAAAATTTAAATAAAGTTAAAGTTAAATTTTGAAGTATAAATGAAATTTATCAAATTTAGTTATTGTAAATGTTGAATATTTAAACTTTGAAACCTATTGAATTAGAAGTGGTTTAAATTGTAGTTCAAACCTAGATTTGAAATTGATATAGATTAAAATGGTTTTATTGAGTATTAGAATTGATATTGAAATTGTTGAACTGAGATTGATTTAAATTGAATTTTTGGAATTAAAGTTGATTTGAATCGATTTGTGAATTTGGAAGAACAATTCTAATATAAACTAATTTTAAAAACAAACTATTTTAATCTATAACCTATTTTTAAATATGAACTATTTTAATGTATCACTATTCCTATATATATAAACTACTTTCAATATTCAAATGGTTTAAGTTGGAACTGTAATGATTTAGATTTAATGGATTTAAATGCGAATGCTTTGATATGGTGTCGAAAGTGAATATGATTTCAAAAGTGATATGATTTTTAAATGAATATGATACTTTGATATGAAGTATGAAATTTTTTGAAATAAAAACGACCCCGGTGTGAAATAAATGTTTGGTTGTTAAAGAGACCGGGATCGGAAATTGTCATACTTTCTGCCAATACCGAAACCACTTTAACAACTGTGTATGTGGTGGTGATTCCAGAACGAAGTAGGATGGTTTGGCGACAATTCTGTATGAGGTATTAACACAGCACTGACTCCCGTGAGTCAGCTTGATATGGATAAAACAGGAGCTATACCGGGCCAAGTGAGGTCGCACCTCCGATCGAGCATGCTTCTTAGATACCGTTCTATTACTTTATGATTTGATTGGGTGCACCTTTGATTTGGGAGTGTGTCTCGAGGTGGGCGGTAGTAGCTGCTATGCGTTACCACCATTCCGGGAGTGCAAACGATAGAATCCTACCCTGGCATTGCCTCGCGTGCCTTGTCACATGCCTTTTCGCATCTTCTACGAGTTTGGTTTGTGTCGTACCTATGGAGTGCTCCCTGATAGCCCACCGGTTTGGTGGATTTTATAGTACTGTATAGACTACGACATTTATATAAAATGTGTTAAGGGGGATATGGATAACGCCTTAACGCTATTTTAATAGTTTACTTTACTTTAGACATTATATATGTAGCTTATTGTACTATGTATGTAGATAGTTTAACGGATCCTTAAAGGATGGAATCCCAACATCCTTTAAGTTATTTGCATTTCACTTGACATTTCACTTGAGTTGATTTACTGGTATAAGAATGTTAATCCTAACTTGAGTGTTTTGTGTTTTGCTTTATGCTCGGGTCAGACCGAGTGTCACAGCATTTGACTCACCTTTGGAGTTTGGAGCTTTGGTTGAAGATCTGTTTCTTATATATTCAGCTTTGCAGCTATCTCAGTTATTTCCAGTTGTTTATGTTCAAACTTGTTTGTTGCTTTTGTATTTGAGACTACTTTGTATTTGAGATTTTCTGTTGTATTTGTTCAGACTCTGATGTTTATATCGTAGCTTAATTAACTACTATTTTCTATTCTGCTGCCCATTGTTGTATAACTCCGTGTCTGTGATTGATTTTGTTTACTGTATATGCTAAGTTTTGCCAAATATAAATTAACAATCTATTGTTTTGAGCAATTCAAGTCTGACATGTGTGGATGATTGTCAATTTGAATGGTTCGAAATAGCGGGTCGTTACAATGTATGTCTATATATTAAGATGAATCTCCTTTAATAATTATATATATATATATGTATGTGTGTATGCATGCATGCATGCATGTATGTATGTATGTATAGTCCCTTTTTCATAATAAAAACCACTTACTGAAAATTATTTTCAAATTAACACACACACATGTTTGTATTGAATCAGAAAACTAGTTATGAAGCAATATAAATTAACATTGATATTTAAATAAATATATATATGTAAAATAATAAATTAAATTTTAGATCTAGATTTAAAAGAACAACAACATCAACAACACCAACAATACAATGACCAATAGAAACCATCATTATCAATTTCAAATCCAAATCAAATGTTGATAAATTATACAATTTTTAGATATACAGATACATATAAAAGGGATAAAAATGTGTATATAAATTTGTCAAACTAAATAAATTGCTAGATCTGCAATATAATAATGTATATAGATAAAATTAGATGGAAAATACCTTGTTGATGTTGCATTTTTTGCATGCACCTTTGTAACGACCCTAATGCTATACCTATATTATTAAAGAACATTACAAGTAATGTTGTCTAATAACACGGAGAATACGGCTATGTAAGAGCGATCAAATGTGAATATATCTTCATACTAACACTGACACGTCTTTATTACCTTTTTAAGGATATGAACTAAAAATTTGACATGTACAGTATTAACACAAAGCAATAAACACACTGATTAAAAATATTTAGAACAATATATAATATAAATAAATCAATATCAGAATCACAGATCACAACGGAACAACATACATCATCATATGCATAATAAATTGTGAGTCTACAAAATATCAGTACTAGACCCACATACTATATACATGACATCCAAATACTATAACAGGTACACTAATACATAATATACATGACATAAACTCCTAAATGTCAATATGTACAAGTATGAAGTAAACTAATACAGTCAAAATAATCTACTTCAATGCTAGCCCAAAATCCAAAGGTCAACGAGTTCTTGTACCTGTAGAGTCTCGGTCTGACCCGAGTATTATAAAATAAACGGGTCAGATTGTACCTAATAGAAAGGTGAGATGATTCTGATATCATAAATATACGACTAAACAATAAATAAGCCATAATAAAAATATGCTAGAACAAACGATTATAATAGGGCATATTAAATAAAATCATCATTTCAAAATTCCATTTATGACTTAACCATAAAATAAGTCATCCCAAATTATGCCTAAAACCAATTAACCAAAATAAGGCATATCAAACCAAAACACCATTTCATAATTATGTATCAAGTCTCAAATAGACTATTAAAAATATGGTGATAACAAATTCAAAATTCTCCAGAGCCCAAAAGATACTAAATATCTATCCCAAAATCTCTGAAGAAATGATCATCACTAAGAAAATAATAATGGTAGTCAACTATCAGTGTGATACAGTGCGACATAGGGCCTAACTAAAATAAATAAACCTCGCCACATAGCGCAGTAGTCTAACGAAAAGAAATGGACTATCAAGTAAAAATCCTAACTCCTAACGAAAAGAAATAGGTAGCCATGTTTATAACAAAACTATGTGAATTTACCTAACGAAAATAAATAGGTAAACATTATCCAACTGTGAAATAAACTGATAGGCCTACATATAGCACCTGTCCAATAAAGAAAAGGCAGCCGTGTCATACCATAATAAACCTAACTAAAAGAAATAGGTCTCCCCGCCCAAATCTAAGAATGTATTGACTCTCAGGTCGACGAAAAATGAGTTATCGTCTCTCAGGGATCTATCGGCCTGAAATCCGAATACCCTAAGATAATACAACTCTAAAGTGTTAATCGGTATCACTCAAGTAATCACAAGAATTTAGGCTAATTGTCCCATACCATATAGTAAATTCAGGTATTTACTAAAAGCTAGTAATTTCCACTTTAAACTCTATTTAACAAATTATAATAATAAGCGAAAGAATTGTATGAAAATTCCCTTACCAATCCAAAAACTCAATTGTTTATTAAAATTCTTTGTTTCATAGAAAAGCACAAATCCAATTGAAATGGAAATCGATCAATTTTCCAATTTAAAATCCAATTAGAATTATTAATCCAATTTAATATAAAGAAGGATTTTATACAGTTTACTTTGATTTAAAATTTCGAAATAATAAGAAATCTTTTTCAAAATACATATAATTATGTATTATTAATAATTTTATCAAAACCTTTGAATTCATTATAAATCCCTTTTATCTATTTATAAATAGATAAAAGTTCATAATTTGCTCACATAAAGTAAATCATTTCTTTCCAAACAAATTCCTGATATATATATATATATAAAAATTCTTTGCTTTTCTAATATTTTTATCTCTAAAAGTATTTTCTAACAATAATAATTTAAATTTGTAAATATGATCATAAGTATAATTTATATACTTTAAAAAAATGATTTCAAACTATATATCATATATAAATGATTTTATAAAACTATTCTTCAAAAATTCCTTAATATAATATCTATATAAAATATATATTATTACTAATAAAAATTCCCAATTTCATAGGATATAAATTCTATATGCCTCAAAATTAAAGAATCAAGTGTAACAAAGAATCAAAAATTTCATAATGCATTATCTAGAGCCAACATCGCTCTATATAAAAGATTATTCCAATTATGGAATTATTTTGCGATCCGAGTTGTTTCCAACAACTATGGTCACACAAACAACGCATGTCTTTTTATATAAGTTAATATAATTCAATTTGCAATCGAATAGAATTCCGTTTGTAATTTTTTTTTCAATCCACGTAACATTCCATATATCGTCAATAATAATTTTTCAAAATTTCAAGCTAACAATTCATTCAAACAATCCAATCAATTCAACCAACCAATGTAATCGATTATCGGGATAATTATATATATAGCAAACAATGGAATAGATATAGATGTGTGAGTTAAAATAGATTAACTCACCTTGATCATTTTGCAAATCAAAATCTTTTGTTGGCTTCAACATGCACCAAAATCCCAAGTCAAATTGCTATCTAAACCCTAGCATGCTGCGTCCAACTTGCTACCTTTGCATCAGTCGTGGCCACATCCTCCTATGCTTGAATGCCAGCCAACATAGCGATGCCATAACCTCCCATCATCACGCATGTGCTAGCTCGTCGCTCCTCCACTAAGTCGCGGCTCTAGATTGACGTTGCTCGCTCATCGTCGAAAGTCGGCCACACATCGCCACCCCTGTCTCCAGCCCGAAGCTCAGGTTGATGCCTTTCAGTCATGCGTCTTCCTCCCATCACGACCTGACGTGAGCCCGCCTCCTTCTTTATACATGCGTCGTGTCCTACGATGGTCGCGCTTGGCCAAGCGATCGTTCATCGATTTATTTGTCTTTTCGATCGAGTTTTGAATTCAGGGGATAAGAGGAAGGAAGAGTGAACGAATTAGGGATTTTTGAAAGTATCGTGAAAGGCTAGTTGACATAAAAGATAAAGGAGAAGGAATATCGGTTTCGGGAATAAGATGTTTGATTGAGCTTTAGTGGGTTTAGACCTTCTTTATGGAATGTGTTTTTTTCCATTTCTTTTTAGCAACCCATTTTAATTTATTTAAGCTATACTCCAATTAAATTTTAAATTGATTTATACTTTAGAATATTATATATTTATTAAAACATTTTACTTGAATTTTAGTATATTATCTAAAATGAAATTGATTAACTAATTCAATTTTTACTATAACAAAAATTTATATATTAAATAAACTTTAATTGAACAATAATTTGATTTCAAAAATAATAATTATCAAAATAGAATTCAAACACTTATATTTTAATTAAATTAATTTAATATTATAGATTTTAAAACAGGGTTGTTTCAACCTTGATTGGTAGATTAAATCCTAGATCTTATCACCTAGCTCCTAGCTTTGCAATGGCTTGGAGTACCATCTTTTATTTGATTGATTTAACTGGATGCCAATAAAATAATTTATTTTTTTTATTTCTCAAAAAATTTTGACCATGAAAGTGGAAGAAAGAAGATGGTGGTTAGAGTTATGAAAGAAAGTGATTAAGACATGTAATGAATGAAAGACAAGGTATTTATAGAGGTAACCTTTCTTAACCTCCTCCTTTCATTTTCTAGATCCAACAATTGGATTTCAAGCCCTATTTTCTTTATATGAATTGTAATGAATGAGGTTTTATGGACGTTTAAGTTTTTAATAATGCTTAGCAAATGTTACATTTAAATCAAATTTAAATGCCCATCGATATCTTATATCGATTTGTGCATATATAACTTTTATATACGCACCCAAGTAAATATTAATGACATAAAAAACATACTAATGGCATTAAATACATCAATTAATTAATTAATATTTCCAAAAAATATTAATTAATTTAATTAATTTATAACAATATATAAATCAATTAAATTATATGGTATTTTGGAGAATCTATCAATGCAGTTGTGCGACTCGCGGGTTTAAATTTAGTCAGCGATTAATATTGAACTTTTCGAATATTAACGTTCACTCATCACCTTAGCTAGGGAATGATATTTTGATCGAATTTATCACTTACACATCTTTACGGTAAAAACAATTTTTACTTATTTAAGTATTACCCGATAATGACAACTATTTACACCAATTCTTTTCGTCAAAACAATATCACATTAGGACTTATGGAATTTTGTTTTGATCAAAATTCCAACATTGCCCACATTCAACTTTGTAATTATAAATACAAAATCATTAGTTGAGTAATAATAATTATTATTAACCATACTGCTTTGGCCAGTGATTTAACTTTGAGTTGACTTAAGTTGACCTCATGAAACTAACCCTATATAAATAAGGAGGCGAATTCTCTCTCGAATAGTGTTTCACTTCCAATGCTTCCACTCGACTCAACCATAGTCATTCATTGGACGTCGTGGCATGATTTAACTATAATCAAAGCAGAGCTTCCATATTGAAGCTCGAGAGTATTCTCAAGTTAAGGGAATTATGTAATGCCATCATATCATATTTTCTGTTTGGCTTTAATTATATTAACCAATAGAAAACTATCGAGTGAGTTGTTCCATAATTATAAGATAACTATCGGTATGTAACCCCTTGGTGCCCAAAGCAGCCTATAGTAATTGTAACGACCCAACTTTTTGACCCTCGAATGTCGACACTAAATACATCCACGATATTCGCATGTCGAACACCCAAGTGCCGGAAAGATAGAAAGTTAGGGTACAATAATAAAAAAAAGAACAAGAAAGAAAGAACACAACATCAGAATCTCATAGTAGAATGATAATTTATAATATCAATAGAATAATAAAAAGTGTTACTCTGAATACAGAAAATTTCAGAGTTACAAAACCTAAGTACTATCATTAGCCTGGATAGTTATAACTACATATCCTCACAACGCGAATATATATGTACATAGCTAAAATGGAACAACTGAAATAGAAATAGATAGATAGAAAACAGAAGCCTCCAGCTCGTCTTCTGGATTTTGATGTATCCAAGGTAAAACCTTTTACTCAGCCTATTCAAAAGAGAATGCGAGGAATTTAGGAAAAAGAAATACCAAGCATCAGACATAAGTCTAGTATGAGAAAACTCAAGATATATGAATACATGTAACAATAACTATTGAGAGCATAGGGATTCCCGTAAAAGTTATCCCCTCAAAAGAAACTAACCATTTATTAAGTTTAATATAGTGATATGTTAGATAATGTCTATGGTGTAGGATATAATGATGTCAAATAGTTGGGATGCTTACATTGGTCACACCACAACATATTATGTTACATTCAAAACCGCTAAGGTACGTTCGCTTAATGGATTTTTCATGGAGACCTCTTCGAGGAAGCCATCCAATCCCCTACACAAGGGTCAGAAAGTACCTTCCGAGCATCGTGTATCTATAGATAAAATATACCATAATGGTAAACACAAGAGGCCATCATCCGAACATAACCATGAACAACATGAACCAAATACCATCAACTCCCGCTGGCCAACAATCGATAAGTATCTCAAGAAATGGAGTTGATAACATCCTAACATGGGTCGCTAAACCCTAGGTTGTGCATCCTATTCTATTTTTAGCCATTTTCAATGTCAAGGTTATGTTCGGCATCTTTCACACGATTCTTCTTTACTCGGACAGAACATGAGTCCCCAAATGGATTTCCATATCTCGAACAGACCATGAATCACTACGTGGATTCGAGCATCTTGAACAGATCTCGAATCTCCACATATATTCATTTTCTTCAATCGCTTCCAAAACATAAACTCGTATACTAGTTTTGAAGTGGTACTTGGTAAGTAGAAAACTTACCAATCCCAGACTCCTCAAAACCATCGATGAATTTCTAGTAAACTTAATCCTAGTTCTTTTAGAAGTAAGTGAAAGCTAGAGATGTTTCGTACCAATAACCTTCCCCGGGGGTTCTTATTGATATGAAATCTTGAAGCCTTTCGATTACCTCCTAAGTTAATAATAGGTCTAGTTCGATAGTCGACTAATCGACTATCCAGTCAAAACACTTATTTATACAAAACAATATTCATACACTTAACTCGTTCCGACATTCCAACTTAACTATTCCTCGCCCAAGAGTGATGCTAGGTAATTTTGGGCACTGGTTGCTCCAAGCCATGCTTAGACACTTCCTTCTTGAATCTAACAAATAATTAAGTCTACCTTGTCGGCTTTTACTGTTAAGTATGGTAGTAGTGATTTCCAAAAAACAAGTAAAAAAATCAACATGATTAACGCGTTTTCGACATTTTCCACTTACCTATTCCCCAGTCAAGAGGGAATCCGGTAGGTTAAAGCTTTATTACTCCATCCCTACTCGAACATCAATCTTAACTCTCACAAATATAAAACCTTACTTCGTCATCTTATTAGTGTTAAGCATAATCAATTACTTTTCAAACAAGTAATTAAACAATCAGCCATTTGGCTATTTAGCAATTCTAATCCTTTACTATACCTTTTGTTTATACTTTAGAAATATTTGAAAAAAATTATATTAGGCTTTAAAACATTTATCCAAAATATTACTTAAAAATAATTGTTTTGTAATTTCCTTGAAAACATAGAAAACCGTGTTTTTCA
The DNA here is from genome assembly GCA_030737815.1 of Allium fistulosum. NCBI lineage: Eukaryota > Viridiplantae > Streptophyta > Magnoliopsida > Asparagales > Amaryllidaceae > Allium > Allium fistulosum. The sequence goes on along the minus strand of CM060906.1, from coordinate 294,933,748 downwards.
CAAAACAATCTTTTTATATAAATTCATAACTAATTCTTAAAAATTTATATAAAGCTTAATGAATTTTAAAATACTCTGATAAGAGTTAAGAAATACTTTTAAAAAGAATGAAACAAAGCGCTTAAAATTAACGTCATTTTTGAAACATTTGAAGTCCAAAATCAAGGTTAAAAGGGGCAGTTTTGCACTAGTAACATTTTGGCCGTTTTTGATATGTTACTTAACCTTTTACTATCCAAGCTTTTAATAGCAATAAACATACATATATAACAATATAAATATGATGAGAAATCCCTATGGATCTTTGTATAAAGTTCCATAACAATTGCCAAAAACAAGGCAATTCAGAACTGCATCTATTGCGATTATCGCTATAAGTGCACTTCTAAATCCAAATTATATTTCAACCTATGTTCAACTAAAACCTATGTGCTTTGGTTTATGGTCTAGTCATATGTTATACAAGTCCATTCAAGTCCATATATGGACCTTATTGCCACTTGTTTTCAAAACAAGAATCAAAATCAAGGTTTTCAATATATGTCCAAGTTAATTCAAATAACTTAAAAAAACAAAATATAATCAAATATGAGTTATATTATCAATCCAAGTGGTGAGTTAGCTCACTAAAACCCAACAAAAAACCAAGCTTAAGCACTCAAGTTCAAAGCCGAGCTCGCAACTTCCTTTCATTTCCTTCCTTTCCTTTCTTTGCCTTACTTCAAGCCTCCTAACCCCTACAAGTGCTCATGGCCTGTGGGTAGTGGGAGAGTGTGGCTTCACTTTTTTAAAACCTAACTAGGTAGGAGGTGTTGCTATATGGTGGCAAGGATTTCCTCAATTTAGAGGTGATTTGGAGATGGTTTGCAAATTATTTGCTTTAGGAAATTAAGATGAAGAAGATGACATTGAAATTTCTCTTAAGCTTTGAAATATTTTTGTGACATATTTCCTAAGGGTGTACCTCTCTTTATATAAGCTTAGGAATGATGATGGGAAAAGTCCGAAAACCCCTCAAAACCCTAATGACATTAATTGCTTCTTATCATGACAACTTTATGTCACTTCTCCTTTATTCATTTTTACCGTTTTACTCTTACCATGATAATATCCCTTATCCTTAAGGAAGCTCTAGATCATTCCAAGCTTTATGAAGAGTTTTGTAACGACCTGAAATTTCACTGCTTTGATTTGTGAATGTTTAATTATTTTTCAATATTCAATATATAGGTTTTATAATAAAAATAAAACTCTTTTGAATAATAAATAATGATTGTGAAATAGTTTTTAAAATGAGTTTACAAAAATATATAGTTCAATGAAAAACAGAAAATGTGACCGGAATGCTTTTTTCGAATTTTCGATTTTTCATCAGCTAAAAGTTGTCGGAGCGTTGTGAACTCTAGTGTAAACATATAAACATTAAAAATGGAAATGAATTAGTGTATATTAGTATGTATATATGTGTATATACTTAGGTATATAAGGTAAAAATAAAAATACAATTAAGTAAAGATAAATGTCACATCATAGGTAGACAGGATGTGACGCATTGGCAACTAAGGAGACATGAAGTACATTAGCTATTAAATCATGTTTCTCATGTCATGGAGGGAGGGCACCAACTGGGAAAACGTGTGTATGGAGTGGAGTAGCATGGTGATGTGGCATGTGTTGAGTGGAGGGTAAGGGTATATGGGCATTTAGGTAATTTCGCATGTTCACATTATATAAAAACCAAATTTTCTAATTTCTTTTTCATTCTCCTTTCCTTTTTTTAAAAAAAATTCCTAAGCTTTTGAAATGAAATCCATGGCTTCTTACTTTAGTTTTCTAAAGTTTTTTTTTTAAAAAAGAAGAAAAATTCTAAATCCTTGTTTAAAAATTCCTTCTTCCATTTGTTCACCTTCTCCTTCTTCATTTTCCTCCCATTTTGTTCGGCCGTAACTTCCTCTACACTTCACCAAATTAAGGTTTTTTTTCCAAATTGTATATAATTCTAGTGGCTATAACTTTGTATTTACCACGTTTTCTGATTTTAAGCTTAGATACCCCAAGAATTCACTTTTATACGGAGTGTTTTTGAACTTAGATTTTGAAGGCCGAAAATGGTTCTCCTTGTTTTGGCCATAACTTCCTCAAAATTTAATATTTTTGAGTGATACTTTTTTTTAAATGATAGAGAAAAGAAAAATCTAAAACTTTGCTTTTTATCACTTTACCAAAATCAGAGAGTAAAAGGTCTAAAAGTAGAGGGCAAAATGACCTATTTTCAAGAAGAGTTTGTGGTTTTCCAAGCTTTCCGAACGCTAAAGTATTTCAAGTTTTTAAAAGTTTTGGTAGGTAAACATCTTAACATTTTGGAAAGAACTTACTTATATATATATATATGTGTGTGTGTGTGTGTGTGTTTATATGTGTTGGTTATGTGGTTATATATATATATATATATATATATATATCTGTGTGTGTGTGTCTGTGTCTGTGTATGTGTGTGTGTGTGTTTAGGTTGGATTGTGGTATTGTTTGGATATGTTGGCTATAAAAGTTGTGATGTTAATTATGTTTGGTTCGAAATATATGTGCTAGCTTATGTGATGATTTTGGTTTAATAAACTTTGGGTTGGTTGTGATATAGAAGTGGAAAACATATTGGAAATTATGGATATCCATAGCGATAGTCGCTATGGATGCAGTTCGGATTTTCAAAAATTTCAAGTTTTAAGTTTCTTTAAAAATGTTTTGGAAATCTTTTCAATAGCGACACTTAAGTTAATTATAACTTAATTAAGTATGTTTTTATTAATTAATGATAATTAATTATTAATTAATTTGTAATTAAGGTTAAGTAATTAGTATTAATTAATACTAATTAAGTAAGTTAATCATCTATTAATTAAGAAGTTAATTAATAGTTAATTAAGTTTTAAAAAGGTAATTAATTTCTAATTAATCATGTTTAATTATGTTAATTAATTAATTAATTAATTATTATTTAAAGGTTAATTATTTATTTAATAATTTCTTAATTAAATTTAATTTTAAAATTTTAATTAATTATGATTAAAAGGATTTAAATTATTATTTAATTTTTAATTAAATGTTATTTAATTGATATTAATTAATATTTAATTATTAATTAAGATTTAAATTATTATTTAATAATTTAATAAAGGATTAATAAATATTTAATTATTTATATAATAATTAATTATTTTTATTATTTATTTAAAGGTTAAATTATTTTTTAATTACTTAATTAAATTGAGTTAAGATTTAATAAAGATTAATTATGATTTAAAAAGGGATTTAACTTATAATTTATTACTTTAAAAAGGGTTTAAAGTTTTAAATTCTTTGTTTTTCCAAGAATCAAATTGTTTTAAAGGAACTTATTTTCCAAAGATGGTTTTGAGTTCAAGGAATTCAAGTGTCGATACGACTAAAGAACCATATAACTGTGAATGAGTTATAATGTGGATTGTTGTTTGTGTGGACATATGTTAGCAGAATAAATCCCTATTCGAGTTATAAATTGGTTGTTTGTTTGTTGTGTGGACATATGTTAGCAGAATAAATCCTCGTTCTGCTATAAACTGATGGTTGGCTTGTTTGTGTGTTTGTATGGACATATGTTAGTAGAATAAATCCCCGTCATGCTATGAATTGATTGAATTGTTTGGACATCTATTTAGCAGGACAAATCACCATCCTGCTATAATGTTATTTGGACATGTATATGCTAGTTAGTTCATATTGACATGTTATTCCCTTATTGGATGTGAGTTGTATTTACATATATGATGATCTATGTAAATAACTGATAAGTGAACTGGAATTGAAATTGAATGGTAACTTAATTAGTAACATTGGGATTGCTAAGCCTCCTTTTGAAATTATAAAGTATGTTTTTGAATTAATATAAATTCTTTGATCAATTTGGGTTTAAAATTTATGAATGATTTCAAGTTATTTTATAAAGTTATTTTTAACTAATATCTTGTTTATCAAAGGGGTTTTACTAAAGAGTTTACTTAAAGTGGTTTACAAAAGATATTTTGTAAATGATATTTTATAAAGGATTTATAAAGAAGTTTTATAAATAGTTTTGAATTAGAAAGAGATTTTATAAACCATTTTAGAGATTTTAAAGGAAGTTTTAAATCTAGTTTGAAAATTTATAAGAGGTTTGAAATGTGAAGTGAACTTATAAAAGTATTTTTATAAGGGATAAGTGTATGTGTTTTATAGTAAAAGATGTTTTGGGAAGGGAATTACTTGGCCATTTAGTTTGGAATTTTGAAAGAGGAAAGTTTTCCAAAAGCTCTTAAGTATAAAGGGATGTTATGGGTTTTGGAAAAAGTGTTTTCGAAGGGATCTTTGGATCAAGTTTTATAAAGCGATTTTATTAATTAAAGTTTAATTAATAAAGGCTTAGAGGACCCCATATGGGGTTGAATTAATGTTTTATTGTTGTTTAATTTGATAGTTAAATCACCGACTATCAAATTTGGACCCAAAACGTAATTTTGGAAATATCTAGGGGAAGCATGAGAATTATATGGTACAGTTACCGTCGAAGGTGCTATACTGTACGTATAAACTCGTTTCTTCTTCTCAGATAAAGGATAAGGAAATCCTTCCACTAGCAGTTAGGAGGTGAACTCCGCTCTTATCTTTTATCTGCTTATTTCCTAAATAATCGGGGTTGAATTTACCAGAAATATCGAAAGTTGTTTCGAAGAGATCGGGATCGGATTTGTTATCTGAAAACCACTTCAATCCAACTCATGCATTTCGAAGTGAAGACATCGTGAAGAGCATGGAATCGAATATAGAGATGTGAAGTGAAAGGGCTAATCACTACTAATCCTGAAGGTGATTCCAAAATGGATGTAGTAGGAATAGTGCCTTTGGTTTCATTCAAATCCAGAACGGACTTGTATGGATGAAAGCTATCAGCACATTGTCATTGGAGGGCAATGAGCATTCTAAGTGTGAATTTCTTGAAAGGTAATCATAGCCTCAAGCCTCATCAACCGGGAATGCCCGAAAATCAGGGGAGATGCAGCAAGGCTAAGTGGGTCGCACCCATTAGGGTATGTTGTCACCCTTTTAAATACATATACATATTTATGGATTGGTTGTGCATGAGATCTCGATAAAAAGGGTTGCAAAGCAACCAGGGCGATGACATATTCGGTACTATCCAATAAGGGGTAGGCCGGTCTTGTGTTGGCATAGATCCCGGCAAGGTCCTCGGTACATTTTCTGGACGTGTAATGTGATAGGTGGTACCCCAGTGCCTAGTCATTGTATGGAATCCAATATCCAATACGTGCCTTTACGGTTTTGATTGTGCCCAACTATGCTGAAACATAAAATGCGAGCATTTCAGCTATTTTCATATTTTACTTTGACCTCTAAACATTATTATAATATCATTGGATATTTATATAAAAATGTTTTGGTTATCGTAAGGTAAAACTCATCCGTGTTTATGTGCGGTGTGGTCTTACGAGATACCTTTAATTTTAAAAGAGTTTTAAAAGTAATAATTCAGTTGTTTTGAGTTTACTCACACCAGATTCATGTCTGACCCGGAGTTTTATTTTCTTTCCCTAAAACTCTTGGGTGCTCAAATTTTTATGAGCAGCCATGTAGTCTAGGTTTCTACAGATGCATTTTGGGAGGAGCTTGGAGCTGGAGGCTTCATCGATAGATAGTTATTATCTTATTTCCGCTGCATATTATGTACTCTATATCTAATGTATAAGGACATGCTATTATAACTGTCCTAGGTTCGAATTTGTATTAGCGTAACTCTGACGTATCAGTTTTGGAAATGACTTTGTAAAATATTATGTTGATTAATATATGTTATTCCGTGGCGTTGTGAGATTCTATGTTTGTTCTTAGTTCTTCTACCTTCTATCTCCTTTCTTTCTAACGAACAGTATTTTCGGCACTTGAATAGTCGGCATGCAATACAATGAACGTATTAGTGTCAATTTTCGTGGGTCAAGAATCCTATTCGTTACAAGTTTTGTGTGTTAGTTAGTTGCTAATGTGTTCATTTGACCATTAGCTAAGTGTATGAGAGTTCAAATAACTTATATCGATCGAAAAGTTGTTTATCGATAAATCAATTTTCGGTCACATTATCGATTTTACTTCGAAAGATATATTTCTATAAACACTTTTCAAAAACAAGTTTCTTATCATTTTATATTAATTAAATGATGTTAAAAAGGTTATAAAATCATATTTATAACACTTAAAAAGATTTTTCTTCGAATTTCCGGATTGTTACATTCTCCCCGCTTAGAACATTTCGCCCTCGAAATTCAATCAAGAACGATAATCAAATAAGATAAAAGAACAAGATATATATAGCATTGTTGAAACTATATACAAACTAAATTGCAAACCAAATGCAAACTAAGATAAGAAAACTCTATTCTATGAACATTCCAGATATGACTCCTTCAAACTATACTCGATCTCCCATGTACAATCCCGAACATCCTCGCTCCATTGTACCTTGACTAACTTTACAACCTTAATCCTCAATTGCTTTGTATCTCTATCAACCATACGAATAGACTACCTCAACACAGTCAAATTTGGCTCAATCTCCAAGTCCTCCTGCTGCGATGCTTCCACTTTCATCGAAGGATCATGCACAAACTTACGCAAATGTGATACATGAAATACATTGTGCACACCTGATCGCCCAATCAGTAACTCAACTGTATATGCGAGTGTACCAATTCCCTCCAAAATCAGGAATAGCCCTATATATCGAGGAGCCAACTTCACAGCCTTTCTAAACCGAACTACACTTCTCAATGGATAAACCTTTACAAACACGAAGTCTCCAACTGAGAACTTCAAGTCTCCACGCCACACGTCTGCATAGCTCTTCCATCGATTCTACGCTTCCTTGATTCATTTTTGAATCTCTATAACCTTATCCAATGCCTCCCGAATCATATTAGACCCAAGCACAAGGTGATCTCCAGGTTGTACCCAATATGATGGAGATTTGAAAGGCCTTTCATAAATGGTGCTATTTCAATACTGGCTTGATAACAATTGTTGTTTGAAAACTAAACAGGTGGTAAATGTTCTTCCCTCGAACCCCCAAAATCTAAAATGCATGGTCGAAGTAAGCCCTCCAACACTCGGTTCACCCTCTCCATTTGACCATCTATCTACGGATGGTAAGCGATACTCAAACTAAGCTCGGTCCCTAATACCCTATGTAAAGCCTTCTAGAACTAGCTTGTGAATATCAGATTTCCATCACTTATGATATCACAAGGAATACCGTGCAATCTGACGATCTCCTTAACATATAACTTAGCCAAACTAGAAGCTTTCCTTATAGTCTTAACAGGTAAGAAGTGCGCACTCTTGGCCAACCGAACCACAATAACCCACCACCTTCGTTACCCCTCGTTGACCTAGGTAATCGGTCAATGAAGTCCATATAAATTTGCTCCCACTTCCACTTTGGAATCTCAAGTGGCTAAAGCAGTCCGGCCGTCTTCTGATGACTACCTTTTATCTGTTAACAGTTAGCACACCTTCTCACAAAGATAGGAACATCTCTCTTTATGCCCTCCCACCAGAGCATCCTCTTCATGTCTTAATACACCTTAGTGACCTCAGGATGTATCATCAACATAGAATGGTGACTCTCTACTAGAACTTCTTGCCTAATCCAATCAACATTCGGGACACATAACCTACCATTCATTCTCAAAACGCCACGGGGAATCCACCTCGAATCCCGACCACCTCTCCGGTGCCTCATTCTCACTTACATTATTAGCTATCTTAGCAAAATTAAGATCTCTAAGCTAATTTCCCTTGATACGACTAATCAGAATCGGACAAACCTCAACATTTGCCATAATTGCATACCTCCTACTGAGTGCATCAGCTACGACATTAGCTTTCCCCGAAATATACAAAATATCTAGATCATAGGCCGCAAGAAACTCCAACCACCTTTAATGCCTCATGTTCAGTCCTTTTGCATTAAAAGATACTTCAAAGACTTACAGTCCGTGTATAACTCGAACGTCTCACCTAGCAAATGATGCCTCCGCATCTTTAATGCAAATATCACTGCTAACAACTCCAAGTCATGAGTTGCATACCTCGCTTCATGTGGTTTGAGTTGCCCACTCGAATAAGTGATAACCTTCCCATGTTGCATCAACATTGCACCCAGACCTGTTCCACATGCATCAGTGTAAACAGTTAAACATTCACCTCCATCTGGCACAGTAAGAACATGGGCACTAGTCAACTTCTTCTTTAGCTCTAAGAATGCTTGCTCATATTTACCCATCCATACAAATATGATATCTTTCTTCATCAAATTCGTTAAGCGAGAGGCAATCTTTGAGAAATCCTATATGAATCTATTGTAATAATATGTTAGACCCAGAAAGCTTCTAATATCCGTTGCATTTTTCGGACTCTTCCAGTCCTAAACGGCGACAACTTTTGCGGGATCCATAGAAATACCCTCTGCCAAAATAGCATGACCTAAGAACCTACCTTTTGAATGCAAAAAATGATACTTCGAGAACTTAGCTTTCAACACATGCTCCCTCAATCCTTAGATGGCACGAATGTTCCTCCTCGGTCTTGGAATAGACCATAATATCATCGATAAAAACAAGGACAAACTTATTCAACACATCTTGGAAAACCTTATTCATTAAGTCTACGAAATATGCAGGAGCATTAGTTACGCTGAATGGCATAACTAACCACTCATAAAACTGGTCGGATCTAAAACGGTCAAGGGTACACTCTCCTCTACTACCCTCAACTGATGAAACCTTGTAGCAAGGTCAAGCTAAGAAAATACTCGAGCTCCATGGAGTTGAGCGAACAAGTCATCTATCCTAGGCAAAGGATATTTGTTCCTAACAATTTGCTTATTGAGCTCGTGATAATCTACACACAATCTTAAGGAACCGTCCGCCTTCATAGTAAAGATGATGGGTTCTCCCTTACTCGAACGACTTGGCCAGATCAAGCCCTTCTGTAATAAATCACCAACTTGATTTCTTAGCTCCAACACTCCTTTGGTGCAAGTTTATGAACAGGCAATACGATAGGCTTTGCATCCTTCACTAAATCAATGTGAAATTATATCTCTCGGTAAGGTGGTAAACCTGACACCTCCTCAAAGACATCCTAAAATTCATGAATAATAGGGATCAAACCTAACTCCTCCTCTTGCACATCAAGAGAATAAAGAAAACTAATCATAAGAGAGATATGTTCCTTATAGAGCACTAATAGTTCCTTCCACCCTTCCTCCTTCAGTAACAAGGTACCGAAACCCTGAAAACCCAAAACATACTGTTATCCCGCCTTATGGCAAGGTCGTGACACCAAGTAATTGACTAGTAACCAATGACGGTTCGTCTTAGAGATCGGTTATACACAGGCTCACTATGAATATCGACGAATTTTGTTCAAATCCGGATCAAGCCAAAATTGATATGACACGACAAGCGAGGCTATGAGAGCCAACGTTCCAAATTTCAAATCAATCCGAGTTCGTATGCTCAAGTTATGATCGATGCAAGATTGGATGAAAACCAACCACTGTTCGAATCGATCGAGTTCGAATCCATCAACTAGCCTCTATTCGAATCGATCGAGTTCGAATCCATCAGGGAAGCTTACTTCGACTCGATCGGCTCCGCATCGATCACCAGGGTCTACTTTGACTCGATCAGCTCCGCATCAATCACCATAGGCTACTTCGCATCCATCAACTACAACACGGGGGTTGCGACCTTTTTCTTATCCATCCGCAAGCATTTGCTCGAATCGATCAGGATGTGCCATTTCGTATCTATCGAGAGAATATGCTTATTCATATTGATCTACTCAACTCCACTATCGAACAAGCTCCACTTCATACGGTAGTTTCCTAGTTCGTATCCATCCTGGAAGGCCTTGTTCGAATCCATCAAGGCTCCTTAGTTCATATCCATCAAGTAGTCGTTACTTCGTGTCCATCACCTCATCTTCTGTTCGTATCCATCACATCTTCATTTGTTCGTATCCATCAAGTTGGAGCAACTTCATCGATACGAATGAGCCCACCTTCATCGATACGAACAGAACGTGACTACTATCGATACGAACTAAGAAGCCTTCATCGATGCGAACTGCGCACCTTTTATCGATACGAACAAGGCAATACCATCGATACGAATGAGGTGAAGTTCAAGGACAACTCATCCAACTCGGCATCGAAAGTGGAGTGATCCAGAGACTCAAGCACCACGTCATCTCATAGTCACGCGCAGCTATCGATTCGAACGAGATCAAGTCGATGTGATCGAGTCGAATGAAACAACCTGCCGAAAGCCTCCAATTCGAATCGATCATAACTCGAGATCCACAAGTCCAAATGGTATGAAATTTTCACAGAAGCTTACGTGCATGCTAAAGATTGTCCACACCAAATTTAGACTCCATTGGACACAATCTTGATCGATACGAAATCTGTTCGTATCGATCACGGATAGGGTCGAAACTTCACGGGCTTGGGCGCGCGGGCCTAGTCACATGCCAGAGGGAGTCTCCCAAGATCTGAGCGAAATATCAGCCTCCTACACCTATAAATAGAGCCCCATGGCATACAGAAAAGGGATCTTCTTCTTCTTCTTTGAATTCTCGAACGCCCAGACTCTGCCGGATCCAGTTCAAAACTCCATTGCTACTGCTACAAACGAATTTCACTGCTGTAAATCATTATTATCTGCTGTAACCCACTGAAATCAATTGTAATTATCAAAGAAACATCAGTAAAGCAATCAACTTCATAGTGGACGTAGGCAACACACCGAACCACTCTAAATTCTTGTGTTTCTGTGTGTTCTAATTACCTTTCTTATCTGTTTTTGGAGTTTTTTTAGATAATCCTCTTTTTCCATTTTAATTTCTTCACTTTATCTCTTCAAAAACTTCCGAAGAGTGTTGTGCCCAATTTTGGTACAAACACTTTGGTGCTTTCACTGAGAATAACCAAATTTTTCTCCTGCTCTTTGGATCTCCTATCGATACCGGATTGCATAAATCCAAGAAGAAGATCTAGATCTAGAACTTTGAAGCCCTTTCATTCTATTCAGATTTGCATCAGATGTAGGAAAGGACTTTCATTAATTCACCATGGTAAGTACATGAACTACCTCTACAGCTGCTGATCAAGGACGGGACCGATAGAATCCCGTGCAATTGCCTCCATCCAACCAAGATGTCGCCGGACCTTCAGATCCATCGGGCCCAGTTACCAGACAAGAATTTCAGATGCTACTCCAAGAATTGACCCAAAGTCGACAACAGCTAACTGAACAACTGCACGCCAACATGGAGTTGACCAACCAGCTGAATCGCCAAAGGCGCAGAAGATCCAGAAGAGACCAAGGTTCTTATTCTTCCACAGAGAGTTCAGCCTCATCTGATGGTCATCACCGATCAATGCGCCCACGGCTGGATGTAAGCTACACCCAGGCCACAGGACACCAACCTGCTTCGAACCTTGGACAACCTAGAACTGGACCATCCACTAGTCATCATACATGACCTTCATCCCGAGGAGGTGCCGCTCCTTATCATGTCACAGGCAACCTTGCTACCACCACCACTACCGAACAAGGGGTTAATGCTGGAAACCAAGCTGATCCTCATCGTAGCCAATGAGATCATACTCCAGAGCCTTATGTCCCAGAAAATGTTGAACCAAGGAGGCGAGGCACGGACCGTCGACCGCGTCCGGTCCAGACTCGCGCTGTGGAACCCGACCACACCTTGGCGCAGCATGCCCCTAATACCCGAATGACGGATATACCAACAATGATTCGTAAATGATCCGTTAAAGTCAGGGTCTCCCTAATGACGACTGGGGAATCTCCCAGAGTCATACCCATTTCACCGATGACATATTGTATGCTGAACCACCTCGGTGCTTCAGGATGCCAACTTTGCCAATATATGAAGGAAGTTCTGATCCCAATCAACATATCCTGAAATACAAATGGCTGATGAATGCTGCGAGAGCTGATGATGCAGTAAAATGCCGTAGTTTCCCCATTTCCCTAGGGGGCATTGCAACTATGAGGTTTACTCGTTTGCCACCATGATCTATTTCTAATTTTGACCAGATGGCCACCAGGTTCGTTGAACAATTCCGTATGCATGTAGCAAGGACTAAAGATGTTAACACTCTGTCTAGTGTTACTCAAGCTCCTGGAGAAACACTTAGACGTTACTTGGAGCGATTCCATGCTGCGTGTGCAGAAATAAGCAATCCCAATGATAACTCTATCCTGATGGCATTGACTAAGGGGATTGACCCTGATTCCGAGTTCGGAAATTGGTTAGCTGGAAAACCACCTGCATCATTGGACCATTTCTATTCCAAGGCAGCCCAATTCTTGAGAAGGGAGGATGCGAAACAGTCTAGGAAGCATGATGATGCAGGGCCCAACATCGAAGGAATTCAGAGTAACATCGCTATTAAACAATCCGAGGAGAGTTCCGAAAAATTTCAGTTGAACATTCAAAATAAACAGAACCAGGAGAGGGATAATGGAAATCAAGCTAAGAAACAAGATCAGATTCGTGGTCCATGACGTAGAGCTCCAATGTTCGACAATTACACACCATTGAATACGTTGTTGGAAAATGTCTATTTACAGACCTGTAATACCATGCAATACAAGAAACCTGCCCCAAAGCCGCCGACAAAAAGACAAGTCCAAACAGGAAAGTTTTGTAGATTCCACGAAAGTTATGGCCATAACACAAATGAGTGTCATCATTTACAAGATCTCATTGAAAAACTGATACGTGAACGAAAGTTGGATCAGTATGTGCGGGCGCCGCAGTCAGGAGGTGCGGGCCCATCAAATCAGAATCGTGCACCAAATCAGGAAAGGCAGGAAGAGCCCACTTGAACTGGCGGGAGGTTAGTTATTGACACAATAAGTGGTGGTCCTCATCCAGTAGATCGAAGCTGGAAGGAAATGGAGTCATATGACAGCTCTATAAGGCATGCAGACTTCGAGTGTTATAGTAATTTTGATGAAGGGGCTCCGGCCAAACAACCAAAGATGATGATTGATGACATCGTATTCAGAGATAGAGATGCTGATAAAGTCGAAGCTCCCACTATCGATCCACTGGTTATCTCAGCTCAAGTAGGTCCTGCTTGGATGAAGAGGGATCTTAGTTGACAGTGGAAGCTCTGTGAATATTTTGTTTAAACGAGCTTACGACCAAATGAAAATGGAAGCCAAAGACTTGAAACCTTATCAGTCCCGAATCCACGGTTTCAATGGGAGTGCTACTATACCCACTGGAGTAATGGAACTACCAGTGGAGTTGGGAGTTGGAGAACGCCGGAGAGTGCGGATATTACAGTTCGTTGTGTTAGACATAGACTCCCCTTATAATGCTTTTTTGGGCCGACCGGCCCTCGCTAAGTTCAGGGCAGCTATTGCCCCGTGGTGTTTAACCCTGAAGTTTCCCACTGATCGTGGAGTGGGAGTCATCCAAGGAGATCAGGCTACAGCGAGAACCTGTTATGTTGCCGAGCTACGGGAGGCGCAGTGGAAGGAGAAAGGAAAGGGCGTAGATGAATCTCTCTGCGTCCGTTTTGCTGATAATTGACAATTAACGCCCGGGCCTAGGCCCGGGCACCCCAGCCAATTCCAAAGGGATCTTGACCCAAGAGAAACCGAAGACGAAGGAGAATCAAAAGAAAGTCAAGCATCCTCGGCCGAACTGACGATTGATGTCCCAATTGACGATGACGATGATTCGAAAATGATAAAGATTGGATCTCAGCTAAGCCAGCAAACTCAAGAGGAATTGGTTGAATTTCTACGGGTGAATCTTGACGTATTCGCCTGGACGCATTCTGACATGTATGGGATCTCGCCAGACATCGCGAGCCACACTCTGAACATTGACCCGCGGCATGTCCCGGTCAAACAGAAAAGGTGTGGTATGGATCCAGAGAGATCTGCCGCCCTTAAAGAAGAGGTAGAAAAGCTTAAAGCGAATGGTTTCATTCGAGATGTGTTATACCCTGAATGGGTGTCAAATCCCGTGCTCGTCCGAAAGTCAAACGGAAAATGGAGAACGTGTGTCGATTACTCCGATCTGAATAAAGCTTGTCCCAAAGACAGTTTCTCACTTCCCAGAATTGATCAGCTCATAGATTCAACAGCCGGACATGAACTCTTATCCTTCATGGATGCGTATTCTAGCTATAATCAGATACTAATGTATTTACCTGATCAAGAACATACCAGCTTCGTAACCAATCTGGGACTTTATTGCTACAAAGTCATGCCATTCGGACTCAAGAATGCTGGGGCTACTTATCAATGATTGGTCAATCGGATGTTTGCCAATCAAATCGGGAAAACCATGGAAGTATATGTAGACGACATGCTTGTGAAGTCACTATTTTCCACCGATCATGTTAAAGACTTGGAAGCTATGTTCAACATACTTCGAGAGTACAGAATGAAGCTTAACCCACTGAAATGTCATTTTGGAGTTGCATCCGGAAAATTCCTTGGGTTCATCGTCAATGCTAGAGGGATCGAGGTTAATCCTGAAAAGATCTAGGCTATCGGAAATCTTGAAACTCCGAAAACTATAAAGCAAGTCCAGAGTCTCAATGGGAAAGTAGCAGCACTGAGCAAGTTCATTTCAAAGTCCACCGACAAATGCATTCCCTTCTTCGATTTGATCCGAAAAGGAAAACGAAACTTTGAATGGACCATAGAGTGTGAGGGCGCATTCCAAGCACTAGTTCAACATCTATCCACACCGCCTATCCTGTCAAAGCCTATTGATCATGAAAAGTTGTACGTTTATTTGGCGATATCAGAAAACGCTATCAGCGCTGCCTTAATTCGAGAAGAAGACAAGATACAGAAGCCAGTATACTACGTCTGCAAGCGATTGACTGGAGCTGAAAGGAATTATCTGAAATTAGAGAAGTTGGTTTATTGCCTTGTTATTGCATCAAGAAAACTTCGACCGTATTTCCAGGCACATCCCATTATTGTTTACATCGACCAGCCGTTACGACAGGTCCTTACGCGGCCTGAGACGTCTGGTAGGTTACTCAAGTGGAACATCGAACTGAGCCAGTTCGATATCACTTACACTCTAAGACGAGTGATTCAAGGACAAGTCCTAGCTGATTTCATAGCTGAATTTACCGTTCCATGGGACTTTCCTAAAACCAGTAAATCCCCCGAATACGTCTGGAAGCTGTACACTGATGGTGCATCAAACGACCGGTGTTCGGGAGCTGGTGTTGTACTCGAAACCCCCGAAGACCGATCTATATGCTATACTTTGAAGTTTGATTTTCATGAAACCAATAATGAAGCAGAATATAAAGCCCTCTTAGCTGGACTAAAGCTTGCCAGAGATTTGAGAATTATCACTGTGGAAATTTACTGTGATTCACAGTTAGTTGTGTGTCAGGTACGGGGAGAGTATCAAGCAAGAGATCGAAGGCTGGCTGCTAACTTAGCTCGAGTTCAGGAAGTGCTAAATCAGTTTGATTATTATGCCATTTATTGTATACCTCGAGAACGCAACCAAAAAGCCGATTCATTGGAAAAGTTAGCCAGCACAGGTGAAGCTCAGCAAATGGGACTCGTTCCCGTAGAGACTATAACTTCCCCAAGCATTGACCGGGCAGAAATAGACTGGATATGTTAAACCGTTCCGGATAAGGAATCATGGATGACTCCATTCAGAAATTACCTTGAGCACGGAACCCTGCCAGAGCGCAGGAATGAAATGAGACAAGTCCTTCGGAAGGCCTCACGATTCACCATCCAGGATGGAATCATGTACAGAAGAGGGTACTCTGTTCCATTACTCCGGTGCATCGCTCACGATGAAATCAAACGAGTAATACACGATGTACACGAGGGAGAATGTGGCGATCACACCGGGGGGCAAGCACTTGCCAAGAAAATAATTCGATATGGGTATTACTGGACTACTGTGAAATCGCGATGCATCGAATTATGCAAAGAAATGTGATAGGTGTCAAAAGCATGTTCGAATTCCTAGAGCCCCGCCTACCGAGATAACGCTAATGGTCAGCCTATGCCCGTTTGCGATGTGGGTCATCGACATCATTGGTGCTCTACCTTTGGCAAAAGGTGGTGCGAAATACGCCATCGTCGCAGTTGATTACTTTACGAAGTGGGTTGAAGCTGAAGCTCTTACTACCATAACGACAAAGAAAGTAATCAACTTTGTAGTCCACAACATCATTTGTCGATTCGGTCTCCCACATACCATTATTACGGACAACGGAACCCAATTCGACAGCGCTGAATTTAAAGATTTCTGCAAACGATTTCACATCCAAAAGAAATTATCTGCGGTTGCACACCCTCAAGTGAACGGACAAGTCGAAGCGGTCAATAAAGTTTTAAAGTCCATTCTGAAAAAGCGACTGGAAAAGGTCGGGGGCAAGTGGGTCGATGAACTTCCTATGGCTTTATGGGCTTATCGAACAACCCACAAGTCCACGACCGGTCACACTCCATTCTCTCTCTCCTATGGTTCAGAAGCTGTTATTCTAGTCGAGCTAGAAGTACCTTCTCATCGTGTGACATACTATGATCCGAAGACTAATGCTATATTACTTGCTGAATCTCTCGATCTACTAGATGAGAAGCGTGAAAAGGCTGATTTGAGGGCAGCTGCGCATCGAAGTCGAGTCGCCCGATTGTACAATACCAAGGTCCACCCGCGAACCTTTGAACTAGGTGATTTCGTCCTGAAAAGAATCTATCCGGTTCCTTCGCATATGAAGCCAACATAGGAAGGACCGTATGTTATAGAACGAAGGCTTGGAGATGGCACATTCAAATTATCGACCGTTGACGGTCTTACTTTGCCAAGAGCCTGGAATAGTGAGAGTCTTCGTCGCTACTACACATAACAGGCTATGTTTATTCATTTAGTTTATTTTCCATTTCACAATTTTTTTCTGCATTTTGAAATTAGAATTTGTAATAAGGCAACTGACTTTGCCATATTTTCTTATTTCAGCAATAAAATGCAATCTCTTTGAGACAGAGCTGTGATTTACTTGAAATGCTTCATATGATCATCACTATGCATGGAGAGCTAAGTCTCACCATATGGTGGGATTTATTCAAATAGGGAGTGACTGTGATGCGACTGGTTACTCACTAAGTGAAACCCGAGCTTAGGGACAAGCCATCACACCAAAGTTCAAAAAAGGATTGATACACGACAATCCTTCACTTAACTCCAGGTTCCCAAAGCACGAACTAGAGTATAAAAATACGTCTACGAAGAGGGTGGATCCATCTGCCTAACGACTTCGTCCGTATCTGAACCAAGTTTGAGGAGGGTGGACCCGTCCATCTAACGACCTCACTTGTTAACTCAGGGTGGATGTGATCCGACCATCCATGATCCTGATACACCTTTCGTTCCCAAAGTGCGAATGGAATCCAAAACATGCAGCAGATGTGACTGACCATCTGTTCACCAACTCCGAATTCCCAGAGTGCGAAACGGAGTATAAACACTAACTCCAAATTCCCAGAGTGCGAAACGGAGTATAAACACTAACTCCAAACTCCCAGAGTGCGAGTCGGAGTATAAACACTAACTCCAAACTCCCAGAGTGCGAGTCGGAGTATAAACACTAACTCCGGATTCCCAGAGTGCGAAATAGAGTATAAACATCAACTCTGAACTCCCAGAGCACGAGTCGGAGTATAAACATCAACTCTGAACTCCCAGAGCGCAAGTCGGAGTATAAACATCAACTCCGAATTCCCAGAGTGCGAATTGGAGTATAAACATCAACTCCAAACTCCCAGAGTGCGAATCGGAGTATAAATGTCGATTCCAAGTCCCCAGAGTGCGGACATATAATTGTAACTCAAGCCGACATGACCAACCACTAGTAAGCAAATGAGGATCCCCAGAGTGCGGATATGATCATCAATAATCAAACAAGAATGGATGAATCACTCGATCTCCGCTTGTCTCAGACATCCGTTCGGTGGCACTAGACTCAACTTGTTATAAGTGAGGAGCGATCGCTGATTGGTAATCCACAACTCACCCCCAAGATTGGGGGGCATAACTTTAACATCGACCATTGACTGAAGCAGTGCGTCGTCAAAATTCAACTCACTTCCCGATCGTGAACCATGTCTACAGTTTCCAGACCTAGCGCAAAGGGACAAACTTGACTCGGAAGCTGGAACTTTACAAGTGCATTTCAAACATTGAAACACTTAAGCAAATACACAAGAAGCTAAAAAAGAAAAGTTTCATTTCTACTATTTATGAAAGAAATTCGTGTACAAGTTGGTTCCAAAAAATTCCTACTAGCAGGGGCCAAACCCGCGTCTATACATGGCCAACAAAATGAAAGTCGAAAATAAACCAAGAAAACATGTCTAATCTTTCTTCTTCCTCGGCTTCCTTTTCGGTGTAGACCCGCTGGAGCCGCCACTGCCCTTCCTCTTTGAGCCCTGGCTTTTCGGTGGTCGGTCTCCAGGCGAGGGCATGATCTCAACATCCTCCTTCGAGCTCAAATGAATAGGAATGCTTCCTGCAGGCGGAGTCGGAGGAACAGGATCGAGCGTAGAAGATGGAATGGGCGCACTGGTGTCGAAAACTGTACCGCCAGGCGATATCATTCTAAGCGGAGCTGGACCAAGTGCCGCCGTTCCACCTCCAAAACTGCCACCATGAGCCGCTGCTGCCATTTCAGAGTTGATTTCGGCCAAAATCTCCTCTTCAGTAATCACTCGGGCCTCGCCGGGAGCGTCAGCAGTTGGCATCGAAAAACTTGTAGCAGGAACGCCTCCGCCCATGACAAATGGTAAGTCCGCTAAAGGATCGCCATGACGGCGAAATAGTTCCTCCATCAACTACTCATAAAAACAAGCGTGCCTCCCTGCGTATCGTCAAGTGGGGCTATTGTAGCTACAGTGATCGCTTCGGTAACGATAGCCTCCTACGTCTGATATGATTCTTGAGTAGCAGGAGGCCCGGCAGGTGCATCATCGATCACTGGACAAAGAATAAGAGAACTGTCAGAATTTAATTCAAATAAATATCCCGACTTAAGGCAGATGTGTGGAATGTTCAGAATACCTTCCTCAGTTTGATTTGTAGGCGACAGAACGGCTTCAGTAACTTATGCTGCAGCCGGAGACATCTGTGGCTGATCCGGATTGTAGGCAGGAACAACTTGGGGATCGACCGCAGACGAGGATTTAGGCTGGGTTGACGCTGGAACTTCAAGACTCGCCTCATGATGGTCAACCCCTGAACCCTCTCCTACTTCGAAGTGTTGGGTGCCGAGTCTTTCTTTTTCATGCAGAATCATTGACTCGTGAAGAATCTTCCTTTCATCTTCATTCAAAATGCGATTCTCGAGTTCGAACACATCCACAGACTCACCCAGATGCGCCTCCTTCTCTTCTTCAACTAATCTGCCCTAGGTGTTGTATAGATGCGCCGGATAAACATCGAGCCAGGCTAGACCCCTGTGCCTCAGCACATTAGCGTTGTAAACAACAAGAAGGTCTTCGATATCAGCCTCTAGCCAAGACTCATCCGACTTCACTTTCTCCTCGATCTCAGTCTCCACCTTGCGGACTTTAGCCACAGCCGCATCTCGTTCACCCCTAAGCAGAACAGCTTGTTCGCATGCCTCCTGGGCTGCGTTGTTTGCATCATCCCTTTCCTTGGCCATGTTGGAAAATTTGGCCTTAAGCTCGTTAAGTTCCTTGACCGCTGCATCCCGTTCGGCGGTAACAGTAGTATTCCGATGGCCCATCTCCTCCACCAAGGCAACATGTGTCTGCCTCAAACTCTCCATAGCCACATTCTCTTCGTCAACTTTTTTGGTGGCCTCAATTTCAGATTTCCGAGAAGACTCGGCCTCAGCAGTGAGCACTTGAATGATCCGGTCCCTTTGAGCGAGTTCGGTCTCCATTTTCTCAAGCGCTTTGGATCGCTCAAAGGCCACCTTGGAAGCTTTCTCTGCAGCCTTTACCCACTCTCTATACTGGGTGTAGATGTCATGAACGTAATCATGCATCGTGTTTTCCACTCCGGATGGGATTCTCTTTAAGTGTGGTGGGAAGACATAGCCATTAAAGCATATGTTCGGGAACTCCTTCCTCATCTGAGCCAATTTAATGGCCCCTTCTCCAGTGGGCTCAACTGGGACCTGATCTGCAATTATAGGGGCCACAATTTCGACTCTCTGGAGATGAGTCTCGGATCTAGAAGTGTGAGAAGACGGCCTGTGACGTGGAGGCTCCGGTGGATGTGGGACAAGAGCAGGAGGTGGAGATGGAAGTCTAAGAGGAGGAGAGCGAGATCTAGATCGATGTCTGTATTCTCTGTCCCTGTCACGCCCATACCTATCTTGGTTAGAGTACTCGTGAGCGCGGTCTCTATCTGAGTCTCTCCTGCGGGAATCATAGTAAGTAGAAGATTTTCGAGCCAAGCGAAAACTCCCCAGCATTGATCATCTTCCGGACATCGTACTTGAAAATGAGAGATGAAGGAAAAGTTAGCGATTTCTTAGGTTGGATGATTTACAGTTATGAATCATGTAGTGCAGTGAAGTGTATGCATGTACAACCCCCCGACCAACCGGAAATGTCGGCTGCACTCATAGCAAGCGACCCGCTCAGTTCAAGAGCATTATCAAGCTCCTCCATCCCGGCGTCGTGTTGAAACAACACATAATCCGGAATCGGAATGTCAGCAAGCCCTTCAAAAGGATTCTCTACTTGCGGGGGAGAGCCTTCGAAATTCTAATCCCCGGGACGGGCAAGGACATAACCACGGATTTTAATCTCATGGATTTAGAACGCTTGTGAGCAACTGCCTTGCCTTTTCTCCTTCCTCCTGAATCCTGGACATCGGAAGAAGGCCCAGCTTGGAGCTCGTTATCGGTAGGCGTTCTCTCCGGATCAACTTCTTCAGCTATTACGACTCCGGGCGCCTTGCGCTTCACCCGCTTCTTCGACACTGCTCTAAGTTTCCCTTCTAGCCGTATGCTTTGCTTACGTTGGATCAACCCGACAATTCTCAAGTTCCTGTCGGTCATGACCAAGTCAATGTGCCTCTCTTCGCCCGGAACCGTTTGGAGGATCTAAACTAGCTCTCTGAAGTATCCACCATCAGGTCGGGAGATTGCGGCTGTGAAAGAAGAGAAGTATGTCAGTTTTGGGGTCGGTTGTAATTATCTCGATAATTCAAGAGAAAGATTGCAACGCTTAAGTCTATCTAACCATCGCCTAGCGAATCCAGGAGGCACCGAACATAGAACCATTCAGTTTTAAAGTAACTCAGCCTTCCGCAAGACCCAGTTACTACTTGGCAGTTCCTAACCGCTTCCAAGAAGGTGAAAGAAGGGCTGTCTCCATGACTCTTAATGTTAAATAGATATCTAATCTCGATCGGCTTTGGTGGTCGAAAGAGGGTCTCCATAAACAGAATGAAGGTGCTATTCAACAAAGCGTACCCGTTGGGGTGTAGCTGGGATGGAGCTATTCCAAGGAATGATAACATCTCCCTTATATATTGATTGAAAGGAGGAAGTGTCCCTGCTATGCAAGCGTGACGGTTGAAAGCAGTAAACCCCTCTAGGGGAGCATGTGGCTTGTCATTCGGCCTAGGCAGTAACACATCGTCAAGCGACAAGCCGTGCCTTAAACAAATTCGTCCTAGCATATCTTTGGAGATGCCGGACGACACAGAATCTTATGGACGACAAATGAACCGGGCGCTTGGAAGCTCGTCCCGAGCTGGATTTATAATTTCGGCTTCAATGATCGGTATCTCGATGGTTGAAGGAATGGAACTCGGGAATTTCTGCTGCTGTGAACTTGAAGGTTCCATGACTAACTAGCTTATGAAAAATCATTGTTAAACAGACAATAACGCTCGTGCATCCCCCAATTTAAAGTGTGTAAGTGTGTTGTGCAGTGCAGTGTTGCATATTACTTGACAAGTTCTATGGATTTAAAGAAAGCATGTGAACGATAAGACTTCAAAATTCAGTCGGAATGACCGTCATCGCTGACCGTCACTACCGTGCCATCAAGATGTTAGGGATCGATCCAAGTTAATTTTTTTTATCATTTTGTTAAGTTCCAGTTCCGTCAACGAGCTTCGATAGGCAATCAGATATGCGGTGAAACGATTAAGTCCAATTATGCAAGTTTGAAGCTCGTCGGAGTCAGTTGATCAAGTGTGCAAGGAATTACAAGTTCTTTAACATTCAATTCGTATCGATCACAAGAGCCTTATTCGCATCGATAGTACATGTTCATCTGCGTGCGAGTTCGACTTGGTCAAAAGACTGGAGACTTCGAATCGATCCAGAGTGATTACTTCGCATCCATCAATTGGGTCGCCTTCGTATCGATCCCTGGTGCATAATTCGAATCGATCGAAAACCCTGGGTTTCGAATCCATCAGACACAACCTCTTCGTATTGATCAACATGCTCGAGACACTCGCATCGATCATCCCAACTCGATGCAACAGCTTAGCCATCAATCGATACGAAGGCCTCCATCTCATCATCTCGAAGCCCTGACTCCAGATCGATGCGAAAACGAGGACCAAAAAACCATCTCCTCCACACTCCTTCTTCCCCAGATCGATTCGAACTCCATTTTATCTTTCCTCGACCTCGCACGTTATCTACTTCCTCGAGCGACGTTCGGACATGAGTTCGAATGGAATGGCATGAGAATCTGGATCTCATCGTTTTAGGATTGATTTTGTTCAATCGATTACCTGATTTCGACAACTGGTTAAAGGGTTTAAAGATTTTGGTTCGATTCGAAGTCGAGCAGTTTTCCTTTTCCAAGTCTTTGGAGCGATACGAAGGCAAGGCAAGAGAGTAAAGAGTAAAAAGTGAAAAGTGGCTAAGTCCACAGTATTTATATGGACTCGAGCGTGAAGACGAAAAAACGATTCGCATCCCAGTAGATTCGACCGGTTGCAAAACATCACCACGGGATCGATTCGAACAAGCCATTCGAATCCATCAACCTTCAGACGACTGCTATTTCGTATCGATCATGGGAATTCTGTTCGTATCCATTGAGCATTGCGCTATTCGAATCCATCGACACGAGCCTTTGTCGAAGCGAAGTTGCCAACAAAGGTGTTATCCCGCTTTTTGGTCAAAGCCGGAATATCAAACAAATCGACAGGAAAGGATGAATATCAGGATTGGAGGTCGATTGGAAAAAAGGCTGCGATGGATGTCGTCAAAATTTAACCGGGCTCCGATCAGGACGAAATCGATTGGAGATGATGATGAGGACTAGGAGAGGCTACATTTCAAATTTCAGGTTAATCGGAGTTCGTATGCTCAAAATATGGATGGGTCAGATTATGTGAAAACAGGTTTGTTGGTTCGAATCGATGGAACTTCGTATCGATAGATGTTGGTTCGAATCGATGGAACTTCGTATCGATAGGATGGTGAAGGATGACAACATGTTCGTATCGATCAGGTAGGAAAGCTAGGTGGATTTCGACTCCATACCCACACCTCACTTCGAATCCATCACCTTCGACTCCAACAAGTTCGACTCCATCTGTTTCGTACCCATCAGAGCGGACCCAATGGAACAAGCTTTAGTTCGAATCCATGAAAAGGACCGTAGCTTCGAATCCATCGATCAAACCTTTGCCTCGAATCGATCACGACGAGCCTTGCTTCGAACCCGTCAGAATACGCCTTGCTTCGACTCCATTGATCAAGCCTTTGTTCGAATCCAATAGCTCGAATCCAATGGAACGTTCCCACCTTCGAATCGATTCAAACAATGAAGTCTTCGAATCAATCGACTAAGGTTACCCAGATCGATTCGAAGTAAGCATGTCTTCGAATCGATCACCTCGAATCCACCACGTCTACATAGCTAAAACCCCGGCCATGACTCAGTAAAGCTAGGAGAAAAAGGAGGATCGACTCGAAGGAAGCGCTCCACGTCATCCCAGAAGCGCGCGCTGGATCGATTCGAACGAATCGATTCGAACTAGATCGATTCGAACCAGGCTAGTCAACCAGAAATGCAACCTTGAATCGATCATAACTTGAGATCTACACATCCAAATGCTATGAAATTTTCACAGAAGCTTCAACACATGATGAAGAATGTTCACACCAAATTTCAGCTTGATTGGACAATTTCTTGATCGATTCGAACCAAGGGTCGAATCGATCCCAAAGTGGGCCCGGGACTCCAGATTTCGGCCATGTGGGCCTCCTCACGTGCCAGAACTGGTCTTCCCTCATTTTAGGCGAAATATCAGCCTCCTACACCTATAAATAGAGCCCATGGTCATTCAGAAAAGAGGTCGGACAATTTTGAGAGCTAAAGAGCGCCCGGACTCTGCCAGATTTACTCCAGATCACCATTGCTGCCTTAGATTCAGATTATAATCATAAAATCCGTTGTACTACGCGATAGGAAATTGTAATCTTCAAGCATCGATCAATAAAAGATAAAAACTTTGGAGTGGACGTAGGCCGGAGATAGCCGAACCACTATAAATCTCGTGGTTTTGTTCATTATTTCTGGATTGCTATTTGTTGTTTGTTTAAGATCTGAGATTTGTGTTTGAATATTGCTGATTTGTATTCATACACTGGTGCTTTCACAACATTCGGGGTTTGTGACCATTTTTGGCGCAAACAAAAGGCTTTTCTGAGTCACCCAAATCCATCGATACGAAACCACTGTTCGTATCGATCATCTTTGACTCCATCTCCAGTGCGGCAGTATGAACTGTACAGCTTGAATCCATAAAATCGCAGCTCCCAAAAGCCAATTTCCATCGATACGAATTGTCTATTCGTATCCAATGACACCAGATCCATCGATTCGAAATACACGACAAGGACTGTTTGTATCCATCGAATTCCATCGATACGAACGAATGCTTCGTATCCATCGAACCCCACATACATCGATTTGAAATGCTCATTTCGTTTCCCTCAATGCAATGAAAATCGATGCAAAGACAATATTTCAACCCTTCACATCGATTCAGGAGAGGATCGTTACGAAGGAACATTCAAAAACAACCATCGAGCGTTGTTACAACGAATTTCACATCGGTTCAGGAGAGGATCGATACGGAATTCAATATACGATAAACTGACAATGACTCGTGAACGTCAGCGAGAGTCAAATTAACATATATGCATACATGTCGGACTAATCTTCAATATTCCAGATTTATAGGAATTGGAAACTCATTTGATAACGATTACAACAACAAACGGCTAATCACTAGCATACAGCGATCAGTTGCAACAATACAGGGTACAGCAGTTAACAGTCAACCGTTTACATTATCGAGAAAATTAGTCAAAGATTACAGCTTTCATCGAAAAGACGATAACTATTCAGAATGAAGATTGCAGCATTTCAAAGCACATCATGTTTCCATAAGACGGTTCATCTTAGAGATCGGTTATACACAGGCTCACTATGGATATCGACGAATTTTGTCCGAATCCGGATCAAGCCAAAATTGATATGACACGACAAGCGAGGCTATGAGAGCCAACATTCCAAATTTCAAGTCAATCCGAGTTCGTATGATCAAGTTATGATCGATGCAAGATTGGATGAAAACCAATCACTATTCGAATCGATCGAGTTCGAATCCATCAACTAGCCTCTGTTCGAATCGATTGAGTTCGAATCCATCAGGGAAGCTTACTTCGACTCGATCGGCTCTGCATCGATCACCAGGGCCTACTTCGACTCGATCAGCTCCGCATCAATCACCATAGCCTACTTCGCATCCATCAACTACAACACGGGGGTCTACTTCGTATCCATCCAAAAGCGGCATACTTCGCATCGACCTTGTTCGTATCCATTCGCAAGCATTTGCTCGAATCGATCAGTATGTGCCATTTCATATCTACCGAGAGAATATGCTTATTCATATCAATCTACTCAACTCCACCATCGAACAAGCTCCACTTCATACGGCAGTTGCCTAGTTCGTATCCATCTTGGAAGGCCTTGTTCGA
Organism: Allium fistulosum; assembly: GCA_030737815.1. Classification (NCBI taxonomy): domain Eukaryota; kingdom Viridiplantae; phylum Streptophyta; class Magnoliopsida; order Asparagales; family Amaryllidaceae; genus Allium; species Allium fistulosum. Next base: position 294,907,548 of record CM060906.1, on the reverse strand, counting down.
ATCCATCAAGGCTCCTTAGTTCATATCCATCAAGTAGTCGTTACTTCGTGTCCATCACCTCATCTTCTGTTCGTATCCATCACATCTTCATTTGTTCATATCCATCAAGTTGGAGCAACTTCATCGATACGAACGAACCCACCTTCATCGATACGAACAGAATGTGACTACTATCGATACGAACTAAGAAGCCTTCATCGATGCGAACTGCGCACCTTTTATCGATACGAACAAGGCAATACCATCGATACGAATGAGGCGAAGTTCAAGGACAACTCATCAAACTCGGCATCGAAAGCGGAGTGATCCAGAGACTCAAGCGCCACGTCATCTCACAGTCACGTGCAGCTATCGATTCGAACGAGATCGAGTCGATGTGATCGAGTCGAACGAAACAACCTGCCGAAAGCCTCCAATTCGAATCGATCATAACTCAAAATCCACAAGTCCAAATGGTATGAAATTTTCACAGAAGCTTACGTGTGCATGCTAAAGAATGTCCACGCCAAATTTCGACTCCATCGGACACAATCTTGATCGATACGAAATCCGTTCGTATCGATCACGGATCGGGCTGAAACTTCACAGGCTTGGGCGCGCGGGCCTAGTCATGTGCCAGAGGGAGTCTCCCGAGATCTGAGCGAAATATTAGCCTCCTACACCTATAAATAGAGCCCCAGGGCATACAAAAAAGGGATCTTCTTCTTCTTCTTTGAATTCTTGAACACCCAGACTCTGCCGGATCCAGTTCAAAACTCCATTGCTGCTGCTGCTAACGAATTTCACTGCTGTAAATCATTATTATTTTCTGTAACCCGCTGAAATCAACTGTAATTATCAAAGAAACATCAGTAAAGCAATCAACTTCATAGTGGACGTAGGCAACATGCTGAACCACTTTAAATTCTTGTGTTTCTGTGCGTTCTAATTACCTTTCTTATCTATTTTTGGTGTTTTTGTTAGATAATCCTCTTTTTCCATTTTAATTTCTTCACTTTATCTCTTCAAAAACTTCTGAAGAGTGTTGTGCCCAATTTTGGTACAAACACATACATATTGCAAGGAAGGAGTTGGTCGAAGAAAGAAATAAGAAGTCTTAAACAAATCATACTAAGATTACCCGAGCCCCAAATAGGGTTCGACCTATAAATAGAATCTAAAGCTATAATTTACTCAAGTTTCAGTCTATCAACGAGAGTACAAGAACTGAAAGTAAAAGGAGCACCAGTATCAAATAAGACATGAACGGGAATGCCAAAAATAGATAGAATACCTTCCAAAACTTGCTTCCCCTTTGCTGGGGGGAAGTGTAAGGTGCTGAAGCTAGTGCAAAAGCTCGAGGCTATTCCCCCTTCTAGAGCATCAGACACTCCCTAGCAAAATGACCTAGTAGATGGCAGTTGTAGCAACTCTTTGGTGCAAACTGAGCCTGAGTCATTCGTGGCTTTATCTTCATTACCTTAGCAATAAGTGCCTTAACCAATTCTTCTTTCACTACTGGCTCTCCCTTACTGGACCTACAGCTCATCACAAAGTGTCCTTTCTGTCCATACTTATGGCTAGATAAACCTGAAATATTCTTTGACGACTAAAACTTCCGCTTGTTGTCCCCAACTGGTGTAAAATAGACGGCTTCAGAGCCAAACTCTCAAACCTCAACCCCATGTTTGCCAAATTCACATAAGACCCCAAGATGTGATTTGTCATATTCTCCTTAAACTCCGGACGCATTCCTACGATGAACATCTCATTCCTCTTCAAAGGCATATCTATCAAACCAGACCCAAACCGAGATAAGGCAATGAATCAATTATCATAGTCCGCTATTGTCACAGCCCCTTGCTTTAAGTCAAGGAAGCTCCTAAACAACACGGTCTTCTCGGCTTCTAGGACAAACTTCATCTCAAAACTCTCCTTAAATTGGGCCCAAGAGAAGTTGTTCTCTTAGATATCTATAGTGATAGAACTCCACCAATCCTTGGCCGCATTCGTCAGATGTCGTGATGCAACCGACGCTTCATTGCGTCCTCCAGCTCTATATCCTCAAATATACGGTCACATAGCTTAATCCATGTCTGGACTTCTATGATTGTTTCCATACACCAAACCTTCTTCCTTCCAACCTCTCATAATCGCAGCAGAGCAAAGCAAAGTTCAGCTGAGGCCTGACCGACATGACCTTTTCTACAATATCCACCCTTGGTTTCTCGACTAAAGCAACATTCCTTAGTGCTCGATCTCCACCATTAGTGATGGTACTACCTCGACCACCTCTACCTCCTCTAGCATTGGTAGCTCTAGTACTCATGATGAACTACCTGAATATAAAAGAATATATTTAGGATATGAAAGGCTAGAGTTATTCAAAGAAAGAGATTATTCCTAAGGAAAAGCTGAAAAAAGGGGTATAGGTTTATAGAATATACAAATACGCTCTCTCCTATACACTCGACACATTTTAGGGCGTCGCTTATCCTATATCTAATAAGCCATACCCAACCAAACCCAAGGTGTTCGCTTAACCTTCAGCTCCGATACAAAATGAGATGACCCAACTTTTCGACCGTCGAATGTTGACACTAAATACATCCACGGTATTCGTGTGTCAAACACCTAAATGCCGGGAAGACGGAAAGTTAGGGTAAAATAAAACAAAAAGAAAAGAACAAGAAGGAAAGAACACAACATCAGAATCTCACAGCGGAACAATAATATATAATATCAATAGAAAAGTGCAAAGGGTTGCTCTGAATACAGAAATTTCAAAGTTACAAAACCTAAGTACTGTCATCAGTTTGGACGGTTATAAATACTTGTCCTCACAACGCTGATATATGTACATAGCTAAAACGGAACAACTAAAATAGAAATAATAGATAGAAAGAAGAAGCCTCCAGCTCGTCTTTTGAACTTTGATGCGTCCAAGGTAAAATCTAATACTCAGCCTACTTGAAAGAGTACGTGAGGAATTTAGGGAAAACAAAAACCAAGCGTCAGACATAAGTTTGATATAAGAAAACTCGAGATACATAAATACATGTAATAGTGACTATTGAGACCGTATAGATTCCCATAATGGTTATCCCCTCAAAAGAAACCAACCATTCATTAAGTTTAATATAGTGACATGTTAGATAACGTCTATGGTGTAGGATATAATGATATCTAATAGGTGTGATGCTTACATTGGCCACATCACAGCATATTATGTTACATTCAAAACCTCTAAGGTACATTCAACTAATGGATTTTCCACAAAGATCTCTTCGAGGAGGTTGAATCCAATCCCTTGTACAAGGGCCAGAAAAGTACCTTCTAAATGTCGTACATCTCTAGATAAAATATATCGAAAAGGTAAACACAAAAGACCATCGTGCAAACATAAACATGAACCAAATATCATTAACTCCCATCGGCTAACAATCGATAAGTATCTCTAGAAATGGAGCTGATAACATCCTGACACGGGTTGCTAAACTCTAGGTTGTGTCTACTCTGTTTTTAGTCATTTCCGATGAGAAGGTTACATTCGGCTTCTTTCACTTTAGCCTTTATTACTCGAACAGAACATGAATCCCTAAATAGATTCCCATATCTCGAACAGATCACGAATCACTACATGGATTCGAGCATCTTGAACAAATCTCAAATCACCACAAAGATTCCTTTTCTTCAACCGCTTCCAAAAAATAGAACTCTTATACTAGTTTTGAAGTGGTACTCGGTAAGTAGAACACTTACCAATCCTAGACTCCTCAAAACTAATTGATGAATTTTCGGTTAAATCAATCCCAGTTCTTTCAGAAGTAAGTGAAAGCTAGAGACGTTTCGTACCGATACTCCTCCCCGGGTGTGCTTATCGGTATGAAATCATGAAGCCTTTCGATTACTTCCAAAGTTAATATTAGGTCAAGTTCGATAGTCGACTAATCGACTATCCAATCAAAACATTTGTTTATACAAATCAATATTCATACGCTTAACTCGTTTTCGACATTCCAACTTAAATATTCCTCGCCCAAGAGTGAAGCCAGGTAAGTCTGGGCACTGGTTGCACCAAGCCTTGCATAGACACTTCCTTCTTGAATCTCACAAATATATAAGTCTACCTCATCGGATTTTACTGTTAAGTATAGTAGTAGTGATTTCCATAAAAAAATAAGCAATCAACACGATTAACACGTTTTCGACATTTTCCACTTACCTATTCCTCGGTTAAGAGGAAAGTCGGTAGGTTGAGCTCTATTGCTCCATCCCTACTCGAATAACAATCTTAACTCTCATAAATAGATAAGCTTACTTCGTCGGCTTATTAGTCTTAAGCGTAATTAATTACTTTCCAAACAAGTAATTAAACAGTCAGTCATTTTGCCATTTAACAATTCTAACCCCTTTTCTAAACCTTTTGTTTATAATTTTAAAATACTTGAAAATAGTTATAATAGGTTTTAAAACATTTATCCAAAATATTACTTAAAAATAATTGTTTTGTAATTTACTTGAAAACATAGAAACCATGTTTTTCACAGTACACTATTTTATATAAATTCATAACTAATTCTTAAAAATCCATATAAATCTCAAACTACTTTTAAAATACTCTAATAAGAGTAAAGAAATAATTTTTAAAAATGAAACAAAGCGCTTAAACTTAAAGTCATTTTTGAAACATTTGAAGTCCAAAAATAAAGGTTGCACGGGGAAGTTTTGCACTAGTGATATTTTGGCCGTTTTTGAGCTGTTAACCTTTTACTATCCAAGATTTTAATAGCAACAAACATATGTATATAACAATATAAATATGATGAGAATCTCTCTGGATCTCTCTACAAAGTTCCATAGCAATTGCCAAAAACAAGACTATTCCGAACTGCATCTATAACGACTCTCGCTATAAGTGCACTTCTAAATCCAAGTTATATTTCAACCTATATTACAACCTATGAGCTTTGTTCCAAGGTTTAGTCATAGTTATACAAGTCCATATATGGATCCTATGTGCCACTTGTTTTCAAAACAATAATCAAAACCAATGTTTTCAACATATGTCCAAGTTAATTCAAACAACTTTAACAAAACAAAATATAATCATATGTAAGTTATATTATCAATCCAAATGGTGAGTTAGCTCACCTTTAACCAATAATAACCAAGCTTAAGCACTCAAGTTCAAACCCAAGCTAGCAACTTCCTTTCCTTACTTTTCCTTGCTCCAAACCTCCTAACCCCTACAAGTGCTCATGGCCTATGGGTAGTAGGAGAGTTTGGCTTGACTTTTTCATAATCTAACTAGGTAGAAGGTGTTGTTATGTGGTGGAAAGACTTTCCTAAAAGTTTGAGGTGATTTAGAGATGATTTGCAAATTATTCACTTTCGGAAATTAAGATGAAGAAGAAGATAATGACATCGAAATTTCTCTTAAGGTTTGAAATATTTTTATGATATATTCCCTAAGGTTGTAACCTTCCTTATATAGGCTTAGGAATGATGATGGGAAAAGACTAAAAACCCCTTAAAGTCCTAATGACGTTAATTGCTTCTTATCATGACAACTTTATGTCACTTCTACTTTATTCATTTTACCATTTTACCCTTACCATGATAATATCCCTTATCCTTAAGGAAGCTTCTAGATCATTCCAAGCTTTATGAAGATTTTTGTGTGTTAGTTAGTTGATAATGTGTTCATTTGATCATTAGTTAAGTGTACAAGAGTTCAGACCACTTATATCGATCGAAAAGCTGTTTATCAATAAAATAATTTTCGGTTACATTATCGATTTTTCTTCGAAGAATATATTTCTGTTAACACTTTCAAAAACAAGTTTCTTATCATTTTCTATTAACTAAATGATGTTAAAAAAGGTTATAAAATCATATTTATAATACTTAAACATATCTTAAAATATATCGACACTCGAAGACGAAGTGTTCGAATTTCCGGGTCGCTACAGTAATATACTGCCCAATATTTGGAGAGTGTTGTGTACTCTAATCTCAATGGATATACTGATATCCAATCTCAATACATATTGAATAGAAATATTTAAAATGGTGTGTATATTTTATTGTGAAAAATCACACATAATTACAACACATTATAACTATTATCACAAAACTTACCATTTATCGATTTTCTATATTAAAAGTAATTTTATTTAGTATAACACATTATACCAGGTATATAATGGAAAGAAAACATTTCTTTTTTTGAACAAGATTGGTTATCGAGTTATATATATGTAACAAATTACATAATTACCCCAATGGCATACACCTAACTCTATCAATCTTCCACTTGAACATAGATTAATTATGAAACCTTATACCAACTTCATCAATCTTATTTCTCAAAAATAATCGGATCAATAACTTAGTGAATGGATATGCTATGTTGTTTTGATTATCTTCTATGTTAATTAACTCTCTCAGATGTTGATAAAATATCTTTATCATGTGGAACTATCAGAATATGTCGTTTGACTTTTATTGAGCTTTTACGAGCTGTATCACGACATAATTATCATATAACAATGACATGGGATTCTCAACATTTGGAATCACCCTTAGCTTAGTTATAAATTTGTGCATTTATTTACACTTCTTATGTTATAATGGACATTAGTTGAATCGGCTGCTACTTATTATTTGAACAAAATTCCAACTTAAAGTTCTCAACTTAAGTTTGAACATGAATTTAGGATTGACATGCTATACCCGATATCACTAATGAAGTTCGAGTTTATGCACTCCGTCATTAAGAGTTCGCCATTTCTGTAAATAATTCTCTACTATTTCATAAATACTTGAGAACACTTAATATATATAGTAATCTTAATTCGAATTTGATGCTTGTTCTATATATAAAATACATAAGTAAAGCGTGATATTGTAGAAATATTTTGTACCTATTAATATTCATTCCTACAAACACACGCTTCCTCAGCATTTTAACTGAAATTCAAACTATTTGATTTCTCGATCAAAGTACTTAGTAATTTCTCTCACTAACTTCAAGACATTTTAGTTGTTATGTGTAACAGTCTATTCTAAACCATAATTTAATATTTTTTGTCCAACATATATATACCAAAACTCAAAGTCATACCAAATATAAATTTTGAAAGTAAAAATCTGAATTAACTATAACACATTGAATGACGAATCTATTACGTTAGTTTCAATAATTGAAATTTATGATGTTATTCTTATCAATGTGGCTTATATTCAAACTGAATCGATCTTATTCTTGAAAACAGTTTTGCAGCTGATGGATCAAATCCTTTTAGGTACCAATATCAAAATCATATTTTGCTAACATCCTTGGAATTCATTCTGGATTTGTGCATCGTTCCATATGGTAGAGTCAACTCTTAATGGATTACTTAAACTGAGAAAGATCTTTTCTCAACATTAATAAAATTTATAATGTGAGAGATTTATCATTAGACAATCTAATGTGTCATGTCTATTTTGGTTTGCTTATTTTATTTCATTACTTGTAATTAGTTTCATTTTTGAATCGTATTCAAATCCATTTTACTACCAATAATTTCTAGAAGAAATTCTTTTGCTATGAAGTAGGTATTTTTTGAAACAACAATTGTTTCTCGATGCAACAGAATAGGTTTTCATAAACATTTTATGAATTACCTTATATTAAACTGATTTGATTTTAGTTTACAAAAATTATGTTCAAAATATAAATTGGTCATCCAACGACAACTGTTCCCAAACTCCTTTTGAGTTGACTCATACAACATCCTCACATACAATTATTAGTTGTAGTCTTTTGACTTGTACAGCCTACCAACTCCTTGGCCTAGGATATGCTGGGGTTTCTTATAAACCCATATCTTGTATGATTTTGTAAACCTTTCTTTAAATGAAATTAATTATAACCTTGTTTACTACTCCTAAGCACATGACCTTGTAGAAAGAAGTTAACTCAACTTCACTCATAATTAAATATATTTTGTTCAACAAAGTTCGATTATTTCTTATTGATACATCATTATGTATCTTAGGGAGGAGTGACTTTTGAGATTGAATCTTTATTCATTTTTTGATACTTTCGGAACTTCTTTTAATATACTCACTTATTCGATCAAATCGAATCATTTTATTTTCTACTGCAGGTTATTTTATTTATTTTTGTTTTATATTCTAAGAACACATCATTAACAAAGTATGTCTGTGATAATTCATTGATGAATACAACAAAGTACGTGGAGCTGGTTGGAAACTTTCGATCGCATACATCTATACGTATCAATTCATAGATTTCATCAACTCTTATAATGCTTCCACTGAATGGGTGCATTTCCCTTAATTGTCTAAGATATTTACTTATCTTATATGATTCATTGTCATATAATTATAAATTATTTATCAAAGTTGTGGCATAGTCCATAATTCCAAAATAATTGCAAATAAATTCAGATACTTCTGTATTTTCAATACATCATAAATACCACTATTATAGTTTTATTTTATAACGAATATTCATAATATTAATATTGAAATAAAACTATAACTATTTTTCAATCAATACTGAAAATAATTATTATTTCATAAATTATGTTTGATACATTTTGCAAAAACAATATTCGCAACTTGATGCGACCAATAAATGTTATATGGCATGCTCTCACTATTTCTGCCATTACTATAATAGCTTATGAATTACAAAGGTCTATTCAACCATTTAATGGAGAATGCTTATTCCATCTATGATAACCATTTTATAGTCGAGAATTTTCGGATCAAATATCTTGAACTCAAATGAATAAATTTCATAGAAAACAATTTTCTATATAAAAAATACATTTTGGAATAGAAAATAAATTTCTCATTCTAATGTTATGTATCAATTATTATTCTACAATTCTCGTTTTCGATGTTTTCTTATGAAGCAGAAGTGAACATTCACTCTCTTCATCTCAATTGTACCTTAAGTTACATCTACCTTCGTACATTCACTTTCCTTTCCAAAATGATCAAATCATTCAAAGGGAATCCTTACTATAATCAATCATATTGAATACACGATCTTGCACTATGATTTATTTGTTATTCAGAATGAACCACTTTCATCAAAGTTTTGTACATTAAGAACAATGACTTTTTACCATACAACCTTTGTATGTGATTGAATATGGATCAAATATTCATTTTCTTGTATAGCTTACAAGTTAAAAACTCAAAAGACAATACATAGTCTTAGGCAAATAAACCTTCAAGTAACCAGGTTACAAACGTATTTAGTAGTTATAGCTCTTGCACAGGTCTTGAAATGACAATGTGCCAAAGGATTTATCGGTGAGCATATTTTATATTTCTTTGTCTATCTTAATTCAATTCATTTATATAATTTGCTGATAAATATTTTATCAATTTTTATTAATTGCACAAATTTATTAATGTGGATTATTTTAACTTTATATAGCAAATGTTCTTACAATGTAAGAAAGGCTAAATGTTACCATTTCATTTTTCAAAAAAGGCTCACACTAGACTTTTATGTTTTTCAAAACTCTAAGAGAAAACATAGAAATCTTTCGATTTCTCTAGGACTCGTATGCCTTTAGGATTTTGACCTCGAAGAAAGTTCAACAAATCATAGACCCACATATGTCGGATAACTTACTACACCAAAAAAACCATTTTGTAATGGTTTTGGGCTATTGAAAAAGCATTTTCTAACGGCCCAGAGCTGTTGCGAAGTGGGTGGTGGTGGAAAAGTTAGCAACGACTAAGAGCCGTTGCAAAATTAGATTTTGCAATGGCTCTGAGCTATTGCTAATTCTAGTCTTGTAACAGTTTTTAGCTGTCGCAAAACACTAATTTAGCAACGACTCATAGTCGTGCTAAATTTATTTTTTACAATTTGTATTTTGCAACGGCCTAAGGCCGTTGCAATTCTTTATTTTAGCAAGGCTCATAGCCGTTGCTAAATTATGTTATTTTAAAAAAACTTTTATTCTTGCTCCTACAATATCATTAACACGATACCACAGACATATACAAATTCAATACAATCATTTATAGATTTAATAGAAATCATTATACAAAATAAACATTTATGTAAAATATTAAAAACTAGTTTAACAAATATTGGTCAAATATATGCAAAACATGTTTTGAATCAATGATATATGTAACTCATGATGCAACTAAAACAAGTATGAATATAAGTTTCTTTCATATTAGAAATTTAAAGATAAAATGCCAAATCCCTTATAATTTACATAGAAAGATGTCAAAGAAGTTTCTTTCTACATAAAGACCTAATGATATTACAGGATATTTTACAAGGTTCACCCTTCAACTACATCAGAAGTCGACCAAAAGAAGCATATACCTCCCTACATGAAGACATATTTATTGAAATACATATATTGAAAATATCATCTTATAGTCATAAGCTATGGCTAAACACATCTGAATAGAGAAGCACAATACGTTAACATACATCCTACGACTTTAGGTCAATGTTCTTATATATCAATATAGGCCCATATATTGAACAGGAGCCATTGGGTATAAAGTTTCCAAAGTAGATAGCATACCTCACAGAACACAAATCAAACAAATAATTGCACCATAAAGTTCATCTTTAAGCTAAAAGCTAACAAAAATGCAATCGTTTTTAAGAGAAATACTATCGATAACGAGAATGTTTAGTGAAATACATTAGTAAGAGAAATAAATAGTTTGAATAAGAAATTTTAGTTCAACGTTGCGCGGTACTTGTAAAGAAATTAGATTGTCAAATGAGGGTCCCCAGCCATAAGCACGATTCATACGTTATAAAAATGATGTCAAATTATAGAAGATTACGTGATAAAAATGAACTACATTAGCATTATGAAAGTGGGTGGAGGGGACAACGACTACCTTTACAGTCGTCCAAGTAAAAGCATAACTCCACAAATACTTTTAATTATGTACATGTTTCTGACTATTAATCCTCATAGTCATTTAGAATGATATCATGCCGGTGTGGATTTTCAGTTAAAGCAAGACACTACAATTGCCCTTTACTTTTTTTCTACACTAAATTTAAAATAATAAATATCTTGTTTGTTTTGTAGATCCCAATGGGACACCACAAGCAACAAAGTGATCGGTGATCCGATCCAATCCAAGTTGGTATACCATATAAATATTATGTCAAATGAGTCAGTCTTTTATATTTCATTTTGTTTTTTCCCACAACTTTGCTTTTTTTTAAGTGTGTGAATACGTCTTTTTGGTTGTAAAATGATAGATATGGACACTAGGTTTCTCTAGCACTAATGCTTGTGAGATAATTTTCAGGAAGGGAAACGATACATTTCAATTAACTTAACATTACATCCTATTGATATTATTACAACAATGGCAACCATGAAAATCCATAATAACCATATCTTTGTTAAAGAAAGCCATGATCAGTTGGGGGGTCTTCGCCTTCAGCCTCTCCGATGGCTTCCCCATCTTCATTAATCCACAAAATCCTTCTTCTTGACAGAACCATAAAGACAAACCACCTGATATAGATGATGATGGGTTTTAAATGGTGTAAAAATGCAAAAGAAATGCTTTCAAACCCATTCGCCCCTCCAATGTTCAATACAAGCCAAGATATCAGCCAAATGTTGCTAAACGATCGAATGTTGATAAGAATGCATGGACTGATTCTCGACCCAAACCTACTGTAGCAAATAATGCATCAAGAACCACACAAGGACATCAAGAAACCCAATTTCAGATTAAGAATAGCATGAACAAGCTTCGACTTGGGCAGAGATGATCAAAGAGGGGGTATGAATTTTGAGTCTGGGATATATCAATCCAATTACCATCAGCAAGAAGAAGGTGGTTGTTGTAAAAGAGGAGGTTGGCAGAAGAACTAAGGCTAAATGGAGCTTCTCTATAATTGCTTATGTGTTGGGTAGCAGATCCTTTTATCATCATTTTAAGGCTTCCATCGAAAGGATATGGAACCCATCTGGTAAGTTCAATATTTTCACTAGAAACAATTAGTTTTTCATAATTAGATTCTCTAATGCAACAGATTGTGAGAAAGTAGTCAGTGGCGGTCCTTATTTTATAAATGGAAAACTGATAATTTTGAAAAAATGGAATAAAATTTTTAATTTTGACAAAGATTTTCTTACGACAATGCCAATTTAGATCAGACTGCCTGAATTAAATTTAAAGCTATAGGATAAAGAGGCATTCAGTGCTATTGGAAGCATAGTAGGGATTCCTTTAAAACTTGATTAGCCTACTACTAAGGAAACTAGATTGTGCTATGCAAGAATCTTAGTGGAACTCAAAGTAGATGTAGACTTGCCAAAAGAAGCACATATTTCTATGTATGATGGAGAAAATTTAGTGCAAAAAATAGAATATGAATGGATTCCCCTAAGATGTAAACATGCACATGTTTTGGTCATGCTATTGAAAACTGTTAAGCAAAGAAAATATGGAAAGTAAAGAAGAGCATTGATGCAAATACAACTGATGAAATCCGCAATTTGATAATCATAATGAAGAATCTAAAAGTATGTTTGTTGATAAAATCGGAAGTAATGAGAACAAAATTCCTAAGAGTTGAGAAATGCTGATACACCCACGGTAGATGCCACGAACTTTGGTAAAGAAGCAAACAGGGTAATAATGGAGCAAAATCAGACTTAGCAAACTCAAAAACAACATAAAGATAATGACACTAGTCATTAAGAAACAAGTCCCTTTACCTTTCAAGAATATAAGCTAAAGTCAGACGGTGCAAATAATGAAGAGGACCAAGCAACAGAATTGCAAATAAACACTGAAAGTATGAATATAGATAGCAAGGCAAACAAAGACTCATAGAATAGTCAAAACCCAAAAATTCGAAAAACTTTAGGGATAAAAAACACTGCTGCTCCATGTAAAGAAACTGTTTCAATTCAAGCAATTCAAAATGCAACCAGTCAATTAACATCTGCCTCTTCCTTTATAAGGAGAAATAAAAGTAAAAAAGCAGAATAAAAAATGTTACGCCCCCCTCCGAGACACACATTAGCAAAGAGTATTACAAGATAACACCGTCTGCTAATGCAGAGAATAGAGCTAGTTAGGAGCGACCATCTATAGCCTTGTCTTAATTATCTATTGTATATGCCGACAATGCCACTTCTTACTTAAATGGATCGACATATCCAATAAATACATAATACAAAGCCATAGGTGGCTGAGGTTCTATCAGAATAAAATATAACAACTCAAATGTAATACACATCACAGAACAGTAAATCATCACTTACATTTACACATACACAGATACATTACAGAGTTTACAAATTTAGACATGTCAAGTGGTAAAGCAAACCACAATATACAAATGAGTCAATAGAATACATATCAGAGATACAGATAAAAAGGACTAAACAAAAAGCTATGACAAAAAGGAGCTAGCAGAGTAGTCCATGCGGAAGCCAAATAGGCTAAGTCCAAAGTACCTAACCCGAAACATCTCGGTCAGACCCGAGTATAAAAATACATGGGTCAGTCTAGCTAAACAAATCAGTTAGATATACTAATGATAATGAACATACAAAATCATAAAGTACCATAATTATCTCCAAAAGAGATAACCAAATCATCTAACATAAGATGAATCAAACAAGCCGCATATCATCGGCAGTTCAATAAACAAAGGATATCATATCCCAAAACAAGGAACAATATCACTCCCACTTAGGAGATAATCCAAAACCCGCAATATCGGAAATCATAAGCATTAGTGGAAACATATCCAAAATTAATGCAACATAGCAAAGAATAGTGCCCACGTAGGCAATATAAATTTCCATGGGGTAGTCGCACTCATATCGTGTGGTTCCATGTAACCATCGCCGAAAGGCGCTACTCAAGGGGAAATATAATAATAAAACACCAGAAAGTCGCACGTGCTAAGACCAGAGTCTTTATATGCCGAGTACTATTAATTTTGTGGTATCATATGCCCAGGGGCGATACACACGAAGGCTCTACTCCCACATAGGAGCAGTTGTCCACATAGACAAAGCCAATATAATACTCCCACATAGGAGTAATTGTCCACATAGACAATCAATGACCCACATAGGTCCAGTACTGGCCGCCGAAGCTAATGTGTCATAAACTCTTGGAGAGGAACCCGAAAAATGTTAACGTGAGTCCCATACCCCATGTTCGCACTAAACGGTTTACTAACCGTTAGTCAACTTCACACTCAAAGCAGTATAAAGTTCACCTCATCTCATCGGTAAACCAGACCCAAAGGTCAAAACGGTCAAACGAATAGATTAGGAATTAACTGAAAAGATGAACGCACGTGTTCATAGCACGCGTTTTATCTAATCATTTAATTCTCCTCCCTCTTTGCTCAGAGTGCAAAATTGTGTGTGTTTTAAATAGAAATTATAAATTTGAGAGACGAGCTTTTAATACACTTTTAAAAAAAGATCATTTTATAAAAACCCATGTGCGAAGCCAAAAAGGAATCATCAAAGTCAAATATGCAATTAAAACTCATTGGAAACAACACGAATCGAATGTAATGGAAAACCAGGCAAAATAGGCAAAAACAGCATATTCAGTCGACTGAACAGGAGTGGTCAGTCGACTGACCCAAATCCTGGAAACTTTCTGTTCCCAGGTTCAGTCGACTGAACAGAGATTTCAGTCGACTGAATCATGCCTAGAATCTTCCTGTTTCCAGGTTCAGTCGACTGAACAGAGATTTCAGTCCACTGAATCATGCCTGGAAACATTCAGGTTCCAGGTTCAGTCGACTGAATAGAGATTTCAGCCGACTGAACTGGGATTTCCAGTATTCTCAGCCTAGCCCCCAAGGACAAAATCCCAAGCAATTTGCGATCGGACAACCATGGGCACTAAGGATTTACGCCAACCGACAACCCAGCCCTATAGGCTCCTCGATGCATCACCCAAAAACGTGATCAAACATCAAAGTTATGATTTTTAAGGATTTGACTTCAAAACATCAAAATTTGGAATATTCACCAATTCAATCCAAACCAAAAGCAAATGCACATAGATAAGTGTTAGGAATTCATACCCAACAATCGAAGATAGATATAGACATAGATGTGAGATAAAAATCTCACCTTTAAACTCACAAACAAAGATGAGAAGCACAAACACAAGGAGACGATCAATCACTCTTCTCTTCAATTCTACAAGCTTCAATCTAAGATCAAAACAAGTATTCTCCTAAGTTAGGGTTTAGGAATTTTCTGAAATTGAAGAGGAGAAGAGATGGAGAAGATGAAGATGGAGCGTACCTAAGCTTCTTTGGAATTTGGAGCAAGAATTGGAGTTTGCAATTGAATCTAGGGCTTGGAATTTCTAATTCCTTCTCTCTTCCCCCATTTTCAGTTTAGCTTGAGTAAAGGAAATGAAATGAGGATGAATGGAGAGGAGAGGGGCTGAGTTAGAGTATATGATGAGTTGGGTCAAACCCAAACCCAAAAGCCCAACAGAAAATAGCAAAATTCAACTTACTCCAAACATATCGAAGCTTATACTCAAAAAAGTCGCAAATGCCATTTTGGACTCAATGGAAGTGGTCCCGAGTCCTAATTCGACCGTTTGCAAAAAGTAGCTTTTCGGACTTAAATCCGATTAATGACGATATATTTAAATAAAATATTTAAATATAAAATCATAAAATATACGGGTTTTTACAGATCTCCCCTCCTTAAAAAAAATTGCGTCCACGCAATTCCTAGAGAAGAATTTGCAACAACAACATACATACAACCAAGAAGACAAGAAAAATAAGCTTGAGATAAAAAGATATTCTCACCATCACAAAGCAAAGATAGAAAACCCGGATAAATTCGCTCGATAAACTCTCTGGTTTCTCAAGTACAGTCATTGGGATTAGCGGACCATTGAACTTTAATGAGCGGCACATCCTTGTTTCGAAGGTGTCTCACCTCCGTGGCAAGTACGCGAACAGGCCGCTGTACAATAGAAAAATCTGGTGAGATCTCAAGCCCTTGCAAATCAGGAGAGTCAATAACAGAATCTGATTCTCGAAGACATTTCCGAAGCTGCGGGACGTGAAACACGTTGTGAACTCCGGGTAGATGAGTTGGAAGTGAAACTCTATAAGCCACAGGGCCAATACGTTCACTAATAGGAAATGGTCCTACAAAGCGAGGAGACAATTTCCCTATCACACTGAAACGCATAACCCCTTTCAAAGGAGAAACACGAATAAAGACGAGATCACCAACCGAGAACTCGAGAGGCTTCCTACGGTTATCCGCGTAGGATTTTTGGCGGCTTTGTGCCTCTTTCATTCTCTGCCGAATAAGAACAATCTTCTCAGAAGAATCATGAACAAAATCTGGGCCAAGAATAAGCTTCTCCCCAGATTCCAACCAACAAGAAGGTAATCGACATGGCCTTCCGTATAAGGCTTCGAAAGGAGCCATACCGATACTGGACTGAAAACTATTATTGTAGGAGAACTCTACAAGGGGTATATGATCCTCCCAACTACCTCCAAAATCAAGAATACAAATACGGAGGAGATCTTCCAAGATACGATTCACCCGTTCAGTCTGTCCATCAGACTGCGGATGATAAGCTGTGCTAAAATTAAGCTTTGTTCCCAAAGCTTGTTGAAGACTCTTCCAGAAATGACTGGTGAATAAAGGATCACGGTCACTCACAATCGAACTAGGAACACCGTGAAGTCTCACGATTTCCTTGATAAATAACTTAGCCAAAAGAGAAGCAGTCCTATTAGATTTAATAGGAATAAAATGAGCTGACTTGGTGAGGCGATCAACAATAACCCAAATGCTAGAATGGCCCGATCTCGTACGAGGTAGGCCATCAATGAAATCCATCGAAATCTGATCCCATTTCCACAATGGAATCTCTAGAGACTGTAGGAGACCAGAAGGGCGCTGATGTTCGGCTTTAATACGTTGACAAGTCATGCAATTACTCACATAACTCGCCACATCGCGCTTCATGCCTTCCCAATAATAAAGGCGATGCATGTCGGCATACATCTTACTACTGCCGGGATGAATAGTATACTTAGACCGATGACAGTCATCAAGAATGTCATGCCTAAGTACAGAATCAGAAGGCACAACAAGACGGTCCTTCTTGCGAAGACACCCATGAAAATCAATGCTGAAATCTCGCAACGCCTCATCACGGGGTTCAGTCTCACAAAGCTGAATAAGATGCACAAGATCAAGATCACGCCGCTGAGCATCGGCAATACGATCCAATAGAGAGGGTCGAGCCTCCAAACTGAATAATACCATCGGAGAATCAGAAGATGGAGCTCGATCACGAATATCACAAAAAGATAGAGTCTCAAGAATATCCCATTCGACAAGCATCATAGAAACAACAGCCGAATGTTTGCGGCTAAGGGCATTAGCAACACGATTACCCTTACCAGGGTTATATAGGATATCAAAGTCATAGGAGGCAAGAAACTCGAGCCAATGCTATTGCCTCATATTGAGTTCCTTTTGAGTGAACAAATACTTCAACGATTTATGATCGGTATAGAGAATGAAGCACTCGCCTAATAAATAGTGTCGCCAAATCTTCAAGGCGAAGACAATGGGGGCTAACTCAAGATCATGAGTGGCATAGCGAACTTCATTCGGACACAGTTGCCTAGAAGCATAAGCAACTACCCGATCTTTCTGCATAAGCACGACACCGTGGCCACTACCACAAGCATCGGTGTAGACAACAAGATCATGATTCGCCTCGAGAACCATAAGAATAGGAGCATTAGTGAGAAGTTCCTTTAATGTCTGAAAGGAAGCTTCACACTTGTCGGACCAAATATAACAAATGCCTTTCCGAGTAAGGCTGGTGAGAGGAAGCACAACACGAGAAAAATTCTTAATGAACCGATGGTAATAACCGGCCAATCCAAGGAAACTACGAATCTCATGAACATTCTCAGGCCTCTTCCAATTTTGAATAGCTTCGAACTTTGAGGGATCGACAGAGATGTCGTCGGAAGATACAACATGGCCTAAGAACTTAACCTTATTCTCCCAAAAATGGCACTTGGAGAATTTGGCTTTTAGCTGATGGTGATGAAGAGTACTCAAGACAATTCTCAAGTGATTAGCATGCTCGGCTTCAGATTTAGAATAAACAAGAATGTCGCCAATGAACATAAGGACGAAATTATTGAGATATTCCTGGAATACTCGATTCATAAGGTCAACAAAGAAAGCTGGAGCGTTCGTCAAACCGAACGGCATAACGAGCCACTCGAAAGAACCATATCGAGTGCGGAAAGATGTAAGAGGTATGCTATCTTCCGCAACTCGGAGCTGATGAAAACTAGTGGCAAGGTCGAGCTGGGAGAAGACCTTAGCGCCACTTAATAGATCAAACATATCATCGATCCTCGGCAAAGGATACCTATTCTTGATGGTCAACTTGTTAAGCTTGCGATAGTCGATGCAAAGCCTAAGAGTTCCATCGGACTTCTTCACGAAGACGACCGCGGTACCCCACGGTGAAAAACTGGACTGAATCAACTGCTTGGACTCAAGCTCTAAAAGCTGCTTCTTGAGTTCCTCATTTTATTTTGTAGACATCCTCGTGGGAGGACGCCCAACTGCCTTTGCGCCTGGAATGAGATCAATGCGGAACTCGATCGCCCGCTTGGGTGGCAAACCCGAAACCGGCTCAAAAACATCAAAGAAGTCACAAACAATCGGAATACGAGATATATCATCATCATCTCGTGAGTCAAGAGAATATAAAGCCATTTCGGAATTATCTACATTCCGAAGAACAAGTGATAGCTGAGTAGATGAATCTGGATGTCGAAGATATAAAATTCTTTCAGAATAAATAATCCTGGCATCGTATCTCACTAGCCAGTCCATACCCAAAATCATATCAAAATCCAAATAAGAAATAACGTGCAGATTCGCACGAAAGGAAAAGCCACATAAAACAATCTCAACATCATCACAAAGCATGCTAAGGGTTGCAGACCCCCCAATAGGATTCGCAATCCTCAACGAAGTAATCATACAAGAAACATCCAAAGACAAATCATCGACGAGCTTTTTCTGTACGAAAGAATGCGAAGCTCCCGTATCGAAAAGAACTCGAATACTACGGTCATGAAATAAAATAGAACCTTCCAAAATAGATGGAGATATACCTCCAGGCTGAGAAGGACCTCCAGAAGCTTTAGCAACATAAAGCTTGCCAGACTTAGCACTAGCAGGAGCAGTAGGGCAAGTGGAAACACGGTGACCTTCCTTCTTGCAATAATGACAAAAGAGAGGCTTAGGACAAGCTCAAATCATATGATCAGGAGAACCACAATTGAAACACTTCCGAATGGAAGGTGTTCCAACAGATTGAGAGTTAGAACCAGATTCAATGGGCTTCTTCTTCTTGGAAGGAAGAAATCCCTGCTTATTAAATGGAAACTTCTTCTTATTGGGGTTCTTGCGAACCTCAACATCATCACCACTATCACACTCCTTCTCGATGGCCTCGAGATGAAGTGCCGAATCAACCAACTCTTCAAAAGAAAGCTTAAGCTGAAGCATTAAATATTTCTTAAGATATTTCTTAAGACCAGAGACAAACTTCATATTCTTCTTATAAGAAGTGCTAATGAATTCAAGACCATACTTAGATAAGGCCTCGAAAGATGCAACATAATCAGAAACGGAAGACTTCCCTTGCTTCAAATCAAGGAAGTGACGGGCTAATAATACTTTCTCAGATTCAGGAATGAATTTGAGTTTGAAGCGTTCCCGGAACTGAGTCCAAGAAAGAACAGACTCATCAAGTTCAGATATAAGAAGCTCGTACCAATCAAGGGCACGCTCTTGCAATAAGCTAGAAGTTACAAGAAGTCGATCATGGTCAGAAAGATCCATGCGAGAGAAGATACGCTCACATGTGCGAATCCAAGCTTGAACTTCAAGAACGGACTCGAAGCCTTTGAATGGCTTTCCACAAAGATGAGAAAAATCACTGCACAGGTGTGCAAAAGCAGACTTGCGTGGAGGAGATGCACGAATAGGAGCTGGAGGCTGAGTGCTCCTAAATAACTCCAAGAACTGATCAGCAGACATATAAATGCCATCCGGATGCGAGCCACTGGATTGCCCAGCATCCGAGCGTTGTCCTCTGCCTCTTTCGGCCATTAGCTGAAAGATAATATAAGAAAAAGATTGTCCACAAGGTAGATATCATTAATTCAATATGGAATACTACAGAATAAAAATGCATTCCTAGACGTATTCCCAAAATTCTATCTACCCCGAAGGCACGGAAAGAAATAAGGCACGATGATTCAAAGATTCGTAACATTCGTACAACACTTTAATGTACCGTAATATGTGTCTCTGTTCTATGTTTATCATATTTTTTTCTAAACCTCGCTCTGATACCAAGCTGTTACGCCCCACTCCGAGACCCACATTAGCAAAGAGTATTACAAGGTAACACCGTCTGCTAATGTAGAGAATAGAGCTGGTAAGGAGCGACCATCTATAGCCTTGTCTTAATTATCTATTGTATATGCCGACAATGCCACCTCTTACTTAAATGGATCGACATATTCAATAAATACTTAATACAAAGCCATAAGTGGCTAAGGATCTATCAGAATGAAATATAACAACTCAAATGTAATACACATCACAGAATAGTAAATCATCACTTACATTTACACATACACAGATACATTACAAAGTTAACAAATTTAGACATGTCAAGTGGTAAAGCAAACCACAATATACAAACGAGTCAATAGAATACATATCGGAGATACAGACAAAAAGGACTACACAAAAAGCTATGACAAAAAGGAGCTAGCAGAGTAGTCCATGCGGAAGCAAAATAGGCTAAGTCCAAAGTACCTAACTTGAAACATCTCGGTCTAACCCGAGTATAAAAATACACGGGTCAGTCTAGCTAAACAAATCAGTTAGATATACTAATGATAATGAACATAAAAATCATAAAGTACCACAATTATCTCCAAAAGAGATAACCAAATCATCTAACATAAGATGAATCAAACAAGCCGCATATCATCGGCAGTTCAAATAAACAAAGGATATCATATCCCAAAATAAGGAACAATATCACTCCCACTTAGGAGATAATCCAAAACCCGCCATATCGGCAATCATAAGCATTAGTGGAAACATATCCAAAATCAATGCAACATAGCAAAGAATAGTGCCCACGTAGGCAATATAAATTTCCACGGGGTAGTCACACTCATATCGTGTGGTTCCATGTAACCATCGCCGAAAGGCGCTACTCAAGGGGAAATATAATAATAAAACACCAGAAAGTCGCACGTGCTAAGACCAGAGTCTTTATATGCCGAGTACTATTAATTTTGTGGTATCATACGCCCAGGGGCGATACACACGAAGGCTCTACTCCCACATAGGAGCAGTTGTCCACATAGACAAAGCCAATATAATACTCCCACATAGGAGTAATTGTCCACATAGACAATCAATGACCCACATAGGTCCAGTACTGGCCGCCGAAGCTAATGTGTCATAAACTCTTGGAGAGGAACCCGAAAAATGTTAACGTGAGTCCCATACCCCATGTTCGCACTAAACGGTTTACTAACCGTTAGTCAACTTCACACTCAAAGCAGTATAAAGTTCACCTCATCTCATCGGTAAACCAGACCCAAAGGTCAAAACGGTCAAACGAATAGATTAGGAATTAACTGAAAAGATGAACGCACGTGTTCATAGCACGCGTTTTATCTAATCATTTAATTCTCCTCCCTCTTTGCTCAGAGTGCAAAATTGTGTGTGTTTTAAATAGAAATTATAAATTTGAGAGACGAGCTTTTAATACACTTTTAAAAAAAGATCATTTTATAAAAACCCATGTGCGAAGCCAAAAAGGAATCATCAAAGTCAAATATGCAATTAAAACTCATTGGAATCAACACGAATCGAATGTAATGGAAAACCAGGCAAAATAGGCAAAAACAGCATATTCAGTCGACTGAACAGGAGTGGTCAGTCGACTGACCCAAATCCTGGAAACTTTCTGTTCCCAGGTTCAGTCGACTGAACAGAGATTTCAGTCGACTGAATCATGCCTAGAATCTTCCTGTTTCCAGGTTCAGTCGACTGAACAGAGATTTCAGTCCACTGAATCATGCCTGGAAACATTCAGGTTCCAGGTTCAGTCGACTGAATAGAGATTTCAGCCGACTGAACTGGGATTTCCAGTATTCTCAGCCTAGCCCCCAAGGACAAAATCCCAAGCAATTTGCGATCGGACAACCATGGGCACTAAGGATTTACGCCAACCGACAACCCAGCCCTATAGGCTCCTCGATGCATCACCCAAAAACGTGATCAGACATCAAAGTTATGATTTTTAAGGATTTGACTTCAAAACATCAAAATTTGGAATATTCACCAATTCAATCCAAACCAAAAGCAAATGCACATAGATAAGTGTTAGGAATTCATACCCAACAATCGAAGATAGATATAGACATAGATGTGAGATAAAAATCTCACCTTTAAACTCACAAACAAAGATGAGAAGCACAAACACAAGGAGACGATCAATCACTCTTCTCTTCAATTCTACAAGCTTCAATCTAAGATCAAAACAAGTATTCTCCTAAGTTAGGGTTTAGGAATTTTCTGAAATTGAAGAGGAGAAGAGATGGAGAAGATGAAGATGGAGCGTACCTAAGCTTCTTTGGAATTTGGAGCAAGAATTGGAGTTTGCAATTGAATCTAGGGCTTGGAATTTCTAATTCCTTCTCTCTTCCCCCATTTTCAGTTTAGCTTGAGTAAAGGAAATGAAATGAGGATGAATGGAGAGGAGAGGGGCTGAGTTAGAGTATATGATGAGTTGGGTCAAACCCAAACCCAAAAGCCCAACAGAAAATAGCAAAATTCAACTTACTCCAAACATATCGAAGCTTATACTCAAAAAAGTCGCAAATGCCATTTTGGACTCAATGGAAGTGGTCCCGAGTCCTAATTCGACCGTTTGCAAAAAGTAGCTTTTCGGACTTAAATCCGATTAATGACGATATATTTAAATAAAATATTTAAATATAAAATCGTAAAATATACGGGTTTTTACAGATCTCCCCTCCTTAAAAAAATTGCGTCCACGCAATTCCTAGAGAAGAATTTGCAACAACAACATACATACAACCAAGAAGACAAGAAAAATAAGCTTGAGATAAAAAGATATTCTCACCATCACAAAGCAAAGATAGAAAACCCGGATAAATTCGCTCGATAAACTCTCTGGTTTCTCAAGTACAGTCATTGGGATTAGCGGACCATTGAACTTTAATGAGCGGCACATCCTTGTTTCGAAGGTGTCTCACCTCCGTGGCAAGTACGCGAACAGGCCGCTGTACAATAGAAAAATCTGGTGAGATCTCAAGCCCTTGCAAATCAGGAGAGTCAATAACAGAATCTGATTCTCGAAGACATTTCCGAAGCTGCGGGACGTGAAACACGTTATGAACTCCGGGTAGATGAGTTGGAAGTGAAACTCTATAAGCCACAGGGCCAATACGTTCACTAATAGGAAATGGTCCTACAAAGCGAGGAGACAATTTCCCTATCACACTGAAACGCATAACCCCTTTCAAAGGAGAAACACGAATAAAGACGAGATCACCAACCGAGAACTCGAGAGGCTTCCTACGGTTATCCGCGTAGGATTTTTGGCGGCTTTGTGCCTCTTTCATTCTCTGCCGAATAAGAACAATCTTCTCAGAAGAATCATGAACAAAATCTGGGCCAAGAATAAGCTTCTCCCCAGATTCCAACCAACAAGAAGGTAATCGACATGGCCTTCCGTATAAGGCTTCGAAAGGAGCCATACCGATACTGGACTGAAAACTATTATTGTAGGAGAACTCTACAAGGGGTATATGATCCTCCCAACTACCTCCAAAATCAAGAATACAAATACGGAGGAGATCTTCCAAGATACGATTCACCCGTTCAGTCTATCCTCAGACTGCGGATGATAAGCTGTGCTAAAATTAAGCTTTGTTCCCAAAGCTTGTTGAAGACTCTTCCAGAAATGACTGGTGAATAAAGGATCACGGTCACTCACAATCGAACTAGGAACACCGTGAAGTCTCACGATTTCCTTGATAAATAACTTAGCCAAAAGAGAAGCAGTCCTATTAGATTTAATAGGAATAAAATGAGCTGACTTGGTGAGGCGATCAACAATAACCCAAATGCTAGAATGGCCCGATCTCGTACGAGGTAGGCCATCAATGAAATCCATCGAAATCTGATCCCATTTCCACAATGGAATCTCTAGAGACTGTAGGAGACCAGAAGGGCGCTGATGTTCGGCTTTAATACGTTGACAAGTCATGCAATTACTCACATAACTCGCCACATCGCGCTTCATGCCTTCCCAATAATAAAGGCGATGCATGTCGACATACATCTTACTACTGCCGGGATGAATAGTATACTTAGACCGATGACAGTCATCAAGAATGTCATGCCTAAGTACAGAATCAGAAGGCACAACAAGACGGTCCTTCTTGCGAAGACACCCATGAAAATCAATGCTGAAATCTCGCAACGCCTCATCACGGGGTTCAGTCTCACAAAGCTGAATAAGATGCACAAGATCAAGATCACGCCGCTGAGCATCGGCAATACGATCCAATAGAGAGGGTCGAGCCTCCAAACTGAATAATACCATCGGAGAATCAGAAGATGGAGCTCGATCACGAATATCACAAAAAGATAGAGTCTCAAGAATATCCCATTCGACAAGCATCATAGAAACAACAGCCGAATGTTTGCGGCTAAGGGCATTAGCAACACGATTACCCTTACCAGGGTTATATAGGATATCAAAGTCATAGGAGGCAAGAAACTCGAGCCAATGCTATTGCCTCATATTGAGTTCCTTTTGAGTGAACAAATACTTCAACGATTTATGATCGGTATAGAGAATGAAGCACTCGCCTAATAAATAGTGTCGCCAAATCTTCAAGGCGAAGACAATGGGGGCTAACTCAAGATCATGAGTGGCATAGCGAACTTCATTCGGACACAGTTGCCTAGAAGCATAAGCAACTACCCGATCTTTCTGCATAAGCACGACACCGAGGCCACTACCACAAGCATCGGTGTAGACAACAAGATCATGATTCGCCTCGGGAACCATAAGAATAGTAGCATTAGTGAGAAGTTCCTTTAATGTCTGAAAGGAAGCTTCACACTTGTCGGACCAAATATAACAAATGCCTTTCCGAGTAAGGCTGGTGAGAGGAAGCACAACACGAGAAAAATTCTTAATGAACCGATGGTAATAACCGGCCAATCCAAGGAAACTACGAATCTCATGAACATTCTCAGGCCTCTTCCAATTTTGAATAGCTTCGAACTTTGAGGGATCGACAGAGATGTCGTCGGAAGATACAACATGGCCTAAGAACTTAACCTTATTCTCCCAAAAATGGCACTTGGAGAATTTGGCTTTTAGCTGATGGTGATGAAGAGTACTCAAGACAATTCTCAAGTGATTAGCATGCTCGGCTTCAGATTTAGAATAAACAAGAATGTCGCCAATGAACATAAGGACGAAATTATTGAGATATTCCTGGAATACTCGATTCATAAGGTCAACAAAGAAAGCTGGAGCGTTCGTCAAACCGAACGGCATAACGAGCCACTCGAAGAACCATATCGAGTGCGGAAAGATGTAAGAGGTATGCTATCTTCCGCAACTCGGAGCTGATGAAAACCAGTGGCAAGGTCGAGCTGGGAGAAGACCTTAGCGCCACTTAATAGATCAAACATATCATCGATCCTCGGCAAAGGATACCTATTCTTGATGGTCAACTTGTTAAGCTTGCGATAGTCGATGCAAAGCCTAAGAGTTCCATCGGACTTCTTCACGAAGACGACCGCGGTACCCCACGGTGAAAAACTGGACTGAATCAACTGCTTGGACTCAAGCTCTAAAAGCTGCTTCTTGAGTTCCTCATTTTATTTTGTAGACATCCTCGTGGGAGGACGCCCAACTGCCTTTGCGCCTGGAATGAGATCAATGCGGAACTCGATCGCCCGCTTGGGTGGCAAACCCGAAACTGGCTCAAAAACATCAAAGAAGTCACAAACAATCGGAATACGAGATATATCATCATCATCTCGTGAGTCAAGAGAATATAAAGCCATTTCGGAATTATCTACATTCCGAAGAACAAGTGATAGCTGAGTAGATGAATCTGGATGTCGAAGATATAAAATTCTTTCAGAATAAATAATCCTGGCATCGTATCTCACTAGCCAGTCCATACCCAAAATCATATCAAAATCCAAATAAGAAATAACGTGCAGATTCGCACGAAAGGAAAAGCCACATAAAACAATCTCAACATCATCACAAAGCATGCTAAGGGTTGCAGACCCCCCAATAGGATTCGCAATCCTCAACGAAGTAATCATACAAGAAACATCCAAAGACAAATCATCGACGAGCTTTTTCTGTACGAAAGAATGCGAAGCTCCCGTATCGAAAAGAACTCGAATACTACGGTCATGAAATAAAATAGAACCTTCCAAAATAGATGGAGATATACCTCCAGGCTGAGAAGGACCTCCAGAAGCTTTAGCAACATAAAGCTTGCCAGACTTAGCACTAGCAGGAGCAGTAGGGCAAGTGGAAACACGGTGACCTTCCTTCTTGCAATAATGACAAAAGAGAGGCTTAGGACAAGCTCGAATCATATGATCAGGAGAACCACAATTGAAACACTTCCGAATGGAAGGTGTTCCAACAGATTGAGAGTTAGAACCAGATTCAATGGGCTTCTTCTTCTTGGAAGGAAGAAATCCCTGCTTATTAAATGGAAACTTCTTCTTATTGGGGTTCTTGCGAACCTCAACATCATCACCACTATCACACTCCTTCTCGATGGCCTCGAGATGAAGTGCCGAATCAACCAACTCTTCCAAAGAAAGCTTAAGCTGAAGCATTAAATATTTCTTAAGATATTTCTTAAGACCAGAGACAAACTTCATATTCTTCTTATAAGAAGTGCTAATGAATTCAAGACCATACTTAGATAAGGCCTCGAAAGATGCAACATAATCAGAAACGGAAGACTTCCCTTGCTTCAAATCAAGGAAGTGACGGGCTAATAATACTTTCTCAGATTCAGGAATGAATTTGAGTTCGAAGCGTTCCCGGAACTGAGTCCAAGAAAGAACAGACTCATCAAGTTCAGATATAAGAAGCTCGTACCAATCAAGGGCACGCTCTTGCAATAAGCTAGAAGTTACAAGAAGTCGATCATGGTCAGAAAGATCCATGCGAGAGAAGATACGCTCACATGTGCGAATCCAAGCTTGAACTTCAAGAACGGACTCGAAGCCTTTGAATGGCTTTCCACAAAGATGAGAAAAATCACTGCACAGGTGTGCAAAAGCAGACTTGCGTGGAGGAGATGCACGAATAGGAGCTGGAGGCTGAGTGCTCCTAAATAACTCCAAGAACTGATCAGCAGACATATAAATGCCATCCGGATGCGAGCCACTGGATTGCCCAGCATCCGAGCGTTGTCCTCTGCCTCTTTCGGCCATTAGCTGAAAGATAATATAAGAAAAAGATTGTCCACAAGGTAGATATCATTAATTCAATATGGAATACTACAGAATAAAAATGCATTCCTAGACGTATTCCCAAAATTCTATCTACCCCGAAGGCACGGAAAGAAATAAGGCACGATGATTCAAAGATTCGTAACATTCGTACAACACTTTAATGTACCGTAATATGTGTCTCTGTTCTATGTTTATCATATTTTTTTCTAAACCTCGCTCTGATACCAAGCTGTTACGCCCCACTCCGAGACCCACATTAGCAAAGAGTATTACAAGGTAACACCGTTTGCTAATGTAGAGAATAGAGCTGGTTAGGAGCGACCATCTATAGCCTTGTCTTAATTATCTATTGTATATGCCGACAATGCCACCTCTTACTTAAATGGATCGACATATTCAATAAATACTTAATACAAAGCCATAAGTGGCTAAGGATCTATCAGAATGAAATATAACAACTCAAATGTAATACACATCACAGAATAGTAAATCATCACTTACATTTACACATACACAGATACATTACAGAGTTAAAAAATTTAGACATGTCAAGTGGTAAAGCAAACCACAATATACAAACGAGTCAATAGAATACATATCGGAGATACAGACAAAAAGGACTAAACAAAAAGCTATGACAAAAAGGAGCTAGCAGAGTAGTCCATGCGGAAGCCAAATAGGCTAAGTCCAAAGTACCTAACCCGAAACATCTCGGTCAGACCCGAGTATAAAAATACATGGGTCAGTCTAGCTAAACAAATCAGTTAGATATACTAATGATAATGAACATACAAAATCATAAAGTACCATAATTATCTCCAAAAGAGATAACCAAATCATCTAACATAAGATGAATCAAACAAGCCGCATATCATCGGCAGTTCAATAAACAAAGGATATCATATCCCAAAACAAGGAACAATATCACTCCCACTTAGGAGATAATCCAAAACCCGCCATATCGGCAATCATAAGCATTAGTGGAAACATATCCAAAATTAATGCAACATAGCAAAGAATAGTGCCCACGTAGGCAATATAAATTTCCATGGGGTAGTCGCACTCATATCGTGTGGTTCCATGTAACCATCGCCGAAAGGCGCTACTCAAGGGGAAATATAATAATAAAACACCAGAAAGTCGCACGTGCTAAGACCAGAGTCTTTATATGCCGAGTACTATTAATTTTGTGGTATCATACGCCCAGGGGCGATACACACGAAGGCTCTACTCCCACATAGGAGCAGTTGTCCACATAGACAAAGCCAATATAATACTCCCACATAGGAGTAATTGTCCACATAGACAATCAATGACCCACATAGGTCCAGTACTGGCCGCCGAAGCTAATGTGTCATAAACTCTTGGAGAGGAACCCGAAAAATGTTAACGTGAGTCCCATACCCCATGTTCGCACTAAACGGTTTACTAACCGTTAGTCAACTTCACACTCAAAGCAGTATAAAGTTCACCTCATCTCATCGGTAAACCAGACCCAAAGGTCAAAACGGTCAAACGAATAGATTAGGAATTAACTGAAAAGATGAACGCACGTGTTCATAGCACGCGTTTTATCTAATCATTTAATTCTCCTCCCTCTTTGCTCAGAGTGCAAAATTGTGTGTGTTTTAAATAGAAATTATAAATTTGAGAGACGAGCTTTTAATACACTTTTAAAAAAAGATCATTTTATAAAAACCCATGTGCGAAGCCAAAAAGGAATCATCAAAGTCAAATATGCAATTAAAACTCATTGGAATCAACACGAATCGAATGTAATGGAAAACCAGGCAAAATAGGCAAAAACAGCATATTCAGTCGACTGAACAGGAGTGGTCAGTCGACTGACCCAAATCCTGGAAACTTTCTGTTCCCAGGTTCAGTCGACTGAACAGAGATTTCAGTCGACTGAATCATGCCTAGAATCTTCCTGTTTACAGGTTCAGTCGACTGAACAGAGATTTCAGTCCACTGAATCATGCCTGGAAACATTCAGGTTCCAGGTTCAGTCGACTGAATAGAGATTTCAGCCGACTGAACTGGGATTTCCAGTATTCTCAGCCTAGCCCCCAAGGACAAAATCCCAAGCAATTTGCGATCGGACAACCATGGGCACTAAGGATTTACGCCAACCGACAACCCAGCCCTATAGGCTCCTCGATGCATCACCCAAAAACGTGATCAGACATCAAAGTTATGATTTTTAAGGATTTGACTTCAAAACATCAAAATTTGGAATATTCACCAATTCAATCCAAACCAAAAGCAAATGCACATAGATAAGTGTTAGGAATTCATACCCAACAATCGAAGATAGATATAGACATAGATGTGAGATAAAAATCTCACCTTTAAACTCACAAACAAAGATGAGAAGCACAAACACAAGGAGACGATCAATCACTCTTCTCTTCAATTCTACAAGCTTCAATCTAAGATCAAAACAAGTATTCTCCTAAGTTAGGGTTTAGGAATTTTCTGAAATTGAAGAGGAGAAGAGATGGAGAAGATGAAGATGGAGCGTACCTAAGCTTCTTTGGAATTTGGAGCAAGAATTGGAGTTTGCAATTGAATCTAGGGCTTGGAATTTCTAATTCCTTCTCTCTTCCCCCATTTTCAGTTTAGCTTGAGTAAAGGAAATGAAATGAGGATGAATGGAGAGGAGAGGGGCTGAGTTAGAGTATATGATGAGTTGGGTCAAACCCAAACCCAAAAGCCCAACAGAAAATAGCAAAATTCAACTTACTCCAAACATATCGAAGCTTATACTCAAAAAAGTCGCAAATGCCATTTTGGACTCAATGGAAGTGGTCCCGAGTCCTAATTCGACCGTTTGCAAAAAGTAGCTTTTCAGACTTAAATCCGATTAATGACGATATATTTAAATAAAATATTTAAATATAAAATCGTAAAATATACGGGTTTTTACAGATCTCCCCTCCTTAAAAAAATTGCGTCCACGCAATTCCTAGAGAAGAATTTGCAACAACAACATACATACAACCAAGAAGACAAGAAAAATAAGCTTGAGATAAAAAGATATTCTCACCATCACAAAGCAAAGATAGAAAACCCGGATAAATTCGCTCGATAAACTCTCTGGTTTCTCAAGTACAGTCATTGGGATTAGCGGACCATTGAACTTTAATGAGCGGCACATCCTTGTTTCGAAGGTGTCTCACCTCCGTGGCAAGTACGCGAACAGGCCGCTGTACAATAGAAAAATCTGGTGAGATCTCAAGCCCTTGCAAATCAGGAGAGTCAATAACAGAATCTGATTCTCGAAGACATTTCCGAAGCTGCGGGACGTGAAACACGTTGTGAACTCCGGGTAGATGAGTTGGAAGTGAAACTCTATAAGCCACACGGCCAATACGTTCACTAATAGGAAATGGTCCTACAAAGCGAGGAGACAATTTCCCTATCACACTGAAACGCATAACCCCTTTCAAAGGAGAAACACGAATAAAGACGAGATCACCAACCGAGAACTCGAGAGGCTTCCTACGGTTATCCGCGTAGGATTTTTGGCGGCTTTGTGCCTCTTTCATTCTCTGCCGAATAAGAACAATCTTCTCAGAAGAATCATGAACAAAATCTGGGCCAAGAATAAGCTTCTCCCCAGATTCCAACCAACAAGAAGGTAATCGACATGGCCTTCCGTATAAGGCTTCGAAAGGAGCCATACCGATACTGGACTGAAAACTATTATTGTAGGAGAACTCTACAAGGGGTATATGATCCTCCCAACTACCTCCAAAATCAAGAATACAAATACGGAGGAGATCTTCCAAGATACGATTCACCCATTCAGTCTGTCCATCAGACTGCGGATGATAAGCTGTGCTAAAATTAAGCTTTGTTCCCAAAGCTTGTTGAAGACTCTTCCAGAAATGACTGGTGAATAAAGGATCACGGTCACTCACAATCGAACTAGGAACACCGTGAAGTCTCACGATTTCCTTGATAAATAACTTAGCCAAAAGAGAAGCAGTCCTATTAGATTTAATAGGAATAAAATGAGCTGACTTGGTGAGGCGATCAACAATAACCCAAATGCTAGAATGGCCCGATCTCGTACGAGGTAGGCCATCAATGAAATCCATCGAAATCTGATCCCATTTCCACAATGGAATCTCTAGAGACTGTAGGAGACCAGAAGGGCGCTGATGTTCGGCTTTAATACGTTGACAAGTCATGCAATTACTCACATAACTCGCCACATCGCGCTTCATGCCTTCCCAATAATAAAGGCGATGCATGTCGGCATACATCTTACTACTGCCGGGATGAATAGTATACTTAGACCGATGACAGTCATCAAGAATGTCATGCCTAAGTACAGAATCAGAAGGCACAACAAGACGGTCCTTCTTGCGAAGACACCCATGAAAATCAATGCTGAAATCTCGCAACGCCTCATCACGGGGTTCAGTCTCACAAAGCTGAATAAGATGCACAAGATCAAGATCACGCCGCTGAGCATCGGCAATACGATCCAATAGAGAGGGTCGAGCCTCCAAACTGAATAATACCATCGGAGAATCAGAAGATGGAGCTCGATCACGAATATCACAAAAAGATAGAGTCTCAAGAATATCCCATTCGACAAGCATCATAGAAACAACAGCCGAATGTTTGCGGCTAAGGGCATTAGCAACACGATTACCCTTACCAGGGTTATATAGGATATCAAAGTCATAGGAGGCAAGAAACTCGAGCCAATGCTATTGCCTCATATTGAGTTCCTTTTGAGTGAACAAATACTTCAACGATTTATGATCGGTATAGAGAATGAAGCACTCGCCTAATAAATAGTGTCGCCAAATCTTCAAGGCGAAGACAATGGGGGCTAACTCAAGATCATGAGTGGCATAGCGAACTTCATTCGGACACAGTTGCCTAGAAGCATAAGCAACTACCCGATCTTTCTGCATAAGCACGACACCGAGGCCACTACCACAAGCATCGGTGTAGACAACAAGATCATGATTCGCCTCGGGAACCATAAGAATAGGAGCATTAGTGAGAAGTTCCTTTAATGTCTGAAAGGAAGCTTCACACTTGTCGGACCAAATATAACAAATGCCTTTCCGAGTAAGGCTGGTGAGAGGAAGCACAACACGAGAAAAATTCTTAATGAACCGATGGTAATAACCGGCCAATCCAAGGAAACTACGAATCTCATGAACATTCTCAGGCCTCTTCCAATTTTGAATAGCTTCGAACTTTGAGGGATCGACAGAGATGTCGTCGGAAGATACAACATGGCCTAAGAACTTAACCTTATTCTCCCAAAAATGGCACTTGGAGAATTTGGCTTTTAGCTGATGGTGATGAAGAGTACTCAAGACAATTCTCAAGTGATTAGCATGCTCGGCTTCAGATTTAGAATAAACAAGAATGTCGCCAATGAACATAAGGACGAAATTATTGAGATATTCCTGGAATACTCGATTCATAAGGTCAACAAAGAAAGCTGGAGCGTTCGTCAAACCGAACGGCATAACGAGCCACTCGAAAGAACCATATCGAGTGCGGAAAGATGTAAGAGGTATGCTATCTTCCGCAACTCGGAGCTGATGAAAACCAGTGGCAAGGTCGAGCTGGGAGAAGACCTTAGCGCCACTTAATAGAGCAAACATATCATCGATCCTCGGCAAAGGATACCTATTCTTGATGGTCAACTTGTTAAGCTTGCGATAGTCGATGCAAAGCCTAAGAGTTCCATCGGACTTCTTCACGAAGACGACCGCGGTACCCCACGGTGAAAAACTGGACTGAATCAACTGCTTGGACTCAAGCTCTAAAAGCTGCTTCTTGAGTTCCTCATTTTATTTTGTAGACATCCTCGTGGGAGGACGCCCAACTGCCTTTGCTCCTGGAATGAGATCAATGCGGAACTCGATCGCCCGCTTGGGTGGCAAACCCGAAACCGGCTCAAAAACATCAAAGAAGTCACAAACAATCGGAATACGAGATATATCATCATCATCTCGTGAGTCAAGAGAATATAAAGCCATTTCGGAATTATCTACATTCCGAAGAACAAGTGATAGCTGAGTAGATGAATCTGGATGTCGAAGATATAAAATTCTTTCAGAATAAATAATCCTGGCATCGTATCTCACTAGCCAGTCCATACCCAAAATCATATCAAAATCCAAATAAGAAATAACGTGCAGATTCGCACGAAAGGAAAAGCCACATAAAACAATCTCAACATCATCACAAAGCATGCTAAGGGTTGCAGACCCCCCAATAGGATTCGCAATCCTCAACGAAGTAATCATACAAGAAACATCCAAAGACAAATCATCGAAGAGCTTTTTCTGTACGAAAGAATGCGAAGCTCCCGTATCGAAAAGAACTTGAATACTACGGTCATGAAATAAAATAGAACCTTCCAAAATAGATGGAGATATACCTCTAGGCTGAGAAGGACCTCCAGAAGCTTTAGCAACATAAAGCTTGCTAGACTTAGCACTAGCAGGAGCAGTAGGGCAAGTGGAAACACGGTGACCTTCCTTCTTGCAATAATGACAAAAGAGAGGCTTAGGACAAGCTCGAATCATATGATCAGGAGAACCACAATTGAAACACTTCCGAATGGAAGGTGTTC
This sequence comes from Allium fistulosum, assembly GCA_030737815.1. Taxonomy (NCBI): domain Eukaryota; kingdom Viridiplantae; phylum Streptophyta; class Magnoliopsida; order Asparagales; family Amaryllidaceae; genus Allium; species Allium fistulosum. The sequence goes on along the minus strand of CM060906.1, from coordinate 294,873,225 downwards.
CAACAGATTGAGAGTTAGAACCAGATTCAATGGGCTTCTTCTTCTTGGAAGGAAGAAATCCCTGCTTATTAAATGGAAACTTCTTCTTATTGGGGTTCTTGCGAACCTCAACATCATCACCACTATCACACTCCTTCTCGATGGCCTCGAGATGAAGTGCCGAATCAACCAACTCTTCCAAAGAAAGCTTAAGCTGAAGCATTAAATATTTCTTAAGATATTTCTTAAGACCAGAGACAAACTTCATATTCTTCTTATAAGAAGTGCTAATGAATTCAAGACCATACTTAGATAAGGCCTCGAAAGATGCAACATAATCAGAAACGGAAGACTTCCCTTGCTTCAAATCAAGGAAGTGACGGGCTAATAATACTTTCTCAGATTCAGGAATGAATTTGAGTTCGAAGCGTTCCCGGAACTGAGTCCAAGAAAGAACAGACTCATCAAGTTCAGATATAAGAAGCTCGTACCAATCAAGGGCACGCTCTTGCAATAAGCTAGAAGTTACAAGAAGTCGATCATGGTCAGAAAGATCCATGCGAGAGAAGATACGCTCACATGTGCGAATCCAAGCTTGAACTTCAAGAACGGACTCGAAGCCTTTGAATGGCTTTCCACAAAGATGAGAAAAATCACTGCACAGGTGTGCAAAAGCAGACTTGCGTGGAGGAGATGCACGAATAGGAGCTGGAGGCTGAGTGCTCCTAAATAACTCCAAGAACTGATCAGCGGACATATAAATGCCATCCGGATGCGAGCCACTGGATTGCCCAGCATCCGAGCGTTGTCCTCTGCCTCTTTCGGCCATTAGCTGAAAGATAATATAAGAAAAAGATTGTCCACAAGGTAGATATCATTAATTAAATATGGAATACTACAGAATAAAAATGCATTCCTAGACGTATTCCCAAAATTCTATCTACCCCGAAGGCACGGAAAGAAATAAGGCACGATGATTCAAAGATTCGTAACATTCGTACAACACTTTAATGTACCGTAATATGTGTCTCTGTTCTATGTTTATCATATTTTTTTCTAAACCTCGCTCTGATACCAAGCTGTTACGCCCCACTCCGAGACCCACATTAGCAAAGAGTATTACAAGGTAACACCGTCTGCTAATGTAGAGAATAGAGCTGGTTAGGAGCGACCATCTATAGCCTTGTCTTAATTATCTATTGTATATGCCGACAATGCCACCTCTTACTTAAATGGATCGACATATTCAATAAATACTTAATACAAAGCCATAAGTGGCTAAGGATCTATCAGAATGAAATATAACAACTCAAATGTAATACACATCACAGAATAGTAAATCATCACTTACATTTACACATACACAGATACATTACAGAGTTAACAAATTTAGACATGTCAAGTGGTAAAGCAAACCACAATATACAAACGAGTCAATAGAATACATATCGGAGATACAGACAAAAAGGACTACACAAAAAGCTATGACAAAAAGGAGCTAGCAGAGTAGTCCATGCGGAAGCAAAATAGGCTAAGTCCAAAGTACCTAACTTGAAACATCTCGGTCTAACCCGAGTATAAAAATACACGGGTCAGTCTAGCTAAACAAATCAGTTAGATATACTAATGATAATGAACATAAAAATCATAAAGTACCACAATTATCTCCAAAAGAGATAACCAAATCATCTAACATAAGATGAATCAAACAAGCCGCATATCATCGGCAGTTCAAATAAACAAAGGATATCATATCCCAAAATAAGGAACAATATCACTCCCACTTAGGAGATAATCCAAAACCCGCCATATCGGCAATCATAAGCATTAGTGGAAACATATCCAAAATCAATGCAACATAGCAAAGAATAGTGCCCACGTAGGCAATATAAATTTCCACGGGGTAGTCACACTCATATCGTGTGGTTCCATGTAACCATCGCCGAAAGGCGCTACTCAAGGGGAAATATAATAATAAAACACTAGAAAGTCGCACGTGCTAAGACCAAAGTATTTATATGCCGAGTATTGTTAATTTAGTGGTATCATACGCCCAGGGGCGATACACACGAAGGCTCTACTCCCACATAGGAGCAGTTGTCCACATAGACAAAGCCAATATAATACTCCCACATAGGCGTAATTTTCCACATAGACAATCAATGACCCACATAGGTCCAGTACTGGCCGCCGAAGCTAATGTGTCATAAACTCTTGGAGAGGAACCCGAAAAATATTAACGTGAGTCCCATACCCCACGTTCGCACTAAACGGTTTACTAACCGTTAGTCAACTTCACACTCAAAGCAGTATAAAGTTCACCTCATCTCATCGGTAAACCAGACCCAAAGGTCCAAACGGTCAAACGAATAGATTAGGAATTAACTGAAAAGATGAATGCACGTGTTCATAGCACGCGTTTTATCTAATCATTTAATTCTCCTCCCTCTTCGCTCGGAGTGCAAAATTGTGTGTGTTTTAAATAGAAATTATAAATTTGAGAGACGAGCTTTTAATACACTTTAAAAAAAAGATCATTTTATGAAAACCCATGTGCGAAGTCAAAAAGGAACCATCAAAGTCAAATATGCAATTAAAACTCATTGCAATCAACACGAATAGAATGTAATGGAAAACCAAGCAAAATAGGCAAAATAGGCAAAAACAACAGATTCAGTCGACTGAACAGGAGTGGTCAGTCGACTGACCTAAATCCTGGAAACTTTCTGTTCCCAGGTTCAGTCGACTGAACAGAGATTTCAGTCGACTGAATCATGCCTAGAAACTTTCTGTTTCCAGGTTCAGTCGACTGAACAAAGATTTCAGTCGATTGAATAATGCCTGGAAACATTCGGGTTCCAGGTTCAGTCGACTGAACAGAGATTTCAGTCGACTGAACTGAGATTTCCAGTATTCTCAGCCTAGCCCCCAAGGACAATATCCCTAGTAATTTGCGATCGGACAACCATGGGCACTAAGGATTTACGCCAACCGACAACCCAGCCCTATAGACTCCTCGATGCATCACCCAAAAACGTGATCAAACATCAAAGTTATGAATTTTAAGGATTTGACTTCAAAACATCAAAATTTGAAATATTCACCAATTCAATCCAAACCAAAAGCAAATGCACATAGATAAGTGTTAGGAATTCATACCCAACAATCGAAGATAGATATAGACATAGATGTGAGATAAAAATCTCACCTTTAAACTCAAAAACAAAGATGAGAAGCACAAACACAAGGAGACGATCAATCACTCTTCTCTTCAATTCTACAAGCTTTAATCTAAGATCAAAACAAGTATTATCCTAAGTTAGGGTTTAGGAATTTTCTGAAATTGAAGAGGAGAAGAGATGGAGAAGATGAAGATGGAGCTTACCTAAGCTTCTTTGGAATTTGGAGCAAGAATTGGAGTTTGCAATTGAATCTAGGGCTTGGAATTTCTAATTCCTTCTCTCTTCCCCCATTTTTAGTTTAGCTTGAGTAAAGGAAATGAAATGAGGATGAATGGAGAGGAGAGGGGCTGAGTTAGAGTATATGATGAGTTGGGTCAAACCCAAACCCAAAAGCCCAACAGAAAATAGCAAAATTCAACTTACTCCAAACATATCGAAGCTTATACTCAAAAAAGTCGCAAACATCATTTTGGACTCAATGGAAGTGGTCCCGAGTCCTAATTCGACCGTTTGCAAAAAGTAGCTTTTCGGACTTAAATCCGATTAATGACGATATATTTAAATAAAATATTTAAATATAAAATCATAAAATATGCGGGTTGTTACAAAAAACATAAATGACATAATCCATAGCAAAAGTCTAGAAGCAGCAGAGGAAAGTGAATTCAATAAAAAATACATTATTAGAAATGCTAAGTAGGATGAGCAACTTAAAGTCTGAGGGGAAAAGTCATACAAGAAAAGATGAAAAAAGATTGCTGTGGTGGATGAGATGTGCATTCATAGTGCATCATTCTAGTTGCATATAGTATCCTTTGGTGTATCCTTTTGGTTTCTTTTTTAATATCTCTATTATATAGTATATGACAATAATTGCATGTAATGTTAGGGGATTAAACTCCTCTAAAAGGAAATTAGATTTATCTAATCTGTTGTTTGAAATTAAGCCTAGTATTATTGGTTTGCTAGAACATAAGTTAGATGATAATGAAATAGAAGACTATAAAAGTAAAGCTTTGAAAAATTGGAAAATTATAAATAATAACCCAATAGGGGGAATGGTAGAATATTGGTCTTTTATGACCCTAATATTTGGGATATAAATCAATTTTATATAAACCACCAATATATTCATCGTAAATGCATAAATAAAGGTGTTTTCTCGTAGAAATTACTTTTGTTTATGCATTAAATAATGAAAATGAAAGACGCCTTTTATGGAATTATTTAGAACAAATTAACAAGAATATCAAACACCCTTGGGTGATACTTGGAGATTTCAATACTATCATTCATGCTTTAGAAAAAAGGGGGGCAACCCAATTCCTTTTAAAAAGCTTGAAATAGTTAACAATTTTATTTTGAAAACTGGGCTGGTTGAGCTAACTATTTGGAAGTAAAGTTACTTGGAAATCTGAGGAATTTAGAAATATTCACTACAAATTAGATAGGAATTTTAGTAAATCAGAATTTCATAAATATCTTCCCTGATTTTAAGTGCTATACTTTGCTCTAAGCTACTAGTGATCATACCCCCATTCAAATTCAATTATATCAAACTAGTTTTAATAAAAAAAATTCCTTTTAGATTTGTCACTGGGTGGGTCTATGAAGAAAATTATAAAGAAACAGTGAACAAAAGTTTTCTATCAAAATCAAAACAACCCAATACTGTTTTAATAGAATTCTTCAAAATACTAAAGCAAATCTAAAAACTTGGAACAAAAGCAGAAGTAAAAAGGAAATAAATCAAATTAAAGAGGAATGTAAGAAATTGCAAAATGAAATAGATAGTCATAGCTCAGATGTAACGAACCGGATTTTCGAACCAGTCAAAATCGCTAAAAAATCCGTACATTCTAAAACTACTAATGAAAACTACCAACTTAATACATAATATTTGATAAATATTCAACATTACAAAATTTATAGGATACAATTTCAATTATACAACTTATCAGAGTAATTAATTAATTTATTCTACAAGGTGTGCATACCGAACTTGTAACGACCCGCCATTTTGGACCATTCGCATCCATTATAAGTGTATAGGTAGACACTCATGCCGGAGTTGAATTGCTCAAAATACCACGTTGTTAATTTAAATTTGGCAAAACTGAACATATACAGTAAATAAATAATCACAGATCACAGACACAGAGTAATAAATGCAGCGGAAATAAAAGAGATAGTAGTTCATGAAGCTACTAAATGAATATATAAAATACATCAGAGTTTACAACAGAAGAGTAATACGATACATCAGAGTTAAGCCAGATACAACGGAAGAGTAACACGATACATCAGATACAAATCAGAATACATCAGTGGAATCATTGAATATCTGAAAGCTGGATAGATAGCTGGATCTCCAAGCGAAGCTCCAACTCCAAAGGTGAGTCTCGAATACTGGATCACTCAGTCTGACCCGAGCGTAAAGCAAAAACACAAGACACTCGAGTCAGGATTAACATTCTTATATAAATAAATCCAACTCAAGTGAAATAGCAATTGAAATACAAGTAACTCAAAGGATGTTTGGAATAACCATCCTTTAAGGATCCGTTAAACTATCTACTATGTAGTAGTGTACGATAAGTAGATAATGTCTATCAGTAATAATAAGATATCAAAATAGCGTTAAGGCGTTACCATTATCCCCCTTAACACATTTTTATTCCCAAAAGCATATACAAGACCGTAGTTTCCCCAAAACCGGAAGTCACCAAAGGGCAATCCATATACTAAAGGTACAAATCAAAATCGTAGTGGTCGCGCATAAATGGAATACAAGTATGACAAGGCACATGAGGCAATACCCAAGGTAGTGATACTACCGTTCGCCTGATCTGGACTGGTGAGAACGCAACGCCGCAGCGCCCGCAACACCGTGAAACAACACTCCCAAAATCAAGGGTGCACCAATCGACAACAAGTAATAAGTAGTTCGAAGAAGTGTGTCCACTTGAGGTAGCTAATCCTCCATTGGCCCGGCACAGCTCCTGTTTTAGTCATTTCCAATTTGACACAAGTGTCAAGGCTATCCATCATCGTTCTCTTTCTTCAGTCAACACGAACACCATTCCAACCACTTCATTCTGGATCATCACTCCGCGTATAGTTATTAAAGTGGTTTTCGGTTTAGATAGAGAGTATATCCATAACCGAATTCCGGTCTCTTTAATAACTTCCGTAATTATTTCACCGATTGGTCGTTTATTTATTTCAAAACCAAATCAATCTCAATTTCAATTCGTAAATCAACATTTCGTTTGTCTTTCAAAACCAATTCCATAAATTTACATTTCAAAACTTCCAAATTATACATTCAAAGTCTTACAATTCAATTTCAATTTTATTTAAAACAATTCAAATATTGATTCAAGTTCGTATATAAGTTTCATTCCGAAATCATTAAATTAATTTAATTTTTACATTCAAATCAATTTAAACTCATTTATCGATTTCATTCAATATTCGTTAAGTTACTTTATCATTCAAAACGATTGCTATTAAATTTCCAATTCATTAAATCAATTTCTTAAGTTCAACTTCATTAAATCAAAACTTACAAATTTGAATTAAATTAAATTCATCAAATCAATTCTTTCAATTACAAGTCTTACATTAATTCCAAAAATATCACACTTTCATTTCTTGTTAAAGAAATTCAATTTCACTTATTTACTTTCTTAAATAATTTTCCAAAAACTTACTTAATAAAGAAAACTCCAATTCAATTATTTACGAAGTAAAATTCACTTATTCAAAAGTTCAATTTTCTTATTAAGAATTTCAATTCAATTTAATCATTAAATAATTCAATCTTATTTAATTATTAAATAATTCAAAACTTAATTATAAAATAATTTCAAAGCTTAATAATTTCAACTTAATTATAATTTCGAACCTAACTATTAAATCATTCCAAAGTTTAATAATTTCAAACTTAATTATTATTTCAACTTAATTATTAAACCATTCCAAAGTTTAATAATTTCAAACTTAATTATTATTTCAAACTTAATTCAATCATTTCTCAAATTAAACATCATTCTTTCATCAATTACATCGTTAATATTTTGTTTCAGATTATTAAATATTAACATTTTCCTTTCATTAAAAATTCAAATTTCAACTTCATTTCAAAACCATATTATTTATTCAAATAAAATCTTTAATTTATTTTTAAATCAAATTATTTGACCAATCGGGTTTTATTTAATTCTCTATATCCAAGGTCAAAGTTCAATTTGGGTATTTATCATTTCAACCCGATTCCAATTCAATTCAAAATCAAAGCATAACAAAGGGAACTTGCAGTGTGATAACTGGGATGGTGTCAAAGTAAATAAACAAGCAATAACAACAATCAATAACAATCCAATAATCAATTCAAATAATCCCGAAATAACCGTATTAATTTGCATTGTTATTCGTACGAATTAATATAATTATTTCTAGAATCTACACTATCATTTCATGTAGATTAAAGATTATTACATTACGGTTCTTCACTTGTCATCTATTTATAATTTCATACATCATCAATTTAACAACATACATTCAGTGGTTCAAAGTGTAATTAAACAAATCCTACGTGTCAATAAATTCAACAGTTAAAGGGGTCATATTATACAAATGTCATTTAATCAAATTTAACACATATATCAAATCTAACTATCCTACGTCAATTTCAATTTCAAATTATTTATCACTTACATCATTAACAATTTAACGTCCAATATAAACATCAAACAATCAATCATTTAACAACCAAACTGGATTATCATTGCATATATAACAGATAATGGTGTCAGATGTCACAGGTGAACTGATACAGGTAATAACAGTGTAAATATCAAACAGCAGCAATATTTCAATTGTCGTTTCAATTGAAATCAAATTTAATAAATAAAAGAACGTTAATCGTGAGTGAGTGCTCACCTTTCGTGGCTAGATAGATTTGACAGATGAAACGAGTTTCGAATCCAAGCTCAAAGTTGGATAGGCACGGATTTGATGAAGGAACAAGCACGACGGGCCAAAAACTGATAAAATGGGAATCGATGAGAATCAAATAAAATCAGTTTTGATATAACCGAGGGTACATACATTATATATATATATATCCAGTATTTTAGTTAAGACAACTATTAAATAATATAAAGATTTTAAAACCATTATCCTTAAACTCAGATATTGAAAATCAAAGGTGTATAAATTTGAAAGCTAACAGATGCATACACATTTGTATACAAATTTATATGCAGACACGTAAACTTATACAGACCCATATGCCTATATAGACACTATCATATACGTATATCAAAGAATGAACTAGAATAATTATAACTAATATAAATATACACTATAACACTATTTATAAAGCATACCCAAAATATACACATATGCGCATATATACTTGACTGTTATGAACTTACATAAATTTACATAACTTATATAATTAGCATAAAAAAAATCAGTATTTATCAAAAATCAATATAAACAGTTTATCGTTAAACGTAACTTAAAGAATATAGTATATAAACCATCTATCATAGCTAATCGATAGCTTTAAACTTAATATAAAAAAATCTAACAGCACGTGTGATATGTGAAAACTTAAACTATCCTACATACACATAAAATTAATATATTAACTTTACACAAATACAACTTATAATATATATAAGAACTGGTAATACTGTGTAACATATACAACAACCTTTATAAAATATAAATCAGATTTGTAACCAATATATGCAGAACCTTTATTTAAAGTAACAAAGTATATATGGTCCTTCCCAAATTCATATAAACAAATACTAACAGTGCATATAACTTCCAAGTACAAAACCCCCATATACTTTAACAGTGAAATGTAATACTTTCAATATTGAAATATATAACTCATATTACTCACAAAACATATGCAACAAAAACATATGCAGACAATATTTTGAACCACACCATTTATAATAGTATATTACCTTGCAGCTTTCATAAATAGATGTAGACTTTAAAATTGTACACTCTGTATAAACAGAACCCATTCGAAAATCAAAACATCAACCTCATGATATATATATATATATATATATATATATATATTATATTATAACTCACCTTCATACACATAACATGTATTCGGCTATGACACAGAGAAGGCAAGCGGGCTGTGAAGGCGGAAGTGGAGGAAGTAAGGTGGACATGCATGGGTGGGTCGGTTTGGGCTGTGGCCATTGCGAGGTGGTGGAGATGGATCGGAAACGGTGGTAGGGAAGAGCGGGCGGAGGTTATGGGTTGAAGGCGCTGATGGATGCTCGTGCATGGGTTCGGCACTTGGTCAGGGCGGAGACAGGGTACGTGGGTTTGTTGGTCGGATCGTACGTGAAGAGGCCAAAGCGGAGGTTGCGGACATGGGTCCGGGATGATGGCCGAGCAGAGCATGCGTTTGGGCGGAGGCTGAAGGTGGTTTTGTGAAGGCCAATATAGGCTATGGTGGTGGCATAAGGTGTTAGTTGTAGGTTCGGCAAGGCACAAGGTAGGCGGTGGCGGAGACAAGACTCGGAGCCGGCTGACGGTGAAGGGCCTTGGGACGCCGGTTGTGTTAAGGCGAAGGTCGGTGCTGTCGGCGAGGCTGCGGGTTTGGGTTTTGGTGGAAGCAAACGGAGGGAGGAAGAACGAGCAGAGGATGATGGATTTGGAAGTGGAGCGATTGCGTGATGCGTGAAGGTGGCGACTTTGGTGGAGAATGATGAACAGGCTTTTACATCACTGATATATATATAACTTGGATGCATTATGATTGTTATTTTATATAAGGCTAAGCTTAGGATCAAAAATAGAGGTTGAAAAGAAGAGAGCAGGTAGTAGAGTTCGGCCAAAGCAAATAAGGAAGCAGCTTATATTTCCTCTTAAAAAAACAAACCGAAAATGAATTGGAATGGCCACGCATTGGAAAGTGGAAATAGAAGTAGGCATGCACTAATTCAGAGAATCATTTAATTAATGCAAATGGCTGTTCCTTTTCAACGGTTGGAAAGACAAAAATACAAAAGGTCATTGGCTTAAACGGTAGAATTTAATGGACAAATAAACAAAAAGACGCACCGCTACGGTTAACTAGTTCGCAGATTTCGTCACGTATCGGACGTCGAAACACAGGATTGGATATACCGTAGAGATCAGCACGACGAGACGATCAAAACGTTATACAGATATTAGTGGTACGATTGAATTATAAAAATTCGAATTTTCTAATAGCGGAAAATGCAAGAAAAACGCTGAAAAATAAGATCGACGGAGCCAAAGATGTCCGAATTTGGAAAAACGACAAACTGTCATCTTGCTCAGAAGATGGTTTAGAATTTTTCTATGTAAAAATATTTAGGTTTCGACAACATTTTATTTTCATTGCTTTTTTAACTGATTAAATTGAAGTAAATTTACGCGCGAAATACACTTTCATATTTTTGGACGAAAATTTACCAGTTGCTATGTTTAACTAGACGTATTCCAAATATTAAATATTTATTTCAAAATTTTATCGTTTAAAATTTCACAAAATTTCAACTAATTACGTTATTAAAACAGTTGAAATTTACGGGTCGTTACACTCTCCCCCACTCAAAACTTTTCGTCCCCGAAAAGGAACGAGATAGGAGAATAGAAACAACCAGAAAGAAAAACAGATTTGAAATATAAAATAACAATTAATTTAAACCATATAAATTCAAATTTAAATTAATTGATATTCAATAATTGATTTAATCCATTTGATTTCACTAAAATCAATCTAACTATTTCTAAATTCATTATCTTATTATCCCATTTTCTTCAATTTACAATTTCTAAAACCATAAATTTGAATAGTCCTTTATTATAATCATATTTTTTTCAACAATTTAAATTCTTCTTTATTCCAAATTATTGTTAAATTTATTCTACTTATATATATTTAAACCGTATAAATTAATTTAAACCATAAAAGTTTCGATTTAAATTAATTTACATCTATTAATTTCTTTTAAATTCAAGGTATTTTCATATGTTGATCAAATTTCAATTTATTAATTCTTTCAAAACAAATTTATTAATTCCTTCAAAACAAATTTATTTCATTATTAACTGAGTTTACTTATTATCCTATCTAACTCTATTAACATCTTTATAATCAAAATTTAGTGTATAACATTTATTATAAACACTCAAATTTTATTTCTAAATTCAATTTATCTTATATATTATCCAATTACATATTCAACTTCTGAATGATTTAGGTAAGTTGTATTAGAATGCAGTTGAACAATATACAAATAAAATTTTCCCAATTCAATTATTCAAGTTTAAATATTTATTCCAAATTTTGGTTTTATTTATAATTAAAATCATCCTTTAGCAAATTTAAGAATTAGATTTCCGATTAACTTTAAACAATTTAGAGATATATATAATATATTTATATCAAATCAAATTAAATTTTAAAATAAGATCAAAATATACTTAAGAAATTCAAATCAAAATATTTTTTTTTCTCAAAACAAAACCGTAGCAAAGCTACAGAATGGTTTCTCCACTTCGAAACTCGAAAATGAATATCGATGATGCGGCCGCCATCACCGAAATTATTTTCCAGCGACAAAAGAGAAGGGCACTGATTTCGACATTTTAAAATTCTTTGAAAACGGTTTCTATTTGAAAATACCTTCAATAATATACATTTTAAAAATTTAAAAACCAAAGCTTGAAATTACTAGAAATTAAATTCTCAAATTCTAAATGTTAAATTCATTTAAATTTCAAATCAGTTTATAACCCATGTTTAAAATTCATTTATAGAACAATAAGTGATAATCAATTATTATCATTTCAAACAACCAATTTAATTAGCTTATTAAATTCCAGAAAATTTTACTTATATTTTCACAATATAATCAAACAAATTTATTTCATTTTCCAAATTTGAAAATAATATTGTGTCAGTTTGCTCTGTTAAAGTGTTTTGGAAATCCTATCGATAGCGTTGATCAGACGAATCGATCGGAAACCCAAATCAACATCAACAACTCAAACAACACAATATATATTAAAACATTTTTAAACATTATTTTGCAAATACACTTCCTCGCTCGACGATACACGAATAGATTTCGAAGCAAAGATAGAGATTCAAATTTTGATGGACTCAAATCAAAGAGAATTTTGATTCGAAGATAGGTTTGCAACAAGAGATAAGATAATTCAATTAACAGAATCGGGAGATGGATAAGCTTATTTAATTCACGGGCAACCTTAACCGAATCGACCGTGACTTCAAGAATAAGATCGATGTAGAATTCCGAGGTAAATCGACATTCGATCTCAAGAGATAGAATTCAGGTATAGCAGGAGATAGATAGCATCGTAAACCGAGGATACAGAAATCTCCGGTAAATCAATGTCTATTGTAAAGAAGTTTTTCTCCTTTACGAATCATTCGAAGATTGGCGAGACCGCCGATTCACTATAAGGGTCATTCGAAGTGGAGTTATGTGATGCTCCAGAATTGAAAAGAGACGAATAGTGAGGGACACGAATGAAATTTGGAACCGTAGGGAACGGTCCAAAATTCAAAGAAGTCGAGTCGAAAAGAAAGAGATTGAAACTCGAATGAGAGTGATTCTGTAAATACATTTACCCTATATGTTGAGTTTTGCCTAGAGCTACCAAAGCTCTGATACCAACTGTAACGACCCGCCATTTTGGACCATTCGCATCCATTATAAGTGTATAGGTAGACACTCATGCCGGAGTTGAATTGCTCAAAATACCGCGTTGTTAATTTAAATTTAGCAAAACTGAACATATACAGTAAATAAATAATCACAGATCACAGACACAGAGTAATAAATGCAGCAGAAATAAAAGAGATAGTAGTTCATGAAGCTACTAAATGAATATATAAAATACATCAGAGTTTACAACAGAAGAGTAATACGATACATCAGAGTTAAGCCAGATACAACGGAAGAGTAACACGATACATCAGATACAAATCAGAATACATCACTGGAATCAAATATCTGAAAGCTGGATAGATAGCTGGATCTCCAAGCGAAGCTCCAACTCCAAAGGTGAGTCTCGAATACTGGATCACTCAGTCTGACCCGAGCGTAAAGCAAAAACACAAGACACTCGAGTCAGGATTAACATTCTTATATAAATAAATCCAACTCAAGTGAAATAGCAATTGAAATACAAGTAACTCAAAGGATGTTTGGAATAACCATCCTTTAAGGATCCGTTAAACTATCTACTATGTAGTAGTGTACGATAAGTAGATAATGTCTATCAGTAATAATAAGATATCAAAATAGCGTTAAGGCGTTACCATTATCCCCCTTAACACATTTTTATTCCCAAAAGCATATACAAGACCGTAGTTTCCCCAAAACCGGAAGTCACCAGAGGGCAATCCATATACTAAAGGTACAAATCAAAATCGTAGTGGTCGCGCATAAATGGAATACAAGTATGACAAGGCACATGAGGCAATACCCAAGGTAGTGATACTACCGTTCGCCTGATCTGGACTGGTGAGAACGCAACGCCGCAGCGCCCGCAACACCATGAAACAACACTCCCAAAATCAAGGGTGCACCAATCGACAACAAGTAATAAGTAGTTCGAAGAAGTGTGTCCACTTGAGGTAGCTAATCCTCCATTGGCCCGGCACAGCTCCTGTTTTAGTCATTTCCAATTTGACACAAGTGTCAAGGCTATCCATCATCGTTCTCTTTCTTCATTCAACACGAACACCATTCCAACCACTTCATTCTGGATCATCACTCCGCGTATAGTTATTAAAGTGGTTTTCGGTTTAGATAGAGAGTATATCCATAACCGAATTCCGGTCTCTTTAATAACTTCCGTAATTATTTCACCGATTGGTCGTTTATTTATTTCAAAACCAAATCAATTTCAATTTCAATTTCAATTCGTAAATCAACATTTCGTTTGTCTTTCAAAACCAATTCCATAAATTTACGTTTCAAAACTTCCAAATTATACATTCAAAGTCTTACAATTCAATTTCAATTTTATTTAAAACAATTCAAATGTTGATTCAAGTTCGTATATAAGTTTCATTCCGAAATCATTAAATTAATTTAATTTTTACATTCAAATCAATTTAAACTCATTTATCGATTTCATTCAATATTCGTTAAGTTACTTTATCATTCAAAACGATTGCTATTAAATTTCCAATTCATTAAATCAATTTCTTAAGTTCAACTTCATTAAATCAAAACTTACAAATTTGAATTAAATTAAATTCATCAAATCAATTCTTTCAATTACAAGTCTTACATTAATTCCAAAAATATCACACTTTCATTTCTTGTTAAAGAAATTCAATTTCACTTATTTACTTTCTTAAATAATTTTCCAAAAACTTACTTAATAAAGAAAACTCCATTTCAATTATTTACGAAGTAAAATTCACTTATTCAAAAGTTCAATTTTCTTATTAAGAAATTCAATTCAATTTAATCATTAAATAATTCAATCTTATTTAATTATTAAATAATTCAAAACTTAATTATAAAATAATTTCAAAGCTTAATAATTTCAACTTAATTATAATTTCAAACCTAACTATTAAATCATTCCAAAGTTTAATAATTTCAAACTTAATTATTATTTCAACTTAATTATTAAACCATTCCAAAGTTTAATAATTTCAAACTTAATTATTATTTCAAACTTAATTCAATCATTTCTCAAATTAAACATCATTCTTTCATCAATTACATCGTTAATATTTTGTTTCAGATTATTAAATATTAACATTTTCCTTTCATTAAAAATTCAAATTTCAACTTCATTTCAAAACCATATTATTTATTCAAATAAAATCTTTAATTTATTTTTAAATCAAATTATTTGACCAATCGGGTTTTATTTAATTCTCTATATCCAAGGTCAAAGTTCAATTTGGGTATTTATCATTTCAACCCGATTCCAATTCAATTCAAAATCAAAGCATAACAAAGGGAACTTGCAGTGTGATAACTGGGATGGTGTCAAAGTAAATAAACAAGCAATAACAACAATCAATAACAATCCAATAATCAATTCAAATAATCCCGAAATAACCGTATTAATTTGCATTGTTATTCGTACGAATTAATATAATTATTTCTAGAATCTACACTATCATTTCATGTAGATTAAAGATTATTACATTACGGTTCTTCACTTGTCATCTATTTATAATTTCATACATCATCAATTTAACAACATACATTCAGTGGTTCAAAGTGTAATTAAACAAATCCTACGTGTCAATAAATTCAACAGTTAAAGGGGTCATATTATACAAATGTCATTTAATCAAATTTAACACATATATCAAATCTAACTATCCTACGTCAATTTCAATTTCAAATTATTTATCACTTACATCATTAACAATTTAACGTCCAATATAAACATCAAACAATCAATCATTTAACAACCAAACTGGATTATCATTGCATATATAACAGATAATGGTGTCAGATGTCACAGGTAAACTGATACAGGTAATAACAGTGTAAATATCAAACAGCAGCAATATTTCAATTGTCGTTTCAATTGAAATCAAATTTAATAAATAAAAGAACGTTAATCGTGAGTGAGTGCTCACCTTTCGTGGCTAGATAGATTTGACAGATGAAACGAGTTACGAATCCAAGCTCAAAGTCGGATAGGCACGGATTTGATGAAGGAACAAGCACGACGGGCCAAAAACTGATAAAATGGGAATCGATGAGAATCAAATAAAATCAGTTTTGATATAACCGAGGGTACATACATTATATATATATATCCAGTATTTTAGTTAAGACAACTATTAAATAATATAAAGATTTTAAAACCATTATCCTTAAACTCAGATATTGAAAATCAAAGGTGTATAAATTTGAAAGCTAACAGATGCATACACATTTGTATACAAATTTATATGAAGACACGTAAACTTATACAGACCCATATGCCTATATAGACACTATCATATACGTATATCAAAGAATGAACTAGAATAATTATAACTAATATAAATATACACTATAACACTATTTATAAAGCATACCCAAAATATACACATATGCGCATATATACTTGACTGTTATGAACTTACATAAATTTACATAACTTATATAATTAGCATAAAAAAAATCAGTATTTATCAAAAATCAATATAAACAGTTTATCGTTAAACGTAACTTAAAGAATATAGTATATAAACCATCTATCATAGCTAATCGATAGCTTTAAACTTAATATAAAAAAAATCTAACAGCACGTGTGATATGTGAAAACTTAAACTATCCTACATACAAATAAAATTAATATATTAACTTTACACAAATACAACTTATAATATATATAAGAACTGGTAATACTGTGTAACATATACAACAACCTTTATAAAATATAAGTCAGATTTGTAACCAATATATGCAGAACCTTTATTTAAAGTAACAAAGTATATATGGTCCTTCCCAAATTCATATAAACAAATACTAACAGTGCATATAACTTCCAAGTACAAAACCCCTATATACTTTAACAGTGAAATGTAATACTTTCAATATTGAAATATATAACTCATATTACTCACAAAACATATGCAACAAAAACATATGCAGACAATATTTCGAACCACACCATTTATAATAGTATATTACCTTGCAGCTTTCATAAATAGATGTAGACTTTAAAATTGTACACTCTGTATAAACAGAACCCATTCGAAAATCAAAACATCAACCTCATGATATATATATATATTATATTATAACTCACCTTCATACACATAACATGTATTCGGCTATGACACAGAGAAGGCAAGCGGGCTGTGAAGGCGGAAGTGGAGGAAGTAAGGTGGACATGCATGGGTGGGTCGGTTTGGGCTGTGGCCATTGCGAGGTGGTGGAGATGGATCGGAAACGGTGGTAGGGAAGAGCGGGCGGAGGTTATGGGTTGAAGGCGCTGATGGATGCTCGTGCATGGGTTCGGCACTTGGTCAGGGCGGAGACAGGGTACGTGGGTTTGTTGGTCGGATCGTACGTGAAGAGGCCAAAGCGGAGGTTGCGGACATGGGTCCGGGATGATGGCCGAGCAGAGCATGCGTTTGGGCGGAGGCTGAAGGTGGTTTTGTGAAGGCCAATACAGGCTATGGTGGTGGCATAAGGTGTTAGTTGTAGGTTCGGCAAGGCACAAGGTAGGCGGTGGCGGAGACAAGACTCGGAGCCGGCTGACGGTGAAGGGCCTTGGGACGCCGGTTGTGTTAAGGCGAAGGTCGGTGCTGTCGGCGAGGCTGCGGGTTTGGGTTTTGGTGGAAGCAAACGGAGGGAGGAAGAACGAGCAGAGGATGATGGGTTTGGAAGTGGAGCGATTGCGTGATGCGTGAAGGTGGCGACTTTGGTGGAGAATGATGAACAGGCTTTTACATCACTGATATATATATAACTTGGATGCATTATGATTGTTATTTTATATAAGGCTAAGCTTAGGATCAAAAATAGAGGTTGAAAAGAAGAGAGCAGGTAGTAGAGTTCGGCCAAAGAAAATAAGGAAGCAGCTTATATTTCCTCTTAAAAAAAACCGAAAATGAATTGGAATGGCCACGCATTGGAAAGTGGAAATAGAAGTAGGCATGCACTAATTTAGAGAATCATTTAATTAATGCAAATGGCTGTTCCATTTCAACGGTTGGAAAGACAAAAATACAAAAGGTCATTGGCTTAAACGGTGGAATTTAATGGACAAAGAAACAAAAAGACGCACCGCTACGGTTAACTAGTTCGCAGATTTCGTCACGTATCGGACGTCGAAACACAGGATTGGATATACCGTAGAGATTAGCATGACGAGACGATCAAAACGGTATACAGATATCAGTGGTACGATTGAATTATAAAAATTCGAATTTTCTAATAGCGGAAAATGCAAGAAAAACGCCAAAAAAAAAGATCGACGGAGCCAAAGATGTCCGAATTTGGAAAAACGACAAACTGTCATCTTGCTCAGAAGATGATTTAGAATTTTTCTATGTAACAATATTTAGGTTCGACAATATTTTATTTTCATTGCTTTTTAACTGATTAAATTGAAGTAAATTTACGCGCGAAATAAACTTTCATATTTTCGGACGAAAATTTACCAGTTGCTATGTTTAACTAGACGTATTCCAAATATTAAATATTTATTTCAAAATTTTATCGTTTAAAATTTCACAAAATTTCAATTTATTACGTTATTAAAACAGTTGAAATTTACGGGTCGTTACAGAACTTATACGCAATAAATCTACCGCTGCACACTCTGATGAGAGAGACAACAATATCTTTACCTACGAACTCCATAAACAATATAAATGCGGAATAAAATAGTAAGGGGGAAAGACACATGTAACGACCCGATATTTTCAACCATTCGCATACGCACATGTCGGACTTGAATTGCTCAAAATACCGCGTTGTAAATAAAATTTGGCAAATCTCAGAATATACAGTAAATAAATAATCACAGATCACAGAGTAAAATAATGCAGCGGAAGTAAAAGAAATAGTAGTTCATGAAGCTACTATGTAAATATATCAGAGTTAAATAAGATACAACAGAAGAAATAAAATACAACAGAAGTCTCAATATGATAACCAAGTACAAGCTGAATAGAACAACAGAACTGAAATAGATAGGACAAGACAAGCAGATAATCTCCAACGATTCAAATCTCCAAGAGAGCGGAAATCCAAATCTGTGAATAACTCAGGCTGACCCGAGCGTAAAGCAAGACACAAAACACTCGAGTCAGGACAATATATACTTATATAATGTAAACCAAATCAAGTGAACTGTAATAAGGGTACAAGTAACTTAAAGAATGCTTGGGATCGCCCATTCTTTAAGGATCCGTTAAACTATCTACTATATAGTAATATTCGCTATTATAATAATGTCTAATCAGTAAAGTATAATCATATAGAAAATAGCATTAAGGGGATGGTGAACCTTAACGCGGTTGGATCTTTAAACCAAAATCGTAGTGGGCTCGATATGGTAGGTGACACGGCATACAAGGCAATGCCAGGGTAGATATACCAATTACGCATCCGGACTGGTGGTGACGCATAGCAGCCACTACCGCCCACCTCGAACAACACTCCCAAATCAAGGGTGCGCACCAAATCAATCACAAGTAATAGAATGGTATCGAAGAAGTGTGTCCGATAAGAGGAGTTACCTCCTTGGTCCGTCAATCGCTCTTGTTTTAGCCACCTTATGCCAACTCACGGGAGTTGGGTCCACGTATATACCTTAGGATCGTCGTCACCATCCTACTTCATTCTGGAAACTCCACCGCGTACACAGTTGTCAAAGTGGTTTTCAGTATCGACAGAGAGTATGTCCATATCCGATCCCGGTCTCTTTAACAACCAATCGTTATTATAACCCGTGGTTATAATTTTAAAACAGTTTATACTTCAAAATAGAATATCATTTCAAATCCAAATCTTTATCAAAATAAAGATTAAATCAATTCCAAACCATTTCAATATATTTAAAATATCATATCATTTCAAAACTTCATTTTAAATCATTTTAATATATCAAAATATCATATCTTTTCAAAACTTCATTTCAAATCATTTAATATATCGAAATATCATATCCTTTCAAAACATCATTTCAAATCATTTGATATATCAAAATATCATATCCTTTCAAACTTCATTTCAAATCATTTTAATATACCAAAATATCATTTGAGTTCAAATCTAAATATTCAACTTTAAATACTTTTTAAATTTAAAGATATCATTCATTTACTATCATTTCAAGTCACCTTTTAAATAGTTTATATTTCAATCAAAATAATTCATTTAAACCCTTTAAAAGTGTAATTATTATACTTTCAAATCAAGTATTAAAATTTCCAAAGTTTTAATTTAATTCAATCATTTATTTCAATTAAATTTCCATAGACCATTTCAAATCTTATAAATTTCAAATATAGATTTAATCCATAAAATAACTATTCAAATTATAAAATTAATTCCAAAGCTTTATTATCCTATATTTCACAAGTCCAATATCTTTTAAATAGATTCAAATTACAAGTAAACCAAATATTTTCATACTAATATAAACTTCAATTATTCATTCCAATATTTAATATCATTTCAAATTCATTTCAAAATATCCAAATGTCATTTCAAAACATCATTTATTTAATTTAAATTTAAATACTATTTAATCACATTTCAAAATAGTTGTATTTCCCAAATCAACTATTCCATTTAAATCATTTAAAGTCAATTCATTATATTTAATAATTAAATATTTAATTTCCAAAATTTAATCTTTTTCAAAGATCATTTATTCATTTGAATTTATTAAACAAAGAAAATTCAACTTTCGCAGCACTTAGAAAATGCTACGAAATGTTATGTTTAAAAACAGTTCATTTACAAAAGACGGCATTTAAAATGCTGTAATATCTTAATTTAGTTTCAATTAAAATTTTAGTTAAATTTAACAAATATAGCACTAACAAAGTGCTATAATAACCCTTAGTTCAAATTTGCTATTAGGTTCATTTAAAACGACTACAGCATTTACCAATGCTGTAATATCTTTACATTATATTTCAAAATGCTGTCAAATCAAATTAAGAGTTTTATTTACAATTTCACACATAATTAACTTTTAATATAAATTATTTTAACTTATAAAAATCACATATTTTCACATTTTAAAAACAATCATTTAAATACCTTTATTTCCATGATTTTATAAAGTCAAATTTCTATACAAAATCAAATTAAATAACAATTAAATTTTCATTTCTTTAATTAAATTCTTAACTTAACAACTAAGTTTAAATTTCCAAAATATAACTTATTTCCATTTATTTTACTTAATTAAAGATTCACTTTTAAACAAATTTCACAAAATTAAATTTAAGTTATATTTCAAAAATTTCAATTTAAACATTCATTTATTCCATATTTTAATTTATACAAAATCATTAACACTTTTAAAAATTATTATTACTTAATAAAAATCATTAAATTCATCTTTTAAATCAAATTTGTCATATATTCCTACTTACATAAATTCCATTTAAAAACAAAATCATAAATTTCAAAATTAACTTATATTTCAAATTCTACTTTACCATTTACTTAATTTACTTATTTAATTTGTAGAAAATCACTAATATTTTATAGAAATCATTTTAATAAAATTTAGATCAAAATATCATAATATTTACATTTTTAAAATATTTTAAAAATTTCAGAAAAATATATAAACCACGGGTCTGTATATAATTTTCTAGCCTAGGTCAAGTGATACAGATATATATCATTTCAATCCGTAGTTTACAAAGAAAAACCGGGTTCTATCATTTCAAACCCGCAATCCCAAGTAATATTAATAAATAAATAAAAATTCGCTCAGGCTTATCATTTCAGCCCATAATGATCTTTCCCTATTCTAAAGTCCGTTCGGATATGTATCATTTCAACTCATAGTGAACCTAATCTACAGGGAACTTGCAGTGTGATAAACTGATAAAATGAACAGAATAACATCATATAACAGTAATAGATGATATAACATATGTGATAAACATTATATGATCATAATATAATAGTTATAATAGGATGATATAATTTTACAGATTCAAAAGGTGTCAGTTTACTAGTTATATAAGTACACATCGTCTGGTGAGAATTACTCACTTGTTCAAGCTGGAGATGACAACCACAAACACACAACAAAGATTTCCAGAGGCACGAAAGCATGACAATGATTTGAGATTGGAAGAGCCAAAGCTATACCCCTTTGAAAACATTACACAAAACAAATATATAAAACATAAGTTTCAAAACAGGCTGCCACTAAACAATGTTAGGAACAACTGCATAAAACAAAACCAAAGTGTTTGCACTTGCTTTCTACCATCTATGCTTCAGCTCCAGATCTAAAATGCATGGCTAAGGGGTGGGTTTGGATCTGGTTTTTGGTTCCATAGGGTCGGCCTAGCATGCGTTAACAAAGTGGTGAAGTCTAGGTGCAAAAACTAGGTGTTCAAGGCTAAACAATGCAACATAACCTCACATCTTTGGCACAAATAGGTTCGGCCAGAGGTCATGGGTCACGGCCAGTGGGTGCTGGTGATGGTGGATGATGTGGCAGAGGGTGGAGGTCAGGTCAAAGGTGGTGGTGGTGGTGGTAGTGGCGGCAAATGGTGGTGGAAGATGGTGCTAACAATCTAGGCTCGGCTAGTGTAATATGTGGTGGTTTTTGTTGATTTTGGTGGTGCTCCTTGACATGGATGTGCTTGGCCGGCCTTGGTGGTGTAGTAGGGTGGGTAATGATCAGAGAAAGGGGGTGGTGGAGGTCGGACCAGATCTGGTTGAGGAGGAGCCAAACCTAGAAGAAGAGAGCAAGTGCAAAAATCAATGTAAACAGGTAGAAAAAGAATAAGAAAAAGTTGAAAATCATTACCCAAACTTTCCTCAATAGCCATAGCCGAAATTCTTTTGTTTCAGAAATGAAAATGAATGTACGTGAATAGAAAATAGAGTATGCAGCTGAAAGATGTGGATAGTAAAGGCTAATTGATGAAAATGTAAGTTACAAATGTGAAAGGTTGGAAGATAAAAGGCCTTAGGCAAATCAAAAGTCATAACTTTTCAAATTTCTTTTAATTTCTTTATATAAGTTTATATAACTGAAAATAATTATAAATTCAGTTTAAATTCGAAAATGTAATAAAATATAAAATATAAATAAATAATTAATAATATATATGATTAAAATAAGAAAATAGCACAAAAATGAAAACTAGTCTAGAAAATTTGAAAATAAATTCAATACACTTTGGAAAAACTATTTTAACTTAAATACATGAAAAATGAATATAAATAGGGTAAAACACAGCAAATAAAAGTGAATGTATAAAATAAATAAATAAATTTTAATTATATATAATTAAATTAAGAAAATAGCAAAGAAAATGGAAACTAGGTTTCAAAAATTGAAATAAATTCAAGTAAACTTTAGAAAAATTATACTATCACTTTAAAATTATTAAAAGATAAAAATATACATAAAATAATATATTAACACATATTAAAATAAAATATGACAAATAAAATATAATTTAAAATAGACAATATTGCTAAATACATCAGTTTACACACAATATTGAAATATACATAACTTTCACAATTTAACTCCGTTTCCAACGAAACGAAAAGCTGTATTCAAGTTATTAAATATATTTTCATAATAAAAGATAAAATTTAAGAATTTGAATATTTAAAATTTTAAGTTTAGAAGCCAAAGATTGAACAGTTTGAACAGAAATTCACTTTTCAGTAAAATAACCAATTTATACTAGTTTGAAATTATAGTTCACATAATAATTAACATTTATTTTAAAAAATAAAATTTTTGAAATCAAACAAGTTTAAAATAGTTTCAAAATAAAATAAAGTCAAATTTAAAAATATATGCAAAAATCTAGGGTTGTTACACTCTCCCCCACTCAAAACTTTTCGTCCCTGAAAAGGAATGAAGTACGGGAAAGCATAGAAAAATAGAGTGAAATAAGATTAAGACAGGATGACAAGGAGATTGAGATTATACCTGACAACTATTGTTATAGGTAAGTTTAATAAGGTGGATGACAAGCAATGCTCAGATTAAAATAAGTACCAAAGATTATTAAAGATTATAGAAAGATTTCTAAACAGAAAGATTATAGAAAGATACCTATACCAGTCTGTAGCACGATAAGGAAAAATAAGGACAACTAATAGACAGTTTGAAAACAAAATAAGATAATAAGTTTGAAAAACAAAATAAGATAATAGGTTTGAAATTTCGATGGTTTCAGCTTGAATTGATAATTAATTTTACACAAGTTAAATAAATCTTACTATCTCTAATTTCATTATCTTATCATCAAATTTTCTTAAACTAACAATTTCAAAAATCATGGATTTGATTAAAATTAAGTGTATAACATTCAATAATTTTAATTCTTCTTTATTCCTAATTAAAATTAAATTTATTCCTCTCAATATTTTATCACCTATGTTAAATATACTTACACTTATTATAACTGTTTTAATTTATTCCTAATTCCCTTAGCATCATTTGTATTGTAAATTATTCAATTAACCTTTTAATCTATTTACCTCTGTTAATCTTTTTATAACTAAAATTTAAGTGTATAACGTTTATTATAACCACTCAAATTTCATTTATAAAATCATTTTATATTGTATATTATCCAATTACATTGTTAACTTCTAAAAATTAAGGTAGGTTATATTGGAATGCAATTGAGAATTATACAAATAAAACTTTCTAAAATTAATATATAGTATAAACATTCTAATTCAATCATTTCAAGCTTGAATATTTATTCAAAATTTTGATTTTCTTTTTATACTTGAAGTTATTATTTAAGATAGAATTTAAGAATAAAATTTCTGATTCTTTTCAAACCATTTAGAGATAAATAAATGTATGCACAAAATTTGTCAAATCAAATTTTAAATCATATATCTATATATATTATAACTCAAATCATCTTTTAGAAATTCAAATCAATTAGATTTCCCAAAACAAAGCTG
This sequence comes from Allium fistulosum, assembly GCA_030737815.1. Taxonomy (NCBI): domain Eukaryota; kingdom Viridiplantae; phylum Streptophyta; class Magnoliopsida; order Asparagales; family Amaryllidaceae; genus Allium; species Allium fistulosum. Next base: position 294,848,366 of record CM060906.1, on the reverse strand, counting down.
TAGCAAAACTACAGAATTGTTTCTTCACTTCGAAACTCGAAAATGAACGTCGATGATGCTTCAGTCATCACCGAAATTATTTTCCAGCGACAAAGAGAAGAGCACTGATTTTTAAACTTTAAAATTCTTTGGAAACAAATTTCTATTCAAAAATACTTTAAATAATATATCCTTTTAAAGCTTTAAACACAAAGTTTGAAACCATCGGAAATTGAATTCTCAAATTCTTGATTTAAATTCATTTCAGTTCCCAAATCAAATTTATAAACAACTATTTATAAATTCATTTATAGAATGATAAATCAAGTATTATCATTTCAAATAATCAATTTAAATCAATTTATTAAGTTCCATAATATTTACTTATATCAAAATTTATTTCATTAACCAAATTTTAAAATAATATTGTGTCAGTTTGTTCTGTCAAAGTGTTTTAGAAATCCTATCGATAGCGTTGATCAGACGAATCGATCGGAAGCCCAAATCAACATCAACAACTCAAACAACACAATATATAAAACAAAACATAGATTTACAAGTACAATTCAAAATGTTTGGAGATATTTTGGAAACAAAAACAAGATGATTAATTAACAAAATATGAATATGGATAAGCATAGATAAATCGCGGGCAACCTTAACCGGGTCAACCGTGACTTAATGAATAAGATCAAATGTGGATTTTTCTAGGGTAAATCTACATTCGATCTCAAGAGATAGAGTTTGGAGTAATAAAAGGTATTAGCATCTAAACCAAGGATAGATATAAATCTTTGGTGAATCGATGCTAATTTGTAAAGGAGTTTCCCCCTTTATAAGAAAATTAGAATATTGGCAAGACCGCCAATTCACTATAAAGATCATTCGAAGTGGAGTTATGGAATACTCCAGAATCAAAAGAAGATGAATAGTGAGGGACAAGAATGGATTTTGGAACCGCAGGGAATGTTCCAAAATTCAAAGGAAATTCGAATCAAAAGGAAGAGATTCAAGCTCGAATGAAAGTGATTCTGTAAATAAATCTACTCAATATGCTGAGTTTTGCCTCAAAGCCAAAGCTCTGATACCAACTGTAACGACCCGATATTTTCAACCATTCGCATCTGCACATGTCGGACTTGAATTGCTCAAAATACTGCGTTGTAAATAAAATTTGGCAAATCTCAGAATACACAGTAAATAAATAATCACAGATCACAGAGTAAAATAATGCCATGGAAGTAAAAGAAATAGTAGTTCATGAAGCTACTATGTAAATATATCAGAGTTAAATAAGATACAACAGAAGAAATAAAATACAACAGAAGTCTCAATATGATAACCAAGTACAAGCTGAATAGAACAACAGAACTGAAATAGATAGGACAAGACAAGCAGATAATCTCCAGCGATTCAAATCTCCAAGAGAGCGGAAATCCAAATCTGTGAATAACTCAGGCTGACCCGAGCGTAAAGCAAGACACAAAACACTCGAGTCAGGACAATATATACTTATATAATGTAAACCAACTCAAGTGAACTGTAATAAGGGTACAAGTAACTTAAAGAATGCTTGGGATCGCCCATTCTTTAAGGATCTGTTAAACTATCTACTATGTAGTAATATTCGCTATTATAATAATGTCTAATCAGTAAGTATAATCATATAGAAAATAGCGTTAAGGGGATGGTGAACCTTAACGCTGTCGGATCTTTAAACCAAAATCGTAGTGGGCTCGATATGGTAGGTGACACGGCACACAAGGCAATGCCAGGGTAGATATACCAATTATGCATTCGGACTGGTGGTGACGCATAGCAGCCACTACCGCCCACCTCGAACAACACTCCCAAATCAAGGGTGCGCACCAAATCAATCACAACTAATAGAATTGTATCGAAGAAGTGTGTCCGATAAGAGGTGCTATCTCCTTGGTCTGTCAATCGCTCTTGTTTTAGCCACCTTATGCCAACTCATGGGAGTTGGGTCCACGTATATACCTTAGGATCGTCGTCACCATCCTACTTCATTCTGGAAACTCCACCGCGTACACAGTTGTCAAAGTAGTTTTCGGTATCGACAGAGAGTATGTCCATATCCGATCCCGGTCTCTTTAACAACCAATCGTTATTATAACCCGTGGTTATAATTTTAAAACAGTTTATACTTCAAAATAGAATATCATTTTAAATCCAAATCTTTATCAAAATAAAGATTAAATCAATTCCAAACCATTTCAATATATTTAAAATATCATATCATTTCAAAACTTCATTTCAAATCATTTTAATATATCAAAATATCATATCTTTTCAAAACTTCATTTCAAATCATTTAATATATCAAAATATCATATCCTTTCAAAACATCATTTCAAATCATTTGATATATCAAAATATCATATCCTTTCAAACTTCATTTCAAATCATTTTAATATACCAAAATATCATTTGAGTTCAAATCTAAATATTCAACTTTAAATACTTTTTAAATTTAAAGATATCATTCATTTACTATCATTTCAAGTCACCTTTTAAATAGTTTATATTTCAATCAAAATAATTCATTTAAACCCTTTAAAAGTGTAATTATTATACTTTCAAATCAAGTATTAAAATTTCCAAAGTTTCAATTTAATTCAATCATTTATTTCAATTAAATTTCCATAGACCATTTCAAATCTTATAAATTTCAAATATAGATTTAATCCACAAAATAACTATTCAAATTATAAAATAAATTCCAAAGCTTTATTATCCTATATTTCATAAGTCCAATATCTTTTAAATAGATTCAAATTACAAGTAAACCAAATATTTTCATACTAATATAAACTTCAATTATTCATTCCAATATTTAATATCATTTCAAATTCATTTCAAAATGTCATTTCAAAACATCATTTATTTAATTTAAATTTAAATACCATGTAATCACATTTCAAAATAGTTGTATTTCCCAAATCAACTATTCCATTTAAATCATTTAAAGTCAATTCATTATATTTAATAATTAAATATTTAATTTCCAAAATTTAATCTTTTTCAAAGATCATTTATTCATTTGAATTTATTAAACAAAGAAAATTCAACTTTCACAGCACTTAGAAAATGCTACGAAATGTTATGTTTAAAAATAGTTCATTTACAAAAGACAGCATTTAAAATGCTGTAATATCTTAATTTAGTTTCAATTAAAATTTTATTTAAATTTAACAAATATAGCACTAACAAAGTGCTATAATAACCCTTAGTTCAAATTTGTTATTAGGTTCATTTAAAACAACTACAACATTTACCAATGCTGTAATATCTTTACATTATATTTTAAAATGTTGTCAAATCAAATTCAGAGTTTTATTTACAATTTCACGCATAATTAACTTTTAATATAAATCATTTTAACTTATAAAAATCACATATTTTCACATTTTAAAAACAATCATTTAAATACCTTTATTTCCATGATTTTATAAAGTCAAATTTCCATACAAAGTCAAATTAAATAACAATTAAATTTTCATTACTTTAATTAAATTCTTAACTTAACAACTAAGTTTAAATTTCCAAAATATAACTTATTTCCATTTATTTTACTTAATTAAAGATTCACTTTTAAACAAATTTCACAAAATTCAATTTAAGTTATATTTCAAAATTTTCAATTTAAACATTCATTTATTCCATATTTTAATTTATACAAAATCATTAACACTTTTTAAAAATTATTATTACTTAATAAAAATCATTAAATTCATCTTTTAAATCAAATTTGTCATATATTCTTACTTACATAAATTCCATTTAAAAACAAAATCATAAATTTCAAAATTAACTTATATTTCAAATTCTACTTCACCATTTACTTAATTTACTTATTTAATTTGTAGAAAATCACTAATATTTTATAGAAATCATTTTACTAAATTTAGATCAAAATATCATAATATTTACATTTTTAAAATATTTTAAAAATTTCAGAAAAATATATAAACCACGGGTCTGTATATAATTTTCTAGCCTAGGTCAAGTGATACAGATATATATCATTTCAATCCGTAGTTTACAAAGAAAAACCGGGTTCTATCATTTCAAACCCGCAATCCCAAGTAATATTAATAAATAAATAAAAAGTCGCTCAGGCTTATCATTTCAGCCCATAACGATCTTTCCCTATTCTAAAGTCCGTTCGGGTATGTATCATTTGAACCCATAGTGAACCTAATCTACAGGGAACTTGCAGTGTGATAAACTGATAAAATGAACAGAATAACATCATATAACAGTAATAGATGATATAACATATGTGATAACAGGGTTAAACATTATATGATCATAATATAATAGTTATAACAGGATGATATAATTTTACAGATTCAAAAGGTGTCGGTTTACTAGTTATATAAGTACACATCGTCTGGTGAGAATTACTCACTTGTTCAAGCTGGAGATGACAACCACAAACACACAACAAAGATCTCCAGAGGCACAAAAGCATGACAATGATTTGAGATTGGAAGAGCCAAAGCTATACCCCTTTGAAAACATTACACAAAACAAATATATAAAACATAAGTTTCAAAACAGGATGCCACTAAACAATGTTAGGAACAACTTCATAAAACAAAACCAAAGTGTTTGCACTTGCTTTATACCATCTATGCTTCAGCTCCAGATTTGAAATTCATGGCTAAGGGGTGGGTTTGGATCTGGTTTTGGGTTCCATAGGGTCGGCCTAGCATGCGTTAACAAAGTGGTGAAGTCTAGGTGCAAAAACTAGGTGTTCAAGGCTAAACAATGCAACATAACCTCACATCTTTGGCACAAATTGGTTCGGCCAGAGGTCATGGGTCACGGCCAGTGGGTGTTGGTGATGGTGGATGATGTGGCAGAGGGTGGAGGTCAGGTCAGAGGTGGTGGTGGTGGTAGTGGCGGCAAATGGTGGTGGAAGGTGGTGCTAACAATCTAGGCCCGGCTAGTGTAATATGTGGTGGTTTTAGTTGATTTTGGTGGTGCTCCTTGCCATGGATGTGCTTGGCCTACCTTGGTGGTGTAGTAGGGTGGGTAATGATCAGAGAAAGGGGGTGGTGGAGGTCGAAACAGATCTGTTTGAGGAGGAGCCAAGCCTAGAAGAAAAAGTTGAAAATCATTACCCAAACTTTCCTCAATAGCCATGGCCGAAATTCTTTTGTTTCAGAAATGAAAATGAATGTACGTGAATAGAAAATAGAGTATGCAGCTGAAAGATATGGATAGTAAAGGCTAATTGATGAAAATGTAAGTTACAAATGTGAAAGGTTGGAAGATAAAAGGCCTTAGGCAAAATAAAAGTCATAACTTTTCAAATTTCTTTTAATTTCTTTATATAAGTTTATATAACTGAAAATAATTATAAATTCAGTTTAAATTTGAAAATGTAATAAAATATAAAATATAAATAAATAAATAAATAATAATATATATATGATTAAAATAAGAAAATAGCACAAAAATGAAAACTAGTCTAGAAAATTTGAAAATAAATTCAATACACTTTGGAAAAACTATTTTAACTTAAATACATGAAAAATGAATATAAATAGAGTAAAACACAGCAAATAAAAGTTAATGTATAAAATAAATAAATAAATTTTAAATATATATAATTAAATTAAGAAAATAGCAAAGAAAATGGAAACTAGGTTTCAAAAATTGAAATAAATTCAAGTAAACTTTAGAAAAATTATACTATCTGTTATCCCACCTTTTGGCAAAGCCGAGATACCCAAAGATTAACTGAAAATCAATGATTACTAGTCATGAACATCGATTGTGCATCGCAGGTTCACCATGGATATCGACGAATTTTGTCCGAGTCCGGATCGAGCCGAAACTGCTAGGATATGACAAGCTAAGCTATGAGAGTCAACGTTTCAAGTTTCGAGTCAATCCGAGTTCGTATGCTCAAGATATCACCGACAGAAAATGGAGTAGACAGGCCTTAGTTCGAATCCATAGGCGAAGCCTATGTTCGAATCCATCAGACATATATTGCTTCGAATCCATGAGGAGTACCTTTGCTTCGACTCCATCAAACAGGCCCTTGGTTCGAATCCATCCAAATAGCCGTGCTTCGAATCCATCCTCGCATGCTTATGTTCGAATCTATCGAAGGAAAGATCCTTCGAATCCATGAAAAGAACCATAGCTTCGACTCCGTCAAAGGAAGTTCCTTCGAATCCACCAAGGTTGGAGTCTTTCGAATCCATCCTATGACAATGCTCCGATTCCATCCTGCAAGAGTAGCTTCGAATCGAGTGGATAAGGTATAGCGTGATCGATTCGAACGAGCATACGTTCGAATCCATGTACTTCGAATCCACTACTTCAAATCGACCAAGTCACAAGCAGCTAGAGACGTGGATTCGACCCGGTCGACTCGGAGATAAAGACAGATCGACACAAAGAACGTGCGCCACGTCAACCTGCTAACACATGTCTCCATCGATTCGAAAGGATCGATTCGAATTGATCGATTCGAACAGGGAGAACAAACGAAAAATGCAATCTCGAATCGATCATATCTTGAGATCTACAAGTCCAAATGCTACGAAATTTTCACAGAAGCTTAAGCACATGATGAAGAATGTCCACACCAAATTTCAGCTTGATTGGACTCTTTCTTGATCGATTCGAACCAAGGGTCGAATCGATCCCAAAGTGGGCCCGGATCTCCTAATTTCGGCCATGTGGTCCCCTCACGTACCAGAACTGGTCTCCCTTCAGTTTAGGCAAAATATCAGCCTCCTACACCTATAAATAGAGCCCCTGGTCATTCAGAAAAGAGGTCGGACAATTCTAAGTACTAAAGAGCGCCCAGATTCTGCTAGATTTACTCCAGATCACCATCGCTGCTTTAGATCGAGACTTAGCATATCAATTCAGTTGTACTACAATATAAGCAACTGTAATCACCAAGGATAATCAATAAAAGATAAAACTTTGGAGTGGACGTAGGCCGGAGATAGCCGAACCACTATAAATCTCGCGTTTCTGTTCATTATTTCTGGATTGCTGTTCGTTGATTGCTTAGATCTGATATTTGTGTTTGGATATTGCTGACTTGTATTCATACACTGGTGCTTTCACAATACTTGGGGTTTGTGACCATTTTTGGCGCAAACACTATCACTTTAAAATTATTAAAAGATAAAAATATACATAAAATAACATATTAACACATATTAAAATAAAATATGACAAATAAAATATAATTTAAAATAGACAATATTGCTAAATACATCAGTTTACACACAATATTGAAATATACATAACTTTCACAATTTAACTCCGTTTCCAACGAAACAAAAAGCTGTATTCAAGTTATTAAATCTATTTTCATAATAAAAGATAAAATTTAAGAATTTGAATATTATAAATTTTAAGTTTAGAAGCCAAAGATTGAACAGTTTGAACAGAAATTCACTTTTCAGTAAAATAACCAATTTATACTAGTTTGAAATTATAGTTCACATAATAATTAACATTTATTTTAAAAAAATAAAATGTTTGAAATCAAACAAGTTTAAAATAGTTTCAAAATAAAATAAAGTCAAATTTAAAAATATATGCAAAAATCTAGGGTTGTTACAACACATCAACACAAGATAAACAACAACCAATAACAGATAAACAGCAAAATGGTTATATTATTTTAGGGGCTGCATCACTACCACTTGTGACTGCCTACGTACCCTTATCTAATTGGATACCCAATTAGCTGCAGGATCAAGCCAATGTTGCTTACCATAAATAGGACTCATGAAGCCTACGATGCAACAACGAATATGCAATTCTCAAACTACATAGCATATATCATGCAAATGTAGGTTCCAAATCTACCTACTTAGCTTAATCTTCACATTTAGATAATCTACCTACTTAGCTTAATCTTCACATTTACAAATACTTCAAATCTATAATAATTTCCATTTCCAAATCCTTTCCAAAGTCATTTAAAAACCATCAAGTTTAGTCCTCGGAATTCTTTCCGTTTTATAAAACATTTTTATAAAACCATTATACAAATCAACTTTTATATAATATAACTTCCAAATATTTCTATTTATTTAAACATTTCAAAAACTTTTATTTAGGAAAACCAACTTTGAAAACAATTCCATTGATGTCAAATTATTATAACTAATTATAACAATTTAAATGAACCAATATTATCGCTAAATACATTATAGTCAAATCGTGAAATAAATCACAAGGTGTTAGCCTACAATTATTTTCTAATTCAAATTTATTTCAAACTATTTTAATAGATTTATCAAATTTATTTCATATTTTTAATCATTTAGAAATATCATTTATAAAGAAATTCCTTCTTGGATTCCGAACTGCAAAACCACGATGTTTTTAGAAAATTGTTTTGGCCATATTTCAAAATCTACTTAATGAAATCTAGATTTTCTTTCTTCGTTGGAAAACTATGGATATAATTGTTCGGAAAATTCTTATCTCGAAGGATTCCGAGCTATATTTCACTTTGTACACTTATTTAAATTTTATGGCACGAAATCGCGACGCGCCTACTTTTGACTAAATTTTCATTTACCTTTCAAACTTTACCAAAATACTTTCATATGTTTATAAAACATTTATAAATCATTTTCAAACATTTAAACCAATATTTTTTCATATTAAATATCTTTTTCACTTTTAAATCATTTTATAATATTATATTATTATAATATTCATTTTTAGCCTTTTTATATTTTCAAAACCATTAAGAGGCTAAATAAACTCCATACACATATTATTTGAATTCGTTTCAATTAATTAGCCATTTTATTATGATTTCTCATAATTTATCACAAACAAGTTATCAACCATATCAACATCCATATAATCAACCATAAAATCATTCAAGTTATCAACCATTCATACAGATTATTAAGAGATTAAATGGTCATATTATCATAATTAAAAATATTTATAGAGATTAATTATTATTTAATAAAAATTGAGTTCTCACCTTTAACTTAATCGATTCTTCCTACCAACATTCTTATCCAACCACACTTCACTAAACTAACATATACTTCACTAATACATCCATAAATAACTCCACCACCTTGCCCATGCTCACGACCATCCTTCCTCCTCCATAGCCCATGGCCAAAGCCTCCCCCATCCCAATATTCATGGCCTAAGGCCATTTAAAGAAGAGAAGAAGAAGAAGTGAATTAAGAAGATGTTAGAGAGTGATTAGTGGATTGGTGCTTAAGCACTTCACTATTTTTAACCCTCCTACCTCTCTTAAAGAAGAGAAGCCATTAATGAGCAAAAGAAAGCTCAAAAATGAAGAAGAAGAAATGAGAAGTGTGAAGAAAATGATAAGAATGGATGTGTATTTATAGGAAAAGTAAGAAGTGGTGAACTACAAAATTAACCCTTTACAAAATTACCAAAATACCCTTACTTTATCCTATTTTTTAAACATTTACCATCACTTTGTAACATCGCTACTTTATGTCTTAATCACTTAATGCATAAGGAAAATAAAGTAAAGATTTTTTTTGATTTGATTTGACATGATATTGTCCTTTTATGCTTATTTTTTTTAATGACTTTCTAGAAATTTCTAACCTTAATTAGCGAAAGTAAACTTGGTTAGTTAATTGTTAATACTTAACATATTTAAAAATGTATGCATGTATATATACATAATGTGAAACAACGTTGCGACAAATTTTATTCAACAAAACGTTGATTTTCGACAAAATGTTTTACGGTCACATTTTGATGTTTTAGTTAAACTATTTATTTATGTAAACCAAATTTAAAAATAAACTTGTATAATGTAATTTAAAGATATAAACACTCATAAATTAATTAAAATAATTTATTTAACCATTGAAACTTACTTTTCCGAAATGAGGATTTGGTCACTTTTGTCGATATAAGCAATTATTCCTATTTTCGTGTATATTTCTCTTTGCAAATCCTATCTAATATTATTTAAATCATAAAATATTATATATTTTATATTTAAAATCACTTTAAATAGTATATTTTAAAGTGGTCAAATTCTGAGTCGTTACATTCTTTCCTACTTAAAAGAATTTCGTCCTCGAAATTACAGGGATGGAAAAATATAATGAAAAAACAACCATTAACGAAAGTTAAGCACACCAAAAATAGTAATATTACCCATAACCCCGGTTGGAGGTACGGTGCTTTATCCTATCCATTTTATTTATCAAATTAAGGTAGTTTCATTTTTAAAATTCCTAAGTTGATTTACTAACCTAGACAAATTTTTTACTTAGGCACCTAACCTAAGTTTTGATACCAACTGTAACGACCCGGATTTTCAAACCAGTCAAAATCAGTAAAGATCTGACCGTTCTAAAATTACTAATGAAAACTACCAACTTAATACATAATATTTGATAAATATTCAACATTATTAAATGTATAGGATACAATTTCAATTATACAACTTATCAGAGTAATTAATAAATTTATTCTACAAGGTGTGCATTACCGAACTCATATGTAATAAATCTACTGCTGCACACTCTGATGAGAGAGATAGCAATATCCTTACCTGCGAACACCATAAACAATGTTAATGCGGAATAAAATAGTAAGGGGTAAAGATACAACAACACAAGATAAACAACAACCAATAACAATTAAACAAAAAAATGGTTATGTTATTTTAGGGACTACATCACTACCACTTGTGACTGCCTACGTACCCCTATTTAATTGGGTATCCAATTAGATACAAGATCAAGCCAACGTAGTTCTCCTACCAAAAATAGGACTCATAGAGCCTACGATGCAACAACGAATATGCAATTCCCAAACTACATAGCATATATCATGCAAATGTAGTTTCGAAATCTACCCACTTTGTAACAACCCGAAATTTATTGGTAAAAATTAATTATCGTTGTATGATGATTAGAATTAGTTGTTAAGTGTTTTTGGGATTTGTCGAGTTGAAATTCTTTGTTATAGTGTATTGGATAGGCGGGCTTAAAAACTTATTTGGCCTTCTTCCTTTTAAATTCGAGGTCGTGATACTTATCTCAACTCGTCCCCCTTTCATAATCATTCGCAACCCGACCCCCTTTCTCCCATTCCCCATTCGAACCCTAAACCTAAAAAATTAAAACACGAACGAGATTAAATGGCGGTCACGATCTCTTCTTCGTTCGCATTTCAAATGAGGATTTCGATTGTCTTTATGTCGCCACGGCTTCGACTGGAATGGCTCGAACGATTGATGACTTCGCCTCCTCGCTTGGCACTCGTCTACTTCGTCTGTGGCAAAGGTGAGTTGAAATCTCACATCTAATTCGCTCGTCACTGTTGGTTTTCGTTCATTCTGGTTAGTTCGATCTATTGATTTTGTTGCGAGAATTGATTTTGTCGACTTCGACATTTGAACTATTTTGATTTGGCACTGTCTCGTTTTGAACCTGCTACTTCGATTACTTTAAAACGTGAATTTGGCACTTTGGCATCGATTTCTGATTGGAAACTTATGAGGCCTATTTGATTGGTTTAATTGCAGTTTGATTTGAACTGCATTTCTGGGTTAACATCGGCATTGACTTTTAAGTGAGGTTGATTTTTGTACTGCTGTACTTTGGGGTTCTTTTCAAATCAGTGCTATGCTCGCGTTCGATTTTTGCGTTAATACTTGGGTTTTGAAATAACAGGGCTTCGTCCATTCGACTTGTCTAGGTGATTGGTGATTTCCTGACTTGTTCAGATTCACCATTTCGTGATTTGATTCCGGGTTTTGATTTTTGCTTGCGTTTTTGATTTTGAACTGGGGATAGTGGTGCTGGTCGACTTCGACTTTGTTTTACTTGTTCTAGGTTGTGACTTGAACATTTTAACCCTGGCCTCAGCCTTTGTCATTGTTCAAACTTGTTTGGTTGACTTCAACATTTGCTTGGTTCTTGTTTCTCGTACTACCTGGCCTGGTTCTCGACCTATAGTGTTTATGAAGTCTAATGCCTTTGGTTTTCATTAGTACATATTGCCTTAAGTACTAGTATGTAGTGGCCATTTGATCTGTCCATTAAAGTCAGTGATGTGTCTGCATTGCGGTCACATGAATTGAACTTGTTCATTACAGTTGGGTAATTGTTCTGTTTAGTTATATTCACTTGGATGTTAGTCATGTAGTTTTGGATTCTATTACACTACTGTTGTCACTCATGTGTACTCCACTGCACCTCACTTCCTTTGGCCTTGCATTTAGTTCTGGCCTTGTATAGTGGTTCACTGCTTCCCAGTTTTATAAATGAGACTGTTGTATTTGGGTTTCGAACCACGACTCGACAGAGTTGCTGCCATTATTGTGGGCACTGACTTCAGTTTGTCTGCACTTGTACATATTCACTGTCACTTGCATTTTTGGTACTGCATATTCCAGTGTTGTTTTATTGAGTTGCAGGGTTTATTGCATATGCTACATCCCTATCATGTTTGGTTGTTTCTCGTTTCAACCTCTCCGGCTTGTTGCACTGCAGTTTTGTACATACTTGGGGTCTCTTCAATTGCACTGCTATATGTTGCTTGTTGACATCTAGCTTGAGCTTTTATTGTTGCATATCTGAATTCGATTCACTGGATCTTGTAGTTGATCATGTTGTGGTCTGATGCAATCTGCATTGTATTAAGTTTTGGGTCGTGTACTATGTTGTCCTCATTGTGTTGCATCTTGCATTCATTAGCTTGTATCACTGTCTTCACTGTTGTCACTGGGGTTTGAAATTGGTTCCTGTTGCCTCACTTGTTTAGATGTTGAAGTTGCTTTGGGAATTGTAATCTGCATTCATGTTGCTTTGTTGCGTGACTGTGGTCTTTGCACCTTGAGTTTTTGTGAAGTTGGTATCTTTACTGGCATATTTCAGTAGCTTCCCATGTACATGCTGTTGAGTTCCACTGTCCTGTTGTTGTCGTATATGTTTAATTGATACTGCTGAAACAGTGGCATTGATATTGAGACTTGAGTTGAATCCCGATTTCGGGATTTGACCTTGTGATCATTTGTGATTTCTCTGAGCTTTTGTGTACCACCTGCGAGAGTGGCGAGGCAGTACACGCGTGCGTGTACTGCAGCCCTATCCGAATTGACAGTTTTAAATTGATTTAGTCGATTTGATAAATTGTTTATTCATCTCTGTTGATGATTTAAATCTGCTGATTTTTGTTAAACACTGTTAAGTGTTATATTGACCGTTATCCGGTTTCTTTGTTTAAAGAATCGGATAGACGGGAATTATTGCGACTGTCGTCCATTTAAATTATTACTGCCTATATGCACTAATAAACTGGTTTGAATTAGACTGACCTGGGTATTATTTTCTTTTGAATGTAATACTCGGGTCAGACCCGAGTTATTTCAGGTTGTAGATTTTCTTCTTTGAGTTGCTGTTCAGGATTGAAGACTTTTCACATCTTCTGAAGTTGTCAGTCATTTTGTAGTAGTCGTGTCATTGTATAGAATGATATGTATTCATGTATATTAGTCGATAATGTACTTGTATATATAACTTCTAGAGTCGACAGTTGTAGTTGTATCATATGTATAGTGTCAACTATGTATTAACTGACATCAGTTATATATATCTGAGACTTTTGTTTTTATCTGTGTTCCGCATTTATATTATCTGTGTTATTGTTATATCTAATGTCCTAAACTATTATGAACTATCGTAGTTTGTTTTATACTGATAATTGGATATGTCGATGGGAGTAAATAATTAATAGATGAAAAATAAAAAGTATATACCACTCCTATCGAGATAACCAATATTAGTGTAAGGCCAATTACGGATGGTCGCTCCTATCCAGCCTTATTCTTCGTAATAATAGACAGTATTCCTTTTAATACTCTTTGTTATTATGAGCATAGAGGTGGGGCGTCACAGTTGGTATCAGAGCTTGGGGTTTATGGACATAATATCAAACATAACTTGGATGGAACATATGTTACCACTATTGGTCGATGTTTTATTTGTACTTTGAGTCAAAACTAAAGTTTTGAAATTTGGATGAAATTTTTAAATATCCTTATTTAAAAATAATAGTGAAATTGTGTTCTGATGATATGATTGATTTGTGTTCTATTTATCAGAGTGCGCAGCGGAAACAGTGAAACCGTCTTCGCTGAGTACAACTGATAATCTTTTTGATTTAAAAATCAAAATACGAAATCGATATGAATTTCATTTGTTGTTTACATAGCTGTAATTATTTTATTTCTTTGAGAACTTCGAATCCGAATTGAGGATTCGAAGAAATTGCAGATATGTGATTTTTGTTGAAATTTCCGCTGGCTTTCTTTTGTATTAATCGTCTAGTGATTAGATTTTTGCTGTTTTGAATTATCTTCATTGAAGATATATTTGAATGATTTCTTTGTTCATTCTGTAGTACGTGCAAAAATTTGAATTGCACGTTACTGCATTTATTTACGTTGAACCGATGCTTGGTTATGAAACGTACTTTGTTGCCGTTATTTTTGTAATGGGATTTTTTTTTACACCAATGCTAGATTTTTGAAGCACGGTGTTTTATTGATAATTTTAATGAATGAAAATTCTCTGATATTACATTTAGATGTAAATTGTTTTGATGTGATTTTGACGTTTTAAAATTTCTGTCGCTTTGGCTTCAGTAACCGTCAAATTTTAAAAGTGGATTTTCAAGCGGTTATTCCGCAATACTGATTTGCGACCGTTTTTACGGTATTTTGAGAAGTACAATTTCCTTATCGAAATTGTTACTAATATTGCTGCTTTAATCACGTGATTGGAAAATCGTTTTAAAATGAAAATTGTTTTATAAATTTTAACGATTTGCGTTTTCAAAAGAATGAGAAAGCGACTTAAACGATTCAGCAAAATCGAGGATTATGACCCCTTTCTTTTACTGATTCGCTTAACTCCGGACTTGTCCAGTTGAGAATGCGAATTGTTATTTTTACAAAATAAATAAAAATTGTTTTCAAAAATTTTACAGTTTGCGATTTCAAAGGAATGAGGAAGCGATTTAAACGTTTCAGCAAAATCGAGGACTATGACCCCTTTCTTTTACTGATTCGCTTAATTCCGGACTTGTCCGTTTGAGAATGTGAAATGTATTTTTACAAAATACACAATTTTGCACTTTCAAGGAAACGATGAAGAGATTTAAACGATTTAGCAAAAGTGCGGAGTATGGAACCACACTTTTACTATTTCGGTTAATTCCGGACTCGTTAATTGAATATCTGTTGTTTTGATGATTTTGATGGATTTTCACTTTCAAGGAAACGATGAAGAGAATCAAACGATTTAGTAAAACACGTGGTATGGGACATGTGCGTTTGCTATTTCGGTTAATTCCGGACTCGTTAATTGAAATATTTGATGCTTTCGTGTGCTTTCGAGCCACTATGATGGACCTTCGGGTCATATGATGGACCTTCGGGTCATATGATGGACCTTCGGGTCAAATACCTGTACTAGACCTTCGGGTCACTCTGCGGACCTTCGGGTCAATCTGATGGGCGCCAAAATTATGTTGAGTACTTGGTAGGCTTCGGCCATATGAGATGCACGTGCGGCGAATTAAAAACTCGCCATCTGATGGGATCGATCCAAACTTTTATGTTGATTTTCTAGTCTTCTTAATTGATTTCTAGATATTTGTTGTTTCCAATTATCTGCAGGTAATTGGATATTTGTTGATATGAGTTCTGATTATCGTTTTTGATAATCGGATATTTGTTGTTTCTAATTATCGCTTGTGATAATTAGATATTTGTTGATATGAGTTCTGATTATCGTTTTTGATAATCGGATATTTGTTGTTTCTAATTATCGCTTGTGATAATTAGATATTTGTTGATATGAGTTCTGATTATCGTTTTTGATGATCAGATATTTGTTGTTTCTAATTATCGCTTGTGATAATTAGATATTTGTTGATATGAGTTCTGATTATCGTTTTTGATGATCAGATATTTGTTGTTTCTAATTATCGCTTGTGATAATTAGATATTTGTTGATATGAGTTCTGATTATCGTTTTTTATAATCGGATATTTGTTGCTTTTAATTATCACTTGAGATAATTAAATAATTGTTGAATTGTTGTTTTAATTATCGCTTTAGATAATTAAATATTTGCTGCCTTGAGATTTAATTATCGCTCTAGATAATTAAATATTTGCTGATTTGAGATTTAATTATCGCTTTAGATAATTAAATATTTGCTGATTTCGAATTTAATTATCGCTTTAGATAATTAAATATTTGCTGATTTGAGATTTAATTATCGCTTTAGATAATTAAATATTTGCTGATTTCGAATTTAATTATCGCTTTTGATAATTAAATATTTGCTGATTTGAGATTTAATTATCGCTTTAGATAATTAAATATTTGCTGATTTGAGATTTAATTATCGCTTTAGATAATTAAATATTTGCTGATTTGAGATTTAATTATCGCTTTAGATAATTAAATATTTGCTGATTTGAGATTTAATTATCGCTTTTGATAATTAAATATTTGTTGATTTGGGATTTGATTATCGTTTTAGATAATCGAATATTTGTTGATTTGAGATTTGATTTTCGTTTTTGATAATCGACTATTGGTTGATTGCTAATTTCGCTGATTATGAGATTTTCTAGTCTCCAATTGATTCTAGGGTATGCTGATTTTATTGAATCGCTATCTTCTATCTATTTCTGGTAATAGTTAGAGTTTGTTGATCATAGAATTTATGTTTTCTAGTTAATCGTTGGATAACTAGATAATTGCAGTTTTGCGAATTGTGATTTGTGTATTATAATTATCCTTGTTGATAATTAGATTTTGCTGTCTTCAAATTATCGTACCGATAATTAGATATTACTATTTTGTGATTTCTGTATTTCTGATTATCTAATTGATAATTGAATGTGGCTGATAATTGTATTTATTCAGTTCTGCTGTTTTCTGATATCTATTTGATAATCAGACTTTGTTGAGAATTTGTGAATTTCCTTTATAAAATTAAAAGATTTCTTTGATGTTTGTGTTCTCGATCCTTATTTTTCTAGCTTAACCAGTTATGTTAGAAGAATAATCGTTATAGACGACTTTAAGTATGAAAATTGCGGGGACGCAATTTTTATAAGGAGGGGAGTCTGTAACAACCCGAAATTTATTGGTAAAAATTAATTATCGTTGTATGATGATTAGAATTAGTTGTTAAGTGTTTTTGGGATTTGTCGAGTTGAAATTCTTTGTTATAGTGTATTGGATAGGCGGGCTTAAAAACTTATTTGGCCTTCTTCCTTTTAAATTCGAGGTCGTGATACTTATCTCAACTCGTCCCCCTTTCATAATCATTCGCAACCCGACCCCCTTTCTCCCATTCCCCATTCGAACCCTAAACCTAAAAAATTAAAACACGAACGAGATTAAATGGCGGTCACGATCTCTTCTTCGTTCGCATTTCAAATGAGGATTTCGATTGTCTTTATGTCGCCACGGCTTCGACTGGAATGGCTCGAACGATTGATGACTTCGCCTCCTCGCTTGGCACTCGTCTACTTCGTCTGTGGCAAAGGTGAGTTGAAATCTCACATCTAATTCGCTCGTCACTGTTGGTTTTCGTTCATTCTGGTTAGTTCGATCTATTGATTTTGTTGCGAGAATTGATTTTGTCGACTTCGACATTTGAACTATTTTGATTTGGCACTGTCTCGTTTTGAACCTGCTACTTCGATTACTTTAAAACGTGAATTTGGCACTTTGGCATCGATTTCTGATTGGAAACTTATGAGGCCTATTTGATTGGTTTAATTGCAGTTTGATTTGAACTGCATTTCTGGGTTAACATCGGCATTGACTTTTAAGTGAGGTTGATTTTTGTACTGCTGTACTTTGGGGTTCTTTTCAAATCAGTGCTATGCTCGCGTTCGATTTTTGCGTTAATACTTGGGTTTTGAAATGACAGGGCTTCGGCCATTCGACTTGTCTAGGTGATTGGTGATTTCCTGACTTGTTCAGATTCACCATTTCGTGATTTGATTCCGGGTTTTGATTTTTGCTTGCGTTTTTGATTTTGAACTGGGGATAGTGGTGCTGGTCGACTTCGACTTTGTTTTACTTGTTCTAGGTTGTGACTTGAACATTTTAACCCTGGCCTCAGCCTTTGTCATTGTTCAAACTTGTTTGGTTGACTTCAACATTTGCTTGGTTCTTGTTTCTCGTACTACCTGGCCTGGTTCTCGACCTATAGTGTTTATGAAGTCTAATGCCTTTGGTTTTCATTAGTACATATTGCCTTAAGTACTAGTATGTAGTGGCCATTTGATCTGTCCATTAAAGTCAGTGATGTGTCTGCATTGCGGTCACATGAATTGAACTTGTTCATTACAGTTGGGTAATTGTTCTGTTTAGTTATATTCACTTGGATGTTAGTCATGTAGTTTTGGATTCTATTACACTACTGTTGTCACTCATGTGTACTCCACTGCACCTCACTTCCTTTGGCCTTGCATTTAGTTCTGGCCTTGTATAGTGGTTCACTGCTTCCCAGTTTTATAAATGAGACTGTTGTATTTGGGTTTCGAACCACGACTCGACAGAGTTGCTGCCATTATTGTGGGCACTGACTTCAGTTTGTCTGCACTTGTACATATTCACTGTCACTTGCATTTTTGGTACTGCATATTCCAGTGTTGTTTTATTGAGTTGCAGGGTTTATTGCATATGCTACATCCCTATCATGTTTGGTTGTTTCTCGTTTCAACCTCTCCGGCTTGTTGCACTGCAGTTTTGTACATACTTGGGGTCTCTTCAATTGCACTGCTATATGTTGCTTGTTGACATCTAGCTTGAGCTTTTATTGTTGCATATCTGAATTCGATTCACTGGATCTTGTAGTTGATCATGTTGTGGTCTGATGCAATCTGCATTGTATTAAGTTTTGGGTCGTGTACTATGTTGTCCTCATTGTGTTGCATCTTGCATTCATTAGCTTGTATCACTGTCTTCACTGTTGTCACTGGGGTTTGAAATTGGTTCCTGTTGCCTCACTTGTTTAGATGTTGAAGTTGCTTTGGGAATTGTAATCTGCATTCATGTTGCTTTGTTGCGTGACTGTGGTCTTTGCACCTTGAGTTTTTGTGAAGTTGGTATCTTTACTGGCATATTTCAGTAGCTTCCCCTGTACATGCTGTTGAGTTCCACTGTCCTGTTGTTGTCGTATATGTTTAATTGATACTGCTGAAACAGTGGCATTGATATTGAGACTTGAGTTGAATCCCGATTTCGGGATTTGACCTTGTGATCATTTGTGATTTCTCTGAGCTTTTGTGTACCACCTGCGAGAGTGGCGAGGCAGTACACGCGTGCGTGTACTGCAGCCCTATCCGAATTGACAGTTTTAAATTGATTTAGTCGATTTGATAAATTGTTTATTCATCTCTGTTGATGATTTAAATCTGCTGATTTTTGTTAAACACTGTTAAGTGTTATATTGACCGTTATCCGGTTTCTTTGTTTAAAGAATCGGATAGACGGGAATTATTGCGACTGTCGTCCATTTAAATTATTACTGCCTATATGCACTAATAAACTGGTTTGAATTAGACTGACCTGGGTATTATTTTCTTTTGAATGTAATACTCGGGTCAGACCCGAGTTATTTCAGGTTGTAGATTTTCTTCTTTGAGTTGCTGTTCAGGATTGAAGACTTTTCACATCTTCTGAAGTTGTCAGTCATTTTGTAGTAGTCGTGTCATTGTATAGAATGATATGTATTCATGTATATTAGTCGATAATGTACTTGTATATATAACTTCTAGAGTCGACAGTTGTAGTTGTATCATATGTATAGTGTCAACTATGTATTAACTGACATCAGTTATATATATCTGAGACTTTTGTTTTTATCTGTGTTCCGCATTTATATTATCTGTGTTATTGTTATATCTAATGTCCTAAACTATTATGAACTATCGTAGTTTGTTTTATACTGATAATTGGATATGTCGATGGGAGTAAATAATTAATAGATGAAAAATAAAAAGTATATACCACTCCTATCGAGATAACCAATATTAGTGTAAGGCCAATTACGGATGGTCGCTCCTATCCAGCCTTATTCTTCGTAATAATAGACAGTATTCCTTTTAATACTCTTTGTTATTATGAGCATAGAGGTGGGGCGTCACACACTTAGCTTAATCTTCATATTTAGATTTCCAAATCTAATTATCTTTACGAAAATGATCTTTTTGGACTTTATTCCCAAATTATTATTTCAAAACTTTTGAAATATGTATATATTTTATATTCAAACTAGTCTTTTACTTCGGGATCTGAAAACAAATCACCTTCTGAAATGATATCAATATACAAACATACAAAACTATATGTTACCTGATCGGGAGGTTTCTAGCCATAACAAGTCAACTGGGTCCCAGCCTTTCAAAAAATAAATATAGATATGTATATCCCTCTACAACGAGAGCGGACTATATTGAGGTTATAGAACATTTTCACCTCCCTTGCCCACTTTTTAGTTATATGTTACCCGAATCATCGGTAACATAACAAATCACTTTATATCCCGAAATGGCAAAATCATTTGCACTAATAATTACAAATACTTCAAATCTATAAGAATTTCCATTTTCAAATCCTTTCAAAAATCATTTTAAAACCATTGGGTTTAGTCCTCGAAATTCTTTCCGTTTTATAAAATATTTTTATAAAACCATTATACAAATCAACTTTTATATAATATAACTTTAAATTATTCATTTCCAAATATTTCTATTTATTTAAACATTTCATAAACTTTTATTTAGTAAAACCAACTTTGAAAACAATTTCATTGATGTTAAATTATTATAACTAATTATAACAATTTAACTGAACCAATATTATCGCTAAACAACTTATAGTCAAATCGTGAAATAAATCACAAAGTGTTAGCCTATAATTATTTTCTAATTCAAATCTCTTCCAAACTATTTTAATAGATTTATCAAATTTATTTAATATTTTTAATCATTTAAAAATACCATTTATAAAGAAATTCCTTCTTGGATTTCGAACTGCAAAACCACGATGTTTTTAGAATTTTTTTTTCGACATATTTCAAAATCTACTTAATGAAATCTTGATTTTCTTTCTTCGTTGGAAAACTATGGATATAATAGTTCGAAAATTCTTATCTCGAAGGACTCCGAGCTATATTCCACTTTGTACACTTATTTAACTTTTATGGCGCGAACTACCATTACGCGATGCGCCTACTTTTGACTAAATTTTCATCTACCTTTTAAACTTCACCAAAACACTTTCATATGTTTATAAAACATTTATAAATCATTTTCAAATATTTAAACCAATATTTTTCCATATTAAATATCTTTTTCACTTTTAAATCATTTCATAATATTATATTATTATAATATTCATTTTCAACCTTTTTATATTTTTTTTAAAACCATTAAGAGGCTAAATAAACTCTATACACATATTATTTGAATTCATGTCAATTAATTAACCATTTTATTATGATTTCTCATAATTTATCACAAACAATTTATCAACCATATCAACATCCATATAATCAACCATAAAATCATTCAAGTTATCAACCATTCGTACAAATCATTAAGAGATTAAATAGTCATATTATCATATTGTAAAATATTTATAGAGATTAATTATTATTTAATAAACATTGAGTACTCACCTTTAACTTAATCGATTCTTCCTACCAACATTCTTATCCAACCACACTTCACTAAACTAACCTGTACTTCACTAATACATTCATAAACAACTCCACTACCTTGCCCATGCTCACGACCATCCTTCCTCCTCTATAGCTCACGGTCATAGCCTCCCCATCCTAATACTCATGGCCTAAGGCCATTTAAAGAAGAGAAGAAGAAGTGTATTAAGAAGAGGTTGGAGAGTAATTAGTGGATTGGTGCTTAAGCACTCCACTATTTTTAACCCTTCTACCTCTCTTAATGAAGAGAAGCCATTAATGAGCAAAAGAAAACTCAAAAATGAAGAAGAAGAAGAATGAGAAGTATGAAGAAAATGAGAAGAATGGATGAGTATTTATAGGAAAAGTGAGGAGTGGTGAATTACAAAATTAACCCTTTACAAAATTACCAAAATATCTTTACTTTATCTTACTTTTTCAACACTTACCATCACTTTGTCACATCACTACTTTATGTCTTAATCACTTAATGCATAAGGAAAATAAAGTAAAGATTTTATTTGATTTGATTTAACATGATTTTATCCTTTTATGTTTACTTTTTCTTAATGATTTTCTAGAAATTTCTAACCTTAATTAGCAAAAGTAAACTTGATTAGTTAAATTGTTAACACCTAACATATTTAAAAATGTGTACATGTATATGTACATAAAGGTGCAACAATGTTATGACAACTTTTATTCAACAATACGTTGATTTTCGATAAAATGTTTTATGGTCACATTTTGATGTTTTAGTTAAATTATTTATTTATGCAAACGAAATTTAAAAATAAATTTGTATAATGTTATTTAAAAATATAAACACTCATAAATTAATTAAAATAATTTATTTAACCATCGAAACTTACTTTTCTAAAATCAGGATTTTGTCATTTTTGTCGATATAAGCAATTATTTCTATTTTTGTGTATATTTCTCTTTGCAAATCCTATCTAATATTATTTAAATCATAAAATGTTATATATTTTATATTTAAAAACACTTTATGTCACTATTCACTAGTAATTATTATTTAGTAGTTTTTCTGTCTTTAGTCGTTTATATACATCTAAATATTTCACTATAGGAGTTTCCAATCAAATATAATAAGTTCAGAAGTCTAGTAAAACTTAATAAATTTTAAAGATGGGAAAACAAATTCACACCATTGCCTTAACGAATCCGCACACTATTCACTCAATTTTTCTTCTTTCAAAAGAAATAGACAACCCGAATTTAATGGTTTGAAGTGTTAATAAGTTGATATTTGATTATCCTCTTGTATTGTTTACTTTAGTGAACAAATTACATCTTAATTTTCCATTATAATATGTTTAACCTAGTGAATGTGTTTAAAACTATCCCGCCTACTGTTTGTTGAATGGTTACATCATATTTTCTTCTTTAGTATAAAACAAAAGATAATATCAAAAGATATTGCAGTTTCAGTTTGATAATCAGAATAAGAACATATTATATAAATTATCAAACAAAAACCAATCAGAATAGTATAAAACAAAAACTAATATCAAAAGATAAATCAGTTTCAGCTAACCAATTACCGATCAATGACCAAAATATTTGGTTTTTAATTTCACAAATTAAATACTGAAATTCAATCCCCGATTAGTTTTAAATTTCAAATTCAAATAAATATCAATTACTTTACTCCCGCACAATAACTTCCACATCCTTATTCGTGCTCACCCACTAATCTTAAATTTAAATTAGCCATCACTTTTTTCTTCTTCCCTATCCTAAATCAATTCCCATTCATATCGGATCCACTTCGACCGACCTCCAGACCCGCGACAACACAGCCCCTCCCTCTACTGTTAATCCCCTTGCTACCATTAATCCAACCCAAAACCACTCAATGCCCGTCTAAAACAACAAAACATTCCTACATTTGGAACAATCGTTTTCACCCCAGCCATGAACCTATCACCAACCCATACCAGACTCTGTAAATGTCAGAACCCATCACCTTCGCAGCCACTCAAATTAAAATCACCTACCTAAATCCTTCCTCAACAACAGCAACCAGACTCCACAACCCTAAAACGCGATCAATTTCCCCCTCCCTACCACAGTCACGTAACGTGAAGAATCGGTGTCCGATCTGATTAAGAGCTGAGTGGGATTTGATGAAAAAGGGAAAAAAGGAGGCTGCCGACTATGAAGATTTAGGGCAAGGCAATGGATTTATAGAACGATTTATAAAGAGGAGGAGAATATGCGTTGGGAGAAAGACTACACTTTTAGGGATTGGAAGTAGAATTACTGAAGTATGCCTAAGGAATATTGGTGTTACTTTTCAGCAATTTTACAATTTTCACCGAGATCCAATATCGACAGTAGAATTGAGATTTTTGATGTATTTTTGCTCTAAATGCAATGTATCAATAAGAAAACGATCATTTTGTCACATTGTGGATTCGCTTTTATCTTGAATTATACGTTGTTCTAAAAAAACTATATTGTGTTTGTGCATATTACTTTCCAATGTTTATTCACATTTGTTCAAGATTACTGAGAGTTTGAATGTTAAAACGAAATTGCCCAGCGATAGCATTTTTTTTGTTTTTAAATTAATGTCTTTGACCACTCATAGTCTGAACTAACAACTAATTAAGTCAAACATGTTGAGCATTAGTGAACCCATTTTATTTTTAAAATATGCAAAGTTTGAGATCGATCAAAGACCATATTCGAGACTTAAGATTTCAGTCTCTTCAAATACTTAAGACCGAATTGTAGTCTTTACCTTTGGGATTGAAATTTCAGTCACAAATTAACTTTTGGGACTAGCAATTTAAAGACCGAAGTTTCAGTCTTTATTCTATCTTTAAAATTTATATAAAGACCAAACTATTTAAATAAATACTGAATTTATCAGACTCTAATTTAATATATTTTTGTAGTGTTCCTAGTAGTGATTATAAAATAATCCTCCAAATAAATTAGCAGTTTTGTAACATGATCGCTCAACAATTCTTGCATAATCCTCCAAATAAATTAGTTGTTTGTTGTATAACTATAAGTAAAGAAAACTCTTGCTCTTTCGATTGAGAAGAAACAAACATACGATTTCATGTTCACCTCTATATTATTTATTTAATAAAAAAAGATGAAACAAATGTTGCATTTCATGTTCTACTATAGCGTGACTTGTATATTCAGTATGATGACCATAGTTGTATACTGATCTGTTTTTTCTTCTAGATCTTTTCTTTCGTTGCATCAGATTTTGCTTCGTTTTTCAAGAGCCAATCGCATTTTTCTTCGCTAATTGTTGGTGGATAATTTTTCAACATATCTTCGTTATTATCAATTTTTTTATAATAGTTTGTTCTCAATTCGCTCTTGTATCTCCTAAATGATTCAGAATTTTTTTTTAAATTGTCCTTAGCATGAGACTCTAGTTCAAAAAATATCTATGAAAATTAAGAGTTAAAAAAGAAGCAAGGTGGCAAAATATATATATTTATAAAGAAAACTGAAAGTGGTACATTTTAGCTTACCAACAATTCAGTCAAAACGTCATACTTATATTTTTTTGAATACTTTATCCCAACTTTCATATGAGATCGACACATGAATTCGTACTAATTTACCAATTCGACCATTTATTTTTCTAGCATCTTTTGAATGACAGCACTATATGCATTTACCTCAACTTTTTGGGGTTGTGTAGAGAAGGGACATACACAGAAATTTGATATGGGAGCGGAAGATCATATTTTAATTTTCAAGTGTGTATGTAATTATCCTATTTTTCAAAATATTGGTAATAGACGTTACTTTTAGTTAATATTGCCCTTTAACATTATTCTTTATGAGAAAAATATTTGGAAACCACAAAATAAGCATTCATCACTTTGCCTTCTAATCGATTATGTAATGAAGTTTGAATTATGTTAACCTAAAATTAGGTATATCATTTTTTTGATTTTGTAAAATAAGTCAATCTTTACTGGCTCTATAATAGCAGAACTTTTCAACAAGTAATTGGAATTCAAATAATTAACTCGAAATCTTAAATCAATAAAACAACCTTTGAGGAAAATATATATGATTTTATTTCTTAAAAATGTGGAATAAAGTTAATCGTTACTTTTTATGTTGGTTATAATTAATTTGAGAAAGGCCAATTAATATAAAAAACTATATAGTAAAAGAAACATGAACTCATTATCTCAATTTAACATAATCATGTATAAAATGTTTAACTTTCTGTATGTTTAGTAGTTAAAACCAAAGAAACCATATTAAATAAAAATACCTAAATGTTGTTTTGTAAACCAATAAACAACCAAATCGATTGAGTTATTTCAAGTATGACTTTCTAATATATGGTCAAACAATTTATATTAGTTTCTTATAGAAAGAGAATCCAAACACCGGAAACTTAACAAAGAAAAATTAATTTAGTCATCTTCTTTTAATTAATATTCAGTAGGAATATAAAAGAAGTGATAAAGTTTCTTTAATCTTTTGTATAATTTAATAAAATGTGAGGGGGCGGCAGCCTCCAATGGACCTAAGCTAGGTCCTTCATTAATGTAGAGGATAACTGTACAATTGAGTGGATTGACGCTTTCGCGGTCTTTGACGTTGTTTCTCTCTTCTTGATACAATCCAAACAACCATGACCACCTATACCATGATGATTGTGCAATTGAATGAATGAAATAATAATAATCAAAGTATGATCACTGGAATTAAAACTTATATTTGTTAAAACATATTCATCGTTCTATTAAATTTAGGCAACTGAATAAAATTTTACAAGTTAAAAGTATCATGTGATAATAATAATCGTGATAATAATAATCGAAGTATGATCAGTCACACTGCAATGCTTCACACATTTGCTTTGCATCAAAATTTGCATAACATGAATGAATCTCAACAAAAAAACGTATTTAAATGCTACAAAATAAAATTTGTATTAGTGTAGTCACATGAATGAATCTCAACAACAAAAGGTATTGAAATGCTATAATTCATGGGATGTATCAGCTAAAAAACTGAATCTTAAACTCAGTTTAAACCAGAGATTAAATGGGTTTAAAACTGAGTTTATATTGAGTTTTAAAACACGGTTTTATGATGCGTTTAAAACTGATTTTTAAAACTCAGTTTAACAACTACGTCGACCATATGAATAAGTGCACATGGAACTCAGGACCCTATAGAAATATTGCAACAAAAAATTGATAGAGAATTAATAAGTACAAATCAAATGGAATCTGATTATGATAATTAACTAAAATTTCATCATTAGTTTAGCACAAAGTAAGCTCCTAAGAATATAATTTTATATTCGTCAACTACTCTGCCTGTACCACTATTTGTCTTTTCGCACTTTCCTTCATTTAACTGGTAGAATGAATAGTTTGGTAATAGTTCAATAATGTTGCTCATAAACTTTAGCTTGTAGGAATAGGTACAGGTAGACATATATATCAACTAGGGCTGTCAAAATTCAAGACAGCCCTTTAACTCAACCTTTTTAACCCATTTTTAATCGAGTAAGGTTAAACTAATTCAATTATATCATGTATTGGGTCAATACCCATTCAGCCCACTTAAAGGACAGTACAACCCTGATTACCAACTTACCCATCCAAAACTGTAAATTTTCAAACTTTCGTTTCTTAAAAATTGTAACGACCCTGAATTTTTGACATTGGAAATCAGAATCTTTAATTGATTTTAAATATCTGGAAGTTAGTTTAATTTGAAATTCAAATATCAGAATGAATTTGGCAATTTAATTATTGAATTTAATTATATGAAGTTGGGTAAAAATTTGAATCTTTAGTTTTAAGCTGATTGAAAATATTTTCAAGGCTTAGAAAATTCATATTTATGATACTGAAGGTAATGGAACTTTCAGAATTGAATTTGAAACTTTTTTGTTCAGTTTTGAATTTTATCGTTTAAATCGGTATTTAAAAATAGCCTTCCGGGGCACAGTCTCGGAATTCGACGAACTAGTCTCATTGGATCCATAATATTGTATTATTATCGGATTTCAAGTTTCGTAGTGATTGGAGTTGTTGTGTGAGCATACGATATATATACGTGTTGAAATCTATATCGAAAATTCAATATAACTGAGTCCAAAAAGCTATCTTCTCCATACGATCGAATTTGGACTCGAAACCTTTTCCATTGCGTTCGGAATAGGGGTATTACCTTATAAACGCCTAGCGGCACACCTCGATAGGAGGTCAAGATTTTAGACTGCTTAAATCGAGTCATTTGAAAATTTAAAATTAATATATATTGTCATATTTAAGCATTTCATTTCAGCTGAAATTCCATCAAATCAAATGAGCGTTGTGTATGTGATCCTTATCCTTTCCCTCAGTTCAAACATTTCGAAAGAAAAAATATCCATCGTTCTAAATCAAACAAAGGCTGTGTTCATCTATTTTTTTCGAAATCGAAATCAAAACAAAATTCATTTATTCTCAAATCAAAACAGTTCGAAATGGCGACCGAGTTTTCACGATACTCTTCTTTCTTTTATTCGCCTAGCAGTCGAAGCCAATGTCCCTTCATTTCATATCGCGAGTACGATTTGGTTGTAGCTGCATTCGAATTTAAGGGATTCCCGAGCTCGAGTTCGAGCTCTAGAAACTCAGCGAGGCGCGTCAACTTGGGGGTTAGAATCGCGAAGTGATGGCTGAGTTCATGTCGAAGAGAGTGAGTCGTTCGTGGTCGCGAGGAGCGTGGGTAGGCGTGCGATGGCGGCGGCTTTGAAGTAGGGCTCAGTGACGTGAGTTTTGGGCAAGAAGGATTTGGTCTTTGCAGTCTGGACCGAGTCGTTGGTCAGTTGATGTCGATTTCGTGTTTGAACGCGATTTTTACAGTAAGGTATTTAGCTTTTTAAGTTTTCAATTTAATTTATTTATGATACAAAAGGTTTTAAAAAAGGGAAAATTTATTAAAATCAAATTATTAGTTTAAACTAATTATTAGTTAAGTCAAATTTTAAAATGGAAATTTAATTGTTCGATTTATTCGAATATTAAAAAATTGTATAATGTTTATACAAGGTCTAAAATGGAGAAAATAAGCCGGAATGGAAATGAGTTGGAATGGAATTCAAATTTAAAATCAAAGGTGAGATCTTCTCACTCAAATAAAAATTGAAATTGCAGTTATTGATTGACTGTTTGGATGTGGTAGTATATATGATAGTAGTAGTAGTATATATATATATATATATATATATATATATATATATATTGGTGATTGATTTCCCGCATTATATAGCGGATGAGACCCTATGCGCCGCATAATAGCGGATGATATTTTATAAATCCCATATACCGCGATATTCCATCTCGAAGTGGAATGGGTATTTAATTGTTGTGCTAACATCTGTGGATGCAGGGAAACAGGTTGGAGGGATCCAACTGGATTCCTCAAATTGTATGAATTTGTTTTATAGGTTGTGTGATGATTTATTGATAATCTGTGAATGATTATATTGATGATTGAATTTGTTGAAGGCTATAATTTAGCCGAATGTATTTTTGGTATCGTTGGATACCAGAAATAAATGAAATACGGATTTTAAATAGTTTGGGAGAAATAAAGGGATTTATTTTAAAAAAGGAAATAAATTTTTAGAAATCAATTTGATAATTGATTTGGCATTTGAAAATAAATCTTTGGAAAATTAATATGAAAATTGATTGGTGTTTTGAGTGAAAATGATTTGGTAATTGGAAATCTTTGGAAAATTAATATGAAAATTGATTGGAAGTTTTCTACAATGTCACCTGCTTGTTTTCAAGAACAAATTATCCGGCTGCTAATTTGTTCTTTCCGGAAATTTTCTTGGTTCGTTTAACTTTAAAAAAAAATATAGAGGGTGATGACTTTATGTCTTCCATGGCACACGACATGCTTAAAAAGTTTGATAAATATTGGAAAGAGTTTAATGTGTTTCTTTCTATTGCTTGTATTTCGATCCACGTTACAAAGTAAATTTTGTCCGATTTTCTTATGAAAGTCTATATGGAGATAGCATAGAATTTGAAAAGGTAAAAAGAA
Source organism: Allium fistulosum (assembly GCA_030737815.1). Classification (NCBI taxonomy): domain Eukaryota; kingdom Viridiplantae; phylum Streptophyta; class Magnoliopsida; order Asparagales; family Amaryllidaceae; genus Allium; species Allium fistulosum. The sequence continues at coordinate 294,818,508 of CM060906.1, read as the reverse complement.
AATTGGAAGAGTTGTTCTTTGAATATTCAAAGAAAGTGCAAGAGGAGTCGCCTATTTAAACAAATGCTACAAAAGGCACCGAATCTCCAGGTTCGTTTACGGGCCCTTATTCACAAGAACGTGAAGATATGTTGGAACAGTTTGACTCTTATCAAGATTCAGAATTTGCTGGCAGTTCTACTAGATCAAAACTTTATTCATATTTAAATGATGGGCTAGTTGATTGCAAAATAGAGTTTGATGTACTTTCATTTTGGAAATCACAACAATATCAATATCCTATTTTATCCCTTATGGAAAAAGATATCTTGGCTGTACCGGTAACTACCGTGGCTTCAGAAAGTGCTTTTAGCATTAGTGGTAGAGTACTTGACGAGTACCGTAGTTCACTAAAAGAAGATGTTGTCGAAGCATTGTTATGTGCAAGAGATTGGTTGTATGGTGGTACGGTTGTGCAAACAATCGAGGATCTTACCGAAGATATCACAAAGTTCCATTCTCAAGAAGAAGAGACATTAATGCATAGTGTCAGGTATGATTTTTAACAAATGTATTATTGATTTTTAATAGTACTTAGCACAGGTCCTAGGACAGTTTCTTCAGTAATGTATATATTTTTACCTAAAACAACAAAACAAATGATTTGGTTTTTTTTCAGCAGCAGTTCATGGCATTAATAAAAACATGACATGGTCTGAAGACAATGCTTATGTTTGAAATGTTCAAAATAATGTAGTCAAAATTAATACAGTCTCAAAAGAATGTAGCTAGTAAACCAATGATAAATTCTTCATCAAATTCTAAAAATCTAAACCTTCTTTATGGCAAAATCAAGTTTAAAAGCTAGTCTCAATTGAGATTCTCATAACGAATCCCACTGTGTGCACACCGCTAATGATAAATATTGAATGACTAAATAATGGTGATAACTTCTCAAAATTCTTCTATTCAAACATGTCCACTAAATGATCGTGTAACTACTTATGGCTATTACTCATCATTTGATTCAGGCAGATGAGCTAAGGAAAAATGCTTCAATATTCATGCTGTCACTTCTTCGGTATGACTTCATTTTTATCAAGTTAGTATATGCTGAGGATAAAATATTCATTCCTTAATTTAATTTCTCATTTACAATTACAGTTATGAAGTTAAACTTCACTGGAAAATACAGTTTATATATATATCCGATCTTGGAAGTTTTAAGTATGCATCTGAATTTGAATATGCCAACCTTTAGATATATACTGAAGTATAAATATGATAGTTTATATTGTATAAATATGCCAAGTTTTCAAAAGCTAAAACTATTTTTTTTCCTGTAATGCAATTCTATACTCTTGTTGGTTCATGTTTATATACTGTAACTTTTTATTTATATGTGCAGGTATTTTTGGGTGATTGAAAAAGTGTATCGTATGTGCATGATTCAGTTTCAGTAATTTTGAAGACCATTTTTTTAGTCTACATCTTTGTTTTTTATTTTTGGTTTTTATATTTGATGCACTGATATACCACAATGTTATATTGGTATCGGTCACAGTGTTATATCAGTATTATTTATTGCAGTTCTATCACATTTTGCAGTTTCAAAGTTATATTCATGCACTTTCATCCAGCTTTATGTATGATATTTCATGATATTCTTGTTATCTTAGTGCATTTTTAATGTTATATAGTTTTTATTTGGTGCAATTTTATACAGTCAGATTACATTAATGTTATATGATTATACATAATGCATTTCCACTATTATATGTAGATGCAATTTTACATTTTATGTATATCTTGTGATATTTGATGTTTCAAGTGATAGTGTTTTAAACGGGTTAAATGGGTTGACCCTAAAACAAGTGGGTTGGGTCTAATTTTCCAATTAATGAACATAACAAATGGGTTAGGGTCATAAAAGGGTCAAGTCAAATTTGACCCGACCCATTATGACCCGACCCGACCCATTTGACAGGCCTAATATCAACTGAAATTGAAACAATACACTGATTGGTTTACATGTAAACGAAGAATGATGCACATTGTTACCTATATTAATTCTTTAACCGGACCTTAACAACACCTTAACAACTAGCAGGACAACAACAACTTGTTATTTGCTAATACCTACATAATAACAAGTTGAGAAAAATGATAAAATAGATGATTATGTTAATTTTAATGTCCAAACATATTGTCTCAGATCTCAATGTACCATACTACAGTGTTGCCAGTATATTTTCTATAGTATTAATATTGATATACTAACAAGTGACAAATATAAAAGGCGTCCAAATACATATCAAATTGCCAGAATCATAAATAAGAGTACAGGACAAGCAACTATAAACTTATAAAATTTATAAAACAATACCATTTGATTTAACAATAATCAAGTAGATCTAATCTAACCGCTGCTTTATATTAACAAGTCTAAAACATCTCTCCTGTGCTTATAATACATACAAAAAATTGACTGTTGAATACTTGCATGCACATTCTAGTGAGGAAGTACCTATACTTTTGGAACACATTGGAGCATATGAAATTAGTGGAACTAAGCCATTTAGATATGTCATCAGTTGGCATAGGATGGAGGGTTACAATGATGTGTTTGTAAACAATTTATTTTATTTACATCCCATACTACTAATCAATACATTATACATGCTTGTACATGGGTTATATTTTTGTAAAGAAAGCTTCAGGGAAATTGATTATCCAAAGAATAAACTTACACACAGGTTGAGGAGGCAAAAAAGGCACAAAAAGCATTAGAAATCAACCATAATAAGGAAAATGTAACAATGAAATGTACACTTCAAGAGAAGATGAAATTATTATGCATGTATCTATAGCAAAAACATAGCATTTGTGACTCATCCAAGGGACGAAGAAACCACAATTTTCTTCCAAAAAATGAGCAGTATGTGTATGGGAATTTTAACTTGAGGCCACTCAAATCAAAATCCTAAAACAATAGCGGTAAATGAGATCGTAGTTTGAAGTGCAAAAATAACCAATTAATATCTCAATCTAAGTCTCATTCCAATCCAAAACCAATTACAATCACCAAACAAGCAAGGGAGAAATAAAGAAATTACAATAAAATAAATCACACACCGATTTATAGTGCTTCCATTAACGTCTTGTTAGTGTACATCCACTTTGAGAGAGAGCCTTTATTAATACCATTGAAAAGAGTACAAGAAATTGATTACAATGATCAATATTCAAATAGAATAGATTTATGGAGAAGAGAATTGAAGGAAAACTAGATTTTGATAAACCCTATTTAATGGTGGATAAACCTCGATAAAAAACCATTGAAGTTCTATATACTTTGAATCATGAAAATAGCTTTTATAGGAAGAGAACTTTCCTTGGGAAATTCCCGAAGTGCCCCTTGAAGCTTCACAAATCATTCCAATCGGCCTAGGCAAAATATGCTGCACACGTCGGCTCTGACGTCTATCTCAAGATGACCGACGTCTGTCACAAGACTCGGAAAAACACTTTTCCTGCTCTCAAAAGCTCAGGCAAAGCCCCGCCCGCTAACGAAGTGTTGAAAGCACCTAAATCCAAAACCGTCTCACCAAAAGACAAAAGTACTAAGGAGTGTAAACTAGTACTCACCAAGAAGATATGACCACAATCTCTCACAGATACTCTTCATCATCCAAGCTCCTCCCTCAACTGTGCCATCCCGTGGCACATTGCACTTCAATAAGCAAATCAAGTTTGAGCAATGCTCATACTTCCCAACCGGTAATGCCTTAGTAAACATATCTACTGCGTTATCCTTGTGTACACTTTCCGAAAATATACCTACGTATCTTCATCCATAGCTATTAAAAATGACTCTCTCACTTCAATATGCTTAGTTTATAAGCTAAACGCCAAATTCTCCACCAAGTGAATAGCACTCTAGCTATCACATCGAACATCGATGCTATCATGTTAAAATCACAAGTAACATAACAATTGCCTCAAATAAAGTGCCTCCTTTGCCGCCTCCACCGCGGCTATCAACTCCACCTCCGTAGTGGATAAAGCAACTAAGGTTTGCAATCTTGATCTCTAACTTATGGTCGTGCCACCAAGTGTGAAGATATATCTGCAATTTGACTTTCTTCGGTCCATATCACCAGCGTAGTCTGAATTACAATAATCAATCAACTTGCAATTCATTCCCTCACTACCGCAAAAAACAAGACCATGAGATGATGCACCTCTTAGGTATCTCAATATAAGCTTTACAGCTTCCTAATGCGATTTCCCCGAATTAGCCACACCGACTGACCATCCCAACGGCATTTGCAATATCGGGCCTTGTGCACACTATAGCATACATTAAACTTCCAACTGCACTAGCATATGTCACATTTTCCATATAAGCCTTGTCTTTCTCCAGGATAGGTGATCCCTTACTCGAAAGCTTCGCATGCAAATTCAAAGTTTTATTTGACGCCTTTACATTTTCCATGCTAAACCGGCAAAGCACTTTCTCAATGTACTTCTTTTGAGTCAATTTTAACTCAAATCGCTTTCGATCCCTCTCTATTTCCATACCCAATATCCTCTTTGCTTCTCCAAGATCCTTCATTTTGAACTCTGATTTCAAACTCAATTTTATCTTGTTGATTTCATTCTTTTCTTTTGAAGCAATGAGCATGTCATCCACATATAAGAGTAAATACAACCAACAATCATTTTCCAACTTCTTGAAATATACACAAGCATCCTTGATGCTTCTATCAAAACCATTTTCAAGCATCATGTACCATTATCTATGTAACGACCCAGAATTTCTGTCATTTGAAATTCAGATATTTAGTTGATTTTAAATATTAACAAGTAAGATTTGTAAGTCGAATAAATTTAATTTCGAATATAGAGATTTAATTGGATAATTAAATCGATAATTTAATATTTGAAATTACAGAAATAATTGGAAATTGGGTTTAATGTGATTAAAAATGATTTATAAAGTTATATTAAATCATATTGAAGTTAGAACGATGTTATAGAACTTTTAAAATTGAATTAAAAGTTAAATTGTAGAAATTGAATATTTTAATATTTAATTGACGACTTAAAATAGTCATTTTTCAAACAGTCTCGGATTTCGACGAAACCAGTTTCATCGGATCCGTAATGTTAAATTATTGTAAGATTTCAAATTTCATGTCAATTGGATTTATGGTTTGTTCGGGGCAAGCCAAAACACATAGAAATCGTTTTAATCGATTTAATTTAAAATTTGATCGTTTAATTCCGTAACTCGCACATATGATCGATTAGCTCTCGAAACATGTTCCATTGTGTCCGGAACGCGGGTTAAACCCTAGAAACGTTAGTCGGCACACTTCGTTTGGAGTTCGAAAATTTTTCGAGTGAATAGTGATTTGGAATTTTCTATAAAAGGCCACCATAATTTACAATTTTCACTAAACCCTAGCTAGGGATAGCCGGCCGCCATTCTTTGTGTCAATGGCCAGAAATCATCCTCAATTCTCCACTAATTTCTTCCAATCCATTCAATATTATTGAAAACTTTCTAAAGAAAAATTGAAGAGCTTCACGAGATCTTGAAATCCATACGGGTATGATCGTGATCGACGCAACAATCAAGGCGCTTTGGGCCCGCGTTCATGGTCATTTGCGCACGTTTTTCCACGCCCTGGGGCGACTGAGTTCGACAGCGATCACGGTGAAGGTGGAGCTCTGCGTTGGCTTCGAAATGGCGGTGGTTGATCGATTTGAAATGGTCGATGGTGGCCGCGTTTGGTAACCCTAGATGGCGGCCGAGTGGGTTCGATCGCGTGCGTTTTTCAATGGAAGGGGAAGAAGATAAATAAACGCGGCTCTGATCTAGGGTATTGGATTGAACGGCCAGATTTGCCCAGGGTTTGAAAATTAAAATAGAAATTGATTTTTTATTATATAATAAATCGTATAAACTTTGAAAAATCATATCTTTTTGATACGAGGTTGAAAATTGACGAAACGACTTGCGTCGGGTCCGTATTGACGAGCACTATGCAATGGAGCTGGTTTGGAGTCAATTGGAGCTAGTGATAATTTTTAGTAAAATTAAACGCGTGTTTAATTTTATTCAAAATAAAACACTGCAACTATTATTGAAAGCAAGGTGAGAACTTCTCACTCAATCGAATTGTGTTTCGATTTAAATTTTAAATAGTTAGATTTAAAATTGCTTGATTGTGTGAATTGAATGATGGTTGTTATCTATTGTGCTGAAATATACCCTATACGCCGCATATTAAGCGGAGGTTATTTATTAAACCCATATACCGCGATATTCCACCTTGAAGTGGAATTGGTATTATATATGTATTTGGAATTGATTTCCCGCATTATATAGCGAATGAGACCCTATTGTGCCGCATAATAGCAGATAATATTTATAAATCTCATATACCGCGATATTCCACCTCGAAGTGGAATTGGTATTGTGCTAACATCTATGGATGCAGGGAAACAGGTTGGAGGGATCCAACTGGTTTCCTCAAACATTTGAATTTGTTTCATATGTTGTGTGTTGATTATTTATAATCTCCGTATGATTATCATTGTGATTGAAATCGTTGAAGGCTATAATTTAGCCGAATATATTTTTGGTATCGCTAGATACCAGAAATAAATAAAATTGGATTTTTGTAAATTCAAGTTGAAAATTTATCGAAAAATTTATTTTTGCGAATTGGATAAATTAAAAAGGAGTTTTAAAAAGATAAGTTATTTTTTTTAACTATATTGAATTAAATTTCAAATTTGGGAAAAAGGGCTTAGTAAAGGGATTTTTAATAATATTATTTATAAGTTGAAGAATTTATTTAAAAATTTGGATTTTTAAATAGATTTGAATCGTATGGATGTTTGAATCGTATTGGATGTTGAATTATTTGATATCCCAAATATGTGATGCTTTGTGATATATCATGTTCTGTGTTGTGATTTGTGAGCTATTTATCTATGATATGAATATCTATGATCTGTGAATTAAAGATAAGCGTTATAGTTTATACCGCTTATCAACTATATTTCTGTGTTCTGATCTGTGATGGTTGGATGTTGTTGCACTATTATGTTAAACCCCGGACTACACAATACACACACCAATGTGGATTTCACGTGGAAATCGGTTAAGTCACAGATTTTTAACAATTCTAAAGATTGAATTTTTGAATCCAAATTAGTTTTGGAATTAGAATTGAAGGGTTTTGAAAACGAGTTTCAAAAATAAGAGTTATTTTAAATAACTTAATAAAATTGAGATTTGAATAATTTGATTTACATTTGAATTCAATATTTGAAATTGAATTCAATAACTTGGAAATTTTGGTCTAAAAGATTATACAAGTGTAAAAGGTGTTTATATGGGTTTTTAACCATTTAAAATATGGTTTTGGAAATTTAAATTTAAATTCTAGTTTACACTTGAGTGGCTTTAACTCATGTAAAATTTGTAATCAGTTTTCCCAAAACGGAAACTATCCATTTTCAAATAATGATAGCTTTCATATAAGGAAAGATTGCCAATTTGTGTTAAAAGGATGTTAATTTGAAATTGAACTGTTTTGAAGACTATGAATTAATCTTTGTGAAAGGTTGTTGAACTTTGTCTTGAAATCAAAGAAGATTTTAAAAGGTGTATCTTTTATATTATAAAAGACTTGAACTGTGAATAGTTTTGAAAGCTATAAGTTAAATCTTAATTTAAAGATTTAATGGGTTAATCCAATTGAAATGGGAAATGGTTTGGAAATCTATGAATGAATCTTTGTGAAACTGGGTAAACTATGTGAAGTAAATCTTTTTGTTTAAAGATTTAAAATGGTAATTTGTTTAAACCATTTAAAGGAAAGGAGTTGGGTAATAAGTTGTGACTTAATTGAAATCCCTATATCCATATGTTTTAAATATTGTGCTCACTATTCGGTTTAGCCGGGAAAGGACCTTTGTGTCATATAACCCATTCCGAATTAGTGATACGACGATATGGATCACATTGAAGACCGGGGGTGAAGACCGGGTATTTGTGAAAACGATAGGATGACCTATCGATTGTCTCTGCACCGTTAGCTACGGTATAGAGATTTCCTTTGTGATGGGAAGTTCGATCGGGATTGTGAATACCCGGATTGCAAGGGCTTCTCTAGAAGTGCCTTCAGTTCTATTCGAACCCGGAACAGACTTGTATGGTTACATGTCTGACATTACATTTTGAGATATAAAGCTGATTTCTTTCAAATACATTTCTGTTGGTGGCGGAGAATTTATTCTCTTAGCTTAACACCCTTCTCTGAGACGTGCGAGCTCAGAGGTTATGTAGTTGAAGGTTATCAGTGATATACTCCCAATTTGGTAGTGTGGCATGCTGAGTGTTGCTGTGTGATGATTATTTATTGATCATTTGTTGATCAAAGCGTGGCTTTGTGAAAAAGCGTAGCTTTGTGGACGAGACCTCTTCGGACCTCACAACCCAGAAATGGTTGAATCATGAATGATGCGGCAAGGTTACGAGGGTCGCTCCCTTTAGGGTATGTCATTTCCTTCTGGAAAAGGGTGGTATCAGGTATGGAGCCCTAGTATTTAACCTATGTGGTTGCTCCAATCTCATTTACTGTGTGATTGTTGCTGTGTGACCGAGGCGCCTCGGATAAAGGTCCCAAAGGACCGGGGGTGGCATATTCATATAGTAGTTACCTAGTGTAAGAGGTAACCCGGCCTTGTGTTGGCAGAGAGCAGGTTGACTCTCGGGACGTCCCGCGAGAGGCGTACCCATTGGCAGTAGGAAGTTCCTTAGCCTGACCATTTGTTGGAAATCAAATCAAACAATATGAACCTAATACGGTTTTAGTTGTAGAACCTGCCATTTAACATGGCAACTATAGCATGCATAATATAATGGTACCTATGCTGGCTAAGATTAATATTGTATTTTCGAAATGTTTTTGTACACTATGCACTATTAATAATATCAAAAGAATTTTGCGTAGTAAGCATGTTTGACTATCATAAGAAGAAATCTCCTCCAAGTCTGCGATTGCATTGTGTGTGTGGTGGGAGGTCTTATGGTAGTTTCATTTTTCAAAAGCATTGCGGGTTTCAATGTTGAAAACTCTTTTGTTGTGTGTTTTAAAGAAAAAAAAACTGTTTTAGTTCTCACACCAGTCCCATGACTGACCTGGAGTTTATTGTTCCTTTCCTAAACTCTGGGTGCCCATAATTTTCCACACGGGCAGCCTAGAGTCAGGTTATCAGGTCATTCTAGATTCAGGAGATGCTGTGGAGCTCAAGTGGCAAACTGGATGGCGAGACGTATATGATATTATTATTCCGCTGTGTATTCTGTATGAGAACAAGTTTGTATAACTGTCCATTGATGTATTGTGTTGTATATTGACTCTGATGATGTGATGTAATGTATAAAATGATATAGTTCTTTGATTTAAAGATTATTCATTTATCTATTATATGTTGTTCCGCTGCGATATGTGAGATTTTGATATTGTTTTTATTGTTTCTTCTTTCCTTCTTTCTGTCTTCTTCTACCTCTTCTTTTCAACCATAACAATTCGGTTTTTCAGCATTCGATTGCTCGGCAGTTGATACAGTGGACGTATTAATGTCGATTTTCGGAAGTCGAAAATCTCGAATCGTTACAATCTAGGTGATTGCTTCAAACCATATAGTGGTTTCTTTAACTTGCAAACCAAATTTGACTTACCATCTACAACAAAACCTTCCGATTGCTCCATGTAGATGTCTTTATCAAAGTCACCATGCAAGAAGGTGGTTTTCACATCAAGTTGCTCCAACTCTAAGTCGTGAATAGCAACTATAGCAAGTAATATATTTGTTGAAGTATGGCGCACAACCGGTGCAAATCTCATCATACTCCTTCCTTTCCTTTGTGCAAACCCCTTAGTCACTAGTCTAGATTTGTATCTCCCATCGTCCTTCACCTTGTATATCCATTTTCACCCAATAGCACGGTTTCCTTTAGGAAGTGGAACCAAATCCCAATTTTGATTCTTTATCAACGATTGCATCTCTTCCTCCATGGCACAAATCCACTTCAAGCTATCACTCGACTCCATGACGTCATCAAGGTCCATCGGCTCATCTTAGACTACATGAAGTGCATAGTCCAAGTTATCACAAATGCTAAGATAGTTATAATCACCATATATATCGAGTATCCTTATAACACGACGACCAACCTGAGTAGCAATACCATCACCCAAACTCCTTTCGGCTCCACCTTGAACCGAACCCTCTTTAAAATCATGTGCATCACCAACGCTACTAGAGGAAACATATGGACTATGTGACGTAACATCAACCGCTTCCTCCTCACAAACATCTTCAACTACTGTACTCCTTGGACGAAAGGTGGGAATAACTTCCTTCTCCTTTGATTCATTATGAACCAAATTCGGAACATCTGATGAGCTCTCATTCTCCTTGAACAAAGACGATTCTTCAAAAGTAATATGAAGAGAATTCACAACCTTCTTCATTTTCAAATTCCATATTCGATAGACTTTTACTCCATCCGGATAGGCAAGCAAGACCCTTTGAAAGATCTAGGCTCAAGCTTATCATTTTCTGGATCATGTACATAAATTGGACTACCAAACACACGAATATAACTTAAGTCAATGCTCTTTCCCTTCCACATTTCCTCTGGAATTTTGTTATCAATAGCCGTGCATAGAATTTGATTCACAGTATGCACCACGGTTGACAACGCTTCGGCCCAAAATCCCTTAGCCAAACCCGATGTCAATTTCAAGCATCGAGCTTTCTCAAGTAGAGTATGATTCATCCTCTCTGCAACTCCATTCAACTACCGATCTCCCGTTGTAGTAAAATGCCTCCAAATACCATGATGCTTGCAAAATTCCAAGAACTCTTTGGAAACATACTCTCCGCCATAATTGGACCTTAAAACCTTCAAAGGCTTACCACTCTTATTCTCAACAAGATCCTTCCATGCTTTGAACTTTTCAAATGCCTCCGGCTTGGCCTTCATTACATACATCCATACCTTTTGGGAAAAAATCAATGAAATAAATATAATAGTGAGCTCCTCCTAAAGAAGCTACCAGTGCCGGTCCCAAAACATCCGTATGAACATACCTAAGAACCCTTCTCGAATCATGTTTTTCCTCACTGAATGATACTTTAGTTTGCTTCCCTATGACACATTCATCGCAAAACTCTAGCTTGTTAAAACTTTCTTCGTCGATCATCTTACTCTTTCAAAGAATATCCAAACTCCTCTCCTAGACATGATCTAACTTCAAATGCCATAACCTACTCGCATCTAAGCCATGAGAACTATCAACACCCATACAAGTTTCACCTTCAATAGTCACTCCTTGAAGTAAATAAACATCATGAGTCCTAGCAACCTTCATCACCATAAGTGCCCCTTCGAAACCTGCAAGCTATCACTCTCAATAGTGATCTTACAAGCTAAAGAATCCAGTTGTCGCAAAGTGATTAGAGACTTCTGAAGTCCCAGAGCATAGCGTACATTAGTGAGAGTACGAACCGCTCTGTCAAACATTCAAATTTGCACAGAAGCAATGCCCTTCGACTTACAAATAGCACCATTACCCATAACAATTGAATTTCCCTCTTTGCCAACATAAGAAGAAAAAAATTCTTATTCAGCGTCATATAATAAGATGCCCCCGAATCAAGCACCCATTTGCTATTTGAAACATCCGATGCTACCATCGTCAAAACATCTACGTCTCCCTCACCAACTCCACTCTCCACCGCAATGGATGAAGATGCTACTTCCTTCTTTTCCTTCTCCTTATCTAGACACTCATTCTTCCAATGACCAAGTTTCTTACAAATAAAGCCTTTGCCATTTCTTTCCCTCGACTTTACTCTCCATCTAGGCTTCCTTGATCTAAAATGCCCCTGGTTCCCTTTTTTCTCATATCTCTCGTTCTCCACAAATAAACTGTGACCATTACTAGCACCACTACTTACATCACCCAACTCCTTCATTTGATCACACAAATTCTTACTAAGAAGATCCATTTTGACATCATCAAGAGCCAATGTATCCCGGCTATAGATCAAACTATTTGAGAAACACATATAACGGTCCGACAACGAACACAACAATATCATCGCCTTTTGCTCTTCCTCACTTTTCAAATCTACCGCCTTCATCTTCATTAGCAAATCATCAAAGACATTCAAGTGTGCCAATAGTGAAGTACCTCCTTTATCTTATAGGTAAAGAATGTTCGCAACAAGATCAAATAATTAGTTAGTGACTTCTTCATATACAATTTCTCTAACTTGTCCCAAATACCCTTAGCGGTAATCTCACCACTAATTTCGGAGATAGTATTCTCCCCTATAGCAAGTTGAAGTGTAGAGAATGCTCACTCTTCCATTTCCTCTCTCAATATCCAAGATGTCCACCGGCAACATATGTGTATCAAACACTACCCGATGCACTGGATTCTGCCTAAGAACCACTTTCATCTTCCATTGACACTTCTTGAAATCATTATCATCATTCCCTTTATTTATAACCAATTATGATCCCAAAGCCGTGTACGATTCACGTACATACATGCTACACCACTTAGACTGACCATTGAGGGACCACCTAAGGTGTTATCTGATTTTGACATTTCCACAACCACCTACCAATACCAAAGCCTCGATACCAAATGTTATGGGAATTTTGAATCGAGACCACTCAAATCAAAACCCCAAAGCACAACGGTAAATGAGATCATAGTAAGAAGTGCAAAAACAACCAATCAATATCTCAATCCAATCAAAAACCAATCACAATCACCAAACAAGCAATAGAGAAGCAAAGAAATAATGATAAAATAAATCACACACCAATTTATAGTGGTTTCACTAATGTCTTGTTAGTGTACATCCACTTTGATAGAGTGCCTTTATTAATAACAATGAGAAGAGTACAAGAGATTGATTACAATGATCAATATTAAAATAGAATAGATTTATGGAGAAGAGAATTGAAGAAAACCTAGGTTTTGATAAACCATATTTAATGGTGGATAAACCTTAATCAAAAACCCTTAAGAGTCCTATTTGCTTTGAATCCTGAAAATAGCTTATATAGAGAGAAATCTTCCTTTGGCAAATTCCCGAAATTCCCCTTAAAGGTTCACAAATCATACCAATCGGCTCAGGCAAAATATGCAGCACACCTCGACTCAGACGTCTGTTCCAAGATGATAGACATCTATCAGAAGACTCGAGAAAACACTTTCCTTGCTCTCAGACATCTATCATAAATCTTGGGTCACCAAAACCCTGAGCTCAGATGTCTGTCACTTTCCTACAGACGTCTGTCACCTGTTGCTCCAGCAGTAGTCTACCTTTTTCGCTATATCTTCCTCCTTCGAGCTTCGATTTGTGAACTGTCTTCTCCATCTCCAAGCTACTTCTGGCCACTTCAATTCTCCATTAGTGTCGTTAAAATTCAGTGTGATGTTTATAAACAATATACAATCAATCATCAACCTTGACGGAGAAACATCAAAAACACATTCACAAATATGAAGTTAATAAATGAGTAGGATTCAAGCTAGTGGATAGCAAGTTCAATAATCAAGCACACCACTCCTTTGGGCTGGATGAGTTTAGCTCCATAATGGCTTAACATATATACCATCAAATTATATTCTCTAGTTTATCACCAGAGTGTATTTAGCTATCTAAAGCAATGAGTGCATGTAGATATTTTCCATATCACCAACGTAAAAGTGCCTTCTTCAAACAAATAGCTATTAAGCATTCATGTTCAATCAAAGTTAGTGAAAATTCTATAAGTCGGTATTTGATGTTAAACATTCTCTTGCTCTTTTAAATCTGAAAAATAAAGTTGTGCTCATAAATATATGTCTGTCACAACAGACACATCATGTGCTATATGCTGGATTATATAGTTTTTTTTGATAGACCATATTAGGTTCTCAAGTAATGCATCAATAAGTTTATCGTGCACTATGTTATTTATGGACTTGAGAATTCACTAATAATAAAGTGGCAGTTCGATACTATTTTGTTTTTTGAGAAGTATCAATTCCATTCTTACAATGTCAAAATATTGAAATGTATGAGAAAACCAAAAGTTGAAGTCTAACTACTTTGTAATTCCTTTTTAATTTGTTTAATTATGTATTATAAGCTCAGAATATGCATAACCTATCAAAAACATACTAAATATATATGTTTATCTAAGTAACTAGATTGTTATTCTCATGCAATATGTATTCACAACCGCACTCTAATTTTGTGTCATCTTAGTTACTTTCATATTATAATTATGTGTCACAAGATTAGCATGGAAACGACTAATATTTCAGTATGGCTACACTTCACAGCATATAAAATGCAGCATAAACACTTTTATGACTTATTCAACTAGTAAGGAAGAACACAACATAAACACAGCATACCGTGAACCACGGGAATATTATAAAACTAAAATAAAGGATTATAATGTGTTATGTGTATTAGTTATACCTTGAATGAAAATTGAAACATAAATGAAATGCCACTCTGAGAAACTGTGAACAAGGAGGAGAATAAGATGCACGGGTCGCAGAGCAGTATTTGAATAATGTTATATCTGTAGAAATAATATGAAAAAGAAATAAGCATATATTGACTAGGTTACACACTAATGCGGATATAGGGTGATCAGAAGAACATTTAATAACTGCTATCGCATCCCCTCACCTTATTTTCGGAGGTGAACCCTTGCATAGGCTAAATATCAGATTCTCTTATTTAGTCTCAATAAATTAGATGTCTAAAACAGCATGCCAATATGAAATAAAAATTTAATATATTTAGCAAGTATCTATACAACAATACCTGAATCAAAGAATTTAGTAAACCTCTAAGTTCTTGGAGTTTCAAAATTATATGGACAAATCAACACTAACTAGCGAAAATGATGTCCATACATAACAAACATTATAAGCTGTCGAAAATTTGGCAATAAAACAAAAGAATCACCATACTTTTGAACACAACTAAACACATACCTTGGCTCACATAAATTCTAAGAATAGTGAGCACAAATATACATGCACACTGAGGACAATCACCATACACAAATTTAACAAAATAAATGCACACCAGGCCTTTTATTTACTGTAAGGCGATCCAATAATTTAATATATTTTCATTGTTAGAATAATGTAATTTTATATGTAAGTGGATGCTTTTGCAAAAATAAGAACAATTTAACATGCCTCCTTTAATAAATAAAACCTTCTTTAATTCAATCTGTTACTATTAACAACACTTAAGATTATGTTATCTTTAAGTAGGATAATATTTAATTAAATTATATTTAGATAACCTTTCACTTTTGATGTGGAATAGCATAAAGTTTCAATCCTTGATATGGTTCTATATAGGAAAGCTATCACATTTGATATACCATGTCAAACTATAGCTATATAGCATGTATACATATGGGAAAAGCTGAATAATATCTATAGTGAATAAATTCTAAATTCAATCACACTTGAAATTCAACCCAATCCAATTAAGAAATGCATCTTATATTAACGTATGCATTTAATAAGGTTTGTCTTCAAAAGCTGATTGATAGACAGTAGGAAATTCAATGTCATCTACATTTGTAGTCAACCATTTTGATGTGTGCAAAACCACAAAACATCTATTATTTTCTAAATCTTTTGAGTTGAACACTTGACTCACTTCTGATGTAAGAATAAATGGCTTATTATTTACTCTATCTTTGGTCTTTATTTTCCCTAAGTTAACTATGACCAAGTTTGAAATAGGATCTATCTTGCAACCATTGACCTTATCTTCGACCTTTACCTAATCACAATAAAAAATTATTTGTGTAAAGTCAATGTAATCCAACTCAATTATCCGCCGAATAACTCGGGAATACTTTCTTTCTGTTTTTTTATAATTTTTATCCTTCTCACTTGCTCTAAATTTTGTAAATGCTCTCATACATAGACCACCATCTTGTGTTACCATCCTCTCTTTGTAACTTTTGAGGACAAATGTAAACTCATTTACTTGGTACTTCATATAACTACATGCCTTGAACTTTGGCCCCTTCACCAACCGCCAAAGAATTGAATCAACATCGTTTTCACCAATTTAGAAAACACAATAAATGAAAAGCATGGTCATGAAGGTGCATGTATAATACATATAAATACACATGAAATACTTAAGAAGATGTAGTACCTCACACGTATCCATAGAGTAAAACTTTGACAACCTTGCACGGATGTAACCCCACTTCAAGGTTGAGATTTAGTGCTTTCTACATGGATGTTATACCTTTGGCGACAAACACGTTTCAAATATATATATATATATATATATATATATATGAGTTGACTTACAATAACGAGGATTCAAGACAAATTCGTTAGTTTACTTCTTCCATTAATCTAATCCATCTTACTTATTAAGGACCCATCTACAAACTTGTTCAAACTGCACTTGGTTTAAGTTATATCTTTTCCATTATTTAGAGGTATCTCACCAGCAAACTCACCATCCTCGTCTAAAAATGCTTCGCATGTATGTTTAGGAGTGCATCACCTCCGTTTGGCATATACTCCATGCATTAAAAGCTAGCTTCTTGTTCGATATATCCTTCTACAATACACCATTCAATATATATTTTGTTGCGCACATATCCTTTATATATTTTGGTCAACTTTTAAAGTTAATCAATTATAAATAACCAGTAGCTATTTAAATCAAATAATGATGAACAAAAATGAAATTAGTAATTTACCATTCAAAAGGATACATCCAGTTTTTCTAACAGGCCACTAATCAATGCTTAATCGGCTAAATGAACCATAAGGTGGATATTGATATTTAAAAATACAAGAATTTTTTTCTTCAAACACACACATTGCTTCTACCAAACTAGTCTTTACTTTTAAAAGATGTTCCTTATTGATTATCTTTGAGCATAAAATGTTGATGAATAGACTTATATGATGTACAACGTTACGCGGATCCTTATATTGTGGATAAGAATGTTGAAGCAATACTAGAAGAAATTATTGCATTGTGATGTGGTAATCATGCAACTTCATATTTGTTAGTTCAAGAGGAATGATGATCACATTGTTGTAGAAGTTAGAAGAGAATTTGCTAGGCACTTTCAAGTTTTTCAAAATGATGCAAAACCGTATCTTTTCTTCTTTGCTCAAAATGAAAGTTGCTTCTGGTATGGTTATCTTATTTGTTTCAGGATCTTCCATCACTTACAATTTTTTTTACATCCATGGTTTTCAATATTGTTGCATGCATAGATGCCATCTTTGTAATGTACATTATAAGTTCATGAAAGATCATTGATACATATATCAAGCAGATCTGAAACTTAAGTGTAATTTAATGACTTCTAAATGAAGTTTAATTCAAAACTTACTAAAAAACTATAAAAATCTCCCAATGAAATTAATAATGGGTGGCTTTGATACCACTTGTTAGGATTTCAATATACTTTAGGATCGATCAATCATGGAACCCTATATCTGGATATGTGATCCATATTGACTTGATTAAGAAGAAATCAAAGAAAGTAAACAAATTAGTGGAAGCCTTAGCTGAATTCATAGTTGCTGATTGAAAAAATAAATTTGATTTGGTATTCCATATTGACATAAGCTCTAGATCTTATATTAGATCTGAATCCATAGTTGTTGCTTTCATGAACTGATTAAGAGAAAGAGATAAATTTAAAAGATAAGAGTTGGATCTGATCTTCCAAATTGACATAAACCTTATATCTGAATTATTAATTTTGAACATAACCCCTTATTTATAATGTTGGTATTTTCTAATTTGGTCCTTCAACAAATTAGAATTGCCCCGGTATCTACGCATTAATATCATGACAATTATGCTTGTAAGCCTTTTAACTTTAATTCATAATTTGATCACTTTAATTAGGCTTTACACCAAAATAGCACAATACAATTTATTTTACACATATGGCCCACATGTTGGAATTTCCCAATAACTTACGCTTCATAGAATGTCTTTAATTATTAATCAATTGATTTGAGAATTGATTAATTAATCTCATCTTTTAAGTTTTTTTCTTTATAGATAAATAATTAGTTGTCTTTTCTGTAATGCAGCGAAAGAGACAATTTATATTCCATAGCATATATTTGAATCATAAGTCATAATTATATGTTGTTAAGCTGTTTTATTCCCTTACTCTTACCTTCCCGCTTTCCTTCTCATTTTCCATTCTAAATTCTGGATTTACAGTTGTGAACCGTTGATTTTGGTTAGAAATTTCTTGCGAAGTTTCTCCTTATTTTGATTGCACTATTTTTGTTTTAACCCATCTTTCCTTTGTATGGAGCCCTTGATTTATTCAAGAATCGGAACCCTTTTCTTTTAGATTGGAAAAAACTCCGGTCTAGGCCCAAAGCACTCTAAATTTGAGTGCTCAAATTGGAAAGTACAAGCTCAGAGCCACCATGGAGTTTCCTCTTGGGTCATGGACTCAAAGCATGCTTTTGGTCCTTTCTTGAAGTTGGAGCATTCCTAGCTTCAAATGGAGCGCTCGTTTTGATCGCAACCCAGAGCTTGCTCCAAAATTAGCTTCGGTCGTACCTAAAGCTTTCTTGGTGGTCTGGTTAGCTTAATTGGAGCTCACATTAATAGGTGCTCCTTGCTCAAACTTGAGGGTTCCTTTTGCACTACTCTGGAGCATGCTCTAAGGTTTAACTGAATGGACACGATCTTTGCTTCGAATTTACCATGTGCGCTATTCTGAGTCCATTTGAGCTACTTTTCGATCATTTTTACGGCCTGTCCCATATCCCATTTTCCATATTTTAACGTGATTTTCTATTTTTCTCAATTCAAAAGTAAATTGAAGTTTTAACATGGGTCCTGCTTTGGATTTACATCATGCGACCAAAGGATGGCATGAAGTCTTGTAAGTTATGTTTCCTTACTTTGACTCGACTCTAATACTGCTCTTTTCAATAAATTTCCATCGACCTTTATTTTCAATAAATATATTAATAGTTCTTAGTATTATGAAAATGGGATACTAAGGATCCATTGAGATATATATCTATAATCTTAATAAAGAGAATTCAGTGAATATGATTTCCACTATGTATTTTTGAAATTTCAAAAATACCCCATCCATCAAAAGAATCTCACCATCGGTTTGCAACCTCCATCACCATCCCCTTCCCGATTATCCATCAATGAAATTTTGCTATCAATTTTTCACCAACAATATCAAAAAAATTGCTTGAAAAAAAATTGTTGTGTACTAAAGTTTTTACACTTAGAGCACACATCCGACCATTAACTATTTTTATTAAATAAAAATTAAACATTTCCAACTATTAGATGCACATACATACATTTTATACTAGTTAGGATTATGTTAAGATGCAGCTTTATTCTCCATATTGTATTAGATGTGGTGCATATTTTTGTTTTGAAATATTATCTAGATCCTTCCCGTTGTGGTTTTATTTTTAAATGCAAATAATTGCTCAAAAATTTTCACTAAATATTATCTAAATACTTTCATTTCAAGTATTCTTTATGACAATATTGTCTGAAAGTTTGTTACATAAATATTTAGGATTAAATGACGAACTAGTATGTAATAACGTAATTATCCGTTTCATTTATGCAATCTTTGTTTTTTCCTAATAAACATTAGGTGCAATTATTTACGTTATAAATAATTATACTATAAATACTATGCATTGCGATTGCTTACAGTGCCTTTTCCTAGAAGTTTGGATCACATAAAACTCTCAATAACAACATATTTGATAATATTTGAATTTTCCTACAACATCCATCTTAACATAATTTTATCCAACAATTTATAGTTTTTTTTCTTAATAAAAAAGGAAAAAAATAAGGCCAATTGCATCATGTAAATGAGTGTGATATGAGACTAATTTTTCAAATGGAGATTCGACTTTAAATATTCCATGATTTATCTTCATAAAATAATATAAAGTGTGTGTCTACATCTGTGTTATTAATGCCCTGCTATTACCCCGCTATAACCCTACTATATCTCATAACGGATTTCTACCGCTACGATTTTTCCATATAGCCCTAAATATAGCCTTTCCATTTTAAGCCCCTCTATTTCTGCTATATCCCATTATTCCCGCTATATTTCGCTATTTCTGCTATATCTTCTTTAAAAGAAATAATTAAAAAATGACATTTGTACATTATAAAAATTATGAAATTAATTTATTTAATTGAATTTTCAATATATTTTCAGAAATAAAAATACTCTAATATTCTACTAAATTCAATTATGTTATATAATAGTTTTACGTTTAGTTACAGAATATTCTCACATGTTTTTATTTAAAATTATTTATGTATTAATTATAATTCAATTGAATGTTAATTTTTCATTTAATTACCATTTATATATTTGTAAAAACATTAAGTTCGAGTTTTATATGCTATTTTAGAGTCATCCGCTATATCCCGCTATATCCTCGCTGTATCCCCACTATGACTTTTTGCACCTCCGCCGCATTGAATTTGCCGAGCGCTTTAACTGCACAGGTCTACATACATACATACACATACTCAAAAACAAGAAACTTATATAGAAAACCTCACATCTCTACTAATATGGAACTATACTTTAAGGTTGCTTACTAATGAATATTGGGTTCAACCTAATAAGTACCTAAACTTGTGCCAACAATGGTATAGCATTTGACTGCGTTATCAACCTTTCATGAGTTTGGCCCTAAGCATATATTATAATCAGGTTGAAATTAAGGTTTAGAAATTAAAAATATACTAAAATAACTATTTAAAACTAGCATATTTACCATGATTCAATTGTATAGTATACTATTTTATGGTAAAAGATTTGACTTGCAATATACATGTGAATATGGAAGGAAATAATGTTCAAGAAGGTAAAATATCAAAGCAAAAATTAGATAAAAAATAGAAAATTATATTAATGTATCACCTTAAATAGTTAAACATTCCTTAAGGCATTAAATTTAAACCTTAGAATGCATCTAATATGACAGTGATACAAATGCATATGATATGAAAAGAATTCAATTAATAAATTTATTCCACTTTATTTTTGAATGTTGGCAATTCCAATATTTTATCATTTACATACTAGTATGTAACCCATGCATTTCATACTGTGTATTCTAGAAAAATGTACATATAAACATTTTTAAAGACTATAATTTATCATATAATATATATCATTAATTTAAGAAAAACGAGTTACAAACTGAACTTAATATTTTCCTAACCATGTAATTTTTGCTATATGATTTATGTATTTTTATATTTGAATAAAATTTAAAATATATTTTTTATGATAAAATTGAGTTAATATTATCAAGCAAGTAATTGAACATCCTCATGAGAGGACCACTCCTTCATCAAAAAAGCAAATAATTGAAAATAAGTATCCTTTGTTAATTTAAAAATTAATATTTTTATAATTTTTTATAGATTAATATTTATGTACATAGATTTTTAATTTAACATTTTTCTTTCGGTAAATTTTGTCTAAAGATAAATGATATATAATTTAGATGACAAATTCTATTCAAATATATCAATTTACTGAGTGCTATTTTGTTCACACTAGTGTGAACAAAACATCACTCCCCATTGGTTGGAGCCCACTGATTTCAACCAATGGGGAGTCATGTTTTGTCCACACTAGTGTGAACAAAATAGAATTCCAATTTACTTAGTAGCCTTTCCTTTTTTTGAAAAAAAAATTATACCAACGTTTTCACTGAATAGCCCCCTCTTATTTTCATTTTGTTCCAACTCTATCCCCTCCTCACTCATTCACTCAACGTACTCAGCGCTGTTTCAACACATAACACAGTTATCCAAAAAATCTCTATGATACTCAACCTCCCTCAACCGCCTCATCTTCCTCCATAGCCTTGCGTCAAACCGCAAGCCACACCTGATTGACACACAGTTGCAAGCTCGCCTCAAGCTGCAAGCCTCCCTCAAGCCGCAAGCCTCGCCTCAATGCAAAGTCCAACCTTCGAGTTTGTCGATAGGGTATGTAATCGCTCTATGGTTTAGGGTGTTTACCACGTAGAATCGGTGCGTGGTAAAAATATATACCACGCAGTTCAGCTGCGTGGTATGTAATTTTACCACGTACAGTCAATGTGTGGTAAATCAGAATTCATTTTAAATACAAACACTGTTTTTGATTTATTTATAATGTCTTCGTCTTTAAAATTTAAGTATTTTAAAGGGGGTTACTAAGTAAATTGAAACATTTGAACAGATGCCAAATTGGATTTCATCTACTACTTGAAAGAGTGGTGGAAAGTGGAAATACCATAAAATGAAAGTGCAATACTAAAGAATCAGTATATTTTTATGGGTTTAATGTTCTTAATGTAAATATCGAAATATTTATCATAAGTAAGTGTATGATATATCAAAGTGATGAATAAAATAGGCAAATTCTATTTCAACCCGAGTATTTACTTAGTAGCCCCCAAAATTTAAAAAAGTATGTAAACCCAAAAAATAACTTAGTAGCCTCCTACCATTTCCAGAACTACCATTCCCATCATTCAATAACTTAATAACACATTCAATTCCTTGGTATACCACCTGCGTGAATTATCATCAATCCCTGTAATTGACAGCCTACGATTGTATTTGCAAAAAAATAAAAACTTTTCAATTTTTTTTAATTACCTGCTGTGATTGCTTTAACAATTCATTCCCCTCTTCAAAATCCATTAGCTAGTAGTGAATAATTGAATTTTTTCTTCACTGATTTAGAAACTAGGGTTTTGAAGAAGCGGTGGTTTAGATAGTAAGTAACTGACGTAAGAAGATAATGGAATTGTGAAGAAAGAAGGTATGCAGCTTTCAAAGAATATTTTAGTCTTTAAAAATTTATTTATTTTAGGGGGGCTACTAAGTAATTACCTGTGTTGAAATGGAATTTGCCAATAAAATATTTAACAATTAAATTAAAAGAAATGATAAGTGAAACAAAGACCCAGATCTATACATATCATATTGTTATTTTAGTTATGCGAAAAAAAAAGATATTTCAAACAAAAATATGTTACTTCTTTATCCATTAATTAATGTGAATCACGAATCTTTACTACTAATAATGAGAATTCCTTGAATAGGAATTCAACCGTGTCTTTTTGAAATACCAGAAATACCTCTCATTATAATAATGGAAATCGTTCACTCTATCTTTACTTCTTTACTACTAATAAAGGGAATTCAATGAATAGATTTACTCGGTGTCCTTTTGAAATTCCAAATATACCCTTTTACATCTCATAGAGAAATAGTATTCAAATATGGGAATATAGCCTGTTAAGAAGCGGTTAGCTGTCTGACTATGCTAGCTCCTGTTGGAATCCATTCGTTTAGTCTTTAAAAATTTATTTATTTTAGGGGGGCTACTAAGTAATTACCTGTGTTGAAATGGAATTTGCCAATAAAATATTTAACAATTAAATTAAAAGAAATGATAAGTGAAACAAAGACCCAGATCTATACATATCATATTGTTATTTTAGTTATGCGAAAAAAAGATATTTCAAACAAAAATACTTTACTTCTTTATCCATTAATTAACGTAAATCACGAATCTTTACTACTAATAATGAGAATTCCTTGAATAGGAATTCAACCGTGTCTTTTTGAAATACCAGAAATACCCCTCATTATAATAATGGAAATCGTTCACTCTATCTTTACTTCTTTACTAATAATAAAGGGAATTCAATGAATAGATTTACTCGGTGTCCTTTTGAAATTCCAAATATACCCTTTTACATCTCATAGAGAAATAGTATTCAAATATGGGAATATAGCATGTTAAGAAGCGGTTAGTTGTCTGACTATGCTAGCTCCTGTTGGAATCCATTCGTTTCGTTACCTGAAAGAACTTTTTTTTGTTGACCATGAGGTGCCCATCAAACACCTCAATTGTATAAGTTGTGTATCAGCCCAACTCATATCCCATTTCATTCGGAGGCTTTCACTAGATCTTCGTCGTAGCTGCCTTATGTTCTTTTAACTGCAATTTCTAAGTACAACTATTAGTCACCATGGAGAACTACAGTGTGCGTTCACAAGATGAAGTATCCGAGTGTACCATATTGTCCGTAATTTAGGTGGGAGTTCATCGGTCGAAGTTTTGTCAGATTCCAAGTTAGTATGAAGAAGTTATTACAGTCTGAACAAAAAAAATAGCGGCTTCTGCACTAGGCGGTGTTCAAATATTGGGATGTGATAGCCTGTTATTTTCTAAGTACAACTGTCAGTCCCCCGAGAGAACTACAATGTAGGTTCACAAAATGAAGTATCCGAGTGTTTCGTATTGTCCATAATTTAGGTGGGAGTTAATCGGTCGAAGTCTCGCCGGATTCCGAGTTAGTATGAAGAAAATATTGCAGTCTGAACAAAAAAAAAGCGGCTTCTGCACTAGGCGGAGTTCAAATGTGGGGATGTGGTATCCTGTTATTTTCTAAGTACAACTGTCAGTGCCCATTGAGAACTACAGTGTGCGTTCACAAGATGAAGTATCCGAGTGTTCCATATTGTCCGTAATTTAGGTGGGAGTTAATTGGTCGAAGTCTCACTGGATTCTGAATTAGTATGAAGAAGTTATTGCAGTATGAACAAAAAAATAACGGCTTCTACACTAGGCGGAGTTGAAATATAGGGATACGGTAGTCTATTATTTTCTAAGTACAACTCTCAGTCCCCATGGAGAACTACAGTGTGCGTTCAGAAGATGAAGTATCCGAGTGTTCCATATTGTCTGCAATTTAGATGGGAGTCAATCTGTCGAAGTCTCATCGGATTCCGAGTTAGTATGAAGAAAATATAGCAGTCTGAACAAAAAAATAGCGGCTTCTGCACTAGGCGGAGTTCAAATACGGGGATGTGGTAGCCTGTTATTTTCTAAGTACAACTTTCAGTCCCCATGGAGAACTACAGTGTGCGTTCATAGGATGAAGTATCCGAGTGTTCCATATTGTCCGTAATTTAGGTGGGAGTTAACCGGTCGAAGTCTCGCCGGATTCCAAATTAGTATGAAGAAGTTATTGCAGTCTGAACAAAAAAAATAGCGGCTTCTTGTAACGCCCCACCTCTATACCCACGCTAACCAAGAACACTACGATGTAGTGCTGTCAATTAGCACGGAGAATAAGGCTGTGGAGGAGCGACCATCCATGTAACTTCTTTGTGCGAGCACCGATACGTCAGATAGAATAGAATGCATATCTTTTAAGGAGGAAATCCGACATACCGATACAAACACAAAGCTATCACACGGTGGCTATATATAATCTTCGGAAACAAACATAGAAATAATCATAACATAAATCAGTCACAGACATCCATATCACAAAGGCGGAAGAAGATATGAATAAATATATAACACATGAAAGTGTACATCAGAGTAGTGGTCAGAAAGATCCACGATAATACAAAAGAATAGCATCACGTGCTATACAAAAGAATAAGTACACAACATAGAGTCTATATCTCAAAGGTGTACATCCAAAAACTACAAATCTATGTAGTTAGCCAAAAGTCAGAAATATCCTGAAGAGAAGTCAAGCAGAAGCACCTGTAACATCTCGGTCTGACCCGAGTATTATTTATAAGAAAATAATAAACGGATCAGTCTAACTATAAATATCAGATGATATGGTATACAGTAAAAGGCATGACATGAACATGTAATAACCATAGCGACATACTACTATAAGTACGTAAATGATAATCAACAAAAGATTTATCAATATCACAAGAATCTTCTCAAAGATAAAATAGGGTATCATACCCTAAACTTGTATTCATAACAAGTCAATTACACATAAATTCACCAATGCACAAAAGCTGATATCATATCAATGAAAATCATGAAAATTGGTGAAGCACAAAATTCCAGAAATCATCATCAGAAATCCAGAAAACACATAAAGGGGGGAGGCCTAACACATGAATGGGAGCATGAAAACTCACCTACGCGTAAACACATGACGAGAAGTTATCTCATGGAAGCTATCCATTAAATTTTCACACAGGAATGGCCCGAAGACCATAGGAAATGTGATGGCGAAACATCACATAATCGGGGTATAGTCTCCCACGTAGACAAAGAGACATCGCTCAATCGCTAGTCTAAATCACAAAAATGATCGTCATGATCATAAGGAAGTGTCAATCACACCAAGCCAGTAAATATATGAGTTTAGCTTCATGTCCCATAACCACTTGCTTAACTTAAATATTTACGAACAAGCTGTAAATCTTCACTAGGAAATTGTCACAAAAAGGGTTCAATCGAACAAGTCCAAGAGCTAACCGACGAAGTGAACGCAAGCGTTTCATACCACTCGTTTTACTAAGTCGTTTAAGTCGATTTCTCATTCGAGTGAAGTAAAGGCTTGTATATACTAGTAGATTGAAAATCGGTTTGAGAAAACGAACTTTTGATACTTAAAATAGTGTTGAAATCGCTTTGATGAAAGAGTTTTGATATTTACTATTAGTATTGAAACCTTCATATATCTTTAAAGTGACAAGTCATAAAACAATGGTAGAACAAATCAATTCACGTTCGAAGACGTGAGTAAAGTCCAAAGAAGTCAATCCCAAAACCATCAAAGTAGAAATTCTGATAAACGTTTTTCAGAAGAGATTGCCTACGCAGAGTAATACGGGGTTCGACCTGCCCGGTCAGGTCGCGGGGGTCCAGGGGGCAGCGCCCACGGCGGGGTGCGGGGCAGCGCCCCGTCACGGTACGACCTAGTGAAGGCAAGCGGTCTCGAGAAGCCAAACGACCTAAGGGAAGAATGCCACGCGACCTAGCAGAAGAACAGGTCAAACGACCAAGTACTAACTCGCGAACGACTTACGACTTAAGGGATAAGGTCATACGACCTAAGTGGAGAATGCCACGCGAGCTAGCAGAAGAACAGGTCAAACGACCAAGTACTAACTCGCGAACGACTTACGACTTAAGGGAGGAATGCCACATGACCTAGCAGATAACAGGTCATTCGACCTAAGGGTAAGGTCGGTGGCGACCTACGACTTAACAAAGTCGAGCAACCTACGACTTAACGAAGTCAAGCGACCTACGACTTAGGGTCAAGCGACCTAAGAGAAGCAGCGGGAATGTTAGGTCTGAGACGACCTACGACTTAAGGTCATACGACCTAACAGTTGCGAGCTAGCGGAGTTGGCATGGCCGAGCGACTTAAGAGAAGCAGCGACCTACGACTTAACGATTTAAAGCCAACGACCTAGGACTTAAGAGTCATACGACCTAGGACTTAAGGGAGGCAAGAGACTTACGACTTAAGGGAGGCAAGCGACTTACGACTTAAGGGATAAGGTCATACGACCTAAGTCTTGAACGACTTAACGACTTAAGCCTTTAACGACTTAACGACTTAAGCCAGGGCGAGCGAGCTAACTGCAAAACGACCTACGACTTAAGGCCTTTAACTCCTGAACGACTTATGCCATTAGCTCCTGAACGACTTATGCCTTTAGCTCCTGAACGACTCAAGCCAGTAACTCGCGAACGACTCAGCCTTTAACTCGTGAACGACTTAGCACACCCAGAACGACTTAACGCCTGGAACGACTTATGCTCCGTGTGGCTTTTCAACACGAACGACCTACGACTTAGGCTTAACTCGCGAACGACCTAGCGAAGGCAGAAACGACCTAAGTGCAGTTTTTTCACCAAAAACACTAGAATTTTGGGTTTTTCACCAATCCAATCCAAACCAAATGCAAATGCTGATGCTAAAATGATAGGGAACCATTCCCAACAGTCCAAGATAGATATAGGCAAGATGTGAGATCAAAAATCTCACCTTTTCACGGAATTTGATGAAGATGGAGATTTGAGAGCAAAGCAAGAACACCAACAAGCTTGAATCAATGGTCTTCACGTGAATTTGATGTTGAATCCCGGATTTGCAATGGAATTGGAGTTTGGAGTTTTAATTTCCACTTCCCACCACCATTTTTGATGAAGCTTGAATGTTAAAACAAAGGGTGAATGAAGTGAGGAAGTGGGTTGGGCTGAACTAAGGAAGTGCAGTCCAAACCAAAGTCTCAAGCGGGAAAAGTGACGAAAATTTCACTATCTCCAAACATATCGAAGTTTACACTCAAAAAGATCGCAAACGTCATTTTGAACTCAATGGGGGTGGTCTCGAGTCCTAATTTGACCGTATGCAAAAAGTAGCTTTTCGGACTAACATCCGACTAACGATAAAATATTTAAATAAAATATTTAAAGATAGAATCGATAGATATGCGGGTTGTTACACTTCTGCACTAGGCAGAGTTCAAATATGGGGATGTGGTAGCCTGTTATTTTCTAAGTACAACTGTTAGTCCCCATGGAGAACTACAGTGTGCGTTCATAAGATGAAGTATCCGAGTGTTCCATATTGTCCGTAATTTAGGTGGGAGTTAATCTGTCGAAGTCTCGCCGGATTCCGAGTTAGTATGAAGAAAATATAGCAGTCTGAATAAAAAAATAGCGGCTTCTGCACTAGGCGGAGTTTAAATATGGGGATGTGGTAGCATGTTATTTTCTAAGTAAACTATCAGTCCCCATGAAGAACTACAGTGTGCGTTCACAAGATGAAGTATCCGAGTGTACCATATTGTTCGTAATTTAGGTGGGAGTTCATCGATCGAAGTTTTGCCTGATTCCGAGTTAGTATGAAGAAGTTATTGCAGTCTGAACAAAAAAATTGCGGCTTTTTCCTAGGCAGAGTTCAAATATGAGGATGTAGCCTGTTATTTTCTAAGTACAACTATTAGTCATCATGGAGAACTACATTGAGCGTTGAAGTGGGGATATAGCCTGTTATTTTCTAAGTACAACTGTCAGTCACCATGGAGAACTACAGTGTGAGTTCACAAGATGAAGTATCCAACTATACCGTATTGTTCGTAATTTAGGTGGGAGTTCATCGGTCGAAGTATCGCCTGATTCTGAGTTAGTATGAAGAAGTTATTGTAGTCTGAACAAAAAAAATAGCGGCTTCTGCACTAGGCGGAGTTGAAATATGGGGATGTGGTAGCCTGTTATTTTCTAAGTACAACTGTCAGTCCCCATGGAGAACTACAGTGTGCGTTCATAAGATGAAGTATCCGAGTGTTCCATATTGTCCGTAATTTAGGTGGGAGTTAAACTGTCGAAGTCTCGCCGGATTTCGAGTTAGTATGAAGAAATTATTGCAGTATGGATAAAAAAATAGCGGCTTCTGCACTAGGCGGAGTTCAAATAAGAGGATGTTGTGCCATGTTATTTTCTAAGTAAACTGTCAGTCCTTTTGGAGAACTACAGTGTGCATTCACAAGATGAACTATCCGAGTGTACCATATTGTCTGTAATTCAGGTAGGAGTTCATCGGTCGAAGTTTTGCCTGATTTGAGTTAGTAGGAAGATATTATTGCAGTCTGAACAAAATAAATAATGGTTTCTGCCTAGGCGGCGTTCAAATGTGGGGATGCTACTATCAAATCTACTTCCACGGGTACAAATAAAAATGCATGCACATTGTGATTAAATGTAGGCCCACCTGGGCGTGCATATGTACTCGTATAAATAATTAAAATTTAGCAATTTTACAAAAACATATTGAATGTGTTAGCGCCAAAATTGGTCACTAACCCCCAAATCCAGATGAAAGCACCAAATACCAGTCACAGCTCAGAGATAGAATGTATGTAGAGAGTAATAATGTGAAGAACAGTTAAAACTGAAATGAAAGCAGTAAAGGACAATAGATTTTATAGTGGTTCGGTTAACTCCGGCCTACGTCCACTCCAGAAGTTTGCTTTTTATTGCTGTAATAATCGATTACAGTTACAAAATGGCAGAGTTGCCTTAGCCTTAGAAAAGAGAAAGTAAGAGAGCAGAAGGAAGATCCCCCATCTGGAGACCCACCAATGCAATGTACTGAGGTATGGAGGTGAGGTATGCCGAACGACCCATCCAATGCCGAACGCTCCCTAATGCCGAACGATCCATCCAATGCCGAACGAGGTGAGGTATGCCGAGTGCTCCATCCAATGCTGAACGCTCCCTAATGCCGAACGATCCATCCAATGCCGAACGAGATTTATGCCGAGTGCTCCATCCAATGCCGAACGAGATTTATGCCGAGCGCTCCATCCAATGCCGAACGAGATTTATGCCGAGCGCTCCATCCAGTGCCGAACGATACTTAATGTCGAACCTCCATCATGCTGAACCATGTCTGATGCCGAACAGTTTCTAATGCCGAGCGCCCATCATGCCGAACGATCTCTAATGTCGAGCGCCTCTAAATGCCGAGCGCTCCTGGATGTCGAGCGCTACTGAATGCCGAGTGCTCCTGGAATGCCGAACCACTCATGTATGTCGAACGCTCTGTGCATGCCGAGTACTCTTGAATGCTATTCGAACGTGAATAGTGAATGCCGGACGGACTATTCGTGCCGAACCCCCATCATGCCGAACCATGTTTAATGCCGAACTATGTTTCCTAGACTCAAATTATAGTTGATTCATCTTTATCCAATCATATTTCCATCTTCCAAGCATGTTGCGTCATCCATCCATCCAGTCGACTGAATCCATCGTACTCTAGCCTCGACGAACATGTAGTTGATTAAGTTAAACCCGTCTGTCCGCGGCCTCGTCAAAAGGCGGGTTAACACTTGCCTCCCAAAACATGCCTTGCTTTGAAAGGTGTGTTTTGAATAGCCTCAAGTCCAATATCCTAAGTATGTATGTTATCCACATCCATACTTTCCGATTCATAATCCAATCCATTACCAAGCCATCTTATCCGAGTGCCACGGCCATATCCTGATCCATTTCCGCGACTGTTCCGAGTCGATGTCCGATTCCTATCCAGTAACCAAGTCCTTATCCAATTCCACATCCATCTGAACCCGACTACCGAGTTCCAATCCATCCATATCCAATAACCTATAACCATATCCGTGACCTCTCCGGGTCGATATCCAAATCCGGGACCACTCTGGGTCCTTGTCCGAATCCTTAGCTATCCATAGCCAATATCTAAATCCGTAACCTCTCCGGGTCCTTGCCAAGCGCAATCCACACTTGACGACCTATGTTAAGTGATTCCATGGTGTTCATGGTTCAGTGTCCCTGAACGTCGAATACCGCCGTGGCTTAAGTCCTAAGCCGAATCCTGGTCACTCCGGACCCTTGCCGAGCATAGTCCATACTCGACGACCTAAAATAGTAACCGATAATATGGGGGCCTAAGTCCTAGGCCGAGTCCTGGTCTCTCCGGACCCTTACCGAGCATAGTCCATACTCGACGACCTGAATAAGTCGATTTGCCATGCTTGGACAAAGCGACTTACCCCTTTCCAGGTATGATCCATACCTGACGATCATTTACCAAAAGCCAGATAAAAATCCAATCAAAAGCCAAACCGAAATACAGATCAAATCTGGAAACAAAAAATCCATATCAAAAATCCAAACCAATATCCAAACCAGAAATCAATCATCCAGATAAAAGTCCAAACCAAAAGAAAAAACCAAAAGACAAACAAAACCAGGAGTTCAAACCAAACCAAGAAAAAGCAAATGTCCAAACCGAAAAAGAAAAGGCAAATTTCACAAACTAGAGCGTCGCGGTTTGTCATCATCTCAGAGCATGCCTTGGGGCTATCTCCGTCCCCGTACATGTGTAAGTGACTCGGCCATTTGCTCAAAGATTGCTACTTATTTCATATTACCCCTGTCAATTGATAACCAATCGACTATCATTCCTGGGCCTCCTGCCATCGTTGTTTGAGGTGGACGGTGGTCGCTCCTGTTCCACCGCTGCATTCCGAGCTCCAACATATTGTCGCAACTGTCCATTCCTTACATGCTCCTCAATTATGTCCTTCAGATGCCTACAGCTGTTGGTATCATGCCCGTCCAAGTCGTGAAAAAGACAGTGCCTTCCTGATGCCCTTTCACGTTCCGAAGGTTCTCTCCTAGCTGGCCTTCGGTAGGGAAGGCGATTTCGAGTCTTCATGAATATCCGTTCCAATGTCTCGTTTAATCCCGTGTAAGTGGAGAATTTTGGCTCTCTCCACCGCTTCCTAGCTTTTCCTAAATCATCATCCAGCTTTCGTTTTCCTTTATCTTTATCTTTATCCAAGCCTCTGCTGGATGGCCCTCCATCATCAACCGCGTTCATCTCCTTTAATTTCATATCTGGGCATGCATCTTCCTGCCGAAGGAATCTCTCAGCTTCGTGAAAGCATTCCCCGAGATCCATTGGTGGGTCTTGTATTAGAGATACCTTGAAATCTGAATTCTCTCTGACCCCTGCACCGCTGCCATTAGGACTATCGATGGATCCGGTCGATCCACCGAAGCAACCTCCGCATTGAACCGAGTTAAGAAAGCCCTGAGTGATTCCTTCGTCCTTTGCTTTACTGATGTTAGCGTCATTACATTCTTCGGCCTCTTGATATGAACCCGAAATTGCTTCAAAAACCTGTCCACCAATTCTGTCCATGTCCCGATAGATCCTTCTTCTAACTGTCTGAACCACATAGCAGCTATATCCGTTAAGTACAAAGGGAAACATCGGGCCATAACTTCCTCCGATGCCCCCAGCACTTCCATGTGTCTTGTGTATCTCATCAAGTGATCAGTTGGATCAGCCTTGCCATTGTATACCTCCACGTTAGGTAGCTTAAACTCTGGTGGATTCCGAGCTATCCTGACTTCATGAGTAAACGGACTCCTGTTTACTCCTTCCATATCTCTATTGGTCAAACCTCCGCGCATAGTTCTCCTGGTGATCTCGGCCAATCCAGCGTTGTCCGTCAAAGGTTGCCCCCGAGTCCCCGAGGGAATTCTGGCATGTATTCCTCATCACGTGCTCTTGCGTTTCTGCCAGCATCTTGTTGTATGGTGTTAACTGGAGTTCCTCCATGAACTGGTCCATTGTCTCCGGGTGGTGTGCCCCCATGTCCGGATCCATCCAGGTTGATAGTCGTCTGCCGATTAAGGGCTGCCCCTTGTTGTGTCGCTCCATCAGCCTGCTGGTTGAGTTCCTCTGGTCCAGCTCTAAGACCTTCAGCACCTGCAGTTCCCGATTGTCCAAATTTCCTAAGAAGAGTCTGCATCATCTCCTCTTGCCGTTTCATCATCGCTTCCATCTCCTCTCTGGTGATGTAGATGGATGCTCAACCTGCTTCATTTCCAGAGGAAGCCTCTTGACTTTCCTCCTGATTGCTCCTTTCTGTTACTTGCTTCCTCGCTGATGGTCTAACCATTGCTTCCTAAAATCCAAGTTCCTAGCTTCAGAATCCCTGAGTTCAGTTCTCAGTGAAAGCACCAAAGTGTTAGCGCCAAAATTGGTCACTAACCCCCAAATCCAGATGAAAGCACCAAATACCAATCACAGCTCAGAGATAGAATGTATGTAGAGAGTAATAATGTGAAGAACAGTTAAAACTGAAATGAAAGCAGTAAAGGACAATAGATTTTATAGTGGTTCGGTTAACTCCGGCCTACGTCCACTCCAGAAGTTTGCTTTTTATTGCTGTAATAATCGATTACAGTTACAAAATGGCAGAGTTGCCTTAGCCTTAGAAAAGAGAAAGTAAGAGAGCAGAAGGAAGATCCCCCATCTGGAGACCCACATGATGTATTTATAGGCAAAACCAGGTTGTTGGGCCTCCTGAGTAGTTTGGGCCCATCAAGGTCATAGCCGAACCCTACTTCATTATGTCGACCGATCCTGAGCAGTTGGTATGCCAAACGTTGGGAGGTGCGAGGTACCGAGGTATGGATGTGCGAGGTACCGAGGTATGGAGGTGCGAGGTACCGAGGTATGGAGGTGCGAGGTGCAATGTACTGAGGTATGGAGGTGAGGTATGCCGAACGACCCATCCAATGCCGAACGCTCCCTAATGCCGAACGATCCATCCAATGCCGAACGAGGTGAGGTATGCCGAGTGCTCCATCCAATGCCGAACGCTCCCTAATGCTGAACGCTCCATCCAATGTCGAACGAGATTTATGCCGAGTGCTCCATCCAATGCCGAACGAGATTTATGCCGAGCGCTCCATCCAATGTCGAACGAGATTTATGCCGAGCGCTCCATCCAATGTCGAACGATACTTAATGTCGAACCTCCATCATGCCGAACCATGTCTGATGCCGAACAGTTTCTAATGCCGAGCGCCCATCATGCCGAACGATCTCTAATGTCGATCGCCTCTAAATGCCGAGCGCTCCTGGATGCCGAGCGCTACTGAATGCCGAGTGCTCCTGGAATGCCGAACCACTCATGTATGTCGAACGCTCTGTGCATGCCGAGTACTCTTGAATGCTATTCGAACGTGAATAGTGAATGCAGGACGAACTATTCGTGCCGAACCCCCATCATGCCGAACCATGTTTCCTAGACCCAAATTATAGTTGATTCATCTTTATCCAATCATATTTCCATCTTCCAAGCATGTTGCGTCATCCATCCATCCAGTCGACTGAATCCATCGTACTCTAGCCTCGACGAACATGTAGTTGATTAAGTTAAACCCATCTGTCCGCGGCCTCGCCAAAAGGTGAGTTAACAGAATGAAAATATTTATTATTTCAAAAGTTTAAAAACACAGATATTCCTTACCATTAATTTAATGTCTTTTAACAAAAGTAAATTTGCTTAATGACAAAATATTCATAAAAAATGTACAAATTTTAGAAAGAAAAAATGTTGGACATATTCGAAATGGTACACCAATTTTAAAAAGAAATATTGTATGTATGTTTGTTTGTAAGGAAATAACTTTAGTAAGATAAAATTATATATATGTTTCATTGTACTAGAATTCTAATTTTAGAAAGGAATTATTTGAACCCAAATGTAAAATAATGTAAAAGACTTGAGGATATTTGGTACATAATTGTGGAAACATTAAACTACATGTAGTTGAATGAAAAATTAGTTTTACCATTTTCACCATATATATATATATATGTGTGTGTATATATATATATATGTGTATATATATATATATATTTGTGTGTGTGGGGCAAACACATTAACCGTCAATTTCTACAATTTATTAGACTAGTAAATAAATGTTAGTTAATAGCATTTATTTTACAAGTCCAAATTTGAGATCACTTAATTGATGTTAATATATGGACTTGGAAAGTAACACAATTGGAGAAAACTTGAGTGAAATTTTGTAAATAATTACGCATTTTTATCAAATGTTGGTGTTTGAAACACAAAATTGTAGGACTGTAAGTAGTGATTATAGTAATGATAAATTGTAGGGATTTGAAAATAAAATAATTTGAGAGAGTTAAGGAGTGACGAAGGAATTCCTAAAACTAATAGTGGAGGAGAAAATTTCTTTACATTACTATTATTAATAGATAGATAGATAGAATCATTTTCTGTGCTAATTAATTAGTACCAGTATGTACGTCATGGTTCAATGGTACATTTTAATTTGTTATGGTAGAAGATTTAAATTTGAATGAAATAGAAGGAAACAATGTTCAAGAAGGTAGCAATATTAAAACAAAAGTTAAATAAGAAATATCAAATTGCAAATGTATCAAAAAGATTCAATGTTCATTAAGTCAACAAAATTAAAGGTAAAATGTATCTAATAAGAAAATGATATAAATGCATATAAAAAAGGGGCAAAAAATATCCTGCACCTTATATTATTCGAATTCATTTGGCAGGTTCAATGTTTTGCCATCTTCTTGACATAGATTTTTATCCCTTGTTAATTTAACATTAAAGAGGCGTGTGTTTCCCATGCTATATATATTTCAAGTTTCTAGTATCAACAAGATGTACATGACAAATTAGAATAAGATATATTTGTTTTTAAAATGGTTAATACTTATGTTGTTTTGTTTCCTATTTTTCTCTTTTCTCTTGCAATTTTAGCCACTTCACAGGCTCCAGCTCCTGGTGTGTTGCTTCTTCTTTAATTCACACTACTTGAATGTTTGAATATGATGATATATATATGTATTGATGACGGTTGCTAATTGCAGGTGACATGACACCATTACAAAAGCATGTTTCATTTTTTGACAGAAACAAGGATGGCGTAATTTACCTTTCTGAAACAGTTGAAGGTTGTGATCATTGTATTGTAGTAATTTAGTATTGTTGGAAATGACTTACTATTATATATACTTATCTATTAATTATTGTTATTAGGTCTTCGAGCTATTGGATTAAATGCTGTTGTAGCTGCTAGTGCCGCTACACTTATTAATACATTCCTTAGTCCTAAAACTAGCGAAGTACGATCTTTAGAATCTATTTTTTCTTTGTTTAATGTGCCCATTTGACTTCTTTTCGTTTTTGAATATAGTTTACAATTATTGTGTTCATTTTTATTTTATTTTTTTTGCGTATTTGTAGTCAAAAACGCCAGATATTCGTCTTCCAGTGTATGTAAAGAACATACACAAAGGAATTCATGGCAGTCACACTGGTACATACGATCCTCAAGGAAGGTACTGTAGCATCTTTTATATCTTTGTATTTTCTTTTTTCCAGTGAAATAAGTAAGTTGTAATGTATAGGCTACAATTTTGAAATTTTCAACTCCTTCTGATAGAAGCATAATTTTTTTTACAAAAAGGTATATTGATTTACTCACTAGCAAAATACTGAAAATAAGAACAAAGAAAAACATGTGAAATTTAATTTCTCATATTCAGTATCTGTTGATGCACCTCATATGTTAACTAGTACTTTTTTTCTTTTTCTTAAATAGCACTAGAACTTCAGACATTCATTTTGATAGACTGCAGATATTATTGTGAAGACATAGAAGCAGAAGAGAAAACGAGACAGAGAAAAGAAGATTTTAGAGAAGAAGACACATAATTTTTCATATCCTTTCCATTACAATACCAGGTTCTTATATCTACTACTAATGATTCCTAGCCAATCATTTGTAACAACCTAGGACACGTGTCCATACAACTTTATTTCAGGGGAAACCACCACTACTGCTAAATAAAGAAAAGATAATGCCAGACTTTGTTATAACAGATTCTTGCTTTTGCTGGCCTACGTGATCCCTGCAGCTTTAGTTAGTTGTTGCCTGATATCCTAAATAACGTGCTGGTTTGTGTATTGCACGTTTAGGACGCATAGCTACAGGTGCATCAATACCTCCCTCTCCAAGAGCAACCTTGTCCTCAAGGTTGAGGTGGGG
Organism: Allium fistulosum; assembly: GCA_030737815.1. Taxonomy (NCBI): domain Eukaryota; kingdom Viridiplantae; phylum Streptophyta; class Magnoliopsida; order Asparagales; family Amaryllidaceae; genus Allium; species Allium fistulosum. The sequence goes on along the minus strand of CM060906.1, from coordinate 294,781,109 downwards.
AAAACTGTGAGTGATTTGCGTGTAGTCTTCCCAGGTGGCTTCAGTTGGGTCAAGGCCTTGCCAGTGGATGAGAACTTGGTGTGTGGTGGGGTTTAGGTGACGGTGAGCAAGGATTTTGGCTGGCTGGTAGACTGGGTGTCCTTCATGAGCAAGTGGGGGTAGGGAAGTGGGTGTGGTGGAGTGTGGGTTAGGACAATATTTGAGGAGAGATATGTGGAATACTGGGTGGATTTTGGAGTCATGGGGAAGGCGGAGTTTGTAGGCTACGGCACCAATTCTTTCTGTAATTTCATAGGGGCCAAAGTATTTGCGGGCCAGTTTGTGGTGTGTGGTGCCGAGGGAAGTTTGTCGATATGGTTGGAGGCGAACAAAGACCCATGTGCCGATGCTGAATTCCTTATCTGTGCGGTGTTGGTTGGCGTGGTTCCTCATTCGTGTTTGGGCTTTCTCTAGATTTGTTTTGATTTGTTGGAGGAGACGGTCGCGGTCAAGAAGCCATTCATCCAGTTCTGGTAAATTGATGGTTCCTTCACTGTAATCAGCGAGAATTGGAGGGGGTCGTCCGTACACTACCTGAAACGGGGACGTGCCAAGGGAAGAATGGTGATTTGTGTTGTACCACCATTCAGCCCAGGGAAGGAGCTGTACCCATCGATTGGGTGTGTCACCAACTAATGCTCGTAGGTAAGTTTCTAAACAGCGATTTACCACTTCGGTTTGGCCATCCGTTTGAGGGTGATAGGCGCTGCTCATTTTCAGATCGGTGCCATGTATGCGGCAAAGTTCCTTCCAAAAGTGGCTAATGAAAATTCGGTCTCTATCTGAAACGATGGAACGGGGAAAACCGTGTAATCGCACGTAGTCTTGAATGAAATAATGGGCCAGTTGAGCTGCGGAAATGGAAGTTGGTAGGGCAATGAAGTGGCTGTATTTGGACAGTCGGTCGACTATGACCCAAATCGAGGTTTTCCCGGAAGACGGTGGTAGATGTGTAACAAAATCCATGGAGATATCTTCCCATATGCGAGCGGGGATGGGCAGGGGTTGTAAGAGGCCTTTGGGTGGGATGTTTTCCGGTTTTGATTGTAGACATGTCGAACATTGATTGACAAATTCCTTGACTGAAGTGGACAGTTTGGGCCAATAAAAATTAGAAGATATACGAACAGTAGTAGCTTTTATACCTGAGTGTCCTCCGAGCTTGGATCCATGAAGGGTGGCGATAATTTGCTGGCGAAGATTTTGGGTGTCTGGTACAAAGATCCGGCCGTCATACAGTAGTAGGCCATCGCAGAATTGAATATGGGTGGAACCATTAGATGCTTGCTGCCGGAGTTGCTGAGCGACAGGGTCGACTGCTGTTGCGGCTTTAATCTGCTCGGTGAGGAGGAATTTAGGTTTGAGGATGGTGTAAAGGTGAGGCATGGCTGATGTGGTGGGCAGCATGGCGGATTGGAGGCTGGATGAGGTTGGCTGTTGTGGGTGAAGTGGGGGTCTCGCGGTGGTTGGTTGTAACGGCGGGGCCAGGGTCTGAAGTTGGTGATGTGGTTGCGGCAGGGTCGGTGGGGTCTGTGGAGGTGACGCTGGTAGAGGTGAGGTGGGAGGATTGGTGGCTGTAGAAGAAAAGGAGGTTGGATTAATTATGGTGGAGGATTTTGGGGATTCTGTGGGTAATGAATAGACGGGGGGGTGGGCTTGTTGGGTCAAATTGAGTTTGGGCTGGGTTATAGAGGACCAACGGGAAAGTGCATCTGCTACAATGTTAGAGGGTCCTGGTTGGTAGTGAATGGTAAAATCAAATCCCAGCAATTTAGTCAGCCAGCGTTGTTGCTCTGGGGTTTGAATAGTTTGGGTCGTGAGTTGGCGTAAGCTTTGGTGGTCAGTGATGATAATAAAATGGCGGCCGAGAAGGTAATGGCGCCAACGCTTGACGGCGGACGTAATAGCATACATTTCGCGACTATAGGTGGACGCTCGTTGAAGGAGTGGAGGTAGGACTTTGCTAAAATAGGAGATTGGATGTTTATTTTGAGAGAGAACGGCACCAATGGCGGTAATGGAAGCGTCGGTGTGGATGGTGAAGGTTTGGGTGAAGTCGGGTAAGGCTAGGATTGGGGTGGTGGTGACGGCATATTTAAGGGCGTTGAAGGCATCGGTGGCGGGGTTGGTCCAAAGGAAGGCTTCTTTTTTGAGTAGATCGGTAAGTGGGTTGGCTATTTTGGCGTAGTTGTGGATGAACTTACGGTAGTAACCCGTGAGGCCTAAGAAACCACGAAGTTCCGTTGTATTTTGGGGAATGGGCCAATCAAGCATGGCTTGAATTTTTTTTGGATCTACTTGAACTCCTTGTCCCGAAATAATGTGGCCTAGATAATCTATTTCGGTGAGTGCGAATGCACATTTTGAGAGGTTGATGAAGAACTTGTGGTTGGTTAATATTTGAAGGGTGGTTTGTAGGTGAGAGATGTGAGAGGTGAGAGTTGGACTATAAATGAGGATGTCATCGAAGAATACTAGAATGAATTTGTGGAGATATGGATTGAAGATGTTGTTCATTGTTGCTTGGAAGGTTGACGGTGCATTTGTGAGGCCACAGGGCATGACAACAAACTCATAATGTCCTTCGTGTGTTCGGAAGGCCGTTTTATGGATGTCGGGGGAATGTACTCGCACTTGGAAGTAGCCACTTCGCAAATCAAGTTTGGTGAAATATGTAGCGCCATGGAGTTCATCCAAAAGTTCGTCAATTGTTGGGATGGGAAATCGGTCTTTGATTGTGATGGCATTTAAAGCTCTATAATCAACACAAAAGCGCCATGTGCCATCCTTTTTCTTAACAAGGAGCACGGGTGAAGAGAACGGGCTAGTGGAAGGACGTATGAGTTTTGCATTGAGCATTTCACGAATTTGTTTTTCGATTTCATTTTTTTGGAAATGAGGATATCGGTATGGACGGACATTTACGGGGGATTGGTTGGGTTTTAGGTTGATGTAGTGGTCACAGGAACGGTGGGGTGGTAGTTCGGTTGGTTTCTGAAAAATTGAAGTATATTGGTCCAATAATTTTTGAATCAGAGGGGGTATGTTGTTGGTCGGGTTTTGAGGAAGAAGCGATATTGGGTCGATTTGAAGGTGAAAATAGGAGGCAATAGAATTTGTAGAGTCGAGGCGTTTAAGTTGGTGTAGTGAGATTTCTTTGGGGTTGGAGAGATTAGAGAGGCCAGATAAGGTGATAGGCTTTTGGTTGTAGGTAAAACTCATTGTGAGATATTTATAATCAGTAGTGACTGGACCGAGTGTTTCCAACCATTGGATGCCTAGGACTATATCCGCACCCGTGAATTCCAGCAGATGCAAATCTGCCTCAAATACAAAATTCTGGACCGTGAATTGTACTCTTCTACAAATTCCTTTACTCATTAACTTGGCTCCATTTCCTACCGTGACACAAAATTGCGCTGCTTCTTCAATCGGCAATTTCAGAAAGGAGGCTACACGTGGGTGGATGTAGTTGTGTGTTGAGCCCGTATCAATTAGGGCTAGGATATCGTGGCCGGCGATGGCAGCTGAGAGACGCAGGGCACGGGGACTGGCGGCACCTACCATGGAATGGAGACTGACGTTTGTGGGGCTTGTGGAGAAGTCGATTAGGGTTTCTGGCAATTGATTTTGGGAATTGGGAAGGTCGGCGTTTGTGTCGATGGGTGGATCGGTTATGTCTTCTGGTGGGTCGGTTGGTTCTGGGATTGGATCGGGGAGGAGGAGGAGGGCTCGTGGGGTGGCACAACGATGGCCGGGGGTGTATCGACTGTCGCAGTAAAAACACAATCCTTGAGCCTTTCGCTGGGCCATTTCTGACGAGGAAGAGCGACGAACAGGGTAGTTTGGGGAAATTGTTTGGTTGTTTTGTGGATGGTTGGAGGAAATTTGTAGAGGGGCTGACTGAGTAGGTGGTGCTGACAATGGTAGGGGCGGGTTTTGAGTATTAGGGGCGCGTGGGTTTCTGTAGAAGGTGGGACGTTGGTCGTTGAGTTTTGTTTCGATAAGTTTTGCTAGGTCGATTGCTTGGGAAAGTGACGTCGGTTGTAGTATGAGTAACTCGTTTTTTATTGGAGTTTTTAAGCCGGAGAGGAAGCAATGGAGGAATGAATCGGGTGAGAGGGATGTGATACGGTTGCTCAATGTTTCGAATGTTGCTTGATATTCATCGACGTTTCCGGTTTGTCGGAGTTTGAAGAGAGAAGATTCAGGGTTAATAAAAGTAGAGGGTCCGAACCTTTGTTCTATTGCTTTTGTGAGAGTCGACCATGAAGAAAGTTGATTGTTCCGGTACATCCATTGAAACCACGTCAGCGCTTGTCCTTCCATGTAGAAGCTTGAGAGTTCGATCCGTTGTTCTTCCGGTGTGGCATGGTAGATGAAGAATCGTTCCGCTTGGAAGATCCAATCCAAGGGATTAGATCCATTAAAGCGAGATAATTCACATTTTGGGGTTCGAATGGCTATTGGGCTGGGGTGGAAGGTTGGGTGAAGTGGGGTTGTAAGGAGTGGTGGTGGTCGGCCGTTGCTTGGTGGTGGTTGAGGTTGTGAGGCTGTTTGAAAGGCTGTTTGTGGTTGAGGTTGTGAGGAAGTAACTTGGACAGCAAGGTCTTGTATCATTTGGGTAAGAGTAGTCATGGAGGTTTTGAGGTCAGATTGGAGGTTAGAGATGTCGGAGCGCATGGAATCCATGGAAGTTGTGTGGGTGGTGGAATCGTCACGGAGTTGGGCAATGGCCTCATCGATAGCTCGGTTTCTGTCGTGGGTTGTTTGGACCATGGTGTTGTAGTCGTGGGAGGGGAGTGAGGAAAATGAAAGCACCAAATTGATAGACTGCAGATATTATTGTGAAGACATAGAAGCAGAAGAGAAAACGAGACAGAGAAAAGAAGATTTTAGAGAAGAAGACACATAATTTTTTCATATCCTTTCCATTACAATACCAGGTTCTTATATCTACTACTAATGATTCCTAGCCAATCATTTGTAACAACCTAGGACACGTGTCCATACAACTTTATTTCAGGGGAAACCACCACTACTGCTAAATAAAGAAAAGATAATGCCAGACTTTGTTATAACAGATTCTTGCTTTTGCTGGCCTACGTGATCCCTGCAGCTTTAGTTAGTTGTTGCCTGATATCCTAAATAACGTGCTGGTTTGTGTATTGCACGTTTAGGACGCATAGCTACAGGTGCATCACATTTTGACTAAGAAAGTGCTAATAATAGTGTGTATGTTTGGACATCATGGAATGAATATTATATTAGTCTATGTCTTACTTTATCATGGACCTCAATTTGATGTTTTGTAACACAATTATATAGGTTTGTTGAAGCCAAATTTGAGGAGATCTTTCGAAAGCATGCACATACAAATCCAAATGCATTGACTGAAGATGAAGTGAATGAGATGCTCAAGGCAAATAAACAACCTAACGACTCTGCAGGATCGTGAGTTATTGTCTTAATGCTACTTATTTTTATTTTTTTTAACTTGCAAGTTGCAATGCCTATATACATACTAATGAATAATATTCTAATTAACTTCTTTTAATTAATTATTGTTACTACTAAACAGGCAAGCTGCATCAGCAGAGTGGAAACTGCTTTACTCATTAGCAAAAGACAAGGATGGACTGCTCCAAAAGGAAGTAATAAGGTCTGTTTATGACGGTACTTTGTTCTACAATTTGGAAAAGGCACATTCCCAAAAGAAGAGAAGTTGAAAAGATTGTAATATGGATGTCATGTTGTTGTTTGTTTGTGGCCCAATGTAACAACAGTTATTGAATCCAAATGATTTCTTAGAGTTTCTGAATAATGTCAAGTGTGTATTTTTGCACTATATTTTCAAGGAGTTTAGGAATCGTCTCATGTTTACTAGTAATCCGTAATACAAAATTACAAAAATTTACCTTGTCTCTGCTATTAATTTAAAGGAAAAATCTATTGGGAATATCATATTATTTTAGTTCGGACTGATATCATATTGTTATCAATTCTAAGTATGTTGTTTGTCACCGCAACTCTATCTGTGATACTTACAAATAATTTATAGACTTTCAACATTCAATGAGTTATGTATAGATTTGTCAATGTATGAGGTGTGTGATTCGGATAGTTGTACTAATTGAAACATGTTTTTACTTTTAAATACACAAAACATAACATAAATTTGTATAGTTGTAGTAGCAGTTGTATTGAAATTGTGGATTTGTAGTTGAATATAACTGAAACTAAGAAGTCTGATTTAAAGAATAAACCAAGCCCTAAAATTATATCTCAAAGTTACAGCTCTGTGTCAACAAAACGTAGCAAACACAATCCAAAAAGTCCAATTCAAACCCTAGAAGAAAAATACAAGCCTCCAGCATGCCGATCTGATAGATGTTCAAACCGGATCGGGATGGTCGAAACTCCGGCATGCCGTTCGAAATCTAGAACCATGCTCTAAACTAGTTAGTACATTTCAAGGAGTTATGTGTGGACTTGCCAATGTATGAGGTACTCCAAGCTGGCACTAGCCATTGGCTAAACGGGGTAAATGTCTGGGTACTCAACATGCCAAATTATATTACACATTTAAAGATTTATAAATTAAAGTTGTGCTTATCTTTTATAAAACTACGATACTCCAAAAGCTTCATATATAGCCGTTGCATGAACAAAATATTACAGAACAAATGCATCAATAGTAATCACACAAAGTAATAACTTATTATAAACTTTGACATGACAAATATTCTTTGGACTCATGTAATAATATATTACAAACTATTATACAGAAATAATATAACACAATTTATTATATATAAAAAACTAAAGGCTATTCTTCGGTTTAAAATTGATTGAAGTCACTTATAAAGCAAAATATAAAGTCGTTTACATCTTCATGGGTAAAGGCTTACTCCTGCATGTGCCTAGTGTAACTAGAACTGAATATAACAATCATGAGACTACCATATTCGAAATGTAGTGAGATTGTTCATTGCTGCCATGGCCTTTGTTTTTTATTTTACTACAAGTTATCCTAAGTCTACACAGTTATTCATGGTGTTTTTGTTGAAAAGGAACATAAGGTTGGTACATATGTTGATGAAGCAGCATACCTAAACTCCTCCGACCTAACTTCCACTCCAATTGCCGACCTAACTCCCACTCCCATTGCCGAGCTAAGCTCCACTTCCATTGCCGACCTAACTCCCACTCCCATTGCCGAGCTAAGCTCCACTCCAATTGCCGACCTAACTCCAAGTGACGACCTATTCCCCAAATTGCCGACCTTACTCCATTTCCGACCTTGCCCTAACTCGCGAACGAGTTATCGAATCTCCGACCTAAACCTTTCTCCGATCAAACCCCCTAAGTCGAAGACGAGATATCCAGACCTAAACCTTTCTCCGATCAAACTCCATAAGTCGGAACCGAGATACTTCCCCTGAGTCGGTTGCCGAGATAGGATCCATAGGTCGTTGTTGAGGTAACGGAAATCTCTGCAATCTTAAGTCGCGAAAAGAAGATGCCGAGCTATCCCTTAAGTCGCGAAAAGAAGATGAAGTCGTACCGAGATATCCCTTAAGTCGCGAAGCAGATGTTGTTAACTCGGAACCGAGTTAGGACTTAGAGTAATTTCGTTGTTTTTTTGGTGTAAATTGTAATGTGCCTATAAATAGGCGTGTATGGTCATTTTGTAAAGGTTGTTGAATATTGAATAAAATTCTCTTTTGTTAGCTTGTTGCTTTCAATTTCAATTGGTAGTCGAGTGTATCTCCTATCTCCACTAACGTCATTCGAGTGCGCTCGGATCATCGTTTGTTGAAGCCGATTCACGGTATCTTGTGCGCAAGATCAACGTCGAAGAATCGTAGATCTCTTTCCCGGTATCTTCGGATCAACGAGTCAGAGATAGCTAGAGTTCGGTATCTTCGGATCAACGAATTCGAGCATTTCAGTATCCATCAATCCACAGATTGCTATTTACGTCGATTGAAGATCGTTTTGAATTATCCGCTGCGTCAGTTTTGGTATCGGAGCTTGTTTTAGCCAATCATAGCTAAATCGAGTCTTGGAGCCGAGAATTTGAAGTTGTGTTCATCGTGTTCATCATATTTTGCAACAAAGTTGGAGTTTTCGATCCATTTCATTTTGGATCAAAGTTCGAAAGGTGTTTGAAACTTGAAGTGTGAATTTGTTGAAGTGTTTGTGAAGTATTCAATCATGCCGCCAAGACGAGTTCAACGTCATCGCAATATTAATGCTTTGTATGGAAGAGAAGAGGCCGATGAAATGGAGCAACGAATCAACGAGAATTTCAATGAGAAGCTTACGGAAGGGATTGGTCGATTAGAGAGGATGATGTTGGAGATGAGTCAAAATCAGAGAAGAGTATCACCTGAATCGAGCCATGGAAGAAGTAGAATTTCACCACATTCAAATCGAGAGAGAAGTGTCGATAGTGATCATAGAAGCGTGGATCGAGATTGTGATCGAAATGTTGATAATCGAGGTCGTGATAGAAATGTGACTGATCGAGAACGGAGGAATGTAGATCGTAGGAATGTTGGTGGAAGGAATGGTGGTGGTAGAGATGTTGGTGGTCAGGATCGACATCGATATACATCGGATGGTGAAGAAGAGTATGATGGTGGTAGTGTTCATGGACGAGGACGTGGACGAGGAAGGAATCAGTCGGAATACGATCACAAGTGGGAATCTGGGATGAAGACGGAAATTCCAGAATTCAAAGGTGGTATGCAGGCTGAGGAGTTTTTGGATTGGATGGCTAATGTGGAAGAAATTTTTGATTTCAAAGAGGTTCCAGAACGTCGTAGAGTAAAGTTGGTTGCTACAAGGTTGAGGGGTAGAGCTTTGGCATGGTGGCAGCAAACCAAACTTACACGTGAACGAATGGGGAAGTCAAAAGTTGAATCTTGGGAGAAGATGAAGAAATTGATGAAAACAACGTTCTTACCTTACAATTATCAATCTTTGATGTATCAACGTTTGCAGAATTTGAGGCAGGGCACAAAGACTGTTAATGATTACACGGATGAGTTTTATCAGCTTATTACGAGGAATGATATTATGGAAACAGAAGAACAACTGACGTCTAGATTCATTGGGGGGTTGAGAATGCAGATTCAAGATATGGTGAATATGTTTGATCCCAGATCTGTTGCTGAAGCACATCAGAAAGCGTTAGCTTGGGAAAAGCAAGGGAGACGAGGAGGTGGTGTGTTTTCGAATTCCAACAACCAGAACAAGGATGTTAGTAGCAGTGTGGATGTTTCCAAAGTCGTCAGTAAGCCGATTATTAATGAAGCCAACAAAGCAAAGGTCAATAGTAGTCTCAAATGCTTTAATTATCAAGAGTTGGGTCATAAAAGCAATGAATGTCCAAAGCCAAAGAAGAGAGCAATGATTGCTGAGGTTGAGGATGAGGATGAAGTAGCTGAATGTGCTAATTCTTTACCAGTTGAGGAGGAAGATTTACTGTCGGGAGATGACGGGTATGCATTGATGATGAGGAGAAGTTGTTTAACACCGAAGCAAGAGGAGGAAAGTAGTTGGTTGAGGAACAATATCTTTCAATCTACATGCACTATTCTGGGAAGAGTTTGTAAATTTGTTATTGATGCTGGGAGTTGCGATAATATTATCTCTACAGAAGCAGTGAAGAAGTTGGAGTTGAAAACTGAGAAACATCCTAAACCGTACAAGTTAGCTTGGTTGAGGAAGGGTGGTGAAGTGAAAGTTGGACGTAGAGCTTGTGTGAAGTTTTCAATTGGGAAGAAATACAAAGATGAAATCTGGTGTGATGTCGTAGATATGGACGTTTGTCATTTGTTGCTGGGGAGACCGTGGCAGTTTGATAGAGCAGTACAACATGATGGACGGACCAACAGTTACAGTTTCATGTTCGAAGGTACAAAGATTACTCTGGTTCCGAAGAAACGCCAACAGGAAGAAAACAAAGTGGAGGAAATCGAAGAGCTGAAAACCTTATTGACTTTGAAGGAGTTTGTTAAAGAAGTTGAAGAAGAGCCGGAAGTATTCTTGTTGATTGGACGAGAAAGCAGTGAAGAGATTGAAATTCCAGAAGAAGTTAAACCAGTTCTGAAAGAATTTGACGATGTATTTCCAGAGGAGTTACCAACGGAGTTGCCACCGTTGAGGGATATACAACATCAGATAGATCTTGTTCCCGGTGCTGTATTGCCACACAGACCACATTATCGAATGAGTCCGAAGGAACATGAAGAATTGCGGAGGCAGGTAGAGGAATTGCTTGAACAGGGGCGTGTGCAGGAGAGTCTGAGTCCTTGTGCTGTACCAGCTTTATTGGTACCCAAGAAGGATGGGACGTGGAGGATGTGCACTGACAGTCGAGCATTGAATAAAATTACCGTGAGATATAGATTTCCAATGCCGAGGTTGGATGACTTGTTGGATCAGATAAGCGGAGCTACTATCTTTTCTAAGATTGATTTGAAGAGCGGATATCATCAAATTCGTATCAGACCAGGAGATGAGTGGAAGACTGCTTTTAAAACCAGAGAGGGTCTATACGAATGGTTGGTTATGCCATTTGGTTTATCCAATGCGCCAAGTACTTTCATGAGGGTGATGAATCAAATTTTTCGACCGTTCATTGGGAAATTCGTGGTGGTGTATTTCGATGATATTCTTATTTACAGTGGGAGTCCAGAGGAACATTTGAATCATCTTAGAGAAGTGCTGATGGTATTGCGACAAAAACAATTCTATGCTGCAACGAAGAAATGCGTGTTCATGACGCATAGTGTTTTATTTTTGGGGTATGTTGTTTCAAAGAAAGGAATACAGGTTGACCAAAGTAAAGTTGAGGCGATCAGAAATTGGCCGCAGCCCAAGACGATAACGGAAGTTCGTAGTTTTCATGGGTTGGCTTCATTTTATCGAAGGTTTATCCCACACTTTAGTAGTGTGATGGCGCCTGTTACAGATTGTATGAAAGGCAAACAGTTTTCATGGTCAGAGGAAGCAGGGATTGCTTTTGGAAAAATCAAGGAATTGCTGACGTCCGCACCAATCCTGGTGCTACCTGATTTTCAGTTGGTGTTTGAACTACATACTGATGCATCCAAGGTTGGGATTGGAGGGGTGTTGAGTCAGAAGGGGCGTCCTATTGCATATTTCAGTGAGAAGTTGTCCGGAGCGAAGATGCGATACAGTACATATGATGTGGAGTTTTATGCTGTTGTGCAATCTATTAAACACTGGAGACACTATCTATTTCAGAAGGAGTTCGTTCTGTATACTGATCATGAAGCATTGAAGCATTTACAAGGGCAAGACAAGATTTCAGCAAGACATGCATCGTGGATTGCATATCTGCAACAGTTTACTTTTGTTGTTAAACACAAGTCAGGGGTGACAAATCGTGTGGCTGATGCTTTAAGTAGAAGGAGTCATTTGTTGACAACAATGAAAGTTGAGGTGACTGGTTTTGAATTATTGCCGGAGCAGACTGCAGAAGACTCTTATTTTAAGAAATTTGTTGAAAGGGACAATGAAGGGAAGACTGATGAGTTTATGATGATTGATGGTTTTCTTTTCAAGGGAAATAGATTGTGCATACCGGAGGGTAGTCTGAGAATGAAGATTATCAAAGAGTTACACGAAGAAGGACATGTTGGGAGAGACCGTACCTTACAGTTGATTTCACAAACCTACTTTTGGCCATCGATGAGGAAAGAGGTGGAAAGGTTTGTGGAGCGTTGTCACATTTGTCAGATTTCGAAAGGAACTGCGACTAATGCTGGTTTATATATGCCATTACCTGTACCAATTAAACCATGGGTTGATGTGAGTATGGACTTCGTGTTGGGATTACCGAGGACACAGCGAGGAAATGATTCTATATTTGTTGTGGTGGACCGGTTCTCAAAGATGGCACACTTTATTGCTTGTAAGAAAACGGCAGATGCTATTCATGTTGCTCAGTTGTTTTTTAAGGAGATCTATCGACTTCATGGATTGCCAGAATCTATTGTGTCAGATAGAGATACTCGATTTCTGAGTCATTTTTGGTTGAGTTTGTGGAAAATGGTGGGAACAAAGCTGAAGTTTAGTAGTGCTTATCATCCGCAAACTGATGGACAAACGGAGGTGGTTAATCGATCGTTGGGAAACTTGTTGAGGTGTCTTGTTCAAGATAATCTAAAGAGTTGGGATGTAAAGTTATGTCAGGCAGAATTTGCCCATAATCATGCTGTGAATCGAAGTACTGGGTTCAGTCCATTCCAGATTGTTTATTCGAGCTTACCGAAGGGCCCGTTGGATTTAACGATAATACCACAATCAAAGAAGACAGTTAAGAAAGCTGCTGATTTTGTTGAAGGGTTGACGGAGTGCCATAGAATCGTTCAGGAACGATTGGAAAAGACAAATGAGAAGTACAAACAAATGGCGGATAAGAAACGAAGGAGTGTAGTCTTCAAAGAAGGTGATTTTGTTTACGCGGTATTGACGAAAGATCGTTTTCCAGTTGGGACTTACAACAAGTTGAAAGCTCGAAAGATTGGACCAGTAGAAATCTTGAAGAAAATCAATGACAATGCTTATCAGTTAAAGTTGCCAGATCACATTCACACTGCTGACGTTTTCAACGTTAAACATTTGATTCCGTACCATGGAGATGAGCTTGTTGAAAACGAGAGAAATACAAATTCGAGGTCGAATTTTTGTCAACAAGGGGAGGATGATGAAGCAGCATACCTAAACTCCTCCGACCTAACTTCCACTCCAATTGCCGACCTAACTCCCACTCCCATTGCCGAGCTAAGCTCCACTTCCATTGCCGACCTAACTCCCACTCCCATTGCCGAGCTAAGCTCCACTCCAATTGCCGACCTAACTCCAAGTGACGACCTATTCCCCAAATTGCCGACCTTACTCCATTTCCGACCTTGCCCTAACTCGCGAACGAGTTATCGAATCTCCGACCTAAACCTTTCTCCGATCAAACCCCCTAAGTCGAAGACGAGATATCCAGACCTAAACCTTTCTCCGATCAAACTCCATAAGTCGGAACCGAGATACTTCCCCTGAGTCGGTTGCCGAGATAGGATCCATAGGTCGTTGTTGAGGTAACGGAAATCTCTGCAATCTTAAGTCGCGAAAAGAAGATGCCGAGCTATCCCTTAAGTCGCGAAAAGAAGATGAAGTCGTACCGAGATATCCCTTAAGTCGCGAAGCAGATGTTGTTAACTCGGAACCGAGTTAGGACTTAGAGTAATTTCGTTGTTTTTTTTGGTGTAAATTGTAATGTGCCTATAAATAGGCGTGTATGGTCATTTTGTAAAGGTTGTTGAATATTGAATAAAATTCTCTTTTGTTAGCTTGTTGCTTTCAATTTCAATTGGTAGTCGAGTGTATCTCCTATCTCCACTAACGTCATTCGAGTGCGCTCGGATCATCGTTTGTTGAAGCCGATTCACGGTATCTTGTGCGCAAGATCAACGTCGAAGAATCATAGATCTCTTTCCCGGTATCTTCGGATCAACGAGTCAGAGATAGCTAGAGTTCGGTATCTTCGGATCAACGAATTCGAGCATTTCAGTATCCATCAATCCACAGATTGCTATTTACGTCGATTGAAGATCGTTTTGAATTATCCGCTGCGTCAGTTTTGGTATCGGAGCTTGTTTTAGCCAATCATAGCTAAATCGAGTCTTGGAGCCGAGAATTTGAAGTTGTGTTCATCGTGTTCATCATATTTTGCAACAAAGTTGGAGTTTTCGATCCATTTCATTTTGGATCAAAGTTCGAAAGGTGTTTGAAACTTGAAGTGTGAATTTGTTGAAGTGTTTGTGAAGTATTCAATCATGCCGCCAAGACGAGTTCAACGTCATCGCAATATTAATGCTTTGTATGGAAGAGAAGAGGCCGATGAAATGGAGCAACGAATCAACGAGAATTTCAATGAGAAGCTTACGGAAGGGATTGGTCGATTAGAGAGGATGATGTTGGAGATGAGTCAAAATCAGAGAAGAGTATCACCTGAATCGAGCCATGGAAGAAGTAGAATTTCACCACATTCAAATCGAGAGAGAAGTGTCGATAGTGATCATAGAAGCGTGGATCGAGATTGTGATCGAAATGTTGATAATCGAGGTCGTGATAGAAATGTGACTGATCGAGAACGGAGGAATGTAGATCGTAGGAATGTTGGTGGAAGGAATGGTGGTGGTAGAGATGTTGGTGGTCAGGATCGACATCGATATACATCGGATGGTGAAGAAGAGTATGATGGTGGTAGTGTTCATGGACGAGGACGTGGACGAGGAAGGAATCAGTCGGAATACGATCACAAGTGGGAATCTGGGATGAAGACAGAAATTCCAGAATTCAAAGGTGGTATGCAGGCTGAGGAGTTTTTGGATTGGATGGCTAATGTGGAAGAAATTTTTGATTTCAAAGAGGTTCCAGAACGTCGTAGAGTAAAGTTGGTTGCTACAAGGTTGAGGGGTAGAGCTTTGGCATGGTGGCAGCAAACCAAACTTACACGTGAACGAATGGGGAAGTCAAAAGTTGAATCTTGGGAGAAGATGAAGAAATTGATGAAAACAACGTTCTTACCTTACAATTATCAATCTTTGATGTATCAACGTTTGCAGAATTTGAGGCAGGGCACAAAGACTGTTAATGATTACACGGATGAGTTTTATCAGCTTATTGCGAGGAATGATATTATGGAAACAGAAGAACAACTGACGTCTAGATTCATTGGGGGGTTGAGAATGCAGATTCAAGATATGGTGAATATGTTTGATCCCAGATCTGTTGCTGAAGCACATCAGAAAGCGTTAGCTTGGGAAAAGCAAGGGAGACGAGGAGGTGGTGTGTTTTCGAATTCCAACAACCAGAACAAGGATGTTAGTAGCAGTGTGGATGTTTCCAAAGTCGTCAGTAAGCCGATTATTAATGAAGCCAACAAAGCAAAGGTCAATAGTAGTCTCAAATGCTTTAATTGTCAAGAGTTGGGTCATAAAAGCAATGAATGTCCAAAGCCAAAGAAGAGAGCAATGATTGCTGAGGTTGAGGATGAGGATGAAGTAGCTGAATGTGCTAATTCTTTACCAGTTGAGGAGGAAGATTTACTGTCGGGAGATGACGGGTATGCATTGATGATGAGGAGAAGTTGTTTAACACCGAAGCAAGAGGAGGAAAGTAGTTGGTTGAGGAACAATATCTTTCAATCTACATGCACTATTCTGGGAAGAGTTTGTAAATTTGTTATTGATGCTGGGAGTTGCGATAATATTATCTCTACAGAAGCAGTGAAGAAGTTGGAGTTGAAAACTGAGAAACATCCTAAACCGTACAAGTTAGCTTGGTTGAGGAAGGGTGGTGAAGTGAAAGTTGGACGTAGAGCTTGTGTGAAGTTTTCAATTGGGAAGAAATACAAAGATGAAATCTGGTGTGATGTCGTAGATATGGACGTTTGTCATTTGTTGCTGGGGAGACCGTGGCAGTTTGATAGAGCAGTACAACATGATGGACGGACCAACAGTTACAGTTTCATGTTCGAAGGTACAAAGATTACTCTGGTTCCGAAGAAACGCCAACAGGAAGAAAACAAAGTGGAGGAAATCGAAGAGCTGAAAACCTTATTGACTTTGAAGGAGTTTGTTAAAGAAGTTGAAGAAGAGCCGGAAGTATTCTTGTTGATTGGACGAGAAAGCAGTGAAGAGATTGAAATTCCAGAAGAAGTTAAACCAGTTCTGAAAGAATTTGACGATGTATTTCCAAAGGAGTTACCAACGGAGTTGCCACCGTTGAGGGATATACAACATCAGATAGATCTTGTTCCCGGTGCATGGTTAGTGTAGATGATTAGTGTTGGCGATTAACATGGTTAGTTGTTTTAGGTGAAAAAATAGTGTATATTAATGATTAACTTGGTTATTGATAAATTTACATGAAAGTATTTCATAGTTTATGAAATTGATAAATTACAAATTTAAGTTGTTAAAATCTAAATTCTGCAAATATGAGTATTACAAATTACAGTATTGTACAAAAATAAAGTTTATATAGTATTGTACAAATTTAAGTTTGATAAATTACAAATTACAGTATTGTACAAAAATAAAGTTTATATAGAAAATTAAAAAATGAATATGAGAGCCTTAAAAATTCTACAAATATCTAATTTTTTTTAAAAAAATTAGGAAATGACTTTAAAAACAACTGATATTGTACTGAAATCTATTTTGTAATGAAATTAAGAAATGAATATAACAACAACAAAGATTACGCTAAAATCTATGTCGTAAAATAAAGAAATGAATATTGAACTAAAATTGTTAATTGAATGTTGAACTTAAATTTAAATATACAAATTTATTAAATAAAATTTAAATAGTTGAAACATTGTCAAAATTTGAAAAGAACAACAATATTTGATAAAATTTAAAGAAATTTTTTTATCTCTTAGATTGGCTTTGGCCCCGTCTGGCAAGTGTTGTATATGATCGTTATATGGATGTTCGTTTTAGTAACGGAACGGACATTTATATTCATCTGATACAATATTTGTCGGATTTGTCCCTGTATTGGACAAGTTACAAACACAATAAAGTAATTACATATTATAAATCATTTCATTTTAAACGGTTACAAAATTTCGATAGCGCTTCCTTTACGTTCCCTGTGTACATGCATTTGTGTACGATACACGGAACAGAAGGGAAGTGCTGCCGAAATTTTGTTGAACCGTTTAATCTGAAATAATTTATAAAATGTAATTACATTATTGTGTTTGTAATGGGAAGTAGGATAACTGACTACCGAAGTGAAAACCAAAATACTAAAAAATTAAAAAATAAAGTGAAGTTTTTATTTTGAATTTTCTGCAACGGTGAACTGTTTACAATGGAGAATGGTTGAAAATTAATGATTTAAACTGTCTAACATACATTTTCAAATCAGGAAAAATGTTCAATTATTTTCTCGACCGTACTTGGATGTATGAAGTCAGAACTGAAAAGAAGGGGTCAATAAAGCAACATTTCTACAATGGTGTACACGAATTTATTAGATTTGCTAAATCTAATAACCGAAACAACATAGAAATTCGTTGCCCGTGTAGTAAGTGCCAACATTTGAAGCATTGGAAACCAGATATAGTTGAAGTACATTTGTATCAATATGGTTTCGTGCCTGATTATTATTTCTGGAATCGTCATGGAGAACTTGTTGAACCTACACCTAATACTGAACTATTAGAGGACGGTAATATGATGACGAATCCGATAGAAAATATGGTGGATGATGCAGCACGATCAATGTTTCCTACAGCTAAAGCTGTCGATGAAGACGAAAATGTCGAAGAAGAACCGACTGCGGGAGCTAAAAAAATATACGATTTGTTGGATTCTGCTAAGAGGCCGTTGTGGGACGGATGTATAGTGATGTTATATGATGGATATATGATGGCTATAGTTGATGAATATAGTGTATATTGGCTGTGATGATGTTATATAATGGTTGTTGTTTGAAGTGGGGAAGCGCTGTGGAAATACAAAAAATTTGCTTCAGATTAGCGACGGCTAGTGACGGCCTGTAGGTTGCCAGATAGCGACGGCTAGTGACGCCTAATTTGCAAAAAATTTGTGTCGCTTAGCGACGCCTAATGACGCCAGTTAGACGGTGGAAAATTTCCACGTGGCACATTTGCTATCGCGAGCCGTCGCTATTTTGGTGACGGAGCCGTCACTAAAACCGTCGCCATACTATTGGACGACGAGGCAAATAGCGACGACTTTTAGCGACGGCTAACGACGGCCGGCGACAGCTAAAAGCCGTCGCTATCTGCTGCCGTCCTTGTAGTGTATTTGCAGCATTTTTGCCGCATTTCTAACCTCAATTATCGCACA
The DNA here is from genome assembly GCA_030737815.1 of Allium fistulosum. Lineage (NCBI taxonomy): Eukaryota > Viridiplantae > Streptophyta > Magnoliopsida > Asparagales > Amaryllidaceae > Allium > Allium fistulosum. The sequence continues at coordinate 294,763,143 of CM060906.1, read as the reverse complement.
TTTAAATGTATACAATATATATTCATCTCAACATAACATGTTGATATCACAAATTCATATACCATATTATCACATACCACCAAATTCATATATCAAAACATATTACCCAACATATAATATCATAAATATTATCGGACATCATAATATCCAAACAGTATCATCATTATACAAACCAAATAAGCAATACCATCACAATACAAACCAAATAATCAAGCGGTATAATTACTTAAGCTAATTTTATGTACGATCATCATTCGAAATAATATCTCACTCACTCCTCAAGCTCTCATTCCTAAGAAAACCAAACACCCACACTGGCTGCACGACATGACAGTGTGGTAATTTTAGAATGAGACCTCGAAAGACTTGCACGATAGTGCTGTTATAGCTAGTAGTGGTGGTGCTGGTGGCGATAACCACCATCACTGATAGTCAATGACTCTAGTGTTAACAGCATCCCCTCCAGCACTATCCCATCAACCACCACAAGTTATAACAAAACTAATACGCAAGCTGTAATGACCTAGAATTTTAGTCATTTGATTTTGAAGTATTTAATTGATTTTAAATATTAAAATATTGATTTTGGAAAATTAATGGCTTGAATTCCAAAAATAGTGATTTATTTGATATATTTGAATGTGTGAATTGTGAATTTACCGAAAATAGTGAATTTAAATATTGGAATTATTTAAATAGTTAAATCTTGGATTTAATGTGAATAAAATAATTTCAAAGTCTTATTTAAATTTTTTTAAAATAAGAATGATAATGGAAAGCTTTTAATTTAGAATTAAAAGTGATTAAAATGGTTTGAATAATAATTCGATTATGTGAAATTATCATTTCGGAACACTGTCTTGGATTTTGACGAAATCAGTGCCACTGGATCCGTAATAATAAATTGTTGTACGCCGACGAGTTTCGTGAGATCGGACGTATTGTGTGGTCGTGCAAGCTCATAACGCATAGAAATTAATTACAGGAAGTTAACATAATATAATTTGATTTGAAAAGCTAATTTCTTTATATGATGGAATTAGGACCCGATACTAGTTCCATTGTGTTTGGAATATGGGTAATTAGCTAGGAATACCAGTGAGCATGCCTCGTTTGAAGTTCGAGAAATTTCGAGGTGAATAGTGTCGGTTAGAGTTTCTTTATAAGGACCTCACATTCTCTCATTTAGAGAAAACCAAAATCCTGGCTGTCTTTATCCAATGGCCCACATTTTCCACGATGATCGGAGCCGTTTCAGGCGAAGTACCCAACATGAAACTTGTGCGGGGTGACCAGGGGAACTCATCGGCGGTGGTGACCAGGGGAACTCATCGGCGGTTAGAATTTCTTTTAAGTTTTCATAAACCTATGCTCTGATACCAACTTGTAACTCCCCCCCACTTGGAGGCCCATAACTAACGTCTACGGATGCTACAGTCATCCATAGTTATTAATCATCGGCGATCAAATCCGGTAATATTTGATACATTGATATAACATAAACACATGGATATGGAAAATTATTAAAATCAACAAACGACTTTCTCATTCCATTTCAAAGCATTTCAAATTCATTACATAATCCTACAATCGTTAACCACGTTCAAAGAAAATATAATTATTACAACATACGCCAAGAGTGACATATGAAGATGCCCCCTTGGATGATCAGAGTATATATAGGCAATTAAACAACTTTTCCTTTACAACATAAACAACACAGCAGAATCAAAAATAGAAAAGAACTCTAAATAGCTATCATGCCTCCTGCACATCTCCGGAAGCTTATTCGTCTAAAGAGGTACTTGAAAACCTCAATTCTCAAACTAGTCAAAATCAATTGAGCACCCAAGAGTTTAAGTGGAAAACATAAACTTCGAGTTAGACATAAATCCTGGTATGAATAATAATCTACCATCTCAAACCATTTAGATATCTAGTGAGACAACGCTGCTTAGTGAAACGGGTTTTCTCCTCACTAGTATCTTATCCAAAACTTTATAAAACCATATACTGTGCTCCTGCATCCACAATGGTTAAAACATAGAAATTCAAAATATTATAATGATATGCAAACAAGTAAATCAATTCTGGATACCCATCCCCATTCATTTTGACTATCTGTCTCTGCTATAGTTTCTAGGGTCACTATTAACTTATTAGTTTAGGCAGACTAATAACATGTTCAATACTTATAGACTCCCTGTCTGGTTTTATAATTTTCATGGGATCACTAAGAACCTATTAGCCCATGGCAATAACTTTATCATTCATGGTTTCTCCCTAAACCTATTGGTATCTCCAATAACTTCCCTCTTATCCTAGTTTTCATGAGTTGACTAGGAACCTATTGACTTCTGTCAATAACTTAATCCGGATATAGTTTTAATGGGTTCACTACAAACCTATTGGCCCTTGTCAATAATTCTTTCTAATTATAGTTTTCATGGGTTTGCTATGAACCTGTCTATCTGAAAACTTCTTTAATCAGTATTTAGGCATCCTATATTCTGGTCTATCTGACCTCCTAGATGCAATTCTACTCATTCAAGAGTTAACTCAATTTATATTCACTATTGGGTCAACCTAGCTGGTTATTTTGCCCTTTTTTTCCTAAAAAATAGTTATGGGTCCATATTAAAGTGAATATGTATATTAGAAGAAGCAAACATAATAACATAATATACCAACACCTATGATCTAGTATCCTCGAAATCATTTACATATGTAACATGGTTAATCCCTTTAACCTATGATTTTATCAAGGAAAGTTTCTTCAAAAACTTCATAGTTAAAACCATTTCAAAACTCCTTTATTTTAGCTATGGGTTTTCCTTTAAATATGAGATCGGGTCATTTGTTTTGAAAACTAAGGCTTTCAAAACCTTAAAACTTTACGTTCGAAACCTTTGGATAACCTCCTTCGAAAGCATTCAAATCTTCCCTTCAAAACACTAAGCATATGCCTTTCAAAACACTTTAAAACATCTCTTTCGAAACCATCAAAACATACCTTTCAAAAGTATTAAAGCATCACCTATTAATTCTTAGAAGCATAACTTCGAAACTAATGAAAGTATCCCTTTCGAAACCATTGGGTTTATCTTTAAAAATATCTTTTGGGTTAAAGTAAATGTATACAAAAGTATCCCTTTCGAAAACTTTAATATTCATATAAAATTGTTTGGGGAAAATTTATGGCTTCGGAACCATCTTTTCGAAAACTCAAAACTTTTAAGTAAAACATTTGAAGGATAGCTTCAAAACTCCATTTGAAACCGTTGCCTTCGAAACACTTGAATCCTTTCGAAAGCTTTAGGAAGTAGCTTAGTACAGGTTTAAAACAAAAACTACCTTTCGAATTGGTTGATGACTTCAAACCATTTGAAAGACATAGGGACGGCATCAAGGTTGAGATTCCCCTTTCGAAAGCATTAGTTTAGAACATAGGAACTGATTCGAAAGCTACACTTAAACAAAAAGGTGGCAACCCTTTCGAAAGATATTTAGAAGACCCTTTTGAAAGTAATTGTTTCGACTCCGACGAAAGCATTTAGTAAAAGAAGGCAAGCGTATTTCTTTAGAAAGTAAAACAAAGGTTTCGACCCCATCAAAAGCAGGGGTTTCGACACCATGCATCCCGCCTTTCTCCAATCCACTACATACCATCATTGTAATACCTTGTGTACTGGTTTCGGCTTGGTTGGTTTTGACTTGGTGGAGGTGGAAGCACAGGGTCGAAAGGTGCTTCTGAAAGAGGCGGAACCTAGTTTTCTGGGTAAAGACTGATTTAATGCCATTTAAAGTAATTACTTATAACTAACTTGCCTATTTGTAAACATTTAATTGGTTTCCATAAAATTTTCAAATTCTTTCTCAAAATAACTGCCGCATAATTTTAGATCTAAACAAGGATTAATTTAACAAATAAGCCCTCCCATTAAGCAAAACAATTAAAACCATTAAGTCCTCCTTCTAAAATAAATTAATTTCCATAGTTAATTACATAGGAAAAATCCTTAAAAATCACATAAATTGACTTTCAATATGTTATCTAACATATAAAAATTTCAGACCCAAATTCTTCATAAAATAACCGCAATTAATTTCTAAACCCAATTATTCATATTTTCCTTTGAAAATTCATAATAAATTTTCCATAGCTGGGAAAATTTTAAAAATTAAAACTCATCTCCAAAATCATGTTTTTCATAACATATAATTTCCTCATGGCATTCGAAATTCAATATAATCTGTTTTACCCTTAAAACTGTGCGTAAACAATTATCTAACAATCTTGTTTGAATAAAAAAATGTTATAAAATCCAAGCATATCATCAATCAATAATCATCATAATGGATTTAAACTTAAATTCGAAAATCAAATGATCATAAAATAAAATAGAGATGGTTTTGATTATTATTCACCTTGATTAGGATGAGGACTTTGAGATTTGATTGAGATTAATTCCCCTTGCTTTAAATCCTTAGCTTTAATTTGATTTCCTGCTCTTTTCACCTAAGTAATGGTCGGCTTCTCTTTCTTTTGTTTGTGTTTTATTTTTTAAGAAAAATGTATGTGAATGGATAGGAAACGAGAATATTAAGGTTATGGGATTTTGGTGCGGCTATTTCCTAATAAGCCCTTGTTTTAATTAAGTTACATATAAAACCATTCATAAGCCCATTTATATAATTAAGCTCGGCCTCTAAGTATTCATTCAAATCTCAATCCCTTTGTCTCTCTAGTGTTTATATTATTCTATTTAATTTGTCTAATTAAATCTCCTCAATAATGTTATTAAAAATTAGGGGTGTTACAAGTATTATGGTCAATTGAAGTCAACTCAAAGTCAAACTCTCAGGCCAGAGAATTTCGGTTTATAATTATAATAATAATTATTATTAAACCAAGGACTTTGTTTCTGGACTATAGAGTTGAATATGGACGATACTGTAATATTTACTATTACTAAATTCCATAAGTCCAAAGTGATATAGTTTCGATGAAGATAATTGGTGCAAATAATTATCACTACCGGCTAACGTTTAATAAAGTAAAATTGGATTTTACCGAAACCAATTAAGCGATAAATTTGGTCATAATGTCACAATGCCTGCTAAGTGAAGTGTGAACAATAATACTCGAATAATCGAATTATTCGATATTAAATGCTGACCGAATTTACACTCAACAGTCACACAATTGAAATGTTGAATACTCCTTTACTATCGATTTAATAAATTTATAGTTGTTATAAATTAACAAAATTAAATAATATTTATGAAATATTAATTATAAAATTTTGCTTGAATTGTATTGAGCGATAATAATAGTGTACATATAATTGTTATATAAACACTAATCGATATTTGATATCGATACGCATTTGAATTGGATTTAAATGCAATAAATATTGTTTGGACTTGAAATGTATGCGAGTCCCATATAGGGAGTGCTAATTTTGGCCATAATAGTGGCATAGAAGCTAGCCATAAGATGGCTAGGAGGGTGGGATTTTGAATGTTTAAAAGTAGGGAATGGATAAGAGAAATTTAAGGATCTTGACCCTACTTTTGCTCTCTAGCCTCTCTTTTATATAAACATCCAAGCCCTTACTTTAGATAAGAGCTTTTTGCTTCCTTTATCCTCTTATTTGCTAGTCGAACACTCCCCCTCCCTCTCCTATAATGTTTAAGCAATCTAATACAAATTAAAGTCAAACAATCATCGACGGTAAGGCAATTCAGAAGCTAGCAACTTCGGGGTTGGAATTCGATTCAAGGTGTTTACTTCTACATTTAAATGTGCGAGATTTGGGCTTTGGTGAAAGGTATTCTTCTAGTTTACTATTATACTGGAGTGTTTATATGATTTTTGTTCTATATATTGTTGTGTCAAAAATATCACGAATCGGTATATCGATTGATTATCACATGCTGATGGTTGTATATACATTAAAATAAAATAAAAATTTATATGCATATTTGTTTATATATGCTCTCATCACGAAATAAAAAAACTTTTTTCATTTTCAAAATTTTAAATAATAATATATTATATGGTTTAAAATATCAAATCTAGTTTTAAAAGTTTAACACTAGATAATATATATATTTTAAAACTTAACAAAATCTAATTTTGTTAGTGTGATTTTCGATAACAATAAAAAAAAATTTTTTTTTTGGATATTTAATATATATATACTATTATTTAATTCAAAATTGATTATGTAAGTAAAATGTGTATATATAGATATATCTATAAATAATATAAAATTCTAAAAAAAATTATATAATATAAAGTATACATTATAGTTTCAAAAATAATTTTAAATTATTTCTGTATGGTTTATTAATTAATTATAAGTTTTTAACCAATAAATTATTTTAAAATCGAAAATTAAATTAAAAATTAGTTTAATTACCAGGTCGATAGCAACAACAAAGTATATTTTTTATTATAAATTTTATTTATTTATATATATAATTACTGCTGATTATATGATTATATATAATACGTATTTAATTTAATTTAATATATATATGTATAAATTTTATTTTGAATTCTATATTATAAATATTTTTACAAATTAAATTTTTATATAATTTTATAATTTAATTATATTTATTCATGTACATACATATGCATACATAGGCACACACACACAAATATATATATATATATGTATGTATGTATGTATGTGTGTGTGTGTTTGTATGTATGTATGTATATAAACAATTTCATGCATACACACACACACACATTTAGACAATCCATCTGCATACATGACGGGCTAACATGTTCGTTGTGGCATAAATTCCAACATCTACATATGGGCATGTTAATTCGAGTACATGTTACCTTGTAGCACACACATATATACACATTTGTGTATATGATACACGTATATTTGACATAATATAAATTATATAAACGAAAATTTATTTATTAATTTAAATAACATATTGATTTTATTAACAGAAAATTTAGAAAGTTCTAAATGAATTAGACTATAAAGGCCCATTAAAGATCCAATAATGGAATTTTTTTGAAATTTACCCAATTCCTCCGCTGTGGGTTAGCCCTGTTCCAATAATGGTATCAACGCAAAATAGCCTATGTAGGCTAAATTAGCAATATTAGGATTAGCTTATTAAACACTACAATATAGTAGGGTGTCTAGAAAAGTAATGTCTACGGTTGGATTTGGATAATCAAGTACTCCGTCCTGCTTGGCTACAAGTCTAGTCTAAAATGATGAGGTAAGCCTAAAGGTTATCTCTAATATAAAGGCCCAACCTTAGGCTGATTTTCAAAATTTGTTTTGAAATTAAAATAAAAGTTTTAACTTTAAAAGTTATATTTAAATAAAAAATTAATGTTATAATATAGTTTTTCAAATTTTTTTTAGAAATTAAAATAAATTTTTTAAATTTACAAGTTAAATTATAAATAAAACATATATTATAAACGTCATAATATAATTTTTCAAAATGTTATGAAATTTGTTTTGAAAATATTATTTATTAATAAGACTAATAAAAATAAATGGATTAATTAAATAATTTAATTAATTATATACACACACATGTATAATATATATATATATAATAAGGATTTTCAATATATATATATATATAATGGTATATGTTATGTTGTCTTGAATTGTTTAAGACAATATGAGTATATATGTGCGAATAAAAGAATTTACGAAATTAATAAAATTTAACTAAAATATTTCAATTAAATAAATTAAAATACATACACACACATATATAAAAGATATATATGTATATTACTACAAAGGTTATATATATTCAATACAATGTGTTATAATTGAATAATATTATAATTAATTAAGTGGAAATTAGGGAGGCATCCCTATCATACTTTCATATTGTAAAGCGGGTCCCTGTCAAAGTTTCATTGTAAAGCGGGTCCCTGTTTTCTGGAAACGAACAAAAATTATTGCTGAAATGTCAGCAACTTTTATAAATAAGTGCTGATATTTCAGCAACTATCTGTGTCAAAGTTTTATTGTAAAAACAAAGAAAAATTATTGCTGAAATGTCAGCAACTTTTATAAATAAGTGCTGATATTTCAGCAACTTTCATAAACTGTGTTCACAGTGTACATAAATATTGCTGAAATATCAGCAACTTTTATAAATAAGTGTTGATATTTCAGCAACTTTCATACACTATGTTCACAGTGTACAGAAATGTTGCGGAAATGTCAGCAACTTTTATGAAATGTTGCATCATGCTCTGCAATAATCGTGAATAAAAAACATGGACCTAATTTACACTGAAATTTGATGAAGGACTTTTCGTGAATTTTGAAACTTAATAAGGACCTGTGCCAAAAGTACCCATTAATTAAAGTGTTAATTAATTAAATAATTTTTAATTAATATAATGTTATACATAAAATATTATATAAGTTAAATAAAGTATGAAAGTTATGTAATAATAAAACTTATATAATACAAATCTATAAACTAAAGGTGGAACAATAAGAAACCCAATAGACTTAAGGAATAAATACATACATATAATATGTATATCATGATTTCTGATGTGTCCAACAACACTTGAATCACGAGGGTATTTCATAAGAAGTATATTATTCCATAAGTCGATATCACTCAATTTATATATATTAAAGATTGCGAATCTTTAATATAAATGTTTTCCTCTACAATTTATATATTAATAGTTTTCTTGCATACTTCTTGGCTGTTGAGCTTTCCTCAAGCGAGTGATGTTAAGTGTAGTACTATTGATATATAGACTAGACAAGGTAAGATACTGATACATATTTGTTGAGCTTTCCTTAAGGTATGTATAGTGCACTTAGGCCATCGTGAAATGGTGGGTACGAGTGAATAATCTCATTTTACTTGTTGAGCTTTCCTCAAGGTAAAAATGAAATTAGGACAATGAACCATAGGTTAGGAGTTGTATACGATACAACCGATAAGAAGTTACCCATCATATGTGGATCCGTGATTTGTTGAGCTCTCCTCAAGGTCAGAATCCCAAGACATACGATCCTAACACCCACTAGAGAAGTCAAAAGATTTCTATGTTTCATCTTAGTGTGAGAAATATAAAAGTCTAGTAGGAACCTTACTAGAAAAATGTAACATTTAACCTTTCTAATATTGTAAGAACATCTGTTATGTATAAATTAAACTAATCTACATCGATAAATTTGTGCAATTAATATAATTGATAAAATGTTTATCAATTAAAATATTCAACTGAACTGAATTAATATTGACACACAAAAATATAAAATATACTTACCAATAAGAAAACTTTTTTTGCATGTTAAACCATGCAAGTGTCTAATTATACAACTACTAAATATGTTTGTACCTTGGTCACTTACATGATTACTTTCCCGAGACCGTGTATTGTCTTCAATGAGTTTCGAAATTTAAAAGCAATATAAAGATATGAATATTTAATAATTTATAATCACATATAACTGTTATATTATGAACGATCGCCACTTGTAATGTACGGAACCTTGATGAATTTGGTTCACTCGAAGTAAGCAAGTAAACCTTAGTGTGACATCATGTATTCAATGTGACTGATTACAATGATCTTCTTATGCTAAATGTAACACGTGACCAAAATTTACAAGATAGGTATAAGAATTCGATCACTGCAATGTCAGTTTGATTAGTTTACAAGTGCAACATATTTGATTTTTTTAAATATTAAGGATGAACAAATGCATTTTTTTAAAGATTACATTACAATATTGTAGTAAGAGTTTTGATGTGCACGTAAATGTGCATATATATATACATCCATATTTTGTCTCTTTTTATTTAAATAAACATCATATTTGGGCATTTTTACATGTTTAAAACCAAAATTAAATTAATTTCAAATCATCATATATTCACCTTCATTCAGGGGCAAAACGGGCATTTTTGTGCATGTGTCATTTAAGAATTTTTACTTGGACAATTTTTATTATTTTTATAGGATATTTGGATGCATATGGAAGAGGCTTATATGAAGATACATGCATGCACAAATGAAATACAAAGGAATGAAGAGGAAATAATTCAAGTTCAAGATCATGGAGGACCCCACCCACTTACCTAAATGTACAATTATGAGCTAATGGACAAACTAAGTGGAGGTTAAAGCTTCATGCACAATAAATGATGGATTAATTAATGGCTAATGGTTACTTGGTGGCCACACTTCCTAAAGGGCATTTTAGAAAGCCCCCTAAAAATAGAATTAGGGTTTTATGCATGTATATATAGCTCTCTTATATACATGAAACTATCATCTACTCTTTCATTTTACTTAGGAAATTAAGAGATCAAATTGTAAGCTCAATGTTCTATGAAATAAAAATGGCTTTCAAGCCTCTTTCTTCTCTCTTTTCTACATGCTTTTCTTTGTTTTATTGTTAATGTTTATTTATATGCTCTCTTTCCTTTAATGTTCATAGCTTAGATTTACATTTATGCAAGTAGTGTAGCTTTAATTTTTATGCAATTAGTTACTAGTTAATTTCTCTTTCTTCATTTGCTTAGTTTTCATTTCTTTGCTCTTTCATGTTGAAATTTACAAGTGTTGTTTCAATGCCACAAATGAGTAGCTAAACCCTTCAATTTAGGGGTAATGAAGCTCTCAAATATTATGTAATTTCAACATTTTATGATTTATGATCTCATTTGGTTTATGCTTCATGAAGTGAGTTTTGATGCAAGTTTATACAAGTGGGTTTGATAGCTTATATTGCTTATGCAAATGAGCTATTCTTATTCAACATAAACACAAGTTGCATCATCATTTGCTAATCCATTTTGATTTTGAAATGAAAGTAAAAATGAAATTGGATGATCTATATTACTAGTTACAATAGTAAATAGATCATACTTAAAATAACTTTTGCTTTGGCTTCATTTTCATGAGAATTATAAGTGGTATAATTGTTGTATTATAGTTTGATGGTTTGAGTTATGTTAATTAATCACATAAACAAACCATGCTTATGATAAATGCAACACTTATTACACTTAATATCAAAGTTAGAGATCATAAATTCTATGTTTGTTGATTTACAAAAATATTATAGTGGATTTGCCTCTAAATTGTTCTCTAGTTTAATAGTTTTTTTAATCACATTTTAATTCTAGCTTTAGCTTCCTTTTGTAGTTAACAACTTTTATCTCACTTTGGTCTAATTTGATTGAATAGATTTTTAATCTCTCACAATTCCCTATGGATCGACCCATATTCGCCACGTACTACAAAGTGTACACCGTGCGCTTGCGGTTATATTTTTAATTTAAATTCGTTCGACGGTTTTCTAAACCGATAGAATTTCCGTCGACGAACAAGTTTTTGGCGTCGTTGCCGGAGATTTGTTTTTATTTTTAATTTCTATTCTTCGAATTATTTGTGTTTGATTTTAGTGTGTGTTTGTTTTGTGTGTGTTGTGTTTAAAAAAAATATTGTGTGTTTGTTTAGTGTTTGTGTGCATTTGTTTGTGTTCTTGTTGTTTTGCATTTTCATTTGCTCTTCTATTATTGAAAAAAACATTCACAATTTCAAAACAAAAACAAACAAATTTTATTTTCATTTTCTTTTACAATTTAGCATCTACCTTTTCTTTTTACAATTTTCTTTTCCTTTGTTTTTTTTACATTTACATTGGAAAAAAAACACACTGTTAACTGTTCACTGTGCATTCTTTTCCCTGCACACCTTCATACAAGCCTCATTTCCTCACTTCAACTCAAACCATTTCAATCCTCTGCTATACCAAGACAACATATCACCACCTTCTCCATCCTCTGTTAACTACTTCATCCATCCCCCTGCAACAAGCCTTCACCACTACTTCTCTACTTCCCCATCAATTTGCCTACCCCTGTTCAAAATCACCTGTCAACTACCACTTCATTGGCAACAGTTGCCATAACACATTCACATTTCCTCTCTGCAACATTCTTTTCCCTGCACACCTTCATACAAGCCTCATTTCCTCACTTCAACTCAAACCATTTCAATCCTCTGCTATACCAAGACAACATATCACCACCTTCTCCATCCACTATTAACTACTTCATCCATCCCCCTACAAGAAGCCTTCACCACTACTTCTCTACTTCCCCATCAATTTGCCTACCCCTGTTCAAAATCATCTGTCAACTACCACTTCACTGGCAACAGTTGCCATAACACATTCACATTTCCTCTCTGCAATCAACAAACCCGAACACATTCGCAATTCCTACCAAAACAACAACCATCAACTTCTTTACTGTTCCTCCACCAATACTCCTCTGTCCAATCTCCAAACTTATACCACACTGCAACCATCCCTTTCCCTTTGCAAGTCACTGTCAACCACCATCCCACACAACCAAACCATACAAACACACCACCCTACTTCCCACTACCAACATTTCAATCATCGCGGTCACTGCATTCCACAAACAACTCACAAACCACAAACAACTCACAACTCCTCCTCCACAACAACTCTTCCAAACTGCCATCACTTCGAAATCACTCAACATCAAATACCCACAACTTCACATCAGTATACACACACATCAAAATCCTGCTGCTTCTTCTGAATAAAAAAAAACAATCCTTACCACACTTCCTGCCTGCTCATTCCTACAACAATATTTAACTGACCTCTGCCCCTCCTTTGCTCCACCATTCCGCAGACAATACATTTTCAGTCACTCTGCAAAACAATTAACCATAGCATACCAACAGAAAACTCTCACATTCCTCGACATATATCACACTGCCTTACCTACCACTACATATACAGTTCACTGTCACTGATCAAGTCATCACAACAGCACCACCTTCGAGCATCAACATTTCAAATCACCGCATTACAGTATCACATTCATACGTGCAACTGTCTTCGACCATTTCAAGATTACAGTATCACAGTAAAACCCATACTTCTACCCATCATTGCTTTTACCAAAACCGTGCACAATTTTGTACACATCAGCTAGCAACATACAACTGTCAAACAGTCATATAGCAATAACCTCAACTTCCCACCTTGACTTCACAAACAACAAACTCATCAACATACCAGACTTCACCACCTCCAACTCAATTTCACAGCCCATTCTCTGTCATCAAGACTGCTGTCAACTGCCTTACCGAACCCAATCCTCGACTACAAAATCCCTGAACCAGCAACCTCACAGAACCCAATTCTCGACTACAAAATCCAACCACCGTAATCAATCAGTCAATCACCTGAAATACCCCGAGCACCAATTGAATTCAATCCACATCCTCGTCTCAAACTACCTCCGCAATTCACGACTTCACGCAACCCAACTTGCCAAGTCGAACAAAGTGAATCGAACAAACCATACCCAAATCCTCAACAAAAGCCTCGAACTTTGCTAACCCAGATGCCTGTTTTGGATTTTATTGATTTCGTTTTGAACAATTTTGGGGCCGAGTTTCAATTTTGAGAGATTTTGGAAGTTGTTTTCTGAACGAGGAAACCAACAGAGTCATTTAAATTTTCTTTTTATGATGATTACTCTTCTCTGTAATGAATTGAAGGCATTTATTGGGCCGGGCTTGATGCTTTAGTACAATTTGTTTTTGGTTTTTAGTTTATTTCCATTTTGTTTTTGTTTAGTTTTCTTTGTAAAAAAAAGCGAGTTGTTTTCAGTTGGTTCATTTGTGTGGATTTTTCCTTTGTTTTAGTTTCATTTAATTTTTCTTTAAAAAAAGGGTTTGCTCAATTTGTTTTGTTTACCCAAAAAGAAAAAAAAATTAGTTGTAGATTTGTTTTGTTTTAATTTATTTTTAATTCCATCCTAAAAAAAAGAAAAAAAATTATAAATTTTGCTTTTAAATCCTTTCCTTTCAAATATTTTTTTTAAGTAAAACCTTACTTTTAAGTTTCCTCTCCAAAAAAAAATTAAAAAATAAAAATCCAAAAAAAAAGAGTTCAACTTTGTTTGATTTTCATTTTTCACTTGTTTTAGTTTTCATTTATTTTATTTTCAATTGTTTTGTTTTTCACTTATTTTGTTTTTCATCTTTGATAAACATATTAGAAATAATAATAATAAAAATTGTTGAATATATTTTGTTTTCCATTTCAGGTTGCCAAAGCAGAAATTCAAAAGAAAGAAGTGCTTGCCCAAATAATTGCTGCTTGCTTATAAAAAACATTTGCCGCTTAAAAAAAATTGCTAATAATCTGCATGCTCTGGTATTGTGCTTTCATCTCTAGTGCATTGTTGGTTGCTTGCATTTGCATTTATATATACAAAAAAAAATCAAAATCCAAAAACAAAAACAAACTTCATTTTAGTTGCATTGTAAATTCACGTTTAATTTTTGTTTTGCATCCATCTCATCTTATTTTCTTTCTAAGGGCAATACCCTAATTCACAAAAGGTGAGGGATTTCATCACTGTTTCCTTAGCCCATAAATGCATTTCATCGTAGAATTTGACTAATAATAAAGGTTAGACATTTGACTTAAGGGTGTCGCGAGCTCATCTAGGGCTTAATTGTATCGTCACAATTGTTTTCTTTGAACAATTTTATTTCTTGATGTCTAGGCTACGACAGAGTAATAACCAGTTATAAAAATTACGGTGATACGTAAATATTATACTGGTTGTTCCTCTGAAGGTACTTAAACCTTCGGTTGCATTGCTACGGTGATTCGTGGTGCACCGATAACTCCTGCCCGTTACCTGGCTGAGAAATATTTTTATTGAATTAAGACAAAGTGTGATTATACAATTTTGGGTTAGGAGCTACTAAGGACAGAAAACTGTAATTAAGTCCTTTACATTCATTTAGTTGCATTAGTTCATGCATATATAAAAAAATAAAAAATAAATTGTAAATTTTTCTTAACTTAGTTTTTAATTCCACAAAAAAAATTAACCTTTTTAAAAAAAACAATTTTTTTTTTAAAATTCAAAAAAAACAAAAAAAAATTTTTACAAAAACAAAAAATATAAAAATTTGAAAAACCAAAAATAAAACAAAAATCAAACTTCTCTTTTGAAAATAAATTTCACTTCGATTTTCAAATCTTCTTTCTTTCGCTTAACTCGATTCTAACTTCTTTCTCTTCTCGACTTTCACTTGTGCATGAGTACTTGGACTCGTGACACAACAACAAATCGTTGGACTCGTGATCCTTCTACAAACCTTTTAACTCGAACAAACGATCCTCCCAAAATGGCGAACGAGAACGCCCCTCGAACTCTTATGGATAGAATCTTTCCCGATAGAGTTTCTATTCCATCTTGCATCACGTTACCCACCCCTACAGGTAATCATTTCGAAATTCACTCAAACGATATTGCCACTCTTCCGAAATTTGGCAATTTCGAACACGATGATCCATACATCTTCTTGACTAAATTCGAACAAGTTTGTGCAACCATTAAACTCCAACAACTTTCTGATGACGGAATCAAACTTCGATTAATCCCATTCGCTCTTATGGATTACGCTGAAAAATAGTTGTACAGCTTACCATCGAACTCGATTAAAACGTGGGAAGAATTCGTAAAAGCTTTCTTAAAAAAATTCTACCCTTTGGAAAAAATGAGTAGAATCCGAAACGAAATTGTAAACTTTCAATAATTCAAGGGAGAACCATTTGGAAAATATTTTGAAAGATTCAAAGAGCTTTTGATAAAATGTCCACACCATAATTTCAAAAAATGGACGATTTGCCAAATTTTATACGATGGACTCGAAAATAGCTCACGTACCATGCTCGAATCAATGTGCCAAGGCAACTTTCTTGCCCAACATCATGACAATGCTTGGCAATTTCTTGAAAACCTCACCGAAAAATCATCCCAATGGGAACGATCGAACGAAAAATCAGTTTACTCACGATCGAGTGCACACTCGATAGGATCTTCTGTTGCTTTGGAAGCTAAGATCGACGCGATGATTAAAAAATTCGATAACGTTTTCTCATCGAATCAAATGAACCAAACTTCCCAACCGATGTGTTATAAATGCAACGATCCTAATCATATAGCCGATCAGTGTCCCAATTCTGTCGAACAAATCAATGCTTTCAATAAAGCCAAAAATGACCCGTTTTCTCAAACGTACAACCCAGGTTGGAGAAATCATCCGAATTTTGCGTGGAACCAAAAAAATTCTACCACAAATACGATTCATCCCAATTTTCAAGCATTTACGAATAATGCTTCGAATCCTCTCTTTCAGCCCAACAATTTTCAACCAAACCTTGCGGGTTCGTCGCATAATCAACCGCAACAAAATGTTGCCCATCCTCCCCAAGACGATAAACGTTTAACTTCACTTGAGAAAACTCTTGAAACGTTGGCTAAAGCAACCACTCAAAGCCTTCAATCAAACAGCAATTTGCAAAATTTGTTGACTTCATATATGCAAAACACGAACCAATCAATTGCAAAACTCGAAATGCAAATGAGTCAATTAGCCACATCTATGAGCGAACGTGAACGAGGAACATTCCCAAGCCAACCTATTTCAAATCCCACAAATCAAAACGTAAATTCAAATCAAGCCCATGTTGTGTAAGATAGCAACGTCACCCAATTGAATGCTATCACAACTCTTTGTTCTGGAAAACAAATCGATAATCAAGTCGTTAATCCAATCGATTTACCGGAAACTTCTCTCGGTACATCTAAAACAACAAATGAATCTGAACAGAACGTGGAGCCAAACGTTGAATCGAATGCCAATCAAAACTCTTCTTCTTCTACTCGAGTAGACCCGCCTACCGAGTATCGTGTCTCATTTCCACATCGTCTTCGACCAAAGAAACACTCGGACCAAATGGAAAAGATGTTGGAAATTTTTAAACAAGTCAAAGTTAACATTCCGCTTCTTGACATTGTTCAGCAAGTTCCAACGTACGCGAAATTCCTTAAGGACTTGTGTACCCAAAAGCGACACACTCAAGTGCCCAAAAAAGTCTTCTTAGCCGCCAGTCTGAGTGAAGTCTTGTCCCAATCCATGCCTGTAAAATACAAAGATCCTGGCTGCCCTACGATTTCGTGTACAATTGGTGACAAGACGATTAACAAATGTTTGATAGACTTAGGTGCGAGTGTCAACTTGATTCCATATTCAGTGTACGAACAATTAGGCTTAGGTGAGCTCAAACCCACAAAAGTCACGCTTCAATTTGCCGATCGTTCCATTAAGAAGCCCGCGGGAGAAATCGAAGACATGCTCATTCAAGTAGGGAAATTCATATTCCCCGTTGATTTTATTCTTCTCGAAACACAACCCGTGACAAATCCCGCAAGTCAAAATCCATTAATTCTAGGCCGATTATTTTTAGCCACCTCAAATGCCTTAATCAATTGTCGTAACGGATCGATGAAAATCTCTTTTGGAAACATTACTTTGGATCTCAACATTTTCAATCTTGAAAGCCAATCGAACGAACCTCGTGACCAAACGTTGGAAGTTAGTGCCATTCACGAAAACTTTGAAAACGAAACACTTGATTGTAATGATGAACACGAGGCCGAGTATGAAAAATTGTTTCACGAAATTCCCAACGAGATTGAATACACTCTTCCCTTTGAATCGCTTCAAGTTGAGTCCGAATCTCAATCAAACTCTTTGATCGAAAAACTCCCAAAGTTGGACCTCAAACCACTTCCCGATCACCTTAAGTACACATACTTAGGTGATAACGAAACGTTACCCGTCATAATTTCTGCGACTCTCTCTCTTGACCAAGAAACCTCCTTACTTTGTATTCTTTCGAAAAATAAGGAAGCGATTGGATGGTCGATCTCCGATATAAAAGGGATTAGCCCTGCTATTGTTCAACATTGCATCCATTTAATCGATGATGCCAAGCCTATTCGTGACGTGCAACGAAGGCTTAATCCAAAAATGAAAGATGTAGTGCGTGATGAAATTCTTAAACTTCTCGACAACGGAATCATTTACCCAAACTCTGATAGTTCATGGGTTAGCCCAATTCACGTTGTACCGAAAAGGTCTGGGCTAACCGTTGTCAAGAACGATTCAAACGAACTTATTCCAACTCGTACTCAAATGGGTTGGCGTGTTTGCATTGGCTACCGAAAACTAAATGCAGCAACACGAAAATATCACTTCCCCCTTCCTTTTATCGACCAAATGCTCGAACGTTTAGCCGGCCATGAATTTTACTACTTCCTCGATGGTTATTCCGGCTATAACCAAATTCCTATTGCTCCCGAAGATCAAGAGAAAACGACTTTCACATGTCCATTCGGTACCTTTGCTTATCGACGTATGCCATTCGGACTTTGTAACGCTCCTACGACCTTCCAACGATGCATGGTTGGAATCTTTTCCGACATGATTGAGTGCTTTCTAGAAGTTTTTATGGACGATTTCTCAATCTTTGGCGATCTTTTTCCCAATGTTTACATCATCTCAAATTGGTTCTAAATCGATGTAAAGAAAAACATTTGACTTTGAATTGGGAAAAATGCCACTTTATGGCCAAACAAGGCATAGTCCTTGGACATATCATCTCAAATAAAGGCATTGAGGTAGGCAAAGCAAAAATTGATGTCATTGCAAACCTACCCATTCCCAAAACTATTAAGGACATTCGATCATTTCTTGGACACGCTGGCTTTTACCGACGCTTTGTGAAAGACTTCAGCAAAATTGCTCGTCCTTTGACGACTCTTCTTGGAAAAGACATTCCTTTCGATTTTAACTCTGATTGTATCTCTTCTTTCGAACGTCTTAAGAACGAACTCATTTCTGCTCCAATCATTTGTGTGCCCAATTGGGATCTTCCTTTCGAAATAATGTGTGATGCTTCAAACTTTATCATTGGTGCTGTTTTAGGACAACGCATCAACAAGATCCTTCACGTCATTTACTACGCGAGTATGATTTTGAACGACGCTCAACTTAACTACACAACAACCGAAAAAGAGCTTCTAGCTGTCATTTTTGCTCTCGAAAAATTCTGACAATACTTGATAGGGTCACACATTACTGTGTACACGGACCACTCTGCGCTTCGATATCTCTTCGCTAAAAAGGATGCCAAATCCTGCTTGATTCGTTGGATCCTTTTACTTCAAGAATTTGACCTTACAATTAAAGACAAAAAAGGATCTAATAACGTCATAGCTGATCACTTGTCTCGTCTTCCGAACGCACCATCTTCTTTGCCAATCAATGAAAACTTCCCCGATGAACAACTCCTTTCAATTTTTATCGACCCATGGTACGCTGATATAGTGAATTACTTAGTTACTAAAGAAACTCCCTCATCGTGGTCCAAACAGGACAAATGTAAATTCATGTCCCAAGTGAACTATTTCTATTGGGACGATCCATACTTGTTTAAATATTGTCCCGACCAAATCATCCGACGTTGCATTCCGGATAATGAGATTAGGAGTGTTCTTTCATTTTGCCACGATCAAGCGTGTGGTGGACATTTCGGTCCTCGAAAAACTGCGGAAAAAGTGCTTCAGTGTGGTTTCTATTGGCCTTCTCTTTTCAAAGACTCGTTTGAATTTTGCAAAACTTGCGATCGATGTCAAATGCTTGGAAGAATTTCTCGACGAGATATGATGCCTCTAAACCCCATTCTTACGATCGAAATCTTTGATGTTTGGGGTATAGACTTTATGGGACCTTTTCCCAATTCTTTTGGAAACTTGTATATCCTTCTCGCTATCGATTATGTTTCAAAATGGGTCGAAGCCGTTCCTTGCAAAACCAACGACCATAAAATTGTTGTGAAATTTCTCAAAGAAAACATCTTTTCGAGGTTCGGTACACCTCGCACAATAATCAGTGATAACGGGACCCATTTTTGCAACGTTCTTTTGAAACTTTAATGAAAAAATACTCGATAACCCACAAGTTATCCACTCTGTATCATCCTCAGACTTGTGGGCAAGTTGAAGTTTTAAATTGTCAAATAAAACAAATCTTGGAGAAAACTGTCAACCAAAATCGAAAAGATTGGTCTCAAAAATTGACCGACGCGCTTTGGGCTTACCGTACTGCTTTTAAAACTAACCTTGGGATGTCCCCATTTTGTTTAGTTTATGGTAAAGCTTGCCATTTACCCATTGAAATCGAACACAAAGTGTTGTGGGCAATAAAAAACTTGAACTTTGACCTTGAAAAAGTTGGCGAAAACCGAAAATTGCAACTCAACGAACTAGAAGAACTTAGGAATGACGCGTATGAAAACGAGAAAATTTACAAAGAAAGAACAAAAGTTTTTCATGACAAGTCAATCCTAAGAAAAATGTTTTCGCCTAATCAGAAAGTTCTTTTATATGACTCGAGACTTCATTTATTTTCGAGGAAACTTAAATCAAGATGGACCGGACCATTTGTGGTACGAACTGTTTTTCCACATGGTGCCGTAGAAATAGAAAATCCCAGGGATGGATCAATTTTCAAAGTCAACGGTCATCGTTTGAAACCTTTCTTGGAATTGCCAAATAACCAAGAGGAGGAGCTCATGATCCTACATGAGCCAAGCTACGTCTAGTAAGAATGTTAACCCTCTTTTGTAAATATGTACATATTTTTCCCGTTACACTCATTATATCATGCATTGACCATGGGGACACAGTCAAAATTAAGTGTAGGGGGGAGTCTCATTTTCATTTCTTTAGTTTTTCATGGTTTTTCAGGGCGTTTTTGAATTTTCATTTTCTTACTTAAAAAAAATCTCAAAACTCCTATATCTTAAAAAAATTTCTTTTTATCATTTTGATTTATTTTTGACAAAGCACTTGGGATAAGTATAAGTTTTGGTTAATATATTGAAATTTTTGGAAATTTGTTTGTCTTAATAAAAATAAAAATGAAGTTTGATTACAAATAACAATGGTTTAACTAGTATATAGGAAGGTTCATCTATGTTAATTATGAAGTATGTTCTAATTGAAAATCTTTGTTTAAAAAGTGGTAAATTTAAAGTAAAGGATATAACATTTTTGCCTTCTAAGTTAAATGGTGCTAAGATGATTTTACAAAACTCTCCCTCTCTCTCTTATAAATATATATATATATATATAAATAATAATAACATCCAAAGTATTCACTCTCATTTAAAAGTCCTCATGGTTATGCATGGGTGAATTACTTGGAATCTTTGATTATGTGCTTTCATACTAGTTTAAAAGTCCTCACGGTTATGCATGTATGGAACACATGTAAAAAAACAAAGAACAGACTTAATAAAAACCACCTACGGTCGATAGGTGTATGCATGAAAGTGTGTGCACTCGCCATGCTCTGTACTCCCCTCACATAAGCCCGAAAGGCAGTGCATGGGTGGTATATCTGGCCTCAGTTTACCTGAGCTAGGTGTGTAATTTTTTCTTACAAATAATAAGAGAGCAAGTAATTGAAATCCTAGCACTATTTTTACTTATTTGATTTGATTTGTTATTTAAAAGAAATGAAAATACCACTTTAATAAACTTTGATAATCAACTAAGGATTTTCATAGTAACACTTTGTTATCAGCCGAAACAACGAGTTAAACTATTGTCTATGATGACTTGATTTTTATTGGAAATTTTGACGAGTAAATGACTTAAATTTTCAAGATAATGACCAAGACTTATATTTAACTTCATTGTGTCGATTTAAGAGTAAATTCATCATTTGTAAATATTTTCAAGAACTTGCATTCATCCCATTGTAAATAAATCTTGCATTTTGTAATTATTTTCACTTTGCATCTGGATTTTGTGGGTAGTATCCGCTGAAAATCCTCACGAGAAAACACTCGTCCTACTGGGGACACCCAGAGGTTTAACGGCCTGTTGCATACGCTCAATGCAATCGTGCTCCCTACGAAACGGATTTATCTTAGTTTTCCTTTATTCGAGGACGAATAAAAAGATAAGGGTGGGGGTATTTGATGTGCACGTAAATGTGCATATATATACATCCATATTTTGTCTCTTTTTATTTAAATAAACATCATATTTGGGCATTTTTACATGTTTAAAACCAAAATTCAATTAATTTCAAATCATCATATATTCACCTTCATTCAGGGGCAAAACAGACATTTTTGTGCATGTGTCATTTAAGAATTTTTACTTGGACAATTTTTATTATTTTTATAGGATATTTGGATGCATATGGAAGAGGCTTATATGAAGATACATGCATGCACAAATGAAATACAAAGGAATGAAGAGGAAATAATTCAAGTTCAAGATCATGGAGGACCCCACCCACTTACCTAAATGTACAATTATGAGCTAATGGACAAACTAAGTGGAGGTTAAAGCTTCATGCACAACAAATGATGGATTAATTAATGGCTAATGGTTACTTGGTGGCCACACTTCCTAAAGGGCATTTTAGGAAGTCCCCTAAAAATAGAATTAGGGTTTCATGCATGTATATATAGCCCTCTTATGTACATGAAACTATCATCTACTCTTTCATTTTACTTAGGAAATTAAGAGATCAAATTGTAAGCTCAATGTTCTATGAAATAAAAATGGCTTCCAAGTCTCTTTCTTCTCTCTTTTCTACATGCTTTTCTTTGTTTTATTATTAATGTTTATTTCTATGCTCTCTTTCCTTTAATGTTCATAGCTTAGATTTACATTTATGCAAGTACTGTAGCTTTAATTTTTATGCAATTAGTTACTAGTTAATCTCTCTTTCTTCCTTTGCTTAGTTTTCAATTCTTTGCTCTTTCATGTTGAAATTTACAAGTGTTGCTTTAATGCCACAAATGAGTAGCTAAACCCTTCAATTTAGGGGTAATGAAGCTCTCAAATATTATGTAATTTCAACATTTTATGATTTATGATCTCATTTGGTTTATGCTTCATGAAGTGAGTTTTGATGCAAGTTTGTACAAGTGGGTTTGATAGCTTATATTGCTTATGCAAATGAGCTATTCTTATTCAACATAAACACAAGTTGCATCATCATTTGCTAATCCATTTTTGATTTTGAAATGAAAGTAAAAATGAAATTTGATGATCTATATTACTAGTTACAATAGTAAATAGATCATACTTAAAAATAACTTTTGCTTTGGCTTTATTTTCATGATAATTATAAGTGGTATAATTGTTGTATTATAGTTTGATGGTTTGAGTTATGTTAATTAATAACATAAACAAACCATACTTATGATAAATGTAACACTTATTACACTTAATATCAAAGTTAGAGATCATAAATTCTATGTTTGTTGATTTACAAAAATATTAGAGTGGATTTGCCTCTAAATTGTTCTCTAGTTTAATAGTTTTTTTAATCACATTTTAATTCTAGCTTTAGCTTCCTTTTGTAGTTAACAACTTTTATTTCACTTTGGTCTAATTTGATTGAATAGATTTTTAATCTCTCACAATTCCCTGTGGATCGACCCGTATTCACCACGTACTACAAAGTGTACGCCGTGCGCTTGCGGTTATATTTTTAATTTAAATTCGTTCGACGGTTTTCTAAAGAGATAGAATTTCCGTCGACGAACAAGTTTCCTTTGAATGGTTCGACCATTTAGAAAGGAAAGTAAATATACAAAAGTTGATGTAACTAATGGCACAATTGGGATGATGTAACGACCACGACTTTCTCTCCATAGAAAGTCGTATCATTTATAAGAAAGAAAGGGGTAGAAAATAGAAAAGAAGAGAAGAAAGAAAGAAACAACAACAATGATCTCACAGCAGAACGAATAAATTATATTAATAACATATACTATTACATAGTATACAACACTTTACAGAGTTACACAGCATATACATCACTTACTAGACAGTTATAACATCTGTCTAGACATTACAACTCAAAACACTACAGAGATACAGACACAGCGGAACTACTATATATATCTACAACGCCGAAGCCTCCTGCTCCATTGCTCCTCCACAATTCGTCAAAGCTAAACCTGAATCCCTTGGCTACTCGTAAAAATTTGAGTACCCAAGAGTTTATAAAAACAGAAATAAACAACTTGGGTCAGACATGGGTCTGGTGTGAGTAACAGGTTAAACTTGCTTAACTTCAAAACCTTTAGAAAGAAAAGGTATCACGTAAGACTCCCCACAAATAAACATGGGTAAGTTTTTACCTTACGCTAACCAAAACATTTGATAGGAAATCTGATTTTATTATAATAGGGTCTAGGGTTTTCAAGTAAAATATAGAAATAGCTGAAATGCTTACATCTCACATTCCAACATAGTTGGGCACAACTAATACGTACGGCACTTATTGGAGTTTGGATTCCATACAATGGCAGGGCTACTGGGGTACCGCCCGTCACAGTACGTGGCCTAGATCACCGTACCGAGGAGTACGCCCGCTCCTCTGCAACACAAAGCCGGAACCATCCCTTACTGGATAATTCCAAACAAGATAACCCCGTAGTTGGCGCGACCAACCACACACTAAGCCGAATAAAAAGAAAAGGGACCTCTAGACAGGGATCTATCTTGCTCTCAGTGGGTGCTACCCACGAAGCCTTGCTGCACCTCCCCTGTTTTAGCCATTCCCGGTTGATGAGGCTTGAGGTTACGATTACCTTTAATCAGAACATATCACTTAGAATGCTCATCGTCCACCTGACGATGTGCTGAAAGCATTCAATCCATACAAGTTCGTTCCGGGTTCGAACGAAACCGAAGGCATTATCTCGTTACACTCGTTTTGGAATCACCCTCAGAGTTAACGACAATAACCCTTGCACTCTGAATCTTCATCTTCACTTGATTCACGACCTATCGTTAATTTGGATCGATGTGGTATTCGGGTCTCCAGACCTGGAAATCCGGTATACGGAAACCCGATCCCGGTCTCATCGAAATCCAAAACGTATCTTTTAAGGCCAAGTTGTTTAAAGGTTTAAACATTTAAACTTATATTCTGAATGATATAAACAGATAGATAAATAACATTATCACAATAGATAATTCATATCAACATTCATCTCACAAAGTAGCATATATCATATATATATCAGAGACATACAAATCATCCAATATCAACCAATCACCCAATATCAATCATCTATAAGCAGAATTGATTAACTCCAAATCAATTTAATTAACCTTTAATTAAATTAATTACTACCCTTTAATTACTTGGATTACCATAATCCTGCTTACTATCATTAATTAATTATAAATTAATTAATTAAACATCTTAATGATCTTCCTTAATTAATCTTCCATGATTAATTATACTTTAATTACATTCAAGTAATTATCCTTAACCATATTCAATAATTAACATTTAATTACTATCATTAATTATAATAATTAATGAACCTTCATTAATCAATTAACTATAATTAATTATATTAATCCTCAATTAATTACAATTAATTAATCATACTTAAATTAATTGCTTTTATTAATCAACCTTGATTAATTCATTACTTAAATAATCCTTATTAATTAATTAACCATTTAATTAATTAAATAATTAATTTTAATCAACCACTTCATTCATTAATTAGTCTTAATTAATCATAATCAGTAATTAACAATTTGTAATTACTTATCTTAATTAATTACTTCTTAATTAATTATATTAACCTTGATTAATTAATCTAATTAATTATTCTTTAATTACTTCATTAAGTAATTATTAATCAATTTCATTAACAAATAATCCTTAATTAATTACTTTATTAATTAATTACTTTTAAATTAATTACACTTAGTAATTAATCTTAAATTAAACACATTTAATTAATCACATTAATTAATTAACTAAAATAAAATTAAATAATTAATTCTTAATTACTTACATAAGTAATTATTTTCTAATTACTTTCATTAAATGATCTCTCTTAACTAATTACCTTAACAAGTAATTAATCCCGTTATTAAATAATTCTTAATTCTTTAATTAATTAATTATTCTCTTTTTATTTAATTACCTTAACTAGTAATTAATCACATTTTTAATTAATCTTAATCCTTTAATTTATTAATTAATTTATAATTAATTAACTTTTAAACAATTATATTAATCAACTATTTAATCAAGTGATTATCCATTAATCACTTCCATTTAATTACTCCATGAGTAATTTCCACTAATTACTTCCATAAGTAATTCTCCTTAATTTAATTACGTTTAGTAATTATTTATTAATTACTTACAATAAGTAATTTTACTTAATTAATTAATTAATTAACTTAATTTAATTTCCTAAATTAATTACTTCTTAATCACTAGTTAATGTTCCATTATTAACTACCTCCTAATTACTTACTCCAAGTAATTAGCTTCAATTAATCTCATCATTAATTAATTCCATTTAGTAATTAATTATCTCTTAATTACTTATACTAAGTAATTACCTTTGAACAACAAATTTAAACATTTAAAATCTTTGAAACTTGTTTTAATAATTTACTTTGGAAACTTGTTTTACATTTCTTTGAAACCATATTCATACTTTTATACTTTAAAACTTAGTGACATACCTTTGAAAATAAAATTACTTAATAACTCTTTAAAGTTTTAAACTTGTTTAAACACTTTACTTTTAATTTTTAACTTGATTAAAAACTCGTTCAAGCTTTAAACTTAAACCTGGTAATGATTTCTTTTAGATTTTAAAACCTGGAATACTATTTTAAATTTGAAAACCAGATTTAAAAAAATAACTTGAACCAGCCTAAAATATTTCCTGAGCAACTTCGAGTCGATCCACATAAAAACCCGAGAACAACTCCGAGTCTTCCACTACACACGACTGCTTCGAGTCGAGCTGCAATTTACACGACACTATCCCGAGTCGCCTTTGTCTTCCCCAAATCATCGAAACACCAGACATTCAAACGTGCACCTGCACGTGGTGCACTTGCACCATCGTCGCCGACCACCAACGTTCGTCGCGACCATCGCCTACAACCACACGATCTCACGCGAACTCGAAAACGTCCCCAGATCGAACAATAAACTCGCGAGTCAAAATTTCGATCACTGATCGAAAACTGAACCCACACTCGACCACAAAAACATCACCACGGCCTTACACCTCGACGCCGGTGAACTCGCCGTCCCCACCATCGAATCACCATGACCACGAGCTACCTTCTCCCCAAAAGCGAACGCCTCCGGTCCATCTTCTACGTCGCGAATGTCACGCCATTCAATACAGCCGAGAATAACCTAAAACCCTAGTTCGATCGAATTCAAACAATTCACACATTTGAAAATTCCAATTATATTTTTCCCCTAATCCATAGCATACAAGCAAGCTTCAATCAAAAATCTGGCTACAATCAACATGCCAATCAACGGCAATCCACAAAACCCCCAAATTCGAACAAACCCCAAATTCTCATGATCCATCCAACTCAAAATCATGAAACATATATTAAAAATCATGATTTTTACTCATAAATTCATTCATGTAATACAAATCAAAAATTAAGATTTTTGATTTTCATGTATAAATGTATTTTTACTGTAATTCGTAAAATATGAGTTAATCTTTTATTTTAAAATTCCATAACTATTTTTAGATGATAAATTACATGACTACAAACAACTTCCATTTACAAATCAAGGTCCAGTTCGTATTTAAAATCAAGATATTGAAATTGTTATAGGATTTGAAAACTGTTTTTATAAACACAGTAACAATCCTTACTCTACAGGCAATTCAATGTATTCAATTCAACATGCATTCAATTTAAAACAGATATTTCATATAACATTGTTATAACATCACAAAATCAAGAAGAAATCTAGAATCAAACTGTTTTTTTTAAAATAATTTACTCACCAATTATAAGCAGAGAACAAACAGAGTAGGTTTCCCAGGCTCTGAACAATTTGCAGATCAAATTTTTGCTTTGCTGTTGAAAATTGAATCCATGCATGCATACAAGTTTTTGATTTAAAGAGTTGTTGAAACAGCTGAGTTGCTCATCCATTTGCATTGCCATTCATTTGAAGTTGCAGATTTGATTTGCAGGTTGAATTTCATTAGCTTTTAGTTTCAAAATCTCAGGTTTCAGATTTGCTTTTAGTTTTCACTTCCAGTTTTAGAAAAATAGTTTTCTGCTTTGAGTTAACTTTGAAACAAGGAAGAAAAGAAAAATGAGAGGCAGAGAAGGTTTGGAACAAATTTTCTTATACGTTTTTAAATTTTCAAATAAATAAAATGAAGGCCACTTGTTCTCAAGAATTTACACTTGTCACTAATATAAATTAATTGACTTACAAATGTTGTTAAGATAGCTAATATGGTTACACATGTTACTTAAGTATTTTAATAAACCTTTATTTAATTTAAATGTAGATATAAACTTACATTTTTAATTTACTTTATTAAAGAAATACTCTAAAGCTAGTTATAATATAAATATACATCTTATACATGTATTTAAAATCTAAAACATTTATATATACATTTATAACCATTTTATTTTGAGCATTTTTAAAACAAAGCTTGTTTAAATCCCTTTTTTTTAAATAATCATATTTAAAACAACAATTATCTTATATATATATATATATATATATTTTTAAACAATTGAATTAATCTAAATTAACTTTTGAAAAATATTAATTTTAAAACAAAGCTTTAAATCACAATTCATACATATATAAATTATCAATAGATTAAATTAAAAACAATCCAAATTATAACATATATATACATATATATTATAATCTGAAAACACATCTCTAATTTAAATAAAAGATTCTTTATTCACAATCATTATATACATTATAAATAGAATCTATTTTTATTAGCTTTTAAAAGATTAAATTTATCAATTTATATTAAAATTAGAAAGGAAAATTATCAAATCAATTAAATTATCAATACAGATTATTAAATTTAAATTGCCCAAAAACCCGGGATATCACAGATGAAGAGAGTGAATAGTCACTTCACTTCATAACGAGACATTGTAAACGAGAATTGTAAAATAATAATAGATATTTAACAAGAAATAATAAATATGATATCTATTCCAAAATTATTTTCGCATAAAAAATTATTTTATATGATATTTATTTCTTTAAATTTAAGATATTTGATCTGAAAATTCTTGATTGTAAACTAGTTATAGTAAATTAAATGAATAGCTTATATAATGTGGTTGAATGGAGCTTCGTATTTCATACGCTATTATAGTAATGGAGGAAATAGTGGGAGCATGCCCTATAGAATTTATTAATCGCATCATGTTATGAAAATTATTTTCATAAAATGTACCAAACAATATTTATGAAATAATAATTGTTTTTCAATGTTGACTAAAAAATAGATTTTGTTTTATTTCATATGAATATTACGAATATTCGTCATTAAATAAAACCACGACACTAGTATGAAAGACTACATGTAGTAATTGTTCATGAGGGATCTTGTATGAATTGCCTCAAAAGTAGTTTGGAAACGACTGTCATTGGATGACCAATTTATGTTTTTAACATAAGTATTATAAACTAAAACCAAATCAGTTTTGTATAATGCAGTTCATAAAATGTTTATGAATATCTGTTCCATTACACTAAGAAACAGCTGTTGTTTCAAGAAATACCAACTTCGTAGCAAAGGAATTTCATTTAGAAATTATTGGTAGTAGAATGGATTTGGATATGATCCATAGAAGAAACTAATCAGGTAGGATGAAATGAAATTAATTTAAGCTAAACGAACACAATGCATAAGAGAGTCTAATAATTATTCTCGCACATTGAAGAGAGATTATGAGTTTCTTATCAATGTCGAAAATAGATGATCCTCAGCTGTCAGTTAAACCATTAAGAATACTAACTCCATGGTATAGTACGATGCGCAAATCCGAATTAGATTCTATGTACATTACCAAAATATGATTTTGGTAGTTATACCCGAAGGAATATGATCCAACGACGGCAAATGTGTCTCCAAGAGCAAGACTAATGCAATTGGAGTATAGTGAGCAACGTTGATAAGAATAACATTGTAAATTTCAATTATTGAAATTACCATAATAGATTTGTTATTCGACGTGCTCAAGTTTAATCGAATTTACTCACAAAGTTATTACATGGTGCAACTTCATGTTTTGGTACATATGTGTTGAAAAGGAAAATTCTAAATAATGATTTAGAATAGACAGTTTGTACATAACAAACAAATTGTCTCAAATCAGTGGAAGCGATATTGAGTTTGTTGGTTTTTCAGATATGATCCAATAAATGATATAAAAGTATTATTCTATTAGCATCAAAATTGAATAAGTATTTTGATAGAAATATCAAATAGTAAGATTTTCAACAGAAATGCAGATGAAGCGCATGTCCATAAGAAAGAACCACTAAAAGGCATATAGATACTTCTAGATTATAAGTAAACAACATAATATTGATTGTTAATGATGTATTTATGTTAAAATTAGTAATAGTTTGGTTGTTTAATACTCAATATTGGATTCGTAAATCATATCTTTTATAATAAGTATAATAGATGTTGGGAATTTCTCAAACGATATACAAAGACATCTTATTAAAATGTTTAATATGGAAAATGTAATATGGATTCTTTATGTATTGACAATAGAAATTATCATACATGTTGTTGTCCACAATATCATATTTTGCTTATGTATTTGATGCATGAAGAAACTAATAAACCCAAATTAAGATCACTAAATGGTAGTTTTGAGTGTTCTCGAGTATTTACAAAATACTAAAGAATTATTTACAGAAACAACGAACTCCTTGTGAAGGAGTGTTCAGAATGGAACTTCATAAG
This sequence comes from Allium fistulosum, assembly GCA_030737815.1. NCBI lineage: Eukaryota > Viridiplantae > Streptophyta > Magnoliopsida > Asparagales > Amaryllidaceae > Allium > Allium fistulosum. The sequence continues at coordinate 294,732,337 of CM060906.1, read as the reverse complement.
TGCTATTAGGTAAAATATGTCGATATTAAATTCATGTTCAAACCTTAGCTAAGAAGATTTAAGTTGGAAATGTTGCAGACGAAAGGTTGTGGCTAATTCAACAAAGGCCAAGTACATCGCTTTGAATAGCACCACAATAAAAGAAATGGAAAAATATAAATGCAAAAATTAATAGATGAGCTAAGGATGATTCCAAGTATCGAGAATACTATATCATTGTAATATGATACCAATGTAATAATAAGAGCTCACTAGAAGTCAAGAAACATACTCTAAATAGTTCCATATGATAAAGGTAGTTTATCAGCATCGGAGATAGTTGATTGACGAAGTAGATAATTAAATTGCATAATAAATCCATTCACGTAGGGTCTAACTCGACCAGTTCTCATCAAACTGATCGAAGTGATAGGATAGAGATTACATAATTGGCCTTGAGTGTAAGTGAGAGATTGGTAGAGTTAGGGGTATGCACTAGGGGCAATTATGGAATTGTTACATATATCCAACTCAGTAACCACTCTTGTTCGAAATAAAAGATTTTTCTTTCTATTTTATACTTAATATAATGTGTTAAATTAATTAATTAACTTAATTAAAAGTATATTTAATAGAAATCCATAAATGGTATGTTTTGTGATAGTAGTTATAATGTGTTGTAACCATGAGTGATTTTTCATAGTAAAATAAACATATGTTTCAGAAATTCCTACTTAAGATGTATCGAGACTAGATATTGATACATTGTTAAGACTAGTGTACCTAGTGCTCTCCAATTATTAGGAATCATATTACTCATGTCTGCTAGGGGCACCAAGGTGTTACGTGCTGATAACTATTGGATAACTATGGAATGACTTACTCGATAGTTTTATGTTGGTTAACATAACTAAGGTCAAACATAAAATATCAGTGTGATAATATTACACAGTTCTCTTGACTTGAGAATACTTTTGATCTTCAATGTGGAAGCCCTGCTCTGATTATAGTTAAATCGTGGCACAATGTCCACCAAATGACTATAGTAGGGTCGAGTTGAAGCATTGGAAGTGAAACACTATTCAAAAGAGGATTCATCTCCTCGGTTTTATGAGATTAGCATCACGATCAACTAAAGTCAACTCAAAGTCAAAGTCAAAGTCTCTAGGTAGAGCATTTCAGTTAGTAATAATTTTTATTATTGAATCAAGGTCTTTGTTTTTGGACTATAGAGTTGAATATGGATGGTTTAGGATTTTGATCATTACCAAATTCAATAAGTCGAAAGTGATATAGTTTTGACAAAGAGAATTGGTGTAAATAATTATCACTACCAGGTAACGCTTAATAAAGTAAAATTAGATTTTACTAAAACCAAGTAAGCGATAAATTTGGCCATAATGCACACCACTTACTAAGTAAAGTGTGAATGTTATTATTCAAATTGTTCGATATTAATCGCTAATTGAATTTACACCTAAAATTCACACAACCGAAATGTTGAATACTCCTTTTCCACTTGATTTAATTAATTTGTAATTTAAATTAATTAATATTATGAAATATTTGCTATAAATTTTTTTTGATGTGTATTGAACAATAACAAATAGTGTGCATATAATAGTTATATAAACACTAATCGATATTCGATATCGATACACGTTTAAATTGAATTTAAAAGTAATAAGTATTGTTTTGGCTGGAAGTGGATTTGAGACCCATATGGGGCATGCTGATTTTGGCCATGATAGGGATACATAGGTTGGCCATAAGATGGTTAGGAGGGAGCGATTTCGAATGTTCAAAAGATGGGAACGGGTAGTAGAAATTTAAGGATCTTAATCCTACTTTTTCTCTCTAGCCTCTCCCTTATATAAACACTCGTTTTTGATAAGAGCTTTTTTCTACTTCCATCCTCTTCTTTATTGGACGAACACTCACCCTCCATCTCCAAAAATATTCAAGCAATCTAATTACAAATTAAAATCAAATAATCGTCGGTGGTGAAGCAATTCGGAAGCTAGCAACTTCTGGAATGGAATTCGATTCAAGGAGTTCACTTCTTCGTTTCAATATGCAAGCTTTATGCTTTGGTGATAGGTATTCTTATAGTTTACTATCATATTATAACGTTTCTATAGTTATTGTTTTATACATTGTTTTATTAAAAATATCACGAATTGGTATATCTTGATTGTCACATGTTGATAGTTGTATATATATAAGTGTGTATATATATTAAAATAACAAAAAATTGCATGCATATTTTTTGTACATGCTCTCGGCCTGAAATAATTTTTATTTTTGAAAATTTAAACAATAGTATATATGGATTTAAATATCAGTTCTAATTTTAATAGTTTAACACTATGTAATATATATATATATATATATATATATATATATTACAACTTAACAAAATATAGTTCTATTAGTATGGTTTGTAGCAATAATAATTTTTTTAATATTTAATATATATACACACACACACACACTATTATTTAATTCAAAATTGATTATTTAAATAAAATATATGTATATGTATATATATATATTTGTAAATAATATAAAATTCTAAAAAAACTAATACAATACAAAATATACATTATGGTTTCAAAAATAATTTTTTTATTACTTTTGTATGGTTTATTAATTAATTTAAGTTTTCAACTAATAAATTATTTCAAATTTGAAAAATAAATTAAAAAATTATTTTTATTATCAAGTCGAATGCAGCAAGAAAATGTATTTTTAATTATAAATTATATTTATATATGTATATATATAAATATAAGATGTTATATGTTTATATGTCATATGTATTTTATTTAATTTAATATATATATTAAAATATATTAATTTTAGTTTGAATTTTATATTATAAATATTCTAAATAATTTTACAAATTAAAGTTTTAAATAATTTTATAATTTATTTATATAATATATATATATATATATATATATCTGTGTTTATTTTAATTAATGTTTTCTGTAAATAATTTATACCTAATATTTTCTAATAATTATATAATTATATTTTCACACACAGATATATATATATATATAATTTTATGCACATATATATACATTTAGACAATCTATTTGCATACACGAGGAGCTAAAATGTCTGTAGCAATGTAAATCCCAACATCTACATACGAACATATCAAACCATGTACATATTAAACTTATTGTATGTACAAGCACACACATATGTGTAGATGATACACATATATTTAATATAGTACAAATTATATTAAAAAACTATATTCATAAATTTAAATAAAATATTGATTTTATTTAACAGAAAATTTAGAAAAGTTCTAAATGAATTAGACTACATAAGCCCATTAAAGATCTAATAATGGATTTTTTTAAATTTAACTAATTCTTCCGCTACGGGCTGGGCCGATTCCAACATATGAAATAGTATAGAGTTTATATTGCACGACCGAAGAATGTGATGACACTTTCGAGTGTGAAGGAAAGGACCGATGAGATCCTATGGAGTTATCTAAATAGATTCAAAACTATTGTAGTGTAGAAGTCAGATCCATCTATAATTCTGATAGGTGTGGTTTCTAGGACTGCCAAAAAAATTGATTTCAAGATTGCTTTGGAGAGAGATCCACCAGTGGACCTTGTAGATTTCTACTAGCAAGCCGATATGTCTTTGCACCAGGAGGATGCTGAAGTAAATAAAGGTGCTGAAGTTAACGCTACGGTGGATGGAGGACCATCTAAGGCAGGATATGGGAAGGATAAGGGAAAGCAGAAAGTTGACGATGGTTTCGGAGGACCAAAGCGAAAAGGGGGGAACCAAAGTTTTCCTCTTACACTTAGTTAACTGATATCCTATAGAGAATCTACTTGGATACAAGGAGGTAGATTTCCTACATCAAACTAGCGAAGAGAGAGCTCATAGACAAAGAGATAAATTCTAGAAAATACCGTCTATTCCATGAGCTAGATGGGCATGAGACTAATGAATGGAGACATCTACATTACTTGATAGAGGAGCATGTTCGGAGTAACTAGCTTCAACAATATGTAAGTAATCAAACTGTAGTGGTGCATTAGGCAAGACCACTATCTATGGCAAATGCACCTAATCGTGATCGCGGATCTGGGTCAAGAATGATTATCCCATGATCAAGACAGATTGGGACTTGGTTTAATTTCTACACTTTGCTTTTGGTTTGGATTAACCATGAAGGATTACTACAAGGCTACTTACTCATGTATGGGATCTCGATCGGTCCCGAGGTATGCTCTAGGTTAGGATCTGAGGGTAGTCCTTGACTAGATTAGATTTTTCTAGATTTTTTTCTTGATGCATTTGATCTGAACTTTATGAATAAATAATTAATGGATATTTATATTTAAATATCATTCAAACATGACAATTGATTTTGATACTGCTAATGGATACTATCGAAACATAGTTATCCCTTAAATCTGATAGGACTTGGTTTCTTTAAACGGAGAGATGGGGCGATAAACCATGAAGTGCAAGTTCCCTTACCGAAGAGCAAATGGATGGACTTATATAGGATAGCAAATCCCCTCACCAGGAGAGTGAACAGATGGACGTGCTCAAATAGACAATCCTCTCATCGAAGAGTGAGCGGATGGACGCGCTTAGATATTGGTTCCCCCTGGCCAGAGAGGGGCGGATTAGGATCAATCATGCGATTAGAGAGATCTAAACCTAACTTTAGGATTTGAACTCCTTATGATTGGATAATGATTACTAAATGATTACTAAACATCATAATAGAGTTAGAGGTATGCCCTATGGGTAATTATGTAATTTTTGACATATATCTAACTCGATAGCTAATCTTGTTTGATATAAAAAGTGTTTTCTTTCTATTATATACTAGATATAACATTTTATATTAATTAATTAATTTAATTAAATGCATATTTAATAGAAAATCCATAAATGGTATGTTTTGTGATAGTTGTTACAAATTGTTGTAACTGTGATTAATTTATTATAATGAAATAAATATACCGTTCTAAAAATATTCTTAGTTAAGATGTATCGAGACTGGATATCGATACACCCGTTGAGACTAGAGTATGTAACGATCTCTAAATATTGGTCTGCGTATTACTTATGGCTATTGAGGGACACCAAAGGTTTACATACTGATAATTATTGGATAAATATGGAATGACTCACTCGATAGTTTTCTATTGGTTGACAGAACTAAGGTCAAATAGAAAATAATGATTTGACTGATTTACACAGTTCTCTCAACTTGAGAATAATGTCGATCTTCAATATGAAAGCTCTATGGCATAGTGTCCATCGAGTGACTATGTAACGATCCGCCTTTCTTACTACCAAAGCGACACTTAATACATCATCGGTATTCGTGTGCCGATCATTTATCCGTCCAAAAGATGGGTCATTAGGGGTCAAAAAAAGAAAAGATAGAAGAGGAGAAACTAAAAATCATAGAATTTCACAATGCAATGGACAATATATATTACTCAACAAAATATATTATAAAGTCATTTCAAAAATGTTACATCAGAGTTATACTAATACAAATTCTACCCTAGGACAGCTATAATAGTCTGTCCCTACCTAACATACAACGTACATATAATACAGTGGAAGACAAGGTAATATCTAGCTATCGATGAAGCCACCTACTTTAAGCTCTTCCAGAATGAATCTACGGAAAAACCTGATCTACTCAAATTTGAGCACCCAAGAGTTTAGAAAAAGAAAATAAACTCCGGGTCAGACATGGGTCTGGTGTGAGTAAAGCGTCTCGTAAGACCACGTCGCACATAAACACGGACGGGTTATTACCTTACGAACATTTGTATATAAAAATCCGGTGATATTATAATATTGTCTATGGTTTCAAATAAATATCAAAATAGCTGAAATTGTTACCATATTAAATTCCAGCATACTAGGCTCTAAAATCAAAACCGTAAAGGCACGTATTGGAGATTGGATTCCATATTATGGCAAGGTAAGGGATTATATTCCGATGGTACAACCCTAGAAAATGCACCATAGACTAACAAGAACTTCTTATACCCTTGCTACACAGAGCCGACTGCTCCTTTAACATGACGAACTAGATTACCTTATCCTTATTTGACAACGAGGACTTATACTATTACGGTGTTTGCGCTCAAAACAACTCGAATATGGACAATCCATAATGGGATGGGGGCTCTAAATGGTAGCTGATCACATAGCTTTGCTGCATACCTTGTTTTTTCCATTTTCCCTGGTTGTGAGGCTTGAGGCTACATTTTACCTTTATATAGAACTTCCTACTTGGAATGCTACATTGCCTTCCAGTCGACGATACAACATCAGCATTCATCTATACATATCGTTCAAGAGATGAACGAACCAAAGGCACTACTTCTACTACACCCATTTTGGAATCAACCTCAGGATTAGTAGCAAGTAGCCCTTGCACTTCAAAGAGCTCTATCTTTGATTCCACCATCTTCAAGATGTCTTCACTTCGAAATGCTTGAGTTGGATCAAAGTGGTTTTCGGATAACATATCTGATCCCGGTCTCTTCGAAACAACTTTCGATAATTTCTGGTAAAGTCAACCCCGGTTCTTTAGGAAACAAACAGTCAAAGATAAGAGCAAAGGTCACCTCCTAACCGTTAGTGGATGGATTTCCTTATCATTTTTCCTAGGAGAACGAAACAATATTTATATGCACAATACAACATCATTGAAAATGACTGTGCCATATAATTCACGCGTTTCTCCTAGATATTTCCAAAGTTACATTTTGGGTCCATATTTAATAGTCGGTTATTTAACTATTAATAAATAAACAACAACGAATTCTCTTAGAGATTCATTTATCCATAGAAACCACTAAGCCTCAAAACAAATCGTTTCTTTAATAATATCTTTTCAAACGTTTATCTAAAACATTCATATACTTATCTCTCTGACATAAGTATATGCACAAAACATTTGTGAATAACTTCTTACTTCCAAATCATGTTAAAAAGGATTAAACAAATGTTGTTTAAATTGGAGGTAAGGACAACCCTAAACACTACCCCCTCAGTGTTAAGTGTGGAACGGATGTTCCATACCACCATTTTTAAAAGGTCAGTTTAAAGAAACCCAGATCTCAAATTCTCTTTATATTTCTTTCGATAAGTCCTTTTTAAAAAAATCTATTTCATTCATGAAATCTCTTTAACTTGAAGTCCAAGTCCATTTCAAAATACCTTCCAAACTCAAAATTCATTTATAAAACCCTTTTATAAATATTCAAAATCATTTATAAAACTTGCTTTTATAAATATCCGAACTTTTTATAAAGATTCCTTATAGATACCCAAACCTTTTTATAAACTCCCTTTATGAATATCCAAATCATTTTCCAAAACTTCTTTTATAAATACCCCAAAATCACTTAAAAACTCCTTATAAACCTTTCCTGTTTAAACAACTTCCTAAATAACCTTAATCAAATTAGGTTCCTTTGATAAGCAAATCCATTTTATAAATCTTCCCTTATTTATGAAATCTTCTTTCTTAAAAAATCAAATCCATTTACACAAAACACCTTATAATTTCCAAATTCATATATATTCTTAATAAAAACTTCTTTTTATAACATGGAAAACCATTCCCATTAGTTAAAAACATCTTTAGTAAAATCATTTTTTAAATATCTTGTTTAAATGCAATAACTTTGAAACCATTTCAAAAGAAAATGATTTACAAAAATCAAATGGAGGCTTAGTGACCACAATGGTGCTTTTAATTTGACTTTACTATCCAGTTTAACATGACATCACATAACAATAGGTATATAAGGAATCGACACATAACAATCAATCAACTTAAGTAAATGTCCAAGTTAATTATTGTAATAGAATGGTGTATTGTTCTGATAATGGATGTCATTTAGCCTTCCTAATCATATGGGGTTACTTAAGGGTAAGCGACATAGAAATCCCTTGATTTTAAACCAGATTTGAAAAGAAAACGGTTTAAAACGAAACTGATTACTTAAATTCAAAGTGATTTTAAAACATATTAAATCTTATTAATTTGAATCAAATCCTTGTTAAAAATTAATTAAACTCTAACTAAAAGTAATTAAAATTTAATTAAACCTTATTAAAACATAATTAACTTTAATCAAAGATAAATTAAATAAAACCCCTTTTAAAATAATAACTAATTAAAAATTATCTTAAATAAATGATTAAATATTAATTAATTAATCCTTAGTTAATAATTAAATAATAATTAACTTTAATTAAGTAACTAATCATAAGTAACTTAATTGATTAACATATAAGTTTAAAAACCATTATTAACAAATGATTAGGTACTAATTACCTTTATTAATTAATCAATTAATTAAATAATCAATAATATTTAGATAATTAAATAATTATTCTCTAATTACTAAACTAAAGTTAGAAAACATTTTCTTATATGATTTTAAGTTAAAAAAGTTTAGATTAGAAAATGGTTAGATTTTTCGAACTACGTGTATAGCGATTATCGCTATACGGAACCGTAATTTTCAAAATTTGAAAATTTGATTTTCTAGCTTTTAAAACTTCAACTTTGAAATCTTGTCATCTTTGAAACATGAAAATAAACTTTTGAAACCAAAATCAAAGGTTTAAACTTAAAAAAGATTTCTCTTTGAAACAAAAACAACTTTTCGACAAAAAGAAGGATTTCAAAGTCGCTTTTGGTTAGCGAGTCGCTATCTTCATGTCATGAACCCACATACAACAAATGCAACATTCAATCACAATACCACATCATAACATTATAGCACAATCATAAGCAAGAATATTACTTCAAAAATACTAAATAAATTTTCCAATATTCAACGTAAAATCTTTATCGCCTACTCAAACTTCGGCATAAGTAATCAACACCAAATCAACATATATGCATGTATACACAACATATAACATTACTACCTACTTAAGCAACACTTTAACTCATAAATTTTACAACTTTAAAAAGTTAGTAACTTGAGTTTTAAAGACACGAACTTTACTCACTGTAACTTATCTAAATCAAACTAAAACTTCCACCGAACTTGGCTACAACACTAGTAAATCGCCTTAGCTTAAAAATATGACTTTGTGTGGCCTTGGAGGGACAAGTTTGGCTCGGCCTTGGCTAGTACTAGGCTTAGTATACTTGGGTTTGGGGTATATGGGGTTTGTTTTGGAGGGTAGTGGTAGTATAAGCGTAGTGGAGTGCTTTAAGCTAGTTTTTAAAGTGTATACACAAATTTTTAACTTAGGAATTTTGTTTGGAAGCCACAAAAATAAGAGTATGCAAGAAGAGTGTTAGGAAAATGGAAATGAATAAATGAGAGTGTAAAGTGAATGACATGAGAAGGTTGAGGTATTTATAAGCATAGAAAGCTGGAAATTACTAAAATATCCTTAGTATAAAATATTATATATACATACCATGCACATGATAACCACCATACCTCCCTCCCATTACTTATACACGTATCCCCCTAGGTCATGTTGTAGGGTACTTAAGGTATGACATAGGATTATATATATACATATACATATACATATACATATACATATACATATGTGTGTATGTGTGTTTATATGTATATATATATCTTTTATAACATAATTTGTCACATCCAGTTTTATGCTTAGTTAAATATGTGTTAATATGTAAATAAGAGTGTTTTTTTATTACTAATCCTATCATATATATGTGTGCATGATGCACCAAGTGTGCACAACGTTCCCGATGACTTTCGCCTGTCGAAAAGTCAAAATTTCCGAAAATGTTCTTTGGTCACATTTTCTATTTTTATTTGAACTATCTATATTGGTAAAAAAAATTAAAAACATTTTATCATCATCATTAAATAATTAAAATAGGTTTATTTGTTAATAAAATCAATTTATTGATTATATAAAATATATTTAAATAGCCTATTTCAAAGTGGCAAAATCCTAGGTCGTTACAAATCAATTTTAAGATCATTTGTTATTATTTAAAAGAATTATATTTAGTTAATATAAAATCTATTATTTTAATATTTAAAATTTATTAAATATTCGCAAATCAAGGCGGTAAAATTTCGGGTCGTTACAGACTATATTTGGGTCGAGTGGAAGTATTGGAAGTGAAGCACTATTTAAGAGAGAGCTTGTCTTCTTAGTTATATGGGGTTTGTATCTTGGTCAACTCAAAGTCAAGTATCTGGCCGGAGCATTTTGATTAAAAATAATAATTATTATTGAACCAATGACTTTATGTATCGAGACTAGATATCGATAAGCGATTAAATTGGATTTAATTTTATAATATTTTTTTGGGCTCTAAATGGGTTTAAAAGCCCATGAAGTGGGCTAGAAAATCCAGCCATGATGAGGGGCTAATGTGGCCATAATATGGTATAACATAAACTATGAGATGGAGGGATAAGATGGAGGAGAATTAGTAAGAATGATGTAGGATCTTGATCCTAAAATATCTCTCAATTCTCCTCTATATAAGCATCTCTATCCTCAACCTTTAGAGGGCTTTTTGAAAACCTCCAACCGATCTATTTTCGACCGAATTCCTCTTTTCCATCTCGCTAATTTCTCAAGTGCAAATCAAATAAAATCGACTACTATTCGATAGTTGAAGGTCAACAGTTCAAGGACCAGCAATCTGCTGAATCAGAAAGAGTTTCAAAGGGAGAAATTATCTTTTCAAAGTGTACTTCATGGCTTTAAAATTAAGGTATGATTTTATCATATTATAGTTGATAATTTTCAGTATAATGTTTTATTATATATGTAACGACCCAGAATTTGGATATTTGAAATTGGAATATTTAATCGATTTTAAATATTTAAAAGTTAATTTTTAACTTGAATTTCAAATATCACTAATTTTTAGATAGTTTAATTATTGAATTAAATTATTGGAAATCGGGTAAATTACTGTATCGGGAATTTTAAGCTTGTTAAAAATAATTTGAAGGCTTGTAAAATTTACATTGATCATACTGAAGATAATAAAAATGTTAAAAGTGAATTTAAAAGTGATTTGTTCAGTTTTAAAAATATATCGTTTAAATTGACATTTAAAAATAGCCTTTCGGGGCACAGTCTCGAAATTCGATGAGACTAGTTCCATTAGATCCGTAATAGTATATTATTACCGGATTTCAAATTTCGTAGCATTTGGAGTTATCGTTTGGCCGTACGGTATATAAACGCACCGAGATTGATATCGAAAATTCAATATAATAACTGGGTCCAAAAAGCTATCTTCTCCATACGATCGAATTAGGACTTGAAACCTTTTCTGTTACGTTCGGAATAGGGGTATAACATTATAAACGCCCAACGGCACACCTCGATAGGATGTCAAAATTTCAAGCTACGGTTTTGAGACGATTTAAAATTAAATATATATATTTTTCAACCTTTCAAAAATTGTATTCCCATTAGACCTTTTTGCTTTCATCTCATGGTCACTGTAGCATGTTGGTTGAAGCACGCAACCATCTCTTCGTGTCTCCCTTCCCTCTCCTTTCTTTTAAAATATCACATAGCCGATCAAAAGGATAAGCAAATTTCAAGAAAAAAATAAATGGCCGAATGGAGAAAAAAAGGGAAATAAAACTGGAACGGCTCCTTGTTCAAACAAGTCTTCTCCCTTCCTCTTTCAGATTCTTTCACGAACGAAAAAAAGCACCGAGAGGGGAAATCGTAAAGAAAGAGAGAGGCGCGAACATGTTCGCGACCTGAGGAGGTGGGATCGACTCGGAGGTGGGGCGCGCTCGCGATAGGGTGACGTTGGGCGGAAGGCTCGTAAGGAGGAGGGTGTGCGTGTCGATTATCGCGAGGGGGAAGGTGCAGTCTTCTGGATGCTCATGAAGGGAAGGGTGGTGACGTCAGTAGAAGGTGGTGGCTAGGGATTAGCGTTCGATCAGGGGACGAGGAAGGAAACCGCGACCTGGGATTTCGCGCTCGTGTGTATCAACGACGAGACATGGGTCGGCCACTGTGCTCGTCGGAGGGTGGTTTTCGTTGGGGGGAGGTTCGCGAGAGGCTGGGATTTGGGCAGTAAGGTGAAATCAATCCTGTTTTAATTTAGTAAAAAAATACATACATATATATATATATAGGAAACAATAAATATATGTACATATATAAGATTTTGGGAAATATAGGAATTTATCTAAAATTTGATCTATACAGGTTATTTTTAGTATATGCAGTTTCAAAGAAAATAAAATAAAATAAATATACTTATACACATATTAAACCTACTATTTAATTTTAGAATAATGTATTATGGTGATTAATTTGTTTAATTAACTTATTTAATTATTTTAGTTACTAAAATATTTTTAAAGGTAAATTTGTTTAATTAAATTATTAGTTAATTAAATTAATAAATGGTAATTGAGTGTTCGATTATTTCAAATGTTAATAAACCATATAATGTTTATACAAGGTCTAAAATCATGGAGAGACGAGCCGGTTTGGATTGGGTTGCAAATAAAATCAAAGTTGAGTTAATCTTACTCAAATTGGATTACTGGTTAATTTAATTAGTTAAATTTAAATTATGGGATGATTGATTGAAATTGATAATTATTATCAATCTGGATGTGATATTATATATAGTAGTATATATATATATATATTGGAGTGATTGATATTCCCGCATTATATAGCGGAGAGATCCTATGCGCCCCGCATAATAGCGGATGACCCTATATACCGCGATATCCCCCTCGAAGTGAGATTGGCATTTTTATATTGTGCTAACGTATGTGGATGTAGGGAAACAGGTTGGAGGGATCCAACTGGATTCCTAAAAAATGTTGAATTTATTTTCATTTCAGTGATATATGAAATGCTGGATAATATGTGATAGATTATGTTGGAAAATTAAATTTACGGATGCTATGATATTGCTGGATATATTTTGGCATTTTAAAGTATCAAAAAAATATAAATATTGGATTTTTAAAGAAAAATAAAAAGGGAATGTATAAGTAAATATTTATAGTGAAGTTGGATAAAATTAAAAGAATGAATTTGGAAAAAGAAGAGTAGAAAGTTGATTTTTAAAATCCTATTAAATAAATTCCGAGTATGGAAAAATAGAGATTTTGGATAAATGTGAATTAAAGGGGTTTTAAGATAAGGACTTAAGCAATATTGGTTCTAAGTACAAAGGAATATATTTTTAAATGTAAGCTTTAAATGGTTTGGGAAAAATAAAAGGAGAATTTTGAAATAAAGTATGAAATTGATGTTTAGATTTAAATAAGGTTTTAAATCAGAAAGGGGAAGTGAATCTAAAATTTGGGGATGGAATAAATTTGGGTAAATCAAGAAATAAATTTCAAAATGGAATTAATTTAGAAAATCGATTTGGAAATCGGTTAAGTGTTTTGAAACAGCTATTATAAGTGGAAATGAGATTATGGGATTTATAAACCGGGTTTAAAATAAAGTGGAATATTTGTTAGTGGATAATTTGAAATTATAAATTCACGATGGGAATTTATAAGGAGATGGTAATTCATTTTAAAAATAAATAGTGGTTTTGTTTTTAAAAAAATATGGGAAAGGAAATTTACGGAGTTGGAACGTAAATTTAAATTGGAGATAAATAAAAAAGGAATTATAAATGACAAGGCCGGTTTTATTGGAATGGAAGGTGTATTTTCCTAGAAGGCTAAGTATATTTTCAAAGAAGATTTTTAAGTCTAAATTTGAAGTTTTAAAAGTGTTTTAAAAGAATGTTTTTAGAAAAAATTATTATTTAATTGTTTAAATTTTTTAAGGTAAATATTTATTTAAGTTAATCATAGTAGTTAATTATTTTTAAAGGTTAAATTAGTATTGTGGTTTAAAGGATAATTATTAAATATTTATACTTTATTTTAAAAATTAGTTTTGGCAAAAGTTTTACTTGGAGAATTTTTATAGGATTTCATAAGTTTTATTTTGAACAAAGAATTTTGAACAAGAGCTTGGAGTTGAAGATGGAGCAGTGAAGTGCAAGGATTAATCGCTACTAATCCTGAGGGTGATTCCAAAATGGATGTAGTAGGAGTAGTGCCTTCGGTTCCGTTCGGACCGGGAACGGACTTGTATGGATGCAAGCTATCAGTACATTGTCATTGGAGGATAATGAGCATTCTAAGTGAATGTTTGCTTAAAAGGTAATCGTTGCCTCAAGCCTCATCAACCGGGAATGGCTAAAACAGGGGTGGTGCAGCAAGGCTAAGTGAGTAGCACCCAAGTAGGGTAAGATTTCCCATGTCTAGAGTCCCTTTATTTCGAATGTGTGGCGGTTGCTGATCCCAGCCGCAGGGTGATCTTATTTGGGCTATCCAGTAAGGGATAGTTCCGGTCTTGTGTTGCAGGGGATCGGGAGTGGTCCTCGGTACGCTGATCTAGGCCAGGTACTATGACGGGCGGTACCCTAGTAGCCCTGTCATTGTATGGAAATCCAATCTCCAATAAGCGCCGTACGGGTTTGATTGTGCCCAACTATGCTGGAACGTGAGATGCAAGCATTTCCGCTATTTGAATAAGTATTTGTACTTAGACACTATTATAATATTAGAGGATTTTGATAAAAAATGTTTTGGTATCGTAAGGTAAAAACCCGACATTGTTATTTGTGGCGTGGTCTTACGAGATACCTTTGATTTTTAAAGGATTTTGAAAACTTTAATAATTCAATTGAGTGTGTTTTCTTACGCTGGTTTTCCAGACTGACTCGGGTTTTATTTTATTATAATGCTTGGGTCAGACCGAGTATTACGAATTCAGGATAGGACGATATAGAGCTCAAGAGACGAGCTAGATGTCGAGATATATCACACGTACTTAGTGTATATTCCGCTGTGCATTGTAAGCTGTATAGTCAGCTTTTGTGAGGACAAGTTATTATATATGTCCAGTATTATGTTATTAATTGTGTTGTACTTTGATGATGTAATGTATAAAAACACTTATAGTTTCATTTGTATAAAGATCTGTCGTTATCTATTATATGTTGTTCCGCTGCGATTGTGAGATTCTGATGTTGTTTTCTATTTTCTTCTTCTACCTCTTTCTTCTTTTCCCTAACGATCTGGTATTTCCGGCATTCGATTGTTCAGCATGTAATACAGTGAACGTATTGATGTCGACTTTTGGAGGTCGAAAAACCGAGTCGTTACAATATATGTGTGTGTTTATAAATATACATACATACACATATATTGTTAGTCAGGTGACAATTCTGATATACAAGTAACATTGTCACAAAGTAGTATGGTTATATGCATATATATATTTTGTTGAAAAAAATTAGTTTTTATCATATATATATATATATATATATATATCAGGTCATTGCAGCCATGTACAAAAATAATATATTTTATATTTTATAAAATTAAGATATATTAGTAAAATACATATATATATATATATATATATATGTTATAATTAATTACAAAATCGTGCTATGGTTAAAATTAGTCACATAAATTTATATATAAGTTACTATAGAAATACTAATTTTCGGCAGTAAAACGTAATTTTTTAAATATTTATTATTCTTTAATATTATTTAAATCAATTTGCTGCATAAATAAATTATATTAATTATAATATGCTATGAAAATTATTTTTAAATTTTATAAAACTACGTCAACAACAGATAAACTCTTGGTCAAAAAATAAAAAATAAAACATTTTTTATTTTTAAAAGTTAATTGTTTAATTCGACCGAAAATGAATAAATCATTTTAAAATAAATTAAACTAAACTGGATGTGAAATTTTTTTCAAACCATAAAATATCATTTAGGATTTTCTGGAAATTGAAAATTTTAAATAAAGTTTTAAAATTAATTTTTTATTAATATTTTACTAATCGTCGAGTGAATATTTAATAAAAATGTAAAAATAATAATAAATTATTTACCAAGCTGTGCGTAAGACCTGGTATTTCATATTTATCAAAAGTAATATGTATTTTATTCATACATATACGTATATTTTGTTATGAATATATTTGTACGTATATATATGTATATATATTTAAATTAAAAATATATATATTAAAAAAATTATATGTATATATATGTGTTACTCACTATTTTAAAAATATTTTAATATTTATAAATAATTTATTTATATAAATTTATTACTTATTATGTATGTATAATATTAATATTTGATTATATATACATACAAATATACTTATATAAAATTACTTAAACAAAACTTAATACACACACACACAGATATATGTAATATTTATTTAATGATAATAGTACATATATACATACATATATTTGGACAACGTATATTGCATATTGGTTGAGCTAAAATGTCCGTAGCGATGTTAATCCCAACATATATACACGGGAGCATTATATCTTGCACAGATTGATATGTTACGCATGCACACTCACACATACATATATATAAGATACCCGTATATATAAATATGAAGACGTAATTAAATATAACTATATAATTTATAATATTAAATAAATAAAATACTTTACTTAAATAATATTTAGAAATGTTCTAAATAAAGTAGACTCTATAGGCCCAATAAAGATCCAATAAGGAAAAAATTAGTAATTCACCCATAACTTCTACTACGGGCTAGCCCAGTTCCAACTATGGTATCAATGCCCTATAGCCCATGCAGTCTAAATTAGTCTGTTAGGGTTTACTATAAACTCACAACAAGCATGGTTGGTGTGACGACCGCCCATGACCCTTGCACCGAACCTAGAAATAGGTGCGTTGTACAGTGTGCCAGGCGACCATGGACGATTGGCAGGGTAAATTAAAACAACATAATCTATCGTATTACTCACAGCGCATGGACAAAATACAATAGAACATATATATAGTGAAGCTTCACAGAATAGAAACTCATCAATAATACTTCATAATAGTTGAATACAAACATCTGAA
The DNA here is from genome assembly GCA_030737815.1 of Allium fistulosum. Classification (NCBI taxonomy): domain Eukaryota; kingdom Viridiplantae; phylum Streptophyta; class Magnoliopsida; order Asparagales; family Amaryllidaceae; genus Allium; species Allium fistulosum. Next base: position 294,715,358 of record CM060906.1, on the reverse strand, counting down.
CAGTCAATACATCAAGCCTCACTACATAACACTCAGAGAATATACAAGCAGCGGAACATCCAGTACATATAGTAAGAAGATAATATGCAATCCTCTAGCTCGTCTTCGACATCAACACCGTGGAAAGCAAGAACAACACCTGTCACCTGCTACCTAGTCTGCCCGTCCCAAAATGTACGAACAACCCAAGGCAATAAGAGTTAAAACATAAAGCCTTGAGTCAGACAACAGTCTTAGTGAGCGGTAAATTAACTAACAACATACCAAAAGAGCATAAAGGAAAAGGAATACAACCCTCCCACTCCACCTCTTTCTACAGTGATAGCCCCCAAACACACACTAAGCAGAAGCAAACATAGCAAACATAGCAAAGCATACAATTTAAAGTAAAGCAATTATCACTCGAGTCAAGGGCAATGCTTTCCAAGTACAAACCCCCAAGGCCTAAACCAAGATCAGATAAGCACCCAGAAAATACCGCTCTTGAGACCGAATGACGATACAACCAAACATCCATGACTCTGGCTATCACTGTTATCATTGCTTCAATATCATCGTTAATTGAATGACCGGCTCTTTATTTCATCCGTCCATCAAGGGCTAATGGAAACCCCGGTTCTAGACATAACTCTGCACGTCATCGTGACCCGTGCCTAGGACTATCGAATATGCCCTGAGTACTTGACTACCAATCAGAAGCCTTCAGGGACTATCGAATCTGCCCAACGTACTCTTGCTTTGAGCATGCTAGAACCTTCAACAACGATGATATCTCAGCCTTCTAGTCGTCATCCTCGACGACTATTTCCATACTAGCTCAAGCGCCTCTCGAGCAAACCATTATCCTCAAACCCGAACCATATCACCGAGTTATCAATCTGCTTGGAATGATCCCGTCTGGATTAGACCAAGGCTATCTCATATCATACTTCGCCTCATCATCATCATAGCAAAGCTTCATCTCAACATCATCATCAAATCTATCCATATGAGCTTCATCATCCGCTACATATGCCACGAGCAGCTTTTCAAATTCAAGAGCCTTTCCCTTAGCTTTTGAATCATCTTTGACCATCTTGTCTAAATCAAATCATCAATCATCTAATTCATAGCAATCAATCAAATCAAACATTAATCCAAGTAAACAAGCATTCAAATATGATCTAAATAGACAATTATAACAATAATGGCAATTTCGTAATTAAAGAGTCAAAAGTCTAATAAGCATGAAAACATGAGCAATATCTCTATAATCTTGATGAATGAACTTGCATAGGTTAACATGTAGTAAAATGGATGCCAAATCATTATGAACAATGGATCTATATGGATCTATACTTAGGATTAGGAAAATGCATGGAAATCACTACTTTAGCACAAAATCAAGCCAACGATCCGATATACTCCTTTGGATCTGTGTGAGAGATAATCACCACTCACCAAATCACCTAAACACCTTAAAAGAAACCCACTTCAGATCTGGACAGCGAAGGATCTAACTCGATCTATCACCAATCTGCTTCAAACGATGAAATCTCTCTTCGATGGATGAAGATCTTCAATCTAAGCTCTTGAATCTTCAATTTGATCTTCGATTTGGATGGAAGTAATCACTAGATTTAGAGTGGAGAAAAGAAGTGAAGAAGTGTAGAAGTCGAGCTCTCAAAATGGCAGCACTTCGTCGCTTCGAAATCCGGATCCAAAAAGTGAAGAAAAACCCACCTATTTATAGGCAGTTTTCATAGGTCGTCCGCCCCCTTAGGTCGCCCACGACCTAAATCTCACGACCTACGACCTAAGAAACCCCACGACCTAAGTCTTAGCGACCTAAGCCCATGCGCATCCACGACTTACGACCTAACAGGGACGCGACTTAACAACAGTTCCGACCTAGCGACTTAACGGAAGCCACGACCTAACTATGTCACGACCTAAAACAATGCGCGACCTAACTACTCAAAAACCACGCGACTTAACTGGGTTACGACCTAACCCCTTACGACCTAATACTCAGCGACCTAACAACCCACGACCTAACTCCTAAGTCGCCTACGACTTAACCTCCTTAGGTCGCTCACTGCTACCACCAGCTTTTTAGGTCGTTGCCGACCTAACTTCCTTAAGTCGCTAACCTGCTTATCTCCTAGGTCGTTAACTCGCTAACTCCTATACCGCTAACCCTTAGGTCGCCGCTTCTTTAGGTCGCCTATTTCTTAAGTCGCTTACCTCGTCCAGTCTACTAGGTCGCCAACTTCTATAAGTCGTCAACTCTTAGGTCGCTCGATCGACCTAAACTACAATACGACCTAACTACCTCACGACCTAACTATCACACGACCTAACTCCTTAGGTCGTTCTAATCCTTAGGTCGCTCCACTTCACTAAGTTGTCTACCCCTTAACTCGCCCACTTCCTTAGGTCGCTCCAAACTCTCATACGACCTAAGACTTAGACTCTGGACGACTTATCAAAAATGCGACCAAATGTCAACTGTTTTACGAAGTTTCGATCCGTAAAAATACGGGTCGTTACATTCTCTCCCCCTTAGGAATTTCGCCCCCGAAATTCCAAACAAACGTAGAAATCAAAGACTATTCTGCATGCCTACCATCCATAGCAATCAACAAACCATGCATCCAATTCTAGCTTAGCATGCAGAATTCTAAAACTAGAACAAGTTACAATGTCGGTAGATGACACGACACCTTAGGGCCATACCTTGAAGAGTTTAGGATGAGCTGCTTTCATCCTCTCTTCCACCTCCCATGTACAGTCGTTAACATCATCACTCCATTGTATCTTGAGCAACTTAACTACCTTCCTCCTAAGTTGTTTCGTGTCGGCTTCCACAACACGAAGCGGCTTACGAGGTCTCTTATCGACTGGATCAACTTCGAAATCTTCACAGCTATCAGCAGAAACCACTGTATTCGAGTCGTGCACATACTTCCGTAGATACGATACATGAAAAACATTGTGCACACCCGACATCTTCTCTGGTAACTCCAATCTATAGGCGAGCTTTCCAATTCGCTTGGTGATCGAAAATGGTCCAACAAACCTCGGAGTCAATTTTCCTTTCTTCCCGAATCGAATAACATTCTTCAGAGGAGAAATCTTCACAAAAACCATATCACCTACGTCGAATTCCAAATCCTTTCGACGCTTATCGGCATAACTTTTCTAACGGTCTTGGGCTACCTTCATTCATTGCCGAATGATCTCTAAGCAATCTGAAGTCTGTCGAATCATCTCTCGCCCAAGCATCAGCTTTTCTCCTGTCTCTAACCAACATGTCGGAGAGTTACATGGTCTTCCATACAATGCCTCATACGGTGCCATACCAATGCTTGACTGGTAACTGTTATTATACGAAAATTCCACCAAATGAAGGTGATCTTCCCATGATCCTCCGAAATCCAAAACACAAGCTCTGAGGAGATCTTCCAAAACTCGGTTGACTCTCTCGGTCTGACCATCTGTTTGAGGGTGATAAGCTGTACTCAAACACAACTCGGTTCCCAAAACTTCCTGGAAGCTCTTCCAAAATCCACTAGTGAACAAGGGGTCTCGATCGCTCACTATACTCTTCGGAATACCATGGAATCGAACTATCCACTTAACATATAACTCAGCCAACTTTGATGCAGTCCTAGTCGATCGAACATGAATGAATCTTGCACTCTTAGTCAGACGATCTACAATGACCCAAATTCTTTCATTTCCCGTTCTTGTTCTAGGTAGTCCATTAATAAAATCCATCGATATTTTCTCCCACTTCCATGTAGGAACTTCTAACGGCTGAAGCAATCAACTTGGCTTCTTCTGTTCGGCTTTTACCAACTGGCAGTTCATGCACATGGAAATAAAATTTCCAACATCCTTCTTCATACCTTCCCAGTAATAGGTTCTCTTCATATCCCGATACATCTTATTTCCACCTGGATGAATTGTCAGCTTCGAGTGATGACTTTCCCTCAGAACTTCACTTCTCAATTCATCTATATCGGGAACAACTAGTCGTCCTTGCTTCCGAAGCCAACCCTCTCGATCGACCTTGAATCCTTTATCCTTTTCTGGTTCCAATCCAGATTCCAAATCACGGATAATCTTGACAAGCTTATCGTCTCGCTTTTGGCTCTCGCCAATCCTTTCCACAAGAGTAGGTCTTATAGATAAGTTTGCCAACATCTCAGGTTCCAATTCGCATCTGGGCCTGAAGTCAAATCCAGCTAAATACTCGAGATTCTTCCATTCTGAAAACATGGCTCCCAATCCTGCATGTCTTCGACTTAATGCATCTGCCACTGCGTTACCTTTTCCCGGAGTATAAGCTATACCAAAATCATACGATACTAAAAACTCTAGCCAACGTTGCTGCCGAAGATTCAAATCCTTTTGGGAGAAAAGATACTTCAACGACTTATGATCCGTAAACAACTCAAATCGAACTCCCAATAGATAATGTCTCCATATCTTCAGAGCAAATACAATCGCCGCCAACTCCAAATCATGAGTCGGATAATTCCTTTCATGCGGCTTCAATTGTCGACTTGCATACGCAACAACTTTATCTCTCTGTATCAGCACTGCTCCAAGTCCAGTACCACATGCGTCGGTGTAAACCACCATCTCATCATTCCCACTTGGAATAGTCAAAACAGGAGCACTTGTTAATCGCTCTTTCAGGATTCCGAAAGCTTGCTCACACTTATCATCCCATCTGAACACTTGGTTCTTTTTCGTCAATCCTGTTAACGGTGCAGCCACCTTGGAGAAGTCTTTGATAAACCGTCGATAATATCCTGCTAATCCAAGAAAACTTCTCACATCAGATGCATTCTTAGGTCTACCCCAATCCTGGATTGCTGCCACATTAGCGGGATCAACCGCTATTCCATTTCCAGAGATAACATGGCCTAAGAACCTCACTTCACTCTTCTAGAAGTGACACTTCGAAAACTTAGCCTTCAGCTGATGTTTCCGTAAGATTTCCAAAACAATACGCAAGTGCGTCTTGTGCTCTTCTTCAGTTTTGGAATAAATCAGAATATCATCCACGAACACTAGCACGAACTTACTCAACTGATCTCTGAACACTCTATTCATAAGATCCACAAAATATGCTGGCGCATTAGTCAATCCAAACGGCATTACCAGCCACTCAAAGAAACCGGATGGTGTCCTAAAAGCAGTCTTCGGCACACTATCCTTAGCCACTCTTAACTGGTGAAATCCCGTTGCCAAATCCATCTGAGAAAACACCTTAGCTTCGTGAAGCTGATCAAACAAGTCATCGATTCTCGACAATGGATACTTGTTCTTCTTAGTCACCTTATTCAGCTCACGATAATCCACACACAACCTCAACGATCCATCTACTTTGGTTCCGAACACAACTGGTGCACCCCATTCGGACACACTATGCCAAATGAATCCTTTCTGCAAAAGATCATCAACCTGCACCCTCAACTCTTGCTGTTCCCTAGGCGCCATCCGCCTAAGAGGCATCACAACAGGTCTGGCTCCTTCAACTAGATCTATACGAAACTCGATCTCTTTATGCGGCGGTAACCCTTTGACCTCATCAAAGACATCCTCAAATCCATTAGCGATTGGCACAGATGACAGTCCATCCCGTGGAACAACCAGCGAATACATGAAGCTCATGAAGACGCCTTCTTCATGCTTACATCGTATCACAATCTTTCGCCCCCTCCACATTCTCGACTGTCACCTCCAACCTCTCACAATCAACCTTTGCTGCATACTTCCTAAGCCAGTCCATACCCAAAATGATTCCGAACCCCGCAAAGTTCAGAACAAAACAATCACAAACAAAAGAGCAATCATGACTCGATACAATCAGACCACGGCATAACATACACAAACAAGACGAACCCCCAACTGGATTAGTCACAACCAATGGCCTATCAAAGATATCCGGTTCTAAACCCAACCGGCCTACAAGTTCACTGCAAACAAAAGAATGCGACGCCCCAGTATCAAATAGAACTCTAACTGGAACACCACATATGAAAAGAGTACCTTGAACCACTACACTCTTTCCCTTCTCTTCAGCGGTAGGAGCTTTCAAAGACGATGGAACAGCCCCCAAAGCATAAGCTTGCACAATCTGCTTGTCCTTCCGCGGTTCTGGACAATTCCTCTTAACATGCCCCAGCTTGTCACAGTTGTGGCACTTCACTGGCACCTTCGGATTCTTGCAATCCCTGGAGAAATGGCCCTTCTGTTGACAATTGAAGCAAGTCACTTCGCTCTTCGGCTTCTTCTGGCCATCCTTACCCTTTTGTTGCTGCTGCTTCCTCTTCTTGTTTCCACCCTGCTGTGGTCTAGACTCCTCCTTGGTCACAGCAACAACAGATCCCTCTTTAGGAAACAGATTCTCATGCCTGAGAGCCTTCTCTACAAGCTTCTCAAATGGATCGTCCAAATGATCCACCAACTGTCTCCCAAGATAACTGTCCAAGCCTGTCACAAACTTCACATTCTTCTGATATGAAGATTCAATATACGACCGGGCATACTTGGACAAAGCTTCAAACTCAGAAACATACTCAAGAACTGGTCTTCCACCTTGCTTGAGCTCCACAAACTTCTTGAACAGAACAGACTTCTAAGCTGTAGAAATGAACTTAGCTTCAAATCTGACTTGGAATTGCTCCCAAGTAATCTCTTCCTCCGGAGTATCAATGGTGATAGAGTTCCACCAATCAGAAGCTCTTCCTTGAAGCTGTCTTGATGCTAACTTCCTCTTAGTTGCATCCTCAATTCCCAAATCACCAAAGATCCTTCTACAAGCATCTATCCATCTCTGGACTTCAATGGTTGGTTCCGTTCCCAAGAAAACCTTTCCTCCAAGAGCAGAATAATCCTTACACAACTTAGCAAAATCCATCGGCTTTGGAGTTTGAACTTGAACTCCAACATCCACCGATGGCCCCGGAGCTGGCATCCTTCTCATGATCGAAGTTATCATAGCTTCGAACATAGCAGCATAATCAGCAGCCCCTTCAGTAGCACGGCCTTCCCTAGCAGCTGGTCTCCCTCTTTGACTCATCCTTAATATCTATAAAAAGGAATGATTAGCACACCTAGAGAAACAACTGCATAAAGGACTCAAACTCTACTAAGCTACTATATTATATATAGTAATCATCCATCAAAATACAATTACGTCTCTCATACGTAGTTACGTCAGCGAGTGTTGGGTAAAATCGATTAACCAAGGCTCTGATACCAAATGTGACGACCGCCCATGACCCTTGCACCGAACCTAGAAATAGGTGCGTTGTACAGTGTGCCAAGCGACCATGGACGATTGCCAGGGTAAATTAAAACAAAAGAATCTATCATATTACTCACAGCGCATGGACAAAATACAATAGAACATATATATAGTGAAGCTTCACAGAATAGAAACTCATCAATAATACTTCATAATAGTTGAATACAAACATCTGAACAGTCAATACATCAAGCCTCACTACATAACACTCAGAGAATATACAAGCAGCGGAACATCCAGTACATATAGTAAGAAGACAATATGCAATCCTCTAGCTCGTCTTCGACATCAACACCGTGGAAAGCAAGAACAGCACCTGTCACCTGCTACCTAGCCTGCCCGTCCCAAAATGGACGAACAACCCAAGGCAATAAGAGTTAAAACATAAAGCCTTGAGTCAGACAACAGTCTTAGTGAGCGGTAAATTAACTAACAACATACCAAAAGAGCATAAAGGAAAAGGAATAGGAATACAACCCTCCCACTCCACCTCTTTCTACAGTGATAGCCCCCAGACACACACTAAGCAGAAGCAAACATAGCAAACATAGCAAAGCATACAATTTAAAGTAAAGCAATTATCACTCGAGTCAAGGGCGATGCTTTCCAAGTACAAACCCCCAAGGCCTAAACCAAGATCAGATAAGCACCCAGAAAATACCGCTCTTGATACCGAATGACGATACAACCAAACATCCATGACTCTGGCTATCACTGTTATCATTGCTTCGATATCATCGTTAATTGAATGACCAGCTCTTTATTTCATCCGTCCATCAAGGGCTAATGGAAACCCCGGTTCTAGACTTAACTCTGCACGTCATCATGACCCGTGCCTAGGACTATCGAATCTTCCCAGAGTACTTGACTACCAATCAGAAGCCTTCGGGGACTATCGAATCTTCCCAACGTACTCTTGCTTTGAGCATGCTAGAACATTCAACAACGATGATATCTCAGTCTTCTAGTCATCCTCCTCGACGACTATTTCCATACTAGCTTAAGCGCCTCTCGAGCAAACCATTATCCTCAAACCCGAACTATATCACCGAGTTATCAATCTGCTTGGAATGATCCCGTCTGGATTAGACCAAGGCTATCTCATATCATACTTCGCCTCATCATCATCATAGCAAAGCTTCATCTCAACATCATCATCAAATCTATCTATATGAGCTTCATCATCCGCTACATATATCACGAGCAGCTTTTCCAATTCAAGAGCCTTTCCCTTAGCTTTTGAATCATCTTTGACCATCTTGTCTAAATCAAATCATCAATCATCTAATTCATAGCAATCAATCAAATCAAACATTAATCCAAGTAAACAAGCATTCAAATATGATCTAAATAAACAATTATAACAATAATGCAATTTCGTAATTAAAGAGTCAAAAGTCTAATAAGCATGAAAACATGAGCAATATCTCTATAATCTTGATGAATGAACTTGCATAGGTTAACATGTAGTAAAATGGATGCCAAATCATTATGAACAATGGATCTATATGGATCTATACTTAGGATTAGGAAAATGCATGGAAATCACTACTTTAGCACAAAATCAAGCCAACGATCCGATATACTCCTTTGGATCCGTGTGAGAGATAATCACCACTCACCAAATCACCTAAACACCTTAAAAGAAACCCACTTCAGATCTAGACAGCGGAGGATCTAACTCGATCTATCACCGGTCTGCTTCAAACGATGAAATCTCTCTTCGATGGATGAAGATCTTCAATCTAAGCTCTTGAATCTTCAATTTGATCTTCGATTTAGATGGAAGGAATCACTAGATTTAGAGTGGAGAAAAGAAGTGAAGAAGTGTAGAAGTCGAGCTCTCAAAATGGCAGCACTTCGTCGCTTCGAAATCCGGATCCAAAAAGTGAAGAAAAACCCACCTATTTATAGGCAGTTTTCATAGGTCGTCCGCCCCCTTAGGTCGCCCACGACCTAACTCTCACGACCTACGACCTAAGAAACCCCACGACCTAAGTCTTAGCGACCTAAGCCCATGCGCATCCACGACTTACGACCTAACAGGGATGCGACTTAACAACAGTTCCGACCTAGCGACTTAACGGAAGCCACGACCTAACTATGTCACGACCTAAGACAATGCGCGACCTAACTACTCAAAAACCACGCGACTTAACTGGGTTACGACCTAACCCCTTACGACCTAATACTCAGCGACCTAACAACCCACGACCTAACTCCTAAGTCGCCTACGACTTAACCTCCTTAGGTCGCTCACTGCTACCACCAGCTTTTTAGGTCGTTGCCGACCTAACTTCCTTAAGTCGCTAACCTGCTTATCTCCTAGGTCATTAACTCGCTAACTCCTATACCGCTAACCCTTAGGTCGCCGCTTCTTTAGGTCGCCTATTTCTTAAATCGCTTACCTCGTCCAGTCTACTAGGTCACCAACTTCTATAAGTCGTCAACTCTTAGGTCGCTCGACCGACCTAAACTACCATACGACCTAACCACCTCACGACCTAACTCCTTAGGTCGTTCTAATCCTTAGGTCGCTCCACTTCACTAAGTCGTCTACCCCTTAACTCGCCCACTTCCTTAGGTCGCTCCAAACTCTCATACGACCTAAGACTTAGACTCTGGACGACTTATCAAAAATGCGACCAAATGTGTACGAAGTTTCGATCCGTAAAAATACGGGTCGTTACAGTTGGGTGTCTCGAAAAGTAGTGTCTAGGATTGTGTTTTGGTGATTAAATACTCTACCCTACCTAGCTACCGGCCTAGCCCGCACAAATATGTGAGCCCAAAGGTTGCCCCTGATAAAAAAGAATCAATTTGAATGGAGCCTTGGTATAATTTTCAAAATTGTTTGAAAAATAAAAAATATAAGATTTCAAATTTAATAGTTAAATTTAAAATAAAATATATACATATTATAAATGTTACAATATAATAATAATTTTCAAAATGTTTGAAAATTAATATAAATTAATTTCAAAAACTTAAATTTATTAATAAGATTAATAAAATAAATAATTAAATAAGTTAATTAATGAAAAATATATAAATGTATTATATAATTTTGATATATGTTATGATTTTAAAATGTTTAAGATGTCACTAGTATACATGTATTATATAATTTTTTAAAATTAATATAATTTAATTAAAATTGTTTAATTAAATAACTTAATTAAATATTAATTATTTAATCAAATTAATTAAAGGTTGACTAATTAAACAAATTATTTAAAGGTTAGTTAATTAAATATAATATATATATATATATGATAATGTGTTATACTATAACGGTTATAGTATATAATAAATGTTTAATATAAATGTTATATTGATATAATATAAAATTAATTGAAATGCTAATTAATTAAAATTTATTAAATAATATTTAATTAAGATATTATTATACATATGACTATTATATAAGTTAATTAAAATATAAAAGTTATATAATAATAAAATTTATATAATATGAATGTATAAACTAAAGGTGGAACATCAAAGAAACCCAAATAGACTTAAGGGATAACTACATATGTAAATGTACATATACCATGATTTTCGATGTGTCCGAGACTTGAATCTCGAGAGTATTTCATAAGAAATACATTATTCCATAAGTCAATATCACTCAATATAATATATTGAAGATAATGAATCTACAATATTGTTGTCCTCTACCATAAATGTTAATAAATAACTTGCATACTCCTTAATTGTTGAGCAAACTCAAGCTACGGATGTTATATGTAGTATTATTAATCTATTGAGTGGACAAGGCAAGATAACCATATATATTTGTTGAGAAAACTCAAGATATATATAGTATACTTAGGCCGTGCGATATGGTATATGCGTGTGAATAATTTTGTTTTGATTTATTGAGCAAACTCAAAGTTGAAGTGAAATTAGGATAAGATAACAAGGGTTAGGAGTTGTATACGATACAACCAATAAGGAGTTATCCATCGTCCATGGACCTATGACTTGTTGAGCAAATCAAGGTCAGAATTCCAAGACAAACGAGTCCTAACACCCACTAGTGAAGTTAAAAGACTTCTATGTTTTGACTTAGGGTTTAGCGAAACATAAAAGACTAATGGGAGCCTTACTAGAGAAATGAAATGATAATATTTAACCTTTCTTATATTGTAAGAACATATGGTATATAATATTATAGTAATCTACATTGATAAATTTGTGCATTTAATGCGCTTGATAAAATGTATATCAATTAAGATATATAAATGAACTAAATTGAGGACTGATAAATAGAAATATACATATACTTACTAATAAATGTCTCTTGCATGTTAATGTTTCAATATCCATGCAAGCGCCTAATTTTACAACTACTAAATACATTTATAATTTAGTTGCTTATGTGTTTAATTAGTCGAGACCATGTATTGCATTCTATGAGTTTGGAACTCTAAAAGCAATACAACTATGGATATTTGATCTATATACTATCGCATATAAGTGTTATATCGGAAATGGTCACAGTTCATAATGTATGATACTTCGATGAAGTTAGTTCATTCCGAACAAACAAATAAACCATACTATGAGATCGAGTATTCAATTTGATTAATTACAATAAATATCGTATTGTGTTAAATGTAACATTAGACCAAAACCAGAAGATAGATCAAAGAACTCGATCGTTGAAATGTCAGTTTGATCAGTTTACACAAAGTGTAACATATATGATATCCTAAGATGTTAAGGATAATCAAGTGCGTTTTATAAAGAGTTCATTATGATGTTGTAACAAGGGTATTTTTTGAATGGTTCGACCATTTAGAAAGAAAAATGAGTGTACAAGGGTAGATGTGATTTAAGGTACAGTTAGGATGAAGAGAGTGAATAGTCACTTCTGCTTCACAAAGAGATATCAAAAATGAGAATTGTAATAATAATAATAATTGGTACTTATAATTGAAAAATATGATTTCTATTTCGAAATGTATTTTCATATAGAAAATTGTTTTCTATGAGATTTATTTCTTTTAGTTCAAGATATTTAATCAAAAAACACACCATTGTAAAGTAGTTGTAGTATATGTAAAAAAAATCTATATTAAGTGAACGATGAATCTCCGAATTTAGTACGCAATTATAGTAATGGCGGAAATGGTGGGAGCATGCTGTATAGCACTCGTTGATTGCATCAAATTATGAAAAAAATATTCATAAAACATATCGAACATCATTTATGAAATAATGACTATTTTTCTGTGTCGACTAAAAAATAGATAGTTATATTTCAATGTGAATATTATGAATATTCATTATGAAATAAAACTATAATGTGGTTATTTTTTCACAACAAAATGATGCATTGGAAATACTGAAGTGTCTAAAATTATTTATAATTATTTTGGAATTATAAATTAAGCCACAGTTTGAGAAATAATTTTTATTATATGGTTATGAATCATATGATACTAGTCAATTATATTTCAAACAATTAAAAACTATGCACAATTTTGTGGGAGAAATATAAGAGTTGATGAACTCTTCAGACTGATACATATAGATTTATGCAATCGTAAGTCAATTAATACCAAAACAGTTCCATATACTTCATCATATTCACCAATGAGTTATCACAGACATAGACATGTTTATTTGATATGCATTTGTAAGTCTATGATAAGCTCATAGAATACAAAACTGAAGTATATAAATACATGAGACAGAAATGGTTTGATTTGATTGAATGGATGAGTATATTGGACAGAGTTCTATATGTACATATTATGAATAAGGATTCAGTCTCAAAAGTCTCCTCTCTATAATACATAATGACGTATTGATATGGAGTAATAGAACTTTGTTGGATAAAGCACGATTAATGATGAGTGAATTTGAGTTAAATTCTTTCGACGAGATGTTTACTTAAGAGTAGTACACAATGTTAAATTAATATCATTCAAAGAATATTTTAAAACACTATATAAGATAAGGGTTTATAATAAATCCCTACATATCCTAGGCCAATGAGTTGGCAGGTTGTATGAGTCGAAAGAGTACATGTAATAACTGTACGTAAGGGATCTTGTATGAATCATCCCAAGAGAATTTTGGACACAATAGTCATTGGATGACTAATTTATGTTGTGAACATAAATATATTATGAACTAATTGCAAATCGGTTTTATATAAGGTAGTTCATAAAGTGCTTATGAATACCGTTTAATTGCATCCAAAAATAACTGTTGTTTCAAGACTTTACAGAGAAGGAATTTCTTTAAGAAATTATAGGTATAAATAAATTTGGATACGATCCAATGATAAAATTGATTACAAGGGATGAAATGAAAATGAATAAAAATACATAAGAATGTCTAATGAGTATTCTTGTACATTAAAGAGAAACTGTGATCTTCCTATCAATGTCAAAAATAAATAATCCTCGGTTGTTTAATTAAACCATTAAGGATATTGACACTATGATATGGCATGATGTGCTAATCTGGAATAGATTCCAAGTGCATTATCAAAATTTGATTTTGATAGTTGTATCCGGAGGGATATGGTCCATTGATCGCAAATGTGTCTTTGTGATAAAAGCAAATGCAGTTGGAATAATATAATGAGCCACATTGATAAGAATACTAACATAAATTTCAATTGTTGAAATTAACATAACAGATTTACCATTTGATATGCTCAAGTTGGTTCGGATTTTACTTACTAATACGACTTTATGTATTGATACGTATGTGTTGAAATAGAAAATACTAAGCATGATTTCGAGTAAACTATTTACACATAAAAACCAAAGTGTCTCAAAGTCAGTGGGAGCGATATTGAGTTTGTGAGTTTTCAGATTCGATCTAAGAACAAATACAAAAGCATCATTCAGAAAAGCATAAGAATTGAGCAAATGCTTTGATAAAATATTAAATAGTTTTATTGTCAATCAAAATCAGAGGAAGGATGTGTTCATAAGAAGTAACGTTAAAAGGTACATAGATATTTCAAAATCATAAATAAACACACAATGCTAATTGTTAACGATGTACTTATGTTAGAATCGGCTTTAATTGTTTTTAATACTTGACATTAGATTTGTGAATGATGTTTTTCATAGTAAGTATAAAAGATATTAGAAATGTCCCAATAATATGCAAGGCACCCTATTAAAATGTTTATTACGGAATATGTAAAATGAATTCCTTATGCATTGGCAATAGGAATTATCATACATGTTATGTTGTCTAAGATAACGTGATTTGTTTATGTATTTGATATGCGAAGCAAATATCAAACTAAAATTTATTTCATTAAATGGTTGTTTGAGGTATTCTCGTGTATTTATGAAATACTAAAGAATTGTTTACAGAAACAACAAACTCCTTATGGAGGGCATTCAGACTTAAATTTTCGTAAGTGATATTGAGTATAATATGTCAATAATAACTTCAAGTTAAGAATCTTTAAGTTGAAAATCTTCTAAATGAAAAACCGTGACTGATTCAATGAACAAGGTTAAGTAGATCGCCTTGAATAGCTTCGCAATAAAAAATCAATGTATACAAATATAGATACACAGATTTATAATTGAGCTAAGCGTCAAATGTTGAGAATCTCAAAATGTAACGACCTGGATTTTTGAACGTTTTATAATTGAATATTGGAATTATTTAAATAATTGAATCTTGGATTTAATGTGAATAAAAATGATTTCAAAAGCTTATTTAATTTTTTTTAAATAAGAATGAGAATGGAAAGCTTTTAATTTAGAATTAAAGTGGTTAAAATGGTTTTAATTAACGGGTGAAATTAACATTCCGAGGCACTATCTCAGATTTTAACGAAACTAATGTCATTGGATCCGGAATAATGAATTGTTATATGCCGTCGAGTTTTGTGACGATCGGACGTACTATGTTGTCGTGCGAGCTTGAAATCATAGCAATTAATTTCAAGAATTATAATATAATAAAATTTGATTTTAAAAGCTAACTTCTGTATAGGATGGAATTGGGTCCCGATACTAGGTCCATTGTGTTCGAAATGGGGGTAATTAGCTAGGAATACCAGTGAGCACGCATTGTTTGCCGTTTGAGATTTTGGAGGGTGAATAGTGTTTTAGATCTTCAATATAAGGACCTTACCTCTCTCTCTCTCTCTCTCTTTCCTTAAACCCTAACCTAGCCACCGCGATCTAACGACCTAGATTATCCACGACGATCGAAGCCGAATTAGAGGAAGAGTCCAACATCAAAGTGGAGCGGTAGGCCAAGGGGAGTCCATCAGTGGTGATGGATCAGCGTATGGTGGAGCGAGGCGGGGGCAGAGGAGAGTTGAACGTGGTCGATATTTACGTCCAGATCTCGAGCTAAAGGTGATGTGGGGATGATAGGTCGGTGGCGTTGGAGGAGTCATGGTCGAGGTGTTCGACTGGAACGGTGCGACAGTTTCTGTTGGTAGGTGGAGGCGACGATGAAGGAGGAAAGTCGCGACGTCGAGTTTGAATATACGGCCTGGGTTCATCAAAGATGGATTAGCAATTAAACATGATTAAGAAGGTAATTAATGTTTTTAACTAAGTTAATTATAAATAAATTTATCTCAAATGTTTTAACGTCTGTATCTTGTTCATACAAGTTCGGATTTGGATGCAGGCAGTTGCGTTGTTGTAGCGATGATATCTATGCATTAGAGTCGGATTCGTCGAGTTCGGAGCTTGTAGGAATTTTAGCCAAACTATTTGAAAACGCGAAAGCGTTGGCTGGAGCTTGGGTGAGTTTTACTCATCAGTTGGTTGTACAATTATTGTATATATAATAGTTGTTGTATTAAAAATGTAATCTGTATAACGGACCGCAAGTTATTACTTTTGGACTCCACCTTGTTTTGTAAAAAAAGTGAAACATTAAATTGTAGTATAATCTCCCTTTTGATTATGTAAACATGTATCGTAGCCCAGACTCACTATTTGCATGTTTGATATTGCTTCGTGAAAAGTGATATTGCATTATAAATGTTAGAAACGATACAGTCGTTATAAACGTGCTTTGAAATTCCTAATATTTGACATATGTTAAATTAGATAAATTGTGGTAAATTGTGGAAATATATATATATATATATATATGTACATATATATTGGGTTATTTTATACACATTTTGGTGTGTTAGGCATAAACGGAATTGGTTCGGACATTTATGGAATTTAGAAATGGAAGTCATAAATATTAGAAGCGAAAATGTCGCGATGGATGCACTTTAAAATCGCTATGATCTGCGATTTTAATTTAATTTTGGAAGACATCCTAGGGCTTCTTAATATTGATTAATAAGTACTATTAACATACTTATTATGGGAAAACATCAAGGTTTAAATATATTTCTGAAAATCAATTATGGATTTATAAACATATGGTTTTAAATTATAAAACAAGTTTTAAAGTGGTGTTTTAAATAGAAAGGTTTTAAAATATCGTATAAGTATTTTAAAAGTATATTTTTAGTATATATATAGTTTTAAAAGTTATTAAAGATTTTAATAAAGATGTTTAAAAGGATTTTAGATTATAATATTTTATATATGGTTTATAGTATTTTATTAAATAGCTTTGTTTTATAAATAAATTAGTATATGTAAATATGTATCTTGTATGAAAAGTACTTTAGTATATTTAGAAGTTTTAAAAAGGAAGTTTGGTATTTGTAAAAGAATAAAAAGGAGTTTTGGGATTATAACACCTATGTTATAATGGACTGTTTTGTAAAATTGATTTAAAAGGTATATAACCTTGTTTAATAAAATGGAGAAGTACTTAGAACTGTAAATATATATTTTAAAGTAAATGGAAAGTATAAAAGTGAATTTGGGTTTATAGTATCGATGTTTGTGCAACATTTTTTAACCCATTTAACTATACTTTTGGAAAGTGATTAGATCTTTGAAACAGATTTTTAAAGATAATGAAATAGTGAATTGATTTTGGGTTTGTCGTAAACAATGTTTTAGTAAGATTTGTTTTTAAACCCTTGGATAATATTTTAAAGTGTTAAAATATTATTAAATGAGTTCTGGAAAATACTTAGATCTTTAATAATTGAATTTTAAATATGATAACAAGTATGGATTAGTTTTGGGTTTGTTGCTGCAATGTGTTAATAACATTCGCCTTTAACCCTTTTGGTTATACGTGGGAAAGTAAATGGATCTTTAAAAGAATGATTTAAAGACAAGCAAAAGCGAAATGGTTTTGGGTTTTAGTGACAATGTTTTAAGTGATATTAGTCTTAAACCCTTTTGAATCGATTTGTGAAAGTACTTAGGTCCTTAAAATGGATATTTTAGAGGAAATTATAAGTAAGAAATCTTCTGGAAAGAGATAGTAAATGCAAAGGTTTAAAGTAATAAATCTTGTCAATGGTTTGTGAATACACTTATATCATTTGAGATAAGTATATGAAATTTTTTGTGAGTATCAAAATATGTTGAAAATGAATGGTGATTTTTTAATTAAATAGTGAAGTTCAATTAAATAAATGGAGTTTCATTCATAAAAAAGTTGTTTAGTAAAAATAAATTTTACCGATAAAAGAGGATTTTATAATAAAGGAAGATTAATTAAAAAGGAGTTTGAAGTCGTTTATATGACTTGATCATGCTTATGTGTTTTAGTCGTGCTTGGTGTATTACTTACTTATGGATAGTATATGGGACTTAGTTCTCGTATGCGATTGTTCTCATTATTATTGAATGACCTAATTCGTCGGTTCAGTCTTGGAGAGACCGGGATCGGTAGGTGTTCTACTTATCGAAAACTACTTCAGGGCTGAGATATGTGCTCTATCTCTTGGGAGTGGATATGTTCAAGGTACTGGAATCTATGTGGAGATTCAAGATTAGTTTTTAAGATGCTTAAACACATGTAGATGCTCATGGTCTATTCATGATGTGGGAATCCATGTGCGATTCCGAGATCCATTAAGATATGGGAATTCCTGTGTGATTCTGAGATCTATTAAGGGATCCTTGTATGGTTCCGAGATCTGTTAGAGATGTGGAATCCAGTTGGGGATTTTTGTTCTGTTCCAGTGATGAAGACTTGTGTGAAAGATACCGAACGTGACCTCGACATCAGAAATGACAGAAAATAGAGTAGGATGCACGACCCGGGGTTTTGCAGACCCACGATGAGGTATATCAACTCCATTTCTAGAGATACTCATTGATTGTTGGCCAGCAGGAGTTGATGGTACTTGATTCCACGTGGTTCAGGATCGCTCATTCGTGTGTGAGCCAGTTGTGTTTACCTTAATAGTATATTTTATCTAGAGATATACAGCACTCAAAAAGTACTCTTTGACCCTTGTTTGGAGGCTGGGCTCAGTTTATCTAGGGATGTCCCCAATGGAAAATCCATATGCGAATGTAACTTATCGATTTTGATTATACCCCTATTATGCTGGAATATAATTAGTGTAACCATTTCGACTATGACTAATATTTATATTCTACACCCGAGACATTATTATAGTATCATTGAATTCTCTATAAATGATTTGGTTCTCGTAAGGTTAAAACCGGTCCGTGTTTATTGCCATCGTGGTCTTACGAGATACCCTTATTTTTAAGGGTTTTAAAATATAGTAAATCTATATGATTTGAATTTCTCATGCTGGTTTACCAGACTGATCCGGGAGTTATTTTCTTAATGCTCAGGTCAGCTCAAGTATGTTTCCTCATTTAGCTGTGGTTCATTAGACTCTTGGAGAGAAGATGGATGGTTTCTTACCTATTTTATTTCTACTGCATTACTTGACTTATTTCTGTCAGCATTTGTGAGGATAGGCAGTTATAACTATCCAGGCTGATGATTGGTTATTTCGTCTCTGATTGATTTATGTATATCATAGTTTTCTTTTTGGTAAAGACCTCTTGAGATATTATATATTATCATTCCACATGTAAAATTCTGATATTGTGCTCTCTTCTTTCTTGTTCTATTTTATTTTCTTTTTATTTTACCCTAACAATTCGTCTTTCCGACATTTGGGTGCTCAGCACGTGAATACCGTGGATGTATTAGTGTCAACATTTAAGGGTCGAAACGTTGGGTCGTTACACTTGTATCAGAGCTGAAGGTTAATCGAGAATCTTGGCTTGGTGGGTATAACTAATTAAGAGATAGGGTAATGGAATGCCTTATTATGAGTTGAGTGTATATATACGAGAGTGCATATAGGTTATTGTCATAATAATGTTTTATATTGTATTGATTGGTTTGTAGAGTGGCTTATGGATTCTGATCAATACATTGCTAGCGTTATTGACAGAGGTCTCTAAACACTTGGACAGAGCAAACTGACACATATTGTTTTTTGAAATTGGTAAATGAAATAATTTTACCCTAGATTATATTATATATATAAAAGAATAATCTTCATAAATTGATAGAGTTATTTATGATATGTTTGTTAGGAAATGATAATATTCAGTTATTATCTTTTATTGATTAATTATTTATGCTCGACCAGTTCATCGGCAGTTTTACCTTTTCACTACATGGGTTGGGTAGATAGTAAATTGTGGGCCACAATGAAATGAATACCTTGTGAATTAATTTTAATAGTTTGACAATAAGGCATTCAGCGATCATGTTGGGTTAAATTTTGAATTTAATAGAAGTTGTTTATTATGATCTAAACAAAGGTAAATACTTGTGTGATAGTTTTATATAAGAAAATGACTTATGTAAATATGGTTTGTAAAGTATAGTTTATAAATACGAAAAGGATTTGAACTGAGGATTTGAGAACTTAAATCCTGGTGTTTTAGAAATTGGTTTTCTAAGATTTTAGAAAAATAATACTAGTGTTATTTGGAAGCAAATATTTGGGAATTGGTTTATGGAACTGATGTCATGGTACTTAGTGGTATTCATGAAGTATTTGATACTGTTTTGGAAATGATTTTGGTTAAGTCTGAAAGGCATGGTTTGGATGTACTGAACTCATTTATGTCACTAGAAAATGATTCTGATGATGACTGCAGCATCATTGGCGTTTATTTTCGAGTTTCAAAGTGGGGGCTGCTACCGTAGCAATTGGCTACAAAGTTGTTTTGGTAAAATGGATTTTGATTTAAGTTTGGAAGTACGATTTGGAATACAAAAGTTATAAATATGTATATTTTCAAATGATTTGAAATGAAATCAGGTATTTGATTCTCAAGTTTTCGACTAAGTTATAGTATGGATGCATGTATCCTATGCATTAGTGTAAGTTTGGTCATGCAACTTGTTTGATCTGTTGATCAGTAGTTTTTCATTTGTTAGAATGAAATGGAATTTTCGGCGATTTCGAACAGTCAGAACATCAGAATTTGTATAAGAATTTGAAGCGAAATGTTTTGTGAAAATATAAAGATGAGTTTATATAACACTTGAACTTAGTAGATAGTATAGTTTGAAGCTAAGTGTTTATAAATGTTAAGTTTTATATAACACTTGATTTGAAAAGATAGTAGAATTTAAACAAGTTTTAAATTGATTGAATATTCATGTTAAGTACAATGAATTGGATAATTTTGTATACACTTTGAGGATGTAGTGGAGTATAATACGAATATGAATTTAAGTTATATAATGTTTAATAACTTAAGGTAAAATTTATGAAATAGTTCATAAGTGATTTTAGTATTAAATGAGAAACATTAAGTGATAATTGAATGTGAATTAAAATGGAAAGAAATTTGTGTAGTTAAGGAAACAATTGAATAGAATACGTAAGTTGTACATAGATCATTTTATCTACATACTAGTTCTTGATCGAGGATTCGAGTACATGGATTTTGTCGTGATTTACGCTGGCCAAGTTAGGATTTTTCCCTTGATCCCTAACGGCAAACACTTGATACATATTCTAATCAAGGAGAACAAAGGTTTCTAATCAAGGAATCAGATTGAAGTCTTCACTAGAGAGGTCGAGTAAGATAAAGTAGTTTGAAAGTGAAGTCTATGTGTTTGAGCTAGCAATCAGATTTGGTATTGCGTATGGATGGAAAATGTACATCGTACGAGCTTTAGTATAATTATATACTATGTTTGTTGGCTGGTGGAGAGTTTGGGGGATGACTCTTCTAATTGTTTGGGGTAGTATGAGTGATCGACTAAATAATACTTGAGGCTATTGAGTATAAGGTAACACTTAGTGGATTGTTTGTCATCCTTGTGCGATGAGATGGTTTCTGAACCTGGACGAACCATGAGTTTTTGGTTGCTAGTAATTGCAGTACTGTATAGTATTTTTATGTGATTGTTTCTATGGTTGTTTGTGATTGCAATACCGTTGGGTATTGATGGGTGATTGTTGCTTTGCGGCTTATGTTGGAATTTCGGGGGTGAAATTCTTTTAAAGGGGGAGAATGTAAAGACTCGGATTTTTGAACGTTTTATAATTGAATATTGGAATTATTTAAATAATTGAATCTTGGATTTAATGTGAATACAAATGATTTCGAAAGCTTATTTAAATTTTGTTTAAATAAGAATGAGAATGGAATGATTTTAGTATAGAATTAAAGTGATTAAAATGATTTTAATAAATATTCGTTTTAATAACGGGTGAAATTATTATTCCGGGGCACTGTCTTGGATTTTGACGAAACTAATGTCATTGGATTCAGAATAATGAATTATTATAAGCCATTGAGTTTCGTGACGATCAGACGTACTGTGTTGTCGTGTGAGCTCGAAACGCATGGCAATTAATATCAAAAACTATAATATAATTTGATTTGATTTTAAAAGTTAACTTCTATATATGATGGAATTGGGTCCCAATACTAGTTTCACTATGTTTGAAATGAAGGTAATTTGTTGGGAACACCTATGAGCATGCCTCGTTTGGAGTTCCAGATTTCGAGGGGTGAATAGTGTTTTATATCTTATATATAAGGACCTCACCTCTCTCTCTCTTTCATTAAACCCTAATCTAGCCCCCGCGATCCAACGGCCTAGATTATCCATGGCGATTGGAGTCGAATTAGAGGAAGAGTCCAACATCAAAGTGGAGTGGCGTGCTAAGGGGAGTCCATCAGTGGTGATGGATCAGTGTATGGTGGAGCGAGGCGGTGGGGGAGGCGAGTTGGACGTGGCCGATATTTACGGCTAGATCTTGAGCTAGCGGCGACATGGGGAAGAGAGGCCGGTGGCGTTGAAGGCGTTATGGTCGTGGCGTTCGACTGGAACAATGCAGCGGTCTCTAGAGGTCAGCAGCGATGATGAAGAAGGAGGAAAGCCACGACGTCGAGTCTGAATACGCGTACTGGGTTCCTCAAAGATGGATTAGCGGTTAAATGTGATTTAGAAGGTAATTAACGTTTTTAATTAAGTTAATTATAAATAAATTTATCTCAAATGTCCTAACGTCCATATCTTGTTCATACGAGGTCGGATTTGGGCGTGGTCAGTTGCGTTGGACTTATAGTGGTGATATCAACGAATTGGAGTTGGATTCATTAAGTTTGGAGATTGTAGGGATTTTAGCAAAAATCGAGTCAATTTTGGACTATTCGAAAACGTGAAAGCGTTGGCTGGGTGGTTGTACAATTATTGTATTTATAATTGTTGTTGTATTTAAAATATAAACTGTATAATGGACTGTAAGTTATTACTTTTGGACCTAGCCATGTTTCGTAAAACAAGTAAAATAATAAATTGTAGTATAATCTCCCTTTTGATTATGTAAACATGTATCATAGCCCACACTCACTATTTACATGTTTGATATTGCTTAGTGAAAAGTAATAGTGCATTATATATGTTAGAAACGATATAGTCGTTATAAACGTGCTTTGAAATCCCTGATATTTGATATATGTTAAATTGGATAAATTGTGGAATATATATGTATGTATGTGTGTATATATATATTAGGTTGTTCTATACACACTTTGTGTTAGGAATAAATGGAATTGGTTTGGACGTTTGTGGAATTTGGAAATGGAAGTTATAAATATTAGAAGCGAAAATGTTGTGATGGATGCACTATGAGATCACTATGATCTGCGATTTTAAAGTTAATTTTTGAAGACATCATAGTGCTTCTTCGTATTGATTAATTAGTAATATTAGCATGCTTATTATGGAAAACATCAAGGTTTAAATATATTTCTGAAAACCAATTATGGATTTATAAAGATATGGTTTTAAATTATAAAACAGGCTATAAAGTGGTGTTTTAAATAGAAAGGTTTTAAAATATTGTACAAGTATTTTAAAAGTATATTTTTAGTATATTTATGGTTTTAAAAGTTATTAAAGATTTTAATAATGATTTTTAAAAGGATTTTAGATTATGATATTTTACAAACGGTTTATAATATTTTATTAAATACGTTTGTTTTATAAATAAATTAATATATGTAAATATCTCCTTTTTAAAAGTATTTTAGTATATTTAGAAGTTTTAAAAAGGAAATTTGGTATTTGTAAAAGAATAGAAAGAAGTTTTGGGATTATAACACCTATGTTATAATGTACTATTTTATAAAATTGATTAAAAAGGTATATTGCCTTGTTTAATAAAATGGAGAAGTATTTAGAACTTTAAATTGATATTTTAAAGTACATGGCAAATATAAAAGTGATTTTTGGTTTATAGTATCGATGTTTGTGCAACGTTTGTTTTGACCCATTTAACTATACTTTTGGAAAGTGATTAGATCTTTAAAATGGAGTTTTAAAGATAATGGAATAGTGAATTGATTTTGGGTTTGTCGTAAACAATGTTCGAGTAACATTTGTTTTTAAACCCTTGGATAATATTTTAAAGTGTTAAAATATTGTAAAATGGCTTTTGGAAAATACATAGATCTTTAATAATGGAATTTTAAAGAGGATAACAAGTAAAGATTTGTTTTGGGTTTTTTTGGGGCAATGTGTTAATAACATTCGTCTTTAACCCTTTTTGGTCATACTTGGAAATGTAAATGCATCTTTAAAAGAAAGATTTAAAGATAAGCAAAACCGAAATGGTTTCGGGTTGTAGTGACAATGTTTTAAGTGACATTATTCTTAAACCTTTTGAATGGATTTGTGAAAGCACTTAGGTCCTTAAAATGGATATTTTGGAGGAAATTATAAGTAAGGAATCTTTTGGAAGAAGATAAGAAAGGCAATGGTTTAAAGTAATAAATCTTGTTAATGGCTTGTGAATATACTTATATCATTTGAGATAAATATATGAATATGTTTGTGTATAGGCCCATATCTCCATACCCTTTAAGTCGACCATAATTCACATCAGTTCAAATCAAATTGAACGGAAATACAAATCATTGGGGGTGAATAAGAAAAGATAGAAGAAAAAAACAGAACAACATCACAGAACCTCACAATCGCAGTGAAACAAAATATAATATATAATAACAGATTTTCATAAAAAAGAATCTGTAACTATTTTATACTTAGAATCATCAGAGTACAACAATCAATACATCAATCTCGACAGTTATAATAACTTGTCCTCATACAACATAATATAAATCAAGTATGGAAATACGACTCTATCACCCAGCTCATCTCCTGAGCTCCATAACATCCTATTCTAAATCTGTAATACTCGGTCTGACCTGAGCATTATAATAAAATAACACCCGAGTCAGTCTGAAAAACCAGCGTGAGAAAACACACTCAATTTGAATTATGAAAGTTATCAAAACCTTTTGAAAAACAAAGGTATCTCGTAAGACCGCGTCACACATAAACATGACAAGTTTTTCCCTTACGATAACCAAATTTTTTTATAGAAAATCCAGTGATATTATAATAGTGTCTAAATACAAATAATTATTCAAATAGCCGAAATTGTTACATTAATTAAATTCTAGCATACTAGGCTCTACAAACAAAAACGTAAGGCTCGTATTGGAGAATGGATGTCATACAATGACTAGGCTACTGGGGTACCGCCCATCACGGTACACCTCTAGAAAAATGTACCGAGGACCTCATCGGGATCCCCTGCTACACAAGATAGGCCTACCCCTAACCTGGATAGACCAAATATGTTATCACCCCTGGTGTTCCCACCCTAAAAAAAATCAAGCGCTCCCTTTTTCATGCACAACCATATCCATAATTTATATATATTTCTGAGGATATCTAGAAAGGTGATAACATACCCTAATTGGGTGTGACCCACTTAGCCTTGCTACATCTCCCTTGTTTTAGTCATTCCCGGCTGATGAGGCTTGAGGCTAACATTACCTTTCAAGAACAATTCTACCTAGAATGCTCAGCGTCCTACAATGACGATGTTCTGATAGCATTCATCCATACAAGTTGTCCTGGGTCTGGACAAACCGAATCACCGTCTTCATCATCTTCACGGTATTCATTCGTAACGCTCAAATCGGATCGAAGTGGTTTTCGGATAATTAAATCCGATCCCGGTCTCTTCGAAACGATTAACGAAATTGGCCAATATTGATAGTCGGTTATCTAACTACCAAATAACATCCATAAGCAGTCACTAGGCCTCATTTTATAAATTTTCCAAACATTCATTTCAAAATATCTTTACAAGGATATATATTCAAATCTCTTCCTATACATTCAATAATTGAAAACGAATTCAAATTCTTATATCCATAACAAGGTATTTCAAACCATATCAACACTTAGAATATTTCTTTCAATTCCATTTATAATTCAACCTTTTGAGAAATATTTCTAAAATAACAATCTCGTAGTTAAATATTTCAAATCCTCCTAGTTTAATACATAGAAAATATTTATAAGCATATTTTCCTAAAATCACTTTATTTCCAAAACATAGGAAATATTCCCTTTATTTCATACTTTCCAAAACTCTTATAACCCACTTGAAATTTTCCTTAACCCATTTATAATGGATTCGATAAGTTTTCAAAATTTATTAACTAATCCACTTTAAAATTTCCAAAATCGATTATACTCGTCTATAATCTCAACTACCCATTTCTAACATCCTTCTTACGAATTTTAAATCATTTCCGAAGTTTCTATATTTAAATATTTTGGAAATTTCCTTAAGTTACCAGAATTTCACTATAAGATTTCTCTTATAAAAATCATCTCTGTTAATAAACTCAGTTTACAAATCTCGAGAGGATTTATAAATAAATTTCAATCAATTCAAAACTAAATATATATAATAAGTATTTAAAAGAATAATAATTTATTTTTAAGATATGTTTAAGTAATTATCTTAAAAATAACGAAACTCTTTTTATAAACATCAATAACTCATATTTAGACAAACAAATCAATTTTCAAAGCTGATTTTGAAAGAAATAGGATTTATTAAAATAAATATTAAGTATTTGAAAAATTCACTTTTCGATGTATTTCAATTCTTCTAGTTTAAAATTTACATAGTTTGATAAATATCTTCCCTTTTTAAAAACAACATAATTTCTTAAAATTAAAGATATATATATATATTTATTTTTAAAAAATTCAAATAATCAATTCAATTTATAAATCCCTCTCGATTTACCACACATCAATCCCATTCCTATTTTTCTAACCATCCTCACTTTTCAAAAATAGTATCCACTATTTTCCTCAACCCTATTTCTATATTCTAATATAAATTCACCCAATAAATTTTATATTCCCAATTTAGCAACTGCTATCGTTTTCCCTTATTTATAAACATCGTTTATAAATTTACATTTCCCCTAGTTTTACTTGTTTATAAAAATTAATCTTATTTATCAAATTCCATTTTTATAAATCCATTTCCTTATAAATTCCATTTATTTTACAAATCTATTTTTAATATCGATTTACACTTCTTTCCATAAATCCAGAATACGAATTAAAAATTCCACTGTTAAAAATCCTTTATATAGCTTATTTTTAAAATCTCTAATTAAAATATTTTACGAATAGTTAAGTACAACTCCAAAACAAATTAATATTTCACACTAATCAATCCCTTTTAAAATAATCCAAATTTCGATATAAATATTTATATATTCAAAATTTCCTTTTAAATACCTTTAAATTCCAAATAAAACATGTTTATGGCATTTAAAATACCAAAATTAAGGCTAGTGCTACTATAGCATCCAATAATTCAAATCACAACAATATTGTATAACAGATTTTTCTAACACATCATATATCATTATATATGAAATTTAAAATCAACATTTTTGAGGAATCCAGTTGGATCCCTCCAACCTGTTTTCCCTGCATCCACAGATGTTAATACAACATAAAAAATACCAATCCCACTTCGAGGGGGATATCGCGGTATATAGGCTCATCCGCTATTATGCATGGCGCATAGGGTCTCATCCGCTAAAATGTGCGGGAATATCACTCCAACTACTAATACACACACACACAGACACAGTACTATATATATAATATATCCAAATGAGTGAGAATTTCTCACCTTTATTTTTAATTGCAATCCGTCTCAATTTTTAATCCCATTGCATAGCCTAAGTCATCATGGATCCAACACCACTGTTTCTTGCGAATTTCCAACCTCGTACAAGCAAATTACAGATTTTATTAACATCGAGTTAATTAAATTTGTTTGAATTAAAGTTAACTTAAAATTTTAAACTGTTTTAACTAATTAAATTTCTCTTTTGAAACCACATACATTGATAAAAATCATCTATATAAATTCCAAAAATCCGAATTTAAATAAATTTTCCAAATCAAGACATTTTAAAAATTCCTGTAAAAAATCCTATTTTTTTCCTTCGCATTCGATTTTTAATGATATAATTAACTAAACCAAATTCAGTAATTAAATAAATTAACTTTCAAATCACCATAAATTAAATAATTACCTAATTAACACACTACCGTAACCTCCCTCCCACGTTCATGTTCACGAACCAATCACCAGGCCGTACACTACTCTCTTCCTCTCCATCCTCGTCACCCAGTCGCACCCATCGACGCGGCCACCAGATCGCTCACTCAAATCCACCAACCACGCTTCGGCCACCCCAAGACATGATCCAACCCCACCAGAAATCGACGCTACGCTTCGGCAATTCCCCCTTCCATCGCCTGCAGAACCTTGCGCACCCATTCCTCCACAACTCACGCACTTGCCTCCGGCTCCATTTCCTTCGTGACCCCAAAGCACCACAACCCCGACACCCCAAACCCTAGACGTCGACTGCCGTTCGAGCCCACGCCATCGCGGTCGCCTATCGCGTAGGCGTGCTCCTCCAATTCAATTTCATTCGCGAGATTCGTTTTGTTTTTTTAATATCAAACGGGTTTGATTTCTGGAAGAAGAAAAGGGGTGTCCTATTTTAAAAGAGAGGGGGTTTGGCTTTGTGTATAAGATTGACCGGCTATAGGTGGTACGAGGAATAGAATAGTTGACTTTGAAATTATATATAATATTATTTATTTCTCAAAATATCTCGCTTAATATAACTTAAAACTTCGAACTCCTATCAAGGCATGCCACTGGGCATTTATAATGTTATATCCCTATTCCGAACACAATGGAAAAGGTTTCGAGTCCTAATTCGATCGTATGGAGAAGATAGCTTTTTGGACCCAAATATTATATTAAATTTTCGATATAAAATTCAACGCGTTTGTATCCCGTATGACCAAATGATAATTCCAAACGCTACGAAATTTGAAATCCAATAATAATACACTATTACGGATCCAATGGAACTGGTTTCGTCAAATTTCGAGACTGTGCCTCGGATCGCTATTTTTAACGCGTCGATTAAATCGACAAATTTCAAATTTTCTAAATCCCTTGAAATTTCAGTTTTAAAATCCTACTAACTAAATTATAATTCCAAATCCAATATTTAAAACCATTTAAATATTCAAAATCGAACGACGAAAAATCCGGATCGTTACATTCCTCCCCCCTTAAAAGAATTTCGTCCTCGAAATTGCTAAGGTTGGAAAAACGCTCCAAACCCATTAACTTTTCAAAACTTATCAGTTAAAGTTCGATATTCCATTTTCCTAAACCTTTTAGTTACATTCCAAATAATTAATTTCCATTTATAATTCCAATACCCTTTATTCCAATTACAATTCGAATCAATTTTCGTTAACAAAAATTTTCTACCACCCTAAATTTCCGAATTTTTTTGGCAGAGCCTCCCTTGTACGGAGAGCCTTTTGCAACATGACAAGAGAGACAAATATATATACATCGACCCACACGGTCGGAAAACACAATATATATCAATATTTTATATTTTTGCAGTATTTAATCAGAAAAGGTACCTTTATTTAGCGTTTTTAAGCGAGCGGCTTATTTTATATGCAATTTGCACGACCAAAATCTACTCAATTTAAACACGTAAGCACAAAAATATTAAATTCATCAACATTTCACTTATTTAAATAGTTAAAACACATAAACTTCATAACTCAATCATGCCAAACATATATTATAAGCAATTTAAGGTTCTGATACTAGTTTAATTACTTCCAATCAATCCATATATCATTTCATTCAATTCGAAATGATTTACAACCAAATTTATTGCATTCAATTCATATTTATACCAAACAAACCCATATACATTCCCAATTGATTTAAAAATCAATTTATTCACTTTCTATTTATTCATAAAATTTTATTTACTTCCGTTTACGCCAAACGCTAATTTTTCTATGCAAATTCGGCGATATTCATTTAATAGAATAATCATTTCAATTTATAACTATTTTAAATTGATCCCAAATCAATTTATATTTAATTCTATTCCATTTCAAATTGATTCTAAATCAATTCATTTACCTTCCATTCATATCCACACTCATTATATTCAATCCATTTTATTTGGCTCGGAATCATTTTATGCCAAGCTTCATTAAATAACCATTTCATAAATTTTATCCGAGCTAAGCTTCCATCAAAAATATTAACTCAAGTTATTTAATTTATTGCAAATTATTTCAACTCTATAACTTAAATTTATTACTCCAAAATCCATTTTCATTTTCAGGTTGATTCTCATCCAATCCCATTTCATTCCATTTTTCTAATTAATTTATTAGTTCATTCATCCCGTCCACTTTAAATTTTAAATCCATACTCGAATTCATTCTCGAATTTATTTAATTCATATCCAAGGCCGCATTCAATTTATTTAGACTTTAAACTGAATTTATTTATAACTTAAGTCATCACTATTTCAATCCGTTTCTATTTTATTCGACGATATTTCCAATTATATTATATTCGCTTACAATCAAGCCGGATTTTTTAAATTATAACTCAAGTTCCATATTCAATATTCACTTATAATCCACAATCCAATTTACTTAACCAAGTTAAGCTTCATTTTTGTATTCAATTAACTAATTAATTTATCTAATTAGTTCGCTTCCAATTTATAATTCAATATCTGATTTTTATTTCAAAAATCACTTCATTTAATTTTATTGAGCTTAAACTCATTTTTATAATTCAAGTTTGGATTTATTTCCTTTACCAAAATATCAAATTATTTTTTTTTTCTATTCCACCTTTCAATTTTATAAGTTATACGACTTATTTTCCAAATTTCCATCAATCTTATACTCGAGTATACTCATATTTTATTATTAACTCAATTTTATACCTCACTTTATATCTTAGGCATACTTTCATTTCATTAATTTCAAATTTTTATAAGGTATATAAACTCATTTATTTACATTTCCAACAATTTATGCTTAAATTTTTATTCCATTCAAAATTTATAACTTATGGTTATATAATTATTCCACAATTCAAAATTTATATTTACTTCAATTCGGTATTATTTCTAATCCAATTCAAATTTTATACTTATAGTTGTATAGTCACTTTATAATTCACATTTACATATTTAATTCAATTCCATATGATTCAAATCCAATTCACCTTTTTATTTAAATTTCAATTCCTTTTAACCAACATTTCAAAACCATATTTGAGTTATTCATACTTAAACTAATTTCACTCCAAATGAATTTATTTTTTAATTAATTAAATTTAATCAAGTAAGAATTCAGTTCTAACTTCAAATTTTTCCACACTTCTTTACTTACATTTATTTGTTTCATTCGCTTATTCATATTCATATGCTTTTATATTTAGTTAATCTCATTACATTCTATTAATTTCATTCCATTTATTATAATCCCTGATTTATTTTACTTTGCTTAAGTTAAATTCCAATTCCTACAAATTTTCTTTTACAAATCCAATTTATTTAACTTATACAAGTTAAATTTTAATTTCATCTTGAAGTTCGCATTTTCCAAGTTTTTATTTTCAAAACTTATTCTTTTCTGATTTCACTTCTCATTTAATTGGAAATTTCAGAATTCAAACACCCTATTCTTATTTCAAATCATTTGAAATGGTATATATATATATATATGTGTGTGTGTAATTTTTTTTTGAAGACCTAGAGAACCAAGCTTTGCTTGTATATATATATATGTATGTATGTATGTATAACTATATAACTTTGTTTTAACAAACCATTTCCTTCAACTTTCAAAAATCAACTTGATTTTTATCCAAAACAATTCCCTCGGAATTTCCAAATAACACTTGTTTTCACCAAAAATCACCATATCAATTTTTCTACGGAAGCAATCCGTCACTTAGAAACTCAAAAATGAATATTGATGATGCGGTCGTTAGCATTAGAATTATTTCCCAGTGACTGAAGTGAGTTCAATGCTATATCACTTCCAGAATCCATTTAAAACAATTTTCTTTCAAAAATATCTCCAAAATAATATTACTATTATTTATTTCAAAATACTTTGGAAAACATTTTCAAAAGTCTCCGGGATTTAATTTTCCAATTTCTGGTTCGAATCCATTTTTAGTTTTTAATTCACTTGTATAATTCATTCTTATACCATTTTAATTTTGGTTTTGTAACCCATTTCCAATTTTTATAATCTTGTTTTGATTATATAATAATAACCAAACACAACAATTCACGATAATAATTATTTAGAAAATTACTTCTTTTATATCAAAACATAATTTGGGTAAAATTATTTCATTTACCCACTTCAAAACAATACTGTGTTGGTTTACCGTGTTTAAGCGTTTAGAAACTCCTATAGATTTTGTGGCGTCCCACTACTCGATCAGAATTTATATGCCACTCAACAGATAAATCAACACAATAAAAAACAATTTATATTCACTAACAAATACGCACTCATATATATTAATACACTCAACTCATTCTAGGGTACTACTGACCCTATCTCTAATGAGTAATCCCCACCAAAGCCAAGGTTCTCACTTAACCTTCGGCTCTGTTACCAAATGTAAAGGCCCGTATCTCCGTACCCTTTGAGTCGACCATAATGCTCATCAGTTCAACTCAAATTGAACGGAAATACAAATCTTTAGGGGTAAAGAAGAAAAGAAACAAAACAACATCACAGAATCTCACAATCACATCAGAACAAAAATATAATATATAATAACATAATTTCATACAAAAGAATCTGTAACTGTTTTATACTAACAATCATCATAGTACAACAATCAATATATCAATTTGGACAGTTATAATAAATTGTCCTCATACAACGGAATATAAATCAAGTACGAAAATACGTCTCTGTCACCCAGCTCGTCTCCTGAGCTCCATAGCATCCTATCCTGAATCTATAATACTCGGTCTGACCCGAGCATTGTAATAAAATAACACCCGAGTAAGTCTGGAAAACCAGCGTGAGAAAACACACTCAATTTGTGTAACAACCCGCATATCTATCGATTTTATATTTAAATATTTTATTTAAATATTTTATCGTTAGTCGGATATTAGTCCGAAAAGCTACTTTTTGCATACGGTCAAATTAGGACTCGAGACCACCCCCATTGAGTTCAAAATGACGTTTGCGATCTTTTTGAGTGTAAACTTCGATATGTTTGGAGATAGTGAAATTTTCGTCACTTTTTGTGTTGGGCTTTTGGTTTGGGCTGCACCTCTTCTAACTCAGCCCAACCCCTTCCTTCTCTTCATCACTTCATCAACTTAGAAGCTTTAGCAAAAATGGTGGAGGGAATAGGAAATTAAAATTCCAAGCCCAAGTTCTTTAGCAAATTCAACATCTAACTCCAAATTCAAAGTGAAGACATTGATTCAAGCTTGTGGTTGATCTTTGCTTTGCCCCAAGCTTCATCTTCATCAAATTCCGTGAAAAGGTGAGATTTTTGATCTCACATCTTGCCTATATCTATCTTGGACTGTTGGGCATGATCCCCTATTGTATTTGCATCAACATTTGCATTTGGTTTGGATTGGATTGGCGAAAAACTTCAATTTTCAGCGTTTTGGTGATTTTTCTAGCCTTAAGTCGTTTCTGGCCTTCGCTGAGTCGTCCACGAGTTAAGCCTAAGTCGTGAGTCGTTCACGAGTTAAGGGCTTAAGTCGCGCGCGTGCATTTCTGTTCGCCTGGCTTGAGTCGTTCACGAGTTAAAGGCCTGAGTCGTTCACGAGTTAAAGGCCTGAGTCGTTCTCGAGTTAAAGTGTTAAGTCGTTCCAGGCGTTGAGTCGTTCTGGGTGTGCTAAGTCGTTCACGAGTTAAAGGCTGAGTCGTTCGCGAGTTACTGGCTTGAGTCGTTCAGGAGCTAAAGTCTTGAGTCGTTCAGGAGCTAAAGGCATAAGTCGTTCAGGAGTTAAAGGCCTTAAGTCGTAGGTCGTTTTGCAGTTAGCTCGCTCGCCCTGGCTTAAGTCGTTAAGTCGTTAAAGGCTTAAGTCGTTAAGTCGTTCAAGACTTAGGTCGTATGACCTTATCCCTTGAGTCGTAAGTCGCTTGCCTCCCTTGAGTCGTAAGTCTCTTGCCTCCCTTAAGTCCTAGGTCGTATGACTCTTAAGTCCTAGGTCGTTGGCTTTAAATCGTTAAGTCGTAGGTCGTCTCAGACCTAACATTCCCGCTGCTTCTCTTAGGTCGCTTGACCCTAAGTCGTAGGTCGCTTGATTTCGTTAAGTCGTAGGTTGCTCGACTTTGTTAAGTCGTAGGTCGCCACCGACCTTACCCTTAGGTCGAATGACCTGTTATCTGCTAGGTCGTGTGGCATTCCTCCCTTAAGTCGTAAGTCGTTCGCGAGTTAGTACTTGGTCGTTTGACCTGTTCTTCTGCTAGCTCGCGTGGCATTCTCCACTTAGGTCGTATGACCTTATCCCTTAAGTCGTAAGTCGTTCGCGAGTTTGTACTTAGTCATTTTACCTGTTCTTCAGCTAGGTTGCACGGCAGTCTTCCCTTAGGTCGTATGACCTACTTCTCCTTAGGTCGTTGGACCAGCTTGCCTTCACTAAGTCGAACCCCGTATTACTCTGCGTAGGCAATCTCGTCTGAAAAACATTGATCAGAATTTCTACTTTGATGGTTTTGGGATTGACTTCTTTGGACTTTACTCACGTCTTCGAACGTGAATTGATTTGTTCTACCATCGTTTTATGACTTGTCACTTTAAAGATATATGAAGGTTTCAATACTAATAGTAAATATCAAAACTCTTTCATCAAAGCGATTTCAACACTATTTTAAGTATCAAAAGTTCGTTTTCTCAAACCGATTTTCAATCTACTAGTATATACAAGCCTTTACTTCACTCGAATGAGAAATCGACTTAAACGACTTAGTAAAACGGGTGGTATGAAACGCTTGCGTTCACTTCGTCGGTTAGCTCTTGGACTTGTTCGATTGAACCCTTTTTGTGACAATTTCCTAGTGAAGATTTACAGCTTGTTCGTAAATATTTAAGTTAAGCAAGTGGTTATGGGACATGAAGCTAAACTCATATATTTACTAGCTTGGTGTGATTGACACTTCCTTATGATCATGACGATCATTTTTGTGATTTAGACTAGCGATTGAGCGATGTCTCTTTGTCTACGTGGGAGACTATACCCCGATCATGTGATATTTCTCCATCACATTTCTAGGGTAGCACCCTACGGTCTTCGGGCCATTCATGTGTTAAAATTTAATGGATAGCTTCCATGAGATAGCTTCTCGTCATGTGTTTACGCGTAGGTGAGTTTTCATGCTCCCATTCATGTGTTAGGCCTCCCCCCCTTTATGTGTTTTCTGGATTTCTGATGATGATTTCTGGAATTTTGTGCTTCACCAATTTTCATGATTTTCATTGATATGATATCAGTTTTTGTGCATTGGTGAATTCATGTGTTATTGACTTGTTATGAATACAAGTTTAGGGTATGATACCCTATTTTATCTTTGAGAAGATTCTTGTGATATTGATTAATCTTTTGTTGATTATCATTTACATACTTATAGTAGTATGTCGCTATGGTTATTACATGTTCATGTCATGCCTTTTACTGTATACCATATCATCTGATATTTATAGTTAGACTGATCCGTTTATTATTTTCTTATAAATAATACTCGGGTCAGACCGAGATGTTACAGGTGCTTCTGCTTGACTTCTCTTCAGGATATTTCTGACTTTTGGCTAACTACATAGATTTGTAGTTTTTGGATGTACACCTTTGAGATATAGACTCTATGTTGTGTACTTATTCTTTTGTATAGCACGTGACGCTATTCTTTTGTATTATCGTGGATCTTTCTGACCACTACTCTGATGTACACTTTCATGTGTTATATATTTATTCATATCTTCTTCCGCCTTTGTGATATGGATGTCTGTGACTGATTTATGTTATGATTATTTCTATGTTTGTTTCCGAAGATTATATATAGCCACCGTGTGATAGCTTTGTGTTTGTATCGGTATGTCGGATTTCCTCCTTAAAAGATATGCATTCTATTCTATCTGACGTATCGACGCTCGCACAAAGAAGTTACATGGATGGTCGCTCCTCCACAGCCTTATTCTCCGCGCTAATTGACAGCACTACATCGTAGTGTTCTTGGTTAGCGTGGGTATAGAGGTGGGGCGTCACAATTTGAATTATTAAATTTATCAAAACCTTTTGAAAAACAAAGGTATTTCGTAAGACCGCGTCAAACATAAACACGATGGGTTTTTCCCTTACGATAACCAAAACATTTTATAGAAAATCCAATGATATTATAGTAGTGTCTAAATACAAATACTTATTCAAATAAACGAAATTGATACATTAATTAAATTCCAGCATACTAGGCTCTACAAACAAAACCGTAAGGCTCGTATTAGAGAATGGATCCCATACAAGACCGATCTACCCCTGACCTGGATAGACCGAATATGTTATCACCCCGGGTGTTCCCACCCTAAAAAAAATCGAGCGCTCCCTTTTTCATGCACAACCATATCCATAATTTATATATATTTCTGAGGATATCAAGAAAGGTGATAACATACCCTAATTGGGTGGGACCCACTTAGCCTTGCTGCATCTCCCATGTTTTAGTCATTCCCGGTTGATGAGGCTTGAGGCTAACGTTACCTTTCAAGAACAATTCTACCTAGAATGCTAATCTTCCTCCAATGACGATGTTCTGATAGCATTCGTCCATACAAGTTTTCCTGGGTTTGGACAAACCGAATCACCATTTTCATCATCTTCACGGTGTTAATTCGTATGCTCAAATCGGATCGAAGTGGTTTTCGGATAATTAAATCTGATCCCGATCTCTTCGAAACGATTAACGAAATTGGCCAATATTGATAGTCGGTTATCTAACTATCAAATAACATCCATAAGCAGTCACTATGCTTCATTTTATAAATTTTCCAAACATTCATTTCAAAATATCTTTACAAGGATATATATTCAAATCTCTTCCTGTACATTCAATAATTGAAAACGAATTCAAATTCTTATATCCATAACAGGATATTTCAAACCATATCAACACGTAGAATATTTCTTTCAATTCCATTTATAATTCAACCTTTTGAGAAATATTTCTAAAATAACAATCTCATAGTTAAATATTTCAAATCCTCCAAGTTTAATACTTAGAAAATATTTATCAGCATATTTTCCTAAAATCACTTTATTTCCAAAACATAGGAAATATTCCCTTTGTTTTATACTTTCCAAAATTCTTATAACCCACTTGAAATTTTCCTTAACCCATTTAATGGATTCGATAAGTTTTCAAAATTTATTAATTAATCCCATTTAAAATTTCCAAAATCGATTATACTCGTCTATAATCTCAACTACCCATTTCTAACTTCTTTTTTATGAATTTTAATATATTTCCGAAGTTTCTGTATTTAAATATTTTGGAAAAATTCTTAAGTTACCAGAATTTCACAGTAATATTTCTTTTATCTTTGTTAACTCCGTTTACAAATCTCGAGAGGATTTATAAATAAATTTCAATTAATTCAAAACAATATATATATATATAATAAGTATTTAAAAGAATAATAATTTAATTTGAAGATATGTTTAAGTAATTATTTTAAAAATATCGAAAATCTTTTAATAAACATCAATAACACATTTTTAGATAAACAAATCAATTTTCAAAGCTGATTTTAAAAGAAATAAGATTTATTAAAATAAATATTAAATATTTGAATAATTCACTTTTTGATGTATTTCAATTCTTCTACTCAAAATTTACATAGTTTGATAAATATCTTCCCTTTTTAAAAACAACTTAATTTCTTAAAATTAAAGATATATATATACATATATATATATATAATTCAAATAATCAATTCAATTTATAAATCTCTCTCGATTTAGCACACATCGATCCCATTTCGATTTTTTTAACCATCCTCACTTTTCAAAAAAATAGTATCCACTATTTTCCTCAACCCTATTTCTATATTCTAATATAAATTCTCCCAATGAATTTTATATTCCCAATTTAGCAACTGCTATCGTTTTCCCTTATTTATAAACATCGTTTATAAATTTACAATTCCCCAAGTTTTACTTGTTTATAAAAATTAATCTTATTTATAAAATTCCATTTTTTTTAAATCCATTTCCTTATAAATTCCATTTATTTTACAAATCTATTTTTAATATCGATTTCCACTTCTTTCCATAAATCCAGAATACGACTTAAAAATTCCACTATTAAAAATCCTTTATATAGCTTATTTTTAAAATCTCTAATTAAAATATTTTACGAATAGTTAAGTACAACTCCAAATCAAATTATTATTTCATCCAAATCAATCCCTTATAAAATAATCCAAATTTCGATATAAATATTTATATATTCAAAATTTCCATTTAAATCCCTTTAAATTCCAAAAAAACATTGTTTATGGCATTTAAAATACCAAAATTAAGGCCAGTGCTACTATAGCATCCAATAATTCAAATCACAACAATAATCTATAATAGATTTTTCTAACACGTCATATATCATTATATATGAAATTTAAAATCAACATTTTTGAGGAATCCAGTTGGATCCCTCCAATCTGTTTTCTCGCATCCACGGATGTTAATACAACATAAAATATACCAATCCCACTGCGAGGGGGATATCGTGGTATATAGGGTCATCCGCTATTATGCGGGGCGCATAGGGTCTCATCCGCTAAAATGTGCGGTAATATCACTCCAACTACTAATATATATATATACACTACTATATATAATATATCATTCAACATATAATAATTAATAACTTCAACCAAGCATCCAAAAATTAATTTTAACTAATTAAAATTAAATTAGATAATCCAAATGAGTGAGAATTTCTCACCTTTATTTTTAATTACACTACGTCTCAATTTTTAATTCCATTACATAGCCTAAGTCATTATGGATCCAACACCACTGTTTCTACGAATTTCCGACCTCGTACAAGCAAATTACGGATTTTATTAACATCGAGATAATTCAATATGTTTGACTTAAAGTTAACTTAAAATTTTAAACAGTTTTAACTAATTAAATTTCTCTTTTGAAACCATATACATTGATAAAAATCTTCTATATAAATTCCAAAAATCTAAATTTAAATAAATTTTCCAAATCAAGACATTTTAAAAATCCCTGTAAAAAAATCCTATTATTTTTCCTTCGCATTCGATTTTTAATGATATAATTAACTAATCCAAATTCAGTATTTAAATAAATTAACTTTCAAATCACCATAAATTAAATAATTACCTAATTAACACACTGTCATAACCTCCCTTCCACGTTCACGTTCACGAACCAATCACCAGGCCGTACACTACTCTCTTCCACTCCATCCTCCTCACCCAGTCGCACCCATCGATGCCGCCACCATATCGCTCACTCGAATCCACTAACCACGCTTCGGCCACCCCAAAACGCGACCCAACCCCACCACAAATGGCCGCCATGCTTCAGCAACTCCTCCTTC
The DNA here is from genome assembly GCA_030737815.1 of Allium fistulosum. Classification (NCBI taxonomy): domain Eukaryota; kingdom Viridiplantae; phylum Streptophyta; class Magnoliopsida; order Asparagales; family Amaryllidaceae; genus Allium; species Allium fistulosum. The sequence goes on along the minus strand of CM060906.1, from coordinate 294,675,748 downwards.
CATCGCCTGTAGAACCTCGCACGCCCATTCCTGCAAAACTCATGCACTTGCCTCCAGCTCCATTTCCTTCGCGACCCCAAAGCACCACAACCCCGACACCCCAAACCCTAGATGTCGAATGCCGTTCGAGCCCATGCCATCATGGTCGCCTATCGCGTACGCGCGCTCCTCCAATTCAAATTCATTCGCGAGATTCGTTTTGTTTTTTGATTTTTTTAATATCGAACGGGTTTTATTTCTGGAAGAAGAAAAGTGGTGTCGCATTTTAAAAGAGAGGGGGTTTAGCTTCGAGTATAAGATTGACCGGCTATAGGTGGTATTAGGAATAGAATGGTTGACTTTGAAATTATATATAATATTATTTATTTCTCAAAATATCTCGCTTAATATAACTTAAAACTTCGAACTCCTATCGAGGCGTGCTGCTAGGCGTTTATAACTTTATACCCCAATTCCTAATGCAATGGAAAAGTTTTTGACTCCTAATTCGATCATATGGAGAAAATAGCTTTTTGGACCCAAATATTATATTAAAATTTCGATATTAAATTCAACGCGTTTATATCCCGTACGACCAAAAAGTAACTCCGAATGCTACGAAATTTGAAATTCGATAATAATACACTATTACTGATCCAATTTAACTAGTTTCGTCGAATTCCGAGAGTGTGCCTCGGATCGCTATTTTTAACGCGTCGATTAAATCGACAAATTTCAAATTTTACGAAATCAGTTGAAATTTCAGTTTTAAAATCCTACTAACTAAATTATAATTTCAAATCCAATATTTATAACGATTTAAATATTCAAAATAGAACGAAGAGAAATCCGGGTCGTTACAGATTGAGAGTATCAAAATAATTGAAAATGAATAGTGATGTTTTAATTAAACAGTGAAGTTTAATTAAATAAATGGAGTTTTATTTATAAAAGAGTTGTTTAGGAAAATGAGTTTTAGTAATAAAAGAGGATTTTAATTAATAAAAGAAGATTAATTAAAAAGGTGATTAGAAGTCAATTATATGACTTGATCGTGCTTAAGTGTTTTGGTCGTGCTTGGTGTGTTACTTACTTATGGACAGTATATGAGACTTAATTCCCGTATGTGATTGTTCTCATTATTATTGAATGAACAAATTCGTCGTTTCAGTCTTGGAGAGACCAGGTGTAACGATGTAACGACCCGTATTTTTACGGATCGAAAAGTTTGTCAAAATCTGGAATTTTAGTGTTGTTGAGCCATTTCAGATTTTAGGCAAAATATGGCTAAGTCCTAAGTCGTTCACGACTTAGTATAGGTCGTATGTCGTATACAACTTAGGGGATAGGAGCGACCCAGGGATTTGGAGAGTTAAGAGTTAAGTCGTGACCGACTTATGTGGGTTAGACGACCTAAGGAAGTTTTGGAGCGACTTAGAGGTTAGGTCTTCTTGGTTTAGGTCGTAGACGACCTAAGAGGTAGCGCGACCTAGTGTGTGAGCGACCTAAGTTTGGGAATTGTATTGTTCGGTCGTCTAGATGACCTAAGGAGGTGAATTGGTTAAGTGCTAGGTCGGTTGGAACGACCTATAGAATGTTAGCGACCTAAGGATTTTAGGTCGTAGGTGGTTAGGTCGTATGGTAGGTTGAGCGACCTAAGCGTTGACAACTTATGGGATGTTAGCGAGTTATGAGGGTTTACGACCTAGTGGTTATCTAGTTAGTATAGTTAGGTCGGCAAGGACCTAGAGAAGCTGGGTAACAGTGAGCGACCTAGTAGTTTAGTGTTAAGTCGCATGGGTCTAAGTGTTAGGTCGTAACATTTTTAGGTCGCTAGGCTATTACACTGTTAGGTCGCTGGGTTGTTGAGGCGCGTGGGTGTTAGGTCGCGTAAGGACTTAGCTGTTAGGTCGTTAGGCGCTGTTGTGCTAAGTCGTATCCTCTTAAGTCTTAGGTCGAAGAGGCGCAAGCGATAGGTCGCTGAGGAGTTAAGTCGTAGCTGTTAGGTCGCTGGGTGCTTGGATGCGCAGAAGTGTTAAGTCGGTGAAGGCTTAGGTCGGAGGGGTCTTAGGTCGTAAGTCGGAAACGACTTATGGAGATAGCCGGGTTACGACTTAGTGAATTTTCAGCTATAAATAGAGGGGGGTTGGCTTCACTTTTTGGGATCCGGATTTCGAAGCAACGAAGTGCTGCCATTTTGAGAGCTCGACTTCAACACTTCTTCACTTCTTTCCTCCACTCTAATCTAGTGATTCCATCCATCTAAGTTGAAGATCAAATTGAAGATTCAAGAGCTTAGATTGAAGATCTTCATCCTTTGAAGTGTGATTTCATCGATTGAAGCGGATTCATGATAGATCAAGCTTGATCCTTCGCTGTCCAGATCTGAAGCATGTTGATTTGGGGTTGTTTAGGTGATTTGGTGAGTGGTGATTATCTCTCACACGGATCCAAAGGAGTATATCGGATTGTTGGCTCGATTTGGTGTTAAAATAGTGATTTTCATGCATTTTCTTCATCCTAAGTGTAGATCCATTGTTCATGATGATTTGACAACCATTTTACTAAGTGTTAACCTATGCAAGTTCATTCATCAAGATTGTAGAGATATTTCTCATGATTTCATGCTTGTTAGACTTTCAACTCTTTAATTACGAAATTGCCATTATTGTGATAATTGTCTACATAGATCATATTTGAATGCTTGATTGCTTGGATTAATGTTTGACTTGATTGATTGCTATAAATTAGATGATTGATGATTTGATTTAGACCGAAGATGATTCAAAAGCTAAGAGAAAGGCTCTTGAATTGGGAAAGCTGCTTGTGGCATATGTAGCGGGTGATGAAGCTCTTATGCATAGATTCGATGATGATGATGTTGAGATGAGACTTTGCGAGGATGTGATGAAGCGAAGTATGATATGAGATAGTCTTGGTCTAATCCAGACGGGATCATTCCAAGCACGTTGGTAACTCGGTGATATGATTCGAGTTGAGGATAATGGATGCTCGAGAGGCGCTTGAGCTAGTATGGAAATAGTCATCGAGGAGGATGACCAGGAGGCTTGGATAGCATCGTTGTTGAAGGTTCTAGCAGACTCAAAGCAAGGGTACGTTTGGGCAGTTGCGAAAATCCCAACGACAATGAATTGATGGTCGAGTACCCTGGGTAGTTGCGAAAATCCTTGGCACGGGCTGCGACGACGTGCGGAGTACTGTCTAGAACCGGGGTTTCCATTAGCCCTTGACGGATGGCTAAAAGAATATGCCGGTCATTCAATTAACGGTGATATCGAAGCAAAGATAACAGTGATAGCCAGAGTCATGGATGTTTGGTTGTATCGTCTTTCGGCCTCAAGAGCGGTATTTTCTGGGTGCTTATCTGATCTTGGTTTAGGCCTTGGGGGTTTGTGCTTGGAAAACATCGCCCTTGACTCGAGTGATAATAGCTTTACTTTAAATTGTATGCTCTGCTATGTTTGCTTCTGCTTAGTGTGTGTCTGGGGGCTATCACTGTAGAATGAGGTTAGAGTGGGAGGGTTGTATTCCTATTCCTTTTCCTTTATGCTCTTTTGGTATGTTGTTAGTTAATTTACTGCTCACTAAGACTGTTGTCTGACTCAAGGCTTTATGTTTTAATTCTTATTGCCTTGGGCTGTTCGTCCATTTCGGGACGGGCAGACTAGGTAGCAGGTGACAGGTGCCGTTCTAGCTTTTCACGGTGCTGATATCGAAGACGAGCTGGAGTATTGCATATTGTTTCTGTAACGACCCTGAATTTTGAACAATTTGAATTGAAAATATTTAATGAATTTTAAATATTAAATGATGAATTGATTCGAATTTCAACTTTTCAGAATAAATTTTGCGATTAAATTTTAGGATTTAATCTACTGAAATTTAATAATAATTTGAATCGGGATTTATAAATGAATGTAAAGAAAATCTGCTTTTGGATTTAAAGAAAATCAAAATTATCTTATTTAATTTAAAATTAAAACACTATATTTTTGATATGATAAGATATAGGCAAGTTAAAATAATATAGATATAAATGATGATGTTTAAAAGGAAATAAATTTTATCTACAAAAATTTAAATAGCACAAGTTTATTAATAAAAACAAAGTAAATAAAAAAAAATATACCATACCTTTAGTACAAAAGAAAAGCACACCGGCCCATACCCATACCCCTTTTCTCTGCATAAACCACGACATCCCCATCTCTCATTCATTCGTAACCTAAAACCTAAATCGAAGAAAGAAAAAATGGTGGCGTCTCCAAATTTAGGGCTTTTCAAAATCAAAGTCGTCGTCTCAATTCTCTGGCGAATTTGAGCACCGGCTTCAATGGTTCGACTTCGTGATGGCGTGAAGTTGTTTAGCTCGATCGAGGAAAGGATCGCGTGGAAAAATGGTGAGTAATTTCTATTACTCACATCTTCTTCGAATGATGTTAAAATCTATCTAACTGCCTCTGGAAAGTTCGTTTTCGTTCTGATTTACTTCGTAAAATGGTTTTTCGAACTTGTGATGTACTGGTTGGCTCCGATCCACTTTGATTTGTTAAATTGGTTTGGCTGTGATGATGATTTTTGGGTTCGTTTGTTTTCGAATTACATACTTATGTTTCGGCTTTCGATTTTGTTAAATATTGACGTTTTCTCTGATTTTAACTAATTTGAAAATTTTGATATTCAATACTCTCGGCATTGATTTTTGGCATGGTTTATGATGACTCCAGTCATTTGAATTTATTTGACGAGGTCGGTTTCTTTTGTGACTTCGGTCAGTTGATTTTGTATAGTATCTCAGCCCTAAACATACTTTTTGTATTGTGATCGTTCACTTTGACTGACCAAACATTTAGTTGCTATTTTGTTTCCAGTTTGTAATTGGATTTGTAAAACTTGAACTATTTTTGATCTTCGGTACTGTTTCTATTGAAATAGGCATGTATGTGTATGTATATATATACACATATATGCATACATGTATAATTGTATCATACTCGACTTCAAGATAAAAGATGACTTCGTATTCTCTGTCATTGTTCAAACTGCTACTTGATTTTTTTTCGAACTAAGCACTGGCCATCTTTTTGCCATTGCTTATCATGCATCATTGTAGCTGTGCACTTCATTGTTTCACTGTGAGTTTCGACTCTGGCCATCCGCACTTGTAGATGCATTCCATTCCATATTTGTTTGCATACCTTGTAGTTGATTACTGTCCATGTGTGTGTTTGCATTCTGTGTAGTTGATTCATTTAGTTGCACTTGCATTTTGATCACTGTAGCGTTTGTATTGATGCTGTTGTGTTCATGTGCTCTTTGAATTATGTACTGAAGACATGTGTATACATACATCTATATATGTATATATGTGTTGGTCATTTGAACATCACTGAGTTGCATTTCCATGTTCGATCACTAAGCACTTGTCATGTTGCATACTCTCTGTTGCACTGAGTTTTGATATCACTTGAACCTTAGTGTAGTTGTTGTTGCTTTTGTTTCATTATTGCATCACTGGTCTTTGATGTTTGGACAGACCTGGACTTTGATATTGTTATAGTTTAGTTTGTTAGTCGAGTTGCCTACATGTGCTCTTGTAGTCGAGTCTGCACATGTGTATTTTGTAGCAGTTTGGTCTAGCACTTGTATTTAAATCTGGATTCTTTTGGAGTCCAGTTCCACTCTGGTTTATGTTTTGATTTCTGAGACAGTTTTGACTTGTTTCAGTTTGAAGATTTGTCTGGTTACAGAACTATTTCTTGTTTCTGGTCGTGATGGTGCACTGTTACACTATCATTTGGTTTGCATTTGTCGGTGCACTGTTACACTATCATCTGGTTTGCATTTGTCTTTGTTTGAATCTTGAAGTAGTCTTCATTTATGCATTCTTTTACTTTGAGCAGGTTGTCTGTAGATGCTTGGGGCATTCATGTATATTGGTTCAGATTTGTACTGAACTTATTTTTGGTCTGCCTTTGATCTTGTTTACAGTCTTGCATAGTATCCATACGCATTTGGTCCAACCATTTTATTCTTGTACTTGTTCACTATAGCTGTACTTGAGTTGTTTACTTGATCCACTTGAGCATTTTTTTTTCATCTGGTTCTTGTTGCACTTCACCTGCTATGTCCTTGTTCATGATTTAGTGTACGTGAATGTCTACTGTCTCATTTCTAGTTTGCATTGCCTTTGTGATCTTCACTTAGGTGTAGTCTGCACTTTGACAATCATGTAGCCAGGCATGTGTATAGATATGTACATATTCTATATTACTTCGGCATTAAATCAGATTTTGAGCCTGGTCCTTGATGATGTTTGACTACTTGTTGCATCGAGAGTACATCTGAAATTTTGGCGAGGCAGTGCACGCGTGCGTGCACTGCAGCCACCTAAACTCGACAGTTTTGAATGGATATTTCTTTGCGTCGGATGCATTGATTTTTAGGCCGTATTGGCGAGGCCGTACATGCGTGCGTGTACGGCAGCCAATCAAATCTTCGATGATTTTAAAGTGACAATTTTAATTGTTTTAAATTGATTTAGTCGATTGATAAATGGTTTATCTATCTCTGTTGATGATTTAAATCTGCTGATTTATTGTTTAACACTGTTAAGTGTTATATTTTCGTTATCCGATTTCTTTGTTAAAAGAATTGGATAGACGGGGATTATTGTGACTGTCGTCTATTTGATTATTACTGCTTATATGCACTAATAAACTGGTTTGAATTAGACTGACCTGTGTATTATTTTCTTTTGAATATAATACTCGGGTCAGACCGAGTATTTCTACAGCTTGAAGATTTTCGAGCAGCGAAGTTAGAGAGAGAGAGTAAAGAATCATTTATTTCAGAAGAAAATTGTATTTTTAGATATTCCGCTGTATCAGTATTAAATTGTATAAACTCTGATGTATTCAAAAGATTTATAGTAATGAAATAAATTCTCATTTGTTTTAATTGATTGTTATTATCTGTGTTTCTGTGGCTGGTTCTGTTTAAACCTTATAAACTAAATAACAATTCGTCTTTTTGAACGTTTCTAGTTGGTTTAATCACCGACTGGAGACGGTCAAAAGGGGGAATGTTACAGAGTGGTATCAGAGCTTTGGTTTACACAAAGCTTAGTTTATGATGTTTAATATGAATAGTTACTAGAAACACTTTAAAAAGAGAACGTTTTTCAAATCCAAAGAAGTATAAAATTATTTTTGGAAATAAAGATTTTTAACTTAAGAAAAGTTAAATTAAATTGAATTAGCAGTAATAAATTTATGATTTGAAATTTAACTAAAGGAAGTTAAATAAATTGAACTTGATTTGAAAAATTATTGAGATGGAAATTTAAACTTAAAAGATAAGTGATTGTATAATATGAATTGGAAAGTTTAAATTAATAAGTTGTTTAACTTATAAAATGAGGAAATTTGAATAAAAACCAATTGTTAAAATGGTTAAATAGTTTTGTTAAGTAAAACAAAATCTGAATTTTGGATAGTGATATGAATTTGACTTTAGTAAAGTTAAATAAAATAGAATTTCAAATAAATTTGAGGCGAACTTAAGTTGTATAGTGAAAATAAGTCAAGTGAAGATAAAATGAAATATAGCTTAAGTAATAGTGAATCAAATTGAATTTGATATCAAAATGAATTGATAAAGTGAAGAATGAATATGAATTTGAATTATAGAAAGGAAATTCAACTTTAATTGTAAAAGTGAATTAGTGAATATAGTGAATATTAGAATTCAATCTGAATTGGAATATAAACCAATTGAAATTAAGTGTGTTAAACCAAATTGAATGTAAGCAAAGTAAATAAATTTGGTTAAATTGAATGTGCATTGGTTGCTAGTTGATTGTATAGAATTCATTAAGTATTAATGAAATTGAATTAATGGAATTGGAAAGCTATGTAAATTGAATTCAAATTGAAAGATAAGTAAATTTAAAGAGAATCAAATTTGATTTGAATTGAAAGCAAACTAACTTGAGTATAAATTAGTGAATGTGAACTAATTGAATATGAATGAATGTTAGTGAATAAATCAAATGTGATTTAATTGAAAATCAATTCGATGAATGATTTACTAAAGAACTAGTAGATTGTCTTGGAAATGGAAAACTGATAAATTTGTATAATAGTTTAAATTGGAAATTTTGAATTATTATAAACGGTTTATATTGAAGATTTGAAAAGATTGATATTATATTGGAATTTTAAAATGATTGTATAAGTGTTAAAAGTGAAATATTTAATGGATTTCATAAGTGAATGGAAATTACAGAATTAAAATTGTGAAGTTATAAAATGAATCGAAGTTGCGAAATAAAAGAATTTATAAGTAATTTACTTGTAAATTAAAATTCTGATATAAAACTGAGTTATAAAGGAATGATTAATAAAGTCATTTTTTATAAATTGAAGTCTTTATAAATAGAAATAGAATTTATAAACGTTGTGTATAAATTCGAAACTGATTTATTTTGATAAGTAAATTCTTATAGTTTGTTAAAAGAAGTATATTCACAATTTTGGACCGTGAATATATTATTGAATAAAATGGACATGTTTGGGAAAGGGATATTTTAAAACGAAGTTAATTGTTTTAAAAGATGTTTTCAAAAGCATTGAATATCGAAACCATAGATTTCAACATTCATTGTTGAAATAGACGTTTTCGAATATAAGGAAATGGTGGACTATAACACTGTTGTTATAGTAAATGATTTTCGAAAGGAAATGTTTTGTATATTATTGGGATTTATACATCTATCTAAATTTCGAATCCCTATACTAGTGATTTTGAGTTGTCGTAACGATGTTTTACGTAATATTCGTTTTGACTCAAATAAATATGTGAAAGAGAATGATTTCCTTAAAAATGAAATATATACTTAATTTTGATTTAAGTATATGGAATATTTTCAAATGTTGAAAATAAAATGGATTTGTGAATTACTTATTTTTAAATAAGTATGGAAATGTTTTTCCAAATATGAAATGTTGTGAATATATTCCGTAAGGAATAAATGATTTGAAATTCATTTTTGAAGTCGAAGTTGAAAAGTTAAATGAGGATTTGAACAATTTGTTCAATTTGGAATTTTTCAAAAAGATTGAATCGTTGAGTTAAAATTGAGTCTAACTTCGACATCAAAGACAATATAAGTTGAGCTTTGAATTTCAGATGATGATTTGGATTGTATGTCTAACATTGTGAATTGATGACATAGCAATTGATCTCTATTAAATATATATCTGTTGGTGGCGGAGAATTTATTCTCTTAGCTTAACACCCTTCTCTGAGACGTACGAGCTCAGAGGTTATATATCGATAGACATCAATTCTGTGTTGAGAATTGACGATGTAGCGTGAAATCCAAATTGAATGTGAAAGTCGATAATGAATGGAATTATGAATATGAATTAGGTTTGAGATAACCTTAAATTTCCAAATCGACTTAGAGGAAAATTTTGAAATCCTCTATTTTGTTATGAATATGAGATATGTAAGTTTTTAGAACTTATATATATATGAATGCGGTGAATTTGAAACCGTTAGTTTAGAAAGACATTGTTATGGAAATCTTATGTATGTTTACATAGATGTTATATGTACGAAATGTGAAATGAAAGTACTACATATATGATATTATGTTTTCTAAACTGAGGATATGGAAAAGTACCTTCCATTTATTATTAGAGAAGGTATTGGAACTCTCGATGAGTGTCCATTTGAAATTCGTAGCTACGTAGAATTTTAGTCAGAGTGACTATTTGAATCGGAAATCCTTCGCGATAGTTCATCGCGATGAGATTAGATTTGATTGATGATTAGCGTAATTTGAGGGGCGAGATGCCCACAGTTACAAGCGATTCCACTGGGATAGTGGCGTAACCGCCGAGTAAACTGCAATCTAATGCCAGGCGAAATTTGAGGGGCGTGATGCCTACAGACACGAGCGATTCTACTGGGATAGTAGCGTAACCGCCGTGTGTACTGCAATCTATGGCGACAACCATGGCAAAATTTAAGAGATGAGAAATCTACAGCCACAAGCGACTCTACTGGGATAGTAGCGTAACCGCCGGGTGGAACTGTAATCCATGGGGGAACGTGCTTTCCATATCCATTTTTAAAAGAATTTTTAAAAGTATTTTCACTGGGAATTGAAGCAAGTATGTTTAGTACTTGGAGATTTTTAGACCTGCGCCTGGCCAGCGTATGCCTAATGTCTGTGAGAACGAAGATGGACTTGTTAAATTTCGAGTTAGCAAGTATTTTCAAACTTTAAATAGCGAATCAATAGTTTGAAATTAAAATTACAAAATTCTTACCTAATGAACTAAGGAAGAGGATCTTTGTAATGTTTTGAAAGTCCACAGCTTTGGAAGAGATATATTATATAAATCTCTAACGTGACGGATTTTAAGTTTGAATCTGAGTTGTAAATTAAAAATGTTAGTAAAAGACTTTTGCGTTTTGATTTTAGAAAATCAATGAACAAAAGAGAAGTTAAACAGAACTAGAGAGATTAAAACAAATGGAATGAATCCTATATTCATCTATTTGTAATAAATATCGAGCTTAGAAAAAAATTGAGTAGAGTATAAATATCGACGAAATTTTAACAACCTTTCCTTTTCGTGGACGAAAAGTTTTTAAGGAGGGGAGTTTGTAACGACCCTGAATTTTGAACAATTTGAATTGAAAATATTTAATGAATTTTAAATATTGAATGATGAATTGATTCGAATTTCAACTTTTCAGAATAAATTTTGCGATTAAATTTTAGGATTTAATCTACTGAAATTTAATAATAATTTGAATCGGGATTTATAAATGAATGTAAAGAAAATCTGCTTTTGGATTTAAAGAAAATCAAAATTATCTTATTTAATTTAAAATTAAAACACTATATTTTTGATATGATAAGATATAGGCAAGTTAAAATAATATAGATATAAATGATGATGTTTAAAAGGAAATAAATTTTATCTACAAAAATTTAAATAGCACAAGTTTATTAATAAAAACAAAGTAAATAAAAAAAAATATACCATACCTTTAGTACAAAAGAAAAGCACACCGGCCCATACCCATACCCCTTTTCTCTGCATAAACCACGACATCCCCATCTCTCATTCATTCGTAACCTAAAACCTAAATCGAAGAAAGAAAAAATGGTGGCGTCTCCAAATTTAGGGCTTTTCAAAATCAAAGTCGTCGTCTCAATTCTCTGGCGAATTTGAGCACCGGCTTCAATGGTTCGACTTCGTGATGGCGTGAAGTTGTTTAGCTCGATCGAGGAAAGGATTGCGTGGAAAAATGGTGAGTAATTTCTATTACTCACATCTTCTTCGAATGATGTTAAAATCTATCTAACTGCCTCTGGAAAGTTCGTTTTCGTTCTGATTTACTTCGTAAAATGGTTTTTCGAACTTGTGATGTACTGGTTGGCTCCGATCCACTTTGATTTGTTAAATTGGTTTGGCTGTGATGATGATTTTTGGGTTCGTTTGTTTTCGAATTACATACTTATGTTTCGGCTTTCGATTTTGTTCAATATTGACGTTTTCTCTGATTTTAACTAATTTGAAAATTTTGATATTCAATACTCTCGGCATTGATTTTTGGCATGGTTTATGATGACTCCAGTCATTTGAATTTATTTGACGAGGTCGGTTTCTTTTGTGACTTCGGTCAGTTGATTTTGTATAGTATCTCAGCCCTAAACATACTTTTTGTATTGTGATCGTTCACTTTGACTGACCAAACATTTAGTTGCTATTTTGTTTCCAGTTTGTAATTGGATTTGTAAAACTTGAACTATTTTTGATCTTCGGTACTGTTTCTATTGAAATAGGCATGTATGTGTATGTATATATATACACATATATGCATACATGTATAATTGTATCATACTCGACTTCAAGATAAAAGATGACTTCGTATTCTCTGTCATTGTTCAAACTGCTACTTGATTTTTTTTCGAACTAAGCACTGGCCATCTTTTTGCCATTGCTTATCATGCATCATTGTAGCTGTGCACTTCATTGTTTCACTGTGAGTTTCGACTCTGGCCATCCGCACTTGTAGATGCATTCCATTCCATATTTGTTTTCATACCTTGTAGTTGATTACTGTCCATGTGTGTGTTTGCATTCTGTGTAGTTGATTCATTTAGTTGCACTTGCATTTTGATCACTGTAGCGTTTGTATTGATGCTGTTGTGTTCATGTGCTCTTTGAATTATGTACTGAAGACATGTGTATACATACATCTATATATGTATATATGTGTTGGTCATTTGAACATCACTGAGTTGCATTTCCATGTTCGATCACTAAGCACTTGTCATGTTGCATACTCTCTGTTGCACTGAGTTTTGATATCACTTGAACCTTAGTGTAGTTGTTGTTGCTTTTGGTTCATTATTGCATCACTGGTCTTTGATGTTTGGACAGACCTGGACTTTGATATTGTTATAGTTTAGTTTGTTAGTCGAGTTGCCTACATGTGCTCTTGTAGTCGAGTCTGCACATGTGTATTTTGTAGCAGTTTGGTCTAGCACTTGTATTTAAATCTGGATTCTTTTGGAGTCCAGTTCCACTCTGGTTTATGTTTTGATTTCTGAGACAGTTTTGACTTGTTTCAGTTTGAAGATTTGTCTGGTTACAGAACTATTTCTTGTTTCTGGTCGTGATGGTGCACTGTTACACTATCATCTGGTTTGCATTTGTCGGTGCACTGTTACACTATCATCTGGTTTGCATTTGTCTTTGTTAGAATCTTGAAGTAGTCTTCATTTTTGCATTCTTTTACTTTGAGCAGGTTGTCTGTAGATGCTTGGGGCATTCATGTATATTGGTTCAGATTTGTACTGAACTTATTTTTGGTCTGCCTTTGATCTTGTTTACAGTCTTGCATAGTATCCATACGCATTTGTTCCAACCATTTTATTCTTGTACTTGTTCACTATAGCTGTACTTGAGTTGTTTACTTGATCCACTTGAGCATTTTTTTTTCATCTGGTTCTTGTTGCACTTCACCTGCTATGTCCTTGTTCATGATTTAGTGTACGTGAATGTCTACTGTCTCATTTCTAGTTTGCATTGCCTTTGTGATCTTCACTTAGGTGTAGTCTGCACTTTGACAATCATGTAGCCAGGCATGTGTATAGATATGTACATATTCTATATTACTTCGGCATTAAATCAGATTTTGAGCCTGGTCCTTGATGATGTTTGACTACTTGTTGCATCGAGAGTACATCTGAAATTTTGGCGAGGCAGTGCACGCGTGCGTGCACTGCAGCCACCTAAACTTGACAGTTTTGAATGGATATTTCTTTGCGTCGGATGCATTGATTTTTAGGCCGTATTGGCGAGGCCGTACACGCGTGCGTGTACGGCAGCCAATCAAATCTTCGATGATTTTAAAGTGACAATTTTAATTGTTTTAAATTGATTTAGTCGATTGATAAATGGTTTATCTATCTCTGTTGATGATTTAAATCTGTTGATTTATTGTTTAACACTGTTAAGTGTTATATTTTCGTTATCCGATTTCTTTGTTAAAAGAATTGGATAGACGGGGATTATTGTGACTGTCGTCTATTTGATTATTACTGCTTATATGCACTAATAAACTGGTTTGAATTAGACTGACCTGTGTATTATTTTCTTTTGAATATAATACTCGGGTCAGACCGAGTATTTCTACAGCTTGAAGATTTTCGAGCAGCGAAGTTAGAGAGAGAGTAAAGAATCATTTATTTCAGAAGAAAATTGTATTTTTAGATATTCCGCTGTATCAGTATTAAATTGTATAAACTCTGATGTATTCAAAAGATTTATAGTAATGAAATAAATTCTCATTTGTTTTAATTGATTGTTATTATCTGTGTTTCTGTGGCTGGTTCTGTTTAAACCTTATAAACTAAATAACAATTCGTCTTTTTGAACGTTTCTAGTTGGTTTAATCACCGACTGGAGACGGTCAAAAGGGGGAATGTTACAGTTTCTTTCTTACTATATGTACTGGATGTTCCGCTGCTTTGTATTCTCTGAGTGTTGTAGTGAGGCTTGTTGTATTGATTATAGAGATGTTGTATTCAACTATTATGAAGTTTTATATGATGTCATTTTGTTCTGTAAAGCTTCACTATACATATGTTCTATTGTATTTTATCCATGCGCTGTGAGTAATACGATAGATTCTGCTGTTTTAATTTACCTTGACAATCGTTCATGGTCGCCTGGCACACTTTACAGCGCACTTTCTCTAGATTCTGTGCGGGGGTCATGGGTGGTCGTCACAAACGACCCGCTATTTTAGACTATTCGCATCCGCACATGTCGAACTTGAATAATTCAAAATACCGAATTGTTAATTTAAATTTGGCAAAACTGAATATATACAGTAAATAAATAATCACAGATCACAGACATAGAGTAATAAATGCAGCGGAAATAAAAGATAGTAGTTCATGAAGCTACTATATACATATCAGAGTTAAATAAGGTACAACAGATGTCTCGAATACAATAGTCAAATACAATATCAGAATACATCACTGGAATCAACTGAATATCTGAAAGCTGGATAGATAGCTGGATCTCCAAGCGAAGCTCCAACTCCAAGGTGAGTCTCAAATACTGGTACACTCAGTCTGACCCGAGCGTAAAGCAAAACACAAAATACTCGAGTCAGGATTAACATTCTTATATCAATAAATCCAACTCAAGTGAAATAGCAACTGGAGTACAAGTAACTCAAAGGATGTTTGGAATAACCATCCTTTAAGGACCCGTTAAACTATCTACTATGTAATAGTGTACGATAAGTAGATAATGCCTATCAGTAATATAGAGTATCAGAATAATGTTAAGGCGTTACCATTATCCCCCTTAACACATTTTATATAAGTGTTATAGTCTATACAACACTGTAAACTCCACCGTAAACTAGTGGGATATCAGGGAGTACTCCATAGGTATAACACAAAAAAAATCGTAGTGGTCGGGTATAAAGGAATACAAGTATGACAAGGCACATGAAGCAATACCCAAGGTAGTGAAACTACCGTTTGCCTGATCCGGACTGGTGAGAATGCATCGCCGCAGCGATCGCAACACCGCGAAACAACACTCCCAAATCAAGGGTGCACCAATCGACAACAAGTAATGAGTAGTTTTCGAAGAAGTGTGTTCGCTCGAGGAAGCTAACCCCATTTGGCCCGGCACGGCTCCTGTTTTAGTCATTTCCAATTTGACACAAGTGTCAAGGCTATCCATTATCGTTCTCTTTCTTCAGTCATCACGTACATCATTCCAACCACTTCATTCTGGATCACACTCCGCGTATAGTTATTAAAGTGGTTTTCGGTTTAGACAGTGAGTATGTCCCTAACTGATTCCGGTCTCTTTAATAACTTTCGTGATTATTACACCGATTGGTCGTTTATTTATTTCAAAACCAAATCAATTTCAATCTCATTAGAATTTGTAAACCAACATTTCATTTGTCTTTCAAAACCAATTTCCAAAAATTTACATTTCAAAACATCCAAATTACCATTTCAAAATCTTATAATTCAATTTCTATTTCTATTTAAAACAATTCAAATATTGATTCAAGTTTGTATATAAGTTTCATTCCGAAATCATTTAAATCAATTTAATTTAACATTCAAATCAATTTAAATTCACTTATCGATTTCATTCAATATTCGTTAAGTTAATTTATCATTCAAAACAATTTCTATTTAATTTCCAATTCAATGAATCAATTACTTAAGTTCAACTTCATTATATCAAAACTTCAAATTGAATTAATTAGATTTGTCAAATCAATTCTTTACATTTCAAGTCTTACATTAATTTCAATAAAACACATTTTATTTCTTGTTAAAGAAATTCGATTTCACCTATTCATTTATTTAGTTACAAATTTCAAAACTTAATTATTTCATAACTCAACTTTACTTATTAAAGAAGTTCAATTTCACTTATAAAGAATTCAATTTTATTTAATTATTAAATAATCCAATCTTATTTAATTATTAAATAATTTCAAAACTTAACTATTATAAAATTTCAAAACTTAACTATTATAAAATTTCAAAACTTAATTCAATCATTTCTCAAATTAAACAACGTTCTTTCATCAATTACATTGTTAATATTTTGTTTCAGATTATTAAATATTAACATTTTCCTTTCATTAAAAAATTCAAATTTCAACTTCATTTCAAAACCATATTATTTATTCAAATAAAATCTTCATTTTATTTTTAAATCAAATTATTGACCAATCGATTTTATTTAATTCTCTATCCTAAGTCAAAGTTTTTATTTTGGGTATTTATCATTTCAACCCGATTCCATTCCAATTCAAAATCAAAGCATAGCAAAGGGAACTTACAGTGTGATAACTGGGATGGTGTCAAAGTAAATAAACAATTCAAATAATCCCGAAATAGTCGTATTGATTCACATTGTTGTTTGTGCAAATTAATATAATTATTTCTAGAATCTACACTATCATTTCATGTAGATTAAAGATTATTACACTAATAATTATATGGTTCTTCACTTGATATCTATTGTTCAATTTCAAACTACATCAATTTATACACATACATTTAAATGGTTCAAGGTGTGGTTAACACTATTTCTACGTGTCAATTTATTTAAAATTGAAAGGGGTCATATTATGCAAATGTCATCACATATATCAAATCTAACTATCCTACGTCAATTTCAATTTCAAATTATTTATCACTTACAACATTAACAATTTAACGTCCAATGTCAACATCAAACAATCAATCATTTAACAACCAAACTGGATTATCATTGTATATATAACAGGTAATGGTGTCAGATGTCACATGTGAACTGATACAGGTAATAGCATATATAACAGTGTAATTAACTAACAGGAGCATATTTCAATTGTCGTTTCAATTGAAATCAAATTTAATAAATAAAAGAACATTAATCGTGAGTGATTGCTCACCTTTCGAGGCTAGAGGTGGACGAGAATAAGATGAGTTACGCATCCAAGCACGAATTTCGGAACAAAGCACGATGGACACGAGTTCGACGATCAAAGCTGATAAATAAGAATTGATGAAATAAATCAGAATCATCTAGATATGACTGAAACAAAATATATTACTATTATTTCTCTGAAATTAATATTTTTAAAAATTATATATATAATAATAAATTTATAATCGATATAATTTAAAACTTAACAGTTTAACATATATATTTATATAACTTATGTAATCTACCAACAAACCAAAAGTTTAGGACTGATAAAATATAACACTATATGTTATATTTAAAACAATATTTATTATAAAATTAGTATTTATAAAATCAACTTAAATCAAAAATAGCGTGTATGTATATATATATAAACAAATATATGTAAGCCATTTATATATGCAATCAACTACATGCATGTTACTCAAAAATGTATGCAGATATGCAGACCCTTTATAAATATGTGCAGACCCATTATATACCTTACATGATAATATGTACCCATTAAAAATATATACACAATACAAAATATATATGCAGACCCAAATAAAATATATATGCAGGCTGCTCATTTATACAACTCTAATATATTAGATATATATACAATAAAATAGATATGCATGCTACCTGAAACAACACTTAAACTGTTATATTATATGTTTATTAATATACACGCTGAAGATGCTAAGACATACATACAAATATTCAAAACCAAAACTCAGTCAATATACACAGTATATATATATATATATAAGCTACAGTATAAACTATATATAATACTTGTCCTCAATCGACAAATATAAATGCAACATATATGCACCACACACATATATATGTTTACAGCCCAATATACATACGAGCATATGAAGGAGTACGAACCTGCTTATATACATATATACAACCATATGAGGCTGAACAAGTTTGAACAGAACTGGAAGGCGCTAGAGCAGGGAAGCGACGAGGCAAAGCGGATAAAGGTAGTAGCCGAACGCATCATTATGTGGCTTCGTATATACGAATCTGAGGAGGAGAGGTGAGTTTGATTATTTGCCAAAACAACATATATAACTTTTCACGTTTTCAAACAAAATGAAATATAAGCTTCATGCGATAAACGAAGAGAAAAGGCTGGGAGATGGAGCTCGGGTGGAGATGCCGATTGGTGAAGGTTAGGTGGAAGGGAGGAAAGGCTGGTTGCTATCCTCTTTTTTTTTAAGGGAAGATGTGGAGGGCTTTAAAAGAAAGAGGGCGGTGAGGTTTTGGACGATGGTCGGCTGTTGGTTGCGGTGTAGCAGCGAGATCTGGGCTGAGCGAAACAAGGAGCAGGGGACGTGGAGGTGGAGGTGAGAGGAGGAGCGGGTATGGGTGAGAACACGCATGCGTGGTGAAGAAGAAATGAATGCGAGGAGGGGAGGGCTTCGGTGCTAATGACATGATGGGATAGTGGTTGTAAGGCGGACCGGAGGGAGGCAAGGTGGCGGTGAAGGCTCGGCCTAGGGAAGAGAGGTGCTGATGTGGGAAGTGGGATGGTTGAGGCGTGGTGGGAATTGGCTGCATGGTGAGGACAGTGATGCATGCGGTCAATATTTGAGGAAGGGGATACACACAGGATGAGGAAGGGGAGCAAGCTTCTCCAAAACAAAGGATTGCAATATGAAAACTTTGGTTTTGCAAAATATATATTATTTTCCTTTCATACGAATAGAATCAAAAGAGGGGAAGAGGAAGTTTGTAGCAGAAGCTTGTGAATGAATGCAAGAAATAAAAGCAAAAGAAGACCTCTCTGATTTTTTTGCACGTAATTTTTTTTTTGAAACCGGATACAATAAATGTTTGCTTGAATTCAAGACACAGTAAAAGTTGATGTCTGTTCGATTTTGAACGGTAGAATATACAAGTAAGGAAACTAAAGGTTTAAAACTGGTACCGAACGAAATCATTTTCGCTGATTACGCTGCGTAACGAATCTTGAAACATAGCATTGAATACACTGCAGAGATCAGCACGGCGGAACGCTCAAAACTGCATATGGATATTAGTGATAGGATTTGATTATAAAATTTTGAATTTTTCTACTAGCGGAGAATGCAACAAAAACGCAGGAAAATAAGATCGACGGAGCTAAAGATGTCCGAATTTTGAAAAACGAAAAATAGCGTTTGCTCAAAAGATGGTTTAGAATTTTTCTATGTAAAAATATTTAGGTTCCGAAAATATTTTATTTTCATCGCCTTTTTAGCTGATTAAGTTGAAGTAAATTTACGTGCGAAATAAACTTTCGTATCTTCGGATGGAAATTTACCAGTTGCTATGTTTAATTAGACGCATTCCAAATATCAAATTTTTATTTCAAAATTTTATCGTTTAAAAATTTACAAAATTTCAACTAATTACGTTATTAAAACATTTAAAATTTACGGGTCGTTACACTCTCCCCCACTCAAAACTTTTTGTCCCCGAAAAGGATGGAGGCAGGAGAATAGAAACAAGCAGAAAGAAAATAGATTTGAATACAAGTAAAAAAAAAATTTAAACCATATGAATTTCAATTTAAATTAATTAATATTTAACAATTTGGTTAAATCCCTTTTAATTCACTTAAGTTAAATCAATCTATCTATTTCTAATTTCATTATCTTGTTATCTAGTCATCTTCAATTAACAATTTCTAAATCATCAATTTGTATGATCATTTATTATACTCATTTTATTCAACAAATTTAATTCTTTTATTCCAAATTATTATTAAGTTTATTCCACTTAATATATCTTATTACATATATTTAAACCATATAAATTAATTTTGACCATATAAATTTCAATCTAAATTAATTTATATTTATTTTCAATTTGGTTAAATCCATTTATATTAAATCAATAATTAGTCATTCGATTTAAATTTGTTAGTTCAACTGTTAATTCTAATCATATAAATTTCATTTTAAATCAATTAATATTCAATAATTGATCTTAATTCAAGGTATTTCATTAAGCTGATTCAAGTCAATTTGTTAATTCTTTCAGAACAAAATTTACTTTATTTATCTCATTCAATTAACTTATTATTCTATCATCTTTATTAGCATTTTTTATAATTAAAATCTAAGTGCATAACATTTATTATAAACACTCAAATTTTATTTATAAAATTATTTTATATTGTATATTATCCAATTACATTTTAACTTCTGAATAATTTAGGTAAGTTATTTTGAAATGCAATTTAGTACTATACAAATAAAATTTTCAAATTCAATTTATTTCAAGTTTAAATACTTATTCAAAATTTAGCTTTATTTATAATTGAAAACACCTTTTAACATGATTTTTAAGAATTAAATTTCCGTTTAATTTGAAAGCCTTTAGAAATAATTATGTATATACTATATATATTAAATCAAATTAAATTTAAAATAATATACCCATATATATATATATATCAAGTCATACTTAAGAAGTTCAAATCAAAATATTTTTCCAAAACAAAACCGTAGCAAAGCTACAGAATGGTCTCTTCACTTCGAAACTCGAAAATGAATGTCGATGATGCGGCCACCATCACTGAAATTATTTTCCAGCGACAAAGAGAAGAGCACTGATTTCAACATTTTAAAATTCTTTGAAAACGGTTCCTATTTGAAAATACTTTAAATAATATACATTAAAATTCTTTGGAAACAAATTATAGTCAAATTACCTTTAAATATTGTGCATTTTAAACCTTTAAAACCATAGTTCAAAATCATTGGAAATTAAATTCTCAAATTCTTACTTTAATTTAATTTTAAATTCTAAATCAGTTTATAAACCAAGTTTATAAATTCATTTATCGAACAATAGATGAAAATCAAATATTATCATTTCAAACAACGAATTAATTAACCCCTTCTTTTTTTTCTAGAAAAAATTACTTATATATTTATAATATAATCATACAAAATTATTTCATTTACCAAGTTTGAAAACAATATTGTGTCAGTTTGCTCTGCTCAAGTGTTTTGGAAATCCTATCGATAGCGTTGATCAGACGAATCGATCGGAAACCCAAATCAACATCAACAACTCAAACAACATAATGTATATTAAAACATTTTAAAATATTAATTTACAAACACACTTCTTTGCTCGAAGATACAGGAATGAACTTTCAAAATAAGGATAGAGTTTCAAATTTGATGGACTCAAATCAAAGAGAATTTTGATTCGAAGATAAGTTCAAACAAAGATATGATGATTAAATAACAAAGTAGGAAGATTTGATAAGTTTATATAAATCGCGGGCAATCTTAACCAGGTCGACCGTGACTTCAAGAATAAGATCGATGCAGAATTTCGAGGCAAATCTACATTTGATCTTAAGAAATATAATTTAGGTATAGCAGGAGATAGATAGCACCGTAAACCGAGGATACAGAAATCTCCGGTAAATCAATGCCTATTATATAGGAGTTTCGCCCCTTTATAAATCATTCGAAGTTTGGCGAGACCGCCGATTCATTATAAAGATCATTCAAAGTGGAGTTATGCGATGCTCCAGAATTGAAAGAAGACGAATAGTGAGGGACACGAATGAAATTTGGAACCGCAGGGAACGTTCCAAAATTCAAAGGAATCGAGTCAAAAGGAAGAGATTGAAACTCGAATGAGAGTGATTCTGTAAATACATTTACCCTATATGCTAAGTTTTGCCTAGAGCTACCAAAGCTCTAATACCAACTGTAACGACCCGCTATTTTAGACTATTCGCATCCGCACATGTCAAACTTGAATAATTCAAAATACCGAATTGTTAGTTTAAATTTGGCAAAACTGAACATACATAGTAAATAAATAATCACAGATCACAGACACAGAGTAATAAATGCAGCGGAAATAAAAGGTAGTAGTTCATGAAGCTACTATATACATATCAGAGTTAAATAAGGTACAATAGATGTCTCGAATACAATAGTAAAATACAATATCAGAATACATCACTGGAATCAACTGAATATCTGAAAGCTGGATAGATAGTTGGATCTCTAAGCGAAGCTCCAACTCCAAGGTGAGTCTCGAATATCAGGACACTCAGTCTGACCCGAGCGTAAAGCAAAACACAAAACACTCGAGTCAGGATTAACATTCTTATATCAATAAATCCAAATCAAGTGAAATAGCAACTGGAATACAAGTAACTCAAAGGATGTTTGGAATAACCATCCTTTAAGGATCCGTTAAACTATCTACTATGTAATAGTGTACGATAAGTAGATAATGCCTATCAGTAATATAGAGTATCAAAATAGTGTTATGGCGTTACCATTATCCCCCTTAACACATTTTATATAAGTGTTATAGTCTATACAGCATTGTAACTCCACCGTAAACTAGTGGGATATCAGGGAGTACTCCATAGGTATAACACAAAACAAATCGTAGTGGTCGCGTATAAAGGAATACAAGTATGACAAGGCACATGAGGCAATACCCAAGGTAGTGAAACTACCGTTTGCCTGATCCGGACTGGTGAGAACGCATCGCCGCAGCGATCGCAACACCGCGAAACAACACTCCCAAATCAAGGGTGCACCAATCGACAACAAGTAATGAGTAGTTTTAGAAGAAGTGTGTTCGCTCGAGGAAGCTAACCCCATTTGGCCCGGCACGGCTCCTGTTTTAGTCATTTCCAATTTGACACAAGTGTCAAGGCTATCCATTATTGTTCTCTTTCTTCAGTCATCACGTACATCATTCCAACCACTTCATTCTGGATCACACTCCGCGTATAGTTATTAAAGTGGTTTTCGGTTTAGACAGTGAGTATGTCCCTAACTGATTCCGGTCTCTTTAATAACTTTCGTGATTATTACACCGATTGGTCGTTTATTTATTTCAAAACCAAATCAATTTCAATCTCATTAGAATTTGTAAACCAACATTTCATTTGTCTTTCAAAACCAATTTCCAAAAATTTACATTTCAAAACATCCAAATTACCATTTCAAAATCTTATAATTCAATTTCAATTTCTATTTAAAACAATTCAAATATTGATTCAAGTTTGTATATAAGTTTCATTCCGAAATCATTTAAATCAATTTAATTTAACATTCAAATCAATTTAAATTCACTTATCGATTTCATTCAATATTCGTTAAGTTAATTTATCATTCAAAACAATTTCTATTTAATTTCCAATTCAATGAATCAATTACTTAAGTTCAACTTCATTATATCAAAACTTCAAATTGAATTAATTAGATTTGTCAAATCAATTCTTTACATTTCAAGTCTTACATTAATTTCAATAAAACACATTTTATTTCTTGTTAAAGAAATTCGATTTCACCTATTCATTTATTTAGTTACAAATTTCAAAACTTAATTATTTCATAACTCAACTTTACTTATTAAAGAAGTTCAATTTCACTTATAAAGAATTCAATTTTATTTAATTATTAAATAATCCAATCTTATTTAATTATTAAATAATTTCAAAACTTAACTATTATAAAATTTCAAAACTTAATTATTAAATAATTTCAAAACTTAATTATATCATTTCTCAAATTAAACAACGTTCTTTCATCAATTACATTGTTAATATTTTGTTTCAGATTATTAAATATCAACATTTTTCTTTCATTAAAAAATTCAAATTTCAACTTCATTTCAAAACGATATTATTTATTCAAATAAAATCTTCATTTTATTTTTAAATCAAATTATTGACCAATCGATTTTATTTAATTCTCTATCCTACGTCAAAGTTTTTATTTTGGGTATTTATCATTTCAACCCGATTCCATTCCAATTCAAAATCAAAGCATAGCAAAGAGAACTTGCAATGTGATAACTGGGGTGGTGTCAAAGTAAATAAACAAGCAATAACAACAATCAATAACAATCAAATAATCAATTCAAATAATCCCGAAATAGTCGTATTGATTCACATTGTTGTTTGTGCAAATTAATATAATTATTTCTAGAATCTTAAACTATAATTTCATGTAGATTAAAGATTATTACACTAATAATTATACGGTTCTTCACTTGATATCTATTGTTCAATTTCAAACTACATCAATTTATACACATACATTTAAATGGTTCAAGGTGTGGTTAACACTATTTCTACGTGTCAATATTTAAAATTGAAAGGGGTCATATTATGCAAATGTCATCACATATATCAAATCTAACTATCCTACGTCAATTTCAATTTCAAATTATTTATCACTTACAACATTAACAATTTAACGTCCAATGTCAACATCAAACAATCAATCATTTAACAACCAAACTGGATTATCATTGTATATATAACAGGTAATGGTGTCAGATGTCACATGTGAACTGATACAGGTAATAGCATATATAACAGTGTAATTAACTAACAGCAGCATATTTCAATTGTCGTTTCAATTGAAATCAAATTTAATAAATAAAAGAACATTAATCGTGAGTGATTGCTCACCTTTCGAGGCTAGAGGTGGACGAGAATAAGATGAGTTACGCATCCAAGCACGAATTTTGGAATAAAGCACGATGGACATGAGTTCGACGATCAAAGCTGATAAATAAGAATTGATGAAATAAATCGGAATCATCTAGATATGACTGAAACAAAATATATTACTATTATTTCTCTGAAATTAATATTTTTAAAAATTATATATATAATAATAAATTTATAATCGATACAATTTAAAACTTAACAGTTTAACATATATATTTATATAACTTATGTAATCTACCAACAAACCAAAAGTTTAGGACTGATAAAATATAATACTATATGTTATATTTAAAACAATATTTATTATAAAATTAGTATTTATAAAATCAACTTAAATCAAAAATAGCGTGTATGTATATATATATAAACAAATATATGTAAGCTATTTATATATGCAATCAACTACATGCATGTTACTCAAAAATGTATGCAGATATGCAGACCCATTATAAATATGTGCAGACCCATTATATACCTTACAGATAATATGTACCCATTAAAAATATATACACAATACAAAATATATATGTAGACCAAAATAAAATATATATGCAGGCTGCTCATTTATACAACTCTAATATATTAGATATATATACAATAAAATAGATATGCATGCTACCTGAAACAACACTTAAACTGTTATATTATATGTATATTAATATACACGCTGAAGATGCTAAGACATACATACAAATATTCAAAACCAAAACTCAATCAATATACACAGTATATATATATATATAAGCTACAGTATAAACTATATATAATACTTGTCCTCAATCGACAAATATAAATGCAACATATATGCACCACACACATATATGTTTACAGCCCAATATACATACGAGCATATGAAGGAGTACGAACCTGCTTATATACATATATACAACCATATGAGGCTGAACAAGTTAGAATAGAACTGGAAGGCGCTAGAGCAGAGAAGCGACGAGGCAAAGCGGATAAAGGTAGTAGCCGAACGCATCATTATGTGGCTTCGTATATACGAATCTGAGGAGGAGAGGTGAGTTTGATTATTTGCCAAAACAACATATATAACTTTTCACGTTTTCAAACAAAATGAAATATAAGCTTCAGGCGATAAACGAAGAGAAAAGGCTGGGAGATGGAGCTCGGGTGGAGATGCCGATTGGTGAAGTGTAACGACCCGTATTTTCACGGATCGAAAAGTTCGTCAAATCTGGAGTTCTAGCATTTTTGAGCCATTTCAGAATTTAGGCAAATTTTGCCTAAGTCCTAAGTCTTTTACGACTTAGCATAAGTCGTGAGTCGTATACGACTTAGGAGATAGGAGTGACCCAGGGTTTGGCGACCTAAGGAATAGACTTAAGTTGGTGAGGACTTAAGGGTTAGATTGGTTGGTAACTTAGGACGTGGAGGTAGTAAGTCGAGGGATAGGATAGGTCTTATGACCGACTTAAGAAATTGGGCGACTCAAGTAAGTGACCGACCTAGGGATTTACGACATAAGAGCTGACTGAGTTAAGTGATAAGTCGTCTAACCAGTTAAGTCGTATCCTTTAAGTCGTAGCCTATAGGTTAAGTCGTAGCCTAGTTGAGTCGTGGCCGTGTTAAGGAGTGCTGTGTTAAGTCGCACACTGTTAAGTCGTAGAATGGGTTATCTCGTCTAACTAGTTAAGTCGTGGACGAGTTAAGGTATTGAGTCGTAGGATGTGTTGACTTGCTAAGTCGTAACCCAGTTAAGTTAGTAAGTCGTAGATGCATAGCTATCGTTAAGTCGTGACTAGTGGTAAGTCGCTAGGTGCGCATGAGCTTAAGTCTTAGACGACTTAAGGGAGTTAAGTCTGAAGTCGTAAGGGGTTTGGGTTTTGTTGAGTCATAGGCGTATGCTATAAGTCGTGACCGACTTAGGAGATAGCCGTTATGTCATGAGTCGTAGGCAGGTGAGAGTTAGGTCATAGAAGCCAGAAGTTAAGTCGAAGGGTTTAAGTCGTAAGTCGTGAACGACTCATGAAGGCAGACGAGTTAGGGATTTCAGCTATAAATAGGAGAGTTTCTCTTCATTTTTGGGATCCGGATTTTGAAGCGACGAAGTGCTGCCATTTTGAGAGCTCGACTTCTACACTTCTTCACTTCTTTTCTCCACTCTAATCTAGTGCTTCCTTTCATCCAAATCTAAGATCAAGATTGAAGATTCAAGAGCTTAGATTGAAGATCTTCATCTTTTCAAGAGAGATTTCTTCGTTTGAAGCGGATTCGTGATAGATCAAGCTTGATCCCTCGCTGTCCAGATCTGAAGCGTGTTGATTTGGGTTTGTTTTGGTGATTTGGTGAGTGGTGATTATCTCTCACACGGATCCAAAGGAGTAGATCGGATTGTTGGCTTGATTTGGTGTTAAAATAGTGATTTCTATGCATTTTTGTAAACCGAAGTGTAAATCCATGTAGATCCATTGTTCATGATGATTTGACAACCATTTTACTAAGTGTTAACCTATGCAAGTTCATTCATCAAGATTGTAGAGATATTTCTTATGATTTCATGCAAGTTAGACTTTCAACTCTTTAATTACGAAAATGCCATTATTGTTATAATTATCTACTTAGATCATATTTGAATGCTTGATTGTTTGGATTAATGTTTGATTTGATTGATTGCTATGAATTAGATGATTGATGGTTTGATTTAGACCAAAGACGATTCAAAAGCTAAGGGAAAGGCTCTTGAATTGGGAAAGCTGCTTGTGGCATATGTAGCGGGATGATGAAGCTCTTACGCGTAGATTTGACGATGTGATGTTGAGATGAGGCTTTGCGAGGATGTGATGAAGCGAGGCAATCATGTAATGAAGACTTGGTCTAATTCAGACGGGATCATTCCAAGCATGTTGATAACTCGGTGATATGATTCGAGTTGAGGATAATGAATGGATATGAGAATAGTCGTCGAGGAGGATGACTAGGAGGCTTGGATAGCATCGTTGTTGAAGGTTCTAGCATGCTCTAAGCAAGAGTACGTTTGGGCAGATTCGATAGTCCCAACGGCCAACTGTTGATGGTCGAGTACTCTGGGCAGATTCGATAGTCCTAGGCACGGGCTGCGACGACGTGCGGGAGTTATGTCTAGAACCGGGGTTTCCATTAGCCCTTGACGGATGGCTGAAAGAATGTGCCGGTCATTCAATTAACGGTGATATCGAAGCAGTGATAACAGTGATAGCCAGAGTCATGGATGTTTGGTTGTATCGTCATTCGGACTCAAGAGCGGTATTTTCTGGGTGCTTATCTGATTTAGGCCTTGGTACTTGGAAAACATCGTCCTTGACTCGAATGATCATTACTTTACTTTAAATTGTATGCTCTGCTATGTTGCTTCTGCTTAGTGTGTGTCTGGGGGCTATCACTGTAGAATGAGGTTGGAGTGGGAGGGTTGTATTCCTATTCCTTTTCCTTTATGCTCTTTTGGTATGTTGTTAGTTAATTTACTGCTCACTAAGACTGTTGTCTGACTCAAGGCTTTATGTTTTAATTCTTATTGCCTTGGGCTGTTCGTCCATTTTGGGACGGGCAGACTAGGTAGCAGGTGACAGGTGCTGTTCTTGCTTCCCGCATTGCTGATATCGAAGACGAGCTGGAGGGTTGCATATTATCTTCTTATTATATGTACTGGATGTTCCGTTGTTTGTATTCTCTGAGTGTTATGTAGTGAGGCTTGTTGTATAGACTATTCAGATGCTTGTATTCAACTATTATGAAGTTTTATTGATGGGATTTTATTCTGTGAAGCTTCACTACATATATGTTCTATTGTATTTTGTCCATGCGCTGTGAGTAATACGATAGATTCTGTTGTTTTTAATTTACCTTGACAATCGTCCATGGTCGCCTGGCACACTTTGCAGCGCACTTTCTCTAGATTCGGTGCAGGGGTCATGGGCGGTCATCACATTTGGTATCAGAGCATTGGTTAATCGATTTTACCCAACGCTCGTTGACGTAACTACGTATGAGAGACGTAATTGTATTTTGATGGATGAATACTATATATAATATAGTAGCTTAGTAGAGTTTGAGTCCTTTATGCAGTTGTTTCTCTAGATGTTCTAATCATTCCTTTTTATAGATATTGAGAATGAGTCAAAGAGGGAGACCAACTGCTAGGGAAGGCCGTGCTACTGAAGAGACTGCTGATTATGCAGCCATGTTCGAAGCTATGATGACTTCGATCATGAGAAGGATACCAATTCCGGGGGCAGCAGTTGATGTTGGAGTTCAAGTCCAAACTCCGAAACCAGTGGATTTTGCTAAGCTGTGCAAGGATTATACTGCTCTTGGAGGGAAGGTTTTCTTGGGAACGGAATCAACTATTGAGGTCCAAAGGTGGATAGATGCTTGTAGAAGGATCTTTGGTGATTTGGGAATTGATGATGCAACTAAGAGGAAGTTGGCATCAAGGCAGCTTCAAGGGAGAGCTTCTGATTGGTGGAACTCTATTACCATCAATACTCCGGAGGAAGAGATTACTTGGGAGCAATTCCAAGCTAGATTTGAAGCTAAGTTCATTTCTACAGCTCAGAAGTCTGTTCTGTTCAAGAGGTTTGTGGAGCTCAAGCAAGGTGGAAGATCTGTTCTTGAGTATGTTTCTGAGTTTGAAGCTTTGTCCAAGTATGCTCGGTCATATATTGAATCTGCTTATCAGCAGAATGAGAAGTTTGTGACCGGCTTGGATAGTTATTTGGGGAGACAGTTGGTGGATCATTTGGACGATTCATTTGAGAAGCTTGTGGAGAAAGCTCTTAGGCATGAGAGTCTGTTTCCTAAGGAAGGATCTGTTGTTGCTGTGACCAGGGAAGAGTCTAAACCCCAGCAGGGTGGAAACAAGAAGAAGAAGCAGCAGCAGCAGAAGGGTAAGGATGGCTAGAAGAAGCCGAAAGGCGAGGTGACTTGCTACAATTGTCAGCAGAAGGGCCATTTCTCTAAGGATTGCAAGAATCCGAAGGTGCCAATGAAGTGTCACAACTGTGACAAGCCGGGGCATTTCAGGAAGAATTGTCCAGAACCGAGGAGGGACAAGCAGATTGTGCAGGCTTATGCTTTAGGAGCTGTTCCGTCGTCTTCGAAAGCTCCTACTGCTGAAGAGAAAGGAAAGAATGTGGTTGTTCAAAGTACTCTTTTCCTATGTGGTGTTCCAGTTAGAGTTCTGTTTGATACTGGTGCGTCGCATTCGTTTGTTTGTAGTGAACTCGTAGGCCGGTTAGGTTTGGAACCGGATATTGTTGGTAGGCCATTGGTGGTGACCAATCCAGTTGGGGGTTCGTCTTGTTTGTGTATGTTATGCCGTGGTCTAGTTGTGTCGAGTCATGGTTGCTCTTTTGTTTGTGATTGTTTTGTTCTGAACTTTGCGGGGTTCGGAATTATTTTGGGTATGGACTGGCTTAGGAAGTATGCGGCTAAGGTTGATTGTGAGAGGCTGGAGGTGACAGTCGAGAATGTGGAGGGGCGAAAGATTGTGATACGATGTAAGCATGAGGAAGGCGTCTTCATGAGCTTCATGTATTCGCTAGTTGTTCCACGGGATGGACTGTCTTTAGTGCCAATCGCAAATGGATTCGAGGATGTCTTTGACGAAGTCAAAGGGTTGCCGCCGCATAGAGAGATCGAGTTTCGTATAGATCTAGTTGAAGGAGCCAGACCTATTGTGATGCCTCTTAGGCGGATGGCGCCTAGGGAACAGCATGAGTTGAAGGTGCAAGTTGATGACCTTTTACAGAAAGGATTCATTCGGCGTAGTGTGTCCGAGTGGGGTGCACCAGTTGTGTTCGCAACCAAGGCGGATGGGTCGTTGAGATTGTGTGTGGATTATCGTGAGCTGAATAAGGTGACTAAGAAGAACAAGTATCCATTGCCGAGAATAGATGACTTGTTTGATCAGCTTCACGAAGCCAAGGTGTTTTCTCAGATGGATTTGGCAACGGGATTTCACCAGTTGAGAGTGGCTAAGGATAGTGTGCCGAAGACTACTTTTCGGAAACCATCTGGTTTCTTTGAGTGGCTGGTAACGCCGTTTGGATTGACTAACGCGCCAGCATATTTTGTGAATCTTATGAATAGAGTGTTCAGAGATCAGTTGAACAAGTTTGTACTTGTGTTCGTAGATGATATTCTGATTTATTCCAGAATGGAAGAGGAGCACAAGACGCACTTGCGTATTGTTTTGGAAATCTTGCGGAAACATCAGCTGAAGGCTAAGTTTTCGAAGTGTCACTTCTGGAAGAGTGAAGTGAGGTTCTTAGGCCATGTGATTTCTGGAAATGGAATAGCGGTTGATCCCGCTAAGGTGGTAGCAATCCAGGATTGGGTTAGACCTAAGAATGCATCTGATGTGAGAAGTTTTCTTGGATTAGCAGGATATTATCGACGGTTTATCAAAGACTTCTCCAAGGTAGCTGCACCATTAACAGGATTGACGAAGAAGAACCAAGTGTTCAGTTGGGATGCTAAGTGTGAGCAAGCTTTCGGAATCCTGAAAGAGAGATTGACAAGTGCTCCTGTTTTGACTATTCCTAGTGGGAATGATGAGATGGTGGTTTACACCGACGCATGTGGTACTGGACTTGGAGCAGTGCTGATGCAGAGAGATAAAGTTGTTGCGTATGCCAGTCGACAACTAAAGCCGCATGAAAGGAATTACCCGACTCATGATTTGGAGTTGGCGGCGATTGTTTTTGCTCTGAAGATATGGAGACATTATCTACTGGGAGTTCGATTCGAGTTGTTTATAGATCATAAGTCGTTGAAGTATCTTTTCTCCCAAAAGGATTTGAATCTTCGGCAGCAACGTTGGCTAGAGTTTTTGGCATCATATGATTTTGGTATAGCTTATACTCCGGGAAAAGGTAACGCAGTGGCAGATGCGTTAAGTCGAAGACATGCAGGATTGGGAGCCATGTTTTCAGAATGGAAGAGTCTCGAGTATTTAGCTGGATTTGACTTCAGGCCTAGATGTGAATTGGAACCTGAGATGTTGGCAAACTTATCGATAAGACCTTCTCTTGTGGAAAGGATTGGCGAGAGCCAAAAGCGAGATGATAAGCTTGTCAAGATTATCCATGATTTGGAATCTGGATTGGATTCAGTAAAGGATAAAGGATTCGAGGTCGATCGAGAAGGTTGGCTTCGGAAACAAGGACGACTAGTTGTTCCCGATATAGATGAATTGAGGAGTGAAGTTCTGAAGGAAAGTCATCACTCGAAGTTGACAATTCATCCAGGTGGAAATAAGATGTATCGGGATATGAAGAGAACCTACTACTGGGAAGGTATGAAGAAGGATGTTGGAAATTTTATTTCCAAGTGTATGAACTACCAATTGGTAAAAGCCGAACAGAAGAAGCCAAGTGGATTGCTTCAGCCATTAGAAGTTCCTACATGGAAGTGGGAGCAAATATCGATGGACTTTATTGATGGATTACCTAGAACCAGAACGGGAAATGAAGGGATTTGGGTCATTGTGGATCGTCTGACTAAGAGCGCAAGATTCATTCCTGTTCGATCGACTAGGACTGCATCAAGGTTGGCTGAGTTGTATGTTAAGTGGATAGTTCGATTCCATGGTATTCCGAAGAGTATAGTGAGCGATCGAGACCCATTGTTCACTAGTGGATTTTGGAAGAGCTTCCAGGAAGTTTTGGGAACCAAGTTATGTTTGAGTACAGCCTATCACCCTCAAACAGATGGTCAGACCGAGAGAGTCAATCGGGTTTTGGAAGATCTCCTCAGAGCTTGTGTTTTGGATTTCGGAGGATCGTGGGAAGATCATCTTCATTTGGTGGAGTTTTCATACAACAACAGTTACCAGTCAAGTATTGGTATGGCACCGTATGAGGCATTGTATGGAAGACCGTGTAACTCTCCGACATGTTGGTTGGAAACTGGAGAAAAGCCGTTACTTGGGCCAGAGATGATTCGACAGACTTCAGATTGTATAGAGATCATTCGGCAACGAATGAAGGCTGCCCAAGATCGTCAGAAAAGTTATGCCGATAAGCGTCGAAAGGATTTGGAATTCGATGCTGGTGATATGGTTTTTGTGAAGATTTCTCCACTTAAGAATGTTATCCGATTCGGGAAGAAAGGGAAATTGACTCCGAGATTTGTTGGACCATTCCCGATTATCGAGCGAATTGGAAAGCTCGCTTATAGATTGGAATTACCGGAGAAGATGTCGGGTGTGCACAATGTTTTTCATGTATCATATCTACGGAAGTATGTGCACGACTCGAATACAGTGGTTTCTGCTGACAGCTGTGAAGATTTCGAAGTTGATCCAGTCGATCGAAGACCTCGTAAGCCGCTTCGTGTTGTTGAAACCGACACGAAACAGCTTAGGAGGAAGGTAGTTAAGTTGCTCAAGATACAATGGAGTGAAGATGGTAACGACTGTACGTGGGAGGTGGAAGAGAGGATGAAAGCAGCTCATCCTGAACTCTTCGAGGTATGGCCCTAAGGTGTCGTCTCATCTCACGATATTGTAACTTGTTCTAAGTCTTAGAATTCTGTACGCAAAGCTAGAATTGGATGCATGGTTTGCTGATTGTTATGGATGGTAGGCGTACAGAATAGTTCTGATTGCTTTGTTTGCTTGGAATTTCGGGGGCGAAATTCCTAAGGGGGAGAGAATGTAACGACCCGTATTTTCACAGATCGAAAAGTTCGTCAAATCTGGAGTTTTAGCATTTTTGAGCCATTTCAGAATTTAGGCAAATTTTGCCTAAGTCCTAAGTCTTTTACGACTTAGCATAAGTCGTGAGTCGTATACGACTTAGGAGATAGGAGTGACCCAGGGTTTGGCGACCTAAGGAATAGACTTAAGTTGGTGAGGACTTAAGGGTAAGATCGGTTGGTAACTTAGGACGTGGAGGTAGTAAGTCGTGGGATAGGATAGGTCGTATGACCGACTTAAGAAATTGGGCGACTCAAGTAAGTGACCGACCTAGGGATTTACGACATAAGAGCTGACCGAGTTAAGTGATAAGTCGTCTAACCAGTTAAGTCATATCCTTTAAGTCGTAGCCTATAGGTTAAGTCGTAGCCTAGTTGAGTCGTGGCCGTGTTAAGGAGTGCTGTGTTAAGTCGCACACTGTTAAGTCGTAGAATGGGTTATCTCGTCTAACTAGTTAAGTCGTGGACGAGTTAAGGTATTGAGTCGTAGGATGTGTTGACTTGCTAAGTCGTAACCCAGTTAAGTTAGTAAGTCGTAGATGCATAGCTATCGTTAAGTCGTGACTAGTGGTAAGTCGCTAGGTGCGCATGAGCTTAAGTCTTAGACGACTTTAGGGAGTTAAGTCTGAAGTCGTAAGGGGTTTGGGTTTTGTTGAGTCGTAGGCGTATGCTATAAGTCGTGACCGACTTAGGAGATAGCCGTTATGTCATGAGTCATAGGCAGGTGAGAGTTAGGTCGTAGAAGCCAGAAGTTAAGTCGAAGGGTTTAAGTCCTAAGTCGTGAACGACTCATGAAGGCAGACGAGTTAGGGATTTCAGCTATAAATAGGAGAGTTTCTCTTCATTTTTGGGATCCGGATTTTGAAGCGACGAAGTGCTGCCATTTTGAGAGCTCGACTTCTACACTTCTTTACTTCTTTTCTCCACTCTAATCTAGTGCTTCCTTTCATCCAAATCGAAGATCAAGATTGAAGATTCAAGAGCTTAGATTGAAGATCTTCATCTTTTCAAGAGAGATTTCTTCGTTTGAAGCGGATTCGTGATAGATCAAGCTTGATCCCTCACTGTCCAGATCTGAAGCGTGTTGATTTGGGTTTGTTTTGGTGATTTGGTGAGTGGTGATTATCTCTCACACGGATCCAAAGGAGTAGATCGGATTGTTGGCTTGATTTGGTGTTAAAATAGTGATTTCTATGCATTTTTGTAAACCGAAGTGTAAATCCATGTAGATCCATTGTTCATGATGATTTGACAACCATTTTACTAAGTGTTAACCTATGCAAGTTCATTCATCAAGATTGTAGAGATATTTCTTATGATTTCATGCATGTTAGACTTTCAACTTTTTAATTACGAAAATGCCATTATTGTTATAATTATCTACTTAGATCATATTTGAATGCTTGATTGTTTGGATTAATGTTTGATTTGATTGATTGCTATGAATTAGATGATTGATGGTTTGATTTAGACCAAAGACGATTCAAAAGCTAAGGGAAAGGCTCTTGAATTGGGAAAGCTGCTTGTGGCATATGTAACGGGATGATGAAGCTCTTATGCGTAGATTTGACGATGTGATGTTGAGATGAGGCTTTGCGAGGATGTGATGAAGCGAGGCAATCATGTAATGAAGACTTGGCCTAATTCAGACGGGATCATTCCAAGCATGTTGATAACTCGGTGATATGATTCGAGTTGAGGATAATGAATGGATATGAGAATAGTCGTCGAGGAGGATGACTAGGAGGCTTGGATAGCATCGTTGTTGAAGGTTCTAGCATGCTCTAAGCAAGAGTACGTTTGGGCAGATTCGATAGTCCCAACGGCCAACTGTTGATGGTCGAGTACTCTGGGCAGATTCGATAGTCCTAGGCACGGGCTGTGACGACGTGCGGGAGTTATGTCTAGAACCGGGTTTCCATTAGCCCTTGACGGACGGCTGAAAGAATGTGCCGGTCATTCAATTAACGGTGATATCGAAGCAGTGATAACAGTGATAGCTAGAGTCATGGATGTTTGGTTGTATCGTCATTCGGACTCAAGAGCAGTATTTTCTGGGTGCTTATCTGATTTAGGCCTTGGTACTTGGAAAACATCGTCCTTGACTCGAATGATCATTACTTTACTTTAAATTGTATGCTCTGCTATGTTGCTTCTGCTTAGTGTGTGTCTGGGGGCTATCACTGTAGAATGAGGTTGGAGTGGGAGGGTTGTATTCCTATTCCTTTTCCTTTATGCTCTTTTGGTATGTTGTTAGTTAATTTACTGCTCACTAAGAGTGTTGTCTAACTCAAGGCTTTATGTTTTAATTCTTATTGCCTTGGGCTGTTCGTCCATTTTGGGACGGGCAGACTAGGTAGCATGTGACAGGTGCTGTTCTTGCTTCCCGCGTTGCTGATATCGAAGACGAGCTGGAGGGTTGCATATTATCTTCTTATTATATGTACTGGATGTTCCGCTGTTTGTATTCTCTGAGTGTTATGTAGTGAGGCTTGTTGTATAGACTATTCAGATGCTTGTATTCAACTATTATGAAGTTTTATTGATGGGATTTTATTCTGTGAAGCTTCACTACATATATGTTCTATTGTATTTTGTCCATGCGCTGTGAGTAATACGATAGATTCTGTTGTTTTTAATTTACCTTGACAATCGTCCATGGTCGCCTGGCACACTTTGCAGCGCACTTTCTCTAGATTCGGTGCAGGGGTCATGGGCGGTCGTCACATGAAGGTTAGGTGGAAGGGAGGAAAGGCTGTGCTATCCTCTCTTTTTTTAAGGGAAGATGTGGAGGGCTTTAAAAGAAAGAGGGCGGTGAGGTTTTGGACGATGGTCGGCTGTTGGTTGCGGTGTAGCGGCGAGATCTGGGCTGAGCGAAACAAGGAGCAGGGGACGTGTAGGTGGAGGTGAGAGGAGGAGCGGGTATGGGTGAGAAGATGCATGCTTGGTGAAGAAGAAATGAATGCGAGGAGGGGAGGGCTTCGGTGCTAATGACATGGTGGGATAGTGGTTGTAAGGCGGACCGGAGGGAGGCAAGGTGGCGGTGAAGGCTCGGCCTAGGGAAGAGAGGCGCTGATGGGGGAAGTGGGATGGTTGAGGCGTGTTGGGAATTGGCTGCATGGTGAGGACAGTGATGCACGCGGTCAATATTTGAGGAAGGGGATACACACAGGATGAGGAAGGGGAGCAAGCTTCTCCAAAACAAAGGATTGCAATATGAAAACTTTGGTTTTGCAAAATATATATTATTTTCCTTGCAGACGAATAGAATCAAAAGAGGGGAAGAGGAAGTTTGTAGCAGAAGCTTGTGAATGAATGCAAGAAATAAAAGCAAAAGAAGACCTCTCTGATTTTTTTGCACGTAAATTTTTTTTTGAAATCGGAGACAATAAATGTTTGCTTGAATTCAAGACCCAGTAAAAGTTGATGTCTGTTCGATTTTGAACGGTTGAATATACGAGTAAGGAAACTAAAGGTTTAAAACCGGTACCGAACGAAATCATTTTCGCTGATTACGCTGCGTAACGAATCTCGAAACATAGCATTGAATACACTGCAGAGATCAGCACGGCGGGATGCTCAAAACTGCATATGGATATTAGTGATAGGATTTGATTATAAAATTTTGAATTTTTCTACTAGCGGAAAATGCAACAAAAATGCAGGAAAATAAGATCGACGGAGCTAAAGATGTCCGAATTTTGAAAAACGAAAAATAGCATTTGCTCAGAAGATGGTTTAGAATTTTTCTATGTAAAAATATTTAGGTTCCGAAAATATTTTATTTTCATCGCCTTTTTAACTGATTTTTGTAGTAAATTTACGCGCGAAATAAACTTTCATATTTTCGGATGGAAATTTACCAGTTGCTATGTTTAAATAGATGCATTCCAAATATCAAATTTTTATTTCAAAATTTTATCATTTAAAACTTCACAAAATTTCAACTAATTACGTTATTAAAACATTTAAAATTTACGGGTCGTTACACTCTCCCCCACTCAAAACTTTTCGTCCCCGAAAAGGAAGGAGGCGGGAGAATAGAAACAAGCAGAAAGAAAATAGATTTGAATACAAGTAAAAAAAAATTTAAACCATATAAATTTCAATTTAAATTAATTACTATTTAACAATTTGGTTAAATCCCTTTTAATTCACTTAAGTTAAATCAATCTATCTATTTCTAATTTCATTATCTTGTTATCTAGTCATCTTCAATTAACAATTTCTAAATCATCAATTTGTATGATCATTTATTATACTCATTTTATTCAACAAATTTAATTCTTTTATTCCAAATTATTATTAAGTTTATTCCACTTAATATATCTTATTACATATATTTAAACCATATAAATTAATTTAGACCATATAAATTTCAATCTAAATTAATTTATATTTATTTTCAATTTGGTTAAATCCATTTATATTAAATCAATAATTAGTCATTCGATTTAAATTTGTTAGTTCAACTGTTAATTCTAATCATATAAATTTCATTTTAAATCAATTAATATTCAAAAATTGATCTTAACTCAAGGTATTTCATTAAGCTGATTCAAGTCAATTTGTTAATTCTTTCAGAACAAAATTTACTTTATTTATCTCATTCAATTAACTTATTATTCTATCATCTTTATTAGCATTTTTTTATAATTAAAATCTAAGTGCATAACATTTATTATAAACACTCAAATTTTATTTATAAAATTATTTTATATTGTATATTATCCAATTACATTTTAACTCCTGAATAATTTAGGTAAGTTATTTTGAAATGCAATTTAGTACTATACAAATAAAATTTTCAAATTCAATTTATTTCAAGTTTAAATACTTATTCAAAATTTAGCTTTATTTATAATTGAAAACATCTTTTAACATGATTTTTAAGAATTAAATTTCCGTTTAATTTGAAACCCTTTAGAAATAATTATGTATATACTATATATATTAAATCAAATTAAATTTAAAGTAATATACCCATATATATATATATATATCAAGTAATACTTAAGAAGTTCAAATCAAAATATTTTTCCAAAACAAAACCGTAGCAAAGCTACAGAATGGTCTATTCACTTCGAAACTCGAAAATTAATGTCGATGATGCGGCCGCCATCACTGAAATTATTTTCCAGCGACAAAGAGAAGAGCACTGATTTCAACATTTTAAAATTCTTTGAAAACGGTTCCTATTTGAAAATACTTTAAATAATATACATTAAAATTCTTTGGAAACAAATTATAGTCAAATTACCTTTAAATAATGTGCATTTTAAACCTTTAAAACCATAGTTCGAAATCATTGGAAATTAAATTCTCAAATTCTTACTTTAATTTAATTTTAAATTCTAAATCAGTTTATAAACCAAGTTTATAAATTCATTTATCGAACAATAGATGAAAATCAAATATTATCATTTCAAACAACGAATTAATTAACCCCTTCTTTTTTTTCTAGAAAAATTTACTTATATATTTATAATATAATCATACAAAATTATTTCATTTACCAAGTTTGAAAACAATATTGTGTCAGTTTGCTCTGCTCAAGTGTTTTGGAAATCCTATCGATAGCGTTGATCAGACGAATCGATCGAAAACCCAAATCAACATCAACAACTCAAACAACATAATGTATATTAAAACATTTTAAAATATTAATTTACAAACACACTTCTTTGCTCGACGATACAGGAATGAACTTTCAAAATAAGGATAGGGTTTCAAATTTGATGGACTCAAATCAAAGAGAATTTTGATTTGAAGATAAGTTCAAACAAAGATATGATGATTAAATAACAAAGTAGGAAGATTTGACAAGTTTATATAAATCGCAGGCAATCTTAACCAGGTCGACCGTGACTTCAAGAATAAGATCGATGCAGAATTTCGAGGCAAATCTATATTTGATCTCAAGAAATATAATTTAGGTATAGCAGGAGATAGATAGCACCATAAACCGAGGATACAGAAATCTCCGGTAAATCAATGCCTATTGTATAGGAGTTTCACCCCTTTATAAATCATTCGAAGTTTGGCGAGACCGCCGATCCATTATAAAGATCCTTCAAAGTGGAGTTATGCGATGCTCCAGAATTGAAAGAAGACGAATAGTGAGGGACACGAATGAAATTTGGAACCGCAGGGAACGTTCCAAAATTCAAAGGAATCGAGTCAAAAGGAAGAGATTGAAACGCGAATGAGAGTGATTCTGTAAATACATTTACCCTATATGCTAAGTTTTGCCTAGAGCTACCAAAGCTCTGATACCAACTGTAACGACCCGCTATTTTAGACTATTCGCATCCGCACATGTCGAACTTGAATAATTCAAAATACCGAATTGTTAATTTAAATTTGGCAAAACTGAACATATACAGTAAATAAATAATCATAGATCACAGACACAGAGTAATAAATGCAGCAGAAATAAAAGATAGTAGTTCATGAAGCTACTATATACATATCAGAGTTAAATAAGGTACAACAGATGTCTCGAATACAATAGTCAAATACAATATCAGAATACATCACTAGAATCAACTGAATATCTGAAAGCTGGATAGATAGCTGGATCTCCAAGCGAAGCTCCAACTCCAAGGTGAGTCTCGAATACTGGTACACTCAGTCTGACCCGAGCGTAAAGCAAAACAC
Organism: Allium fistulosum; assembly: GCA_030737815.1. NCBI lineage: Eukaryota > Viridiplantae > Streptophyta > Magnoliopsida > Asparagales > Amaryllidaceae > Allium > Allium fistulosum. Next base: position 294,635,824 of record CM060906.1, on the reverse strand, counting down.
AAAACACTCGAGTCAGGATTAACACTCTTATATCAATAAATCCAACTCAAGTGAAATAGCAACTAGAATACAAGTAACTCAAAGGATGTTTGGAATAACCATCCTTTAAGGATCCGTTAAACTATCTACTATGTAATGGTGTACGATATGTAGATAATGCCTATCAGTAATATAGAGTATCAAAATAGTGTTAAGGCGTTACCATTATCCCCCTTAACACATTTTATATAAGTGTTATAGTCTATACAGCATTGTAAACTCCACCGTAAACTAGTGGGATATCAGGGAGTACTCCATAGGTATAACACAAAACAAATCGTAGTGGTCGCGTATAAAGTAATACAAGTATGACAAGACACATGAGGCAATACCCAAGGTAGTGAAACTACCGTTTGCCTGATCCGGACTGGTGAGAACGCATCGCCGCCGCGATCGCAACACCGCGAAACAACACTCCCAAATCAAGGGTGCACCAATCGACAACAAGTAATGAGTAGTTTTCGAAGAAGTGTGTTCGCTCGACGAAGCTAACCCCATTTGGCCCGGCACGGCTCCTGTTTTAGTCATTTCCAATTTGACACAAGTGTCAAGGCTATCCATTATCGTTCTCTTTCTTCAGTCATCACGTACGTCATTCCAACCACTTTATTCTGTATCACACTCCGCGTATAGTTATTAAAGTGGTTTTCGGTTTAGACAGTGAGTATGTCCCTAACCGATTCCGGTCTCTTTAATAACTTTCATGATTATTACACCGATTGGTCGTTTATTTATTTCAAAACCAAATCAATTTCAATCTCATTAGAATTTGTAAACCAACATTTCATTTGTCTTTCAAAACCAATTTCCAAAAATTTATGTTTCAAAACATCCAAATTACCATTTCAAAATCTTATAATTCAATTTCAATTTCTATTTAAAACAATTCAAATATTGATTCAAGTTTGTATATAAGTTTCATTCCGAAATCATTTAAATCAATTTAATTTAACATTCAAATCAATTTAAATTCACTTATCGATTTCATTCAATATTCGTTAAGTTAATTTATCATTCAAAACAATTTCTATTTAATTTCCAATTCAATGAATCAATTACTTAAGTTCAACTTTATTATATCAAAACTTCAAATTGAATTAATTAGATTTGTCAAATCAATTCTTTACATTTCAAGTCTTACATTAATTTCAATAAAACACATTTTATTTCTTGTTAAAGAAATTCGATTTCACCTATTCATTTATTTAGTTACAAATTTCAAAACTTAATTATTTCATAACTCAACTTTACTTATTAAAGAAATTCAATTTCACTTATAAAGAATTCAATTTTATTCAATTATTAAATAATCCAATCTTATTTAATTATTAAATAATTTCAAAACTTAACTATTATAAAATTTCAAAACTTAATTATTAAATAATTTCAAAACTTAATTCAATCATTTCTCAAATTAAACAACGTTCTTTCATCAATTACATTGTTAATATTTTGTTTCAGATTATTAAATATTAACATTTTCCTTTCATTAAAAAATTCAAATTTCAACTTCATTTCAAAACCATATTATTTATTCAAATAAAATATTCATTTTATTTTTAAATCAAATTATTGACCAATCGATTTTATTTAATTCTCTATCCTAAGTCAAAGTTTTTATTTTGGGTATTTATCATTTCAACCCGATTCCATTTCAATTCAAAATCAAAGCATAGCAAAGAGAACTTGCAGTGGGATAACTGGGATGGTGTCAAAGTAAATAAACAAGCAATAACAACAATAAATAACAATCAAATAATCAATTCAAATAATCCCGAAATAGTCGTATTGATTCACATTGTTGTTTGTGCAAATTAATATAATTATTTCTAGAATCTACACTATCATTTCATGTAGATTAAAGATTATTACACTAATAATTATATGGTTCTTCACTTGATATCTATTGTTCAATTTCAAACTACATCAATTTATACACATACATTTAAATGGTTCAAGGTGTGGTTAACACTATTTCTACGTGTCAATTTATTTAAAATTGAAAGGGGTCATATTATGCAAATGTCATCACATATATCAAATCTAACTATCCTACGTCAATTTCAATTTCAAATTATTTATCACTTACAACATTAACAATTTAACGTCCAATGTCAACATCAAACAATCAATCATTTAACAACCAAACTGGATTATCATTGTATATATAACAGGTAATGGTGTCAGATGTCACATGTGAACTGATACAGGTAATAGCATATATAACAGTGTAATTAACTAACAGCAGCATATTTCAATTGTCGTTTCAATTGAAATCAAAATTAATAAATAAAAGAACATTAATCGTGAGTGATTTCTCACCTTTCGAGGCTAGAGGTGGACGAGAATAAGATGAGTTACGCATCCAAGCACGAATTTCGGAATAAAGCACGATGGACATGAGTTCGACGATCAAAGCTGATAAATAAGAATTGATGAAATAAATCAGAATCATCTAGATATGACTGAAACAAAATATATTACTATTATTTCTCTGAAATTAATATTTTTAAAAATTATATATATAATAATAAATTTATAATCGATACAATTTAAAACTTAACAGTTTAACATATATATTTATATAACTTATGTAATCTACCAACAAACCAAAAGTTTAGGACTGATAAAATATAATACTATATGTTATATTTAAAACAATATTTATTATAAAATTAGTATTTATAAAATCAACTTAAATCAAAAATAGCGTGTATGTATATATATATAAACAAATATATGTAAGCCATTTATATATGCAATCAACTACATGCATGTTACTCAAAAATGTATGCAGATATGCAGACCCATTATAAATATGTGCAGACCCATTATATACCTTACAGATAATATGTACCCATTAAAAATATATACACAATACAAAATATATATGTAGACCAAAATAAAATATATATGCAGGCTGCTCATTTATACAACTCTAATATATTAGATATATATACAATAAAATAGATATGCATGCTACCTGAAACAACACTTAAACTGTTATATTATATGTATATTAATATACACGCTGAAGATGCTAAGACATACATACAAATATTCAAAACCAAAACTCAGTCAATATACACAGTATATATATATATAAGCTACAGTATAAACTATATATAATACTTGTCCTCAATCGACAAATATAAATGCAACATATATGCACCACACACATATATATGTTTACAGCCCAATATACATACGAGCATATGAAGGAGTACGAACCTGCTTATATACATATATACAACCATATGAGGCTGAACAAGTTTGAACAGAACTGGAAGGCGCTAGAGCAGGGAAGCGATGAGGCAAAGCGGATAAAGGTAGTAGCCGAACGCATCATTATGTGGCTTCGTATATACGAATCTGAGGAGGAGAGGTGAGTTTGATTATTTGCCAAAACAACATATATAACTTTTCACGTTTTCAAACAAAATGAAATATAAGCTTCATGCGATAAACGAAGAGAAAAGGCTGGGAGATGGAGCTCGGGTGGTGATGCCGATTGGTGAAGGTTAGGTGGAAGGGAGGAAAGGCTGGTTGCTATCCTCTTTGTTTTTTTAAGGGAAGATGTGGAGGGCTTTAAAAGAAAGAGGGCGGTGAAGTTTTGGACGATGGTCGGCTGTTGGTTGCGGTGTAGCGGCGAGATCTGGGCTGAGCGAAACAAGGAGCAGGGGACGTGGAGGTGGAGGTGAGAGGAGGAGCGGGTATGGGTGAGAAGACGCATGCGTGGTGAAGAAGAAATGATTGCGAGGAGGGGAGGGCTTCGGTGCTAATGACATGGTGGGATAGTGGTTGTAAGGCGGACCGGAGGGAGGCAAGGTAGCGGTGAAGGCTCGGCCTAGGGAAGAGAGGCGCTGATGTGGGAAGTGGGATGGTTGAGGCGTGGTGGGAATTGGCTGCATGGTGAGGACAGTGATGCACGCGGTCAATATTTGAGGAAGGGGATACACACAGGATGAGGAAGGGGAGCAAGCTTCTCCAAAACAAAGGATTGCAATATGAAAACTTTGGTTTTGCAAAATATATATTATTTTCCTTTCAGACGAATAGAATCAAAAGAGGGGAAGAGGAAGTTTGTAGCAGAAGCTTGTGAATGAATGCAAGAAATAAAAGCAAAAGAAGACCTCTCTGATTTTTTTTCACGTAAATTTTTTTTTGAAACCGGAGATAATAAATGTTTGCTTGAATTCAAGACACAGTAAAAGTTGATGTTTGTTCGATTTTGAACGGTAGAATATACGAGTAAGGAAACTAAAGGTTTAAAACCGGTACCGAACGAAATCATTTTCGCTGATTACGCTGCGTAACGAATCTCGAAACATAGCATTGAATACACTGCAGAGATCAGCACGGCGGGACGCTCAAAACTGCATATGGATATTAGTGATAGGATTTGATTATAAAATTTTGAATTTTTGTACTAGCGGAAAATGCAACAAAAACGCAGGAAAATAAGATCGACAGAGCTAAAGATGTCCGAATTTTGAAAAACGAAAAATAGCGTTTGCTCAGAAGATGGTTTAGAATTTTTCTATGTAAAAATATTTAGGTTCCGAAAATATTTTATTTTCATCGCCTTTTTAACTGATTAAGTTGAAGTAAATTTACGCGCGAAATAAACTTTCATATTTTCGGATGGAAATTTACCAGTTGCTATGTTTAATTAGACGCATTCCAAATATCAAATTTTTATTTCAAAATTTTATCGTTTAAAATTTCACAAAATTTCAACTAATTACATTATTAAAACATTTAAAATTTACAGGTCATTACACCAGGATAGGTAGGTGTTCTACTTATCGAAAACCACTTCAAGGCTAAGATACGTGTTATATCTCTTGGGAATGGACATGTTCAAGATGTTGGAATCTATGTGGAGATTCAAGATCTGTTTTTAAGATGCCCAAACACATGTAGATGTTCGTGATCTATTCAGGATGTGGGAATCCATGTATGATTCCGAGATCCATTAAGATTTGGGAATCCATGTGTCATTTTGAGATTTGTTGAGGGTTCCTTGTGTGTTTACGAGATCTATTTGAGATGTAGGAATCCAGCCGGGGATTCGTGTTTTGTTCGAGTGATGAAGTCTCGAGTAAAGGATGTCGAACGTGACCTCGACATCGGAATGATAGAAAATAGAGTAAGACGCAAAGCCCGGCGTTTTGCTAAACCAGGATGGGGTATATCAACTCTATTTCTAGAGATACTTATCGACTGTTAGTTGATAGGAGTTGATGGTACTTGGTTCTATGTGTTTTGGGATCGCTCGTTCGTGCGTGGGCTAGTTGTGTTTACCTTAACAGTGTATTTTATCTATAGATATACGACGCTTGGAAGGTACATTCTGATCCTTGTTAGGATGCTGGCCTGAGTTTATCTTAGGATGTCTTTAATGGAAAATCCATATGCGAACATGCCTTATCGATTTTAGTTGTACCCATATTATGCTGGAATGTAATCAATGTAACCATTTTGGCTATGATTAATATTTATATTCTACACCCTAGAGATTATTATAGTATCATAGGATTCTCGATAAATGTTTTGGTTATTGTAAGGTAAAACCCCTTTTGTGATTATTGGTGGCGTGGTCTTACCAGATACCCTTATTTAGAAGGGTTTTAAGATATAGTAAATCTATATGATTTGAGTTTCTCATGCTGGTTTGCCAGACTGATCCGAGTGTTATTTTCTTAATGCTCGGGCCAACTCGAGTATGTTCCAGATTTAGCTGTGGCTCATTGGAGCTCTTGGAGAGGAAATGGATGATTTCTTATCATATTTTATTTCTACTGCATTACTTGACTTGTTTCTATCAGCATTTCGAGGACATGAAGTTATAACTGTCCAGGCTGATGATAGGTTTGTTTTTCTCCGATTGATGTATGTAAATCATAGTTTTCTTTTTGGTAAGGACCTCTTGAGATATTATATATGTTATTTTTCTGCATGTGAGATTCTGATAATGTGTTCTCTTCTTTCTTGTTCTATTTCTTTTTCTCTTTACCCTAACTATTCATTCTATCATTTGGGTGCTCGGCACGTGAATATCATAGATGTATTAGTGTTGACATTTGAGGGTCGAAAAGTTAGGTCATTACACATAACATTGTTATAAAATAACAATGTCACGATACAGTTTGTAACAGAACTTTGAGCTCACTAGAGGTCGAGAGACATACTTCGAATTGTTACATATGAAAAAAGCAGTTTATCAGCATCCGAGAGAGTTAATTGACAGAATAGTTAATTAAAGCGTAGTAGCATACCAGTTCACCAAGGGACTGACCATATTATTTTTGAGGAAACCGATTAGGGAAGTTGGAATAAGATTCCATAATTGACCCCAAGTGCAAGTGTGAGATTGATAGGGTTAGGCATATGCCCTAGGGGCAGTTATGTAATTAATTACATATATTTAACTCGGTAACCAATCTTGTTCGAAATAAAAGGTGTTTTCTTTCTATTATACAATCGATATAATGTGTTATATTAATTAATTAATTTAATTAAAAGTATATTTAATATAAAATCCATAAATGGTATGTTTTGTGATAGTAGTTACAAAGTGTTGTAACCGTAAGTAATTTATCACAATGAAAAATAAATATACCATTTTAAATATTCCTAGTCAAGATGTAATGAGACTGGATATTGATACATTCATTAAGACTAGAGTACGTAATGCTTTCCAAATATTGGGCAATGTATTACGCATGGTTGTTGGAGGCACCAAGGATGACGCACTGATAATTATTGGATAACTATGGAATGACCCATTCGATAGTTTTCTACTGGTTAATATAACTAATGTCAAATCGAAAATATCGATGTGGTTAATTTACACAGTTCTCTCGACTTGATAATATTATTGATCTTTAAAATGAAAGCTCTGCTTTGATTATAGTCAAATCATGGCATGGCATCCATCGAGTGACTATAGTTGGGTCGAGTGGAAGTATTGGAAGTGAAGCGCTATTCAAGAGATGATTCGTCTCCTCGGTTATATAGGGTTAGTATCACGATCAACTTAATTGAACTCAAAGTCAAAGTCTCTAGCCAGAGCATTTTAATTAATAATAACCATTATTTTCGAACCAAGGACTTTGTGTTTGGACTATAAAGTTGAATATGAACGATATTGGAATTTTGACCGTTGCCAAATTCCATAAGTTTGAAGTGATATAGTTTTAATGAAAAGAGTTGGTGTAAATAAAAGTCATAATAGGGTAACACTTAATTGAAGTGAAATTGGATTTTACCAAAACCAAGTAAGTGATAAATTTAGCCAAAATGTCACACCACCTGTTACGTGACGTGTGAACGCTAATATTTGAATAGTTTGATATTAATCGCTGCGCGAATTTACACCGGACGAGTTACACAACTGCAATGATGAATTCTCCTTCAACCAAATGTTTTAATTAATTTATAATTGTTATAAATTAATTAATATTTATGAAATATTAACTGTAAAATTTGATTATGATTTGATGAATAAATATTATTAGATATACTTATAATAATTATAAATATATCAATCAATATACGATATCGATAGCCGATTAAATATGACTTAATTATATAATATTTTATTTGGGCTCTAAATGTTTTTAAATGCCCATAAAAGGGTCTGGGAAATGCCATAATGAGGGGTTAATGCGGCCATAAGATGGTGCAACATAGACTTTGAGATGGAGGGCTAAAATGGAGGAGAATTGATAAGAGATGATGTAGGATCTTGATCCTAAAATATCTCTTAATTCTCTTTTATACAAGCATCTCTATCCTCAACCTCTGTAGGACTTTTCAGAAGCCTCTAATTTGTTCTATTTTTGACCGAATTCTTCTCTTCCATCTCCCTAATTTCTTAACTGCAAATCAAAACAAATCGATTAATATTCGATAATTGAAGGTCAACGGTTCAAAGAATATCAATCTGTTGAATCGAAAATAGTCTCAAAGGGGAGAAATTATATTTTCAAGGTGTACTTCAAGGCTTTGGGATTAAGAAATGATTTTATTATATTATAGTTAATAATTTTCAGTATAATGTTTTATTATGCATGCATATATATTATATTGTTAGTAAGGTGATGATTCTAATATGCAAGTAATGTTGTCACAAAGCAGTTTGGTTATATGCATGTATATATCTATGTTTAAAAAAATTAGTTTATTATCATATATATGTATATGTATATATATATATATATATTAGGGCAGTGCAGCCACATATTAAAATGATATAATTTTAAAATATATTAAATTAATATGTATTATTTAATTACATTCATATAGGTTATAATTAAATACACATCTAACTATGGTTAAAATTAGTTATAATATTTTATATATAAATTATTATAGTAATACTAATTTTCAACAGTAAAAGTAATGTTTTCCAAATATTTATTATTATTTAAATTGATTTACTACATAAGTAAATCATATTAATTTGAATACGTTATGAAAATTATTTTTTAAATTTTATTAAATTATGCCAACATTAGATAAGCTCTTGGCCAAAAAACTTAAAAAAACTTTATTATTTTTAAAAATTAACTGTTTAATTCGATCGGAAATAAATAAGTCATGTTAGAATTAATTTAAACCAAGAAAATGTGAATTTTTTTGTTAAATCACAAAATATCATTTATAATTTTGTAGAAATTAAAATTTTGAAATAATGTTTAGAAATTAATTTTTTTATTAATATTATTTTAATTTTCGAATTAATATTTAATTAAAATGTATTTAAAATTAGAAAATAAAAAATTATTTGCTGAGCTATGTGTAAGAATGAGTATTTCATATTTATCAAAAAAAAATGTATTGTGTTAATATATGTTTATATGTATATTTTGTTATGAATACATTTATGTGTATATATATTTATATTAAAATATATAGTTATGAAAAACAATTTATATATATATACATGTGTTGCTCGTGGTTTCTAAAAAATTATTTTCATATTTATAAATAATTTATTTACATAATCTATTACATAATACATATATATATATGATATTAATGCTTTATTTATATGATTATATATACATGTATATATAAATATACTTATATAATTATACAAAATTAGTTAAAAAAACTTAATACATACATACATATATTTATAATATTTACTTATAGATAATAGTATACATATGCATACATATATTTGGACAATGTATACTTGCATATTATATGAGCTAACATGCTCGTTGCGATGTAAATCCCAGTATCTATACATGGGCATGTTATACCTTGCAGGGTCGATATGTTATAGATGCACACACAACATATATATGTATATGATACATGTATGTATACACACATACATATATTAAGACATAAATTAAATATAACTATATAATTTATAATTTTGTATTAAATAAAAGATTTTATTTAAATAATATTTTGAAATGTTCTAAACAAAGTAGACTTCATAGGCCCAATAAAGATCTAATAGAGAAAAAAATTGAAATTCATCTATAACTTCCACTGTAGTATGGCCGAGTTCCAACACGTCATTGCCTTGATTCAGTTGGACTTACTTATAATGGAATGTTAGGCAGACGATTTATAAGTAATGTTCTAATCGATGGCAATGCATTCATATGATTTAGGATACATGATAATATGATAGACAATTAACCTAAGATAGATAAATCTCGGGAAAACATGGGATGATATTGATATATGATATTCAAAATTCCAAGTAAACGTGGAATGATTATGATTTATGACTAGAACTTAAGCAAGGATTTGAGTTCTTAGCTACGATGGTCTAGAATGACCTTTGATTTTCAAGTGAATCTGAAGGAACTGGTTATTCATCATGATTTGGATCGTTAGATACCTAGAGAACGCAAACGATGACAATTTGCCAGTCTCAAAGTTTGTTCTTGAGCAAAGCGCACCTTATATTCACAAGACATACTTTTAGGGGGGCAGATGTTAACGTAATTTTTCCACAAGTCTTAGAACAGACTTAAACAAATGAATTGGACTACAATTTGATGGATGCATGAGTTAAGGTGCTTGGAAGATATCATATCGAAGACATCAAAGGTTTGGCCAAGTTTCAGAAATGCAAATCAGGTTGGTACCAAGATGATTCATGCTGGTACCGACATAATCTACGCCGACATGATTTGGGAACCATCAAGAATGGTCAAAGAAAAGAGTACACCAAATTTGATTAAGTTATGGACAACAAAATCATGTTGGTATCGATACGAATCATGCGGGAACCGACATGAATCATGTTGGTACCGATATGATTTTAGATCTTGAGTTGATTACTTTGGAGGTTTGGACTTAAGCTATAAATAAAAAAATGGAGTATGGGTGCAAAAAAACTTTTTGGTACCGACATGATTGGCTTGCTTGATTTTTGTGGGGGATGACCTATTCTTCATGCTGTATTTTTGGATCATGGAATTAAGACATGTTCAAACTTCGATAGCGAGATTTATGTTTGGTTCATTTATAAATAACAAGGTAACTTCAATTAGAAAAGGACTTTCGACACATTAGATCATTCTATCTTTTTCTCTTAGATCCTCTAGCCAAGTCCAAGATCTATAAAAGCATAGCTCGGATTATGATTATAATCATTGTATTTCGAAGTAAAAACTATCAATAGCAAGGATTAAATGGACGTAGGCTAGAGTGTTTGCCGAATCTTTATGAAAATTGTGCGTCCGAATTTCTTTCACCTCATTTTCTACACTTTATGTTTGTTAGACTTGGATTTTGGGGTGTTGTGTCAACTTTTGGCACAATATATACATTATGCCTTTTGTGCATGATTTAAAGAAGTGGCAGTTGGTAGGATCAATTGGTGAGATTCAGGATTATAGGTGTGACGCCCCAGCTCTAGTGACCAAAATATCAAAGGGAGTTTACCATTTGATAGCTCGGATCAATAGGCACTAATGGAGAGATCTCTCGTATACACTACTTTGGATCAACATGGATACGTTTAAAATACCTGAACATCTCGGAAATGATACGCATCTCATCTCGACACAATATAGTATACACAAGTTCAGGGAATTTGTATCTAAATCACATATTGGAACACAATATATAATGGTTTCACAAAACGGCGGACCAAAAAGATATATATATATATATATATATATACACACACACATACATAGGTACAAACAGACGTCAGACTGTCATCATATATCTACAATTAAGTCATCAGGCATACCATAAATAACTGCCCTAAAAATGACATCCTAATACATACACAGATAAATATATACAAAGGACATACGACATGACTACACAAAATCAACTTAGCATAGTTTAACAGACTCTAAATGTATCTCCCTAACATCTTTCCTCCAGATGACTCTAAAAGTTCCTTTGAGGCATGTAGCAAGCGTGCGTCAATGAAGCTCTAAATCTACAACTACCTTATATTTATATAATGTATGCCAATTGCCGTCCATCTCAATGTCGTATGATATCACCTCAAAACGTGAAAAGGTAATTATCCTTAAAAGCCTCGGTCTGATCTGAGGAGTTGTAAAAACAAAAAAACAAAACCTCCAGTAAGGCTATAATCTAGCTGTGAGTATAATAGTGTAACAACGATTCATATAAATGTGTGGTGTCGGGTTATATATGTGATATTAAAAGAAATAGATATGTCACACACGCCATAATCTAAACCCGCCCACATCACATTAAATTATTTCAGTTTAAATACACGTGTCATGGCACTATTTAAAGTGAATCAGAGCTGCAACTCCAATCAACCGAGATATCACATCCTATTCACTTATAAGTTGCATTCATTATTCAATAGACATATCACAGTCAAGTTATTCATATACGAGGTTTGGAATTTACTAGTGAATCCTACTCATTATTCACTCTTACTAGACTCTGTATCGAACCGATATCACGACCTTTTTCATCCGTATATCTTTCGATCAGAAATTGTAGGTGCCCCCACATGATTTATTAGTTGCACTATCTTCTCCTTTTCACCCTTGGCGCTCACCCCGTTGTGCTGTAATCTTCATCTTTGTTTCACCACATATCCAACAATGAGATTACTCTCGATTCTTCCTCGTTTCTCGTCTGCACTGCGACTGTCACCGTGGTTGTGTCCGTGCAACAGATCATTTGGACAATAAGTAACGAGGGACTAAGTCGTCACGATTCAGGGGGCGACCCCGAATCTGTTCGCTAGGATGGATTCTAGCAACTAGTAGTCTCACCTCGCCTCGTTTGCTTCATCGATTAAATTCATTCAAATTCTTTTGTATTTAACTTCCCAATATACCATTTATTCCCAAAATGGCATCGTGTTCTATTTTATATCACATATAGATGTCGTGTTCATGCAACATAGCTTTAACTTGCAGTATATAACATCATATATAATGAACATTCATAAACACAACATGTAAACATGACCTGGAAGAATTTCATTGAATTTGAATTTAAATGTACGTTTCAAATTTAGACTTGATTTTTGATGACGTCATTTTAATTTAATTTAAAAAAATTCCATAATTTTTAATTTGGAAAATAAAAATATTTTCGGTTGATGCGTTTTGCGCCAAATGCCGGTTTTCTTGAAATTTTACATAATAAGTTAACTGGTCTATTTTATTGTTGTTTTGTAATCGTGTAACGTTGTCGTGCGCAATCATATTTTTATTTCGTCGTCCACGGTCTGTACACGAACGGAATATTGCGTAGCCTTGTACTCTAAAACTTTTTGGTCATGGTCACACCTCCACACGCCTCCGACGACCGAATCGAGACCATCGTCGTGTTCCGCAACGCAATACGGTCTTGTCGGTAACTTCCATTTTGGCTGTAACGCTCCCGTTCGTCATACGGACGCGGACATAACGGTGTCATTTCTGATCATCATGGAGTCTGTCAATCAGGCAAAATTTAGTCAATTTATTCGTCTCACTTTCCTCTACATATTATTTTTTGGTTGCATGCTCAAATTCATGGTAGATTTTGAGTTATATCTTATTCAAAATTGGTAGCCTAAAGTGTAAATACGTGGACACTATTTAAAGAGGATTCTCATTTTCATGAATACATGCAACTTGCGTATGCCTATGCCATGTTCTTAATACCCAGGTTAGAACCCAATAAATGCACAACCAAATAAAATCAAAGTTCTCTACATTTAAAGTACAAAGCTAACTGTTAGGTGAAAAATGTTTACACACTGGTTTAGACACACATAATGTAAATGTACTAACACACACAACACGCACACATGAAACCAACGCACACACAACTACTAGCATGCATAAACACTACATAAGCACCTGACACGCATGGAACCAAAAATATGTATAAATTTGTTTGCCTTGTGTCTTCCATTTTTGCAGAGAAGTAAAAGAAAGGTAATAGTGTTTCATGCTCTTTTTTTTTTGAAAAAGTTTTAGAAAAGAAAGAATGAAAATAATATGTGTGCACGCATGTCTTCTTGTTCCTAGTATAAACATATAAATATGTTTCGCTTGTACATGCACTACAAGAACGACACCTGATAGCGACTGCTTTTAGCCGTCGCCGGCCGTCGCTAGCCGACGCTAAATGCCGTCGCCATTTACCTCGTCACCCAATAGAATCGCGACGGCTCCATCACCTAAATAGCGACGGCCCGCGACTGCAAATGTGTCACGTGGAAATTTTCCAACGTCTAATTGGCGTCACTAGCCGTCGCTAAGCGACACAAACCTTTTGCACTGGTCGTCGCTAGCCGTCGCTATACTGAACAAAATTCTGTGCACTTGCACAGCCCATATACACTTCAAACAATAACCATCAAATACCATCATCACAGCCACTATACACTATATTCATCAACTGTAATCATCATATATCCATCATATAACATCACTATACATTCAAACAGTATAAAATCCAACAAAACCAAACAAAATCATATACAATCCCAACAACAATACATATCATGTCAACCAATACAAGTCATCAAAATATGTACATAGTTTTCCAACCAAAATGTGTACATAGTTTTCCAACCACAACTACAAATCGTTAACCCAAACAAACCATTAATACAACTACAAGTCATCAAAATATGTACATAATATCCCGAAATATATATACACCAAACCAACCAAAATGTGTATATACCAAACTGTAACATGAGCAAACAAGCATACCTACTCCTCACCATCGTTGCCATCCTCCCATGCTGTTGCAAATAACCTGCAATCCGCTCATCCAACTATTGCTCGAAGAAACTCTTCCTCCAATCATTTATTTCATCCACTGTTTTCTTCAACTGAGCAATCTCCTCTTCTTGCTGGGATCTCCTGTATGCCCTCTGCGATCTCATCGCCTGTAAAATAGTTCATAATTATTTATATATTAGTATATATATATAATATTATTAAAATTATTTAACTATTCATATGCATGTGTAAATTTATATATTAGTACATGTCAAAATTTACCTCCATATTTCCATAGCTATACCGCACATTGGTCCGAGAAGGCGGGTCAATAATAGCATCCCAGATATTGTTCGTCTCCTCTAGCGTAAGATCTTCCCGACCAGTGGACTGTGCTACCCGAGCCCGCTCAGCTTCATACCTCTCCTGCGATTACAAAAAATTGTTTTACACGATAAAAACCGAATTTCAAGTTTTTGAAAATAAAATAAGACAAAATATTGTTATTAACAATAAATAAGTTTACCATTACGGATTAGGATTTGTCATCCGTCCACTCGTACGAAACATTGCCTTCTTCATTAGTCCTCTCCACGGCATGCGTCACCTTGAACAACTCGGCCATAGTGGGCTCGCGGTTGTATCTCGCGGCCTGAAAATATATAAATATTATTGCTAATCTGATTATAAAATATTTTAATAAAATGTAAACACAGTTTATAAATTTAATTACCAGCTCTCTCTTATGCTCTTGGAAGGATTTGGAGCCACCATGGTGCAATGCAGGATTTTTATTCCTGTTAGCCCAGTTCCACGCAGATAATTCCTACAAATTAAGATAAATTATCACGTATATATCTTGCGAGATTTATATTAGATTTAAATAACAAAGCAAACATATATTACTTACTTTTGCTGCTAGAGTGTCCCAAAACCGAAGAAGATCAGTCCATACACCGTCACCCATCCAGTTCGGCTTTTTGCCTGAATTCTTAGCTTTGGACAGTGTATCCCTGTAATTTTTCCTTATTCTTTTGTTCCAGTGATTTAAGAAAACATCC
Organism: Allium fistulosum; assembly: GCA_030737815.1. Lineage (NCBI taxonomy): Eukaryota > Viridiplantae > Streptophyta > Magnoliopsida > Asparagales > Amaryllidaceae > Allium > Allium fistulosum. The sequence continues at coordinate 294,620,508 of CM060906.1, read as the reverse complement.
ATGTATCGTACACAATTGTGTGTACACAGGGAACGTAAAGGAAGTGCTGTCGAAATTTTGTAACCATTTAAAATGAAATGATTTATAATATGTAATTATTTTATTGTGTTTGTAACTTGTCCAATACAGGAACAAATCCGACAAATATTGTATCAGATGAATATAAATGTCCGTTCCGTTACAAAACGAACATCCATATAACGATCAAATACAACACTTGCCAGACGGGGCCAAAGCCAATCTAAGGGATAAAAAAATTTCTTTAAATTTTATCAAATATTGTTGTTCTTTTCAAATTTTGACAATGTTTCAACTATTTAAATTTTATTTCATAAATTTGTATATTTAAATTTTAGTTCAACATTCAATTAACAATTTTAGTTCGATATTCATTTCTTTATTTTTTTACGACATAGATTTTAGCGGAATATTTGTTGTTGTTATATTCATTTCTTAATTTCTTTACAAAATCGATTTTAGTACAATATCAGTTGTTTTTAAAGTCATTTCCTAATTTTTTTTAAAAAAATTAGATATTTGCAGAATTTTTAATGTTCTCATATTCATTTTTTAATTTTTTGTATAAACTTTATTTTTGTACAATATATACAACCTTTTGCATTTTGGTCGTCGCTAGTCGTCGCTAAAATTATTAAAATGGCCGTCGCTAGCCGTCACTAAATCAACAAGATAAATAGAAGAATTATCAATGAAGATAATTAGAAAACAACAAAATCTAATTATCAAATAGATAATTAGAAAACAATAAAAATCTAATTATTAAATAAAAATTTGTCAATTTAAATTCACTTAACAACTTAAATTTGTAATTTATCAATTTTATAAACTATGAAATACTTTCATGTAAATTTATCAATAACCAAGTTAATCATTAATATACACTAATTTTTCACCTAACACAACTAACCATGTTAATCGCCAACACTAATTATCTACATCAACCATTTATTCAACTTCATGATAAACTAATTAATCTAATACCTAATTTAACTTCATGATAATAAACTAATTAATCTACCAAATCAACATACAACACTACTAATACCTAATTTAACAACACTACTAATACCTAATTTAACAACAAATCCTAATTTAACAACAAATCCTAATTTAATTAGGGTTTAAACTAAACCTAAAAAACAACAAATTTACATTCAAAATAGAGATTAGAAGCATACCTAAGCGAATTTAAGTGATTTGGAGGCGGCGGAAGGCGGGGCGGCGGCTGCGGTGACGGGGGGCGGCGGATTGGGGGAAGGAGGGTTTAATTTTGGTGGGAAAGGAATGAAAGTTTTGCTCGCGGGAAGCAGCCTGTATATTTCGTATAGGGACGGCTAGCGACGGCCGCATTTTTTAGCCGTCGCAAACGCCTACCGCTATACGAAGTCATTTTAGTAGTGATGCATGTCTTCTTGTTCTTAATATAAATATATAAATATGTTTCGCCTGTACATGCATGTCTTCTTGTTCTTAATATAAATATATAAATATGTATATGTAAGCGTGCATTAATATTTATTAGTACTGTGTTGGGTCTGGATGTGTAGAATACGTGCGTTCTGTATGTATGACCATGCGTGTGCGTGTACTAACGTGTGTGTGAATAAATATATAATGTGTGTGTAAGCATGTGATTGTGCGCTGTCAAGAACAACAATTCAAGAGTACACTGACTATATATATACAAAAGATGGAACAAAGCACATAGATAGTAAAAAAGAAAAGAAAGTATACTCACATTAATTTTGCTGAGGAAACAAAAACTTGGATCTAGCAAGGATGAAGTAGGAGGAAGATACGTACACTTCAGATTTTCAAGAGGAAGAAAAATGAACGGGGCAGTGATTTGTATAGGTTATATTATGAGAATTTAGGCTTAAGTAATCAAATAGGTTAAAAGAAAATTATGAAGTGGATAAGTATGAAAACATCGATCGAATCAAAATAAAGCTATTTATTTTATTTTTCAGTAAATAATTTTATACCCTCAAATAAATTTTCGTACCCTTAACCGCGATATTGCCCTACCGCAATTTGGTCTCCGATTACAATTCCGCTCATGGCGTTTTACTCCAAATTTTATTTTATATCCATAACGATTTTAATTTTATTTATTACTCTTTTTTTACAAAATTTATTGCTATATATTAAAATAGTAGCGAGATGTTATACACTTCCCTCCTTAAAGAAATTGCGTCCTCGCTATTTATTAGAGAGTACTGTAAGCTATTCGTATATTAAAAATCGTCCTATCAACTAATAAAATCCTAACTTTCATGACTTGATGAATATTATAAATACGTACCTAATGAGTTTCAATTATCTTAGGATGTGATTTCTTAATTTGCTCCTCAGTTTCCCAAGTGTAGTCTTTGGGATTATCTGATCATTGAACTTTGACTAGTGGAACTTGCTTGTTTCTTAGTTACTTCATCTTTGACTCCACTATTCTAGCTGGCTTAATGGTGAAAGTCAAGTTCGGTTCAATTTATAATTCCTCTAGCTGCTTTGGTTCTATAATAATATCGGAATTCCGTAGACATTTCCTTAATTGGGATGCATGGAACACGTTATGAACTCCGGATAGATATGCTAGTAATTCAACTCGGTAAGCAAGGCTTTCAATACGCTCCTAATTGGATAAGGTCCAATATACCTTGGGGCTAATTTTCCTGCTTTGCCAAATCTTACAACTCCTTTCATTGGGGATACCTTTATAAAAACATAATCCCCAATTGTGAATTCCAGATCCTTTCTATGTTGGTCAGCATAGCTCTTATGTCGTGATTGAGCAATCTTCATACGATCCCTGATAAGCTCGATCTTTTCAGTCGTTTCTCGAACCATATCTGGTCCTAGTATAAGTCTATCTCCAGTTTCTAACCAACAGGATGGACAAAAACACGGTCTTCCGTACAAAGCTTCAAATGGTGTCATACCAATACTGGATTGGAAACTATTATTGTAGGAGAATCCAATCAAATGAAGATATTCTTCCCATGAACCCCCGAACTCTAAGATACATATCCTGAGTAGATCTTCTATAACTCGATTTGTTCTTTCAGTTTTTCCATCCGTCTGAGGATGGTATGCTGTGCTGAAATTGAGTTGTACACCTAAGACTAAATGTAAGCTTTGCCAGAATTGACTGGTAAATATCGGATCATGATCGCATACTATATTCTTTAGAATTCCGTGCAATCGTACAATATGTTTCAGGAATAGTCTGGTTAAACTTTATGCAGTTCTATTCATTTTAACAGGAATGAAATGGGCACTTTTAGTGAGTCTATCAACTATCACCCATATACTTTCATTTCCTGACCTTGATCCGGGAAGCCCATCAATGAAATCCATAGAAATTTGTTCCCATTTCCATTGAGGAACTTCGAGAGGTAATAAAAGTCCACTGGGCTTTTGATGCTCGCTCTTTACCAACTGACACGTAACACACCATTTCACATATTCACCGATGTCCTTCTTCCTGCCTTCCTAATAGTACATCCGCTTTATATCATTATACATCTTTGTACCACCGGGATGTATAGAAAATAAAGATTGATGACATTCGTCTAGAACTTCTTTTCTCAAATCGGTTGTGTTAGGAACACACGGTCTTCCTTTAAATTTCAAGTTCCCCTTCAAGTCTAACTCGAACTTGGTGAGATCTTCTGATGCATTTCCATTCTTCAATTTATCAATTTGATCAGCTTGGATTGGGTCATTTCTTTGATTAGCTTGAATTCGATCAAGTAAACTTGGTCGAATATCCAAACTTGCCAACATGGCTGTTGTTTCTTCCACTCTTCTGAACTGGAGGTTACAAGAAGATAACACTTCTAATTTTTTACATTCTATCAACATCATTGATACTATGGCCTGTGTGTTTTCGGCTGAGAGCATCTGCCACCTTATTACCCTTACCTGGCGTATACTGAATTTCTAGGTCATATGCAGCTAGAAATTCTAACCATCGCTGTTGTCGCATATTCAAGTCTTTTTGGGAGAATAAATATTTTAACGATTTGTGGTCTGTGTATAAAACAAACCTTTCTCCCAATAGATAATGCCGCCAAAGTTTCAAGGCAAATATCACGGTTGCTAACTCAAGATCGTGAGTTGCATACTTTACTTCGTGAGGCCTGAGTTGTCTAGATGCATAAGCTACAACTTTGTCTCGTTGCTTTAAAACTGCACCAAGCCCTATTCCACAGGCATCTGTGTATACTACCAGATCCTAATTTCCTTCTGGAACTATTAATATTGGAGCGTTAGAAAGTAATTCTTTCAACTTCTAGTAAGCCCCTTCACATTTATCTGACCAGATAAATTTAACTCCTTTCTTCGTTAAATTAGTTAGTGGATCAGAAATCTTGAAAAAATCTTTTATAAACCTTCTATAATATCATGCTAAACCCAAGAAACTTCTGATTTCAGTTATTGATTCGGGTCGCTTCCACTTTTGAATAGCTTCAACCTTAGTTGGGTCGTCTGAAATTGATTTCTCTGAGACAATATGTCCCAAAAATTTCACTTTCTTCACCAGAAGTGACATTTTGAAAATTTTGCTTTAAGTTGGTGTTCTCTTAAAGTTTCTAACACCAGTTTCAAATGAATGACATGCTCTTCTTCTGTCTTTGAGTAGACAAGGATATCATCAATAAAATCTAGGACAAACTTGTTCAAATAACTTCTGAAAAATCTATTCATCAAATCAAACAAAATAAGTTGGAGCATTCGTTAATCCGAATGGCATTACTAACCTTTCGTAGGAACCGTATCTAGTTCGAAATGCTGTTCGTGGAATACTGTCCTCTACAACGCTTAGTAGATGAAAACCTGTGGCTAGATCTAGTTATGAAAAGACCTTTGCACCACTCATTTGATCAAATAGATCAACAATCCTTGGTGGTGGATATTTATTCTTGATAGTAAGGTCATTCAATTTTCTGTACTCTATACAGAGTCAAAGAGATCCATCTGCCATTTTAACAAATAAAGCCGATGCTCCCCAAGGAGAACTACTTGTCCTGATGAAATTCTTTTGCTCAAGATCTTCTATTTGAGATCTTAATTCTTCCATCTCACTGGGGCACATTCGATTAGGTGGTCTACTAAAAGGTTGAGTTCCAGGTTTCAAATCTATTCTGAACTCAACTGCTCGATGTGGTGGTAGACCAGTATCTGGTTCAAAGATATCAGAAAAATCACTAACTACTGGAATCTGTCCTATTTCATCTTCTTTAGATTCCAAAGTAAATAAAGAATAACCTGAACTGGCATTTGCTCTTTCTAGAGCTATAAGGATTCACTTAGGGTAATCGAGATGTTTGAGAGCGATTACTTGTTCCGAACAGTATAATTGAGCTTGATAACGCTCGAGCCAGTCCATTCCCAAAATAACTCCATAACTCAACGAATCCATAATAAACAAATCACATGAGAAAGAATACCCATATAAGCAAATTACGATTCCACTACATTTCATCTCCAGGGTAACGCATCCTCCAACTGGATTAGCCAACCTAAGAGAATTGTTAAGAGAAGAAACATCCAATTTTAACTTTTCTACTATTCCTTTTGATATAAATGAATGTGATGCACCTGTATCAAAAAGAATTCTAATATATAATCCATGCCATAAAATAGTACCTTCTAGGACCGAAGCTTGTTTTCTCTCATCTGGTTTCATTGAACTGGGACCCTCTAGTGCGAACATTTTCCCTTGAGTCTGTTCTTCGGCTTTGTGCATTGTCTCGCTATATGTCCCATTTCATTGCAATTGTAGCATTTCTTCATAGGACCTTGACCTGTGTTTCTCCATTCATTGGCATAATGACCCTTCTTTCCACACAAGTAACATTCTACTTATGCTTTAGATTGTTGTTGCTTCTTCTGGTCCTCTTGCTTAGGTGGGAATGGTCGCTTATTCTTTCAAAATTTTGCATTCTTCTTCGAGAAGAATGGGCTCTTCCTTTGTTCCTACCTTTTATGAGTAGGTTGACTTTCAGAAACCGAATCTCACTCTCGTACCTTTTCAAATCTTAAAGCCATATCTTCAATCTCTTCAAGCGGAAATCTGAGTTGAGTAAGTAACTTATCTCTCAATTCATTATTTAGACCAAGCACAAACTTCTCATTCTTTTCCAATGGGGTGCTAATGAGTGTTGGTCCATACTTCGATAGTGCATTAAACTCATTGACATACTCAGTTACAAATAAATTTTTCTGAGTAAGGTCAATAAATTTCCGAAGCAATGCATCTCTCTCTGCTTCAGGTAGAAAATGGGCTTTGAAAATATCTTTGAATTCATGCCAAGATGTGTATTCCTCTGGAGTTGCAGCAGTTATGGCTTCATACCAATCTAAGGCACCTCCTTGTAACTGTCGAGATGCTAACCTTCTTTTGTCCTGATCGGAGGGATTCAGATCTCTGAAGATTCTTTCGCATGTTCTCAGCCATGCATGAACTCCCATTATGCCCTCATTTCCCAAGAAGTGTTTACCACCTAGACTTGAGTAGTCTTTGCAGAGCTTGGTAAACTCTGATCCAGGATTTTGATTATTGTCTCTGAGCATGCCCATATCTTGAACACTCCTCATGACTTTGACCCATTGATCCATAATTAAAAGTACATTTTGATTGCTTGGTTGACCATTTGGTGACTCAACTGTCGAGTCTGTTCTGGGTCTACCTGGTCCTACCATTTTTTCTGATAAAGAACATTTTTCATTTTATTATATAATAAAATTTCACTAACAATTACATATGTAACACAAATACGTATCAAGTATTCCCTTTGAAACATTCATTAGAACTCGTCTATAACCTATACGAGTTAATCCCAATTCCCATAGGGTTATACTAACTAGGTAACATACTAAGTCTGGCTCCCTTATGGTCAAATGTGTTCCAATTGCTTATTTATACAAATCCTTTTGAATCCTCACTCAAATACCACGTTGTGATGCCCCGGCTACAGTGACCGAAATATCAGAGGGAGTTTACCGTCTAATAGCTCGGATCAATGGGCACCAAAGGAGCGATCTCTCGTATACACTACTTTGGATCAACATGGATACATTTAAAATACCTGAACATCTCTGAAATGATATGTTTCTCATCTTGACACAATGTAGTATACACAAGTTCAGGGAATTTGTATCTAAATCACATATCGGAACACAAGATATAATGGTTTCTCAAAACAGCGGACCAAAAAGATATATATATATATGTACATACATATACATAGGTACAAACAGATGTCAGACTATCATCATATATCTACAATTAAGTCATCAGGCATACAATACATAACTGCCCCAAAAATGACGTCCTAATACATACACAGACAAATATATACAAAGGACATACGACATGACTACACAAAATCAACTTAGCATAGTTCAACGGACTCTAAATGTATCTCCCTTACATCTCTCCTCCAGATGACTCTAACAGTTCCTTTGAGGCATGTAGCAAGCGTGCGTCCATGAAGCTCTAAATCTACAACTACCTTAAATTTATATACTATATGCCAGTTGTCGTCCATCTCAATGTCGTATGAAATCACCTCAAAATGTGAAAAGGTAATCATCCTGAAAAGCCTCGGTCTAACCAGAGGAGTTGTAAAAAAACAAAACCTCGAGTCATGCTATAAATCTAGCTGTGAGTATAATAGTTTAACAATGATTCATATAAATGTGTGGAGTTGGGTTATATATGTGATATTAAAAGAAATAGATATGTCACACACTCCATAATCTAAACCCGCCCACATCCCATTGAATTATTTCGGTTTAAATACACGTGTCATGGCACTATTTAAAGTGAATCGCAGCTGCAACTCTAATCAACCGGGATATGACATCCTATTCATTTATAAGTTGCATTCATTATTCAATAGACATATCACAGTCAAGTTATTCATATACGAGGTTTGGAATTTACTAGTGAATCCTACTCATTATTCACTCTTACTAGACTTTATATCGAACCGATATCACGACCTTTTTCATCCGTATATCTTTCGATCAGAAATTGTGGGTGCCCCTACACGATCTATTAGGTGCACTAGTTTCTCCTATTCACCCTTAGCGCTCACCCCGTTGTGCTGTAATCTTCATCTTTGTTTCACCACATATCCATCAATGAGATTACTCTCGATTCTTTCTCATTTCCCATTTGCATTGCACTTGTCACTGTGGTTGTGTCCATGCAACAGATCGTTTGGACAATAAGTGATGAGGGACCAAGTCGTCACAATTCAGGGGGCGACCCCGAATATGTCTGCTAGGATGGATTCTAGCATCTAATAGTCTCACGTCGTCTCGTTTGCTTCATCGGTTAAATTCATTCAAATTATTTTGTATTTAACTTTGCAATATACCATTTATTCCCAAAATGGTATCGTATTCTATTTTATAACACATATAGATGTCGTGTTCGTGCAACATAGCATTAACTTGCAGTATATAACATCATATATAATGAACATTCATAAACACAACATGTAAACATGACCTGGAAGAATTTCATTGGATTTGAATTATTTTTTTGAGAGAAACGGGTGTGTAGCACATAGCTACACAGCCGATTAGGTAATATATATTATAGGTAGTAGGTGGCGACCAACAAGCATGGTCGATGGCCAAAAGAAGTATTCGTAGATCCAGCAAAACCCAAAATGAACAGACACAGACAGTTGTATATACATCGGTAGTAGTAAAGTCAAAAATAGTAATCAACTTAGCTAAAGTAAAAGCACTGTCAGATATGCGATGAAATGGATCAGCTAGATAAGGTAGATCATGAACTATCAATCTATGGATGCATTGTTGTTGTGAGGAAGACTCCAAGTGAAGGGTTGCCTGCACACTGATCCTGTCCCTATAGAAAATAAATAGGAGATTTTGTTAAAAATTCTATCGATACTGCTTTTGGGTTTATTGAAAACATAGGCATTCCTTTCTATCCAGATGCACCAACTGTAAATAGCAAGAAAGGCGTCGAGGTTTTTATCTGGCTTGTTATATTTCCAGTAGTCGAAGAACGAGTGTATGACCGGGATGTATCCAATGAGGTTGGCACTGGCCGAGGCAAAAATGCGATAAGAGAAGTCACAGTCGAAAAAGAGATGAGCAATGGATTCTTCATCCAGAGAGCATAAGACACAAAGGGGGTCAAGTTGGGAGTTCCAGCGTCTGAATCTCTCTATCGTGTTAATACGAGCATGGATGAGGCACCATTGAAAAAAAAGGATGCGAGGGGGGAGTCTGCATTTCCAAAGTCTTGCGAAGGAGAATGACCTACCAGGGTGGTTGAGGAATGAATAACATGAGGTAACCGAAAAGCCTTTCTCTGGGGCAATCGCCCAGAAGTAGAGGTCTGATGTGTCAGTGAGTTTGGTGGAAAGGAGCAAATCAGAGGCTGATATAAAGTCAATCAACGTGTTAAGGTCGAAGAGAGCTGGGGGAAAATGCTGCTTGGGCCAAGGAAGGTCAGGTCGGCTATAGTTCTGAAGTGGTGGGGGATATGGGGAAGCAGATTAGGGAGAGAGTGGGCAAGAGAGGATTGATCTTGCTAGATGTCAAGCCAGAAAAGGCAGTTGCAACCATTACCTATGTTGACGTGAAATAGGGATTTGACACGGGGAATGGATTTCAAAACACCAGCCCAGAAGGGAGAGGGTGGGAAGCGAGGAGACGAGTGAAGGATGAGATGAGGGTTGGATTCGTAATGAAGCTATAGGATCCAATCTTTCCAGATGAAGTGGCCCGGAGTGATGATACGCCAAAGCCATTTGGATAGGAGGGCCATGTTGAAAGAGCGGAGGTTAACTACTCCTAGGCCACCATGTTCCTTTTGTAGGCAGACTGATTTCCAACTGATTAAACATTTCCCTTTGTTGCCATTCCAGAGAAAAGAACGCCTACTAGTATCGATTTTTTTTATAACCCATTCCAGCAGTACATGAAACGACATCCAGAACGAGGGGATGGCTAGTAGAACCGATTTGACAAGGACTAGGCGACCTGCAGCAGATAGGGAATTAGCTTTCCACAATGATAATCGAGAATCGATCTTGAAGATTAATAGAAGCCACTCTTGACGAGCGAGTTTGGTGGGGTGGAGAGGGACACCAAGGTAGGAGATAGGGAATTGGGCAAGTTTGCAGTTAAGCATAGAGGCAGAAAAGGGGCCGAGGTGGTGGGCTTTGCCAAGCATTAGGATGGAACTTTTATGAAAGTTGATGGATAGGCCAGAGATGAGTTCGAAGATGTATAAAAGAACTTTTAGACAGTGGAGGTGATCTGGTTTTGGGGAGATCAGCAGAACGGTGTCGTCGACAAACTGAAGGTTGGAGATTGACAGATCTGAGTTGGGGAGTTTGATGCCAGCAAGGAGGTTATTGGAGATTGCGAGTTTGACCGTACGGTTGAAGACATCTGAGATGAGAACAAAAGGAAGTGGCGACAGAGGGTCGCCTTGTCTAAGGCCTCTGGCTGATTTTATATGGCCTCCAGAAGAGCCATTGATAGAGATAGATGAAAAGCTAGTATCTAGGATACATTTGATCCAATTACACCAAGTTTCTGAGAAACCTCTGTGCTTCATAAGATCAAGCAGAAAGTGCCAGTTGACAGAGTTGAAAGCTTTGGAGAAGTCTAGTTTGAGGAGGGCACCTGGGGTGGAAGAGTGATGACAAAAATAGATCCCTTCCTGGGTGGCTGCGACATAGTCTAAGATGTTTCGGCCCTGGATGAACGCCGATTGTTCCACCCCAATCAGAGAATCAATAGTCTTTTGGAGTCGATTAGCAAGGACTTTAGTGATGATTTTGAGGGTTTTGTTTAGGAGACTGATCGGGCGAAAGGAAGGAAGGGTGGCAGAACCGAGTGATTTGGGGATGAGGATGATGTTGGCATAGTTTAATTTTGCAATCATTGAGGGATTAGATTGAAATTCTACACACATATCAATAATGTCAGATTTGATAGTTACCTAAAAATGTTTAAAGAATATGGGACAAAGCCATCCGGGCCAGGGGATTTATCATCCGCCATGTCGGTTAATGCCGACCAAATTTCTTCTTCGGTGAAGGGGTGATCAACGGGGATTAGGGAAGGGTTGGGGTATAGGAGATTCCAGTCAATAGGGGGAAGCGGAGGAGCGGTTCGACCAAGGAGGTTATGGTAATAGTCGGTGAAAAGACGAAGGATGTCAGTTTGGTCAGAGAAGATGGAATCATTATGCCTGATTTCCGAAATGAAATTGGATTTATGGCGACCATTGGCAATGCGATGAAAGTAAGCAGTGTTCTTGTCCCCCTCATTAATCCATTTGGCTTTGGAACGTTGCTTCCAGCCAATCTCTTCTGGTTTGATAAGTCTGTCTAATTCTAATTCCAACTCTTTCAGGCGGCTAGACACAGGGTCAGACAAAGGGCGGGATTCTTCTAGAATGTTGAGTTGTAAAATGCCATCCTGGTTCTTCGCGATACGGGATCAGATCGAACCCCAAATGGACTTTGCCCAAGGTCTGATGAGCTTTCTAACTGAACGAAGTTTGGAAACAATACGAGCAATGGGAGATTGCAGGTGGGAGGGTTGGGTCCAAACAAGCTTAATAAAGGCATCAAATGATGGCTCAAGAAGCCAGAGGCGCACGAATCTGAATTGACGATGAGGGTTCGGAGTAGATCCCGAATCGAGGAGAAGAGGACAGTGGTCACATAGGGTTGAGGCAAGGCCATTGATTAGCAAGAGTGGGTGAAGGTCATCCCAGGCGGAGTTGAATAAGAAGAGGTCTAATTTTGCTAGAGATGGTATGGATCTGCGGTTGGACCACGTGAATAGGCGGTTGCTGATGGGTGGGTCGATGAGAGCGCAAGCATTGATAAAATCATTAAAGGCAGCGGAATCTTGCGAATTGATACCCGAGTTTCTATCGGAGGGAGATCTGGCTGTATTGAAGTCACCTCCAATAACCCAGGGACCATTAAAAAGAGAGGCAGTTTTCAAGCAATTCGACCATAGAGTTGCTCTCTCATGAGGATTCTGGGGACCATAAACATTAGAGAAGAGGTATAATGTGCCCGAGGGAAGGTGTCGAAGGATTATGTGTAGAATAGCAGGGTGAGGAATAGATTGGCAGATGGACCAGTTAGATTTGTTCCAAGCGGTGATTATACCCCCGCTTGAGCCAATGACGTCTATGTAGGCCCAACCAGACAAATGGGGGCCCCCTAACAGTCTAAGGAGGGATGAGGACGGATCTGAAAGTTTGGATTCTTGAATAAGAAGGACGTCTAATTTTAGCGGGGCCAGAATAAGATTGATAGAATGACATTTGGAGGGGTCCCCCAAACCCCGTACATTCCATGAAACTATTTTCATTGGGAGAAGGATATATGCTCGGATTCTAGTAATTGCATGGCCATGTATTGGTCATCTGATAGGTTTATGCCCATGCAACGACTCATTTTCTTATTCATTTTGGAGTTAGCTGAAGAGAAAACAACAGGTTTAAGAAAACTACCAGAGCTTCCTGGCAAGGCCTCTTCCTGGTTTAATCTATTGCTCCGACGAACCAGGGTTGGGGAGAGTGAAGCTAGTTGCTGAGAATCTGGAGTGGAATTCTGGACTGGAAGAGAGGAAATAAGCAGGGGAGGCGTCTCGACTTGCGGCTGGGGGATCTGAAGATGAATCAGGACAGAGAGGTCTAGGTCACTCAGTGGGTCCCAACGAGGCTTGAGGTTAGGCCAATCGCTACCATTGAATGGGCCCATCACCTCTAATGAGTCATCCGGAGTGATATGCTAGGGGTCAGAAGGTAGATTTGGCGGGGACATGTCAGCCTCAAAATTCATGGCGTCAAAGAGTGCCTCCGAGTCAGACTGGTCGGATGGTATGTTGAAAGGTTCGTTGAAGCATCTCCAGTCTCGCTCGTAGTCTGTGCTAAGAATGAGAGTCTCCGGTCTTCTACAGGGATGCTCATGGTTCCAACGCTCAACAGTGAGCAGATGATCAGCGTTGTTAAGTCGCGCTACAAAGGTGCAAGGAGTAACAATGCCTTCAAAGAATTGTATTTGCAGGTAAAGGAATCGGTGATCAAAGTGGGCCCAATCACATTCATCTAAAGCTACCGGCCTAACAATGGAATTCAAGGCAACACTCACCGCTTCTAGGTTGTTACGCAGTAGCTCTGGGAAGCCCTACACTCTAGCCCAGGTTGGGGGCTCTAGGTTTGGTGCGATCGGCGGCACAAAGTCTGACCAGGGTTCGATGAGGACCGTTCTAGAACTATTTGTTTTGGTAACGATCTGAGTCTCAGGGCTTGATCACGGGCAATGACAGAGGGACGGTAGACCAGGAAACATTTGTCAGATAGAATCCAATTGGCCATTCTTGGATATGGAGATGGGCTGTTAGTGTGATGGAGAGGTTTTCGATGGTCCAGAAACCATCAATTATGGTGGCAGTGAAATATTGAGAAGGATCGTCCATTGGGAAACGAACAGAGGATGATACTTTTGTGGGAGAGAAATGGGAGGGGGGTTGAGCGTGGATGTAAGTTTGAGATCTATTGTTTTGTTTGCCAATAGGATCAGATAATGGGGCCCACTTAGTCTGCGCGAAGTGATCTTTCTGGGGAGCTGGCATATCTCGCACAAGAACCGAAGCGTTGTGATGATTTTTTTTCTTGGGACAAAACGACTGTGCATGACCATAGAATCCACAAAAGAAGCAAATCTTTGTATCCCTACACATTTTTGCCACGTGGCCACTTCCTGCACAACGGAGACAGCGACGTTTGGACTTAAAAAATTCAAGGGTTGAATGGGTCGATCTGAATATGGGAAGGAATCTATGACGCTTGATGACCGGTGGATTACGGAGTAGAGGGGGGTGAGGGGAGGAAGCCGCAACCTGGGCGTACGATCGGCCGCCTGCGGCAAGGGTAGAAGGGTGACCATTGTTTAAAGGAGTGGGGACCAGTTGTGGAGGTTTCGGAGATTTAGAGAAAAGTGATGGGTTTGACGAAGCGGAGTGGCCATGCGACTGGGAAGGAAGAACGGAGGAGCCGGGTGGCTGAGGGTGGCTAGGCGGAAGAGCTGAGTGACTGGGGGGATTGGAGGGGTGGACAGGGGAGGAGGCCATGGCTATCGTGATTAAGGAGTTGCGAGTTGCAATGATAGATATGAAGTGAAGAAAAGTAAATTAAATGTACGTTTTAAATTTAGACTTGATTTTTGATGACGTCATTTTAATTTAATTTATAGAATTTTTCCATAATTTTTAATTTGGAAAATAAAAATACTATCGGTTCACGCATTTTGCGCCAAACGTCGTTTTTTTTTGAAATTTTACATAATAAGTTAACCGGTCTATTTTATTGTTGTTTTGTGATCGCGTAACATTATCGTGCGCGATCATAATTTTATTTCGTCGTTCGCGGTCCGTACGCGAACGGAATATTGCGTAGCCTTGTACTCTAAAACTTTTTTGTCATGGTCACACCTCCAAATGCCTCCGACGACTGAACCGAGACCATCGTCGTGTTCCGCTACGCAATACGGTCCTGCTGGTAACTTCCATTTTGGCTGTAACGCTGCCGTCCATCATACGGACGCGGACATAACGGTGTCATTTTTGATCACCATGGAGTCCGTCGATCAGGCGAAATTTAGTTGATTTATTCTCTCACTTTCCTCTACATATTATCTTTTGGTTGCATGCTCAAATTCACGGTAGATTTTGAGTTATATCTTATTCAAAATTGGTAGCCTAAAGTGTAAATACATGGACACTATTTAAAGAGGATTCTCATTTTCATAAATACATGCAACTCACGTATGCCTATGCCATGTTCTCAATACCAAGGTTAGAACCCAATAAATGCACAACCAAATAAAATCAAAATTCTCTACATTTCCAGTACAAAGCTAACTGTTAGGTGAAGAATGTTTACACATTAGTTTAGACACACATAATATAAATGTACTAACACACACAACACACATACATGAAACCAACACACACACAACTACTAGCATGCATAAACACTACATAAGCACCTGACACGCATGAAACCAAAAATATGTATAAATTTGTTTGCATTGTGTCTTCCATTTTTGCAGAGAAGTAAAAGAAAGTTAATAGTGTTTCATGCTCTCAATTTTATTTTATTTTGAAAAAGTTTCAGAAAAGAAAGAATGAAAATAATATGTGTGCATGTGTGTCTTCTTGTTCCTAGTATAAACATATAAATATGTTTCGCCTGTACATGCATGTCTTCTTGTTCTTAATATAAACATATAAATATGTTTCGCCTGTACATGCATGTTTTCTTGTTCTTAATATAAATATATAAACATGTATATGTAAGCGTGCATTAATATTTATTAGTACTATGTTGGGTCTGGATGTGTAGAACAGTGTGTTCTGTATGTATGAGCATGCGTGTGCGTGAACTAACGTGTGTGTGTGTGTGAATAAATATATAATGTGTGTAAGCATGTGATTATGCGCTATCGAGAACAACAATTCAAGAGTACACTGAATATATATATACAAATAATGGAACAAAGCACATACACAGTAAAAAAGAAAAGAAAGTATACTCACATTGATTTTGCTGAGGAAACAAAAACTTGGATCTAGCAAGGATGAAGTAGGAGGAAGATGCGTACGCTTCAGATTTTCAAGAGGAAGAAAAATGAACGGGGCAGTGGTTTATATAGGTTTTTTTCTGAGACTTTAGGCTTAAGTAATCAATTAGGTTAAAAAAAATTATGAAAGGGATAAGTATGAAAACATTGGTCAAATCAAAATAATGCTATTTATTTTATTTTTTACAGTAAATAATTTTATACCCCTCAAATAAATTTTTGTACCCTTGACCGCGATATTTCCCTCAAATAAAAAAGACTAAAGTGGATGTAGGCTAGAGAATTTGTCAAATAACTACAAAAATTGTGCCTCCTTTTCTAGTTTTACCTTTATTTTATTAGAATTGGTGCTTTCATCTGATATTTGGGTGTTAGTGCCATTTTTGCATCAACAATGTCTGTTAACCGAAAAAATGGATCAACACCCTGATTTGAGTTTGAAAGCACCAGTCCTGATCCGACAGAGCAATAACACAGATAATAGGTATTGAAAAATACAGTAAAAGAAAGAAGACAAGGAATTTTTATAGTGGTTCGACTATTAATGAAGCCTATGTCCACTTTATAGTTTTATTATGACTAATTGCTGTTACAAGTAGTGTTTGATTACAAAGCCTTTGGTTGTCCTTAGCTAGATTAAATCCCCAGAGTTGGAATCCACTTGAGAATCACAGTGAATCCCTTTGGAGATTGTTGTGAGGGAGGTAGAGAGTGAAGAAAGTTTTCAGTAAAGCTTCAGCAACCAGTCCGGAGAAGATCCAGTTTGTTTTGCAGGTAGGACGGTATTTATAGAGATCAGAGAGCTTCTGGGCCAGGCCACTTCGTCAATTGCTCAAAGATGGACACAGGACAACCTAGAGGATTTAGCTCGCGTTCCGAGCCAAAACCATCGATCTCTAGCGATCCATAGATTTAGCTCGCTTGCGAGCTAATGACTTAGCTGCTTCCTCTACATCACCTCACCATGCTAGGTCGGAAGTAATGTGGCTCCATATGGATTGCTGGCGATCCATCGCATATGGATCACTGGCGATCCATACACTTCGTGTACTTTTGTATGCTATTTTCTATGTTCCTTGGCTCTTGTTTCCCTCTATGGACCATTACATTTCATGGATCGCAAGCGATCCAAGCACTTGGATTATTTTTGGAGCTTGAAGTTTGGAATGCTTTTATGGCCTTGAATCAACATTATTTGTGTAGCCTCGTTGCACGTTGCTCCGTTTCGATGACGATCTACTAGCCGATTGTACTTAGCTACTGATTGGATTGAACGGACTTTGGCCCCCTTGGTTTAATCAAATTCAGTCGATGCTTTAGTAATATAAATTCCGAGCTATTCTTATTTCATCATATTATTCCATCTTCTATTTGATCCTGCTGGGTTAAAAACCCGGATAACATTTGCTCCCCCCTAGAGTACGTCTTTGTTGGAGACAAGGCGTGCTCTGGAAGTTATCACTTTTAATATCTGCTCGTCGAATTTCAAGCGATCCTATTATAGTTTTGCGGGTACGTAGTAAGTCACACTACTGATCGCTTAGTTTTGGTCTCTTCTGCTATTGCTTGTCATAACAGATCAAACTTCTCTTCATAGTCTCTTGGAATTCCTTAAAGCGGTAGGAGGATGTCACGGTGCAAATTTGGAGCAGACAGTGGGTGATTCCATGGATCGCTAGTGATCTATAGTCAATGGATCTTTGGCGATCCATACCTGATGGATCGTTGGTGATCCAAAACTGATGGATCGCTGGTGACTTGAGTACTTAAGAATTTTTCACCCTTTTGTTTGGTTTTCATATGGACTATATAAGCCTACTCGAGCCAACATGTTCACTTATTCAAGCTGAGCCAGTTCATTTCCTTCATGCAACCCAAGCACTTTGTCTTCGTGCGATCTAACTCTAGGTGATTTGATCCCTGTTTAGCACCTTGATCCATCCTTTTTCACCGATCTAGCCTTGTCACCTGCCATGATTCCTTCCAGCAAATCTCAAATCATTCCTCACCGAAACCCTAGCTTGTCATCGCCTTGATTCACCGTCGATCCATCCATTAGCTCGCCACCGATCCATCCACAGCTCGCTGATTTTAAGTCTTCGATCGTTCTCGTGTTTTAGAGTTCAACATGAGGTGGGTTTGCTAATCGTAGTGTTTGTTTGATGGCGATTTTGCATTTGCGATGCTGATCATGAGAAGTTTCAATTGATTGCGGTCTAATGGAGGAAGATAGTAAATCGAGTCTTGAGTTTCTCCCGGAACGACATTTGGGCCTTGGCCCAGTGATTGACGTGTTTTGCTATCTTCATCCATTAGGCCAGAATTCACTTGTGTCAAGTTCTATAGCTGATACTGCACGACGCATCATTAATCGGTCCCGATTCTGCCGGAGGATTTGGACTTATCTTGTTTGGTTGTTGCGCGCTCGGTATCCCTGTAGTGAGAAGAGTTTTCCATGTCGCTTCAAACAATGGATACGTTATCGATCGTTGATCGATAACGGGTAAGTGTACAGGAAGTAAAAAACAAATGGGAATGATGTAGGAAATTCTTTTCCTTTTCCAATACGAGCGAACTATCTACACGGGATAGAGCGTTTGTAGTGTTTTGGATACCGAGCTCACCCCCTATAGACAGCACACTGCACTTGCCCCGATACACACTTGAAGTCTGTTGCATGAGCACGAATTGATATCTCTCCGAAATTCAAGTGTTGTAGGGGAGAAATTATTAACTTAGAATAATATCACCTAACCGTTTTGAATGCGAGTTCCGTTGTTTTAGAATGAAGCACCACTTCGCACCATAAATCGAGTGAAGGAAGTCTGATGCTTTCAGCAGCCGAGTTGGCATCCGCTGCTCTTTCTCCTACCACTTCACAGGCAGAATACGGTCAGTTGGTTCCGGTTGGATCGATCTTGGATCGAACGCCTCCAAATTTTAGAGTTTTACTCAACCCGCCAGAGAGAGCTTCCTTGGTGGTCTCTGCTAAAGTTCTGCACAATATCTGCGTGCAGCATGGTGTACCAGAAGAGGATGTATGTCTACTGAAAAAAGACGAGTTTGCTCACATGCCTCCCCCAGGATATACCGCTTGCCATCGTATATGTGCTTGAATGGAGTCGTGCCTCCTTTTAACAACTTTTTGCGCAAGACTCTTTCCAACTTAGGCATAGCCCCATTCCATATTCATCCCAATGGTTATGCTATCTTGACTTGCTTGCTTGTTCTCTTCATGCGGATGTTCAATTGTGCTCCAAACTTTGATGAGTTGCAGTACTTTCTATCGTTTAGAAGGAGGGAGAAATGTCCATCCTTGATCGTAAAAGCTCAGAGGTACTGGAAAATCTTTTTGCATCTGCAGAGCAACTTAGCCCAATTCAAGGCGCAGTATTTCTTTGTTAGATGTCCCGAGAGGTTTAACCGTCTTTGGACGACAGGGGGTAAGTTCCTTTTCATACTTATCGAGTTCTGACGCATTACTATGTAGTTCCTAACAAGTTGCATACTTCTTGCAGTTATCCCAAAGCCAAATAGGGATGTGTCTCTTGATGAGGTTTTTCGGAACCTAAAGGCTATTGATGCTGAAGAAAGGTCCATCAAAGCCTTGCTGACTTACGAGAACTTGCTCCGATACGGATTGTTGCATCCGGGGAGATCCGCTATTCAAGTTGAAGTCCCTTCCCCTGCTCGGTCCAGGGTTCGCACATGATCTACTTCTTCTTCCTGCAGTTCTGAAGAAGGCGCTTTTCATGAGAGAGAGGGCGTGTCCGGAGAATTAGCAGAAGAGGCCCGTAAAGGAAGAGATGCTATTGCGACTAGAGTTAGCGGCTCGGTCAGAATGCCTTAGATCTCAGAAGAGGAAGAAGAAGAGTTCCAATAGAGGGAAGGCAAGGCCGCAATGGGCTTAGACAAAGAGGAGGGGGAACTAGAGAGTAGTACCGACGAGTCCACTTCCAGTGACGACTTCTATTCAGAATCCAATGATGAGGAACTAGAATCATGCGATAAGACTCCGGGCATGAGTCCCGTCCTTCCGAGCTCTCCTCTCTAGATGCGAGCGATAAAGACAATGCCCTAGAGAATAGAGAGCGTCATGATTCCCCAGGTAAAGATGTTGGCGCAGAGTTCAGATATTTGAGCGACGTCTACGTTGATTTTGATTCGCTTATGGGGGAAGACTTTAGATTTGAAGAGGTGCCCCCTGTTCGGGCAGTACTGTGCCCAAATTTAGTCTGGTTTTTCCCACGACAGCCGCCCGATCCGGTTCGTGACGACACATTAGGCCTTTCCCCGAAACACACTACACATCTCACTAGGATTACACTCACTTTCTTACACTCTTTTCGTGCCTATTTTCTGCTTATAAAATATTTTATTTCTGCTTATTGCCAGGTATGACGAGAGGACACGACCTCTATAATGACTTTGAGAAATTCACTAACTCCCAGCGCCGGTCTAGGCGTTCTTCTAGCCGTTATCAACCCCGAGAGACGGAGGATGAGTACATGATAAGAAAGGATATGGAATCCAAGACCAATCGCCAAGAGGAAAGAGATCGAAGCTGATCATACAAAGACGGGTACGAGAAGCGGAGGTCTTTTGATGAGAGGGAGGAGCCATCGAAGAGGTCAAAGTTCGATCACCATTCGCATTCTTCGAAACAACAGGTTTCCGCTCCGATGCGCTCCTCAACGGGTCAAGAAATCCCCATCACTTCTACTCCTACTCTGCCTTCAACTTGCATCCCACCATATTCAGTTGTGCTTGCCCCCGGTGCTTCGCTCCCCTAACGGAGGCCTGCCTACATTCTTCCTTTGGGCCCTCCTAAGCTCAAGGCAGCGCTCCTCGGATGGTTCTTGAGGGGAGTTAAGTTTGACCGTGATCTGCACCCAGTTCACAAAGATTCGTACATGCCATACCTTCAAGCTATTCAGCACGATTTAGACCAAGCCGAAGGGTGGGAAAAATTGTGTAAGCAGCCGGTGGACACCAATCGCGATAACCACCAAGAAATCCTCTCTTTCGAGTCAGAGAAGGATGATTTCAAAAAACCCTGTCAGAACGTGATGCCAAAATTAAACTACTGGAGGAGGAGAAAGCAGCGGCACTGCAAGGGGGAAAGAGGAGCGCCGACGTGCTAAAAGAGGTGAAAGAGGCGCATGCCGGAATTGAGATCGTCTATAGAGATGAGATAAAAAAAGGCTCACGCTGAAGAGGTGAAATTAAAAGAAGAAGCGGCTGCTTGCAACGCAACCATCGAGGCTCAAAGGAAAACCATTGCTGATCACAACCTTAACATTGAGAAGCACAACAAGACTATTTTTGACCAAGCCGAGACAATTACCAAGTTACAGGCTCAGGTCGCGTAGCTCAGCGTCGATAAGTCTGCTGTTGAAGTTGAGAAGGCCGCCGTTAGAGTGGATTACTTGGAGCTTAAAAATGCTTTTGAAAGAAAGATGGAAAAGCTGGACGCGACCATCCTGAATTTCTATGTTAACTCCATGTTACACCAGGGGAGTCTCAGCTACTTGGGTCCGAAATTCTCGTGCACTCTCGCTTTGGTCTGGGAAGAAATCTTGTCCCATTTTGCTAATAGTGGTGATGTCTACACCAAGCGAGAGTTGGAGGACGCCTACCTTAATGAAGACTCCAAAAAGGCGCTGCTCGAAGGTCGGGAAATTCTATGAGTTGAAAGAGAGAAAGAAGCCACCGAGGCTGCCTTTACAGCTGCCGCCGGAGCGCTCTCTAGGCCTTTTATTTCTTGCGCTAGCGAATCATCAGGGTAGCCCCATGACCTGCCAGCAAGTTCAGAGCTTGAGACTTTTCCTCATGTAGTGGAACCATCGAAAGAAGGCGAAGGTGGTGAGTATGAAGTCGACATTCTCGACTATTCCTCCAATGTAGGCAATGTTCTCATTTCCTCTGAGTTTGGGAGCTTCCAACTTACGCCGCAAGAGCAGGAAGAATTAAATGCTTTCTTTTTTGATCTTATAGGTCCATCTACCTCCCTGTTGATGTGCCAGCTTCCTAAGTGCCCGGACCTGCTGCTATTTCTACAGCCTCTGTGCTCGTCTCTATTCATGTTCCTATTTCCATGCCCATGTCTGGCTTGCAGCCAGGGCCGGAGTCCGAAAAGAGAGCCACACTTCATGGCCTGGATGACCCCACCGTGTCTTTGGAAGGCGACTTAATAGCGGTAGAAATTAAGGAGCAAGAGGTTCAGACGGAGCAGCCTCGTAAGGCTTAGCACGAACTGGTCGCTATCAAGAAGGAAAAGGTCAAAGCGATCAAAGTCTCGAAGAGCTCTCGCAAATCATGAAAGCACAAAGAAAAGGGAGAATTTTCTTAGAAGGCTGCGGAGCTAGAGGAGGACATTGCCACTGAGGAGTTTGTTGATATTACCGGCAGTGACACCACTCTTGAGAAGAAGTAGAAGCGACCAACAAAGTGCGGAAAGGGGAGCGTGGAAAGAAGCATTGAGGAGCTTGTGTGAAGACCGATTTGATTTCGGTTTTTTGAGTCATTTTGTTCAAGTGCAGAGTCCACACTCAATGTTTCTGTCATGGAGTCTGTCTTCTCTTTTTGTTGGCCGGTGTTGTGTGGGTACGGCCCCCACGTTTTGATGAGTCTATATTTTCCTTTTGTTGGCCAGTGTTGTGTGGGTACGCCCCCCACGTTTTGACACTGTGTAAAGAAAATTATAAGAAATATATTTATAATTTACTGTATTCTTATCTGTCTGTTCATATGTGTTATGTGTACTTGTGCCTGTTTTGTTTACACTTATCCAATTTTGTAATTGCCGCCAAATTTTTTTATTTGGAGCAGTAATTCTCTGTTCGGAGTAACAGAACTTGTGAACTTATTGTTTTCAATTGTTTTTATTTGAGTAGTAGTGTATGCCTCCCAATTCATAGGGTTGTTACTTCAAATGACCGGTAACTTATAGCTTAGATAACTTTCATATTAAACTCGGAATTTGGCTAAGTCGCAGTTTGATTTTCCTTTTTCCGGAAGTTTTGCAACTTGGCACATAATCCAAGTTTCTTGTGATATTATGGTAGGTATGCAATATATGCGTGATTTTGAGGAGCACATCGCATGGGTTGACTGAGAGTAGCTTTAATCATTAAGTGTCGTCAGTTGAAACTTTCCTATTGGTTTGTAGCACTCCAATTTTGTTGGAGTTGTGCTCATTATTCCCAATCATAGAAGTGGTTGACGCGCTGGTTATGAGACGCGCTGTGTTCGGGATAAATATGGCCCATTGATTCAGTTCTAATGCTCCTCGGTGTTGCCTATCTTCAGTCAACGTGAGGAGTTTATGCTTTAGGAATGTGATTTTTCGGCGATGTTCCTCGATGTTGCCTATCTTCGGGTAACGTGGGGAACTTGAGTTTTTTAAGAGTTTTGTGCGTGACGTACAAAATGCACGGCTTTTCGTACTCCTCAGTGTTTCC
This sequence comes from Allium fistulosum, assembly GCA_030737815.1. Lineage (NCBI taxonomy): Eukaryota > Viridiplantae > Streptophyta > Magnoliopsida > Asparagales > Amaryllidaceae > Allium > Allium fistulosum. Next base: position 294,597,347 of record CM060906.1, on the reverse strand, counting down.
TATCTTCGGGCAACGTAAGGAGCGTATGTTTTGGCACCGGTTATGGAACGTGTGGCTTTTGGTGCTCCTCGGCATTGCCTATCTTCAGGCAACGCGAGGAGCGTATGTTTTAGTGTGGCTTTTGGTGCTCCTCGACGTTGCCTATCTTCGGGCAATGCGAGGAGCGTATGTTTTGGCATGGCTTATGGAATGCGCGGCTTTTGGTGCTCCTCGGCATTGCCTATCTTCGGGCAACACGAGGAGCGCATGTTTTGGTACGGCTTATGGAATGCGCGGCTTTTGGTGCTCCTCGGCATTGCCTATCTTCGGGCAACACGAGGAGCGCATGTTTTGGCACGGCTTATGGAATGCGTGGCTTTTGGTGCTCCTCGGCATCGCGTATCTTCGGGCAACACGAGGAGCGCATGTTTTGGCACGGCTTATGGAATACACGGCTTTTGGTGCTCCTCGGCATCGCGTATCTTCGGGCAACACGAGGAGCGCATGTTTTGGCACGGCTTATGGAATGCGCGGCTTTTGGTGCTCCTCGGCATTTCCTATCTTCGGGCAACACGAGGAGCGCATGTTTTGGCACGACTTATGGAATACGCGGCTTTTGGTGCTCCTCGGCATCGCTTATCATCGGGCAACACAATGAGCGTATATTTTGGACCTTCCCGATGTTGTTGGAGCAACATCGGTTTTTAAAAGGCAAGGATCGGGTTCCGCCGATCTAGCGGTTTGAGTCGATTTGCTTCCGTCGACCGGGCGGGTATTTATTATAAACATAGTTTTGTCGGTTCAAAAGAGCGAATCAAATTTTATTAAGGAATGCATGGTAGATTTTTTGCCTATTTACAATTCCCTCGGCATTCCGGGATGGCTTATTGGCTGGAAAATAGAGAGTACATAAAGTAGTTTTCAAACGAAGTAACGACGGAGTGATTCTCTATTCCAGGCCCCGGGAATTTGAATTCCATTGACGGTTGTTAGCTTGAGAGTTTCGTCTCTTATCCATTGATTGATGATGTACGGTCCTTCCCAGTTTTGTCCGAAAGCCCCCGTAATGGGGTAGACTCGCTTAAGTACAAGATCTCCCACTTTGAAAGTTTGGTTGTGAACTTTGGAGTTGAAGTACCATGCGATCCTTTTTTGGTGGGTGGCGGTTCTCAACTCGGCTTCTTCCCTTCTTTCATCGATCATATCTAGCTATTCGAGTAGTGGCTGCTCGTTTTACTTTTGATTGAAATTTTGCCTTCGGTGCGAGGGGACTTCTAATTCAACCGGGATCATTGCTTCTGAGCCGTACGCCAGAGCGAATGGAGTGTGACCAGTTGCCGCTTTATGGATGGTTCGGTAAGTCTATAGTGCGAGTGGAAGTTCATCAACCCAGTTTCCTTCGCTTTAGTTAGTCGCGATGGTGGATTTGATGATCTTGTTTATTGCTTCCACTTGTCCGTTTGCTTGCGGATGAGCTACCGCTGAGAAGCTTTTCTCAATCTGGAAGCGTTTGTAGAAGTCTTTAAACTCGATGCTTTCGAATTGGGTTCCATTGTCAGTGATAATTTACTACGGCACATCAAACTTGCAAATAATGTTTTTAGTAACAAAGTTAATGACTTTCTTTGTGGTTATGGTGGCTAGCGGTTCCGCTTCGGCCCATTTTATGAAATAATCTACGGCAACTATATCATATTTGGCTCCTCCTTTTGCTATCGGTAGGATTCCAATCAAGTCTATTCTCCATATTGCGAATGGCCACGGGCTGACCATCTGCGTTAGCTCTATTGATGGAGTCCTTTTAATTTTTCTAAATCTTTGGCAGTGATCGCATCTCCTGGCGTAATCTATAGCATCGCGGTTTATTGTTGGCCAGAAGTATCTGTATCGGAGGACTTTCTTCGCCAGGGTTTTCCCCCCAGTGTAGTCTCCACATTCGTCTTCGTGCACTTCTTTTAGGATTCGTCGAGCTTCGTCATCAGACACGCACCTTGGGAAGGGGTCGAAAAACCCCTTCGGTAGAGTCTCCATCTTGTATCATGAATCACAGTGCCTTTCGAAGAAGCTTTTTCCGTTGATTCCGGTTAGTTGGAAGAGTCCCTGTAAGTAAATACTCCTTTATCGGTGTTGTCCACGTATCTGGCTCGATGGTGATTTCGAGGATCCAGTCGACGTCCATTTCGTCTATGCTTGGGTTGGTTAGAGTTTCAACTGGAACAAGTCCCAATGACCGAGCTTCTCTGGAACTTGCCAGTTTAGCCAAATAATCTGCTTTGGTGTTTTGCTCTTGTGGAATGTGAGTTATAGTGTAGTGTTCGATGTCGCCTAGCAGTTCTTGTACTTTGGACAGGTACGGGGCAAGATTCTCCCCATGTGCCCGGTACCCCCCCCCCTTTTACTTGACAGACGACCAGCTGGGAGTCATTGTATATATAGATTTTATCTTGAGTTCTTTAACAACTTTCAGTCCAGCAATCAGTGCTTCGTATTCCGCTTTGTTATTTGTAGTAGGGAATTCCAAGCGCAAAGCATAACTAATGGCTTGCCCTTTAGGGGTTTCAAGCACTACTCCTACTCCCGAACAGAGGTTGTTAGATGCACCTTCGACGAAGAGTTTCCATTGCGTGTCTACTTCCAGCTGAACTTCTTCCTCATTATCCCGTACGATGAATTTGGCGATGAAGTCGGCTAACGCTTGCCCGTTGATGGCTTTCCTTGGGTGGTATGTGATATCATATTGACTCAACTCTATATTCCACTTGAGTAGTCGCTTAAAATTTTCTGGTCGGTATAACACTTACTTCAAGGGCCGGTCATTCAACACTTTAATTGGATGGGCCTGAAAGTACGGCCGTAACTTCCTAGATGCAATCAAGAGGCAATACACTAGCTTTTCTAGTTTCAGATAGTTTTTCTCTGCTTCAGTAAACCACTTGCTAACGTAATACATGGGTCGCCGGATTTTTTCTTTTACACGCACCAGAGCAACGCTCAATGCATTGGGGTGAGATTTCTAAGTAAATGAACAAGTCTTCTCCATCCACATGTTTTGATAGGATTGGCGGAGCCTCCATGTACCGCAACAGTTCTTCGAATGCTGTTTGACAAGCTTCACTCCATTCGAAGTTCTTCTTTTCTTTCTTAAGTGCATCGAAGAATGGTATACACTTGTCGGTAGCTTTTGAGATAAATCGACTTAGCGCTACAACTTTTCCATTTAAACTTTGTAGTTCCTTCTTATTCTTCGGAGCTTGGACATCTTGTAGTGCCATGATTTGTTCAGGATTTTCTTCAATGCCCCTGGCACTTACGATGAATCCAAGGAATTTCCCGGAGGCCACTCTGAAGTAACGCTTGAGTGGATTGAGTTTCATCCCATACTTTTGGAGTATTTCGAACATTTCAGCGAGGTTGTCTAGGTGGTTAACAGGTGCTCGCGATTTTGACTAACATGTCGTCTATGTAAACCTCCATTGTTTTCTTGATCTGCCGCTTGAACATGGTATTTACCAACCTTCGATAAGTTGCCCCTGCATTCTTTAAGCCAAATGGCATTACTCTATAGAAATATAGGCCTTGGTCGGTGATGAAGCTGGTATTTTCTTGCTCGGGTTCGTGCATCAGGATTTGGTTGTACCCGGAGTATGCGTCCATGAATGATAGCAGCTCGTATCCTATATTTCCATCCACAAGTTGGTCTATTCTAGGGAGAGGGAAGCTGTTTTTAGGCAAGCCTTATTTAAGTCTGAGTAGTCGATACAGGTTTGCCACTTCCCATTGGACTTTTTAACTAAGATCAGATTAGATACCCACTTTGGATAGGTTGCATCACGGATAAAACTGTTGGCCATTAACTTGTCCACTTCTTTTCTTAGCGCCTTGAATCGTTCGGGACCTAAGATGCACCTTTTATGCTTTACTGGTGTGAACTTGGGGTCTATGTTAAGCATGTGACATGCAATTTCTAGAGACAACCCACACATATCAGAATGCGTCCAAGCGAACACATCTAAGTTGGCACGGAGAAACTTGGTAAGCTCCATATGCATCTTATTTCCAAGATGTGATCCAATTTTCAAAAATTTAGTTGGATCGTCCATGTCGACATGGACAGACACCATCAATTCTACCGCCGTCGCCCGTTCCTCCCTTGAGCTCTTCTTTCTAGGGTCCAAAGCCTTATCGAATCGGCTATGGTCCCCAAGCCAGGGGTGGCTCTGTAGTTGCTATTCAGAGGGTTCACGGATTTGGAGAGTTCTTGTTTGATGGCTAATTTCCTATCGGGTTAGAAAAATATCCAAAAAAAATTAAATTTAAAGTAACCGCAAGCGCACGACGTACAATGTTAGTACGTGGTGAGTATAGGTCGATCAATAGGGAATTGTTTAGTTTTAAAATTCTATTCAATCAAACTAAACCAAGATTTGAAGTTGTGTTAAGCTAAAAAATGTAAAAACTAAAAAAGCTAGAATGGATAAAAATATGAGAGTTTGAAGGCAATTTAGAGGCAAATCCCTTCTTATGATCACATAAATCAACAAAATGAAATTATGATCTCTCTTTTGGTCATTAGTGAATTTAGTTGATATGTTTATCATAAGTATAGAATATTTGTGCTATTAATTCGCCCAATATAAACCATCAAAATTTAACATACCCACTAAACCACTTTTTAAGTCTCATGAAAATGACAATGAACTTGAAAATAAAATCTATTCTAAACATGATCTATTAACTATTGATTAGAAATATAGACCATCAAATTTTGATTTTAATGTTCACTTCATTACCATAAGCATATGTAGATGAAGGGGTAATTTTTGTTTGTGTTTGTTTAAGCATAGCCTATTTGATGTCAACAGCATAGGCTATCAAATTCAAAGCTAAAACAACAAAATTTTACCCATTCAAATATTGTCATGAAGCACAAAAAGAGATCAAAAATTAGCAAAATGTTGAATCTACATGATTAAGAGAGCTTCATTACCCCTAATTTGAAGGGGTTTAGCCTCTAATATTTGTTATCATTTCAACAAATGTAGACTACATCATGAAATAAAAACAAGAAGAAAATGCAAGCTAATTAAAAAGAGAGCTAATTAAAATAAAATAAAAGCTAATCTACTTGCATAAATAAAAAGATCTACACTAATAACATGAAAGGAAATAAACAAGAAAAGAAAGGAGCATGTATTAAAATTGCATAAAAAATACATGAAAGAAACTAGCAAAGTAGCCATGAAAAAGAAAAGAGAGCTTTTGTTTATTTTTTAGCCTAAAACTAAACTATCTAAAGAGGAGGCTCAAAGGAGGCTAAGAGCTTAATTACACGAATATATGGGGTATTTATACAAGCCTAAAACCCTAATGCATATTTTTGGAGACTACTCAAAATACCCTTTAGGAAGTGTGACCACCAAGTTATCATTAGTCTCTAATTAATCCATCATCAAGTATGCATGAAACTTTAACCTCCACTTAAATATGCATGTTACTTTAATGGCCATTAACATGTGCATTAGCTCTTAATAGGGGATCATGGTAAGTGGGTAGGTGGGGTCCTCCATGTTGTCATGAAATGATTTATTTCCATCTTCATTTGCTTGTCTTTCCTTGTGCATGCATATTTTCCATGAACACTTCATCATATTAACCTTCAAATTCCTACAAATAACATTAAATATCCAAGTAAATTTTCTAAAATTAATATATGCACAAAAATGACCATTTTGCCCTTATATGAAGACAAATAAATGATGATTTGAAAATAATTTGAATTTTGGTTTAAACATGTCAAAATACCCTATATGCTCAATTATTTATTTAAATTAGATTAAATATGAAAGTAAAAATATGCACATTTACGTGCACATCAAATACCCTCACACTTATCGTTTTATTCATCCTTGAATAAACTAAAACTAAGATAAATCTGTTTTCGTAGGAAGCACGATTGCATTGAGCGTATGCAATAAGCTATTAAACCTCTAGGTGTCCCTAGTAGGACGAGTGTTGTCTCATGAGGGTTTTCAGTGGATGCTACCCACAAAATCCAAATGCAATATGAGAAATTCCTAAATGCAAGATTTATTTGCGAAGATATGAATGTAAGTTTTCGAAAATATTTACAAATGAAGAATTTACTTTTAAATTGACACAAATAAGTTAAATATAAACTTTGGTCATCATCATGAAATTTTAGTCATTTAACTCGTCAAAACATCTAACAAAAATTAATTTATCATCACAATTAGACTTTAGTTTGACTAGTTGTTTCGGTTGATAACATAGTGTAACTATGAAATGGATCCTTAGTTGATTATCAAAGTTTTTCAAAGTGGTATTTTCATTTCATTTGAATAACAAGTCAAATCAAATAAGTTAAAATAGTGCTTGGATTTCAATTGATTACTCTCTCTTATTTGAAAATTTTATTAATAATAACAATATTTACATATGCCTAACTCATAAAACTGAGGCCAGATATATTACCCATGCACAACCTTTTAGGCTTACATGAGGGGAATACAGAGCTGGCGAGTGAACACACAAGTGTGTACACCTATCGACTGTATGCGTTATTAATGAAATAATTTTTATATACATACACCTAACCCAGATAAACTGAGGCCAGCTATACCGATCGTGCACTGCCTTTCAAGCTTACGTGAGAAGGGTACAGAGCATGACGAGTGTACACACTTGTGTGTGAACACAAGACTCTAGGTGTTAATTAAAAATATATACATATATACAAATATTTTTATATATATTTATATCTTTTTTGTTTTTTGAAGAGAGAGTTTGCAAAATCATATTAGCACCATTAAACTTAGAAGATAAAAAATGTTATATTCTTTTCTTTAAGTCCACCACTTTTTAAACAAAGATTTTCAATTAGGATATACTTCATAATTATAACCCATGAATCTTCCTATATACTAGTTAAACCATCATTACTTGTAATCACACTTTTTATTTTTATTTTTATTGACACAAAGAAATTTTCAAAAATTTCAATTTAATAACCAAAAACCTATACTTATCCTATAGCGTTTTTTCAAAAATAAATCAAAATGCTAAAACAAAAGAAAATTTGTTTTTAGGACTTTTTGTTTTTAATTTTTAATTTTTTTAATTTTTTTGAGTATTGGAAAGAAAATAAAAAAATAAACCATGAAAAACAAAAATGAAGGTGAGACTCCCTCCACACTTGAATTTGACTGTGTCCCCACAGTCAACCCAAGTGAAAGGAGAAAAAAAAATATGACCTATATTTATGTGAAAATAGAAACAGGGCATCAGAAAGTATATCGTCAAACAGTAAATGAAACGGTCTTCCAAAGACCAATTCATTTGTTCATTTGTCTCGTCAAGTATGAGAGACACAGCTTAAGCACAGAAAACCAAACCATAAAAAAATTCAAAGTTGAATGTTGATTTGGAAAAACGAATGTTGTTTTATTAAAAATCGCGTGAGTTGTTTTATTTTCGATGATTTTTGGGGTTGATAGAACTATTGATTGAAGTTCAAGTTTATTTATACCAAATTGAAATTCAAACTTATCATTGAAAACTTCTTCAGAATTATTAATTTCAAAATCAAAATGGTGATTTAAGTCTTCCCCTTTAGAATTTGACAACTCATTTTCGAAAAGTCCAAAGAAAATGTGTTTACTAAATTTGTCTTCCTTTGTTGAATTATTCACAACTTCATTGCATATATCAAGTTCAAAATCCAAAGTTTTTGTATTCAAATTTTCAAAATCGAAAAAAGAAAGATCAAAAGTTAAATCGAGTTTCTCACTATCAAAAGAATTGAAATCCAAATCAATTACCGTACTTTCAACAACTTCATTAAGATTGTTATTTTCAATTTCAAAAGTTGTTATTTGAAAATCATCAATTTTGGTAAAAGATGGATTAACACTTGACTCATCACATGTTGGGATTTGATTTAGTTTCTCACGTTGTTTCATGTATGTTTCAAACAACAAATCTGTGTGATCTTTGTAAATTTCATCCATTTGCTCAACAAAATCAAATTTATAATTATTAAATTGAAAATTTTCAATTTGAACTTGTTGAGAATTAAAATTATCAATCGCATCGTAGTTGAAATTATTCCCCTTGCCAAAATAATTTAAACAGTTGTTTCCATTTTGATTTTGAATTTCATTTTAGAGTTCAAAATTGAATTGGCATGGGTTGTAATCAAAATCATTTGAATTTTAAAGAGAATTCAAATTTTGATTATTTTGAAAATTTTGACTTGAATCATTGCACAAATATGAATTACACAAATCATTTATCATTTGATCATTTTGTGTAAAGAGTTCAAGTAATGACGAAATCGTTCCGATACTCTTTCCAGATTTGAGGGTTGGTCATCATTTTGAAAATTTTATGGTGCAAAATTCAAATCGGTTACATAATAGTTGTTTTTAAAATATCCATAAGAATTTTGAGTGAAATTATATGGATTATGTTGATTTTCACAACTATTGAAAAAGTCATGCAAGTAGGGAAATTCCGACATTTTCAAAAAAAAAATTATTTTGGATTTTTTTTATTTTTTTTAAAAAGGAAAAGTATTTACCAAAGAGAGTTTATTTTTTAAAAAGGAGAAATTAGATTTTCTTTTTGTTCTTTGGATTTTCATTTTTTTTGCTTTTGAAAAGATTTTATATATATATATATATATTGTTTTTTTAAATATAACTTAATTTTATTTTATTGGGATTTTTGATTTTAATTGAAAAATTGCAAAGGATTTAAAAACTAAGTTAAGAAATATTTACAATTTTTTTTAATTTCGGACTTTGAATTTTTTTTTTAAAAAAATATGCATGAACTAATGCAACTAAATGATTGCAAGGATCAATTACAAATTTTCTATCCTAAGTAGCTCCTAACCAAAATTGTATAATCATACTTTGTCTTAATTCAACAAGATAGTTCTCAACCAGGTAACGGATAGGATTTATCGATGCACCATGAATCATCGTAGCAATGAAGCCGAAGGTTTAAGTACCTTCAGAGAAACAACCACTATAATATTTACGAATCACCGTAATATTTATAAATGGTTATTGCTCTGCCTTAGCCTAGACACCAAGAATTAAATCGTCGAAAGATGACAACTTGTCAATAAACAATTAAGCCCTAGGCGAGCTCGTGACACCCTTAAGCCAATGTCTAACCGTTATTATTAATCAAATTCTAAGATGAAATGCAAAACTGAAATTAAACGTGTATTAACAATACAACTACGAATGAAATTTGTTTTGTTCTTGGTTTTGATTTTTTTTTTTAAATTCAAGCAACCAACAATGCAAAGAAAATAAAAACAAAAATAAGAGCACGATACTAGAGCGTGTAGAATTTATTAGCAATTTATTTTAAATGCAGCACATTTTTTATATAAGCAAGCAAGCAATTTATTTTTGACTAATTACTTCTGCCACCTGCAACCTGAAAATTTGAACAAGAATTTTATATATATATATATATATATATATATATATATATATATATATATATATATATATATGAGCAATATCAAGGAAGAACTAGAATAAAACTAAACTAAACAAAACAATTGAAAACAACACAAAACAAAAGAAAACAACTCAATTGAAACTTGTAAAAAAAAAATTAAATGTTGTAAAGCTTTAACACAAATTTTTTTTAAGGAAGAATGAACAAAAAGAAAGATGGCTAAAAGAAATAAACAAAAAAAAGAAATAAAAAAAGTAAACAACCCGGCCCACTTTTAAACCACGCCGTTTAATAAAAAAAACAATCCCAGCAACTTTTTTTTCTTCGACCACTTCTGCTATTAACTTTTCCCTTTAAGGATTCTTCAAATTCTATCAATCTCGAATCCAATCTCTACTCATCCAAATCCACACCCAATTTCCCAAATCAATAAATCCCGCAAGCAATTCAAATTCGGAAACAATATCTGTGATTGGTTTTGAGGAGTTGCGATTGTAGTGGATGGGGATGAATCGAATTTGGGTAGTTGTCGCGGCCATGAGTTGCTTGTTGTAGGGCAGTTGTAGGCTGTGGGTGGTGGATCTACAAAGGTTGCCAGTTTAGGTTTCGGTTAGTGAATTGAGCGATGGCATCACGGTTGCAGATGATGAATTACAATGACGGTTTGTATGGTGATAGTGATTTCTGGGAATGGAGAGAGCAGTGTAGGTGGTTGATGGTGTTTGATGTTGGCACTGTAGCTGATGGTTATGACAGGCGGTGTGTATGTGGTCTTTGCTGGTGGACTTGTGGTTGAAGTGTACCGGTATGTTTTCTGTTATTGAGTTTATGGGGCAGTGCACAGTTTATATAGGCAGTAATGGATTGGTGAATTGGTGAAGTTGTTGCCATTGATGAGATGTTGAAGGCAGTTTTATATGTGCACTGAAGTATTTGATGAGGGGAGTGACCAGTGACAGTGAGATTGTTTGTTTGTAGTTTTAAGAAGAGGAGTTAATGAGATGATGGTGAAGTTGGTATATGCAGCAGTGAAGTGTATGCTTGGAGTACAGTGGTGGTTTGATATTGGAGTTGAAGGAAGTTTGGAAGTGACAGTTTTATGGTGAGGAATAGTGAGCAGGGCAAGTTGATGGGGGTAGTGTAGGGTTGTATATGGCAGTGAGCAGTAGGAGTATGCAGTTGAAGTTGATATAGCAAGCAGTTTGGTGAGATGGTCAATGCTTGTCGGGGGTAGAGGAGTGTATGTAGTGGCTGGAAGTAAGATGGTAGATGATGTAGGCAAGGCAGAAGTGTGCCGTAGGGAGATGGATGATGTGCAGAGTAAATTGACAGAGCTGGTGAATGTAAAGTTGGGGAGGTTGTTAGTGATATGACAGTTGGAATGTAAAGTTAGGGAATGTAGTGTTGATATCTCTGAAATGAAGTGGAATTGTTTGGTTGATAGCAGCAAAATGAGGTATGGGGTGATAAATGGAGTAGGTGAACTTATGTGTACACTTGTGCACAGAGAGGATGTGGTGAAGCAAGGCACTGGGGACAGTGTTTGTAGGCTTTGGTATGTGGAGATGATCAGGGGTGGTTTTGTAGTGTAACAGGCAGTTGACACTGATGTGATATATGAAGAGCAGTGGTCGAGGCTGGAATAGGCAGTTCAGGGATGTAGGGGATTCTTGATGGTATGTGCACTATGCGCAGTTATGTATAACAGTTTATGTATGCATGCATGAGTATGGTGGCAGTAACTGGTATTGTATGGTGGCAGTGAATGGTATTGTATGTATAACAGTTACTGTATGTAGTTAAGTGCTGCTGCAGTTGAATGTGAGGAGGAAGATCTGAAGTTGATGTCAGTTGTGAAGTGTGGTTTTATGGTAATGGTGGTAGCAGAAGTTGACAATGATGATGGTGTAGGCCGTTGTGGTTAGAGTTTGTATTTGATGTAGTCAGAGGAGGTTGTGCACTGGCAGACAGGGCCAGGCAAAGGAAGTGGATGAGTTGGTGCACTGTTATGGAGAGTTAGAGATGCTGTGGGTTGCTTGTATGTTACAACAGGCAATGTTGTTGGGGAAAATTGACAATGCTGAGAATAGTGTTAAGGAGGGATGTAACGACCCACCAAATTATCACTTTAATAAATTGTATTTATTTTTAAATAAAAGGTTGATAATACAAATAATTTTGTTTTGAGTAATAATAAGTAATAGTAATTTTATTTTGAATAAATATTTAAAAATACTTTCCTCGAAATCTAAATCGATAAAATCGTCGAAAACTGTTTTATTGATAAACAGCTCTATAAACGTAAAACGTCGTGCACGGAACTGGGTATATACACTTATTTTTATAATTAAACAAGAATATGAAATAAAATCAATTGATTTGTTTTTGAAAATAAAATATGTTTTAAACATTGTTAATAATGCCCTTAAATATGATAATTGATTTATTAAATTAAATTGAGATTTAATGATTAAATCATTATTATAAATTATTCAAATAACGATTTTAAAAAGGTTATAATTCATTTTGAATAGTTATAAAGTGATAACAAATCATATATAATAGTTTTATAATGAGATATATTTGATTTGAAAATATAAGGAAAAACCGATATCGCTTTATCGGTATAATAGCAATTTTTGTAAATAATCGTTATATGAATTTATATGGTTTTATACTCCAAATATGACCATTTTGATTCATCTAAAATGATAAGAAAATGTTTTTCAAATTTGGTTTACAAATATATGTACGTTAAAGTATAAGTGAAAATGTGACCGGAAATCGGTTCTCCGATTGGCAACAGTTTATCGAACGAAAGTTGTTCGAAATTCATGCAACGTTGTTTATATGTTATGTACACATATATAACACATAAATGCACACCCTAACGTATACATAAACATATAAATGTATACATTTACACTTAAACACACACACACACACACATATATATATATATATATATATATATTATAAAATATATAAGATATTTTAAGCAAGCTTCCTCCTTAAGCTTAAATAATTCAACATATGCATACATGAACTGAATGAAGTGGTGGAGCACATGGAAGGGAAGGCATTAACATGTGGAATAAGTGTTGGATAAGTGGAGATGTGATGGATAATGAAATAAAGATATATATTTGAAGTTGCTTAGCCCTTAAGGCTTCCAAGGCTATAAATACATGCATAATTTCACTTCTTCATTTGTTCATTTATTCATCTTCTTCCTCTTCTTTCTCAAAGCTTTTTAATGGCTTCTTCCTTAAAGAAAATTATGAAGAAATAAAAATATTTATACATATATATGTTAGCACTCGACCTCTAAACTAAGTGCAAACACCTCCTTATCTTCTCTAAACCTCACGCTAACGCCTATTCCTCCTTTGACCAAGCACATCCACCTCCAAGAAGCTAGGCCAAGCCCTACAGGAAGAAGGAAGGAGATCGGGGAGCTCCGGAGCAAGGAAAAGAGGAGAAAGTGCTGCCGGAATCGATTTAGAAAGCTACGGAAAAGATTGGTGGAGTGGAGCCATAAGTGAGTACTCATTGTTTATTAAATAATAAATAATATCTATAACTATTTTAAGGATGATAATATGACCATTTAATCTCTTAATGATTTGTGTGAATGGTTGATAACTTAAATGATTATATGGTTGATTATATGGAAGCTGATATGGTTGATAACTTGGTTGTGATAAATTATGATAAATCATAATAAAATGGTTAATTAAAAGAAATGAATTCATATAACATGTGTATGGAGTTTATTTAGCATCTTAATGGTTTTGAAAATATAAAAAGGTTGAAAATGAATATTATAATAATATAATATTATGAAATGATTTAAAAGTGGAAAAGAGATTTAATATGGAAAAATATTGGTTTAAATGTTTGAAAATGATTTATAAATGTTTTATAAACATTTGAAAGTGTTTTGGCGAAGTTTGAATGAGAAATGAAAATTTAGTCAAAAATAGGCGCGTCGAGTGACGGTAGTTCGCGATTTCGCGCCATAAAAGTTAAACGACCGTAAAAGTTGGAATATAGCTCGGAATTCTTCGAGATAAGAATTTTCCAAACTATTATATCCATAGTTTTCCAATGAAGAAAGAAAATTGAAATTTCGATAAGTAAATTTTGAAATATGAGTAAAACAAGTTTTGAAAAATCCTGAATTTGTAGTTCGGAATCCAAAACTGGATTTCTTTGGAAATGATGTTTTAAATTGTTTAAAAATGTGGAATAAATCTTTTAAAAATGTTTTAAAAAGTGATTTGAGTAATAAAAATTGATTTTTAAATAATAAAAAGTCGTTTTGATCAATATAGCTTAAAGTGCATTTTCCGCAGCACTTTTCTATAACTTTCAAAATATGGTTTTAAACTTAACGATTTCTAACGACCCACCTTGTGGACTGTTTAAATCGACGATAAACCACACACGTCAGACTCAAACCATTCAAAAGGGAGGATTGTTATGGGGTAAATAAGTAAAAGCAGAGAAAGAATAACAAACACATAATCTCACAGCGGAATGACAAAATATAATAATCAAATAAACAGTTCATGAAGCTTTACAATTTTGCAATACAGATCAGAGTTACATACAATAGAAATAAATAACAATGCAGTGGAACAATATGATGCAGTGGATAAATTTAATAAATAATAATAGTTCAAAATCTTCATCTTCATCCTCCAGAAATAAGGTCTTCAATACACTGAAAAGCATGGACTGACCCGAGCGAATTGAAAAGACAAAACACTCGAGTCAGAACTAAAAGATCTTATGTAAGTTAAATCAACAGTAAATAAATATGAGTGTAACATCATCGGAGATGTTTTCAAGGTTTGACATCTCCAATCCTGTATCTAACGTGAGTGCAATAACTTAAGAGATGTTCGGGATTCCCATCTCCTAAGGATTCGTTAAACTATCTACATACTTAGTACAATACGCTATTTTAATAGTGTCTACAGTAAAGTAATGTAATAAAATAGCATTATGACGTTACCCATATCTCCCTTAACACATTTTATATATTCCCGTAGTCTATATAATACCGTAAGCTCCACTAAACCGGTGGTTTACCCAGAGGGCACTCCATAGGCACGGTACAAAACAAACTCGTAGAAGGCGCGATAAAGCATGTGACCAGGCACGCGAGGCAATGCCCAGGGTAGGATACTACCGTTTGCGGATCCGAACTGGTGGTAATGCATAGCAGCTACTACCGCCCATCTCGGAACACACTCCCAAATCAAATCAAGGGGTGGCCACCAAATCAATCACAGATTCATAATATGATATCGAAGAAATGTGTCCGATCGGAGGTGCGACCTCACTTGGCCCGGCATGGCTTCTATTTTAGCCACATCAAGCTGACTCATGGGAGTCAGGGCTACGATAATACCTTATACAGAATCGTTCGCCAAACCATCCTACTTCATTCAAGAATCTCCACCACGTACACAGTTGTTAAAGTGGTATTTGGTATTGGCAGAGAGTATGATAATATCTGTTTCCGGTCTCCTTAACAACTAAACGCTTATTTCACACCGGATGGTTCTTTTATATTTCCAAAACCGATTCAAAATTGATATCAAAATATCATATTCTCAAAACCATATCACTTTCGAAATCATATTTACTTTCGAAATCATATTCATTTTCGAAAGCATATCACCTTTTAAATCATATTTTCAAATCATCATATTTACTCAAAAGGTGTCATTTCACTAGAAAATATCATTTCAAATCCCAACTTAGGTTATAACATCATTTAATCACACTTGCTTTAAAGTCAAGGATTTAATATAAACACTTCCTCTTTACACAGTCGGAATTTTAGAAAATAGTTTAGATAGTTATAAATAGTTTAGCATAGTTTAAAATAAATTTCAAATAGTTAAAATACTCTAAAATAGTTTAAAACAGACTAAAATAGTTTAGGTGGATTTAAGATAGTTTAAATAGATTTAAAATAGTTTAAATAGATTTAAAATAGTTTAAATAGATTTAAAATAATTTAAATAGATTTAAAATAGATTAAATAGATTTAAAATAATTTAAATAGATTTAAAATAGATTAAATAGATTTGAAATAGTTTAAATAGATTTAAAATAGATTAAATAGATTTAAAATAGTTTAAATAGATTAAATAGATTTAAATTAGATTAAAATGGGTTAATTAGTTTAAAATTGGTTAAGATAGATTAAATTGGATTAAATAGATAAAATAGATTAAAATAAGTTAAAATAGTTTAAATTGATTAAAATAGATTAAAATAGTTTAAAATAGATTAAATTAGTTTAATAGTTTGAAACTTTAGTAATCAGAATTTAAAAATAATATATTTAAAACAGTTTATATTAAAATAACAAATTTGAAATGAATATCAAATTATACTATTTCTTTCATTTCAACACATCTTTAAAACCATTTAATCAATATCGATTCTAAATCCATGTTCGAACTATAAATTTAAACTATTTCAAATTTAGCAGATTTTGAAGTTTAAATATTCAAATAGTTCAAGAACTCAATTTCGATAAATTTTATTTATACTTCAAATCTAACTTTAAAATTTCAATTTAAACCAATTCCAATTTCAACATTTAAAACTCGGATTTCCGAAAATAATTCAGTTTATATAAATCAAGTTTTCTTCAAAATATCATCTAACTAAATTCAAAATTTAAGGATTTAAAATCATTTAATTTAACCAATCTGGCGTCCGTATATAATTTTCTACTCTATGGTCAAGTGATACGGATATTTATCATTTCAATCTGCAAATATTTCATATTTACGGATATATATCATTTCAACCCGCAATCCCAAATAAAATTCAAAATCCCTAATAATCCATAACGATTTTTCCTTAATCTATAGATCGTTCGGGTATGTATCATTTTAACCCATAGGGAACTTGCAGTGTTATAACAATATAAACATATAACATCCAGTCATCCAATATCAAACAATCAAACATACATCACAATCACCATTCAATCAACCAATAAATAACATTAATTAACAGATTATCATCAACAGGTATTCAATTGACAATTAAATTCAATGACGATTAAATGCAATAAAAGTCACATTTAACTGGAATGACCATTTAAATATACCAAACAGTAATCAATCAACTTTTAATCACATCATAAATCCAATTTAACTAACATACGACAATTTAGTAGTTGTGAGTGGGTTAAAACACTCACTTTTTATTTCCGATCGATTTGAAATCCAAATAAAGGCCCAAAATTGAACAGTCTTGGAATTTCGATACGATCGCAGCGGAGCAAACCTCGCATAAATTCGACCTCGTATGCAAAAGTTATTAAGTTTTGAAGTTTATCGATTTATAATAAAAATAAATAAATAAAATAATAAAATAAACTACTCGTACCTCAACACATCATCTCCTCTAAACAACATGCGCACGATCCCTACACAGCACGCAACCTGGAGCTCGTTCAACCCATTAGAGCCGCCCGCTTTACCATGATTTCACCGCCGCCACGCACGCCTACAACTCGATCGGCCATCACCATACGCACCACCGTTGCCGTGCGACCCCACCCTGACCGAGCGGCCATCTCCGGTTAGCCCTAGGTCCCATGCCATCGTCCACAATAAATGCCATTTTCTGGCGAATCCTGACCACCTGATGACAAACGAACCACGGATCCATGACCTGCTCGACTCCATCTTTCCAACGCCATCTTCCGATCGTCGACCGGATGAAGATCCACCGTTGGATTGCAAAAACCTAGTTTCGACAGTCGAGGTTCATCCTCGATTTCTTGACAAATGGTGCTTCGATTGCAAAAACGAATTGCACCAGTGAATTACGCTCGTCGAGAGCTTCGAATCGGTATATAATATGACATAGTTTTGAGGAGTTTGATTTTGAAATTGATTTGGAAATTGAATTGAGGGTTTGCAATTTGATTTTGTTTCTGCCATTGAAGAAGGAATAAACAAGAGTTGATGTACGTACAGAATAAGAATAGAAAGGTGGTTAGGGTTAGAACAAAATCATTTATATGGACAAGACCTGATAAGAAAGAACAACATATCGTAATGAATTGAAACGACAACAACAACCTAAAAAGCCCGTTTCGCTTCCGAAATGAAAGTGGGTCATCCCATATATCAAAATAGATGTTTTCGATATTTTTAAATTCGATGGAACAGGTTTCAAGTCCAATTCCATCGTATTCAGAAGTTGTCTTTAAAAATCATCTTATTTCAAATTGATTTCAATTAAATTGATTTCTACACGTTTCGAGTCCGTACGATCAAACGACCAGTCCGATCGCTACGAAACTTGAAACCTTATAATAATTCACTATTACGGATCCGATGAAACTAGTTTCGTCAAAATCCGAGACAGTGGCCAAAATGGCTATTTTCACGTTAATTAAATAAATTGTTGTTAAATTGATTAAATCACTTTTTAATTCCAAATTTAATAACTATTAATTTTTATCATTTTTTATTACTTAGACATTTAAAAATAAATTTACATATCAATTCAGCGTTAAATATTTCCCTAATTGCAGTGTTCAGTTTCAACTGTAAAAAAATCCAATTAATTATATTCTAATTCCAATAAATTGATTTAATTCGATTTCAATCTTTTTATTCAATCAATCATTACTTTATGGACATAGTTAACATTGGTTTACATCTTATTGCATTAATATTCTACAATTATCATCTTTTACCATATTAGTTGCAGTATTTCAATTATATTGATTTTTTGTCGATTTTCACATTAATTATAATTTAAAGTCCCACTAAAATCATTTATCTTGGTTTCACTCTTATTATTAAACCAATTATTGCTTGATGAATATAATTGATATTTCTGTACATTTTATTACATTCACATTTTCAGTTATCGTCTTAACTCATATTAACATAATATTTAATTACATTTAATTGTAATTGATTTCCAATTTAACTCAACAGATTAAATAAATTGGTAACAAATAACAATCGTCACCTTTTCTAAATTTAATCACATTTATAAGTTTATTATCTACAAACAAATGTTGTAACTACTTACACAACACTGATTTTATCCAATTACAATTTATTTCATATTATTTTACCAATTAATACAACATTTGGTTTATTTTATTATTTACAATTTATAACCAAATTTAACTCTACAATCATTTCAATTAATTGAAATTGCCTTAGAGTAGTTATCAATTACCTTAAATTAATACTATCATATTTCATTCTAGTTATTTTCTTATTATTAAATCCTAATTTTTAATTTTTTACAACATCAAACTCCAAAACTTATTTAATTTAATATTTTAATTTATCGAAAACTACGGGTCTTTACACGATTCTTACCCAAATCTTTTATAACGAATAATTAAGAGTTTTAATAATGATTTGGAGGTTTTCTAGCTTATTGAAAAAAGTCCAAATAAATGATTAAGCTATTATAAACAAGTGGTTTAATATTGGCTGTAAAAGCCGATGATTAGACTGGATTTTTCTATTCGTGAGATCCGAATGTGAGGTGCTTAAACTAAGGAGATGTTCAGGAGCAACCAGTACCCTGGCTCACCTGGCCTTTTTCCTGGGCGAGGGATAGATAAGGTCGAAATGTCGGAAATGAGTTAAGTATAAAAAGATATAATTTTACAAACTTAAATAACTTGGATTTCATAGAAATGATTTGGAAATGTTTACCAAAATAAAAGGTGAAATGATTTGGAATTATTTCAAGGTTAAAAAGGTTTTAAAATTTACCAAATGATTTGATATATGAGGCTTAATGATTCCATATACTGTAAAGAAGATAAATGGAATAATTTAAAGGAATATATCTCTAAGAGATATCTATGAAGGAATAAAAAGATGATTTAAATTTATTGATGATTGAAAATCACATATGAACTTAACATCTTTTAATCGATGATTGGTTTGGAGGAACCAGGGTCGAATTTGGGTAACTCATATCTGAAAACCACTCCGAACCAATGTATACGTTCGGAAGTGAAGACATGATGATGATTTTTGAACACGAGGATCTTCATGATGAAGGGCTGCTTATCATTAGTCCCTCGAGGTGAAATTTACCATATCATATATTTATGGTGGCAGTAGTGCTCTGTTATGAAAATCTTTGATTGCAAGGACTAATCGCTACTAATTCTAGGGATAATTCCCGACAAGATGTAGTAGGAGGAGCGCCTTCGGTTTCGTTCAGTCCCAGAACGAACTTGTATGGACGAATGTCAGACATTGCATTTCTAAGATCACAACGTTGAATTTTACAAACATACATCTGTTTGGTGGCGGAGAAGGCAACTTCTCTTAGCTTAACACCCATCTCTGAGACGTACGAGCTCAGAGGTTGTATGTTCGTGAAAGTTAATAGTGATCAAAGGAATGACAATGTGGCATTCAAAGTGGAAGCTATGATAATCAAAGTGTGACTTTGCGAAAAGCAAAGTGTGACTTTGTGGAGTGTAGCCTCACGAGCCTCACACCCCAAGAATGGTATGGAGTACTATATGGTCTGAAGGACAAATTTCGGGCTATTAGTTATGAGGAATTAAAGACATTTGTTGCCTTAAGATGATGAAATGGAAAGGTGTGGAGACTGACAAAGATCGTGTAAAGCCATCGAGTAATACGCTGTTCCATGGTAGTGTAGCAGTATAGTTCGGAGGCTGACGGAGATCGTGTAAAGCCACCAGAGTGAATTAGGACTGTTATACGTGAATTTTCTATTTTGAATGGTCACTAGTTCTCTATCATGTTGGAAATCCAATTCCAATACGTTGCCTTTACGGTTTTGATTTTAGAACCTTCTTTTAAAAAGTTTCTAGTAAGCCATCAAATTTAATCAATGTAACAATTTTGGCTATTTTCATATATTATTTGAAAAGTGTTTTCAAAGAAATGTCATTAGAAATAGTATCAAATTATTTTGGTATAAAAGTGATTTGGTTATCATAAGGTAAAAACCCGTCTGTATTTATGTGTGGGCATGGTCTTATGAGATACCCTTCCTTTCAAAGGTTTTAAACTAGCATCAATTTATAAATCGAGTATCTCACGCTGGTTTATCAAGCCTGATCCGGGTATTTTAAATACCCGAGTCAGATCCGAGTAGTTTTAGGGTTAGTTGAAGAAGCTTGGAATTTCTAGAGGAGAGCTGGAGATCTTCATCTACGTATGGACATATTCTATTACCCGCTGCATATTTATTGCATTTGTTTTGTTTGGTTGTCAGCATTTGTAAGGACAGCGGTTTATAACTATCCAGGCTGAATCTAGGTTAGACACTGATATTGTATTTAAAATTTTCCACTGTAAAGATTTTATATTGAATAATGTATGTTATTTCATTCGTGTGAGGTTCTGTTCTATCTTTATTTTCTTTTTCCCCTAACAATCGGACTTTGCAGCACTTGGATTTGTGCCACGTGAATACCGAGGATGTATTAGTGTCGATTTTCGAGGGTTAAAAATCTCGGTCGTTGCAAGGGATGTGCAAGGCAAAGAGTAGTGTTGACAGGCAGTAGATTTGCTGTTAGATGAAGGGGGGAGTCTGTTGTAGGTCAGAGAGGTGGTAGTGATGACTGTGACTGGACTAGATGGTGGGTATGTGGGAATGTTGATGAGTATGTGCAAGTGCAGGCAAATTGATATGGTTTGTAAGGTAGAGAGGATGGGGAAAGAGGTAGAACAGTGAACTGTTTTGTAAAAAAAAAAATTGTAAAAAGAAAATTGTAATTGGAATGCAATAAAATTGAAATGGAATATATATTTTTTCTTCTTGAAATGAACTTGTGTATATTTTTTTTAAATATGCAAACGCAAATAGAACTAGAAAACAAGCACACAAACCGAATGAAAACAAAAATTACACAAACACACACCACAATTTTTTTAAAACGCAAATTAATGAACAAAAAAAACACACAATAAAATCAAATGAAAACAATTAAAAGACTAAAAAATTAAAATCAAATAAATACCCCGGCAACGGCGCCAAAAACTTGTTTGACAGCTAATTTCCTATCGGATTAGAAAAATAGTCGAAAAATTTAAATTAAACGTAACCGCAAGCGTACGGCGTACAATGTTAGTACGTGGCGAGTACGGGTCGATCCATAGGGAATTGTTTAGATTTAAAATTTTATTCAATCAAATTAAACCAAGATTTGAAGTTGTGTTATGCTAAACAAATGTAAAAACTAACAAAAGCTAGAATGGATAAAAATATGAGAGTTTAAAGTAAATTTAGAGGCAAATCCCTTCTCATGGTCACATAAATCAACAAAATAAAATTATGATCTCTCTTTTGGTCATTATTGAATTTAGTTGATATGTCTGTCATAAGTATGGAATATTTGTGCTATTAATTAGCCCAATATAAACCATCAAACTTTAACATACCCACTAAACCACTTTTTAACTCTCATGAAAATGACAATGAACTTGAAAATAAAATATATTCTAAGCATGATCTATTAACTATTGATTAGAAATATAGAGCATCAAATTTTGATTTTAATATTCACTTCATTACCATAATCATATATAGATAAAGAGGTAATTTGTGTTTGTGTTTGTTTAAGTATAGCCTATTTGGTGTCAACAACATAGGCTATCAAATTCAAAGCTAAAACAACAAAATTTTACCCATGCAAACATTGTCATTAAGCACAAAAAGAGATCAAAAATTAGCAAAATGTTGAATTTACATGATTAAGAGAGCTTCATTACCCCTAAATTGAAGGGGTTTAGCCTCTAATATTTGTTATCATTTCAACAAATGTAGATTGCAACATGAAACAAAAACAAGTAGAAAATGCAAGCTAATTAAAAAGAGTGCTAATTAAAATAAAATAAAAGCTAATCTACTTGCATAAATAAAAAGATCTACACTACTAACATGAAAGGAAATAAACAAGAAAAGAAAAGAGCATGTATTAAAATTGCATAAGAAAAAATACATGAAAGAAAATGGCTAAGTAGCCATGAAAAAGAAAAGAGAGGTTTTGTTTATTTTTGAGCCTAAACTAAACTATCTAAAGAGAAGGCTCAAAGGAGGCTAAGAGCTTAATTGCATAAACATATGGGTATTTATACAAGCCTAGAACCCTAATGCATATTTTTGGGGACTACCCAAAATACCCTTTAGGAAGTGTGGCCACCAAGTTATCATTAGTCTCTAATTAATCTATCATCAAGTATGCATGAAACTTTAACCTCCACTTAAATGTGCATGTAAGTTTAATGGTCATTAACATGTGCATTAGCTCTTATTAGGGGATCATAGTAAGTGGGTAGGTGGGTCCTCCATGTTGTCATGAAAATATTTATTTCCATCTTCATTTGCTTGTCTTCCATTGTGCATGCATATTTTCCATGAAGCCTTCATCATATTTCCATTCAAATTCCTACAGATAACATTAAAATATCCAAGTAAATTTTTTAAAATTAATAAATGCACAAAAATGGCCATTTTGCCCCTATATGAAGATGAATAAATGACGATTTGAAAAATAATTTGAATTTTGGTTTAAACATGTCAAAATACCGTATATGCTCAATTATTTATTTAAATTAGATTAAATATGGAAGTTAAAGTATGCACATTTACGTGCACATCAGTTCTCCACACGTTCTTCTCTTTTTCCATCCTTTTGGATTCATGTAATTCTATAATGTAACATTCTCTGGCCGCGCACTGATCTCCTTTCACCACTCCGATTCCATTTGCAATAGGGAACTTCATGGTCAGACACCACTGGGCCAGATCTATTTTGAAATCTGCTAGAGCGGGCCGCCCCAAGAAGGCGTTGTATGTTAACATTTCATCCACAATTACAAAAGTCTGAATGAGGGTGATTCTTCGATCGCCCTCTCCGAGCTCCACTTGGCAGGTCAATTATTCCCACAAGTTGCTTGGGCTCACCAGTGAACCCTTAGATCTTTGTTTGGCATGCAGATACGATTTTCACATCGATTTTCATCTGGTCAAAAGTATGTTTAAAAAGTATATTAACAGAACTACCACTATCGACCAACACTCGTCCGATTACGGCGGGTCTGATTCCTATTGTCACCACCATCGAATCGAGGGTCGGAGCTTCGATTCCTTTGGTGTCCCGATTGCGAAACACTATATCATCACTCAAAACCTTCTACAGCTTGATCGGAGTTTCGTCATCTACAGTGAGATCTGAGTCTTTCGGAGTGCGTTTCAACGAATTTGCGTACCATTCCATTTTTCCCCAACTCCTTTGCACGGGATGAGGTCCCCCAAGTATCATTCCAATAATAAGCCTTTGGTCGGTTCGTTTCGACCCTTCTTCATTGGTTCTAGCTTGATTTCTTTGTTCTTTAGGAGGTTGTGGAGCTGCTAGTTGATTGGGGTTTTGTGGCTTTTTCACGTACTACTGGAGCTTATTTTTTCAGATCAACTCTTCAAATGAGATTCTTTAGGTGGCGGCATTCGTTTATATTATGGCTATGTGTCTCGTGGAAGCGGTAGAATTTCCCTGAGCGCTTCTGCTGCTCCGTTGCCTCTCTTCTATGGGGTTACTTGTATTCTTTGGTTTCCTATGTTGCGAGATAAATATTCTCTGGAGTGTCATTTCGGGGGTATAATCTTCCTCTCTAAACACTTTAAATCTTTTGTTGCTGCCATTGCTATTTCTTTTATCGGAGTTCTGATTTCTCCTCTTTTGATTTCCATCTTTTCCCACGAATCCTCGACTAGTTCCAGAATCGCGCGTGTTTTGATTCGTCGCCAAATTGCTCTGTTAGATGTTCATCGGTTGCACACCAGCAGACTTTCTTTCCAGCTCCTATGCTTTCTCCAATCTTAAGTACTGGTTTGCTTTACGATTGAAGTCATCCTGGTGGTAGGCTGCTTCATTTTAATCCATTTCCCGAATTCAGTCTCCGGGTGAATGGCACGGATTAACGCCATAAAAACCATGTCCTCATTGGGGATGCTTACTTCCGTCACCACGGTATTGAACTGGTTCATGAAAGATTTCAACGACTCGTTGTGTCCCTGGAACAATCCGAATACGGACATGACATCTTTTGGCTACGCGGTATGGAGGCTGAACTGGTCAAGGAATTTTGTTGCAAGTTGGTCAAAGGTAGAAATAGATCTCGGGGAAGTCTGGTGAACCACATAGATGCAACTCCTTCTAGAAAGATAGGGAAACATTGGAAGCAAATAGCCTCTAGAGCGTTGGCTCCGTCCATATACCAACTATACATGTATAGATAGGGTTTTGGGTCCTTCGTCCCATGGTAGGATGGGATAGCTGGCATCGTGAATTTGTCTAGATATCTTTCGTTCAAGATTTCATCAGTAAAGGGAGTCTGACTTGGAGCAGATCCCCATTCATCGTCTCTTCGGTTTTACTCTCGTCCATTAATCGTTTGACCATGTCTGCTATGTATGCCTCTGATGTCCGGTAATCCTGGGGACGACAATCAGTCACTGCACCAAGTGTTTGGCTTTGCAAACGGTTTCGGGGCGTGGGTTGAAGTCTAGGCTCTCTTGTCTTTGGGAGAGCCACTCCTGCGGGACCCCGTTGGCTCGCAGTTGGGGCAGTTTGGACGTTCCTAGCACCATCAAACGCGTTTGCATTTTCTTCCAATTAATTATCTTGCTCCCTATCTTCTGAATTGGAGAGATCCATAGCTATATCTTCTTGTGGGGTCTTGGCCCCCTGATTCAAGTTCGGAATTGGTTGCCTTACGGCAGGTGGATTATTCACATTCTCTTCCACATTATGTCTTGTTGTCATCCTTTTTTGTGGCTGTTTTCCGTTTCTTCTGTGTAGACTAGAAACGGAGGAATTCTCTTGTTCTATAGCAGTTGCGGGTTCAGGCATAGTCCTTGGAGCAGGGTTTGATTGTACGGTTAAGAGAGCGTTAAGCTTATCCATTAGAGTCTTTTGACTATTTTCCATTTTCTGGTTGATCTCATTAACCATCTTATTCAACTCATTCCTGGTGACAACTTCCTGTTGGCTGGAGGATGATGGCGCTTGATTTCCCAAGTTAGCACCATTTACTTCCATTTGTCCGGGATTAACATCTTCTCCAGCCATCATTGCCCCTATGGGTCTTCCAGAGGTAGTTCTTCTTCTTCTAGGTGCCATTGATTCCAAGTGATAGATTTTTCAAGAAAAGATTGGGGATCTAACTTCTGAACCTATGAGACCCAAAGTAAATAGCTAGATCTGGATCCTGAGTTGGAGCTCTCAAAGAAAGCGCCAAAATGTTAACCCAAAAAATGGATCAACACCCTGATTTGAGTTTGAAAGCACCAGCCTTGTTCTAACAGAGCAATAACATAGATAATAGGTATAGAAAAAGACAATAAAAGAAAGAAGACAAGGAATTTTTATAGTAGTTCGGCTGTTAACGAGGCCTACGTCCACTTTATAGTTTTATTATGGCTGATTGCTGTTACAAGTAGTGTTTGATTACAAAGCCTTTGATTGTTCTTAGCTAGATTGAATCCCCAGAGTTAGAATCCGCTGGAGAATCATAGTGAATCCCTTTGGAGATTGTTGTGAGGAAGGTAGAGAGTGAAGAAAGTTTTCATTAGAGCTTCAACAACCAGTCCGGAGAAGATCCAATTTGTGTTGCAGGTAGGATGGTATTTATAGAGATCGGAGAGCTTCTTGGCCAAGCCACTTCGTCAATTGCTCAAAGATGGACACAGGATAACCCAGAGGAGTTTAGCTCGCGATTCGAGCCAAAACCATGGATCGCTAGCAATCCATAGATTTAGCTCGCTCGCGAGCTAATGACTTAGCTGCTTCCTCTACATCACCTCACCATGCTAGGTCGCAAGTTGCGTGGCTCTATATGGATCGCTGGCAATCCATCGCATATTGATTGCTGGCGATCCATACACTTAGTGTACTTCTGTATGCTATTTTCTATGCTCCTTGGCTCTTGTTTCCCTCCATGGACCAATACATTACATGGATCGTGGGCGATCCAAGCACTTGGATTATTTTTGGAAGAAGTTCGGAATGCTTTTATGGCCTTGAATCGACGTTGTTTGTGTAGCCTTGTTGCACGTTGATCCGTTTCAATGATAATTTATTAGCAGGTTGTACTTAGCTGCTGATTGGACTGAACGGACTCTGGCCCTTTGGTTTAATCAAATTCAATCGATGCTTTAGTAATATGAGTTTCGAGCCATTTTGATATCATCATCTTATTCCGTCTTCTATAGGATCATGCTAGGTCAAAAACATGGATAACATTGTCGGACTTCAAAATGCTGGTACGTAGACAACCTAGTTGAACCAGTCAGGCGTAAAGGCCTGAAGGAGTATTTATCCTAGAGACTAGAGAACCATGACGTCAACAAGCAAACCGAGACCGTTTGCAAAGTCAAATACTCAGCGTAGCTCCTGATAGTCGAACTTCAGAATTCCAAACTAGTGGGGAGTACATAGCGTATGTGGTTGAGTGGTTGGTAGAAGAAAATAAATGGAGAAAGAATGAGGAATGGGGTTCCGCACCAAGTAGAACTCCATTCACAAAGAATATTCTAAGGAACGGGTATTGATATCAAGCAACACTTTTAAATATGAATGACATGTGGATGGTGCCAGGGCAACGGATGCAGTTTAGTGTAGATGTTTTCCTATTTCCTAGAAGGTGTTACATTGATATGGTTTGGTCGGCTCATGCAAAAATCCATATCTACTTTTGATGAGTTTCAAAAGAAGTTTTTAGAGAAGTATAGGCTTAATGTTGCACGACTTAAGGACGTTATGTTCTTGTAGAGTCTTTCTCAAGGACATAAGGAGTCATTAAACGGGTTCTTGGATAGGGTCATTATTGCGGTAACTAAGGTTAATAATCCAAAGGTAGATTTGGTTTTCATGGCATTCGTCCGGGGCATACATCTAGACACAGACTTTGGAAATGGATGAAGATGAGGAAGTTGATGACTATAAAGGAATTCCACCAGAAGGTCAATAACTTCTTACGATTGGAAGAAGCAAGTCAAGCTGTAGGAAAGACTGATGGTAAACAGTTGAAGGAAGTGATACAGAGTAACATGATGATTAAGCAAACCAAAGAAAGCTCTGGTAATATGGTATTAAATGTTAGAAATTCTAATAATCAGAAAAGGAGAAATCAGGGCTCTAGAGGCAGGCAGAATGAAGCTCAAAAGTGCCTAAGGAATACGAGCCTGATGAATACATGCCTTTAGACGACATGCTGGAATATATATACCTTGACATGTAAGGCACAGAAAGGTATAAAAATACACCTACGAAGAAGGCAACCGAGGAAGAACGATACTCGGGCAAGTACTATCGTTTCCATGAAACTCGTGGACACAACACAAACGAGTGCCGACATCTTAGGGATTTATCAAGGAATTGATAATGAAGAAAAAGCTATAATAGTATGTGAGAGAGCTGCAGGATGGCAAATAGAATGCGAGACCCCAAGGGCCAACTGCCTAAGGAAATCAACCTAGACCTAGTGGAAAGGTGCCTGGACGAACTAATGGAAGGATAGTGATAAATACTATTATAGGAGGACCTCATCCAACAGAGAAAAGCTTGATGGAAATGAAGCAGTATGCAAGCTCATTGAAGCACGTACCACAAGTGAGTTGCTTTGCAAAGAGGACGGAGCTTCGACAAAGCAACAAAGGATGATAACAGATGATATTGTGTTCAAGAATAGGTACTCTAATGGAGTCGAAGTGCCAACCTTCAACCTTATGGTAATTACAACTGTAATTGGCCTAACTATGGTACATTGGGTAATGGTGGACAACGGAAGTTCTACAAATATATTGTTCAACATTTGATCAGATAAAGATAAGTATAAAGGTTGTCAAGCCTTGTAAATCCCTGATAATTGATTGGGACAATTGATTTGTCCATGGAGTTAGGAGACGGAAACCAAAAGGTGGTATGTATTCAAAAGTTTGTTATAGTGGATGAATATTTGGCATATAATGGTTTTTTTGCCGACCGGTATGGGTTGGTTTTAGAATAGCACTGACTCCTTTGGTGCTTAATGATGAAGTTCCCCTCGGAGAATGGGGTTGAATTAATAAAGGGAGACTAGAGTGCGGCCAAGGAATGTTATGTCAACGAGTAATTAAAGTCCAAGCCCTGGCTCGAGAACGTAGAGAGGACTCTCTACATTAAAAACACAAAAGCATAGCAATTAAAGTCCAACCATGGCTCGAGAACCATAGCAGGTTCGATAAGTCTGTGGATCTCGAGAAAAATTCAGAGGAAAACGGGCATCATCAACTGAACTAGTGGTTAATGTCCTGATCGATATGGGTGATCCTACCTGGACTCTTAAATCAAATCTGATCTCAGCATTGGTTTATTTCCTTTAAGGGAACTTGGACGTATTTTCTTGGACACATTCGGATATATACGGATATCACCGAAGATAGAGTGTCACATGCTGAATGTAGATCCCAGGCTTCCATTAGTAAAGAAGAAGAGACTTAGTCTGAGTTTGGAGTTTTATGTTGCCTTAAAGGAGGAAGTGGATAAATTGATGGCGAATGGCTTTTATCTGCAGTGCCTTATAGCCGGAATAGGTATCGAACACCGTGTTGGTCAAAAAATCAAACGGAAAGTGGAAGATGTGTATTGACTATTCTGAAATAAATAAAGTATGCCTGAAGGATAGATTTCCTTTCCTAGGATTGATCAGATGGAAGACGGGACCGCAGGACACGAGTTGCTCTCTTTCACGAACGCTTATTCTAGTTATAACCAGATACCGATGCATATGGCAGATCAAGAGCACCCAAGCTTCATAACAAATTTAGGATTGTACTGTTACCAAGTAATGCCATTCGGTTTGAAGAATGCAAGAGCTACATACCAGAGTTGGTGAATTCCATGTTCAAAAAAAAAATCAGATGGACGAAGGGGGTGTAAGTGGATGATATTGTAACACCTTGTAATTTGGCATTGGTTATTTAATTAGTTAGTTAGTTGATTAATTAGGCTCCAAAACGTGGAATTTGTGCAAAAGATGGAATTTAACCACGAAACTTACACCATTACGTTCGTGGCGAAATTCTAAGAAACTTTCATATTTGAGGTTTTATGATCGGAGCCCAAACGAAGAAGTTACGGATGAAAAACGAATTCGGATGAAAATAATTAAATAACAAGAAATTAATGTTTTCATATTAATTACCTGGGCCCACATGCCGACCCATCATTGGGGACAGTCAACCCTCAACGGTCGACCGATGATCCAGGGGCTGTCGACCGATGGTGACCTGGTGGCTCCAATAAACCTAGGCTGCAGCAGCCCGGATTTAATATATTTCGATCTAACGGTTCTGGTTGATTCTAGCACCTATAAATTTAGTCCTAACCCTCCCATCTCTTCTCATATTTTATGAAGGCAGTAGCGAAGCTTTGCCCTTTCTTCTTTTCTACTTTCTTTCTAAATTATAAAGATAAGATATTTGTATCTATATTCATACAAATCAGAGAAGAGTAAAATCTAATAAAAATGAGAAGAGAATCAACCATATGCGTATTTGAGATAATTTATATATTTATATATATTTGTATCTATTTTCTCTCCCAATTCCAAATCTCTTTCCAAATCTGTAATTCGAATGTATGTATATACCCTTTTATATATATCTCTTGGATTAAAAAGGATTTGGAGATGAATCAAAGGTTCTACTTCAGATCTGTAGTTTCAGATCGCTTTTAAAAAGTGAGTATGAAATTTTATAGATCATTATAATATGAAAATTATCCTGTTGCTGTTTATTTGAATTTTATGCCTAATTGGATAATCGTATATGAGTTGTAGGCAACGAATTGAATACGATCTGAATATAATAAATATTGCCTACATATTCTTGTTTATGAATTGATTTAGCATTGTATATAACCTGATTTGGAAATCAGTCCCAAAAGTATGAATTTAGAATATTAATTTAAATGAAATTTATTCCAGATCTGAAATAGATTGTATAATAATGTTATAAATTTGGATCATTACCCTAATCTTGTTAGAATATAAACTTTTCTATGTTTGGAATTGTTGGAATTTAGATCCATTTAATATTTGTAAATTAGATTGATTTCTTTCCCTTTTAGAAAGATATAGCATTTGATCTAACAAGGAATAGATGCAAATAGAAAAAGAAAGAGATGTGTAAAGTATGAATTCATTGTATTTTACACTGTTTATTTCAGTAATAAAAAGAAATAATTATTCTTTGTAATTTCAAACGATGTAATCTTTTATATTTTAAAATCAAATCTTTTATTTTGGACTAATTTATGGAAACTATAGCGGATAACCTTTTTAGATATGATTCCAACATTTTAACATGGAAAAGTATATTCTGGTAAAGATATATAACTATAACATATTTTATAAAAGTAAATGTCTATACGTAATTTACGGTGCTTATAATAATTAAATAAAAAGCTAATAATGACGCTTATACATAATATTCGTGTTTAGGATAATTAACGAATGGGAAAAGAATTTAAAAGGTTGTAATTACAATAAATGGTAATAAATATGGGAGTTGCAATAAATTAATAGGGTAAATGGATTAATGGGACTGATAAAAATGGAATAGATATAAAAGGTTACTAATTTGAAATAATCAATCATACATAAATGTCTTAGGAAATGTCCATTAGGATTTTATGGACAAACTGATATTTATGAGCATTAAACGGGGATTTATGGATAGATAAATATGTAAGGTAAATCTTATTGCCTTAAATAAAAAAGGAATTAGTAAGCTAAGTCCAATGTATACTCAAGATAATATAAATTAAAATTTAGGATGGTTAATTGGACTTAGTAGGTTAGTGATGTAAGGTCAGTAGAGTCACTCGAGGGAAGACTGCCTTTAACTTTGAGGCTACCAATAGTAGGTATACTTACTACTGATGTGAGATATCACTAATCCTAGGACCATGAAGACATGAGAGATTGGGCTTGCTTTCTTAATTGGAAATTATTAAATGGTCCAAATTTGGAATTAGGAGCGGTGAGGGATATCTCTATAAGGGTTCGCTTCTGGTTGGAGGTCTTAAATGGCTTAAGGGTCCGCCTCTCTCTTAAATGGAAGTATTAAGTAACTTAGTGGGATTCCAAATAAATAAATAAGGATGTCTCTAAAAAGAGTTTACTTCAGTGTTGAGGTTTTAAGTGGTTGAAGGGTCCGCCTCCCTACCGAAAGAAGTAACCTAATGAGATGTCATATTTACAATTATAAAGTGAGAGTGGATATCTCAGTGAGGGTTCACTTTAGGTTTGGGGTCTTTGTGACTGTAGGATCCTCCACTTTCCTATAAAAGAAGTATTAAGTAGCCTAATGAGATTTCCAAGCAATGACAGCTAGATAGTACCATTGAGGAGCATGCTTCTGGAAGTAGGCCTTAAATGACGGGATCTGTCTATTTTCCACTGGGAAGTATTAAGTGGCTTGGGTATAGTCTATTACATTGCTAAGGCTGAAATAATAATAGTACCATTTAGGAGCATGCCTTGGGGATAGTTCTTAAATGATTGGGTCTGCCTTAGTTAAGGTCTTAAATGACCAGAGTCTGCCTATTTTCTAATAAAAGGTATTAAGTGGCTTGGGTACTGTTTATTACATGACTATGAATTTATCGGTGATAGATGCAGTAATAGTTGGACATTAAATGTTAGAAGCCTTAGATAGTAGTTAGAGGTCTTATAGCTAGGACTCACTGATCATTGACAATATTGATTGGA
Source organism: Allium fistulosum (assembly GCA_030737815.1). Taxonomy (NCBI): domain Eukaryota; kingdom Viridiplantae; phylum Streptophyta; class Magnoliopsida; order Asparagales; family Amaryllidaceae; genus Allium; species Allium fistulosum. Next base: position 294,565,032 of record CM060906.1, on the reverse strand, counting down.
AACCACCTTTTGAATAGGCTTAAATGATGGGGTCTACCTCAATTAAGGTCGTAAATGACAGAGTCTGCCTATTTTTCTTTTAAAAGCATTATAGAAGCTCACTTGATATTTAGAAGTACTAGTTGGATAATGGGTTGGAACTATTGGGTGGTTGATATGGCTTCATTAGTATTTCGTACCTTGGGAAGGGTAAGTAAGTAATCATGTGTGCAATGCAAGGTTAGATTAGAATTGCTAACCTTGATGGACATAACAATTAAATGGAAACCTATCAGTATAAGTTTATGTTATGAACAGTTTATATTTTTCCAGTCAGCAGAACGTTGTTCGGACCCCCTCCTCATTACAACCCACATGATAGAATTTAGAGGAACGAGTCACTGGAGCTGGATGTGCTTTGTTGTTGGAGAAGTCTTCTTTCCCTCATGCTCGATGCTGATGTGACAATCTGCTATCCAAGGAATACCATTAATTCCAAGGTAGTAGTCATAGTCTGTATTCTTATCCTATTATTGTTTCCATTGTGAGTTTAGATTTCTATCAATCTTTGATAATGCTCATGCTTATTTGCAGGTACCAAATCCAATAATCCGTGCTTTGATGGACTTGGGTTTCAATTTTTATCGATAATTGACCCCATTAAGGTGCAGGCTATTACAAATATGCTCATGAAGTCACAACTATTAAGGAGTTACATGGACGATCTTTTGGATATGTTCGAGGTGTTATGGAAGTACGGAATGAAGTTAAATCCGTTGAAATCATCTTTTGAAGTCGCATGGGGGAAATTTCTAGGATTTATTATGAATTCAAGGGGTATTGAGGTTAATCTAGAGTCGATTAACATCTTATGGAACATGAGAGCCTCGACCATGAAGAAGGAGTTGCAGGGCTTAAACGGGAAGGCTGCCACTTTGAGTCGGTTTATCTTCAAGGAAAAGGATAGATACATACCGTTCTTTAAGGCTCTCAAAAGGGAAAGAAGAACTTTGAATGGACGATGGAATGTCAGAATCTTTCAAGGAGTTACTTAATCATATAGAAACACCACCGATTCTGACAAATTGAACCCAAAAACCTTTAGGTGAACTCACAGTTGATCTCAAGAAACAGACTTTTTCAGGTAGAGTCTTATTCATCATTTCTACAACCAAATTGAACTTTATGTCTCAAGTGTGGTAAAATGTCTCTTAATGCCACGTAGTTTGCAGTAATTGAGGAACTCCTTCAAGATATACTCACTGTCATTGTTGGACCTCAGAACCTTTAATTTCTTCTTGGTTTGGTTTTCAGCAAAAGTCAACCAAACTTCAAAATTTCTCAAACATTTCCGATGTGGCTTTCATTACATACAGATAAGCCTTGCACGAATAATTATCAATGAAGGATGTAACATTAGAGCTTCCTCAATGGAAGCTATAGAAACTAGTTCCCAAACATCTTAGTGAACATAGTCGATTACCCTTTTAGAACTATGCTTACCAACACAAATTATACTCTAGTCTTCATTGCCGATACACACTCTTGACATAAATCCATTTCTTTTATAGAGATTTCACCTTTAATATTCTTCTTTTACTATAATAATCTGCCTTTTTCTACTCTCGGTTCCAATGCCTGAATTGAAGTTAATAACTCGAAAGATGAAAAGAACAAACCATTGGGATATGACAATAAAAACAAAATATCATTCTAACAAATAACATTTAGAATCTCACAGCGGAAGGAATCAAAATATAATAAACCAATAACCTTCATCATTTCATAACACTATAGTGTATCAACAATGTCATGTACATAGGTCGTTACAATATCGATCGAACCCAATCCACACAAAAGTCATAATCAAGTCTTAACATATATTTACAATATTTATAGAATATATACAAGGTCTTAGTCACCTGATCCTCTAAGCCTCCTTGTACCATTAACCTAAATAATACAAATATAGAGGAATATGGAAAAGGTCTGATAAAAGTCTGGGTATGTGAAATATGTCTACTCAACATATACTACACATATACCAGCATAACATAATCAGCGTCTAACACATAGGTAGATACGTTCTGGACAAGCCCAAGGCCATGCATGATCGAAATGCCATCGACTAACTAACACTTAAGTAAATACATCCTAGACTAGCCTCATGCCCTACATGATCATATTAACATTATCCATTTAACTTTAGACTTACATCTTGGACTATCCCTAGGCCATACAGGAATGCTTACCAAACAATCCCTCTTGGGCTAGCTTTAGGCCCTACAAAATGCACTATTATTCACTACCAGACTAGCACAAAGCCTTGCATGAACACATTTCTAATTGTCATTACATACGACATTCCAAACCACAGAATGCCTACGCTCAAAAGTCTATGTATGCTTTGACTTCCTGCTGTCTCATGGGATCAAGCAACTTAAAAAAATCAGGTTAAGTCATAACTCACCTGAATTTGATCGCCTATTCAACATGGCCATATAGGGTCCAGGCTCAACCTGCAGCCCTATAGGCTATTCGGTCGAATGGTTAGGTAGAACCGGTCGACCCATTATACCTACGTGACAAACGGTTCATTTTGTCTAGAATTTTATGTATTTTTGTCCAATTTTAATTTTTATTGTTTTATTTTAAGTTTGGTTATAATATATTGGTTTATACTTCATTTACACATTATATTTCACTAGTATTTCATCATATAGTAGAAGTAATCATTTCATCTTTTCTTATAGCATTCTAACCCCACTTTCATAATTTAACGACTCGTTCTTTTCGGCATCGAAGTGTTAACACTGATTTCGAGCGTTGAACTCGAGTATAGAAAAGCTTGTTTGCAAAATTTGGCATCAGAGCGTTATATAATTTCATAATTCATCTAAATCAAATCATATAAAATTATATTAGTAATCTTGCATTTTAAACGAATTAAACAAGTTTTCCTCATCAAAATTCTCCAAATCAAGAAGATTCACTACTTTCCTTCGTTGTCCAAACTACTGCGCTACCAAGAAAATAAGTTTTTCCTCCGATCTGGTATGAGTGCGTAGCATTCTCCGTATGCTTCATTTTTCGTCTGGTTTCACGTTTCGTTGAGAAAAAAAATGAGGTATCTCCATTTTAATTTTCAAGAGGAAGAGGGAAGAAGGAGAAAGAGGTGAAATGGTGGAATTTTGAAAAAGAAATGCTATGGATTGTATTAAATATTAATAGGATGAGGGAAAGAGTAATGACCATCTTATATTTTAAATTTAAACTTTTAGAGCCAAATTACGAACTAGCTAATCATGAATTTGTCCATATCCCCTCATACAACCTCCAAATTCAACAAGATAATATACAGTGTAGTTAAAAATGACTCATTCTTTTCGGCTTCAAGGTGTTAATGCCGATTCGAGCGTTGAACCCGAGTGTAGAAAAATGCGGGTTGTTGCATTTGGTACAAAGCATTATATAACTTCTTAATTAGTCTAAATTAAATCATATAAAATTCAGTAACGATGTCTAGTTAGATACTAGATTATCATTATATATGTAAGATTGCATTACATAATGAATTAAACAAGGTTTCCTCACCAAAAGTATCCATATAAAGAAGATTCACTACTGTCCTTCATTGTCCATACTATTGCACTACTAGGCCTCTGAGTTTCGCCTCCAAACTGGCATGAGTGCGTAGTATTCTCCATATGTTTAGTTTTACCGTGGGTTGTGCTCAATTTCATTGAGAAATGAGTGAGACGTCTCCGTTTAAATTTTCAAGAGGAGGAGGGAAGAAGGAGAAAGAGATGAAATGGTAGAATTTTTAAAAAGAAATGTACGTATAGTTATGGGCTATATATAGAATGATGGGAAAGAGTAACGATCATCTTAAATTTTAAATTTAAACTTTTTGAGCCAAATTACAAATTAGCTAATCACGAATTCATCCATATCTCCCTCATTAGACCTTTAAATCCGACGAGATAATATATGTAAACGATCCGATCGCAATGGCCCAAGTCACGCCATCAAATTCATAGCTGGAAAAATGACAATTTCCCCTATCTGTATTTAAATAAATTTATTCTCCACTTTAATTCAAACAACTACTACCATTTTATTATAAGATTTAAATATAATATTTTCATGAATTTTTTTAGTGTATTACGTTTACCAAGTAACTTCAAGTTCTTCTCTGAAGTATAACCTAATCAGAAATGTCAAAGCTTACTAGCTTCCAAGTTTCAAGCACTGTCAACTCCAACATAGGACTCCCCAAGAGTAGTTGTACCCTTAATCAAATATAAATTTAGGACTTTAATACCTATCATAATCACAAGTGTCTCCATAGAAACCTTCAAGCTATCTCTTTCAATAGTATTCTTACATCCTGATGTTGCCAAGTAGCCAAAAGAGATCAAAGACTTTCAAAGTTCCGAAAAAAATGAACATTGGTTAAAAATAGATTACACCATCATATATCTGAATCCACACCAAACCAATTACCAAATACTTGCATGTAGCATTATTACCTATAAGGATTGCACTTCGCTTCTTGTCAATATAAGAAGAGAAGTAATCCTAATTAGGGATCATATGAAAAGTCATCCCAAAATATAGAACCTAGTGCTTTGAAACATCTCATATCACTACCGTCAAAACATCACTACTATCATTCTCCACCACAACAGATGAAGAACCAACCACTTCCTTATTCAAGTATAGATAATCTCTCCACCAATGGCTTATTTCTTATAATGATGACACCTACCATCTCTAGACTAACTCCATCAACTAGACTTCGTAGAATTGGAATGTCCCTTAAAATTCTCTCCTTCTTATCGTTTCTACCTCTCTCAACGAACAAGCCTTTACTTCTACTTCCTCCATTACTATCACCTACAACAAACTCTTATATTTGATTATTCAAATATTCACCGAGTGAACTAGTCTACACATCTTCCAATGTCAGGGTATCCCTGCCATAAATGAGACTATTGCCAAAGCCATTGTATCACTTTTGAAGCAAACAAAATAGAATCATAGCCTTCTACAGCTCAATAATCTTCAAATCAACAAAATTCATCAGCAAATCATCAAATGCAATCAGGTGTTATGTAATTGAAGCACCAATTTTCATCTTATATGTGAAAATGTTCCTCAACGATATCAAACGATTGGTATGTGACTTCTTTATATAGTGATCTTCCAACTTCTTCAAAATATCCCTATTAGTCGCTTCAACATTAATTTCAAAGGCAACATGCTCTCATATAGCAAGTTGGAGAGTAGAAATACTCAATCTTTTCATTTCCTCCCACTCAATAGCAGAAATATCTATAGGCAACTTACGGTCTCAAAATCTACACCGTGAACATGATTTCTTCTCAACACTACCTTCATCTTCCATTTCCACTTCTCAAAATTACAATCTCCTTTCAAATTCATAAACTTTAACTAGAAACCAAACACCACATAAGATCACCTAGCATAGGGTGCAACTACTGGAGCAGAATTAACCTCCGGTGTATCCTCATCCTTCGGACCTTCCATTCTATCAAATACCATTTGTCCAATAGAAAACCATACAACTCTAATACCAGTTGTTATAAGAAAATTTCATGTAATATCAATTTATCCCAAATCCTAGTGGAAGTCTATGTAGAATCTTGTAAAGCTAAGATAAAATAGCAATCCACAATCAAACACAAGAAAAATTGAAATAAACAGAAGTAAATTAGGCATAGAGATTTATAGTGGTTCCACTATTGACATGATAGTGTTCATCCACTTGAAAATGCATTTTATTAATAATTTTAGAGAGGAATACAAGAGACTAATATATCTATTTTAATAGAGGATTAACGATTAATACCAGAATTGTAAAGAAATTGAACCTGAGAGGATGATGACTTCTAATGAACAACACATTTATATGGAGATCGATATTTAGAGTTGAAGAAATCGACTTACATTAAAAACCAATGCCTCATTAATTCACTACCTCATATATAACGCATATATGTTCCAGTCTTTAGTTTCTTTTAATATGGATGCGCTTGATGAGAATTGATTAATTAATTTCATCTCCTGTATTCCTTTTTTTCATGCAAATAATTACTTACCTTTTCTCTAATGAATTAAAGAGACAATTTATATTCTCTACCATATTTTTAAGTCATAATTTAAAAATTATCTATTAAGTAGTTTTGTTTTTATTTCCCTACTCTTGCCTTCCTGCTTTCCTCCTTATTTTCCATTCTAAATTCTAAATTATAGTTGTGAACAGTTGATTTATAGTTAGAAGTTTCTTTAGAAATTCCTCCTTTTTTTGAGTGCTCTATCTTTGTTTTAACCCATTGTTCCTTTGAATGGAGCCCTTATATTATTTATGAATCGGAACCCTATTATTTTCGATTGGAGCGAACTCAAGTCTAGGCCCAAAACACTCTAAATTTAAGTGCTCGAGTTAGGGAGCACAAGCACTTTCCAGAGCTTACACTATGAATTTTATTCTTAGGTCATGCTTGAGAGGACTTAAAGCATGCTTTGGGTCCTCGCTAGAGGTTGGAGCACTCCTAGCTTCGAATGGAGTGCTCGTTTTGATTGCTATCTAGAGCATGCTCCAAAATTAGCTAAGGTCGTACTTAAAGCTTTCTTCAATTCTAGTTAGCTTGGATCCTACATTAATAGATGCTCCCTGTCCAAACTCGAGGGTTCCTTTTGCACTACCCCGGAGCATGCTCTGAGGTTTTTTTTTTTTGAAAAGTAAAAGGCCCAAGGCCTGTTTGATTAATAAAACAAACGAATACAAAACCCACACCCGAAACAAGAATACACCCGAAACAATTACACCCTAAAAAACAACTCCACCACAACAAACCCTAGCCGCAAAGTAAATGAGAGAAACAGAAAAAAATGGCGACCAACGCAAACCACCAGCCACTCCTAAACACCTCACGGGGGTTTCCGAACTTCATCCTGAGCTTTAATGTCCTCTTTAGCTAACCCCGGTTGAAGCTCATCACTGAAATTAGAGGAATTAATCTTCCTCTTCCTATTTTTGATGCCATTCTCCAGATCCTTGCTATAATTGTCAGAGAGATGGTGATTGGGAAAGTGCGAGGCTTTGTCCTTTCCATTATCGTTGTTATTCTTCAGATCATCTGTAGAATAGCAGCGACTTGGAAGATTAAAGCCGATTTGAGTAGTATCTTCAGTGATCTTGCTACTCTCACCCTTGCTCCAGCAAGATATGTGATAAACTTTATCATTTAACAAACTTTTGTAAAAAAAGATCTCGCTTTTATTGTCACTGACGTTGATATTGATGTGCTCTCCCTTGTACAGCAACTTGATCTTCTTGGGAACGCTGCTGGAAGCGCGGTAGCTCCTTCGAGCTGAAACAGGTAAACACCCAGCATTATTGTTCATAATATGATAGGAGTAAGAGTTATTATTAATTATATTATGATCACTTCCCTTGCAGTTATATGAAATGTTATTAGCTCTGGAATGGCCGCCTCCAGTTAGATAGCTCCGGGAGTGGCTGTTAGAATTATTGGGAGCATAAAATTGACAGTGATTGTGTCTTCTTTGGGAAATATCAGTAGAATGTTTCCCCCTAAGTAAGAAATCTTCTACTCCTGTTTCATATATGTCCAGATTGCTTTTCTCTTGATGCTTCATATTATTCCTGCTAAGAATTTGAAAGTCAGTGTATATGTTGTTCCAGAGCTGGTTACTATTCCTTTCAGTGTTATTATGAAATCTAAGATTTCTTTCTCTCCAAATATGGTAGATAACCGTTGTAAGCATGATAGATGCTAATTTGAAGTCTTTAGATTTTGGATTGTATCTGCTTTGGATATATCGAATACTCTCTTCTATATTTTGAATGGATTGATGTTGATAAAATCTTAACAAATTTTTTGCATTGAACCAAACATGCCTAGAGTAGATACAATCAAAAAAGAGATGATCAGTATTTTCAACACCATTATTACATAGCAGACATCTATTATCTGCATTTTTAGACCATTTGGCACATCTTTCTTTTGTGGGAAGTTTGTTGAGAATGGCAAAGTAGGTACAGTGACATGCTCTGAGGTTTAACCTAAACGGACTTGAGCTTTGCTTAGAGTTTACTTGTGTTATTTCGAGTCCATTTGAGCTACCTTTTGAGCATTTTTGCAGTCAGTCTGATATCCAATTTTCCATATTTTAAAGTGATTTTCCATTTTGCTCATTTTTCAATTCAAAAGTACTTTTGAGTTTGACTTGGGTCCTTCTTCGGATATTTCATTATGCGACAAAAGACTGGCATCAGGAGTTATGTTTCCTTGATTTAACTCAACTTTAACACTATCTTTTTTAATAAATTTCCATCCACATTTTCTACCATTTAAAAAGGATTATAACATTCATGATAGAATATTATTCAGATACCTGTGTTGTGGAAGTAAAAATGTTGTTACAGTTAATCTTTAAATACGTATCCATGAATTTGTTAAGAACCTTAATATATAAGAATTCTTTAGAAACACCTCATTAACTTAATTGACTGATTGTTAAAAACCAATATTCTACAATTATACTACTGTTAGAGTAACGGTACTAGGTCTTTACATCATGTTTTAAATAACTCCTATTAAATAGGACAATTTACTTTTTTTAACTGTTGTTTGCCCATTATCATGTCGGTGTGAGATATGAGCTGCACGTTGTTTTCTTAGCGATTTGTAAGGCTATTAATAAGCCAAAAGTTATTCAATAATAAAATGACTTCCTCTCAAATTTGCTAAGCTCTTTTAAACAATTCATTTATTCTTAACATTATGGTATCAGAGCCATAAGTTTTAGAGATTTCCAAACATGGAAGCAGCGAAGGAAATTTTGTGCAGGCCTCTATTCCACGCTTCAATGGTCATTACAACCATTGGAGCATGCTGATGGAAAACTTTCTACGATCAAAGGAGTACAAGAGCCTTACAGAAGCAGCAATTATTGAAAGCAGATGTTAGAGCACAGGTTGCAGAAGTGCAACGACAAAGGAGATGAGATGAAGCTGAAGGACCTAAATGTAAAGAATTACCTCTTTCAAGCCATCGATCGCTCAATTCTCGAAACCATTCTTCAGAAGAATGTTGTCAAACAAATTTGGGATGCCATGATTTTTTTTAAAGGAAATGCAAGGGTTAAGAGGTCTAACCTTCAAGCACACCGACCTGAGTTTGAAACCCTAAAGATGAGATATAGTAAAGGTCATGGAGTACTTTTCTAGGGTCATAGAAGTGGCAAACAAGATGTGTGTCTATGCAGAGGATATGCAAGATGTTAAGGTGGTGGAGAATTTCTCCTTAACAGAAAAGTTTGACTATGCTGTTTTCTAAATTAAGGAGTCAAAGGACATTGATTCTATCAGTATTGATGAGCTATAGAGCTTATAAATAGTGCATGAACAGAAATTCAAGAGGCATAATGGAGAAGAGCAGGTCTTGAAGGTGACACATGGAGGAGGTAGAGGTCATGGTCACGGTGCTTACAGGGGAAGAGGAAGAGGGAGAGGTCGAGTGGGTTTCAATAAAGCAACAATAGAGTGTGATAGATGTCACAATACGAATGTCCAACTTGGTATAAAGAGGCCACTTATACCTAGCTTGGTGAAGAAGAGGAGCTGTTCTTTATGGTTTATGTCGAGTTGAATGAATCAAAGTAGGAAGATAGATAGTTTCTTGATTCGGGATGTAGTAATCATATGTGTGGTGATAAAGCTCTATTTTGCAATCTCAATGAAAACTACAAACACATGGTGAAACTAGAGAACAACACAAGGATGTCTGAAATGAGGAAGGGAGATGTGAGGTTGAAAGTGAATGGAAGCAATCATATGGTGACTGGTGTGTTCTTTGTGCCTAATTTGAAGAATAATTTATTGAGTATTGGATAGTTGCAAGATAGAGGCTTAGCTATTCTTATTCAAAATGGTTATGTAAAATTTATCATCCAGAAAAAGGTTTGATCATTCAAACTACGATGTCTTCCAACAGAATGTCCGCTTTATTAGCTACATCAACCAATAAATTCAGTTTGTTTCCATACATCTTCTGATATGTCCCACATTGTAAAATATGTGATACATTGCTTGTATATAACCCATTAGGCACCCTCCCCTTACAAGCTAGCTTTTAGGGGTGAGTTCTACCTAATGCGGTCGTATCAATTGGTGCTTTCACTGAGAACCGCACTCGAAAGTTCGAGCCACGAAAGGGGCGACCTATAGGCTAGATTAAAATACTGATAGGTGAGTGAAGCCGTCCAAAAGAGAAAAGGGCTACCGTCGGGTCAGTGTCGATAGAGTGGGCCGACGTGGACGTCGGACTTTCGAAGAGCGGTGAAATGATATGTCCCACATTGTAAAATATGTGATACATTGCTTGTATATAACCCATTAGGCACCCTCCCCTTACAAGATTTGTCACACCTTTGGCACTACGTACAGATTTGGGCATTTGAATCATAAAGGCTTTAGCACACTTCAGTCTATGAGAACGATGATTGGACTACCACAATTAGAGGAGCCAAAAACTTTATTTACCATCTGTATGATTGGAAAGCAACATCAATACCCAATTCCTAAGAAAAGTTATTGGAAAGCGACTCAAAAGCTTCAGTTAATCCATGCAGATATATGTGGTCCTATCTCATCTACTTCAAACAGCAATAAAAGGTACCTAATTTATTATGATGATTTTAGTCGAAAAATGTGGGTTTACTTCTTTGTTGAAAATTCTGAAGCGTTGCTTAATTTTAAGTACTTTAAAAGCTACATTGAAAAATAAACTAGTGCTTTTATTAAATGCTTGTGCATAGATCGTGGACGTGATTTTACTTCACAAGCTTTTAATGAGTTCTATAGATCCAATGGAATAAAGAGGCAATTGACGCCAGCCTATATCCGTAGTAGAATGGAGTTGCAGAGAGGAATAATTAGTCCACTATGAATTTGGTTTGAAGCATTCTTCAGAAAAGAGAATACTAAAGACTTTGTGGCCAAAAGTAGTAAACTTGGCTGTGTACATTCTTAATAGAAGCCTAACTTTTACAGTTAAAAACATGACTCCATAGGAAGCTTGAAGGGGGGTAAAACTTTTGGTCGAACACTTTCGAGTGTTCGGGTGCATTGTACATGTTCATGTACCAAATGCTAAAAGGACCAAATAATAAGATACGAGTTTTGCATGTGTGTTGTTGGGGATTAATGAGGAATCTAAAGCCTATAGGCTTTATGTTCCCTTAACGAAAAAAATTATCATTAGCAAACATGTAGTCTTTGAAGAAAGTAGATGTTAGGAATGGGATAAGAGCCATTAACAGCAGGTGATGGCTGCTGGGGAGATAATGAGGAAGAAGTTATGATGAGCGATGAAGAGGAAACTAAAATTGATAGTAGTAATACTACTGATGTAGGTAACTTCGAAGATATTAATGATCGTGAAGGTGGTAATGGTAGTGTTGATTCTTCACATGAAGTGAATGAAAGAAAAAGTTTAAGGCAACCTGCTTGGATGTATGATTATGTAACTGGGGAAGGATTATCTGAAGAAGAATCTGAATCTAACTTGGCATTATTTACAAGTGATGCTGATCCTATATGTTTCGAGGAGGCTGTAAAGGTATAAAAAATGAAGGGATGCAATGGACTTGGAAATAATAGCCATAGAGAAAAATAAACCTGGGTTCTAACCGAGTCACCTACGGGCCCAAAGAAGATATGAGTCAAATGGGTATATAAAACGACCTTGGAATGAGACCAGTTCAAGCCACTGATGCTTGGTAATGTATTAATCCAATATGTAAGGTTGGATTCATAAAAAATGGCCGAAAAAAAATTTAACCTCCAAACAGGTCATTTCGCCGAAAGTTGTATATAAGTGATACAACTCTCGACGAAATGACCTGCTTGGAGAATAATTTTTTTTTCCTGTCATTTTTTTATGAATCCAACTGATACAGATTGGATTAACATATTACCAAGCATCAGTGGTTCGAATTTGATCTCGTTCCAAGGTTGTTCGGCTTTCGAACGAAGGGTTTTTAGGCTTAATATAGACAAACAACTATAAATTTAAAATTCAAGATCGACACCCTACAATTGTTAATTTTCTCATCATCTTCTGAAAATAGGCCAAGTATACATTAAATCGACATAAGATCCAATAAATTTAATTTTCTGCCGATTATTTTATTTTATATAATTTTATCATGCTAAATACAGTTAAAAATTCATAATTAATTACCCAATGGTTTTAAAAAGTATTTTAATTCATAAAAATGTTACATAAAATCAACTTTATCTAAGTTGCTTAATGAACCGACTAAAATTTGCATAGATTGGTCGTGAAAGTTAGATTTTCAATAACGTTAAATATTTGAATTACGCGAAGTCAGATCATTGGAAATACTAATTTAACCGATCAGAACAGTCGTTACGTTAAATAGTTGTGCTAAAATATCTTGTTTATTTCTTAGGAATTAAATTGGTATTTCTAAACATATTTTTAAAACGTAGAATGAATAAGAAAAATAAAAATAAAAATTCAAAATTGGCAAGCCGTCGCTAGCCGACGGCATATCGAGTATACAGAAAGAAAATGCATGACTTTTTTCTTTATTCTCTTGTTCCCACCATATTTTCAAAAGCAAAAAAACAAAACCTAGAGCTGCCGACGCCCCCTCGACCACCACGGCCTCTCATCAACTTCACCTAAGGCCATCATAACTCGTCGGAATCACTAATCTCTCCAATTTCTTCTTATTGTGGTAAAATTTTAACCCTAATTTTGAATTCGGGGCTAATTGGTATGACTATGGATTTGAAATTGATGATTATTGTGTATTAGTTAATGATAATAGTGTATTACTTGATTTTGGGATATTAATTAGTGTTGTGATTGTTTAATTTATAATTAAAAAGCATGTTTGATTTTATATCCGAAAAATAGCGTATAATTATAGATTAATATTTATGTTGATTAGTTTACGCGATTGTTTATTATAGTTTATAATAATTTTAGGGCTAATATATATGGTTGAATAGTAAATATGTTAAATATAAAGCTTAAAGTTAAACATAATTAATTAATTTTAATTAATTAATGTGTGTTAATTATAAGTATTCGTGGTAAGTAAAAAATAAAGTTATTTTAATTTATTATAAGTGCAAACTTCAAATTTTAGTTAACAAAATAGTTAAATTAAATTTTTTTATAGATAAATGAATTATAAAATATGTTTTAAAATTTCAAATTTTGTTAATAAAATATTTAAATAGTTGAATGAGTTATAAAATATGTTAATTATAAGTGTTAGTGGTAAGTATAAAATAAAGTTATTTTGATTTATTATAAGTGCAAACTTCAAATTTTAGTATAAAATAGTTAAATGAATTATAAAATATGCTTTAAAATTTCAAATTTAGTTAATAAAATATTTAAATAGTTGAATGAATTATAAAATATGTTAATTATAAGTGTTAGTAGTAAGTATAAAATAAAGTTATTTTAATTTATTATAAGTGCAAACTTCAAATTTTAGTTTACAAAATAGTTAAATTAAAAATCTAAATAGTTAAATGAATTATAAAATATGTTTTAAAATTTCAAATTTAGTTAATAAAATATTTAAATAGTTTATGGCAGATATTATATATGTCTTATATGAGATCTCATCCTTGTGCTTCTCCTGCTGCTGGAGAGGGTGCCAGCGGCTTGGTGGATTTACGCCCTAGGGCGGCCATGATTCCGAAGATTGGAGAGCGAGTATAAAATTTATTGCATCATCATTAGTATTTAGTGCAGGTATATTATTTAAGAGTGAATTAGGCACAAGGACAAACTTTAAAAAAAAATTAGGCTGAAGGACACAAAGTTTCATTTTTGGGCTGAAGGACAAACTTTGAAAGAAAATTAGGCTGAAGGACAATGCTAAATATAGTTAGCATTTTGTACAGTGCAAACATTGTATAAAATGCTAATTATAACTAGCATTATATCCAGTTTTACATTGTACAAAATGCTAGTTGTATTAGCATTGTCCTTCAGCCTAATTATCTTCCAAAGTTTGTCCTTCAGCCTAAAAATGAAACGTGTTGTCCTTCAGCCAAAATTTTTATGAAAATTTGTCCTTGTGCCTATTTTCCACTTATTTAAATTTATTAAATGTTTACATCAAAATTAATGCAGAAGTTTTGAACTGAAGTCTTCCGACTATATTCTGACCGTCTTTAAAAAAGCGTACTGAGTCAGATGTTGAGTTGTTGGCTTCAGTGGGATGATTTCCCACCGCATATTAAGAATGCTATATGGGCCGACGTGTTGGTAAGTGTATATGTATAATTCATATGAAAATGACATATTTGATCTTTAAAAATTAATATACTGTATGTAATTTATTTTAATTTCAATGTGTTGATTGCAGTAGCTATTAAAGAGGAAGATAAAGATATTCTTAGGAATCACTAGAACAAAAAAACTGAGAAAAAATTACAGGGACACCCTCTCGGGTGCAAAAAAAAAAAGAACAAAAAATCCGATTGGATGAGCACTAGTATTTGGGTGGAATTTCAGCAGCACTGGAAAACTTCGACCGTGAAAGTAAGTTTTCTAATTTTATATTATTATTATAATTTATTTAAAGTTCGTATAATAATTGCATTAATTTAGTCATTCATATATTTGAATTTACAAGAAATTGCCGAGCGGAACTTGGCGAACAGGAATAAAATCTTGTTGTACACCACGGTGGCCCAAAATCCTTCCAACAATATCGGAAGGAATTGGTAAATTTATAAATTGCGATTATAAAATATTTATTACATTATTTAATCATATATATACATTGTTAATTCATATATAATTTCAGGCTAAGGAGAAGGACCGTAAGACTACATATGCGGAGGTCTTCACACAGACTCATGCCGTCGAGCACACCAATGATGATGGCTCAGTTTCATTTACTTGGATGGACCCTAGATCTCAAGTGTAACGGTAAACATGCTTAAAACAATTTCTTTTATTTCACATTACATAAGTTGTAAATTGAATATTTATTGTGGCAAAATTCTGTTCCTAATCGCAGTAAAGATTTGAAACGGAGCGAGCTCGAGTGCTGTAGTCCACCGGCCGAGAGGAGTTGACCGCTGAGGAGGAGGACATCATTTTCGATGTTGTAACCGACAAGCCCACACGAATAGACGATACGGTTACGGTAATCAGGAGGTAACGTTTATTGAGTTCAACTACTTCATTAACTAATTATAAATTTTATTTAATATTAAGTATAAATTATAATTAGCTATTAACTAATTTACAAGCGAGGTTGTCTGAGACTTATTATAGGAAGTCGCAGGCCAAAGAGGAGCACAGCTCAAAGAGCAGATAGCAGAGTTGAATGATTGGCGGAAGAGCGGAGGATTGGCTATGCTGCTAGATGAGCGGATTGCATGGCAGAGCACGGGACATTTCCTTCGCATGGGTCGGGAAACGACGATGAGTGGTTATGGTCGTGTTTCGGATGGATATTTATTTGTTTTGTTTTTTACTTATTTGATATGTGTTGATGGATTTGATACTTGTTGGATGGTTGTGAATGTTTGATGGATTTGTGAATGTTTGATGGCTGTTTTTGTTTGATGGACATGAGGATTTGTAGGTATAGTTGTATTGTTTGATGGAATATTAACGTAAATATTGATTTTTGTGATATAAACTTGGTTGTGTGTGATATGTATGAGATTATGCGATGATTGTAATTGTAAAATTGGGTTTATATGCGTTATATATGAGGTGGATAGACAAATGAATATATATGTGTGGTTGGATGGTGCAAATAGCAGCTGTTATATACGTTAGCGACATCATATTGACGCAGGCTAGCGACAACTAATTTGCATATATAGGATAGCAATGGCTACCTACCCTGCATTAGCATATACGTAGTGCATATATTCATGTCACGTATTCATCGACCTTCATTGGCTTGCGAAGGCTAGGTCGTCCCTAGCTGTCGAAAAGTTAACGACGAGGGCGACGGCTTTACAAGGTCGTCGCTAAAGCCATTGTCTTTTCTTCAATCGACGATTTAAGAATCGATGGCTTTTTTCATCGGCTAGCAACGGCCTTTGACGGCTACTTGCCATCACTAAACCTAGTATGTATTATAGTGTAAGTATTCTTCGTTAATTTGAAAATTAATATTTTTATTATTTTCTATAGATTAATATTTATGTACTTAGATTTTTAATTTAACATTTAGCTTTCGGTATATTTCACTACAACAAAACAGGCTTTTTACAACGGGCAATGCCCGTTGTAATATGTGTTCCACAACGGGCAGCCGACCGTTGTAATAGGCGATGTTATAATAGGTTGACCATATTTTACAACGGGCAATGCCCGTTGTAATACACTTTTTTACAACGGACAATGCCCGTTGTAATACACCTTTTTACAACGGGCAATGCCCGTTGTAATACATGATATTGCAACGGTTTTTGACCGTTGCAAAATAAATGCAATTTTAAAAAAAAAATTACAGCAGCATACATTCATACCAATAATGAATAATTTAACGAGTAATAAATATTATCATAAAACAACCAAAATCATTTCATTTTTACATTGCTCTGTGCATTTTAAAACCTCTTCCATCTCACCACACTTCCAAATACTCTCCACAAAACTATCTCCTACCACCATCTTTTTTAACCTTCACTGCCTTTCACCTCTGCAATTGCATTTGCCTTCAAGTCACACAACATCCATACATACCACAACCCACAGCAAACTCAATTACACATTCCACAGTTCAACATTGGCCAATACAGTGCCACATCAACCACAACTGCAAATTCTAACATCAGCAAAAACTGCCACATCACACATACCCTGATCACCAGAAAACCACTCCATACATACATTCAACTCACCCCTTCAAACACCTATCTGACATCAAACAAAGCACCATCACACTTGTAACCACTGCTTCTTGCCTGAGACCATCTTCAAGCTACAGCAAAAACTTCACAACTTCACCCCTCACCACTTCATTGATTCACTGACTGCCTCACACTCACGGACCAAACAACTGCTCATTTCATCACACCACAACAACACTTCAATACCACAATTCATTACAGTCACCCCGTTGCCAGACCACATTCCTTTCTCCCCTGTCATACAGCTGTAAGCTGCTACCATTATCATACCATAACCCAATATAAATTGCCACATCACCAACTTTCAGTGCACAAAACCACCCTTCAACCACATCAGATCATACAGTTTGTACAGGTTTTCTTGAATTACAATTACATATGTAGCAACATAAATAAAGTAGCCATATAAGTGGTATTTGCAAAATCAAACAGTATAAACTATTCTGAGAACTGAACAAAGAAGAAATAAGTAGAAACCAAACTAAAGCAATGAGTATAATGGTACCTTTAAAGATTGAAGAAAAATTAACCCATCTAAAATTTAAAGTCGATGTAATTAAACTGTGCAAATAGCTCTATGTATCAGTTTGAAAGCCATTATATATGTGTGCGCGCGTGTATGTGTGCGCGTGCGTGCCCACACACATACATAACATCAAATAGGAGGCTTATTTCTTCATATATTCGTGCAATTGTCAAAAAAGTTAGTGGAGATGAATGCCTCTCTCAGTGCCACGCGGCTAGGCTGTTTTGAAAAGTATGCTAGTATGCAAGTAATAAGCTTATAAGCAGACTGAATGTATGATGCTTTGTGGGCTTTGACAACCATGTTCATTAAGTTGGGAAGTTTCAATAGATAATGCTATAAGTTAATCTCTGTGGATGCAGGTTGATGGTCATGTATGACTTTGTTTTTGAAAAGACTCATTCCATGAGGAGAGCATTCATGAAAAAATATTAAACTCAAAATGCAAAAGGAGAATCAGTAATAAGCCTGGTAGATGAAATAATACTTGAATTGAATTTCATCTATTACGTGAGAAAGTGGTGGAAATACCATAAAATGAAAGTGCAATATTAATGAATCGATATATTTTTATAGGTTTAATGTTCTTGCTGTAAATATCAAAATAATCATATATAAGTAAGTGTATGATATATCAAAGTGATAAATAAAATATTTAATATTTAATAATTAAAAGAAATGATAAATGAAACTAAGACCTGCAGGATCTATACATATCATATTGTTATTTTAATTATGCAAAAAAAAAAAGATATTTCAAACAAAAATACGTTATTTCTTTATCCATTAATTAATGTGAATCACGAATATAAATAACAAAAATTTTACATTTTTACAAAAACATATTTAATGAAAATATTTATTATTTAAAAATTAAAAAACACGGATATTCCTTACCATTAATTTATTGTCCTTTAACAAAAGCAAATTTTCTTAATGACAAGATATTCATTAAAAATGTAACAAATTTAGAAAGAGAAAACATTGGGCATTGTTTGTACCAAAAATGGGCACAACACTCTTCGGAAGTCTTTGAAGAGATAAACGCGCAGAATGAAAACTAAACCTGTGGGTTATCTAACAAAAACTCCAAATAACAGAAATGTAAAATGCAAAGACAAGCAATTTAGAGTGGTTCGGCTTTGTAGCCTACGTCCACTATGAAGTTTGATGATTTTATTGCTCGATACTCGAAGATTACAGTTCTTTATACTGTAGTACAACTGAAATTGTATGCTAAGTCTCAATCTAAAGCAGCGGTGGTGTTCTTTAGTACTTAGAATTGTCTGACCCCCTTTTCTGAATGACCAGGGGTTCTATTTATAGGTGTAGGAGGCTGATATTTCGCCTAAAATCCGGGGAGACCAGTTCTGGTACGTCAAGGGGCCCACATGGCCGAAATTTGGAGATCCGGGCCCACTTTGGGATCGATTCGACCCTTTATTCGAATCGATCAAGAAATTGTCCAATCGAGCTAAAATTTGGTGTGGACATTCTTCGACATGCGCTCAAGCTTCTGTGAAAATTTCATAGCATTTGAATGCGTAGATCTCAAGTTACGATCGATTTAAGATTGCATTTCTGGTTGACTAGCCTGGTTCGAATCGATCCTCCTGCACGCGAAGACAATGGCGTGGTGCGCATGCTTCGGGTCAACCCTCTTTTATCTCCGAGTTTTACTGAGTCGTACCCGGGGTTTTAGCTGTGTAGACTAGGTGGATTCGAGACTATCGATTCGAAGACGCGCTTTCTTCGAATCGATTGAATTCGCGCTCCTTCGCATCGATCGTGGAAGGTCATGACGGATCGATACGAAGCATCCTCTGTCTTTGGGATTCGAAGACAATAGCGGCATGGAGTCGAAGCCCCCTCAACTGTATGGAATCGAAGGGTTCCTCCTTGATGGATTCGAAGGTGGGAATGTGAGGATGGATTCGACCATGCTGAGGTGATGCCGGTCTGGTGGACACGGACTTCATGGATTCGAACATAGGCTTCGCCTATGGATTCGAACTAAGGACTGTCTACTCCATTTTTCGTCGGTGATATCTTGAACATACGAACTCGGATTGCCCCGAAATTTGGAACATTGATTTCTACTACTCTGCTTGACGTGCCTTATCGATTGCAGCCCGATCTGGACTCGGACAAATTTCATCGATATCCATAGCGATCCTTGCGCGTAGCTGATCTTCGAGACGATCTATCACCGGCCGGTTTCTAGTTAAGTCCTTGGTGTCACGGCCTTGCCAAAAGGCGGGATAACAGGCATATTCGAAATGATATACCAATTTTAAAAAGAAATATTGTATATATGTTTGTTTGTAAGGAAATAACTTTAGTAAGATAAAATTATATATATGTTACATTGTATTAGAATACTAATTTTAGAAAGGAATTATTTGAACCCAAAAAATAATGTAAAAGATTTAAGGATATTTGGTACATAACTGTAGAAACATTGAATTCTATGTAGTTGAATGACAAATTAGTTTTACCATTTTCATCAATACATACATATATATATATATATATATATATATATATATATGCGTGTGTGTATGTATGTATGTATGGATGGTAAACTCATCAATTGTCATTTTCTACAATTTATTAGACTAGTAAAGAAATGTTAGTTAATAGGATTTATTTTGCAAGTCTAAATTTGAGATCACTTAATTGATGTTAATATATGGACTTGGAAAGTAACATAATAGGAGAAAACTTGAGTGAATTTTGTAAATAATTACGTATTTTTATCGAATGTTGGTGTTTGAAACACAAAATTGTAGGACTGTAAGTAGTATTTACAGTAATGATAAATTGTAGGGATTGAAAAGGAAATAAATTGAGAGATTTAAGGAGTGACGGAGGAATTTGTAAAACTAATAGAGGAGCAGAAAATTTCTTTACATTACTATTACTGATAGACAGATAGATCATAGATAGATAGATAGATAGATAGGTAGATAGATAAAACCATATTCTGTGCTAATTAATTAATACCAGTATGTATGTCATGGTTCAATGGTACATTTTAATTTGTTATGCTATAAATTTGCAAATGTATCACTTTAAAAAGGTTCAATGTTCATCATTAAAGGCAACAAAATTAAAACTAAAATGTATCTATAAGAAAATTATATAAATGCACATAAAAAAAGGGGCAAAAAAAATCCTGCACCTTATATTATTCGAATTCATTTGGCAGGTCCAATGTTTTAGCATCTTCTTGACATAGATTTTTGTCCCTTGTTAATTAAACATTAATGAGGCGTGTGTTTCCCATGCTATATATATTTCAAGTTTGTAGTATCAACAAGATGTACTTGACAAATTAGAATAAGATATATTTGTTTTCAAAATGGTCAACACTTATGTTGTTTTGTTTCCTATTTTTCTCTTTTCTCTTGCAATTTTAGCCTCTTCACAGGCTCCAGCTCCTGGTGTGTTGCTTCTTCTTCAATTTACACTACTTGAATGTTTGAATATGATGATATATATGTATTGATGACGGTTGCTAATTGCAGGTGACATGACACCATTACAGAAGCATGTTTCATTTTTTGACAGAAACAAGGATGGCGTAATTTACCTTTCTGAAACAATTAAAGGTTGTGATCATTGTATTGTAGTAATTTAGTATTGTTAGAACTTAGAAGTGACTTACTATTACATATACTTATCTATTGATTATTGCTATTAGGTCTTCGAGCTATTGGATTAAATGTTGTTGTAGCTGCTGGTGCTGCTACACTTATTAATGCATTCCTTAGTCCTAAAACTAGCAAGGTATAATCTTCAGAATCTAATTTTTCTTTGTTTAGTGTGTCAATTTGACTTCTTTTAGTGTTTGAAATTTGAATATAGTTTACAAGTTCTATGTTCATTTTTTTGTTTGCGTATTCGTAGTCAAAAATGCCAGATATTCGTCTTCCGGTGTACGTAGATAACATCCACAAAGGAATTCATGGCAGTCACACTGGTACATACGATCCTCAAGGAAGGTACTGTAACACCTTTATGTCTTTGTTCTTTCTTTTTTCTGTGAAATAGGGACATTGCAATGTATAGGCTATAATTTTTATTTTTCTTCCTCTTTTTGATAGATTCATTATTTTATCTACAAAATGGTATCGTAGTTTATTCTCTAGCAAAATATTGAAAATGAGAACAAAGAAAAATAGGCGAAAAATAAATTTTCTCATATTCAGTATCCGGATGCACCTCTTATGTTAACTAGTATTTTTGAAAAATAGTACTGGAACTTCAAACATTCATTTTGACTAAGAAAGGGGTAATAATAGTGTATGTTTGGACATCATAAAATGAATATTATATTAGTCAGTGTTGTACTTTAGCATGGACCTCAATTTGATGTTTTGTAACACGATTATATAGGTTTGTTGAAGCCAAATTTGAGGAGATCTTTCAAAAGCATGCACATACAAATCCAAATGCGCTGAGTGAAGATGAAGTAAATGAGATGCTCAAGGCAAATAAACAACCTAACGATTTTGCAGGATCGTGAGTTCTTATACTAATGCTGCTTATTTTCTTTTAAAACTTGAAAGTTGCAAAGCCTATATATACATATACATACATATATACATACATACATATACATACATACATGTGTGTGTATGCACTCATTAATAATATTCTAGTTAACCTCGTTAAATTAATGAATGTTACAACTAAATAGGCAAGGAGCATCAGCGGAGTGGAAATTATTGTACTCAATTGCAAAAGACAAGGATGGAATGCTCCAAAAGGAAGTAATAAGGTCTGTTTATGATGGTACTTTGTTCTACAATTTGGAAAAGGCACATTCCCAAAAGAAGAGATTTAGTTGAAAAGATTGTAATATAGATGTCATGTTGTTGTTTGTTTGTGGCCCAATGCAACAACAGTCATTGAATTGTCTCATGTTTATTAATAATCCAAAAAACTAAATTACAAAAATTTACCTTGTCTTTGCTATTAATTTAAGGGAGAAATCTACTGGGAGTACCATATTATTTTAGTTTGGACTGATATCATATTGTTATCAATGTCAAGTATGTTGTTTGTCTCTATAACTCTATCTATGATACTTACAAATAATTTCTACACTTTCGACATTTAATGAGTTATATGTAGACTAGTCAATGGATGATGTGTGATTCAGATAGCTATAAACCCGAAACGAGTTAGTACAATCCAAACCCATCGTCGGTCTGTACCTATTGGGTATTCCAAACCGGTACTAGACACAACCCATTGGGTATTCGGGTAAATGTCTGGGTACCCAACATGCCAAATTATATTACACGTTTAAAAATTTATGAAGTTGTGCATGTCTTCTATACTATATTATTATTAGTGAGTTAACTTTCAAGCTCACACAGGCCCCTTGAAATTTGGCAACTGAACAGTCATCAAATTTATGTCTATATTATTATATTATTTATGTTATTATCTATACTATTATATTATTATATTATTATTACAGAAATTATGAAATCAATCGTCGCATTCTTCAAACTCAACAATCGCGATCTTAATTTTATTCTTCTTCTTTTGTGCAAGTCCCCTTCCTCCTTTTTACCTAGCCTCGCAATTTTTTTTCTGCTTTCTTCCAACAAACCGCCTCTCCCCTTCCAACTTTTTTCCATCCTAAATACTCAGGTCCCCCTCGATTTGTGGCATTTCCGCTCTGCCACCATCATCTCCTAAGAATTAGCATATCGAAACATAGAATTGCATCAATAATATCGCCCAAAAATTGAATCTTTGGCTTTCAACATTGCTTACAAATATGAGGCAAGCCCCTCTAATTTTTAATCAATTCTTCTAAAAAATTAAATGACCTCTCCCCTTCTTCACCAAGAGCTTCACAAATCAATGTTATCAGTCGACCTAGACTCATCGTTGGAGAATCTAACAAAGTGGAACCCTAACAACACGGAATTTGACATTTCGTATCTACCTAGGAATGAGATCGTGCACCCCTTCTTTCATTCTCATGGGTGAGTAGGATTTCGTTCCTTTTATTTTATACATTCAGCCTTTCATTCTTTATTAATGCAATGTTATTGTCACTTGCGATAATAAATTATTTCATCCTGATAACGCGAGTACAATTTCTACATTTTGTATATATAAAAGGTCATTTTTATAGGCTTTGCTATGTGCTGTTACTGTCACCTGCATTAATAGGTAAATGAAAATATTTAGTTTACTTCAAGTTTAGTATTTCCCTTTCTGACTGTATAATTTGCATAATATTCATTTCACAAGATGTCTAAATCTTCATATATGTAAATATCCCTTTTAGGCATGTAAATTCATTCATAAAAATGTCAGATTACATTTACATAAATTTTGGATATATTAATCTCTCTTAACTTTGTTGACTAATTGATATTGCCAATTAATGTATGTGATCGGTATATCACAATATGATAACATGTTAGGTTTGTGATGTCGTTCATTTTTGTCATGGTAAATCCCAACAATTATTTAATGTTGACCGTGAAATGGTCGCTCAATTCCTTTTTTGCTTGATGGTCTAACCTATTTTCATTCATGAGTCTCTCGACAGTGAAACTGGTAAACACCAGTGTTGTCGATGATGTTCGAAGATTAAGTTGGTCATTTAACCATTTTTCAAAGATTAATAAGGCTTGCTTTTCTTTTTTACCTTCTATATGATTTAGGAAATTGTAAATTTTCCATGATTTATTTCTAATGTCAGCTTCTTTCAATTGTTTTTTTTATTAAATCACATGCAGTATTTTGTTGGACAGTAAATGGAAATGTTTAAATCAAAATATTTTTTTTATATTGGGCATGCTTATATTTGAACAACTTCAAATAATTATTACTTAGACGAAGAGGAATATGAAACAAACAATGAATAAAGGATTTCATAATTAAGATATGGGATAAAAAACCATAGAGAAATATATTTACTCTCAGCTTGGCGTTACTGCTTAGAATTCATGCGAAAATCAACATAATATACCACTCGAAGCCAATAAAAAAACCTATAAAGGGGGGACATGAAACCAGAAGATGAAGTAATTTTATTTTTTTATGGGTGCAATTTGACATAAAATAAATAGATTAGATGTTTGAAATGGTTTGAAGAATATGTCATATTTTAAGTTCTGATATTTTCTTATGAATCATATAAATTTAAAGACAGTAATTCATGCCTGAGATTGCAACAAAATTGGTCTGAAATGTTAGGTCTAGAGGTGCATGTAATTTTCTATAGTCAGATATTTAGTTTACATTTGGTATGCAATTCATGATTTTTTTTATTACATTTGTTGCACTTTTTAATATGTTTGTTGTAAATGTTTTATTTTGGAAAATTAATGTTTGTTTCTTTGCATTTATATACTTAGTAGATAATATTTGCAATTGAAGCAACTTACGTTGTGCAAATGTTGTTCATATTCTACTAACATGGACATGAAAGAAAGTATTCCTGTTGTCGCTCAGAAGAACAAATAAATAAAATATTAACACATCTGAAACATAAGCATTACCAGTATTCATTAAATTACCCAAATAGTAGTATTAGAGAAATGCGTATGTTAGAAATGGACACAAATCTTAGAGTCCTTTTACATTAGTTTATGTTTATAGTTGAAATTTTATAAGGAAGTAAAAGTTTGTTATATGTAATAAAATATGGTAATTGTCCTATGATATAACGTAATTTTTCACTGGTATTAGCTATTGGAGTACATTATATGCTGTCAGAGCATGATAAAAGTTCGAGAAATTAGTTGAAAGAGGTGGTTTTATATGAATCCTATGAATTTACTACGGGTTGAAATAATGAAAACTCTAAAAACAGGTGAGGACAAACTTAAGCTTATAGATGCATTTTTTATTACTATTATTGGTTACATAAGTGAGAAAATATGTGAGAAAAGAAAACAAGTTGGCTAAGGATCAAAATTTGAAGCTTCATTCTTCCATTACAACATTAATCGAAATCTAGGTTAAAAAGTAGGAATCAAAGCTAAACTACTATTGAAATACAAGAATTGTAGGGGGGAAAGGTAGAAAATCCATACATTCAACTTATGACTGATAACTATAATATTTTAAGCTGAACAGCTTTGTTATTGGTCCCTAGAAACTATATATATAATAAGTGTATATTTTCTCCTGTTGCTTTTCTAGATCAGTCCTTCTCCATGTTCCATGGGTGTAATGCTCACTAAACTATTTCGCCCACAATTGCATCTTAAGACTAGAGAGATCTGCTTTTGATATGATAAATAATGTATGGTGCTCTATATATTTTATAATCTATTTCTAGAGTAGTTGGTTTGATTGCATTCTCATAAGCCTACAGCCTACCTAACTGTGACATAGGTTGGTTCTTTAGAGTAAACGGTCTATGATGTCGAAGAAATATTGATTACATCTTTTTTGATATTGTACAAAAAAACGTGCATGGCATTGAAATTTATGTACTATTTTTAATTTCATCCATGTATTCTTTTTTTTAGCTTTTTTGGGATCATCACCTCATCATTTTTCTTTGAAAATAAAAATACATGTTGTGTGTGTGAATGTATGAGCGTAGAGGAAGATTGCATTAGTGGATGGCTGTTAATTATTATTCTTTTAATGCATTATTCATATCCCTTTTTATGTTACACGATTTCTCAACTTCATAATATTATTTGGTTTTATATCAGTGAATATGGGTTTGAAAAGATATATAAAATGTGGTTTTTCATTGGGAAAATAATGCATTCTTATTGGGAATGCCGGTCCTATAGTTTGTGTAAGGTGATCTTACTGTTTTTGGTGTTTAATGCATAATGAAACTATTTCACTGAAGAACACATTCTTGACACATATAAAATAGATAAGATAAATATACATTCATGATATTTTTATTATGAAGGTGTTGGTCATGCTTCATTTCTTCTACTAAAGGTGATTTTAATAAACAATTAATTTTGTGAGTGGAAACTAAATGTGCGTTATGTTCCAAATGGTCATGTCATGGTTGTTTGAATTGTTTGGTTGTTGAAAAATAGATATTCAAATAAATCATCAAGGAAATTAAGCTTTATAAGCATATTAAAAAAATTAAACTCATCCAACCAACAGGTTAATGTTTATAAATAATAAAAATGAGAAACTTCATTATTAATTACTTTGTGCACCAAAATACACGTGCAATGCATGAGTATTTTTTTTGTTAATCGTTAATTGGTTTTCTAACTTCTTGAACTCTTAACTATTTAGGTCGTTGGGCCCATTACACATTGGTAAAGGTAGAGATTAGGTGCGATAAGCTGCTTCCTAATCATTCGTAAGAAACCATTGAGCAAGTTAAAGGTATTTCTCTCTTCCCATGTACATAGTTTTTACATTTTCTCCCATGTTGTAATTTAATGGTAATGAAATGACATGATCCATGCTTCCTGATATATAAATATATATGTAACCGTTGTTGTTCATCACTTCTTATACTTTTCCCTCATTTTTATGAAAAACACATGAGTTGATCGGTATTTGTTTATCTTTCTTCTACTCATGTTCAGCTTTACTTTTTCCTAAATCTTACATGTCTATCCATACCCAGTCTTTTCTAAACTAAAAGAACTAAATTAAAAGTAACCATAGTGACCAATGAGTGTTTTTTTCCTTCCAATATACTTGGGATCAAAAAGCTAATAAAGAAGATGAAAATTGTAAAAATGGTTTTGTTCCATTTCAAATTGTTTTATAACTTACCACTGTCATCATTTAAGTCATTTTAACGTATAGTTATTATTATATCTAGAACAAATCAATAATTAGGAAAAAAAATCATCAGTGACCTTAAATACATAATTGATAACAATAGTCAAGTTGGAACAATATTAGGAGGTGTCCGGGAAGAAAATTAAAAGGATAAAAGGTTTTCAAAGTTGACGCTAATATGATAGTGATATCTTATCTTGAGATAGTTTGATGAAAATCATGTGCTGTTACGAGATTAAATCTATGTGAAAAAATGAAAGTGCTCCAAAAGTCTGCGACCCCACATTTTCAAAATGGGATTTAAATCGCAAAACGTAAAGTTCAAACTTTAAATCAAAATGGGATTCAAATTGTAAATCATCAAATGATCCATATTTTAACGTTTGTGCACATTTTAAAATTGATTTTGGTGATTGAACTTATGCAACTAAAATTATCAATTTTCTCTATTACTTTATTTTCATTTTATTATAAAAATATTGTAATTTGAATTGAGAATCCAAATAAGTATATTAAATACGTTAATCTGAATTGAATGGTTTTGTAATAGTAGTTTGAACTAAGTATGAATCGAAATATAAACCGAATCGTAAAAGGAGAGACCAATCTAAATTAGGATATAAAACATGAGATTTTATTATTTTTGACAACAATGCACAACCCTCGGCATTTTGTAAATATCCTGATTTTGACAAAGTTTGCTTCATAAGTGGAAAAGTGTACTTGATTTGTAACTTTAACTTCTCATTAGCACCAACGCTAAATCTAATACAATCATTGGATTTGAAGGTTAAACGGGGTAGGATGTAAAAGATAGTGGTAATCGTATTTCTTTCCCTCTTCTTCTTAATTAGATTATATTTCTATCCTTTTCAAATTAACTTATGTTGTACCTTCTTTCCTTATTTGCATACATGTATCCAAATCTATAATAACTAAGTTGCAATACGGGGTAAGTCAGATCAGATATTTGAATTTACTGCTATTTATGCAGTATTTTATTCGTAGAACCTAAGGTGTGAAAAGTATTATGTTGCGTACTTATTTTACTATGTATTAGGGTTCCTACTTTTTAGTGGTCAGCACCAATTATTGTCTTATATTTTTATGAATTAGTTTACAATTATACCATATGCTGATTTTGATTCACACTATCAATCTTCAGTTGGAGAGTGAAGTTTATATTTCAAGAGAACAAAGTCAATTCCAATTTTGTATGCATGAACTTAATTGATGATTTTTTTGTGCAACTTCTTACTCTCTTAAACCAATGCTATCTGAGCGGTTTACTTCATAATTTAATGTATAATGAGATTTATAAAGCATTCAAACTTTGTAGAGACATACCATGGTAGTATAGCTCTGCCACTAAGAAAGCAATAGATATATATTATAGAAGTATAACAAACAGAATGTATCAATGTTATTGTATGTATAAGCATTAATTAGATAACATGTTTGAGACTTATCGGATAATATATTTAACAAACTTGAATAAATAGAAATGTTAATACTTTGAATTACTAAAATGAGATCATATATTGTTTACCGGCTAAGCCCATCAATTAGTTAACATGTTTGAGACTTATCAGATAATATATTTAACAAGCTTGAATAAATAGAAATGTTAATACTTTGAATTACTAAAATGAGATCATATATTGTTTATTAGCTAAGCCCATCAAATATACTGCTCTGAAATGCTAAAAGCCTGTTGGTAAGTAAGCCAACATCACAATAATAATGTACGCAAACATGATGTGGTTGATTATTATGGATATACAATTGAAATATAACATATGACATTTTAACAATAAATATGAGATTTTTTGGGTGTTTTAACTAAATGATACCTGCAGCCTAAGATATATGGAAAAACCTTTTACGTATTCCGTTGTAAAATCAGAAGATCGATGTGAAGTTTAATTTAAGAGGAGTTTTCTTCTATAAATTAACCGGCGATAATATCTATAGTTTTTAAAAAAAAATTAGCCGAGCTCTGGAACAACTGTCAGAGTAACCTATTGATAGATGTCCTATCAGTGCATGGAGAGGTTGTTATACATAGTAACATTGATTCAAATCCTGACATATTAAAAGTTTTCAATACAAGCTCAGAATATAATGACTAACAAAAAATACAAATTAATATGTTAATACATCATTCAGAATTGAATGTACTTTCTATTCAATGGGAAAATTTGTAATACTCTAATCTAATACTAGAAGGGGAAACCTTTATGAAGCAATACAAACAACGAGCAAGGCAATATAACAAATATTTAATGGAGATGGAAACAATACTCCCAATCCTCAGCCAAAAAATAAATATTTTATTTAAGCTTTTTTTTGTTCGAACTCCTTCATCTCAAATTTAAGTAGATCCCAACTTAACTCTTAATCAAAGGCATGTTCATCGATGAAGTAACAACACAGTACTTCATTGGTTATTGTTACATGTTTTTTTCTTTAATTCTTTTTTTAAATTTTCTACTTTACCTGACAATGATTTCACAAAATGTTATAAAAAAGTAAAAACGTAGGACACCCCCATAATTGTGGATGTGTACCGGTACAATTTTCTTACTTTTGCACAAAATGAAGTAAAGTATTTCAATCACTGTAGCACTTTCTTTTTTGTTGAGTTTAGGTGTATGGCAAGAGTTAGCAGAGTTATTTTCAATCGTGTTTAATAATATGAATTCCACTCGATTTGTGCAGTTTACTTTGGATGTTGAATTCCAAACGGTCGAGGAAGATGAAGAGCATGTGTTTTTGGTTATGTTTTTTTGAAGTTTTGGGTTTTTAAATTATTTTGCTATCTACACTATGTGATACTAATTTTAATATTGATGTTTTCATTTTAAGCTTGAGTAAGTGGACTATCTTTTGCAGTAATTATTGATATAGCTGATAATTCTTTTGTTGGCAAAATTACTGCAGACATTAGCATATCGAGCAGTCTGACGCAGTTATATGTGCAGAATATTGTCTGGAAAATTACCTGTAGAAATCGGAAAGCTTTCTCAGTTAAGAACTTCTTTCGCATTTAACAATTTATTCTTGGGATAAATTGTATCACAAGTTGGTGATTTGATGCTGCTATCATCCTTGCATTTGGAACTCAATAATTTTACTGGAATGATTCCAGTAGAATTTTTTAGTTGCAATAGCTTGGTAGAGTTGAATCTTGCATATAATTCATTATATGGTGAAATTCCTGGAAATTTATCAAGGCTCGCTTCACTCAATTCGCTTAATTTACACATAACCTACTTGCTGGTTCAATTCCTAAAGACATAAAATTGCTAAAACTAAGTTATTTGGATGTTTCTAATAACAAATTATCATGAAAAGTTCCTGGCGAACTTTTGATGATAGCAGGAGAAGATTCATTTCTAGAAAATTTACATTTATGTATCGATCAACAATATCAAAATCTATCTAGGATATGAAACGTTGGCAAATAATTTTGTATCAGTTGGTGGATGTTCAACGATGTTAACAACTGAATATAGAATTCATGGCTTTGTAGTGAGTCCATTTTATTACCCTGTGTTTCTTTTGAATAATAAAAACATATGATACAAGCAGTGTTTAGTTTGTTATATGTTCATCTGTTTTAATAATTTAGTTAGAGGTTTCACATGATAAGAAGAATAAGAAAAAAAATTCTCTTATCTATTGGTGCATACTACAAAGAAAGTAAGAAAAGGGAAAAAAAATCTTTATAGGCTTGCATTAAGGCAATAATTTGAATTGTTATTAGGAGTTTATTTATCTTTTTGTAGTTAATGAAATGGTGTTTATACAATTGTTATTCGACTTATTATATCTTTTTACCTAGAGGCATTTGAATAGGAACAAAATGTTTTCTATATTTTATCTGTAAAACAAAATCCTAAATCATATGGCAGTAGATTTGAAATGGAATATCTGGCAAAGAGCAATGCAGATTGATATTTACCAAGCTTTCTTTTACAACCTATGGCATTACTTGAAGACCGATAAGATGACACACGATACCAGATTTTTTATGATTATTCCATGTACTTGAGTTTTAATGTTATAATTAATAACTCTGCATTCCAACCTAGCACTGTACGGCTTACAAGAACAAGTAACTCAAGCTGCTTTTAAAACAAAGCCGGTTTAAAGAGTTTTATTCTATGGATTAAGATTATTTAATATTTTAATGTGGTTAAAGTTTCGATGGAATGATTTTTTCTGATTATGACATGGAATGAAAAGCTATTACTACTCCGTTAAAAGTAAGAATAAGTTGTACAAATGCATGTTTGTTGTAGCTATGTATCGCCTTGATAAATTATCTGTTCTTGATTCGTTTATCAATTTTGAATTTGTAACTTATATTTTCATATTCTTAATTTTGATTCCATGCTTATTTTATGTTATACTCGAAAAATTCAACTTTGATGGTCCTTGAATTTAAAACTATTTCATGTTTTTCAATGATTGGCAACATAAATTGACACTACAAAAGCTAAATATAAAGTAGGAATCATTTGCATTTCATTTCTACTAGGACAATTGAATATGTATGTTTCTATGTTAGTTCTCCTATGAATTACTATGGGTTTTGTTTTAGTAATTTTCATTTTCATTCATCTTTAAGCCCAGTGTGTCTTTAGAGCTAAGAGCCCAATGTATCTTAACATGCAGATTGTATGATTGTATCTCCATTCCCCTTTTATGTCCATGTTACTTTTTTTTATGAAAGAGCGATCCTCTTGCAAGAAGGGCACTCATTATATTTTACCAAATAATAACGAAAATTTGTACAAATGTCTTATAGTAATAACAAGAATTAATATAGTATCATCTTAGTGATGATCAACAAAATATGACTGGACGAAGCATTAAAATAAATATATTTACAATTTTTTTGTTGGTAAATAACACTGCAGAGTAGGGTGCATGAATCGATGGACATGTATTGACTGGAAATGCTAATGTCTTGAGAGGCAGTGAAGCGGTAGTGATTTTCAGGGTGATTATATAAGGGTTAATGCTTCAACTGCAAGAGCCTATCCAAATGAAGAGTGCTGTAGAATGAACTAAAAGGACACTTACAGAACAAGCTCAGTTATGAGTAATGCTGCAACACATGGCATAATTTTGTAGCTTTTAACTTCCCAACTCAATGCACTTGAATTATTGACTTTGTTCTATACCGGGAATAAAGTTATGATAAAAAACAACTGTAATCTAATACAGGACCACCATTGTAATTATTTAGAAAGAATAAGTACCTGTTTAGTCTGAACTTTTCTATCTAGCCCACTGTGATGTGCGACCTTTTTAAAACCAAAAATCAGGACTAAGGTTGTCAGCAAAATACAAATAACAAGGTACCGTTTATATTAAGCTTTCGAACCATAAATGCCTATAATTCTGCATTACTGCTAAATCAATTGCAATAAAAGCATTCAAGCTATTTTGAGGTATTAATTTTATACAACTTATTTCATCGGCCCGTGTGCGAAGCACGGGTTCGCACTAGTTTACAAAATAATGATACGCCAAAAGCTTCATATATAACCACTGCATGAACAAAATATTGCAAAACAAATGCATCTATAGTAATCACACAAACTAATAACTTATTATAAACTTTGATATGACAAATATTCTTTGGACTCAAGTAATAATATATTACAAACTATTATACAGAAATAATATAACACAATTTATTATATATAAAATACTAAAGACTATTCTTCGGTTTAAAATTGATAGAAGTCGCTTATAAAGCAAAATATAAAGTCGTTTACATCTTCATGGGTAGAGGTTTACTGCTGCATGTGCCTAGTGTAACTAGAACTGATTATAACAATCATGAGACTACCATGTTTTAAATGTAATGAGATTGTTGCCATGGCCTTTGTTTTTTCTTATTGCTGGAAGTGATTCGGGTACGAGAATGATTAAACAATACTCAAAGCAAACAATAATCAGGCTCAAACCGGGTTTGGGTATTGGCATCTAATCCCATACCGATAAAACTGACGCGAAATCAGATTGGGTTCCGATAGAAGCCCGCACCATTAAAAAGCCCAATTATGTGAAATTTACTAAATATCATTATTTATTAATAATATCTCATTTTTCTCTGTACATTCATGATAAATAACAATATTTGTCTATAAGACTTGTTAGCATT
Source organism: Allium fistulosum (assembly GCA_030737815.1). NCBI lineage: Eukaryota > Viridiplantae > Streptophyta > Magnoliopsida > Asparagales > Amaryllidaceae > Allium > Allium fistulosum. The sequence goes on along the minus strand of CM060906.1, from coordinate 294,531,576 downwards.
TGTTTTAAGATTAAACATATAATTCAAAATAAAATTTATATTTGCTAACTTCTAGTTTGAAATTTCGTACACATAATCAATCAACGGTGAATGCATCATCTAACACCAAGTACATTAAATAGTTGGTGTACTACTAGCATGTAATCTATGTGTTGCACATAAAAATATTGTGAAAAAACATGTATTTTCTAGTGGGTTAGTTTATTTTTATTTTGAGTTGTATATTCTTATATGTAATTTATATATTGAAATTTTGGTTGAATTTATTGTTTTATACAATACAATATTTATATTGTCAAAAAAATTAATTATATTGGTTTTATTTATTCAAAATTCAAATTAAACAATTTTTTTAGATACTAATAATTTTTTTATGTTACTTGATGCATAATATTTTTCTGGGATTAATGATCAATAGTTAAAAAGTACATAGTAAATTATTGAAGTAGCCAATCAGTCTACTAGTGTGAAGAACGTTGATGAAAATATTGATGATGATGACAATAAATAAAATAGTTGAGAATTTGAAAATTGTTGATAGTTTCAATTAAAACATTGACGAAGCAATTATAAAAATTAGATGATCTAAATATTAATGTACATGGACTAATTTGAATGATAACTTTTTACTTCTGAGGGACTTGGATGTTAAAGGAAAGAAGAGCAAACTTTGCGAATTTATTTTACCACTATTAAATAGATAGGTAAATGTAATAAATAATCAAAGATATAAAAATAATGGGATAGCTTTAAAAACGAATGAATATTATAAATAGTTACGGATAAAAATATAATGATGTAGCTTTGGCGAGACTTGAACTCATGTCCTCTAACCTTTAACTATCTATATAGAAATGTCAAAAATATTAAAGGGCAATTTTGGCTCACATCCCTCTTTACAAAAAAAATTAGACGCACATCCCTCCAAATTCAGGATTATAAATTTAGTGTCTGCAATTTATACCATACCGCTCAGTCATAAATTCCTTGTCATGAACAATTGAAGTTGTAATATTAAAAACATGATATATTTCAGTAGATTTATCGGATTTCAATTTCGTTTTCACCATTAAATCGCTAATTTTATTACCTTTCTATTAAGATTCATATATAATATGTTTTGACAATTTTTTTATTTATTTTTAACGACAAATATTTGCTAGGAAATCTGGCAAATATTTGCCAGGCAACATGGAACATATTGCATATTTGCTAGGCAACAAATTTTTTTTCCAACGGTTGCCCCCAGGCAACATGGCAAATATTTGCATAGTTTCCAAGCAACATGGAAAAATATTTGCCAGGCAACATGGCAAATATTTGCATATTTTCCAGGCAACAAAATATATTTTTATTTTCAACGGTTGCCAGGCAACCTGGCAATTATTTACCAGGCAACATGGCAAATATTTGCATATTTGTCAAGCAACAAATATTTATTTATTTTCAGCGGTTGTCAGGTAACCTGGCAAATATTTGTCAGGCAACATGACAAACATTTACATATTTGTCAAGCAACATGGCGAAAAATTTATCAGGCAACATGGCAAATATTTGCCCCTGAAAATAATTTTTTTTGTCAAAACATATTATATATAGATCTTAATAGAAAAATAATAAAATTTGTGATTTAATTGTGAAAACGAAATTGAAATCTGATAAATCTACTAAAAGATATCATGTTTTTAATATTGTAAATTAACTTCTCATTATAGCATATAGTTGCCTAGGTGGTACGATATAAATTATAGGGACCAAATTTATAATGCTGAATTCGAATGGGAAAAACTTACATCAATTTTGAAAAGTAAGGGCGTGTCCCTAATTTCCACAATATTAAATACACAAATAGAATGTTCATCATTTAAGATCTGGTTGAGATACTTGTTACTACAAAAATCAACTCAATCCCGTTGAAGCCAAAGAGTGGCGAAGGGAAGTGTTAAGCCATCAACAAACAAGCAACTGTGACGCCATCGCAAGTAAAGTCCTTCCACAAGCCTTATCCTTCCGCAGGAGTTGTTCTGTCGCAACTATTGCCTCCTTTCGTCGAAGTTCAACCTACTGCAAGTGTTGTTCTGCCCCAATCTTATTCCTGCCGCAAGTGTTGCTCCATCCACTAGTGTAGCATCCTCCTTTGGCATACTTTCCTTCTCTTGTACATCTTCTCTCCGCATGTATAGTACTCCCGCCTTCCATAAGGGTCGCTCCTTCGAACTCCTCTGCATCTACTCAAATAAGTACCATTCCATGGTGACACCAAAGCTCAACAACGACGAAGTGATTCAACATGCCATCGCCTACTTTCCAGCAGCATCATACCACATCAACTCCCTTCCAACAATATTGAAAGCATTCAAACAAGCGGTATTGATAGGGTATTAAGTCAACATCCACAAAGACTTTGTTGTCAACAGTGACGAAGTGGTCAATTCAAGCAAGGCGAAAGAATTATATAAGACGCATAAAGCCGCGTTAACACCTATGCCAAGCTCCTTTCGACACCGTCGACACCAAGCATGGCGGCACCATGAAGGCGAAAGGGCCTGGACCCGCATCTATAAATACAATCCTATGGGCCCATATTTTGACCAAGTTTTTTTCCCAAATCACTTCTTGTAAACAAGTTCTCTTAAACCCTAAATCAATTTAGGAGATTTTAGTGACTTGTAATTTGTGTAATTCATATGCATAAGAAATAAAGATTGATTGCTTCTTCAAACATGAACGACTTCAATACTTGATACAGGGTCACATATAAGAAAATATTGGCTTCACCAAGCTTCATTAAAACTTCTACTTGAGCACCTTCTCTGTAACGATCCGTACTTTTGACTATTGTAAGTTATTAAATTTAATGTAATTATTGGATAAATATGGGTAGAAATAAACAAATTTAATGATTATTAATATTGATTTATTGGATAATTAAATTGTTTAAATTTAATATTGGAAATTATATAAATAATGGAATCTTGAATTATTGTGAATGAAAATGGTATCGAAAATTGGTTTAAACTTTATTTAAATATGAATGAAGATGGGTTACTTTTAAAATTGAATTTAAAAGTGTATAATTAGAAATTGAAAATTTTATATTATAATCGACAAGTAAAAATAGCTATTTTGGCCACTGTCTCGGATTCCGACGAAACCAGTTTCATCGGATCCATAATAATGAGTTATAGTATGATTTCAAGTTTCGTAGCGATCGAACTTGTTGTTTGGCTATGCGAGCTTGAAACGCGTAGAAATCAATTTAAGGAATTCGATAAATTAAATTGACTTTGAAAAGCTATCTTTCACATACGATCGAATTAGGCCTCGAAACTAGTTCCATTATGTTCGAAATGGGGGTAAAACATGATGAACGCCAGGCGGCACGCGTCATTTGGAGTTCGGAATTTTTGTGAGCAAATCGGTTGATTTTTATTATTTATATATCATTATTATTATTTTCCTTTATCACTCGTACAAGCCCACGCTCACATCCCTAGCCTGCAACCACTTTCCCCCTCTTCCTTTTAAGTCGAATCTTAGTTTCAAATCGAGCAAAAATAAAAATAAAAATAATAGAAGGCTGCCGATCGAAACGAATCGTTCAAAAAAACAACAAACACGCTAGAGATTGCGATCGAGATTTTCGATCTAGAACCATGAAGAAGCAGCGACAGTTCGAGCAGGGAGGCGGCGTTCATCGTAGAGCATGAGGGCAGGGGATTGGAAGCAGTTCGAGGAGGCTGCGTTCGTCAATTTAGGGTTCGGGTCGTCTGCGTTTTAAGACTGCGTGGCCGTGGATGGAGCATCGCGAGGCGCGTGCGACGGCGTGCCTGGGTGGATCTCCGATGGTCCTTGGTTGAGCATACGATGAAGGGACGATCGCGACTATGGGTTTTTGCGTGATCCTGGGGCACGAGCGTGAAGATGAGAGGGAGAACTAATCACGTAATTAAACTAAGATGGGTAATTATCTTAATATTTAAGTGTTAAGTAAGTTTATAATTTATTTCAAATGTTTATTAATTCGTATTGTGTTCATACGAGGTCGGATTTCAGTGTCATTTGTCAAGTTAGAATTATGTCAAAACCGTCTACATTGTGGAGTTGGATTCATCGTTTTTGGAGAGTTTGAATTTTCTAATTCAAATAAAAAGATGAGTGTTTTATACGCTCACGTTTGACTATTATATTTTTATGTTAGTAAAATTTATATCGTGAAGTGATTCAAATTATCGATAGTTGTTTGATAAATTTAATTGACATTTTAAATTGATATCTGAATTAGTTGATAGAAATTGAATTGACAGTTAAATTTAATTAGAATTTAATTGCCCGTAAAATACTCGATATTGATAATTATGAAATTGTTGTGGATTTTATCGACTGTTTGGATGATTGGTTGTGATGGATGCTATTGGTTAATATTTTGGATGTTTATTTATTTTGATATATCATGTTATAATCCTATATATTATTTATGGTATATAAAACTGTAAATTGAATTATTTCGAATAAATTAATAAATAGGTTGAAATGATATACCTATGGCATTTATTTGGATTGAATTGATATATATCCATCCCTAGAATTAAATTGAAATAATTGATTCACTTGGCTATAGGATAGAGAATTATATACGGACACCGGATTGGTTAAATTAAATGATTTTAAAATTTTGATTTGAAATTATTTAAATGATTTGGTTTTAAGAAAAAATCGAATTTATGGAAATTGAATTATTTACGAATTGGAACTTGGAAGGTTGAAATTTAAATATGAAATAGGAATGTTTTAAATAATCGGTTGAGTTTTTTTTAGTTATAATCCAAATATGATGTGAATTTCAGAAAATTGTTTTGTTTTAAAAGATTGGACTTTTATTCGAACTGTGAATATTTCTAAGTAAAAGGTGATATAAAATTATATTTTGAAATTGAGCACATAATTTAATTATATTTGAAGATTTGGATTTTTAAATTCGATATTGAAGGAAATTTGATTTAAGTGTTTTGAATCGATATTTTGGAAATCGAACTCAGAATTGATATAAATCGAAATAGTTTAAATTTGGAATTGGAATTTTAAATTAATTTTGAGTTGGAGTTGAAATTAATTTGGAATTGGAGTTCAAATTAATTTGGAATTGGAATTGAAATTAATTAGGAATTGGCATTGAAATTAATTTGGAATCAAAGTAAATTTTGACTTGAAATCGGAATTGAATTGAAATGGAAATTGGAACTGATTTGAATTGGAAAATTTGGAAAGTGAACCGGTTTGACTTTGAAACTATTTTTAAATGAATATTTTTAGTATAAACGATTTAAAATCTATATTTTTAAATATTCAAATTATTTTGATTTTCCAAACTATTTTACTATATAAACCATTTTTGATACTCAAATTATTTTCTATTAAACTATTTTAACTATTAACTATTTTAAAACTATTTAAACTATTTTCTAAAATTTCAAGCTAGTCAAATGGTGGAATGTTTATATTTAAATCTTGGATTTAAATGCGAATTGGGTCAAAGTAAATTATAACCAAAAATTGTAACTCAAATCAAGTGAAGTGAAATCGATATATCGAATTAAATTAACATGTTGAAGTAAAAATATGATTTGAAGCGAATATGATGATTTTGAAGTAAAATGTGATTTTTGAAGTGAATATGGTAATTTCGAAATGGATTTGATTTTGAAACGAATATGATATTTTGATATCAAGTATGAATTGTTTACGAAATATAAAAGTGCCAACCGGTGTGTAAAACGACGTTTGGTTGTTAAAGAGTCTGGGGCCTCTTATTGGCATACTCTCTATCAATATTGGAACCACTTTAACAACTGTGTACGTGGTGGATGATATCTAGATTGTAGTGGTTGGATTGGCGAACGTTTACTGGAATGAAGTAAGAGAACGATGATGGATAGCTTTGACACTCGTGTCATAATTAAAATGACTAAAACAGGAGCTTATGTCTGGCAAATGATGTTAGCTACCTCTAGTGACGTTGATCCCTTATATTACTATTGTGATTGCGTATTCGATGGGTGCACCTTTTTCGTTTGGATTGATTGTCGCAGTCGGCCACGGATGGGTTACGACCGGCCAGAAAGGGTAAACTGGTAAAATCCTACCTTGGGCATTGCCTCATGTGCCTTGTCATATTTATCCTTATACGAGCCCATTACGACTTTGGTTTAGTACTGTACCTATAGGGGACTCACTGGCTACCGACGTTACTGGTTATGTTACAGGACCTGTATAGACTACATGCTATAAAAATGTGTTAAGGGGGATAATGTAAAGCCTTAATGCTATTTTGATATTTATTTTACTAATAGACATTATATATTATAGCGTACACTATTATATTTAAATTGTTTGACAAATTCTTAGGAGATGGAAAAACCCGTAACATCTCTTAAGTTATTGTACTCATATTTCATGATATTGATTTGACTTACATAAGAGTATTGTAGTTCTGACTCGAGTGTTTTGTCTTTTCATTATGCTTGGGTCAGTCCTGAGTTTTTTCCAGCATATTGAAGATTATTCTCTGGAGGACAAAGAAGGATATTTGGTATATTGCTACTATTATCATTATCTGTATCATGCTATTCTACTGCACTGATTATTTATCCATGTTGTTTATATAACTCTGCTAATTGTTGTATAGATTAAAATAAAATGTATAGCAAACAGCTTTGTAAACTGTTATTTGAGTATTATATTTTATCGTTCCGTTGTGAGATTCTGTGTTTGTTTTCTTCTTCTTTTCTTATTTTCTTAAATAAACCCATTGATTATCTACGTTCAGGATTGTTTAAGTTTGAGGTGTGTGGATTTATTTTCGATTTAAACCTTCTGAAATGTGGGTCGTCACAGTTGGTATCAAAGTCAGGTTTAGCGATAACCTTGGTTTTGTGGGGTTTGACTCATTAGAGATAGGATAGTAATAACCTAGAATGGGACTATTTGAGCGTATATATATGAGAGAGTGTACTTGTTAGTGTTATAAAATGTTTTAAATTATGTTTACTTATCCGTTGAGTTATTTATGAATTCTAGTCAATGCGTGGGACGCCATGTTATCGATAGGGGTTTCTAAACACTTAAACGAGGCAAGTCGACATAATATTATTTTTAAAAAAGGATAAATGAAATAATTTTTTCTAAATTATATTATATATATATATAATGATAATTTTAGTGAATGAGTGTTAGGAGAAGAAAATAATTTAATTATCATCGATTATTGGTTGAATTAAAATAAAACGAATACTTATTGAATTTTATTTTTGAAGTACTTGATAATTAAATTGAATTGAAATATAATTGCAATAAGAATTGGTTAAAATGACCAAGTTGGAAACTAATGAAATATTTTGGTAGTAAGGTGAGAAAATTTGTATAAGTATATTTATAATATAGCTTATATATAGAAATGATTTTAAAACAATTTAGAATTTTAGAATTTAAAATCCTTTTGTTTTCCAAATTGTTTTCGAAGCCTTCAAATTTAATATAAGTATTATTTGAAAGAGTTTTGATTAGAAAAATATTTTGAAAGATTTTTGATGAAAATAAAGCATTAAACTCGCTTTTGTCGCTGGGAAATAATTCTGGGGAAGACTGCAGTATCGCCCGTATTCATTTTCGAGTTTCTGAGTGAGAATTGCTACCGAAAAAAAATTATTTTCGATTAAAACAAGTTTTGATTTTATTGAAAAAAAATATATATTCTAAGTATGATTTAGTAAATACATGGAAATAGTTTCGAACTTAAAAATTGGAAGTAGTATAGATTAAAAAATAAGTTTATAACTTATAGATTTGAACAGGAAAGTAAAATTAAAATTTAAAACTGTTGGACATTTTGATTAAGCAAATAAAAGAAATTTTGAATTTGAAATATGAAATAAAAGAATTAATCTAAGAAATGTGAATAAATTTAGTTAGTGAAATAAAGTAAATAAAATGAATTTGGACTCAAGAAGCTTAAATAAAATACGAAATGTAGTTGAAATGAATTGGATAAAATAATAAATTGTATAATTTATAGATTTGAGAATATTAAGCTAAAAACTATAAGGTGAATTAATAAAATGAATATGAACTTGAATTTTTAAAAATGAAATGTAATTTAAGTGTATAAGAAATTGAATAAAAATAAATAAATCTAAGTAATAAATTAATATGGTTAATCGAATTTAATCTAAAGTGGATATAAATAAAATTCAAGAGGAATGAGTTTAAAAATTGAGTGTTAACTAATTTAATACGAAATAAGAATTCAAGTCTGAGTGTTTACGAGAAATTTGATTTCAATGAATGTAAATAAGTGAAAGTGAATCAATTTAAAATAAATGGAAGGGAATGTGAGCATAACAAAATTTAAATGAATGGAATGAAAAGTCATTTGATAATAAATAAAAGGAATGTCACTAAAATAAATATTAATCAATTGAAAATAAATCGACTGAATGTAAATGCATTGAATTGTAATAAATCAAATATGACTGCAATGAATATTGGTTAATTAAATAAAAATGGATCGAAACCAAATTAGTTGAATGTAAATCAATTAAAAGTGAATGAATTGAATATAAATCCATTGTATGATTAACAGAATGAATATTAATAGGTGAATGTTAATAAATTAAGAAGTAAATAAAGGGAATGCAAATAAAATTAGATGTCAACGTAATTTAATTGAAACCGAGTTAATTAAAATGTTAATGAAATGAATGTTAATAAGTATTGAAGGGTATAAATTAAAATTTTGACATTGGATAACATAAATTCATATGGTTATGAATTAATTGGATTAATTGGATGGATATTGATGGTTGGATGGTTTCTTTTGTTGTAAACAATTGTTATTACTATTTTGATTGCATATGATTGTTGTATGTTGCGTATTTGTGTTTGTATTTATTGTTTGGATTAAAAATCCATGTTATATGGTTGTATTAGACTTATACATGCTTCTATATCATTATATGCAACTAATATCTTAAATTGAATTGAGATAGGTACATACGAAGACCGTTTGGGCGTATACGAGGATTTATATGCTTTTGCTTGCTTAATACGAGCGAACTCGCTCGTATTATTAATAATAAGGTACGTATCTCGAATTACATACCGCGATTATATATTTTTGCCCTTCGGGATGCCTCATCATTGATATGAGATGTATATTTGATATCTATTTAGTATATTGTGATATATATTGTATTATAAAAAATTTCCGATCGAGCCGCGCAAAGGAGACTGTTGAAATTTTCCGTAAATCCGGGAGATAGAAAATTTTTGAGGGTTTAAAAAATTTTATAAATTTTTTTATATATAGGTTATATTTTTTGTAAACCGATAGCGGAGTGGCATAGTAGAAGCGCAGTAAAGGTTTTCTAATAAGATTTTAAAGTTATAAGTGATTATTTGAATAAAATATATTGTATGTTAAATTCTGTACTTAACACCCTTTTCGAGGACGAAAAGTTTTGAGTGGGGGAGTCTGTAACGACCTGTACTTTTGACTATTGTAAGTTATTAAATTTAATACAATTATTGGATAAATATGGGTAGAAATAAACAAATTTAATGATTATTAATATTGATTTATTGGATAATTAAATTGTTTAAATTTAATATTGGAAATTATCTAAATAATGGAATCTTGAATTATTGTGAATTAAATTGGTATCGGAAATTGATTTAGACTTTATTTAAATATGAATGAAGATAGGTTACATTTAAAATTGAATTTAAAAGTGAATAATTAGAAATTGGAAGTTTTATATTATAATCGACAAGTAAAAATAGCTATTTTGGCCACTGTCTCGGATTCCAACGAAACCAGTTTAATCAGATTCGTAATAATCAGTTATAATATGATTTCAAGTTTCGTAGCGATCAGACTTGTTATTTGGTCGTGCGAGCTTGAAACGCGCAGAAATCAATTTAAGAAATTCGATAAATTAAATTGAATTTGAAAAGTTATCTTCCACATACGATCAAATTAGGCCTTGAAACTAGTTTCATTGCGTTCAGAATTGGGGTAAAACATTATGAACGCCAGGCGGCATGCGTTATTTGGAGTTCGGAATTTTCATGGGCAAATCGGTTGATCTTTCATGGCATGCCAGGGTGGATCTTTGGTGGTCCTTGGCTGAGCGTACGGTGAAGGGACGATCGCGACTATGGGTTTCTGCTTGATCCTGGGGCACGAGCGTGAAGATGAGAGGGAGAACTAATCACGTGATTAAACTAAGATGGGTAATTATCTTAATATTTAAGTGTTAATTAAGTTCATAATTTATTACAAATGTTTATTAATTCGTATTGTGTTCATACGAGGTCGGATTTGAGTGTCGTTTGTCACGTTGGAATCGTGTCAAAAGCGTCTACATTGTGGAGTTGGATTCGTCGTTGTTGGGGAGTTTGAATTTTCTGATTCAAATAAAAAGATGGGTGTTTTATACGCTTACGTTTGACTATTATATTTTTATGTTAGTAAAATTTATATCGTGAAGCGATTTAAATTATTGATAGTTGTTTGATAAATTTAATTAACATTTTAAATTGATATCTGAATTAATTGATAGAATTTGAATTGATGGTTAAATTTAATTATAATTTAATTGCCCATAAAATACCCGACATTGATAATTATGAAATTGCTGTGGATTTCATCGACTATTTGGATGATTGGTTGTGGTGGATACTATTGGTTGATATTTTAGATGTTTATTTATTTTGATATATCATGTTATCATCCTGTATATTATTTACGATATATACAACTGTAAATTGAATTATTTCGAATAAATTAAGAAATAGGTTGAAATGATATATACCTATAGCATTTATTTGGATTGAAATGATATATACCCATCCTTGGAATTAAATTGAAATAATTGATTCACTTGGCCACAGGATAGAGAATTATATACAGACACCGGATTGGTTAAATTAAATGACTTTAAAATTTTGATTTGAAATTATTTAAATGATTTGGTTTTAAGAAAAAAATCGAATTTATGGAAATTGAATTATTTTCAAATTGGAACTCGTAATGTTGAAATTTAAATTTGAAATAGGAATGTTTTAAATAATCGAAGTTGAGATTTTTTATAGTTATAATTGAAATATGATGTGAATTTCAGAAAATTGATTTGTTTTAAAAGATTGGACTTTTATTCAAACTGTGAATATTTCTATGTAAAACGTGATATAAAATGATATTTCGAAATTGAGCTTGGAATTTAATTATATTTGAAGATTTGGATTTTTAAATTGGATATTGAAGGAAAATTTGATTTAAATGTTTTGAATCTATATTTTTGAAATCAAACTCGGAATTGATATAAATCAAAATGGTTTAAACTTGGAATTGGAATTTTAAATTAATTTGGAATTGGAGTTGAAATTAATTTGGAATTGGAGTTGAAATTAATTTGGAATTGGAGTTGAAATTAATTTGGAATTGTCATTGAAATTAATTTGGAATCGAAGTAAAATTCGACTTGAAATCAGAATTGAATCGATTAAATCGAAATGGAAATTGGAACTGATTTGAATTGGAAATTTGGAAAGTGAACCGGTTTGACTTTGAAACTATTTTTAAATGAATATTTTTTGTATAAACGATTTAAAAACTATATTCTTTAAATATTCAAATTATTTTGATTTTCCAAACTATTTTACTATACAAACCATTTTTAATACTCAAATTATTTTCTATTAAACTATTTTAACTACTTAACTTTTTTAAAACTATTTAAACTAGTTTCTAAAAATTCAAGCTGTTCAAAGGGTGGAATGTTTATATTTTAATCTTGGATTTAAATGCGAATTGGGTCAAAGTAAATTATAACCAAAAATTGTAATTCGAATCAAGTTTTGAAATGAAATCGATATATTGAATTAAATTAACATGTTGAAGTAAAAATATGATTTTGAAGCGAATATGATGATTTCGAAATGGATATGATTTTTGAAGCGAATATGATGATTTTGAAGTAAAATATGATTTTTGAAATGAATATGGTAATTTCGATATAGATTTGATTTCGAAACGAATATGATATTTTGATATCAAGTATGAATTGTTTTCGAAATATAAAAGCGCCAACCGGTGTGTAAAATGACGTTTGGTTGTTAAAGATATTGGGTCTCTTATTGGTGTACTCTCTGTCAATATTGGAACCACTTTAACAACTGTGAACGCGGTGGACGGTATCCAGATTGTAGTGGTTGAATTGGCGAACGTTTACTGGAATGAAGTAAGAGAATGATGTTGGATAGCTTTGACACTCGTGTCATAATTAAAATGACTAAAACAGGAGCCAATGTCTAGCCAATGAGGTTAGCTATCTCTAGCAACATTGATCCCTGTATTATTATTGTGATTGTGTATTCGATGGGTTCAACTTTTTCGTTTGGATTGATTGTCGCGATCGGCCACGGATGGGTTACAACCAGCCAGAAAGGGTAAACTGGTAGAATCCTACCTTGGACATTGCCTCACGTGCCTTATCATATTTATCCTTATACGAGCCCATTACGACTTTAGTTTAGTACTGTACCTATAGGGGACTCATTGGCTACCGACGTTACAGGTTGTGTTCAGGACCTGCATAGACTACATGCTATAAAAATGTGTTAAGGGGGATAATGTAAAGCCTTAACGCTATTTTGATATTTATTATACTGATAGACATTATATATTATAGCGTACACTATTATATATAAATAGTTTGACGAATCCTTAGGAGATGGATAAACCCGTAACATCTCTTAAGTTATTGCACTCATATTTCGTGATATTGATTTGACTTACATAAGAGTATTTTAGTCCTGACTCGAGTGTTTTGTCTTTTCATTACGCTCGGGTCAGTCCTGAGTTTTTATTAGCGTATTGAAGATTATTCTTTGGAGGACAAAGAAGGAGATTTAGTATATTACTACTATTATTATTGTTTGTATCATGCTATTTTGCTACACTGATTATTTATCCTTGTTGTATATATAACTCTGATAATTGTTGTATATTTAAAATAAAATGTATAGCAAACAGCTTCGTAAACTGTTATTTGAGTATTATATTTTTTCGTTTCGCTGTGAGATTCTGTGTTTGTTTTCTTCTTCTTTTCTTATTTTCTTAAATAAACCCATTGATTATCTACGTTCCGGATTGTTTAAGTTTGACATGTGTGGATTTATTGTCGATTTAAACCTTCCAAAATGTGGGTCGTCGCATTCTCATCTCCACACTTTGGTTTGTTAGACTATATTTTCATTTAATATTTTTAGTGCTAAAAGGAGGGCTCGAACCTCCGACTACGTTGAAATCCTAAAACCACCATTCCTTATCCCAAGTTATTCTACCATACCAAGTCTATCTTTAGTTATTATGACGAATAACCGTGTCAAAAGATCAGAACAAGGGACCTCTGAACCTCAGGTAACTAATTCCACTTGTCAACTCAGTAGTGATCCTCGACATTATAAAGGGCAAGTACTAAGATTCAAGGCACTACAAATCATAAATGATAAGAAACAAGCAGAATTGTATGATCCAGACAATTGGATAATTAATCCATTTCACATTGGCTCTACACCAATTTTTGCATTAGGAGGAGAGTGCTCCGAGAAGGACAATCTGTTTGTAAAAATGAAGAAAGCCATCCAATTTTATGCTAGAGGAACCATATTTGAAGAAGGGATGATGGCAGATTACTATACATTTGCAAAAAAATGGCATAAGATTACGAGTGGCTCATTAACCCCAAATGAAGTTCGAAGGTCTTTAAAAAGAAAGCTAGTTATTGAAAAAGAAGCGTCGGAACCAAGCAGCATAAGGGTTAAATACCCATCAAGGCAGATGGCCTTCAAATCTAAGCTTCCAAAAGATTGCAACTTCATTACATCATTGGAAAATATCTATATCCTAACCAAGAGTGAGATCAATTATTGGCCATCGCAAAAGAAAAGGCCTAATTTTGAAAGGAACCTTGGAGGACCATATTGTTACTACCATACAACCAATGGAAACGATAACAACTAATGCAAGAAACTAGAAGGAATGATTATTAGCCTCTTTAGATGGGGCAAGCTCAATAACTTTGTAAGAATATCTTAAATGAATTCAATAATAAAGGTCATTCAAATATGTAAATCTACATGGATGGGAGTAAGATTCTTCTCAAATTTGAAAACTTCCTAAGATGGTGGAAAGCCTTTGATCATGCCAAGATGGCCAGATCAAAGAGCCTGCTAGAGGGAGGTTAGAGTAAGCCTTTAGCCACGCCAGAAATGGCCAGGCTAAAGCATCTGCAACCCCTTGATTGCGCCTACATGGCCTGGTCAAGGCACCTCTTAGAGGGAGAGTGGAGTAAGCCTTTGGTCCACACCTAAGACGGCCGGATCAAAGCACCGACCAACCTTCATTCCCACCTACAAGGCCTATTTGAAGCACCTCCTAGAGGAAAGACAGAGTAAGCCTTTGATCCCCGCCTAAGACGGTCGGGTCAAAGCACCGAACCAACCTTCATTCCCGCCTATAAGGCTTGTTTGAAGTGCCTCCTAGAGGGAGGTCGGGTAATTATTTGGTCCTGCTTGATGAAAGTTAGCCAAATGCACCAGACGACTTGATGCATCACCTCGGATGGTGGTAAGGGGTCAAATCAAAGGATTAACAACATCCTGAGCCCAAAGAGTGGCATAAATCAAAGCCCGAGGAGTGGCACAGAATGAAGGATTAAAACATCCAACACCCAAAAGGTGGCACAAATCATAGGATTGAGATGTCCAAAGCCCAGAGAGTGGTGCAAAACAAAGAAATCAAATATTCAATTCCCAAAGGGTGGCACAAGATAAAAGACTTATCCTATTATTTCCAAATGATGATTTCCGGACTTCTCTTATTATTACAAAATGTGGATTTATGGTCTTCTCCCGTTATTTCCAAATGATGGTGATTCTACTAAATGAGATATCTGGAGAATGTCCCTAGCTAATTAAGTGTTGCTGAATTTATTCTTAGAAGCAAACATGGAAAATTCAGTCATTAAACAGAACTACTAAAGAGCAGGTTCAAGAACAACAACCATAATTTGGTTCAGAGCTAGAAACAAGGCAATATTCATTCAATTTACAAAATCATTTACAAAATATGTTATACAATGTTTCAAGGTATAGGTACAAAAAGATTAAAATAAGATTGTGGCTCAAAGATCCCGCGTTATCTCATCTAAATTCTTAGAAATGAAGGGATCAACAATACGACGAATAGCTTCACAAAGAACTCCCATAAGCTTCTTCTCCTTCTTCCTAAGTGTATCATCATCATCAATAGACTCAATGCGAGTTTTCAAGGCACAGTTGTAAGCGTTATTGGATCTCTTAATGGTCTTGTTTTGACTTTCTAACTCAGCAATTTTCTTTTTGAGGAAATATTTCCTGTGCTCAAGCTTTTCAACCTTGTCCTCATAATCCATGAATTGTTGAGACGTCTTTTCTTCCCATTGCCTATTCATGTGTTGTATGATTTTGAATTTAAACTTCCTACACCATTCACCGACTAATTTTTTACTCAAACCCGGAGGAGAGTTATCAAGAAGGAAATTCCCAAATTGCTAGGAAACGAGATCTTGTTCTCCTTCCAACATTAGGAGTGGTAGGAGCAACCGGGGAGTTAAGATTCAGAATGCTTTATCCAACAACGAATTCTAAAGATCTACAATAAGCTAGACTATCTGATAGCTCTTTTTCTGGATTGCTTATTCGTTGATAAAGCTTAGCCATCTCATTGTCGAAATCAAATGAAGGATTAGACTTAATCTGGCGCTTTAAGCATGAAATTATTTCTTCCTTTTTCTTGGATTATGTTTCCAAACTAGTGATATGTTTGCTAAAACCTCTAAAAATCACTCTTTAAAGTAGGAACTTCCTATGCCATTCCTACGCTTTCGAATTATTTTGGAATTTGATAGCAGAGGCATCTTTAGAAGAACTCCTTTGTTCGAAATCCGCAACCAACCTATTCTTAAAATCAATCAGTAGAGAGTGAGAGTCTATAAGGAGGCATGACTGTTAACTGTTTTTCCTATTCAAATTAAGCAAAAATAAGAATTAGCATATGAAAAACTATTTCTTTCATTATGCCAACAAGGGTTATAACTTAAAATGGACAAAGTTAAAATTACATAACACTCCTACCAAAGATAGGTCATAATCACAACTATATCTTACTTTATAGCATTTAAAGTTTTAAATCGGCATTTTTAACATTTTCAAAAGATTTAGCAGACAAAGTGAGTGACGCCTCGAAAGGATCCTTAATTACTTTTGGAGTAAAAATGGGGAAATCCGCTATAGTCCTATTCCCCAATTGGAGGACCGTCACGACTGCATATCAGTTTGGTGTGATAAGTTTGAATTTTCCTAAGTAACCTTTCCTTTTCTTCACCTAAATATTCAAAGTGAAATCGAGGGTAATACATGTAAATCTCTAAGAAAACAATATCTTGCCAACTATGATGTTTTGAGAAGTGAGGTTTTTTCAGCAAAATCTCTTCTTAACTTAACATATTTACCTAAAAAAAATCTCTGGAAACTGGGCTGCTCGAAAGGAGTATGTTGTGTATCACATAATGAATTAAAACTATGAATAAGAAACTATTATGGTATAACTCATGAGCAAAATCAATTCGATATTACAATCTTATTTATGGTTCATACAAAATAGATCTCTTAAAAAACATAGAAATAAATCTATTCACGTTGTACTTAAGTTTTTCAGGAGGAAGTGAGAGAGGAATAGAGTGCACTCTCGTAAGGTTCCATCTCTCCCCGGGGTAGGTATCAGATTTGAACTCATCTAAATATCACTTGTGGAAACGTCTGAGCAAGCCTCCACTATAGTCGCCTAAATAAGAAAAGTCAACAAATTTCCCTCTAAAGTAGGCCTTGTACAAAAATTCCACTAAAATTTCTCTATCTTTAATCAGCATCCAAAAGAGTGTTTTTAATTCATTATTTTCTTTTATGAGCTCATCTCGATGAAAACGTGATTTATTCAATCGGGGGGCAATCTCTTTGTCCTTAAAGTCATTCAGCTTTGAAATCTTTTTGAGAAGATTTTGGTATTGTTATGACAGCTTATTATGCTCTTTTATTTGTCTGTTGAACTCCATGTTCAATTGATCTATTTATGCCTGTCTCTTCTCAAGTATTACATCTTAATAGTTTATGTTCCCCTCTTAGTCTAAAACAATCAATGTATTAACTAAGAATCATTCAATAGCTTAAGACGTCTAAACAAAGAAACTCATACCTAAGAAACTGGAACAAAAGACAATTGTGCTTCCCCTTTATCTTTGGATCTTTCACTACACCACAGATAGGATTTTGGCGCAACCGTAGGCGGGGCATTTGATACGGCTATAAGCCGTATCAAATTTTAATACGGCTTACAGCCGTATCTATATTATTTAATACGGCTTATAGCCGTATCAAAATTTGTGCCTCTTTCGTGGGAAAATTTTCCCCAAAACGCACACCCTCTCCCTCCTTTTTTTTATTTCCAGATTTCCTTTTTTCCCCGTACGCTTACTTAGGAGTTAAATCGCCAGAGCTTCACCTCGATCGCCAGAGCTTTGACGTCGTCCATCAGAGCCTTCCACGTCTTCCACCCCTTCCACCTACAGGTAATTTTGTTATGAAATTGCGTGCTTAATTCCGTTGTTTTTGTTATCAATTATTGTTGTCAAGGAGTCATTTCTCATGTGCTTCAATTATGAATTCATGTCTGTACTCAATCGATAAAGAATAATAAATGGGAAGAACAAACGTAGTGAGTGAATTGAAGGATAGACACAATAATTGATGGATTAGTGGTGTTTTTATTTCTTTTGACGATGAAGGAACCAAGCAATGGTTGGCCTGTAAACCTTCAGGATGTGTATATAACCCCACCTACCATAAGCCTCCACACATCCGTAGATCAATACTCAAGCGAGATTGACGTTTCTATGATTATAAGTTTATGATCATGTGTTAGAACTTAGAAGTGGTTTTATGATCAGAAACAGACTGATATTTGATGGGAGTTTAATAAAAATTAAATAACTGTTTTTGGGAGGATATGTTAATTAGTTAATTTGTTTCAAGACTCTCCGCTGTTTGTTTTATTGTTTACAATTTCACATTATCAGCGGGGATTAACACTCATAAGTCCAATTTAGATATATATGGACAATTGTAAGTACTCTTTTATAATATAACTTATAAACATCAACCTGATGGATTGTATATATTTATTTGAGCAGAGAATTTTAACTTCATGTTTAATTTCTTTCATTTTTTTAAAGAAAACTTGTGTCTATAATCTATATATTAATGACAACATATAAAAGTTTTCTCTCTCTCTCTCTCTATATATAGATATATATATATAACTTATCTAATGCAAATTGAAAATATAATAATAAACCAACTTAAAAAAATGAAGCAAAAGCTAAGAAGAAATAAGCTTGAAATTAGAGCAGCTGACACCCATCTGTCCATCTAAATTCTTCAGCAACGCTAAGCAATGCTAACACTAAAATTTGGATGCATTATATATTCCAAAATCATGGCTATTTCTGTTTTTTTTCAGTAGTACTTATTTCCAATGTTTTGAAGAGCGAACCGTGTACCAAACCGTGATGACCCAAGGTCGAAGGTTTTGATGGTCCTGTTTCGCCATTCTTTCCTTTGTCCTGTCTAAACTTTATTTTGATAGAATAACATTGACCCTATTACCTTTGAATTAAATTTTAATCTAAGAGTATCTTGACATAAAATTATGTGAAATACAAATGGTTGTCTATAATGTAATGTAGAACAAAGCTATGTCATATCGGACACAATCTTATCCTACATTCACTTTCACGCAAGCAGAGATTTGTTGCATTTTAAATCCGTGTTTTCGATTGTAAACGTAACGGACGTGGGAAAAGATGTTGATATCAAATGCTCATAAAATCTTACGAGTAACAGTAAATATATAACTATCATTAACCATAAATATATTATGCACCATTTCCCTCTCTATTTAGTGTATTGTTGTTTATATGTTAGTAAATATGCTGTTCTAACATTGTATATGCTTTTGACATTGTTGTATAAGTGGATAAAATTATTGTTAATGGCGCAAGCCAAGTATCAGGAGAGGGGTAATGCATAGACATTACTCCGGTGCTACAAAATAGCGCCGTTGTAATGACAAATTTTTTTGGAAACGGTTTGGTGCTAATGTTGTATATTGTTCTTACATTGTTGTATAAGTGGATAAAATTGTTGTTAATGGCACAAGCCAAGTATCAAGAGAGGGGTAATGCATAGACATTACTCCGGTGCTACAAAATGGCGCCGTTGTAATGGAAATTTTTTTGGTAACAGTTTGGTGCTAATGTTTAAAATAAACCCTATATTTTGAGTTACATTTATTGAAATTTAAATAGTCCATATTTTTATTGAAATTTATTGAAATTTCAATCAAAACAGCTTAAAAATATCATATTTTTAAATGGATATCTTAGAATTACGAAGTTTGCTAATCATAGAGATTAAAGAAGAAAAACAACCCATTCGTATCCTGTTGCATACACCACTTTTTTTATTGTTGTTTTGTGTGAGTGTAGCTAAGTTTTGTGTAAGTGGGATATATGCATGAATTAAATGAACCTGCAGGGTGCCTAACTATAACCTATTTAACATCTTTCTAATGCAGTTTCATGACCTAAAGATAACTCAGTTCACCTACTTAGCATATTATCACCTGTAGAGTAAAATATATTATCACATGTACAATAACCACCATGTACTTAGCATCACATTAACTATCAATAAGAAGAATAAAAGTACTCAAATTGGAAACAGCAAAGACAATCCACTAACAAAATTCGATAATCCAAATAATAAACATATTTGCACACTGGTTACAATTTATTATTCCACTATAAAGATGCTTAATTTGTAGTTTTGATAGAGATTTTTACAGTTAATATGATGTATATTGGATGTTGGTTTTAAACAGTAAAAAGAGATGAAGGATTGAAATAAAAACAAAAACAATGATTGGCGAGATATATTACCCACTATATATATAAGATACACAAGGCGTATTCTATGTTGGTCAACTGGTGTCATATTCAAACTTACTTGATTAATATTATAGTCGAATTTATTGTTTTATAATGCAAGTTGACATTCATCCAAAATTAAAGCTATGGATTTTCTATTTTAGGCCAAGTGGAAGCCGTAAATATTATTTTTTAGACAATTTGCTTTTGTTGCTATATATATTTTCTTAAGAACAACAAATACAGGTTTTCAATTAAGAGGTCTTTATAAGTTCATTGTTAAATAGTGTGTAACATTTTAAGCTGTACTTGTCAAGTCTCGAATTGATTGAAAATAAAACATAACAACAGCAACATATTTTGCTTCCCTGCCGTTTGTCTTCCTTGTGTATGTATTAGTTGGCTTTGTTTTTATAACTGCTGTTTGAAAACATTGTGTTTAGTAATATATTCCTTAAAAGCCATCGTTTATTATGTTATAACTTACAAGTAGTCTTAGCTACCTTGGATTTATCTTTCTAATTATTATATTTGGTTTCAGGTGCTGTCCAGCAATTGATTATTTGTTATCGACATTTGGCATTGTGCCTTCTGAATTGCTAGTAATTTTGAATTGACATTTAGCTATATAACAGCTAGTTGAGAAGGTTTTGTTCATAATAATAGATTATCAACACGTGAACAATGTAAAGAAAATGATATATATCTTTCTTGCAAAATCATAGTGGCTCAACCTGATCTTCAATTTAGACTTCAAAATTTGTAAGCGGTCCAGCACTTAAGCAATGCTAAATGCCTTTCAATTTTCAATTTTTATAAATTTGTATCATGACTTTCAATTTTCTGGTACTTAACAATTTTCCATTATCTTTTATATCCATCAAGCTTCAGCAAATATATTTCTCAAACTGTCATAAGCGTTTATTTTTTTGGTATGACACAAACTTCTCAAACTGTCTTTTGTACTACTATAATTTATACCCATTTTTATGTTTGCAGGTTGAATCAGGAATGATCTTTATGCAATCTTTGGTGCTAGCTAATTTTATTTGGTTTAGCAAGAAGTGTAGCAAGAGACTTGGAGTAATTCATTTGCAAAAGGTTTAGCCAGAGACACTGTTATAAATGTTATACTCTGGGTTCTATTGAACATCTTAAGGTTTTGTATTGATATTGTGACTTGTGTAGCTCTTGTTTTGAGCTTAACTTCATATTTGTACTAAATGCTAGTATGTACTATTTTTCGTGTTATGTAATGATATTTTTAAGTTATTATGCACTGCAATGCGGATTATTGAATCATTTGAATGTGCACTGCCTATAATATTATTTGTTTTCTAATATCATTTGAGTGCGGAATTTTATATATGTATGTGTAATTGAGTACTTAGATACGGCTACTAGCCGTATCTAATGGGACAATTAGATACAGCTTAAGGCTGTATCTAATTGATACAGTAGATACGCTATTAGCCTTATCTAATTGATACATTAGATACGGCTAATCGCCGTATCTAATTGTCCCATTAGATACGGCCAGAAGCCGTATCTAATGTATCAATTAGATACGGCCTTAAGCCGTATCTAATTGTCCTATTAGATACGGCCAGTAGCCGTATCTAATTGTCCCATTAGATACGGCTAGTAGCCGTATCAAAATAATAAGCTCGCCATATTTTGATACGGCTAAAAGCCATATCTAATTCGATTAGATACGGCTTTTAGCCGTATCAAAATATCGTTTATGGTGTAGTGATTTCACCCTGAGAAACATCATCTTTCCTAGGAGGGGATATCTTGGGAAGATCAGCAGTCTTGGTCGCCCCTATATCTTGTGCACTCGATTCAGGATTGGCATCTTCTTATCTGTCCTTATCTTTTGATGGTCCAGAAGAACCGTCTCCACCACCTCCAGGGCCGTCATTATGACCACCATTGTTTTTATCCTCATCATTACCCTTTAAATCATCATCGTCGTCGTTCTCTTTTTCCTCTATATCTGAATCAGTCTCCTCATCCACTGGAGAATCGTCAAACGCTACTAACTTGGCCCTGTCTATTCCCTCTTTTTCGCGTACTAAAGACCCCCGTTCACTCCCCTTGAATTTAGACATAAATATTTCATTCAACTAAGGGTCTAGAGAATGGAAACCAAAATCTAGACATTTGTCTGCATTATCATTGTAGGCAACGAGAAGTGCATCTTCGTAAGAATTTATGATATTCTCATCAAGTGGTCCTCCAAGAAAGTGAGAGACTTTTGTTTGGCATCTTTTATAATGTCTGTCACCTTGATAAAAAAGATTATTTTTCTTCTCCAATCTCTTCTCGAGTGAAGTGCAACAATTCTCAAGTGACGTGCATTTGGTAATAAGATTGGTCCTCTCTTCTTCGGCCTCTTCAAGCACTATCTCAAGCCCAATGATTCTATCATCTAAGATTTGATTATCACCTCTCTCCTTTGTGATTGTGGATTTGGCTTTGTTCAGAGAGATACTTAACCTTTCATTTTCACATGCCACCTCATCCTTGGCTGCGGAGAGATTGATGACCTAATTATTCAGTAAAGAAATCTCCTCTTTAAGCTTTGACACTTCACTAGATGTGCCAGAAGCGCTTTCTTGTAAAGAAAACAAATTTTTTGTAACCCGAGATAAGTAGCATAAATTTAAATCAGAAGGCTATGTGTAAAATCAAGGATCTAAGGCAATAAAACAGGGAAGAGACATACCAACAATTGTTGCTTGATAAGAGCAAGTCGATGACCTTCTATAAAAGTTGAAGGTGACAGTGGTTGGAAAGCAGCATAGGATGGGGATCAGATAATCCGCTGAAGAAGGTTGTCGAATTTATTAGGAGGAACAGACGACGAAGACCCAAGAGGGATCAGACCTTCTGGAGAAGAAAAGAAGCCAAGATCATTGTAGATTTGATTAAGCATTTCAGGAGTGCTTGGAATGGTAATATGAGCCAGTGGATCACCACTTGGGGGGCCACCACGGTTGCTAGTTAAGCTTCAAGATCTAGAGAGCTAGGATGTGACTCATGGGTAGTAGCGTTAACATTGAAATCTTCCACGAGTTGATCAAGATTTGTGACTTCTTCCTCCTTTGGAATGGTGGAGGTCTGAACTTCATTATTTTTAGGCTTCTTATTGTATGCAGCAGCGATAACGGCTTTTTCTTCAAGTTTTCTCTTAGCTTGAGATTTAGACTTAGTAATTGCATCTTTAAGAGCAGAGGTCCTGGATTTTCTAGATTGAGAGGTTTAGTTGTCTTTTTCTAACTCAACGGATGGAGCGGCGGTAATAATTTCTTTTCCAACGGAGATAATGGCGGTAGTTTCTTCTCCCGTGAGAACAGATGTTGGGACAGAGGAACCTAAACCAGAAAATGACCTATGAGATAATGTCATAGTAAGTTATAAAAGAATGCGGTGAAATCTAACTAGATATATCTAGTTGGACGAGGGATGTAGATGCAAAGGACGCGGAATCTCCCACTACCAAAGAGCTTTTGCTCTTAGAGTTGAGCTAGATTAAGGGAGGTTTTCCAAGGATCTTTTGACCAGCCGGAATAATGGAATGTTTCCAGAGCTTACTCAGGGTCAACAATTTAAGCCTACTTCCGATTACTTTGGCAACGACAGTCATCAAGGCTACGGTTTTCTGATCTTCTTCATTAAGATTCTTGGGGGTAGGACTTGGGAAAGAAATTCTCATTAGTAAAAGACAACAAACTAACAGGAGTAAGGGGAATAAAATACTTACTAGGAGAAGAAAACCCCCCTAATGCCAGCGAAACACTTGACATAGAAAAATTATGTTTCCCAAACTTTGAACTTGTTACACCTTCTAAGACTAGCTTTAGATGTGGATTAGCCCAAAATATTTAACGATCCGATGAGTCATTGACTTTAGCAAGTTGGGCCAAGTGGTGAAGAACATCAACATTTAAAGAAGGGATTCTAGATTCTAAGTCCATGAGCTCTAGACAATTCAAGTATGTATATGCATTTGGTGAGAGCTAGATAGGAGCAATATTGAGACGCTTTAGAAACCTTGATATAAAGTCCAAGAGGGTAGGAGCAAGTATGCCATATATAAACTGCAATATAAGTAAAATGTCCATCTAGTGGATTGTAGATAGTGTCTATAGGATTAGGAGGAATGACTTTGATGCCAGTAATTCCAAAGTCCCTGAGAATGGCATTCACTTCAGCTTGGGAAGAGCTATACGAGTATTTGGAAACAACTTCTTCTTTTTTACTATTAGAAGGAGATGGCTGGGGCTCTTGGCTGGCCTTCCTAGCAGGTTTCTTGCCAGTTCGCTTAGTACCCATGATTCTACTGGTGATATTATTCCATACTTAGAAAACAACCAAAGTCTTTATTTAAAATGTGCAATGCATGCAAAGTGAAGTTTGAATTGTTCAAGTAACACACTATAGCAAAACGAGTGGAAATCCTTGGGAAAATAGTTCTTAAGGGTTAAACCAAAAAAGATAAGATAAAATAAATCTAAAAGGTTAACATTATTGGGTATATAGCCTTTTGACTGTGTCGAAACTAATTAAAACTGCTTAAGGTTCATGCCGCAACCTTTTAGACTCGCCCTTCAACAGTGTCAAAGCCAATTGGCTTTGCCTTTCAACAGTGTCGAAGCTGCTTACAATAGCTCATGATTCCCATCCCAGTCTTTTGGTTTCCTCTTCGATGGTGTCAAAGTCATTAATTCCCACTTTCAATAAACTATTCACATTATCACTACTTAAAGTAAACAATGATGGAACGCTGCATTTCAACTAAACCGAAAGGCTGAAAATAAGTTGGCTCTGACACTGTCAGAGGCCTATAACAGCATGCCAACAATGTTTATTATTGAAACAAACAATGTGAATGGCTTCACATTTCTTTTAGTTGCTAGTTGTTTCGACTAAGTCAAAGGGACAATTGACAGTGCCGACAGTGTTTGAGAAAATCATCTTTCCCAAATTGAATTAATGACAAAGCAGATATATAGCAAGTTCTAAACTCCATCAGGCCTTAATACATTAACTAACTACTATGATTTCTCTAACTAGTCTGCAATTGAATATAGCAGATTCAGGTTTGAACCTATATCCAGTATCAATAAGAAACCCCCAAATCAACGAACCCATTTTTCTTAAGTAGATTATTGTTACAAAGTAAATGAAATCAATGTAGATTGGTGAATGAGGACTCATAAGCAAGATTAAACATTGTAATCGAGTAATTCAAACCAAAACCAGATTTCGAAATAGTGGAATCAATACCAAACCCTAGAAACACAAATTTGAAAATTAATTGTGAAATTAACTTAAGATTTGTGGCGATAGGAATCTTACCTTAAATCCGAAGTTTTTCTATCTAACAGTTTGAATTTGAAAGAAAGAATTTGATTCTTGTTCGAGTTTTTAATTACAGGTAGAAGAGAAAAAAAAGAGGAGTCGTTATTTATAGGACAAGTAGGCGGAAGGAGAACCGTCAGGTTAGATTCAAATGGAAGGTTCAGATCAACGCGGGAATACTAACAGGCGGGAATGAATTGGTGTTGAAATGATTGACTTAAAAAGTCAAGTTTTTCCCTTCATTGGGGGGAGGGCAAATGTTACTAAAAAAATCAACTCAATCCCATCGAAGCCAAAGAGTGGCGAAGGGAAGTATTATGTCATCAACAAAGAAGTAACAATGACACCACTGCAAGTAAAGTCCTTCCACAAAGGTTAGCTCCACCAATATCGTCCTTCCACAAGCCTTATCCTTCTACAGGGGTCATCCTGCCGCAACTATTGCCTCCTTCCGTCGAAGTTCTTCCTACTACAAGTGTGGTTCTGCCACAATCTTCTTCCTGCCGCAAGTGTTGCTCTGCCGCAAGCATTGCTTCAATATGAGCTTCCCTCCAACAACATAGCTCCTATCATCAACATTTCTCCATCCACCAGTATAACATCCTCCTCCAGCATACTTTCCTCCTCTTGTACATCTTCCCTCCGCATGCATAGTGCTACTGTGACGCCCACCCCGAGACCCACATTAACAAAGAGAATTACATAGTAATCCTGTCTGCTAATGCGGAGAATAGGGTTGGTTAAGGGCGACCATCTATAGCCTTGTCTTAAATATCTATTGAATACGTCGACAATTGCTATCTATTTTTTTCCTACTCAAATGGATCGACATATCCAATAAATACTTAATACAAAACTATAGGTGGCTAACGGATCTATCAGAACAAAATACCATAACTAAATGAATAACTAATCACAAAAAAGCAACATATATATATAGACACTCACATATACAATGATACATCTTAATACAATACTAATGATACATCAAAGTGGTATGACGACCACTCTATATACATGAGTCAAAAGAATATACAATACAACTCATATGGACAATAATAGCTAAAGAAGATAACCCAACATCCATGCAGAAGCATCATGTAATAGCTGTATCCAAAAGAAATGCTTAACCTGAAACATACTCGGTCAGACCCGAGTGTAAAACACATGGGTCAGTCTAGCTAAACAAATCAGTGAATAACAATAATAGATAAGGTAATGCATAGGAAAGATAGGGTATCCTCTAATATAAGGGATACCATACACATAAACATTATATTATCATCATAAGGAAAGGATGATTACTCCTCTTAATAAGAAGAAGAGGTAACAAGAGTATAGCCATAACTTAAGTGACATAATAACACTTAAGTATATGAGCCATTGAGAATGTGATTCTAAATATAAAATCCATCTAATATCATATTCGCCACATATCATCGGCGGAATCTAAATGATAACAATAACGATTCCAAATGAACCGTATCTCCTACTAGGAGAAATCGTCAACACAAGCATCTCGTCAAATAGCAACATAAAACATTCTTAATTAGGATAAGTCTCAAATTTCAAATATGCCTCATCTCAACGTCATAACCTGAAATCTCAAAGTACCATCAAATGGAAACATAAATCTCAAAATAAAAGAATCTTAAAACTCATTTATACCTCATCTCGTGGGTATAAATGTATACACATCTCAAATCTGTCTTGCCAAAATGGCAAACTTAAAATATTCTATAAAATCACGAAAGCATCAACTCGTATTTCAAAGAACTCGATAAGAGTTCAAAACATCATAAATGAAATCGCCATATGTATAACATCTCATATAGCGCTAGGTTATCGATGTAACAAAACATCGTAAAATGGTGAAATCACAACAAAGTAGAAAACTCAAAAAACTCGAAAAACCCGGATTAGCCAGATCCCCGACGGCAATGTCGAAGCAATGCTGCACGTGCTAAACTCAAACGGCCGAAGCCTCTAACAAGGTCACTAACACCTCCCAAAGTAGTTCGTCCTCATGACAAGGTTGCTGACACCTCTCCAAGCCATTTTGTCAGCCCTAACAAGGTCGCTAACACCTCCCAAAGCAGTTCATCCTCATGACAAGGTCGCTAACACCTCTCAAAGCAGTTTGTCCTCATGACTAGGTCGCTAACACCTCTCAAAGCAGTTCTTTTAGGTAAACATCGTGAATGTGTCACAAACTCACGGATAGGAACCCGAAAAGTGTCAACGTGTGTCACATACCACACGTTCGCACTTAGCGGTTGACTAGCCGCTAGTCGATGCCACACTAGGAACATCATAAAACTCAAAAAATCATATCTCGTCTCGTCTCATTAGCGAGTGATAAAGAGACACCATACTCGTCTCATCTCATCGACAAGTATTAAATGGCATCATAACTTGTTGCATCTCATAGACAAGTGAAAACATCACGATTGTTCCTCATAAACCATAAATCTCAAAATATGAAATCATATACTCAAGACTTGCCTTATATCATTGGCAAGTAAATAAAACATCGTAATGGTTCTCATCGTCCATACTCCTACATAGGAGATCTCAAACCATAATGCTTGCCAAATATTGGCCATCTTAAATAATTCCAATAAATAGGAATTATAAAACTCAAAATACGCCATAAAATGACAAAACATTTTAGAATCCATAATCTCTAATAGCTTCGATCGTACAAGTCCGGAATTAACCGAAATAGTAAACGCACATGTCTCATACCACGTGTTTTACTAAATCGTTTAATTCTCTTTCTCATACGTTCGAATAGTGCAAAAGTGTGTGTTTTATATTTAAAATAGTTTACTAGAGAAAATAAGCTTTTAAAACTTTTTCTCGAAAAGATTAATAAAACCAATATTTGGAATTCCTTTATTATAGGAAATAAATAGATTTTATATAAAAATAATTTGGAAATACTATATAATAATAATTTGAAATGTTCATTTATTTTAAAAAAATCATTTCAAAACGGTTTAGTGAAAACCGTGCTCGAAAACAATGAAAAACAAGAACGATAACTCAAGACCGATAACTTGAATTCAATACAAATTCAATTTAAATTTAACCCAAAATCAATTCAAATTCTATTTAAATTTGAATTTCAAATTCTCCGAATATAACTAGCCTATTGAGAGGCATCATAGCTCTCAAAACATCTCAAAAACAACATAAAAATCGAACAAGAATGAGAGCAAAAATAAGCTAATACAATTCTCAGGTCAATGATTGTTATTGCAGTCGTTTTGCTCTCGGAACAGCAACAAAAAAACACAGTTTTGACCAAGCTAACTTCGAAATTTTAGAAAACTCAAAACATGAAACTTTTAGCACAAAGTCTAATCTTTTCGGGACATCTAAAATTATTGAATTTGGATAAGAAACGTGGAAGATATGGCCAATATAATTCTCAGATTTTAAATTCACTGTCGCTGTCGTTTATTCTCAGGACAGCAGCAAAGAAATAAGGTTTCGACTATTTTAACCTCTAAAATTTGCAAAACTCAAAACAAGAAGTTTTAGAAAATTGTCTAAGATTTCCAGAACATTAAGAATTATCTTCCGACTAGAAACGAGAAATATACGCCTAATTTACTAACTGTATTCAGTTTAGATAGTGTAACAATCAAAGTGACAGAGCTGGGAGTTTGTGATAGAATTTCAATCAATCTATGCTTAACATTTGCAAATATGTTAAACATGAAAGTTGTCAAATATAAAGTAAGCTTTCCAGGACATAAAAAATTATCGAATTCTAATAAAAATCGAAAAAGATATGGCTAAATCAATATCGGATTCGAACTTAGGAAATTTAGTTAAAGATAGAATTGTACTCTTATTTCCAATTCTATTTCAGGTCAATAAAATTGGAAAATCTCGTAAAATAACCAAAATAGAAACTGTTCCTTATTGAATCTAGTTTCTAACAAAAAAAAGATTGACCTCAAATGGATAAGAAACGTGAAAGGTATTGTTGTTTTACTTTAGCGCATTCCTATTGTATTTCAACAATCATCCAAAGGAAGCATTAGGTATAATTACAGTAAATGATTTCTTCCTCATCTTTGCAATTACAGTCAAGATTTAGCTAGAAATGTGAGTTAATAAACTCACCTTTGATTTTAGATAGCAAATACCCGAATTCATGGAGAAAGATTGAAGCTTTTGGATCAAGAGCAGCTCCAATTACTTGTAGATTTCCATATATAGACATGCAATGGAAATAACCCATTAACAGACAATCTCTTCTCAAATAAGATTTTTGATGAGATTTCTAGTTTTGGAAGGGATTATCTTTTAATTTCACTTTAGATTAGTAAAGATTACAGCTTGTTGAAGAAATGTTTGAGATTGAAAGCTTGGATTTTGAAAAAATGATAATTTCTATTTACTAGCTCTATTCTCTGAAGAGGAAGATGGTGAGATAAATTTTGTACATACAGGTAAAATGTTTCTCACCTCTTCCTCAGGCTATTAATTGTTTAAGTGGGCTTGGACTCAAATTAGAGAAAGAAAAATAAGCCTACGTTAATTTAATTCAACATTTAAACAATGTAAACCCTTATGTAACGAAATAAAATAACTTATTCCCCTAAGTATTAACACAAATAAGACATGTAAACTTACATACATATTAAATATAATATTTTTCATCATATAAAAATATAATTTTAGTTTTAAAAACATTTTTATTATTAAAAACTCATATTTTACATAAATACATGATTTACACAAATAAATGTATAAATCTACATTTTTAACTTCAAAAATTATATAAAAATTATTTTCTTGCATAGAAAAATATGACGAACCATTTCAAACTCAATTTTATAATCAAAACTCATTTTTAAACAAAATTTCATCTTTTGATTTAAACAAACAACCTTTAAAAATCAAATACATCTTTTAAAAATTATCAAAAGAAGTAATTGGCAATAATTAATACAATTATTGCATTTTCTCCCAATAAAAACCATTTACCAATCATTATTATCCCAAATAAATAAAATAAAGTTTCAAACTTTATTTTTCTCATTTTATCTCCAAAATTCATTGTTTATTCCAAATAAACAGTTTAAAATTTCCAATTTTATTTTTAAGTACAATTTTAAATTATAACTACCATTATAATTTAATATTAATAGGTAATCTCCAAACCAGGGTTTTTACAGACTCCCCCCCCCTTAACAAAACTGCATCCTCGCAATTTCTAGAGAAGATTTTGTATTCAACATGATTATTTCATCAATCAAAGGAAGGATAGACAAGCACGAGATCAAAATTACTCACTTTCTCTATTTAAGATGAAAGAAGACCAATATAAAAATTGCTCGATTAATTCAATGATTTTCCTTGGTATAAATACTAGGATTTGCTGACCATTGAATTTCTTTGACGAATGTATCATGATTTCGAAGGTATCTCACTTTCGAAACAAAACACAACAGGTTGTCGCTCAAAAATCTATCGAAGGAAATTGATTTCACAAAGGTTTCTCGAATAGAGTTGGGATTTAGCATCGCTTTATCCGAACTCTAATCACAAGATGATGGCTTTTCGTATGTCACTACGGAAGGAGCCACACTGATACTAATATAATAACAATTGAGGTAAGAAAACCCGATGAGAGGTGGTTACTTCAAAGGCCACCAAACTCAACGACCGCAAAAACGCAAGTCGTTAGACCATTGCACTAAGGCTAGATAAACACAAGGAACCAAAATATTTATATATACCAATTTACAATCAAAAATTCTTAGAGTTCAAAACTCATTATTTTAAATAATCAAAATCTCAATTTTCAACACTTGAAAATTTTCAAAACTCTTTAATTTAGCACTTACAAAATGAATAAATAATTTCAAACTCATATTTTTTCTTATTACAAAAATTAAATTTCCCAAAAGAAATTTATAAATTCATATCAACAAATCCTTAAAATAAAATTTAAAATTTACCTCTCACTATTTTCAAACAACCAGAAATTCCAAAACAAGTTACATATATTGTCCAAAAAAAATTTCCTACTTCTCACTCCCATAAATATTAATTTCCAAACTTAATCTCATTAAAAGACAATTTACCGTGTCTGATTGTCTCATCACAGCTTTTAGGAAATTCCTATCGATAACGTTGATCAGGCGCATCGACTAGAATTCTTAAACACTCGATGGATGACCCAACACAAAGAAATTCATTTCTAAAAAAAATTCCTCATATAATACTCAAAATATTCTCTTTTTTTCTCAAACAATTTCAGTTCCTCTTAAATCTTATCTTCAATTAAAAGATTTCAAAACTCAATTTTAATCAACTCGAAATCATAAACACAAAAGAATTCATCGAGTTATTCCCAGAATACTTGATTCAAAAGATTGATGGAACAAACTAGATTGTTCGTCATTCCGCACGGTATAACGAACTACTCAAAAGAATCACATGAGTACGGAATGTAAGTAGAATGTTACTTTTCGCAACTCGTAGCTTACTAAGATCGATGTAGGGTCAAACTAAAGGATGGCCCTAACACCACTCACTAGGTTAAAAGAAATATATGAGATATAAAAGCAATGGCAAGATATCTGCTCAAATGAGGAGAAGGGACACAAATTCTAAATCATTACTTCGAGCAGAGTAATGCCACAAAGCTCATCCACAAATGAGTATCCAAGGGGGATATCTCGAAGGATGCATAAATAACAACAGACGAATAAATCCAGTTGATCATCTCATTTCCTTAGTGGACATTCTCGTGGAAGAATGACTGAAAGGCTAAGAGTTGTAAATGAGGTCAATACAACATTCAATTGCCCAATGGGGTGACAACCCCGAACGGACTCCCAGAAATCAACATAGTCATCATGACTTGAATTCGAGATATACCATCAACATCTCGAATCCAAAGAGTGAATACAGAGACTTCGGAATTATATTTAACATTTTGAAAAATAAAAACACAAATCAATAGAATTAGGATATCTAAATATAGTATCCTTCAAATCACAGAATGTGGATTGATAATATACAAGCCACTCATCTCAAATTATCTCAAATTCTAGAATGGGACTCTAGATAGAAATTACTATGCTAATTCGCATAAAAGGATAAGCCATACGGGATAAATCCTAAAATCCTCATACATCAAGTCGAATATTGCGGATCCCCATAATAGAAATCGCAATTCACAAAGATATCATAAGATAAAACATCAAAGATCATCCACAAACTCCTTCGATACGGATGAGTATTAGGCACATGCATCGAAGAGGACTCAAATAGACTAATTACAAATAATTACTCTTGAGATAGGACACCATTAAATCAATTTGGAATACTACGGAATAAATATATTCCTAGACATATCCCAAACTTATCTACTCCAAAGAATCAATGAAAGGCTACGGACAAAAAATAAAGGGATTTGTAACACTCGTACTATATTTGGATGTATCATTATATATGTTTCTACTCCATGTTCATCATATTTTGTTCTGAATCCAGCTCTGATACCAAGCTGTGACACCCCATCTCGAGACCCACATTAACAAAGAGAATTCAATAGTAATCCTATCTGCTAATGCGAAGAATAGGCCTGGTTAAGGGCGACCATCTATAGCCTTGTCTTAAATATCTATTAAATACGTTGACAATTGCTTTTTTTTCTACTCAAGTGGATCGACATATCCAATAAATAATTAATACAAATCTATAGGTGGCTAACGGATCTGTCAGAACAAAATAGCATAACTAAATGAATAACTAATCACAGAAAAGCAACATATATATATATATAGACACTCACATATACAATGATACATCTTAATACAATACCAATGATACATCAAAGTGGTATGACGACCACTCTATATACATGAGTCAAAAGAATATACAATACAACTCATATTGACAATAATAGCTAAAGAAGATAACCCAACATCCATGCAGAAGAATCATGTAATAGCTGTATCCAAAAGAAATGCTTAACCTGAAACATACTCGGTCTGACCCGAGTGTAAAACACACGGTTCAGTCTAGCTACATAAATCAGTGAATAACAATAATAGATAAGGTAATGCATAGGAAAGATAGGGTATCCTCTAATACAAGGGGTACCATACACATAAGCATTATATTACCATCATAAGGAAAGGATGATTACTCCTCTTAATAAGAAGAAGAGGTAACAAGAGTATAGCCATAACTTAAGTGACATAATAACACTTAAGTATATGAGCCATTGAGAATGAGATTCTAAATATAAAATCCATCTAACTATCATATTCGTCACATATCATCGACGGAATCTAAATGATAACAGTAACGATTCCAAATGAACCATATCTCCTACTAGGAGAAATCGTCAACACAAGCATCTCGTCAAATAGCAACATAAAACATTCTTAATTAGGATAAGTCTCAAATTTCAAATATGACTCATCTCAACGTCATAACCTGAAATCTCAAAGTACCATCAAATGGAAACATAAATCTTAAAATAAAAGAATCTTAAAACTCATTTATACCTCATCTCATGGGTATAAATGTATACACATCTCAAATCTGTCTTGCCAAAATGGCAAACTTAGAATATTCTATAAAATCACGAAAGCATCAACTCATATTTCAAAGAACTCGATAAGAGTTCAAAACATCATAAATGAAATCACCATATGTATAACATCTCATATAGCGCTAGGTTATCGATGTAACAAAACATCGTAAAATGGTGAAATCACAACAAAGTAGAAAACTCAGAAAACTCGGAAAACCCGGATTAGCCAAATCCCAGACGGCAATGCCGAAGCAATGCTGCACGTGCTAAACTCAAACGGCCGAAGCCTCTAACAAGGTCGCTAACACCTCCCAAAGCAGTTCGTCCTCATGACAAGGTTGCTGACACCTCTCCAAGATGTTTTGTCAGCCCTAACAAGGTCGCTAACACCTTCCAAAGTAGTTCGTCCTCATGACAAGGTCACTAACACTTCTCAAAGCAGTTCTTCCTCATGGCTAGGTTGCTAACACCTCTCAAAGCAGTTCTGTTTGGTAAACATCGTGAATGTGTCACAAACTCACGGATAGGAACCCGAAAAGTGTTAACTTGTGTCCCATACCACACGTTCGCACTTAGCGGTTGACTAGCCGCTAGTCGATGCCACACTAGGAACATCATAAAATTCAGAAAATCATATCTCGTCTCATCTCATTGGCGAGTGATAAAGAGACACCATACTTGTCTCATCTCATCGACAAGTATTAAATGGCATCGTAACTTGTCTCATCTCATCGACAAGTGAAAACATCATGATGGTTCCTCATAAACCATAAATCTCAAAATATGAAATCATATACTCAAGAATTGCCTTATATCATTGGCAAGTAAATAAAACATCGTAATGGTTCTCATTGTCCATACTCCTACATAGGAGATCTCAAACCATAATGCTTGCCAAATATTGGCCATCATAAATAATTCCAATAAATAGGAATTATAAAACTCAAAATACGCCATAAAATGACAAAACATTTCAGAATCAATAATCTCTAATAGCTTCGATCGTACAAGTGCGGAATTAACCGAAATAGTAAACGCACATGTCCCATACCACGTGTTTTACTAAATCGTTTAATTCTCTTTCTCATACGTTCGAATAGTGCAAAATTGTGTGTTTTATATTTAAAATAGTTTACTAGAGAAAACAAGCTTTTAAAACTTTTTCCCAAAAAGATTAATAAAACCAATATTTGAAATTCCTTTATTATAGGAAATTAATAGATTTTATATAAGAAAAATAATTTGGAAATACTATATAATAATAATTTGAAATGTTCATTTATTTTAAAAAAATCACATCAAAACGGTTTAGTGAAAACCTTGCTCGAAAACAATGAAAAACAAGAACGATAACTCAAGACCGATAACTTGAATTCAATACGAATTCAATTCAAATTTAACCCAAAATCAATTCAAATTCTATTTAAATTTGAATTTCAAATTCTCCAAATATAACTAGCCTATTGAGAGGCATTATAGCTCTCAAAACATCTCAAAAACAACATAAAAATCGAACAAGAATGAGAGCAAAAATAAGCTAATACAATTCTCAGGTCAATGATTGTTATTGCTGTCGTTTTGCTCTCGCAACAACAACAAACAAACACAGTTTTGACCAAGCTAACCTCGAAATTTTGAAAACTCAAAATATGAAACTTTTAGCACAAAGTCTATTCTTTCCGGAACATCTAAAATTATTGAATTTGTATAAGAAACGTGAAAGATATGACCAATATAATTCTCAGATTTTAAATTCACTGTCGCTGTCGTTTATTCTCAGGGCAGCAGCAAAGAAATAAGGTTTCGACTATCTTAACCTAAAAAATTTGCAAAACCCAAAACAATAAAGTTTTAGAAAATTGTCTAAGATTTCCAGAACATTTAGAATTATCTAAATCCGACTAGAAATGAGAAAGATACGCCTAATTTACTAACTGTATTCAGTTTAGATAGTGTAACAATCGAAGTGACAGAGATGGGAGTTTGTGATAGAATTTCAATCAAACTATGCTCAAAATTTGCAAATATATTCAACATTAAAGTTGTCATATATAAAGTGAGCTTTCCAGAACATAAAAAATTATCGAATTCTGATCAAAAACGAAAAAGATATGGCTAAATCAATTTCGGATTCAAACTCAGGAAATTTAGTTGAAGACAGAATTGTACTCTTATTTCCAATTCTATTTCAGGTCAATAAAATTGCAAAATCTCGAAAAATAACTAAGTTAGAAACTGTTCCTTATTGAATCTAGTTTCTAACAAAAAAAGATTGACCTCAAATGGTTAAGAAACGTGAAAGTTATTGTTGTTTTACTTCAGCGCATTCCTATTGTATTTCAACAATCATCCGAAGTAAGCATTAGGTATAATTACAGTAAATGATTTCTTCCTCATCTTTGCAATTACAGTCAAGATTTAGCTAGAAATGTGAGTTAATAAACTCACCTTTGATTTTAGATAGAAAATACCCAAATTCATGGAGAAAGATTGAAGCTTTTGGGTCAATAGCAGCTCCAATTACCTGTAGATTTCCATATATACAGACATGCAAAGGAAATAACCCATTAACAGACAATCTCTTCTCAAATAAGGTTTTTGATGATATTTCTAGTTTTGGAAGGGATTACCTTTTAATTTCACTTTGGATTAGTAAAAATTACAGCTTGTTGAAGAAATTTTTGAGATTGAAAGCTTGGATTTTGAAAAAATTATAATTTCTATTTACTGGCTCTATTCTCTGAAGAGGAAGATGGTGAGATAAATTTTGTATGTACAGGTAAAATGTTTCTCACCTCTTCCTTGGGCTATTAATTGTTTAAGTGGGCTTGGACTCAAATTAGTGAAAGAAAAATAAGCCTAAGTTAATTTAATTCAACATTTAAACAATGTAAACCCTTATGTAATGAAATAAAATAACTTATTCTCCTTAAGTATTAACACAAATAAGACATGTAAACTTACATACATATTAAATATAATATTTTTCATCATATAAAAAGATAATTTTAGTTTTAAAAATATTTTTATTATTAAAAACTCATATTTTATATAAATACATGATTTACACAAATTAATGTATACATCTACATTTTTAACTTCAAAAATTCTACAAAAATTATTTTCTTGCATTGAAAAATATGACGAACCATTTCAAACTCAATTTTATAATCAAAACTCATTTTAAACCAAATTTCATCTTTTTATTTAAACAAACAACCTTTAAAAATCAAATACATCTTTTATAAATTATTAAAAGAAGTAATTGGCAATAATTAATACAATTATTGCATTTTCTTCCAATAAAAACCATTTATCAATCATTATTATCCCAAATAAATAAAATAGTGTTCCAAACTTTATTTTTCTCATTTATCTCCAAAATTCATTGTTTATTCCAAATAAACAGTTTAAAATTTCCAATTTTATTTTTAATTACAATTTTAAATTATAACTACCGTTATAATTTAATATTAATAGGTAATCTCCAAACCAGGGTTTTTACAGCTACCGCCTTCCACAAGTGTCGCTCCTTCAAACTCCTCTGATTCTATTCAAATAAGTACCATTCCATGGTGACAAAAAGCTCAATAACGATGAAGGGATTCAACATGCCTTCGCCTACTTTCCAGTAGCATAATACCACATCAACTCCCTTCCGACAACATTGAAAGCATTCAAACAAGCGGTATTGATAGGGTATTAAGTCAACCTCCACAAAGACTTTGTTGTCAACAATGACGAAGAGGTCAATTCAAGCAAGGTCAAAGCATTATATAAGACACATAAAGCCGCTTTAACACCTACGCCAAGCTCCTTTTGACATTATCGACACAAAGCATGACAACACCATGGAGGCGGAAGGGCTTGGACCCGCATCTATAAATATAATCCTAGAGGGCATATTTTGACCAAGTTTTCTTTCCCAAATCACTTCTTGTAATCAAGTTCTCTTAAACCCTAAATCAGTTTAGGGGATTTTAGTGACTTGTAATTTGTGTAATTCATATGCCTAAGAAATAAAGATTGATTGCTTCTTCAAACATGAATGACTTTAATACTTACGACAGGGTCACATATAAGATAATATTGGCTTCACCAAGTTTCATTAAAACTTCTACTTGATCACCTTCTCATCTCCACACTTTGGGGCGTTAGACCATATTTTGGTTTAACAATACTATTATTATATAATATATCAAATTAATCCTTTTTGCATCATTCATCTCCTTCTAGATGAGTTCTTGTAATAAAATATTATATATAATTACCAACAAATTTTCCATAAGTTTCAAAACAGACGTAAATTGATGAATTGGACTATAAACTGATAAAGGAATGAGTCAAGGAGGAATGAGTCAAGGAGCATGGAAGATATCAAGATTGAAGACATAAAAGCTTTGAGCAAGTTTCAGAAATGCAAATCAGGTTGGTATCGACATGATTCATATTGGTACCAACCTGATTTGCACCGACATGATTTGCATGGACAGGATTTAGGAACCATCAAGAATGGTCAAAGGAAGGAGTATACTAAATTTGACTAAGTTCTAGACAACAAAAACATGTTGGTACCGACATGATTTTAGATCTCGAGTTGGTTACTTTGAAGGCTTGGGTCTTGAGCTATGAAGAAAAAGATGGAGTATGGGTGCATAAAATTATTTCGGTGCAAGCATGATTGGCTTGCTCGATTTTATTAGGCGATGACCTATTCTTTACGTTGTATTTTCTAATCTTGAAATTAAGATGTTTTCAAACCTGAAAAGAGAGATTTGTACTTGGAGTCGTCTATAAATAGCAAGGAGATGACTTCGACTAGAAAAGGACTTTTGGCACATTAGATCCTTCTATCTTCTTCTCTTAGATCGTCTAGGCATGTCCAAGATCTATAAGAGGGTAGCTCAGATTTTGATTGTAATCATTGTATTCAGGAGAAAGAACTATCAATAATAAGGATTAAGTGGATGTTGACCGGAGTGTTTGTCGAACCACTACAAAAATTGTGTGTTTGATCTTCTTTCCCTTAATTTTCTTCACTTTATATTTGTTAGATTTAGATTTCAAGGTGTTGTGTCAATTTTTGGTGCAAATTTTTTGTGTGCTTTCATTGAGAAGAACTTAGATATGGGAGCTTGTAACCTAGTTTGAAGAAGATGAAGATGCCATCAATGAGAAGAGCAATTGCCGAAGGAAGCCAACAAGGACATAGGCGTAGCCCGAAGGTGTCCTCAAATTTAAACCCACCTTCTATCTATATTACTAGAAAGGAGATGGAAAGAATAATGATGAAGAGCATGCAAGATTGATGGCTTGGCAAGAGGAGATGCTAAATGGATTTTTCAAAAGAAAGGAGCAGCAAAGGATAGCCAGAGCAGTTGAAAATCAAAATCAAAGGCCAAAAGTGAACAGATGCACAAGGAATAAAAGTAGAGAAAGCTGGAACTGTTTCCCCATCACACCATCATGTCGGTACCGACATGAATCATGTCGCTACCGACAAGTTTGGTCAGGGGAACGGTTGATTTGAACCTTAAGCATGCTGGCGCACTACTGATGGATGGTCTTGAGCTTGAGAATCGAAACCAGAATGCGAACATACGGCCA
Organism: Allium fistulosum; assembly: GCA_030737815.1. NCBI lineage: Eukaryota > Viridiplantae > Streptophyta > Magnoliopsida > Asparagales > Amaryllidaceae > Allium > Allium fistulosum. Next base: position 294,491,877 of record CM060906.1, on the reverse strand, counting down.
CAAGGGCTAGGACAAAAAACACCCCATAGGAGTGGGAGGTCGAATGAAACAAGGGTGTGTGGCTGTGCAGTTAACGCCCCGCTAAAATGTCGCAAAATCCCTGCTATAGCGCATAGCGCTCTTCGACCGCTATACTACTTTAATTTAGCACTATTAAATAGTAGATCCATTTTAAGCCCTGCTATTTTCCACTACATTTGCTAGATCAAGGCTTTTTAGCACCAAGTTGAGGTAAATATGGCTAGTTAACTCTTAAACTATTGTTATAATAGTTAACTTTTAAATATGACTAATTAATTTTTAAACTAGCACCAAGTTGAGGTAAATAATACATCTACAAAGGTTGATATGACTAGTTAACTTTTAAACTAAGTCAACAAAGTTAGGTAAAGACCTAATTTTAAGGCATAAGTGCTTAACATAAGTTAGAAATCTATTGTAGTCACTAAATCTAGTTTACATAAATCATGATATTCGTCGGCTTTGTTATATAAGATTAAACAATATTTCTTTTTCCTACACAAATGATGTTAGAATAAGAATAAATTAACTATAAATATTTGGTTTTATATCTAATGAAGATTTTTGCACCTCCGCTATTTTTTGCTATATCCCCGCTAAATATTTTTGCACCTCCACCACTATAGAACCACTAAGCGCTTTAATTGCACAGGTGCGTGGAGCCCTAGAGATTTCCATGGAATGATAACAACGGGATTGCTAATATGATAAGACCAGTAATTAGAGGTGGACCCCCTGATCAGAGTTTAGAGGATGGGAATAGTTACCCATTTACCTCAAACAACTGATATGATAGGAACCCACCTGATTTAAAACTACCAAGTTTGGAGATGTATAATGAAAGAACGGGTCCGACCGTTTACTTGATGAGATATATCCAATATATGGGAGTGTTGCGTGCTTTGGAGGAAGTGATGAGATGGTGTTTTCCCATTATACTTATTGGATTTAGCAGCGATGTGGTTTCATCAGTTGGAAAACGGGTCTATGTGCACGTGGACCAAATTAGTGGATAGGTTTATGAAACAATTCATAGTTCATATAGCACGACCGAAGAATGTGATGATGCTTTCAAGTGTGAAGCAACGGGCCAGGGAGACACTATGGAGTTATCTAACTGGATTCAATGTAGTAGCTACTGTAGAGTAGAAGCCAGACGCATTGATAATTCTTATGGCGATGGTTTCGGGGATTGCCAGTAAAACTGTTTTCAAGAGTGCTTTGGAGAGAGATCCGCCAGTGGACCTTACAGATTTCTACTACCAAGCCGATATAGTTCTGTGCGTCAGGAGGATGCTGAAGTAAATGTATGTGCGAAAGTTAACACTGGGGAGGACAAAGGATCTTCTAAAGCAGGATACAGAAAGGATAAGGGAAAGCGAAAAACTGACGATGGCTTCGGAGGACCGAAGTGAAAAAGGTGGGAACCAAAGTTTTCCTCTTACACTGGGTTAGCGGAGACCCTAGAGAGGATCTACTACGAGGGGGCAGATTCCCTACAGAAAACCGGCAAAGAGAGATCCCACGAACTAGGAGAGAAATTCTGGAAAATGCTGCATATTCCATGAGTTGGATAGGTATGAGACTAATGAATGAAGACATCTGCATGACTTAATAAAGGAGCAGGTTCAGAGTATCCGACGTCAGCAATATGTAAGGAATCAAACCATAGTGGTGCAACAAAAGAGACCACCGTCTGTGGTAGATGCACCCAATTGAAATCGCGGATCTAGGTCAAAATGATTATCCCATGATCGAGACGAATTGGGATCAGGTTTAATTTATACACTTTGCTTTTGTTTTAGATAAACCGTAAAGAATTACCACTAGGCTACTTACTCATGTATGAGATCTCGATCGATCCTGAGGTATGCTTTGGGTTAGGATTAGAGTGTAATCCTTTACTAGATTATATTTTTTGATTTTTTACTTGATGCATTTGATTTAAACTTTATGAATAAGCGATTGATGGATATTTATATTTGGAAATCATTCAAACATGATAATTGATTTTGATACTGCAAATGGGTGCTATTAGAACGTAGTTATCCCTTAAACCTGATATATAAACTGATAGGACTTGGTTCCCCCAACCAGAGAAATGGGGCGATGAACCATGAAGTGCAGGTTCGTTTGCCATAGAGCGAGTGTACTTGTACAGGATAGCAAGTCCCATCACCGGAGAGTGAGCGAATGGACACGCTCAGTAAGCAAGTCCCCTTGCTGGTGAGTAGGCGGATTAGGCTCAATCTAGATTAATGATAATGCAATTCAGAGATATCTAAACTTAGTAATAGGATTTGACCGCCTTATGATTTGATAATGATTACGAATGATTAATGAATGTCATTGCTTCGATTCAGTTGGGCTTACTTTTAATGGAATGTTGGGCGATACTAGATGATTTATAAGTAATATTCCAACCAGTGGTATGCACTACTATGATTTAGGATGCATGATAGTATGATAAATGATTAACCTAAGAAATATAAATCTTGGGAGAACAAGGGAAGATATTGATATATGGTACGCTAAATTCTGAGTGAACGCGGAATGATTACGACTTATGACTAACACTTAAGCAAGGATTTGAGTCCTTAGCTATGAGGGTCTAGAATAACGTTTAATTTTCAGGTGAATCCGAAGGAATTTGATGATCCAGCGTGATTTGGATCGATGGATAGTTGGAGAGCACAAACGATGACAATTTCCTAGTCTTGAAGTTTTTTCTTAAGCAAAACACACCTTATATTCACAAGACGTACTTTTGGGAGGCAAATGTTATCAACAAATTTTCCATAAATCCCAGAACATTCTCAAACAGATGAACTTGACTACAAACTAATGAAAGAATGAGTCAAGGAGATTGGAAGATATCAAGATTAAAGGTAGCAAAGGTTTTCCAAGTTTAAGAAATGCAAATCAGGTTGGTACCGACATGATTCATGTTGGTACCAACATGATTTGCACCGAGATGATTTACACCGACATGATTTGGAAATAATCAAGAATAGTCAAAGGAAGGGGTACACCAAATTTGACTAAGTTCTGGACCACAAAATCATGTTGGTACCGATATGATTTTAGATCTTGAGTTGGTTACTTTAGGGGTCTGAGACTTAAGCTATGAAAAAAAAGATGGAGTATGGGTGCAAAAAATCATGTCGGTATCGACATGATTGGCCTGCTTGATGTTTATGGGGGATGACATATCCTTCATGCTATATTTTCAGATCTTGGAATTAAGAAGTGTTCAAACCTGGATAGCGAAGTTCGTGCTTGGAATCGTCTATAAATAGCAAGGTGACTTCAATTAGAAAAGAACTTTTGGCACACTAGACCCTTCTATCTTCTTCTCCTAAATCCTCTAGGAAAGTCTAAGATCTACAAGCGAGTAGCACGGATTTTGAATGTAATCATTACATTTCGAATAAAAAACTATCAATAATAAAGATTAAATGGATGTAGGCCGGAGTATCTACTGAACCACTATAAAAATTGTGTCTTTGATCTTCTTTCCCATCATTTTCTTCACTTTATATTTTTTAAATTTGAAATTTGGAGTGTTGTGTCAATTTTCAGCACAACATATTATACATCATGGATTTTGTGCACGATTAAAAGAAGCAGTAGTTGGCAGGATCAATTGGTGAGATTCAGGATTATAGACACAACATGTTTTCATTTGAACAAGTTGAAGATGTATAGTACATTATCCTTGCTATTCGGGGCGAGCGTTAATGTATCCAGGCATGAGTTTGCGAGTTTCTATTTATGGTAAGAGGAAATTGCAAGCTTCATTTTTATATGGGCCTTATTTTTTGAAATGGAATAGTGAGTGCAATGGCTTGCAAATTTGACACATTTTATAGTAATTAATTATTAACCGTTGTTAAATTTAAAGGGGTGATAAAAGTAAATTTTGGGCAGAGTTGCCTTTTCTAGAATTTTGATATTTCTATTGCATTCGAAATATTCAATAAATGAATTTTTATATAATGTTAGGTTTTGGATAAATTGACCAAATTAGGTATTTATTGGGCCCATGATCGTCTTAGACCCACAAACTCGAATATTCACTATAAACGGGTGTTGTTCTTAACCCTAGCTTCATTAGATTAGTTTATCCTCTCTAGTCTCGAAATCCTTCTTAATTACAGTTTAATAAAGAATAATTTTTTCTAATTACAAATTATTCCAAAAATCAATAATGTACAAATTTCATCGAATTATTTATCAAATCATTCATCTCGACAACGCAAAGAGATAATTGTTGAAACTAGGCCAGCCCGTAGCGGAGTAATTGGGTAATTTTCAATTTTTTTTACCTATTTGGATCTTTAATAGGCCTATATAGTCTAATTCATTTAGAACTTTTCTAAATTTTATGTTAAATTAAATCAATATTTTATTCGAATTTATAAATAAAGCTTTATTCTATATATGCTCTTATATTATAATATGTACATATATATATATATATATATATATATTTGTGTGTGTATCATATACACATATATGTGTATGTGCATGTGCAACAGAACAATGTATGCTTGGTTTAACATGCTCGTGTACAAATGTTGGATTTACATCGCAACAGATAAGTTAGCTTCTCTTGTATTCAACTCGATGTCTAAATGTGTATATGTTTGTATCATAATAAAGTATATAAATAAATATATAATATAAATATAAATACACACACACATTTTTTAGCAAAGCTAGCCGGCTTTAGAGTGGGCCGTGCCACTGTATATATAATGAGAAAACAAGTGTTGTACACATGCATAGAGCAGCTAAATGCGAAGAGCCCATACGAACAAAAAAAAGAACAGGAGATAGGCAAACAGAGCCTATACTACTAATCAAAAATAACTACGAGCCCACAAGAGAGGAACTACAACTGCCAACATCAGGCGACGGGCCAATAACATTCACGAACCCAGAGAAAAGAGTGGCCAAACTCGGGTCATAACCTTCAGACGAAGGAGAGTAAATAAATTTCCTATCCCAACTGACATCATAAAACTTACTTTTATTCTCCTCACCTATCTCACCGACCCTTGTAAGGGACAGACCCTCACCATCAATGTGGTAAATAAGGCTACAATTCTCATCCACAACATTAGTGATAAAGGCAAAAAAAGGTATCAGTCACATGCGAGTACCGCATTTCAGAAGGAACATGAATCCAGGCCCGCTCCTCCGAATTCCAAACAGTAGAGTCGGTCAATTTTGAAATCGCAATCTCATGCTGGGCCGGGCTAACAGGAGCAACAAAAGAAGGAGCAACTACAGAAGTAGCAAATTCCGACTGGGCCGGACAAATAGGAGCATCTATAGAAATAGCAATCTCAGGCTAGGACGGACAAATAGGTGCATCAACAGAAGGAGCGCCACCATCAGAAGCATCAAGCTGAGGGGAAATAGAGGAGGGAGGAGCAACCTTCGGGACCCACTTCTTGACAAGAGGTCGAGGGAGTGGAACCCGAGCAAATAAGGGAACAAAAGAAGTAGTGGCAGATCTGGAACAAGCTTCCAAAAGGTGCCCAAAAGACTAACAGGCCGAACAGATGTTCGGTTTCCAACTGTAGCGTACTATGACCTCAGCAATATGGCCCTCATCGAGTCTGACTTTCAAAACTGAAGGCAAAGGTTTTTCAGGTGTTATTTCAATCAGGGCTTTGGCATAAACCAATCTCTTTCTGGCTACTGTGATAGCGTCATAACATATCACCTTACCAACAAGGCCAGCTATCCAATCAATCCCGATCAGGGGTTGAAGAACAGATGAGATGTGGGGAAAATGTGCCCAGACAGGGATAGATAATACCTGATCCTTTCCTTATCAACAGACGGACACCAGGCTGTGATAATAAAAGGTTTCCCTTCAATGAGGATAGGGTCAGCCTCTAGAATACGTTGCCTTTCTTCACTACGCGAGAATTTAAAAAATAATATTGCATTATCGAAATGAACACTTAACCTTCCTTTAGGCTTCCACACCTGGTTGCAGCGCGCCTTAACTAAATGATAGGCAGGATTGGAGTCGAGAAAAAAACCAACCAAATATTCCTTCCAATAATCAACACCGGCGACAATCACCTCCACCGGTGGAATCATACCACCCTCAATCTCTACTTTGTCAAAGCGACCGGGGGGATGCACACCCGCATTATTTGGCAACTTGGAGAATAACGACGTCCACAGCAGAACAACACCAGGGGAGAAGAAACTACATTAGCAGCAGGAGTTGTACAAGAAGGATTCCCACTGGGAAAGGGCTCGACATTATCACGAGCATGTGGCGAGCGTTTACTGGAACGGTCATTAACAGGAGAGTCTAACGCAACCTCTACAACAACACAATCTGTATCATCCTCGACAGCCACTGCCAAACCCAATGACTTATCAGAACAACAAACAACCCCTGTTATATTTATCTCAGATTCAACACTACCTAAGTCAGCCACAACGGGCAAAGCAACATCTTCAATTGACCAAGGTATAGAACTAGCAGAAGCTAGATAAGGAGATAGTGGGTTCACAACAGTAGTCGATTGACTGCCAATTAACAGAGGCGCGGGAAGAAGAGGGGAATTGATATCATAAAGAAGCTCAGAAAGAGGATGGTTATTTACCGTGTCGCCCAAGGCAGACGCGACCATAGAAATAGCGCCAGCATTTGCAGCAGTGATCGAACAAACTGGAAGCGACGCACTGGAATTCGATGTAGTGGCATTGAAAAGCATGCCATACCATGTCAAAGAAGGCACCAGATCCAAAGAACGTTGCTTCGTGGGCAAAGAGAAGACAAGCCGGATGCGAGAGACCGAAGTGGTGGGAAGCGATGGAAGATGTCAGATGACGGAAGATGGGAAGCAGAGAATCTCGAATAAAGTTGCCTGTAATGTCGCCATTAGCGATGGACTTGCCTTTTTCTTATATGACAATGAACCAAAGAGTGAGATTCTACACACACATTCATATATATGTATGTACACACACATATATTAAATGTTAGTTATAAACAATTTTTATATAAACATTTATAAATTTATATTTATGTATATGTATGTAAATATATATATATATAATAATTAAATCATTAAATTAATTAAATATTAGTTTATAAAATAATATTTTATACTAATATATGTGTATAATATATAATATAAAAGTCAAAATAATTTATTAAAATAATATTTTATTTTATCTTAAATTAATTTATACAATACATATAAATAAGTATAATTAAATATATATATATATATATTAATATAAAAAATGAAATAAAATTATATAATTTTTTTAAATCATGCTTTCGCAAATTATTGCTCTTGGCTATATAATTGGTTATATAATTGTTTCAATTTCTTTTTGGTTTAAATTATTTAATATATTTTAAAATTAGAAACCATGTAAAATTAAATATAAAAATATCATTTTCGAAAGTTTACCGTATAATATATGTTATGTAATATTTTTATGCTAAATTTTATTATTTGTATTATATATATAAACATAAGTATTTTATATTACATAACAATTTTAGGTTAAATAAATAATTAAAAATATTTATTCAAATAAATATATTGTTTTTTATTAATTGTCGAATACATATTATACATGAATAATTTTTTTCTAAAATTTAAAACACAATGCATACAAGATTAACCTATTAAATATGGATTTTGATTAATTAATTCATTTACATATTATTTATATAAATATTTTTTAATTTGCAGGCCCTGAGCATCTAGTAAGCAAGCATACAAAATATTTTTTTATTATATATAAATATAATAATATACACAACCAACCAATTTGTAACAGCATTTCGATATACAAGATTCATAATATAATCTAACATTCTATTATATAAATAATATATATATATATATATGTGATATAACAAAATAAAACAGAGCATTACCTTTCACCAAAGCCCTTGTGTACACATTGAAATGTTGAATTGATCTCCATGAATCCGTTCAAAAATCAGAAATTGCTAGCTTCTGAATTGCCTTACCACCGGCGATCGAATTGAAGAGTATTGATGTAATTTTGTACTTGGATTTTTGGGGTTTAAGAAGGATAGTTACTAGCCGAAATTATCAGAGAAAGAGGAGAGCAAAAGTGTAAAATGGAATGATGTAAAAGGTGGCTTATAAATAGGAGGTCAAAGGAGAGAAACGTGGATCACTATCTAATATATATATATATATATATATATATATATATATCTTACCAATTCCACTCTTTTAACCATTCAAAATCCTCTCTGATTGCCATCATATGGCCGCCCAAACCATGAATCCTACAGTCAAAATTATCATGCTCATATGGGCCTCAAATCTAATCCAAGTCTGAACAATATTCAGTGAATTTTAAATCTTGTTAACCGCAAACACATATCTTCTATCGATCAATATATATATTTATAACTATTATAAACACACTATTTGATATTGTTCAAAATACATCAAATAAAATTTTATAATTAATATTTTATAAATATTAATTAATCTAATTAATTTATAATAATTTATAAATTAATTAAATCAGATGGTAGAAGGATTATTCAATGTTTCGGTTGTGTGACACTTAGGTGTAAATTTGGTCAGAGATTAATATTGAACATTTCAAATATTAATGTTCACACATCACTTAGTGGGTGTGTGACATTATGGCCAAATTTATCGCTTAATTGGTTTCAATAAAATATAATTTACTTTATTAAGCGTTACCTGGTAGGTACAATTATTTACACCAATTCTCTTCGTCAAAACTATATCAATTTGAACTTATGGAATTTGGTAATGGTCAAAATTCCAGTATCATCCATATTCAACTCTGTACTCCAAACACAGAGTCCTTGGTTCAAGAATAACAATTTTTATTAATCGAATTATTCTAGCTATAGATGTTGACTTTGGGTTGACTTCAGTTGATCGTTATACTAACCCCATATAACCATGCAGACAGATCCTCTCTTGAATAGTGTTTCACTTCCAATACTTCCACTTGACCCAATTACAGTCATTCGATGGACGCCGTGCCACGATTTCACTATAATCAAAGCGGAGCTTCCATATTGAAGATCAACGGTATTCTCAAGTCAAAACAACTGTGTAAATTAGTCACATCGATATTTTCTGTTTGGACTTAGTTATATTAACCAATAGAAAACTATCGAGTGAGTTATCCCATAGTTTATCCATATGTAACCCCTAGGTGACCCCAGTAGTTATGAGTAATACATTTCCCAACCTTTAGAGAGCGTTACGTACTCTAGTCTCAATGGATGCATCGATCTCTAGTCTTGATGCATCTTGACTAGGAATATTTAAAATGATGTTTTTATTATATTGTGATATAATACTCATGATTACAACTATTTTTAATTACTATCACAAACACACCTTTTATGGATTTTCAATCAAATATATTTTTAATGAAACATTTAATTATTTATAACATAAGAAATATATAACTGAAAGAAAAATGTCTTTATTATGAACGAGAATTGATTACAAAGTTAATAATTTGCAATAAATTACAGAATTTGCCCTAGGGCATAATCCCTAACTCTATCAATCTCCCACTTGCAACTTGGGCCAATTATGGAATCTCAATCCCATCCTTTCAATCAACTTCTCGAGAGCCGATCGAGCTAGACCCCTAGTGAACGGACTGCTATGTTGTCCTTGCTATCTACCCTTTGTATCATGACCCCTTTCTTCTCGATGAATTCACTAATGAGGTGGAACTTTTGAAGAATATGTCATGACTTTGTGTGCTCTTGGCTTCTTTGTAATCTTTATCATCACATTGTTATTATAAAACAACTCCATCAAATTCTCGGTATCAAGAATCACCTTGAGCTCCCTTAAAAACTTACGCATCCAGACTGCCACTTTAGCTGCTTCATTAAGGGTGATGTACTCGGCCTCTATCATCGAATCAACTACTGTTTCTTATTTGGAACTTTTCCAACTGACAACTCCACCATTAAGCATAAAGATATAACCAGACACCAACTTAATATCATCAATTTCACTTTGAGAGCTCGAATCCGTATACCTCTTCATAAAGAGGTCTCCATTCCTGTAAATAAGGAATAGTATCGAGTATTTCTTAAATACTTCAGTATACATTTTACAGCCATCCAATGTTTTTCTCCAAGATTAGATTGGCATCGGCTTACGCATCATAATATGTATGCCATATCCGGTCTAGTACATAGCATGCATACATTATGGATCCTAGGGCCAAAGCATAAGGGATCCTCTTCATATGCTCTTTCTCCACATAAGTATGAGGAGCATCCTTCTTAGAAAGGACGGTTCCAGACCGCATTGGAATATTTCTACGCTTGGAATTCTCCATACTGAACCTCTTCAATATGGTATCTATGTACAAGGATTGGGAAAATTCCAACAGCTTATTAGATCTATGTTTATAGATCGTTATACCTAGCATATACGTTGCTTCACCCAAATCCTTCATGGAGAAGTTCTTGGAAAGCTAAGCTTTCACTGATTGCAATAACGAAATGTCATTACTAATCAATAGAAGATCTTCGACATATAGTACAAAAAATACAATAGCGTAACCCTATTCCTTTCTGTAACGACCCGATATTTTGGACCATTCGCATCCATTATAAGTGTATAGGTAGACACTCATGCCGGAGTTGAATTGCTCAAAATACCGCGTTGTTAATTTAAATTTGGCAAAACAGAACATATACAGTAAATAAATAATCACAGATCACAGACACAGAGTAATAAATGCAGCGGAATTAAAAGAGATAGTAGTTCATGAAGCTACTATATGAATATATAAAATACATCAGAGTTTACAACAGAAGAGTAATACGATACATCAGAGTTAAACCAGATACAACGGAAGAGTAACACGATACATCAGATACAAATCAGAATACATCACTGGAATCATAGAATACTGAAAGCAGAATAGATGGCTGGATCTTCAAGCAAAGCTCCAACTTCAAAGGTGAGTCTCGAATACTGGTACACTCAGTCTGACCCGAGCGTAAAGCAAAAACACAAGACACTCGAGTCAGGATTAACATTCTTATATCAATAAATCCAACTCAAGTGAAATAGCAATTGAAATACAAGTAACTCAAAGGATGTTTGGAATAACCATCCTTTAAGGATCCGTTAAACTATCTACTAGGTAGTAGTGTACGATAAGTAGATAATGTCTATCAGTAATATAAAGATATCAAAATAGCGTTAAGGCGTTACCATTATCCCCCTTAACACAATTTTATTCCCAAGAGCATATACAAGACCGTAGTTTCCCCAAAACCGGAAGTCACCAGAGGGCAATCCATATACTAAAGGTACAAATCAAAATCGTAGTGGTTGCGTATAAATGGAATACAAGTATGACAAGGCACGTGAGGCAATACCCAAGGTAGTGATACTACCGTTCGCCTGATCCGGACTGGTGAGAACGCAACGCCGCAGCGCCTGCAACACCGTGAAACAACACTCCCAAAATCAAGGGTGCACCAATCGACAACAAGTATAAGTAGTTCGAAGAAGTGTGTCCACTTGAGGTATCAATCCTCCATTGGCCCGGCACAGCTCCTGTTTTAGTCATTTCCAATTTGACACAAGTGTCAAAGCTATCCATTATCGTTCTCTTTCTTCAGTCAACACGTACATCATTCCAACCACTTCATTCTGGATCATCACTCCGCGCATAGTTATTAAAGTGGTTTTCGGTTTAGATAGAGAGTATACCCATAACCGAATTCCGGTCTCTTTAATAAATTCCGAAATTATTACATCGATTGGTCGTTCATATATTTCAAAAACCAAATCAAATTCAATTTCAATTCGAATTCGTAAATCAACATTTCGTTTGTCTTTCAAAACCAATTCCATAAATTTACGTTTCAACTTCCAAATTCATTTCAAAATCCAATAATTCAATTTCAAATTTTATTCAAAACAATTCAAGTATTTATTCAAGTTCGTATATAAGTTTCATTTCGAAATCATTTAAATCAATTTAATTTAACATTCAAATCAATTTAAACTCATTTATCGATTTCGTTCAATATTCGTTAAGTTACTTTATCATTCAAAACCATTTCTATTAGATCTCCAATTCATTAAATCAATTTCTTAAATTCAACTTCCTTATATCAAAACTTACAACTTGAATTAGATTAAATTCATCAAATCAAATCCTTTAATTTTCAAGTCTTACATTAATTTCAATAAATCACATTTTATTTCTTGTTAAAGAAATTCAATTTCACTTATTTACTTACTTAAATGATTTTCCAAACTTAATTAATAAAGGAACTCAATTTCAATTATTTACGAAGTAAAATTCACTTATTCAAAAATTCAATTTAAGTTAATCATTAAATAATTCAATCTTATTTAATTATTAAATAATTCAAAACTTAATTATTAAATAATTTCAAAGTTTAATTATTAAATAATTTCAAAGTTTAATAATTTCAAACTTAATTTTAATTTCAAACTTAATTATTAAATCATTTCAAACTTAATTCAATCATTTCTCAAATTAAACATCGTTCTTTCATCAACTTCATTTTTAAATATTTTGTTTCAGATTTTTAAATATTAACATTTTCCTTTCATTAAAAATTCAAATTTCAACTTCATTTCAAAACCATATTATTTATTCAAATAAAATCTTCGTTTTATTTTTAAATCAAATTATTGACCAATCGGGTTTTATTTAATTCTCTATCCTAGGTCAAAGTTCAATTTGGGTATTTATCATTTCAACCCGATTCCAATTCAATTCAAAATCAAAGCATAGTAAAAGGAACTTGCAGTGTGATAACTGGGATGGTGTCAAAGTAAATAAACAAGCAATAACAACAATCAATATCAATCCAATAATCAATTCAAATAATCCCGAAATAACCGTATTAATTCGCATTGTTATTTGTACGAATTAATATAATTATTTCTAGAATTTACACTATCATTTCATGCAGATTAAAGATTATTACATTACGGTTTTCGCTTGTCATTCAATTACAATTTCATACATCATCAATTTAACAACATACATTCAGTGGTTCAAATTGTAATTAAACAAATCCTACGTGTCAATAAATTCAACAGTTAAAGGGGTCATATTATACAAATGTCAGTTAATCAAATTTAATATTTAACTGTCCTATATCAAGTTCAATTTCAATACTATTTATCATTTTAACATTAACAATTTTAACGTCCAATATAAACATCAACAATAAATCAATTATCAGCCAAACTGTATTATCATCGCATAAATAATTAACAGATAATGGTGTCAAATGTCACAGGTGAACTGATATAGGCAATAACATATATAACAGTGTAATTAACTAACAGCAGCATATTTCAATTGTCGTTTCAATCGAAATCAAATTTAATAAATAAAAGAACGTTAATCGTGAGTGAGTGCTCACCTTTCGAGGTTAGGGCGATAGACAATGAACTTGAGTTATGAAATCCAGGCACGAAACTCAAACGGGCAAGATAGAACTCGAATCGACGAACGAATCTGTCGATAAAGAATTGACGAAACCAATCAGAACTAGATCGATGAAGGTAAATGGTTGCATAACCATATATAACTATTTATATAAAATCATATTTTAAAACTCAAATTTACATTAAATTTAACATGTATGTATTTCAAAAATTTTGTTTAAAACCAAACTCAAATAATAAAGTCAAACATACATATAAGATAAATTTTGAATCAATGCATCAAACTTTAACAGTTTAATATATATTTATATAACTAAAGCTCATATAAACAAATGTTCTAACACTATATTTAAATATAATTTCATGACCCAACTTGTAACAAACTATACATATTTTGTAAATTGTACACTTATGTGTAAATAACTTTAACTATACTTTAATATATTTCTTTACTATTGACTAAAATAACAGTAAGGTGAATACACTTTTGTAACTTCCTAAACTAACCGACTTTATAATACAGTATGACACACTGTTATCTTGTATATAAATAGGCTATATGCAGAATATATACAGGGTAGACATATGCATAGTTTTTATATATAAAGGCATAGGACCCAAATGTCAAAACCGCACCATATACAATTAATGTATAAATGTGAAATATATATATGTATATAAAATAGATCAACTTGTAGCAGGAGTTAAAAGGAAAGAAATATTAATACATAGTCAAAAAGTATAGTTCACATATATAAAACAGATTATGTTATAACTACAAACAAGTTTAACAGCCTTATTGAAATCATAAACTAGTTTAATATATACATTGACAGCAATATATAATCCATATAATTTGTATTCCCAAAACAGATCTCACATTCCTTATACTACTAATATGCATTCACACTGTATACAACTTGCATAAATATTATATCTTAAGATCATATTTATTAAAGAAAACCTTCATAACTTGTTTTATAAAATGTATTTCTAAAAAAAATCATACTGTTATACGTATACACTACATATCTATATTTTAAACCTATATACCGGTACACAAAACCCATACTTATATATATACACTTAAATATAGATTCCTACAGAAAATATGAGTAGACTATTATCTAAATATATATTCTTACACAAGAGAGAAGAGACAGCGAGGAGACAAGGTGGTGATTGGATTCTGGCTTGTAGCAGGCGAGAGGGAAAGAGCTCGGCACTACTAGCTGTTGCGAGGTGAAAAGGGGAGGAACGAGGTATGGCTTCGGCCATGGCTGTGACGTGGCCCTAAGTCGTAGGAGCACTTGCGGTTGCCTGGTGTTAGCTCGGTCTCGGCCGCTATGCAAGCAAAGTGGAAGGGACAAGGGTCAGTGATGGGTGGGTCCGGGCTTTCTTGGTTTGGCTACGACTGTTCATCCACTGATCTGGAGGTGGGTCGAGCGGTGCTTGGCAAAATTCATGGTGGCATTGGAAGATGGCCGAAGCCATGAAAGAAATAGAAAAAATGATTATAAGAAAGTGAGTATATGAGTTTGGAGGAAAAAGAAATGGACAGTGAGAGGAAGAATACGTGTAGCTTCCATATTAAATGTTAGTAGCTTTTAATATCAGAGAATGAAAGGTCATACAATATAAATGCATAATGAAAGAAAAAGCAGCCGAAGGAATGGAGGGGAATACAAGGGAAGCATGCTACTGTTTGCTTGACAGGTGGGCAAGGGAATTGGAAGCAGGTCACGTTGGTTTGAAAATACATATCAAACATTAGCCTGTCTTCTTTTTCAAGGCAAAATAAACGAAAGAGAGGAGAGAGAATGAAAGTGGAACCAGAAGTAATAAAAGCAATCTATGGAAATGGAAAGGTCACAACTTAAATTTGCGTAAATATTAATGGCAGTGGCTGTAGTTTGAAATTTGGATGGACACACCAATAAAAGCTCGAAACGTACCGATATGATGAACAGCTTTACAGATTCCGTCGTCCGTCGAATGTCGAAACAAGCAAATGAGTATACCGTGGAGATCAGCACGACGAGACGATCCAAACGGTATATAGATATCGGTGGTACGATTAAATTATAAAAATTTGAATTTTATAATAGCGGAAAATGCGAGAAAAACACTGAAAAATAAGATCGACGGAGCCAAAGATGTCCGTATTTGGAAAAACGAAAAACTGACATCTTGCTCAGAAGATGGTTTAGAATTTTTCTGTGTAAAAATATTTAGGTTTCGGAAACATTTTATTTTCATCGCTTTTTAACCGATTAAATTGAAGTAAATTTACGCGCGAAATAAACTTTCATATTTTCGGACGAAAATTTACCAGTTGTTATGTTTAACTAGACGCATTCCAAATATCAAATTTATATTTCAAAATTTTATCGTTTAAAATTTCGCAAAATTTCAATTAATAACGTTATTAAAACAGTTGAAATTTACGGGTCGTTACACTCTCCCCCACTCAAAACTTTTCGTCCCCGAAAAGGAACGAGGTAGGAGAATAGAAACAACCAGAAAGAAAAACATATTTGAAATACCATATAAATTCAAATTTTAATTAATTGATATTCAATAATTGATTAAATCCATTTGATTTCACCAAAATCAATCTCAACTATTTCTAAATTCATTATTTTATTATCCCATTTTCCTCAATTTACAATTTCCAAAACCATAAATTTGAATAGTCTTTTATTATAATCATATTTTTTTTCAACAGATTAAATATGATCAAATTCTTTAATTCCAAATTATTAGAAATTTTATTTCACTTAATATCTCTTATCACATATATTTAACCCATATAAATTAATTTAAACCATAAAAGTTTCGATTTAAATTAATTTATATCTATTAATTTCTTTCAAATTCAAGGTATTTTCATATGTTGATCAAATTTCAATTTATTAATTCTTCCAAAACAAATTTATTAATTCTTTCAAAACAATTTATTTCATTATTAACTGAGTTTTATTTATTATCCTATCTAACTCAATTGACGTCTTTATAATCAAAATTTAGTGTATAACATTTATTATAAACACTCAAATTTTATTTATAAATTCAATTTATCCTTTATATTATCCAATTACATATTCAACTTCTGAATAATTTAGGTAAGTTGTATTAGAATGCAGTTGAACAATACACAAATAAAATTTTCCCAATTCCATTATTCAAGTTTAAATATTTATTCCAAATTTTGGTTTTATTTATAATTAAAATCATCCTTTAACATAATTTTAAGAATTAAATTTCCGATTAACTTTAAACAATTTAGAGATATATATAATATTTTTATATCAAATCAAATTAAATTTTAAAATAAGATACCTATATATATGTGAATCAAAATATACTGAAGAAATTCAAATCAAAATATACTGAAGAAATTCAAATCAAAATATATATTTTTTTCTCAAAACAAAACCGTAGCAAAGCTACAGAATGGTTTCTCCACTTCGAAACTCGAAAATGAATGTCGATGATGCGGCCGCCATCACCGAAATTATTTTCCAGCGACAAAGAGAAGAGCACTGATTTCAACATTTTAAAAATTCTTTGAAAACGATTCCTATTCGAAAATACTTTCAATAATATATACTTTAAAATTTTAAAACCAAAGTTCGAAATCACCGGAAACTAAATTCTCAAATTTCTGAATTAAATTCATTTTAAATTCCAAATCAATTTATAATCCGTATTTATAAATTTATTTAGAACAATAAATGATAATCAAATATTATCATTTCAAACAAACAATTTAATTAACCTATTAAATTCCAGAAAATTTTTACTTATATTTTTACAATGTAATCAAACAAATTTATTTCATTTACCAAATTTGAAAATAATATTGTGTTAGTTTGCTCTGTTCGAGTGTTTTGGAAATTCTATCGATAGCGTTGATCAGACGAATCGATCGAAAACCCAAATCAACATTAACAACTCAAACAACACAATATTTTTTTTAAAACATTTTAAATATAATTTTATAAATACAATTCCTCGCTCGACGATACAAGAACAGATTTCAAAACATGTATAGAGATTCAAATTTGATGGAAATCAAATCAAAGAGAATTTTGATTCGAAAATAAGTTTGAAACAGAAGATAAGATAATTCCATTACCACAATCGGGAGGTGGATGAGTTTATTAATTCACGGGCAACCTTAACCGGGTCGTCCGTAACTTCAGGAATAAGATCGATGCTGAATTCCGAGGTAAATCAACACTCGATCTCAAGAGATGGGATTCAGGTATAGCAGGGAATAGATAGCATCGTAAACCGAGGATACAGAAATCTCCGGTAAATCGATGCCTATTATAAAGGAGTTTTGCTCCTTTACGAATCATTCGAAGATTGGCGAGACCGCCGATCTATTATAGATATCGTTCAAAATGGAGTTATAGGGTGCTCCAGAATTGAAAGAAGACGAATGGTGAGGGACATGAATGAATTTCGGAACCGAGGGGAACGTTCCAAAATTCAAAGGAATTGAGTCAAAGGAAGAGATTGAAACTCGAATGAGAGTGATTCTGTAAATACATTTACCCTATATGTTAAGTTTTGCCTAGAGCTACCAAAGCTCTGATACCAACTGTAACGACCCGATATTTTGGACCATTCGCATCCATTATAAGTGTATAGGTAGAAACTCATGTCGGAGTTAAATTGCTCAAAATACCGCGTTGTTAATTTAAATTTGGCAAAACTGAACATATACAGTAAATAAATAATCACAGATCACAGACACAGAGTAATAAATGCAGCGGAATTAAAAGAGATAGTAGTTCATGAAGCTACTATATGAATATATAAAATACATCAGAGTTTACAACAGAAGAGTAATACGATACATCAGAGTTAAACCAGATACAACGGAAGAGTAACACGATACATCAGATACAAATCAGAATACATCACTGGAATCATAGAATACTGAAAGCAGAATAGATGGCTGGATCTTCAAGCAAAGCTCCAACTTCAAAGGTGAGTCTCGAATACTGGTACACTCAGTCTGACCCGAGCGTAAAGCAAAAACACAAGACACTCGAGTCAGGATTAACATTCTTATATCAATAAATCCAACTCAAGTGAAATAGCAATTGAAATACAAGTAACTCAAAGGATGTTTGGAATAACCATCCTTTAAGGATCCGTTAAACTATCTACTAGGTAGTAGTGTACGATAAGTAGATAATGTCTATCAGTAATATAAAGATATCAAAATAACGTTAAGGCGTTACCATTATCCCCCTTAACACATTTTTATTCCCAAGAGCATATACAAGACCGTAGTTTCCCCAAAACCGGAAGTCACCAGAGGGCAATCCATATACTAAAGGTACAAATCAAAATCGTAGTGGTTGCGTATAAATGGGATACAAGTATGACAAGGCACGTGAGGCAATACCCAAGGTAGTGATACTACCGTTCGCCTGATCCGGACTGGTGAGAACGCAACGCCGCAGCGCCCGCAACACCGTGAAACAACACTCCCAAAATCAAGGGTGCACCAATCGACAACAAGTATAAGTAGTTCGAAGAAGTGTGTCCACTTGAGGTATCAATCCTCCATTGGCCCGGCACAGCTCCTGTTTTAGTCATTTCCAATTTGACACAAGTGTCAAAGCTATCCATTATCGTTCTCTTTCTTCAGTCAACACGTACATCATTCCAACCACTTCATTCTGGATCATCACTCCGCGCATAGTTATTAAAGTGGTTTTCGGTTTAGATAGAGAGTATACCCATAACCGAATTCCGGTCTCTTTAATAACTTCCGAAATTATTACATCGATTGGTCGTTCATATATTTCAAAAACCAAATCAAATTCAATTTCAATTCGAATTCGTAAATCAACATTTCGTTTGTCTTTCAAAACCAATTCCATAAATTTACGTTTCAACTTCCAAATTCATTTCAAAATCCAATAATTCAATTTCAAATTTTATTCAAAACAATTCAAGTATTTATTCAAGTTCGTATATAAGTTTCATTTCGAAATCATTTAAATCAATTTAATTTAACATTCAAATCAATTTAAACTCATTTATCGATTTCGTTCAATATTCGTTAAGTTACTTTATCATTCAAAACCATTTCTATTAGATCTCCAATTCATTAAATCAATTTCTTAAATTCAACTTCCTTATATCAAAACTTACAACTTGAATTAGATTAAATTCATCAAATCAAATCCTTTAATTTTCAAGTCTTACATTAATTTCAATAAATCACATTTTATTTCTTGTTAAAGAAATTCAATTTCACTTATTTACTTACTTAAATGATTTTCCAAACTTAATTAATAAAGGAACTCAATTTCAATTATTTACGAAGTAAAATTCACTTATTCAAAAATTCAATTTAATTTAATCATTAAATAATTCAATCTTATTTAATTATTAAATAATTCAAAACTTAATTATTAAATAATTTCAAAGTTTAATTATTAAATAATTTCAAAGTTTAATAATTTCAAACTTAATTTTAATTTCAAACTTAATTATTAAATCATTTCAAACTTAATTCAATCATTTCTCAAATTAAACATCGTTCTTTCATCAACTTCATTTTTAAATATTTTGTTTCAGATTTTTAAATATTAACATTTTCCTTTCATTAAAAATTCAAATTTCAACTTCATTTCAAAACCATATTATTTATTCAAATAAAATCTTCGTTTTATTTTTAAATCAAATTATTGACCAATCGGGTTTTATTTAATTCTCTATCCTAGGTCAAAGTTCAATTTGGGTATTTATCATTTCAACCCGATTCCAATTCAATTCAAAATCAAAGCATAGTAAAAGGAACTTGCAGTGTGATAACTGGGATGGTGTCAAAGTAAATAAACAAGCAATAACAACAATCAATATCAATCCAATAATCAATTCAAATAATCCCGAAATAACCGTATTAATTCGCATTGTTATTTGTACGAATTAATATAATTATTTCTAGAATCTACACTATCATTTCATGCAGATTAAAGATTATTACATTACGGTTTTCGCTTGTCATTCAATTACAATTTCATACATCATCAATTTAACAACATACATTCAGTGGTTCAAATTGTAATTAAACAAATCCTATGTGTCAATAAATTCAACAGTTAAAGGGGTCATATTATACAAATGTCAGTTAATCAAATTTAATATTTAACTGTCCTATATCAAGTTCAATTTCAATACTATTTATCATTTTAACATTAACAATTTTAACGTCCAATATAAACATCAACAATAAATCAATTATCAGCCAAACTGTATTATCATCGCATAAATAATTAACAGATAATGGTGTCAAATGTCACAGGTGAACTGATATAGGCAATAACATATATAACAGTGTAATTAACTAACAGCAGCATATTTCAATTGTCGTTTCAATCGAAATCAAATTTAATAAATAAAAGAACGTTAATCGTGAGTGAGTGCTCACCTTTCGAGGTTAGGGCGATAGACAATGAACTTGAGTTATGAAATCCAGGCACGAAACTCAAACGGGCAAGATAGAACTCGAATCGACGAACGAATCTGTCGATAAAGAATTGACGAAACCAATCAGAACTAGATCGATGAAGGTAAATGGTTGCATAACCATATATAACTATTTATATAAAATCATATTTTAAAACTCAAATTTACATTAAATTTAACATGTATGTATTTCAAAAATTTTGTTTAAAACCAAACTCAAATAATAAAGTTAAACATACATATAAAATAAATTTTGAATCAATGCATCAAACTTTAACAGTTTAATATATATTTATATAACTAAAGCTCATATAAACAAATGTTCTAACACTATATTTAAATATAATTTCATGACCCAACTTGTAACAAACTATACATATTTTGTAAATTGTACACTTATGTGTAAATAACTTTAACTATACTTTAATATATTTCTTTACTATTGACTAAAATAACAGTAAGGTGAATACACTTTTGTAACTTCCTAAACTAACCGACTTTATAATACAGTATGACACACTGTTATCTTGTATATAAATAGGCTATATGCAGAATATATACAGGGTAGACATATGCATAGTTTTTATATATAAAGGCATAGGACCCAAATGTCAAAACCGCACCATATACAGTTAATGTATAAATGTGAAATATATATATGTATATAAAATAGATCAACTTGTAGCAGGAGTTAAAAGGAAAGAAATATTAATACATAGTCAAAAAGTATAGTTCACATATATAAAACAGATTATGTTATAACTACAAACAAGTTTAACAGCCTTATTGAAATCATAAACTAGTTTAATATATACATTGACAGCAATATATAATCCATATAATTTGTATTCCCAAAACAGATCTCACATTCCTTATACTACTAATATGCATTCACACTGTATACAACTTGCATAAATATTATATCTTAAGATCATATTTATTAAAGAAAACCTTCATAACTTGTTTTATAAAATGTATTTCTAAAAAAAAATCATACTGTTATACGTATACACTACATATCTATATTTTAAACCTATATACCGGTACACAAAACCCATACTTATATATATACACTTAAATTTAGATTCCTACGGAAAATATGAGTAGACTATTATCTAAATATATATTCTTACACAAGAGAGAAGAGACAGCGAGGAGACAAGGTGGTGATTGGATTCTGGCTTGTAGCAGGCGAGAGGGAAAGAGCTCGGCACTACTAGCTGTTGCGAGGTGAAAAGGGGAGGAACGAGGTATGGCTTCGGCCATGGCTGTGACGTGGCCCTAAGTCGTAGGAGCACTTGCGGTTGCCTGGTGTTAGCTCGGTCTCGGCCGCTATGCAAGCAAAGTGGAAGGGACAAGGGTCAGTGATGGGTGGGTCCGGGCTTTCTTGGTTTGGCTACGACTGTTCATCCACTGATCTGGAGGTGGGTCGAGCGGTGCTTGGCAAAATTCATGGTGGCATTGGAAGATGGCCGAAGCCATGAAAGAAATAGAAAAAATGATTATAAGAAAGTGAGTATATGAGTTTGGAGGAAAAAGAAATGGACAGTGAGAGGAAGAATACGTGTAGCTTCCATATTAAATGTTAGTAGCTTTTAATATCAGAGAATGAAAGGTCATACAATATAAATGCATAATGAAAGAAAAAGCAGCCGAAGGAATGGAGGGGAATACAAGGGAAGCATGCTACTGTTTGCTTGACAGGTGGGCAAGGGAATTGGAAGCAGGTCACGTTGGTTTGAAAATACATATCAAACATTAGCCTGTCTTCTTTTTCAAGGCAAAATAAACGAAAGAGAGGAGAGAGAATGAAAGTGGAACCAGAAGTAATAAAAGCAATCTATGGAAATTGAAAGGTCACAACTTAAATTTGCGTAAATATTAATGGCAGTGGCTGTAGTTTGAAATTTGGATGGACACACCAATAAAAGCTCGAAACGTACCGATATGATGAACAGCTTTACAGATTCCGTCGTCCGTCGAATGTCGAAACAAGCAAATGAGTATACCGTGGAGATCAGCACGACGAGACGATCCAAACGGTATATAGATATCGGTGGTACGATTAAATTATAAAAATTTGAATTTTATAATAGCGGAAAATGCGAGAAAAACACTGAAAAATAAGATCGACGGAGCCAAAGATGTCCGAATTTGGAAAAACGAAAAACTGACATCTTGCTCAGAAGATGGTTTAGAATTTTTCTGTGTAAAAATATTTAGGTTTCGGAAACATTTTATTTTCATCGCTTTTTAACCGATTAAATTGAAGTAAATTTACGCGCGAAATAAAATTTCATATTTTCGGACGAAAATTTACCAGTTGTTATGTTTAACTAGACGCATTCCAAATATCAAATTTATATTTCAAAATTTTATCGTTTAAAATTTCGCAAAATTTCAATTAATAACGTTATTAAAATAGTTGAAATTTACGGGTCGTTACACTTTCTGTATATACATGCTCCTCCATGTTTTGATAAAAATCAAACTGCTTAATTACTTTATCAAAACACTTATTCCAACTCCTTGAAGCTTGTTTGAGTCCCTAAATGGACTTTAACAACTTGCATGCCTTGACCTTACTCCCATTGGCCATAAAACCCTCCGGCTACGACATATAGACGAGCTCTTCTAAATCACCATTTAGTAATGTCATCTTTTTTATCCATTTGCCCTATTTTTTAGTCATAGATTACTGCAATCGCAAGCATAATCTGAATGGATTTCAGCATGGCTATGGGCCAAAAAGTCTTATCATAATTAATACCTTGAATCTGATGAAATCATTTCGCAATTAGCTCTACTTGTCCATCTGCATTTAGCTTTTTCTTAAAAATCCATTTGAAGCCGATGGGTTTGGTCCTTTCGGTACGTCCGACAAAGTCCATACTTTGTTTTTGTACATGGAATCCACCTTAGATTTCATTGCTCCAAGCCAAAGTGCAGAGTCCTTACTCTACAGTGCTTGTTGGAACATAGAGGAGTGTCATCATCTAAGAGACGGTCCTCCTCGACATTCATGAGAAAACTATAGTATCTTTTTGGTGCATGAGATTCCATACTTGACCTTCTAATAGGTTGCATGTTTTCGTATATGGGTAAACTCAGTTCTCCCACAGATATAGTCTCAGTGTTAGTTTCTCAGATCTCATCGAAGCTTACAAATTCACTGTTAATTACTTTGACAGAAATTCTTTTTTTAAAAAGACAGCGTGTTTGGAAACAATCACCTTTTGTTCCTGTGTAACGTAGAAAATATATCCCCTGGAATCCTTGAGGTATCCTATAAACTTACAC
This sequence comes from Allium fistulosum, assembly GCA_030737815.1. Classification (NCBI taxonomy): domain Eukaryota; kingdom Viridiplantae; phylum Streptophyta; class Magnoliopsida; order Asparagales; family Amaryllidaceae; genus Allium; species Allium fistulosum. The sequence goes on along the minus strand of CM060906.1, from coordinate 294,467,545 downwards.
ATGGCTAATCTCGCCTTAACTTTGTTAGGGCCAATGTTCTTAACGTAGGCTGGACAACGCTATACCTTTGAATAATTAAATTGGGGTTCCTTCCAATGACATGTCTCATATGACGTCTTAGGTGAAAATTTAGTAGATAACAAATTCAACATATGAGTTGCGATTTCTAGTGCGTATCCTTAATATGATAGAGGTAACTCGGCCTTACTCCATATGGAATGAAACATATTTAATAGGATTCCATTCCTTTGCTCCGACACACCATTGTATTGCGGAGTATATGGTGGAGTAACTTGAGAGATAATCCCATTATCCTTTAAGTTTCGTTGGATTTTTTATCCAAAGTGCTCACCTGCCCGGTCGGATTGAAGAATTTTTATCTTTCCGTTCATCTGATTTTCGACCTAATTCTTATATTCAATAAATTTCTCATAGACATCCGATTTTTTCTTCATAAGATAGACATATCCTAGTCTTTAGAAATCATCAGTGAAGGTAATAAAGTAAGCACAATTATCCTTAGTGATTATAGGCATCAAGCTAGATACATCACTATGCACTAACTCTTAGAGTTCATCAACTCTTACATTGCTCCCACTGAAGGGGTGCTTGGTCATTTAGCTTTGGGACATGACTCACACTTGTCAAATGATTCAAAATCAAATGATAGGTTTAAACCTTTGGTTTTTACTTTGTGTAGTTGTTTCTCACTTATGTGACCTAGCCTATAATGCTAAAGATAATTATCATTTATATTATTAGAAGAACTACTCATGGAACATACATAATTAGTATTGATCACATAAATTCCATTTTCAAGAACACTATCACAGACTTTATTTCCATTCAAACTAATGTTCATAACATTATTCGCACAATGAAATATATAAATATCCAGTCTTAGACAATCTAAAAACATACAAAATTCCACAAGTAAAGTCTTGTTAGCACCAAAATTGGTCACTAACCTCGTAGAGAAAGACTGTGTAGAGATATAAGTGATGAAAGCAAATTAAACAGAGGAGACAATGCTAATTTAATTGCAGAAAGTAAGAACACCAAATTTATAGTGGTTCAGCGTAATTGCCTACGTCCACTTTGAGGTTAAACTTTATTGATCTTCTTAGTTGATGATTACAAATACAATTCGTGAATCAAATGCTTGAATGAAGTTGTTAAGTAGAGAAGATGAGTCTCAAAAATGGCAGAGTTTCCCCAGTGTTCTCTCTCCAAAAAAGGATCCTCTTCACTGTGACCCTGCCCCTCTATTTATAGGCAAATATGGGCTGGACTTCCCAAGTGGGCTTGGTGGCCGAACACTCTAGCCCCAGTTCAGTGGTCGCTGCATGCCGAACCAGGTATGCCGAACACCCTAATGCCGAACGATCCTTACTATGCCGAACGGTATGATTGATGTGTGGGAAACGCAGGATGGTTGTTAGTTGAGGTCGAACGTGCCTCTGTCTCAAGCTCGTAACCGAACAATGCATTCAGGCCGAACGATACTGTCACGTTGAGTAGTCATGCACACCGAACGTCTTCTGGATGCCGAATACTCTCGTTGCCGAGTACTATGTCGAGTACCATGGGACGCCGAGTACTCTTGTTGCCAGGTTCAACTTGATGCCGAGCGCTCTCGTTGCCGAGTTCTCCTTGATGCCGAGCGCTCTTGTTGCCGAGTATTGGTTGACGCCGAGTAGCTTTGTATGCCGAACACTATGGATGCCGGACGCTCTCTGATACCGAGTCCCACTGGATGCCGTGTGCTACCTGATGCCGAGCACTAGTTGCCTGGTCAAATCTCCAGGAAACACTTGCCCCCCAAAGTGTATTACGTGGATGAATCGTGATACGCTTTGAATTGCATATCCACCGTACTTCGCTTCGAATCCAGGCTAACTCTCTTTGGAGACGCTTTCTTGAGAATATCAGTGGTGGAGGTGTATGACGAGCGTGGTATAGATGCTGAACGAAGCAATCGAAGCCGAACGCTTCTTACGCCGAACGACCTTGTATTCTGGTGCCGAGCACTGTGGCTTTGACCGGTTCCACCAGGTATAGCTCCTTCGACTTCCACCTCTCCCCTCTATAAATCCAGGTCTTTTTCTTCTTCTCCCCTTTTACTTTTTACTTCTACCGTTCTTGCAATTCTATCCGGTCGTCCGAATTCGAGACTTAACTACACCATCTCAATCTCCGATCTGCAAACTTAGGTATTTTTCCTCGTACATTCAAACGAGATGATCGAATGATGTCGCGTAGAAGGTTTTTGCGTAGCTCGTCTTCATTGCCGAACGACATAGCGAGGAGGAATGATTAGGAGTATGTCCACTTATGGTTTTAGTTTCTTCGTGTCAAACCGAAGTTAAAGGGAAGAGGATCGAATGAAGGTGATGGGGGAGGCAAGGGTTTTGTTTGGCGTAGCGCTGATCCGGCGTATGTTGTCATGCGCCGGATGGGGTGGAACGGAAGGCTGCCGAATACTCTCTTGGCCGAACAAACCCAGTCCGAGTCACTCATTAAAGTGCCAAACTATAATTTAGCCGAACAAAAACCAGGGCCGAATATTCTTAAACGCCGGACAGTTGTAAACGCCGAACAATCCTAAGGCCGAACCATGACTTCAGCCGAACGAAGCTTTTAACTGGACAATGACTTAGCCAAACAAAGCTTTTAGCCGAACACTGACTTAGCCGAACAAGGTCTTTTAGCCGAACAATGACTTAGCCGAACAAGGCCCTTTAGCCGAACATTTGACAATGACTTAACCGAACAAAGCCCTTTAGCCGAACACTTGACAATGACTTAACCGAACAAACATACATGCTGACCTATTCTTAGGACGAACAATGCAATTGCCGAACAACATTTAAATGCCGAACAGTTATAAATGTCAAATTACACTTAAGCCGGTTACTTCATAAATTACATGTTTTCTGGATCTGGAACTGTAACCACCACCAGGCGGGCTCTTCGAGACGGTCAGCGATGACGGTCTTCGAAGGCAACGATTCGAAGCTCATTTTTATATCTTTGAAATCTTATTACTTGTACACAATTGCTTGCACTAGTTCACACACCACGTGGGGGAAAACTCGTGTTGCCAATTCTAACGTTCAACGTTTTTTAAGTATAGTTCTCTCAAGCACTTAGCTAGGTTCGTTATTTATTGGGGATGTCGAGAAAATCTAGCTCCGCCACCATATCCGACAAGCCTGGGCCGTCATCAAGGCAAGGAGTCGCTGATACTTCTAATCCGTCGACTTCTCCTGCTCATAACTTGGCACCTGACGCCCTGGATGCAACAATCTTACTAGACAACCCGATCGATTCACAAGCTTCGAAGATCAACGAAGCCGCTCTGCGACGGATATGCTCCATTCATGGGATTCCTTTCGCCGACGTGTTAGTCCCTTCGCGACACGATCGTCCTCACCTGCCCCCAGTCGGGTATACTGCCTGTAACAAGTTTATGTGTTGGATAGGCAGCGTGCCTCCGTTCAACTTATTTTGTCCGGGATGTACTGCAGTATATAGACATAGCTCCGTCGCAGCTGCACCCTAACGGCCATGCGTTTCTATATGGGACTTACTTACTTTTCATGGCCGTCTTCTCCAGACCTCCAACTGTTGGCGATATCAGATACATCTATATGTTCAAGAGACGGAAAGACAGTCCTTCCTTTATGTTCCTCGAGCCGTACCACAAATGCCAGATCTTGACAGGGGCATGCAGTAAGTTCGCCCTATACAAACAGGAGTGGTTCTATGTGCGCTGCCCTCCTGGTTTCGCGAGGAGATGGGTTGAAGGCAGTAAGTCTCTCTGCTGAGTCACTATTCATATTTAACCGGAGTCATGCTTTTCCTAATTCTTTGTTTCATCTTTTCAGGTATCAACCCGTGTCCGGAAGGCCGAGGATATTCTGAGGCTGTTGAAGCCATTAGAGCTCTTCCTGCCGAGGAACGAGACATCCGGACTATCATTTCAAATAAATCACTGTCGGGGTTTGGTTTGCTAGCCCCTGGTCGTTGGATCAGCCTTCCAGAAGGTGTCACCATTCCCAAACCTCCGTCCGGTAAAGGGAAAAAACAGGCCGGATCGTCGTCGCGCCGCACTCCCGATAAGCACGAAGAAGGTGAGCGCAAAGAAGATGATGCTCCTGAGACTCAAGGCGAGAATGCGGGTCCCGCTTGGAATCCGGCAGTTGAAGTTCACGACATTGAGACATCGTCCTCCCCTTCGAAGGGAAAGAAGAAGTTAAAATATGAAGTTCAGAAGGAGAAAGTTGGTGGCACTTCGAAGGTCATGCTTATCCCGCCTAAGAAAGAGGCTTCCTCACAGCATCTGGAATGTTCTCTGAGGGGTCTGTCAAACCTGTCCATTCCCGATGATTTACTTAATTACGGGTTCGATGATCCTGAAGCTCCCAAATTTTCTTCGCCCGCGAGAGGCAATGCAGGAGTTCAACTCCTAGCTCAAGGAGACAACACTCCGATTAGCAAAGATAAACGAACGGGTCCGTCGGGGGGAACACTAGGACACACACGCACATGCGCATTCCATAATATACTTCAAGTCTTTTTTCTTATCTCGTGAATTTTCCTTAACTCGTTGTTATCTCCATCCTTTGCAGGTGATATGGGGCGTTCTCACGGACTCGATCGCCTTCAAGGTTCTTCGATATTTCATCACTCTAGACGGGATTCTGGTTCAGGCAGACGCAGGGACAGAGGCGATTATGAAGATAGGGACAATCGTCCCCGCGAGTCGTCTCACCGCAAGAAGGCACATTCTCAATCTTCCCAGTCCCGTGATCTTCCTCCTCCAACTGAGCCGGATAGGGAGAAGTTTTTACAGAAGGGTTATCAATCTGATGCTTCTCGAGAACAACATTCCAGTTCATCGAGTATAAGGCAAGTTCGAGAGCAACGGAAAAGAGCGGAATTCTCAAAGCCTCCTCCTCCTACTCCTGCGGTGGACCCAACTGTTGCGGAAAAGATGGTCGATCTTAAGGCCAAGTTTCCAAAAATTTGCTTTGACGGTCTGAAGTTCCTCCCGGCCATTCATCATATTCCCGGGCACGTGAAGCAGAGTGCCATTGCCTGCAATAACGATGTCTATGTTCAACATGATGCGTTTGTGCACTTGGTGGAGAAGATCTCGGAGGTGTCCATCGAGCGTCAACATGAGATTGATCGCCTGAAACTGGAGGCTGGCTGCGACAAAAACATCATTGAGCACCAAGACGCAGAGCTCGCTTCGTATAAGTCGAAGCTGGTAGCCGCTGAACAAAGCGCAAAAGATACTGCTAAGGCAGTTACCCGTTTAGAGGCGGCTCACAGAAAAGAGCTCGACGAAGCAGTCCAGCGCAGCGGTGCCCTCGCCCTAGAAAAAGACTCTGTCCAAAAGGAAAGGGACGCGCTCGCTACACAAGTCAAAGAGCTGAAAGAATTACTCTCCAAGGAGAAAGAAGACAAGGTAGCTGCTCAAGAAGAATCACAGCGATATTGTGATGAAATCGTCGCTACTCGTCTCCTGAAGGCGAAGCTTGATGACGAACTTGCTGGGGTTGAGAAAATGAAGGATGAGGCCCGTGAGGAGGGCAAAAGAAAAGCTGCAGAGGAGTTTGACTCTCGCCTCGAGGCGGCCGCGGAATCCGACAGGGAAGAGGTCAAAAGCATGTTTGACCCGTTGATTGCTGAATATGGAGCCCGCGTCCTTATGCATCGCGACTTAACATTCTTGGGCGACGGCTACCTTGAGTCCCTAGCTGAGGCCTGGGAAACTTTGATAAGGATTAGGAAGATCGAGTCAGGCTCCGAAGAGGTCGATGAGGAGGCCTTGGTGAAGGAGTTCCTTAGGGGGAATGAGCCATCGGATTTATCCGCAGCATTGGCACTTTACAGCAAAGGCTCTCCCCTTCCAAAAGAGAAAGATGATGAAGCTGGCCCGTCTGGGGCCAATATTACTGCTCTTCATACTGCTGCTCAATCCGCTGCCCAATCGGCCGGTCGGCCGACACTTGATCCATTCGAGCAGCATGTTGGTTATGACCCCGAAGACCCCGGGCTCGGTGCTCATGTGCTATCCCCTATCCTGGAGGGTGAAACCCCACGCGCCACCGATAGCCAACCGGAACCTGGTGGGAAATTCTTCTTTCTCTAGAAGTTGAAAGATCCCGTCTTTTTTCAGTAGTGGCTACTCGTTCCAACACTCATTCTTTATGTTTTCGTGTAGGTTGTTCTGACGCCGAGCAAACTCCAAGGAGCGATGATGCCAAGGAGGAGGCAGGGAAAACAAGCGACGCTGTCCATGTGGGAGTACTCCCTGGTCCCGATGCTCAGGTGATCATGTAACCCCATTTTGGACTGATCGAATAAAGTTTTTAGTTTCTTTTTCGTTCAAATGATTCTCTTGCTTTTCTTTGGTTTGATGACTAATTGCAGCCATAACTCAAGTTCTTATGAGTTGCCTTATCTCCCTGTCCATTTTCATGTTGTTCAAACATCTCCGAACGTGGCATACTCCTTATTCCACATTTCTCGAGTACTTGGACCTTTTTTCTAAATCTGCGCTCCGGAGATTTAGAGTAAGTTGATCCGCGTTCAGGGGATTCGGAGGTTCGAAATCGTTTATACTCTAGTCCGCGCTTTGGGGACTTAGAGTACTCCGATCCGCGCTCTGGGGATTCGGAGATTTGAAATCATTTCTACTCTAGTCCGCGCTCTGGAGATTTAGAGTAAGTTGATCCACGTTTAAGGGATTCGGAGGTTCGAAATCGTTTATACTCTAGTCCGCGCTCTGGGACTTAGAGTACTCCGATCCGCGCTCTGGGGATTCGGAGGTTCAAAATTGTTTATACTCTAGTCCGCGCTCTGGGGACTTAGAGTACTCCGATCCGTGCTCTGGGGATTCGGAGATTTGAAATCGTTTATACTCTAGTCCACGCTCTGGGGACTTAGAGTACTCCGATCCGCGCTCTGGGGATTCGGAGGTTAGAAATCGTTTATACTCTAGTCCGCGCTTTGGGGACTTAGATTACTCCGATCCGCGCTCTGGGGATTCGGAGATTTGACATCGTTTATACTCTAGTCCGCGCTCTGGGGTCTTAGAGTACTCCGATCCGCGCTCTGGGGATTCGGAGATTTGAAATCGTTTATACTCTAGTCCGCGCTCTGGGGACTTAGAGTACTCCGATCCGCGCTCTGGGGATTCAGAGATTTGAAATCGTTTATACTCTAGTCCACGCTCTGGGGACTTAGAGTACTCCGATCCGTGCTCTGGGGATTCGGAGATTTGAAATCGTTTATACTCTAGGCCGCGCTCTGGGGACTTAGAGTACTCCGATCCGCGCTCTGGGGATTCAGAGATTTGAAATCGTTTATAATCTAGTCCGCGCTCTGGGGACTTAGAGTACTCCGATCCACGCTCCGGGGATTCGAAGATTTGAAATCGTTTATACTCTAGTCCGCGCTCTAGGGACTTAGAGTACTCTGATCCGCGCTCTGGGGATTCGGAGATTTGAAATTGTTTATACGAGTCCGTACGTCATACAAGATAATGTAGTTCGTCATTCAACTGTGAGATACAGAAACGTTAGTGATTCATGGAAAATACGGCTTCAGGCCTTTATTAATGAAAATCAACTAAACTTATTGATTACAACTTTAAAAAGAAACTATGTTATGACTGAACGGAAACAGGTAGGAAATAACAGTGCCTAAAATAAGAAAGGAAACATGCTAAATGTAATAGTGCCGCAGATGTTCACTGTTCCATGCTCGGGGGAGTGTCGTGCCATCAACGGTCGCTAGCTTGAATGTTCCCTCTCCAAGCTTCCGTTCAATGGCGTACGGACCTTCCCAGCTGGGATTCATACGTGATGGTACCGGAAAAACTCGTTTCAGAACGAGATCACCCACATCAAAAATCCTTGGACGGACTCTGCCGTCGTAGTAACGCTTGACTCGATGCCTATGCGCTGCCGCCCTTAATTCGGCTTCTTCACGCTTTTCATCGATGCAGTCCAGTGATTCCAGCAAGAGGTTCTGGTTCGTCTTGGGATCATAGTATGTCACTCGATGTGATGGAACTTCAAGTTCCACGGGTATAACGGCTTCAGAACCGTATGCCAAGGCGAACGGAGTGTGGCCGGTCGCGGACTTGTGGGTAGTTCTATACGCCCATAATGCTGTCGGGAGTTCATCTACCCACTTGCCTCCAACCTTCTCCAGACGCTTCTTCAGTATGGACTTGATTATTTTGTTAACGGCCTCGACTTGTCCGTTAGCCTTCGGGTGTGCAACGGCGGCGAACTTTTTCTCGATACCATACTTTAAACAGAACTCTTTGAACTCTCTACTTTCAAATTGCGTCCCGTTGTCCGTGATGATGGTGCGAGGAAGGCCAAAGCGGCATATAATGTTTCGTACAACGAAGTTAACGACTTTCTTAGAGGTGATTGTGGCCAAAGGTTCTGCCTTAGCCCATTTTGTGAAATAGTCGACTGCAACTATCGCGTATTTCGCGCCACCTCTGGATATAGGCAAAGAGCCGATTATGTCGATTCCCCAGATTGCAAATGGCCAGGGACTAACCATTTGTGTGAGTTCCGTTGCTGGAGTCCTCGGGATTTTCGCATATCTTTGACACTTGTCACACTTTCTTGCATAGTCTGCGGCGTCCCGGTTTACGGTTGGCCAGTAATATCCATAGCGGAGGATCTTTTTTGCTACCGTTTGCCCCCCAGTATGGTCCCCACATTCCCCTTCGTGAACCTCTCTCAAGACCCGCTTTGTTTCATTATGAGCGATGCATCGTAATAATGGGACTGAGAATCCTTTTCGATACATTGATCCATCCTGCATTACGTATCGCGCGGCCTTTCGAAGGACCTGCCGTCTTTCGCTTCTTTTTTCTGGTAAATCCCCGGTCGTTAGGTACAGTTTGAATGGGGTTATCCACGATTCCTTCTCGATTTCTGTTTCCAACACGCGATCGACTTTCATCCCGTCTATGCTCGGGGCATGCAAGACTTCGACGGGATGCAATCCCATTTGTTGCGCATCACTGGTACTTGCAAACTTAGCCAATAAGTCGGCTTCTTTGTTCTGTTCGCGCGGGATATGTGAAATGTCATAACGCTCAAGATTTGATAGTAGTTCTTGGACCTGAACGAGGTATGGAGCAAGCTTGCGTCCCTTTGCTTGGTAGTCTCCCCGTACTTGGTAAACCACCAACTGTGAGTCACAAAAGATTTCGACTGATTCGATCCCGAGTTCTCTGATGAGCTTCAAGCCAGCGATCAGTGCTTCATATTCGGCTTCGTTATTTGTAGCCGGGAAATCGAGCTTCAGGGCATAACAGATTGATCGGTTTTCCGGAGTTATAAGAACTATGCCCGCGCCGGAGCAACGGTCATTTGATGCACCGTCAGTGTATAATTTCCATCGAACGGGGGGAATGATGTCGTGGTCATCCGGTTTGATGGGTATGGTAAACTCGGCGATGAAATCTGCTAATGCTTGCCCTCGGATGGCTCTCCGCGGTAAGTATGCGATATCAAATTGGCTCAACTCGATGTTCCATTTTAGCAATCTTCCAGAAGTTTCCGGCCGTTGGAGTACCTGCCTCAGGGGTTGATCGGTATAAACACCGATTGAATGTGCTTGAAAGTATGGGCGCAGCTTATGGGATGCAATCACCAAGCAATAAGCCAATTTCTCGATCTTAGGGTAATTCCTCTCTGCCCCTGTTAAACGCTTGCTAACATAGTACACCGGCTTTTGGACTCGATCCTCCTCACGAACCAAAGCCGCACTTATCGCATGTGGGGATACAGCCAAGTATACATATAACATTTCGTGGTCAACTGGTTTTGACAGCATTGGTGGACTCTCCAGATGCCTCACCAGATTCTGGAATGCTTCCTCACAACTAGCCGTCCATTCAAAATTTCTCTTCCCTTTCTTTATTATATCAAAGAATGGGATGCACTTGTCAGTTGCCCTGGATATAAATCGACTCAGCGCAGCTACTTTTCCATTCAAGCTCTGTACTTGTTTTATAGTCCTGGGCGCTTGCACATCTCGAATAGCTTGGATCTTTTCTGGGTTGGCTTCAATTCCCCTAGCATTGACGATGAATCCCAAAAACTTCCCTGATGCAACGCCGAAGGAACACTTCAGAGGGTTGATCTTCATCCCATAAAACCTGAGTATGTCGAACATTTCAGCCAAGTCTCGAATGTGGTCATTTGACCGTCGTGACTTCACGAGCATGTCATCCACATAGACTTCCATTGTTCTACCCAGCTGGTCCTTGAACATTCGATTCACTAAACGCTGGTAAGTTGCTCCTGCATTCTTCAATCCAAAGGGCATCACTACATAGCAATACAGTCCGACATTTGTAACGAAGCTGGTGTGTTCTTGGTTCGGAATATGCATCGGGATTTGGTTGTACCCTGAATACGCATCCATGAATGACAACAGCTCGTGTCCTGCGGTGGAGTCGACCAACTGATCGATCCTAGGCAACGGGAAACTGTCCTTAGGGCATGCTTTGTTCAAGTCGGAATAATCTACACAAGTCCTCCATTTCCCATTCGCCTTTAATACCAGCACGGGGTTGGATACCCACTCAGGGTAGAGGGCGTCACGGACGAACCCATTTGCTTTGAGTTTGTCCACCTCCTCTCCGAGAGCGACGGACCTCTCCGGATCCATTCCTCTCCTTTTTTGTTTAACTGGAACGTACTTCGGGTCTATGTTCAACATATGACTCGTGATGGCGGGGGAAATCCCACACATATCAGAATGCGTCCAGGCGAAAACATCAAGATTCGCCCGGAGGAAGTCGCTAAGGTCTTCAGTCATCTCGGGGCCATGCTGTGATCCGATCTTTAGTATTCGCGAAGGGTCGTCACGGCTAACTGAAATGTCAATCGTTAATTCAGCCGATGCCGCCTTCTCTTCCCTGGGTTTCTCATTGTCGTCTCTCGGATCTATATCTCCGAAGATCCGAGAACTATGCCCGAGCCAGGGCTCGGGCACTACTTGTCAATTATTCGCATTAAGGATGCGGACGGGATTGTTCGCAACCTTTCCCTTCTCCCTCCGATGGGCCTCTCGAAGCTCAGCCACATAACAGGAACGACCAGCTGCTTGGTCGCCATGAACAATACCTACTCCTTTGTCCGTTGGGAACTTCAAAGTTAAACACCACGGGGCTAACGCAGCCCTAAACTCAGCTAGGGCCGGCCAGCCCAAGAAAACGTTATATGGAGAATCCACATCCAAAACTACGAAGGGTAGAATTCGCACCCTCCGACGCTCGCCTTGTCCCAGTTCAACCGGTAACTCAACGTACCCCACGGCGTCGGTCGCCGCACCGTTAAAGCCGTGTATACGAGCCTTGGACGGTTTCAGGTCTTTTGTTTCCAGTTTCATTTGGTCGTAAGCCTTCTTGAAGATGATGTTGACTGAACTTCCGCAATCAATCAGAATTCTCTTTACATAAGCTGGTCCGATCGTTGCAGATATGACCATCGGGTCGATGGTCGGAGCCTCTACCTGATCAGCGTCCCTGTTTCTGAACACAATATCGTCTGTCATTACGCGCTGCTGCTTAGCAGGGGTCCCGTCCTCCGCGTTCGAACAATACTCAAAATCGGCATGCTTCAGGGAACTTGCATATCGCTCCATCTCCTGCCAATTCTTGTCTGCGGGGTGAGGTCCGCCGATAATTGTATTTATGACCAGTCTGCCTACGGTTCGGGCAGGCTCTTCAGGATGACGCGGAGCTGGTGCACGACCTGGGTTGGATGTTCCATGTCCTCCTTCCTGTGGATCCTTCACAAATTCCTGCAACTTCTTTTGCCTGATCAACTTCTCGATAGCATCGTGTAGGTGTCTGCACTCTTCCGTATTGTGCCCATAAGTCTCATGGAAGCGACAATACTTCCCGGTCCGCTTCTGTTCCTCGGTTGATTCTTTCGGACGTGGCTTTCTGTATTGAAAAGTATTGCAGGTGGATAGGTAGATGTTCTCAAATGGCGCGTTCAGCGGAGTATACTCGCTGTAGCTTGGAATTCTCGACTTCCACTTCCCCGCTTCTCTCTTCTTCCCTTGATTCCTTCCTCCGGACTCCTTAGACTGCCCAGGCTTATTCTGGACATTGAGTTGGACCTTTCCCGAGCTGTCTCCGGACTGCTTCACAGCAATGTTGCTCTTCACAAATTCTTGGACGGGTCATGGCGCCTTGTCTCGTCGTACCCACCTAGCTTCTTCTCTTCTTATGAACTGGTGTGCCTTTGAGTAGAAACGCTCTAGCGTAGCCGGGGGTTTTCCTGCCAACCAGTCTCCAAACTCAGAATCTGGATCCACTCCTCTCATTACAACCATCAGAATTGCATGGTCATTGGGATTACTGACTTCAGTTGCCGCAACATGGAATCTCTGTAAATATTCCTTCAACGACTCCCCGGGATTTTGGAATACACTTGACAGAGACATTACGTCTTTTGGGCGTGTAGTGTGTATTCTGAACTGCTCAATAAACTTCCTTGCCAATTCTTTGAAATTCGATACGGACCGCGGAGGAAGTCGGGTGAACCACATAGTAGCGATCCCAAAGAGAGTAATCGGAAAGCATCTACATTTGGTGGCATCATTTGCTCTAGCTGAATCCATCATCCATTCGTACCTCATGACATGCTGTCTAGGGTCAGTCTTCCCTTCATATGCAGGGATAGTAGGCATACTAAACTTCCTGGGGTACGCCGCCTGCAACACAACATCCGTGAATGGAGTATGACTTCTTGACACTCCCCAGTCATCATTCGATAAGCCCTGATTTTCTTTCATCAATTGCCTGATCATGGCTGTCAGATCTGGCGTCTGTATGGAAGGCGGGAGGTTAAGGTCTGTTCTACGTGCCTGTCCATGCTGATGCCTTCTCTCTTGGTGATCTGACAGTCGCGTGTCTTGGGGTTCGACATCGTTAGCGTTTTGGTGGCCTGGGCCTCCATCCTCCGTTTGCACTCCGGTCCTGAAGTTTCCAGCTCTTGCTTGGTTACGGTCTCCAGCTGTTTGAACATCAGCTTCTGCTCGTGCAGCTTCAGTCTTACGTCATCTGCGCCTGGGAGGTTCATCAGAGGACGTTGAGCTGTCAGATGAAGAGTAAGGAGCGGGATTGCCCCCAGCATTCTGTTGCTGCTGTTGAGTGAGTTGTGCCATCAGGTTGGCGTTAGCTTGCATCTGCTCTCCTAGTTGTCTCATGCTTTCCCTGAGTTCTCTCATCAAGTCATTGAACTCTATTCTGGTGACAACTAGAGTTTGTTCTTGAGCGGCAATTCCTGCACTCGGAATCGCTGGCTGATTTCTAGGTCCTGCTTGTTGCACGCTAGCAGTCTCATGGGCATCCACATTATGAGAAGCTGACCTGGTACGTGGTCCTGCCATTGTAGAGTTATCGGTATGAACTCTGAGTAGAATCAATGGATGTTCTATAAGTGAGTCGGATCTTCCTTGGGGGATTTGTTCAATCCAGTAGCTTCAAAGCAGATCCTTGAGGTCTGAGAATTCGATTCTCAGTGAAAGCACCAAAGTGTTAGCACCAAAATTGGTCACTAACCTCGTAGAGAAAGACTGTGTAGAGATATAAGTGATGAAAGCAAATTAAACAGAGGAGACAATGCTAATTTAATTGCAGAAAGTAAGAACACCAAATTTATAGTGGTTCAGCGTAATTGCCTACGTCCACTTTGAGGTTAAACTTTATTGATCTTCTTAGTTGATGATTACAAATACAATTCGTGAATCAAATGCTTGAATGAAGTTGTTAAGTAGAGAAGATGAGTCTCAAAAATGGCAGAGTTTCCCCAGTGTTCTCTCTCCAAAAAAGGATCCTCTTCACTGTGACCCTGCCCCTCTATTTATAGGCAAATATGGGCTGGACTTCCCAAGTGGGCTTGGTGGCCGAACACTCTAGCCCCAGTTCAGTGGTCGCTGCATGCCGAACCAGGTATGCCGAACACCCTAATGCCGAACGATCCTTACTATGCCGAACGGTATGATTGATGTGTGGGAAACGCAGGATGGTTGTTAGTTGAGGCCGAACGTGCCTCTGTCTGAAGCTCGTAACCGAACAATGCATTCAGGCCGAACGATACTGTCACGTTGAGTAGTCATGCACACCGAACGTCTTCTGGATGCCGAATACTCTCGTTGCCGAGTACTATGCCGAGTACCATGGGACGCCGAGTACTCTTGTTGCCAGGTTCAACTTGATGCCGAGCGCTCTCGTTGCCGAGTTCTCCTTGATGCCGAGCGCTCTCGTTGCCGAGTTCTCCTTGATGCCGAGCGCTCTTGTTGCCGAGTATTGGTTGACGCCGAGTAGCTTTGTATGCCGAACACTATGGATGCCGGATGCTCTCTGATACCGAGTCCCACTGGATGCCGTGTGCTACCTGATGCCGAGCACTAGTTGCCTGGTCAAATCTCTAGGAAACAAGTCTTTTATAAAATATAAATTATTTAATATTATACTACTCCATTAGGTAAACATAAATGATAATCTCCTAATGCCATGGCCTTTACGATAGATCCATCAACAACTTGGAGCCTCATCTCTCCTTTTGCCATGCGGTGCCAGTTTCTAAGCCCAATAACGAATTACATATATGAGTTTCATATCAAGTATCTAAAACCCAAAATATTTTATTGATTACAAAACAATTTGAAATCATAAATGTACCTGACGAAGCTACAGAATCATTCCGCTTTCTTTCTCTAACAGTCTTTAGGTAATCAGGATAGTTCTTTTTCCAGTGACCTTTCTTATGGTAGTGGTGACATTCACACTTATTATCGGTGTTCTCACTTTTCTTATTTTTCTTACCTTCTCTTTTCTGCTTCTTCAAACCTTTCAAAGATGATGCGCAACCCTTAATAACAAGCATAACCCTTTGATCCTTGGACGTAGACTCGGCCAACCTCAACATATTGAGGAGATCCACGAGATTCACATTCAATTGGTTCATATTGTAAATGAATGCTTCATACTAAGGTATAAGAGAATTAAGAATCAAATCAACTTGTAATTCATTGTTTATCTGTATGTCCAATTGTGAAAGCCTATCAAAGTAGCCCTTAATCATCGACATGTAATCGTCCACTTTTTGTCATTTGGTATTAAATAGCTTCTTTGTAAGCACGTACCTTGCGGAACGTGACAGTTCACCAAACAGGGCCTTGAGACTATCAAATATCTCATGGACATGATTTTGCACTGCCTCTATAATGGGTTGTCTGACGTAGACAACACGAAAACCTAGGAAATCTCTAGGTCTACAACTTATTCCCTATAAGCAACTCTTAATTTAAGGTCTGCATCATCTGCAGGTTATTCTTTAGGATCACATGTAATAGATGACCAAAGACGCTCATAAGTCAATGCTATCTTAATCATTCTTAGCCTACCGACATAATTAGGTCCAATAAGCTTGTCACTTTCAGAAAAAAAAATTGGAGTTGAGATTTTCTATATTGGTAGATTATTAGGACAATATCATAGTAGATGTTTTTATAATATTGGTATGATTAAAATTTATGTTTTATTTTACTAGTAAGCTCCCGTTAGTCTTTTATGTTTTTCCAAACCCTAAGCCGAAACATAGAAGTCTTTCAACTTCACTAGTAGGTGTTAGAACTCGTATATCTTAGGATTCCAACCTTAAGGAATCAATAAAACATACTCCCATATACGTAGGATAACTCCTTATTAGTTGTATCATATACAACTCCCAACCTATGGTTTCTTGTCCTAATCTCATTTTTACCTTGAGAAAGCTCAATAAGTAAAAAGAGATAATTCAATTGTACCCACCATTTCGCGATGGCCTAAGTATACTATACATACCTTGAGGAAAGCTCAACACACATACACACACATATAAGTATCTTACCTCGTCTAGTCTATACATTAATAATACAACACATAACATCTCTAGCTTGAGGAAAGCTCAACAACTAGAGAGTATGCAAGTAATTTATTAATGTATAAATGGTTAAGGACAACTTTATATTAATGATTCATAATCTTCAATATATTATATAGAGTGATATCGACTTATGGAATAATGTATTTCTTATAAAAATACCCCCATGATTCAAGTGTCGTACACATTGGTAATCAAGGTATACGTACATTTACATATGTATTTCCTTAAGTCTATTTAGGGTTTCCATAATGTTCCAACTTTTTGTTTATATATTCATATTATATAAGTTTCATTATTATATAACTTTTATATTTTAATTAGCTTATATAATATTCTCATGTACAACATTATATTAATTAGATCACATTTAATTAATTTTAATTAATTAAACTTTTAATTAATTGTTTATTATTTAATTTAACATATTATATTGAATATTTATATACTCTAACCTTTATAGTAATATATATATATGTGTGTGTGTGTGTGTATTTTAATTTATTAATAAATTTTTAATTAATTAATTTAATTTATTTATTTGATTAAACTATTTTAATTAAATTTTATTAATTTCAAAAGATTATTTTATATTTACATACATGTATACTTAAATTGTCTTAAACATTTCAAGACAACATAACATATATATATATATATATATATATTATACATGCATATATGTTTCATTTAATTAAATTATTTATTTAATTTATTTCTTTTGTTAATCTTATTAGTAAAATTTATTTTCAAAATTAATCATATATTTTCTTTCAAACATTTTGAAAAATTTCATTATATTGTTACTTTTATAATATATATATATATATATATATCTTATTATAAATTTAACTTTTAAATTTAAAATCCATATTTTTACTTTCAAACAATTCTGAATATTAGCCCAATGGCTAATTCAAATTAGGCCTTCTCTATTAGGGGCAACCATTAGTCTCATATATCTATTCAGGCAAGGTTAGCAACTAGGCAGGGCAGAGTACTTGATTACCCAAACTCAATCCTTCAATACTACCTTTCTAGACACCATATGTAACGACCCAGAATCTTAGTCGTTTAAATTTAGAATATTTAGTTTATTTTAAATATTGAAAAGTTATTTTGATAAGTTAAATAACTTAGATTTCAAATATAATGGTTTATTTGATAATTTAATTGTTAAGTTTAATATTGAAATTGCTTAAATAATTGAATCTTGGGTTTTAAACTGGATAAAAATGAATTCAAAGCTTATTTAAAATCTATTTAATAAGAGTGAAGATTGTAAGACTTTTAATGTAAATTTAAAAGTGATTAATTTGGTTTTTAAAATAATTCGTTTTATTTAACGAGTAAAAAAATAGCCTTACGGGGCACTGTTTCGGGTTTCGACGAAACGAGTTTCATCAGATCCGTGGTAGTGAATTATAGTAAACTGTCAAATTTCGTGACGATCGGATGTATTGTTTGGTCGTGCGAGTTTGAAACACAGAGAAATAAATTAAAGGAATTTATATAATAATTGGGTTTTAAAAGCTATCTTCTGCATATGATCGAATTAGGTATCGAGACTAGTTTCATTGTGTTCGGAATAGGGGTATAACATATAGAATGCCAGGCAGCATGCTCCGTTTGAAGTTCAAAATTTTAGGACGTTTAAAAGTGAATATTTTAAAATTAAATATATGTATATATATATATATATATATATATATATATATATGTTACCCTTGCTCTCAGCCATACCTAGCCATACCATCTACTGTTCGTTCACTATAACCCCCATACTTTCCTTCCTATATAATCGTGTTTCATCAGAGAAGCAGGCGATTTCTCCTTTTTAAATTGAAAACAAACAAGGCCAATCGAACGACCATTATTGGTTGGGACCACTTCAGGTTGTTTCAGGCCCCGAGTTCAACGTCGAAGTTGTTCGTCTCAAGGTGGCGAAGGAGAAGAACAAAAAAATGTTGGAGATGTGGCGTGGATGGTCATAGATTGGGATGCGTTCGTCGGCAACGTTTTGGGTTTACTGTAGGATTTTGGGTCACAGAACCATGCTCGCGCGAGGCATGGAGGAGAGCAGCGCGAGGCGTTGGTGGTCAACGGTGGCATCTTTGTTATGTTGCGATCGAAGATCGAAGGAAAAAAATGTCATGTGGCTTGATATGCATGAATGAGGAAGAAAGGGTAAATTTAAAAATTAAGTTAATTAAGTTTAGTTAATTATAATTTAATTATTGCAAATGGTTCTAAACTCGTAACTTTCTCGTACGAAGTTCGTTTCGAGCGCGACAAGTTGCATTACGATCGTATCGACAGAGGCTATGCTACGGAATTGGATTGGACGGATTTGGAGCTAGTGGAATTTTGGATTAAAATTGGATGTTCGTTCAATTTTAATTCAAAACAGAATGTTTTGATGACTATTAAAAATCAATGTGAGTTAACCTTGGCTAATCAGAAAATTAATATAGTCAATAAATATTATTGATTGGATGTTTGGATATTTATTTCTGATCATTATTGACTATATAGATAATTTACTAATTATTATTAGTTGGATTGGATATATATTCCCGCCTATTGGGGCGGATGAGACCCTATTACGTTCCCGTGTAAGAGCGGATGAACCTTTGTATACGAATCCCATCTCGAAGTGGTTGATTTATATATTTATGATTATATACTGTATATGATGCAGGTGGACAGGTTGGAGGGATCCAATGGGATTCCTCACACTGTTGATTTTATTTTTCATATATATTGTGATGTATGATATGTTGAATGTTATATTGGATGACATGAATATGATTTTGTTTTATTTAGTGCTTTAATAGTAATGGGTCTTATATTTTGGTATTTTAAAATACCATAAAATAGTGATTGATTTTTAAAAGGGATTCCAAGGTTATTTTGGAAATTATATATGTTTTTAAATAATTATTCTTGAATTATTTGAAGAAGTAATTTATTTTACGATCAAAAGAATGATTTTTGGACATTATAATTTAATAGTTTTATAAAATATTTCAAATGGAGATTTTCAAACTACAAAATAAAGATTTTTAAATGTTTAAGACAAGTCTGTCTTTTATAATAAGAGATACAGGCTTAAAAGAAAATAGAAATGTTTTGATATAAATATTTATTAACCATTGAAGTTCTGTTTTGATAAAACAAACTTGTTTTAGATTTGAGAAGTGTAATTTGATATATAAAGGAGTTATGTATATATATGATCTCAAAATGATTTGAAATAAAACCGGGTGTTTAAAATCCTGAATATTCTATCTAATTATTGATAAACATAAGATAATAAGTCTTCGAACTTAAAATTTGGAAATGGTACGGATATGAAAAGAATTTTTGAATTAAGATATGAAATTCGAAATTTAACTTAAATAAAGTTAAATAAATTAAGTAATGGATTAAATGAAATGAAGTTGAATCGGATTTGAAATGAATTAAGTGAAGTGATGGAATGAATGAGTATTTGAGTTATAAAATGAAATTCAGTTAAGTTGTAAAGTGAATTAAATGTGTGTTAGAATTTTGCTTGATAAAATCGAATATGATCTTAAGTATTGGAGTGGTAGTAAACATTTAAAGTGTGGTATAAAATGTTATAATGAACTTAAATAAAAATTTGATGGAATGGTTCATAAATAATATTAGTATTGAAAAATATACTAAGTGAAAATAAGATAAAATAAAATTTAACTTAGGAAGAGTTAAAATGAAATGATTTTATAAAATGATCCATAAATAAATTAAATATAGAATAAAATGTTGTTAAACATAATGTGGATTAATTGAATGTGAATAAATTGGATGAAAAAATTGGATATGAATAAATTGGAAGTAAATAAGAATGGTAATAATTGAATGAGAGTCAAGGAAATGAGAATAATTGAGTGTAAGTAAATTTAATGTGAATAATTGAATTTGATTTAAATTGAAAGTAGAGAAATTGAATGGGAGTCAATTGAATGAAAATAAATTGAGTGGGAATCAATTTAAGTTAATACGAAATGGAGTATATAGTGTTGACACTTGGAAATGCAAAATTGATATGATGGTAAGTAATATTGGATAGGTGTTATGTGTTGATGGTTTCTCTTGTTATATTTGCATATAGTTATTGCATATTCCATATTATATATCTACTTTCTACATACATATTTTCATTGGTTGTTGAGTGATTAGTAGGTGCAGGTGGCGTATGCTTCTCATTTGGAGCTCGTTTTTGCATTATATTAGTTTTATATGCTTGCAAATACTTAATAAGGTACACATCTCGGATTACATACCGCATTTTTATATTTTTCCCTATAGGATGCCTCATTCTCGAAGACAAGATGTATATTTATGATTATATATATCGTGAATTTTTACAATCGAGCCGCGCGAAGGAGAGCTGGTGAAATTTTCCGTAAATTTAAGGTGTTAGAAATTTTTTGAGAACTTTGGAAAAATTTTGATAACTAAAATTTGGATTTTGGTTTTATAACTTAGAATAGTATTAGTTAACAACTATGTATCGATTTGAAAGACTTAGAAATGTTTTTATAAGAAGTTTTAACTAATTGATTTCAAAAGCTAAAAGGTTTAAATGAATTTGCTAATTTATTTCAACTAATTGTTTTTGAAAAGTTAATAGGTTTGTGACATCTTTCTTACTTGGTAAGTTCGGGAATGAAATTCATTTTGGGGGGGAGGGGGGAGAATGTAACGACCCAGAATTTTAGTTATTTGAATTTAGAATATTTAGTTTATTTTAAATATTGAAAATTTATTTTTATAAGTTAAATAACTTAGTTTTCAAATATAACAGTTTATTTGAAAATTTAATTGTTAAGTTTAATATTTGAAATTGCTTAAATAATTAAATCTTGGGTTTTAAATTAGATAAAAATGAAAAGCTTATTTAAATTCTGTTTAATAAGAATGAAGGTAGTAAGGATTTTGATGTAAATTTAAAAGTGATTAATTTGGTTTTTAAAATATTTTTTAATTAACGAATAAAAAAATAGCCTTCCGAGGCACCATCTCGGATTTCAACGAAACTGGTTTCATCGGATCTGTAACAGTGAATTATAGTACGCCATCAAATTTCGTAGCAATTGGACATATCGCTTGCTCCTGCGAGTTCAAAACGCATAGAAATTAATTAAAGGAATTATATAATAATTGGATTTGAAAAGCTATCTTCTGCATATGTGTAACAACCCGCATATCTATCGATTTTATATTTAAATATGTTATTTAAATATTTTATCGATTAGTCGGATGTTAGTCCGAAAAGCTACTTTTTGCATACGGTCAAATTAGGACTCGAGACCACCCCCATTGAGTTCAAAATGACGTTTGCGATCTTTTTGAGTGTAAACTTCGATATGTTTGGAGATAGTGAAATTTTCGTCACTTTTCCCGCTTGTGACTTTGGTTTGGACTGCACCTTCCTTAGTTCAGCCCAACCCTCTTCCTCACTTCATTCACCATTTGTTTTAACATTCAAGCTTCATCAAATAAATGGTGGTGGGAAGTGGAAATTAAAACTCCAAACTCAAATTCTATTGCAAATCCGAGATTCAACTCCAAATTCAAGTAGAAGATAGTGGATTTAAGCTTTGGATTGCTTCTCCTTGCTTTCAATCTCCATCTTCATCAAATTCCGTGAAAAGGTGAGATTTTTGATCTCACATCTTGCCTAAAGATGTCATTGGGCTGTTGGGAATGATCCCCTATTGCATTTGTATGAATATCTGCATTTGGTTTGGATTGGATTGGCGAAAAACTCCAATTTTCAGCGTTTTTAGAAAATTCCTGCACTTAAGTCGTTCTGGAAGTGCTAGGTCGTTCGCGAGTTAAGCCTAAGTCGTAAGTCATTCGCGTTGAAAAGTAACACGGAGCATAAGCCGTTCCAGGCCTTAAGTCGTTCTGGGTGTGCTGAGTCGTTCGCGAGTTAAGTGCTAAGTCGTGCGCGAGTTAAGAGTTAAGTCGTTGCCTTCTGCTACCTCGTCCTGGCTTAGGTCGTACTAGGATAAGTCGTTAGGTCGTATAGACCTTAGCTCGTAGCTCGTATTTGAGCTTAAGTCGTTAAGTCGTATCGACTTTAAGTCGTTGGGTCGTGGACCCTCTTAAGTCGTTAAGTCGTATCGACTTTAGGTCGTTGGGTCGTACACCCTCTTAAGTCGTAAGTCGTTCGCGAGATAAGCAAGTGCTAAGTCGTTCGCGAGATAAACAAGTGCTAGGTCGTTCGCGAGTTAAACCTTAAGTCGTAGGTCGTCTCCGACCTAATATTTCCCCCGCTATTTCACTAGGTCGCTTGACCTTAAGTCGTAGGTCGTCTCCAACCTATGCCCCACTAAGTCGCTCGATCACTTAGGTCGCAGGACTCTGTTAAGTCGTAAGTCGTCTCCGACCTTACCCTTAGTCTTGTTAGTTCGTGTGAACCCTTAGGTCGTATGACCTACTTTTCCTTAGGTCGCTTGACCAGCTTGCCTTCACTAGGTCGAACCCCGTACACCTTTGCGTAGGCAATCTTATCTGAAAAGCATTCAACAGAACTTCCACTTTGATGCATTTTGAGCCGATTTCCTTGGATTTTGTTCATGTCTTCGAATGTGAATTTTTGTGATAGATTGTTTCAACAATCGCTTTATGACTTGTCACTTTAAAGATATGAAGGTTTTAATACTAGTAGTAAATATCAAAACTCTTTCATCAAATCGATTTCAATACTATTTTAAATATCAAAAGTTCGTTTTCTCAAACCGATTTCCAATCTACTAATATATACAAGCCTTTACTTCACTCGGATGAGAAATCGACTTAAACGACTTAGTAAAACGAGTGGTATGAAACGCTTGCGTTCACTTTGTCGGTTAGCTCTTGGACTTGTTCGATTGAACCCTTTTTGTGACAATTTCCTAGTGAAGATTTACAGCTTGTTCGTAAATATTTAAGTTAAGCAAGTGGTTATGGGACATGAAGCTAAACTCATATATTTACTAGCTTGGTGTGATTGACACTTCCTTATGATCATGACGATCATTTTTGTGATTTAGACTAGCGATTGAGCGATGTCTCTTTGTCTGCGAGGGAGACTATACCCCGTTTATGTGATGTTTCGCCATCACATATGTAGGGTAGCACCCTACGGTCTTCGGGCCATTCCTGTGTGAAAATTTAATGGATAGCTTCCATGAGATAGCTTCTCGTCATGTGTTTTACGCGTAGGTGAGTTTTCATGCTCCCATTCATGTGTTAGGCCTCCCTCCTTTTTATGTGTTTTCTGGATTTCTTGTGATGATTTCTGGAATTTATGATTCACCAATTTTCATGATTTTCATTGATATGATATCAGCTTTTGTGCATTGGTGAATTTATGTGGTATTGACTTGTTATGAATACAAGTTTAGGGTATGATACCCTATTTTATCTTTGAGAAGATTCTTGTGATATTGATTGATCTTTTGTTGATTATCATTTACATACTTATAGTAGTATGCCGTTATGGTTGTTACATGTTCATGCCATATTTTTTTTATCCTATACCTTATCATCTGATATTTATAGCTAGACTGATCCGTTTATTATTTTCTTATAAATAATACTCGGGTCAGACCGAGATGTTACAGGTGCTTCTGCTTGACTTCCCTTCAGGATTATTCTGACTTTTGGCTAACTACTTAGATTAGTAGCTTTTGGATGTACACATTTGAGATATAGACTCTATGTAGTGTACTTATTCTTTTGTATAGCACGTGATGCTATTCTTTTGTATTATCGTGGATCTTTCTGACCACTACTCTGATGTACACTTTCATGTGTTATATATATTTATTCATATCTTCTTCCGCCTTTGTGATATGGATGTCTGTGACTGATTTATGTTATGATTACTTCTATGTTTGTTTCCGAAGATTATATATATAGCCACCGTGTGATAGCTTTGTGTTTGTATCGGTATGTCGGATTTCCTCCTTAAAAGATATGCATTCTATTCTATCTGACATATCGGTGCTCGCACAAAGAAGTTACATGGATGGTCGCTCCTCCACAGCCTTATTCTCCGTGCTAATTGACAGCACTACACTGTAGTGTTCTTGGTTAGCGTGGGTATAGAGGTGGGGCGTCACAATATGATTGACTTAGATCTCGAGACTAGTTCCATTATGTTCGGAATATGGGTATAACATATAGAACTCCAGGCGGCATGTCCCATTTGGAGTTAAAAATTTTAGAATGTTTAAAAGTGAATATTTTAAATTTATATATATATATATGTTAGCCCTTGCTCTCAGCCATACCTAGCCATACCATCAACTGTTCATTGACCATAACCCCCCTATACTTTCCTTCTTATATAATCGTGTTTCATCAAAGAAGCACACAATTTCTTCTTTTTAAATTGAAAACAAACAAGGCCAATCGGACGAACATTATTGCTTGGGACCACTTCAGGCCATTTCAGGCCCCGAGTTCAACGTCGAAGTTGGGCGTCTCGAGGTGGCGAAGGAGATGAACAGCTGGATCATGGAGACGTGGCGTCGATGGCCGTAGATTGGGCCACGGTCGTCGGCAACGTTTTGGGTTTACTATAGGATTTTGGGTCACGCGACCACACGTGCGCGCGTGGCGTGGAGAAGGGCAGGGCGGCGCGAGGCGTTGGTGGTTGGCGGCGGCGTCTTGGTCAGGTTGCGATCGAAGATTGAAGGAAAAAAATGTCGTGTGGCCTGATATGCGTGAATGAGGAAGAAAGGGTAAATTTAAAAATTAAGTTAATTAAGTGTAATTAATAATAATTTAATTATTGCAAATGGTTATAAACTCGTAACTTTCTCGTACGAGGTCTGTTTCGAGCGCGACAAGTTGCGTTGCGATTGTATTGACGAAGGCTACGCTATGGAATTGCATTGGACGGATTCAGAGCTAGTGGAATTTTGGATTAAAATTGGATGTTCGTTCAATTTTAATTCAAAACAGAATGTTTTGACGACTATTACAAATCAATGTGAGTTAACTTAACCTTTTTGGCTAATTAGAAATTTTATATAGTCACTAAATATCATTTATTGGATGTTTGGATATTTATTTCTGATCGTTATTGACTGTATGGGTAATTTACTAATTATTATTAGTTGGATTAGATATATATTCCCGCCTATTGGAGCAGATGAGACCCTATTACATTCCCGTGTAAAAGCGGATGACCCTTTGTATACGAATCCTGCCTCGAAGCGGTTGATTTATATTTTTATGATTATATATTGTATGTGATCATGTGGACAGGTTGGAGGGATCCAATGGGATTCCTCACACTATTGATTTTATTTTTCATGTATATTGGGATATATAATATGTTGGATGTTATATTGGATGACATGAATATGATTTTGTTTTATTTAGTGCTTTAATAGCACCGGGCCTTATATTTTGGTATTTTAAAATACCATAAAATAGTGATTGATTTTGAAAAGGGATTCTAAAGTTATTTTGGAAATTATATATGTTTTTAAATAATTATTCTTGAATTATTTGATGAAGTAATTTATTTTAAAATCAAAAGTATGATTTTGGACATTATAATTTAATAGTTTTATAAAATATTTCAAATGGAGATTTTCAAACTGTAAAATAAAGATTTTTAAATCTTAAGACAAGTCTGTCTTTTATAATAAGAGATACGGGCTTAAAAGAAAATATAAATATTTTGATATAAATATTTATTAACTATTTATTTAAAGTAATATAATATATGTATATGTACATATATTAAAGATTATTTACAAATGTGAGATTTATAAATTTGATGAATTATAAAAGTGATATTTTACAAAGGAAGTTAAGATTTGTAAATTCGTATTTATTTATAAAGGGATAGATTTATAAACGGGGTTTTATAACTTAAAAGGAAACTATTATTATTTAATAGATTGGAGAAATAAATCAAACGGTGGATTTATTTTAAAATATGGAATGATGTTTTAGAAAATAGTTGATTCTATTTTAGAAATTGAAGGTGAGGGTAAATTTGGGATTGTTAAATGATATTTTATAAATTGAAAGAAATTCATAAAAGAAATTTATACTTATGGGAACAAGATTAGAATTGGATGAAATTTATGTTTCTGACTGGGAATTTATAAATAAGTGAGATTTATAAAGGAATGAAGTTATAAATTTGGTTCAAAAATAAAGGGATTTTATGAAAAAAGTTTCATAAAATAAAGGGGATTTATGAATATAGTTTATAAGTATAGGAATAGTCATGTTGGAAATTAAGTATGGATTTTATTAAAGGAATATAATTATGTTTTAAAAATTGTCTATTTATATTAATACTGTTTAAAAGTGGTTTATCAATATTTTAATATTTGAAAAGTTTATTGTTTAAAATTATTAATATGGTTTGAAATTATTTTTAATTATTTATCAGTAAAGTTTTGAAAATCAATTATTAATCTTTATAAAAATGTTGAAGATAAATTATTATTGTTTATTTAAGAATGTTTTTAAATTTATTAATTATTATTTTAAGATGTTTTAAAGTTAATATTTATTTATTTATGTTGTATAGTATTATATAATAGTGTTTTGAGTAAAAGATTAGAATTTTATTTTAAACATTTTCAAGGTCTATAAATAGGATTTTATAAATAAATGTGGATTATAAGAGAAATCTTATAATATGTTTTGGAAAACGAAAATGAAGATTGGTTAAAAGATAAAAGGAGTTTTTAAATGGTTTTAGATATTTATAAAAGCAATTTTAGAAATATGTTTATATATTTATAAAAGGAGTTTATAAATAGTTTTGTGGATTATAATAGGGTTTATAAATGGTTTTTAAATTGAATGAAAAAAAGGATCTTCTAAATTGTTGGTGAATATACTCATACCATTGAGATAAGCATTTAGATATTTCTCTAAGTGTTAAGAAACAAGGATTTTGGGGTTTATATCAACCTTTGTGAAAGGATTTTTGATTCAAGTATTACAAAGTGACTTCAAATTAATAAAAAAAATATTTAAAAAAGGTCTTAGTGTTGTTTGGTGCTTAACAAGTGTGGTTTCTTATGGAATTAAATTCCTGATTGAATGTTTGTTATTCGATAGTTAAATAACCAACTATCGAATTTGGACTCAAAAGTAACTTTGGAAATATCTAGGACAAACACATGAGTTATATGGCACAGTCATCTCCAATGATGTTGTACTGTATGTATAAATCTCGTTTCGTTCTCCTAGGACAATGATAAGGAAGTCCGTCCACTAATGGTTAGGAGGTGATCTTCGATCTTATCTTTGAATGTTATTTCATAAAGAACCGGAGTTGAGTTTACTGAGAATTATCGAAAAGTTGTTTCGAAGAGATCGGGATCGGGAATGTTATCTGAAATTCACTTCGATCCAACAAATGCATTTCGAAGTGAAGACATCTTGAAGATGATGGAAATTGAAGTCGGAGCTCTCAAGTGTTTCGTTCAGGCTCAGAACGAACTTTTATGGATGAATGTTGATATTGCATTGTTGCAAGGAGGGCAGTATTAACATTCCAAGTGGGAAGTGCTATAAAAAGGTAAAATGTAGCGTCGGACCTCATCAACCGAGAAATGAAAAAAATCGGGCATGCAGCAGGGCCAAGTGGGTAGCTCCCAAGTAGGGTATGGTCATTCCAAATCTAGATCGATTACTATATATTCTTGTATGCTTCGGGGCCCAAGCGGGGTGATCATATTCGGTACTACTAATCCAGTGGTAGGCTAGTCCTGTGTGGCTTGGGTACAAGGTGTTCTTGTCAAACCCCGGTGCATTTATCTAGAGATGTACCTTCGGAAGGTAGTCCCTTACCTTGTCATAGTATGGAACCCAATATCCAATACGTGCCTTTACGGTTTTGATTATAGAACCTATTATGCTGGAATTTAATGATGTAACAATTTCGGCTAAGATTAATAAGTATTTGTATCTTAGACATTATTATAATATAAATGGATTTTCTATAGAAAATGTTTTGGTTATTGTAAGGTAAAAATCCGTTCGTGTTTATGTGCGGCGTGGTCTTACGAGATACTTTTGATTCTCAAATGGTTTTCTAGAACTTTAAAATCCAATTGGGTGTGTTTTCTTACGCTGGTTGTCCAAACTGACTCGAATGTTATTTTATTATAATGCTCGGGTCAGACCGAGCATATTTACATATTAGCTTTGGACGCGTTGGGGCTCAGAAGACGAGTTGGAGATCTTCAAATTATATTTATGTATATGTTTTATTTCTGCTGCTTTGTTGTTGAAATCATCAGCAATTGTGAGGACATGTTGTTATAACTGTCCAAGCTGATGATTATGATTGTTGTTATACTCTGATGGATGTATGTATATAATAGTTTCTCCTTTGTAAAGATTATTGATTTTATATTATATGTTGTTCCGCTACGATTGTGAGATTTTGTGATTGTTTTAGTTTCTTTCTCTTCTTCTTCTCTTTTCTTCTTCTTTCTTCTTTCTTTCCCATAACCATCTGTCTTTATGTTCAATTTTGGGTTGGACATGTGTGGTTTATTGTTAGCTTGAACTGTACAGATTGGCGGGTCGTTACACTATACTATTTGGACTATGAGCTTAATTAGTTAACCCTAACATGACTAATTTTGACCACATAGGCTACTAGGCTCAGATACCATAGTTCGAAATGGGCCAGCCCACAACAGCGTAATTGGGTCAAATTCAAATTTTTTAATCTATTTGGATCTTTAATGGGCCTATGTAGTCTAATTCATTTATTTTGTCCAGTTCATTTAGAACTTTTCTAAATTTTTTGTTAGATAGAATCAGTATTTTATTTGAGTTTATAAAATTTTTTATTATATATATACTTTTGTATTATAATACATATATGTGTATCGCATACTCATATGTGTGTACGTGCATGTGCAACGGAACAATGTGTACATTGTTTAACATGCCCATGTATAGGTATTGCAATTTACATTACAACGGACAAGTTAGCCCCTCTTATATTTGATTCGCTATCTAATGTGTATACGTTTATATCATAATAAAATATATATATATAAATATATAATATAAATATATATATGTTTATACACACACAAATATTAAATGTTAGTTATAAATTTTTTATATATAAGACAGTTGTAAAATTTATATTCATATATATGTATGTAAATATATATATATATAATAATTAAATCATTAGATTAATTAATTACTAATTTATAAAATAATTTTTTACACCTACATATGTGTGTAATATATAATATGAAAGCCAAAAATAATTTATTAAAATATTATTTTGTTTTTTCTTAAATTAATTTATACAATACATATAAATATGTATGATTAGATACACACACACACATTAATATAAATAACAAAATAAATTTGTATTTTTTTTAATTATACTTCAACAAATTATTGCTCTCGGCCATATAAATTATTTTTTTATTTTCTATTTTAAGTTTTTTAATATATTTTAAAATAAAAAACATGTAAAATAAAAATTTATAAATTTAAAAAAAATATTATTTTCGAAAGTTTTCTGTATAATATATGTTATGTAAAATTTTATTATTTGTAATACACATACACACAAGTATTTTATATTACATAAACAATTTTAGGTTATATATATATATATTTATTCAAATAATTTTTTTTTACTACCGAATACATATTATACATGAATAAAAATATTTAAAATTTAAAACATTTGATATATAACATTAGTCTAGTAAATATGGATTTTGATTAATTAATTCATTTGGTAATATTATTTATATAAATTTATTTTTAATTTGGAGGCCGTGAGCATCTAGTAAGCAAGCATACAAAATATTTTTTTTTATCATATGTAGATATAATAATACATACAACCAACCAATTTGTGATAGCATTTCGATGTATAAGATTCGTAATATAATCTAACATCCTATTATATAAGTATGATATAACAAAATAAAACAGAGAATTACCTTTCACCAAAGCCCTTGTGCAAATGTTGAATCATTCACCTTGAATCCCTTCTAAAATCAGAAGTTGCTAGCTTCCGAACTACCTTACCACCGACGATCGAATCAAAGAGTTCTGATGTAATTTTGTACATGGCTTTTTAGGGTTTAGGAAGGATGGTTGCTGGCCGAAATTATCAAAGAGAGAGGAGAGAAAACGTGTAAAATGAAATATTGTAAAAGGTGGCTTATAAATAGGAAGTAAAGGAGAGAAAAGTGGATTACATTCTAACATATATCTTTCCCTTACCAATTTCACTCTATTAACCATTCACAATCCTCTCCAATTACCATCATATGGCCACCCAAACCATGCATCCTACAACTGAAATCATTATGCCCATATGGGACTCAAATTTGGTCCAAGTCCGAACAATATTCAATGCAATTTTAAAGCATATTTAATCGCATATCAATACCGTATAACGATCAGTATATTTATAACTATTATAAACACACTATTTAATATTATTCAAAATACATCAAATAAAATTTTGTAATTATTATTTTATAAATATTAATTAATTTAATTAATTAACGTGTAATAATTTATAAATTAATTAAATCACATGATAAAAGGATTATTTAACGTTTCGGTTGTTTATCCTCGGGTGTAAATTTGGTCGGTAATGTAACAACCCGATATTTTGGACCATTCGCATCCATTATAAGTGTATAGGTAGACACTCATGCCGGAATTGAATTGCTCAAAATACCGCGTTGTTAATTTAAATTTGGCAAAACTGAGCATATACAGTAAATAAATAATCACAGATCACAGACACAGAGTAATAAGTGCAGCGGAATTAAAAGAGATAGTAGTTCATGAAGCTACTATATGAATATATAAAATACATCAGAGTTTACAACAGAAGAATAATACGATACATCAGATACAAATCAGAATACATCACTGGAATCATCGAATACTGAAAGCAGAATAGATGGCTGGATCTTCAAGCAAAGCTCCAACTCCAAAGGTGAGCCTCAAAAGCTGAACTACTCAGTCTGACCCGAGCGTAAAGCAAAAACACAAGACACTCGAGTCAGGATTAACATTCTTATATTAATAAATCCAACTCAAGTGAAATAGCAATTGAAATACAAGTAACTCAAAGGATGTTTGGAATAACCATCCTTTAAGGATCCGTCAAACTATCTACTATGTAGTAATGTACGATAAGTAGATAATGTCTATCAGTAATATAAAAAGATATCAAAATAGTGTTAAGTCATGGCCCATTCCACCCTTAACACATTTTTATTCCCAAAAGCATATACAAGACCGTAGTTTCCCCAAAACCGAAAGTCACCAGAGGGCAATCCATATACTAAAGGTACAAATCAAAATCGTAGTGGTCGCGTATAAATGGAATACAAGTATGACAAGGCACATGAGGCAATACCCAAGGTAGTGATACTACCGTTCGCCTGATCCGGACTGGTGAGAACGCAACGCCGCAGCGCCCGCAACACCGTGAAACAACACTCCCAAAATCAAGGGTGCACCAATCAACAACAAGTATAAGTAGTTCGAAGAAGTGTGTCCACTTGAGGTAGCTAATCCTCCATTGGCCCGGCACAGCTCCTGTTTTAGTCATTTCCAATTTGACACAAGTGTCAAGGCTATCCATCATCGTTCTCTTTCTTCAGTCATCACGTACATCATTCCAACCACTTCATTCTGGATCATCAATCCGCGTATAGTTATTAAAGTGGTTTTCGGTTTAGATAGAGAGTATATCCATAACCGAATTCCGGTCTCTTTAATAACTTCCGTAATTATTTCACCGATTGGTCGTTTATATATTTCAAAACCAAATCAATTTCAATTTCAAATAGAATTCGTAAATCAACATTCCATTTGTCTTTCTAAATCAATTTCCACAATTTACGTTTCAAAACTTCCAAATCGTAATTTCAAAATCTTATAATTCAATTTTGATCTTTATTTAAAACAATTCAAATATTGATTCAAGTTCGTATATAAGTTTCATTTCGAAAACATTTAAATTAATTTAATTTAACATTCAAATCAATTTAAACTCATTTATCGATTTCATTCAATATTCGTTAAGTAAATTTTCTCATTCAAAACAATTTCTATTAAATTTCCAAATCATTAAATCCATTATTAAAATTCAACTTCATTATATCAAAACTTTCAAATTGAATTAACTTAAATTCATCAAATCAAATTCTTTAAATTTCAAGTCTTACATTAATTTCAATAAATCACATTTTATTTCTTGTTAAAGAAATTCAATCTCACTTATTTACTTACTTAAATAATTTTCCAAAACTTAATTTTATTCATTTAAGAGGTTCAAATTTACTTATTCAAAGTTCAATTTCTCTTATCAAAGAATTCAAATTTTATTTAATCATTAAGTCATTCAATCTTATTTAATTATTAAATAATTCAAAACTTAATTATTAAATAATTTCAAAGTTTAATAATTTCAAACTTAATTATAATTTCCAACTTAATTATTAAATCATTTCAAAGTTTAATAATTTCAAACTTAATTATAATTCAAACTTAATTATTAAATCATTTCAAAGTTTAATAATTTCAAACTTAATTATAAATCAAACTTAATTATTAAATCATTTCAAAGTTTAATAATTTCAAACTTAATTATAAATCAAACTTAATTATTAAATCATTTCAAAGTTTAATAATTTCAAACTTAATTATAATTTCAAACTTAATCCAATCATTTCTCAAATTAAACAAAATTCTTTCATCAATTACATCGTTAATATTTTTGTTTCAGATTATTAAATATTAACATTTTCCTTTCATTAAAAATTCAAATTTTAATTTCATTTCAAAACCATATTACTTATTCAAATAAAATCTTCGTTTTATTTTTAAATCAAATTATTTGACCAATCGGGTTTTATTTAATTTTCTGTCTTAGGTCAAAGTTCAATTTGGGTATTTATCATTTCAACCCGATTCCAATTCAATTCAAAATCAAAGCATAACAAAGGGAACTTGCAATGTGATAACTGGGATGGTGTCAAAGTAAATAAACAAGCAATAACAACAATCAATAACAACAATCCAATAATCAATTCAAATAATCCCGAAATAGCCGTATTAATTCGCATTGTTATTTGTACGAATTAATATAATTATTTCTAGAATCTACACTATCATTTCATGTAGATTAAAGATTACTACATTACGGTTTTCACTTGTCATTTATTTACAATTTCATTCATCATCAATTTAACAACATACATTCAGTGGTTCAAGATGTAATTAAACAAATCCTACGTGTCAATAAATTTAACAGATAAAGGGGTCATATTATACAAATGTCAGTTAATCAAATTTAACCATTAATTATCCTATATCAAGTTCAATTGCATACTATTTATCATTTTAACATTAGCAATTTACGTCCAATATAAACATCAACAATCAATCAATTATCAGCCAAACTATATTATCATCGCATAAATAATTAACAGATAATGGTGTCAGATGTCACAAGTAAACTGATATAGGTAATAGCATATATAACAATGTAATTAACTAACAGCAGCATATTTCAATTGTCGTTTCAATTGAAATCAAATTTAATAAATAAAAGAATGTTAATCGTGAGTGAGTGCTAACCTTTCGAGGTTTGAGATGGACGAGAATGGGAAGTATCGCGAATCCAAGCACGAATTCAATAAAACAAAATTGGTACGAATTCGATGATCAAAGCTGAGCAAGGAATAGACGAAATCAAAATCAGCATTGGGTCGATAAATAAAATAGTATCAGTGAACATATATATAATATATTTATCTTCAAATCATTATCAATTTAAACACCTATTAAATATTTTATACCCAAAACCTTATTCCCAAAAATATATTAAAGTTATTATTAATCATATATATGCATACCGACTTCAAACACATACTTTAAAAGACAGACTACAAAAACAATATGCCAACTTTCTCAATGATGAACCCATACTTCTATTATATATAAATATGACTATCCATATGTATGCTAACATACATATGATTAAACAACCAACAGTATATACATCCATACAAACTACATATATTATTATTTACCAATGAACATATACATGCAGATCAAGCTAGAATAATAGACGTGACCATATATATAAGCAAATATATGTAAAATATATATATAATAAAACACCAAAACATAGAGAGTATAGTTTATATACAAATGACTTATAAAACAGACTGTTCTCTTAAACTATAGGTATGCTTTGTAAATAATTTACTGCATATATACATATATGCTGTACAACATAGGTAAGACTTCAAAATATAAAATATATGCCATAACTAAACATGTACATCATATATATACAGATGCAGATGAAAAATAAAATTTAGTTCTACAAAACAAAACTGCAAGCTTGAACTGCAAAACATAGAAACCAAATATAACTTATTTTAGGCATATGAGTTGAATGAATTATATACGACTACATAAAAAAAACAATGTATATAAAATATCTCCAAAACAGTGTATATATAAAATATCTACATAAAAAAACAATGAATTATATACGAAACACAGACCCAACTGACCCACTGACAACACACACTAATATATACTATATCATAGAATATCTCCAAAACAGTGTATATAAAATAACATCAAACCCAAAACTTCAAGCTATAAACCAATATACTTTTTCAACAAAATATATACAACATACCAACTAGCATATTCCCATACTGCCTGCCAGCAAATTTATATAAACAATGTTTATACATAACAAAACGTAAAACATATATATTATTGTATAAAAAAAATACAAAAATGAACAAATATACAAAGAGGGGAGGAGAGAGGCTTACGGCATGGGTTGTGGAGCTGGGTGTAGCAGCTAGGAATGATCGGTGGAAGGCACGTGGGGATCGGCTGCTAATTGAAGGAGCAAAGGAAGAACAGGCACTCGGTTCAAGGGTGGTTGCAGGCCGAAGGTGCTTGCGTGGCAGAGGGGATGAAGGCCGGGATGAGGCTGTTGAGAGGCGGGGTCGCGTCAGGCTAAAGCGGTGGAAGGAGAGGGGCGAGTGGGTGCCGAGGCTAAGCAGTGTCCGAGAAGGCGTATCGGAGGACGGAGGATGGGTTTAAGGCGGAGCACGGTGGTTGTCATCGGTCAGGTTGGGCTAGAGGCTGAACGGTTGGTGGGTTTTCGAGGCACGGTGGTGGACGTCCTTGGTGCAGGCGAGGCGGGCTCGGGATGGAGGAATTTGCGGAGGGCTTGCGTGTAGGTCTGACGTGGGGGGGAGGAGACTTTGGTTTTGGGCAATGAAAATGAAGGGCTCGGGATTTAAAAGAACGAAAGTAAAAATGAAGTTATTAAACAAAATGAAATTTTGAACCGTTTGAATAGGCAAAAGAAAAATAAATGTAAACACACGAACAAAATAAATGAACCAAAAGAAATGTCAAACAACGAATAGTCTCAGCCAAATAGCAGTTCAGAGAATATTAAAAGTAAGAGACTGTTGGTTTTTTTGTTGAAATTTGAATGGTCACGTGAAGTTCAAAGATTTAAACGGTACCGAGATGGAAACCGTTTTACTGATTTCACAACATACCTGAGTTCGAAAAATAAAAATAAATATACCGTTGAGATCAGCACGACGAGACGATCAAAACGGTATACAGATATCAGTGGTACGATCATCCGATCAAAAATCGATATCGGTACGAAATGCTGCTATTTTGCCGAAAATAAGATCGACGGAGCAATAGATGTCCGAATTTGGAAAAACGACAAACTGACATCTTGCTCAGAAGATAGTTTAGAATTTTTCTATGTAAAAATATTTAGGTTCCGGAAACATTTTATTTTCAACACTTTTTAACTGATTGAATTGAAGTGAATTTACGCGCGAAATAAACTTTCATATTTCCGGACGAAAATTTACCAGTTGCTATATCTAACTAGACGCATTCGAAATATTAAATTTATATTTCAAAATTTTATCGTTTAAAATTTCACAAAATTTCAACTAATTACGTTATTAAAACAGTTGAAATTTACGGGTCGTTACAGGTAATTTATATTGAACATTTCAAATATTACATTCACATGTCGCTTAGTAGGTGGTGTGGCATTATGGCCAGATTTATCGCTTACTTGGTTTTGGTAAAATCCAATTTTAATTTATTAAGCATTACCCGGTAGTGACAATTATTTACACCAGTTTTCTTTGTCAAACCTATATCACTTTAGACTCATGGAATTTGGTAATGGTCAAAATTCGAATATCGTTCATGTTCAACTCTATAGTCCAAACACAAAGTCCTTTGTCGATAATAACAACCTTTTTTAATCTAATTACTCTGGTCAGACATTTTGACTTTGGGTTAACTTCAGTTGACCATGATACTAACCTCATATAACCGAGGAGACAAATCATCTCTTGAATAGTGTTTCACTTCTAATACTTCCAATGACCCAACTATATTCATTCAATGGACGACATGCCATGATTTGACTATAATTAAATTGGAGCTTCTATATTGAAGATCAATGGTATTCTCAAGTCAAAAGTACCGTGCAAATTAGTCATATCGATATTTTCTGTTGGACCTTAGCTATATTAACCAAAGAAAACCATCGAGTGAGTCATTCTATATTTATCCGAAAACTATCAGTATGTAACACCTTGGTTCCCCTAGCAGTCATGAGTATTACACTGCTCAATATTTGGAGAGCGTTACGTACTCTAGTCTCAACGGATGCATCGATATCCGGTCTCGATGCATCTGGACTAGGAATATTTAAAATAATGTGTTTATTATGTTGTGATAAAATACTCATGATTACAACTATTTGTAATTACTATCACAGACACACCATTTATGAATTTTCTATCAAATATATTTTAACTAAACATTTAATTATTTATAACACATTATAACAAATATATAACAAAAGGAAAAACACCTTTATTACAAAAGAGAATTGATTACATAGTTAATTGTTTACAACAAATTACAGAATTTCACTTTGGGCATACCCCTAACTCTATCAGAAACAACAATTATTTTTTGAAAGAATGCTCTAATTAGCTGGAAATCACAGTAAAAGATGAATGGAGATGAATTAGGGTTTCAAATTGGGACACTTGGATTGGGGCCATCAATTGACTAAACTGAAAGTATAGAACCTGAAGGGAGGAGCTCATGGATGGCTAAATTGTTGCCAATAGTAGTAAGAGGTGGTTAAAATTCATGAATTATGGTTCAAATGGTGGATCCAGGCCAGGCAGAAGTAGGATAAATAGGTGAATTTCAAAAATTATTCCACTTTGGATCTTTATTGGTCCTATAAAGTCAAATTGATTTTAGATCTAATCTAAAATTTGTTTCAAATAAAATCTTATTTTATTTAATTTATTTAAAAGGAGTTTAATTAATTGATTTATTTTTATCAATTTGATTTATACATAAAATAAAGTATACCAAATGTACTCTTATTTGTATAAATGTGTAACAATTACTTGTTTTGTATAATTTTTTTGTTACATGAAGAATCAAATTGTTACTTATAGGATACTATTTAATATGTCATGGATGTACCACTAATTAAAAATTACACCTACTACTGTTGGGACCAAAGTTAAATTTTGGTATGTTCATAAGTATATTTTAAATATACTCATGTGAGTGTAGTGCAAGTTGAACATATAAAAAGTGTACATGGTTAATGTGTACGTCTGTAGGTGTTGGGATTTACACCACAACGAACACCTTCGTCCTTTATATATGCCTTTGTTGTCCATGGTTTCATTATGAAATTATATAAAATAGTAATTATATATATACCCATATCTTAAAATTAATTTAACTATTTTTATAAGTTTTGAAATTAAAAATTTGAAAACTAGCATTGACTTCGGAAGAATTCAAAATTAGATCAATGATTTTCAACAAAAATCCTTTTATAAATTTTGAATTCAAATAATATGTTATACAAATAAATATAAATAATAACAAAATATATATTATATTCAAAAATAATATATATAACTTATATTAGATTTTATAAAATAATTTAAAATAATTAATATATATAGTTTTCTTATGTTTTTATATATGTTATGATATAAAATCGTTTTTAGCTAACTAAAATAGTTATAAATCCTAATTTCTTTCTTTTTAATAAAGATTATGGCCGAATATAATTTCAAAATAATGTTACTATGAATGTTCTTTTTAGCTTTTACACATTAATTTTGAAAACACTAGCAACCAATAGGTTGGCTAACATAGACATGTATAAATTCATTGTATAAGGTATAGGGATCAGAACTATACTAACATGATGCAAAATATAATCAAAATGAGATTGGATAATTACCTTATGAAGTAGCCTAAGATTCACACCTTAAATGGTGGAATACTCAAAGTTTAACCGAATCGACCTCCAAATTTTTGCAATGATCTAAAGACAAACACCACCTTATATTAATTTGATTTTATTTTGATTTATTTCGGGAATATGCGGCCTTAGAGTTATGTAATTTTCGGCTAGAATGAACAAGAGAAAAGGGCAAAAAACAAAGAAAAATAATGTATTTAAATAGGCATTTAAGAAGAGGAAAATGTGGAGGACTTTTCTACTTTCTTTATTCGGTCATTTAATACCATTTCAAAACAACTTTTTAACACTCAAACCCTATATAGCCATATTATTTTTGACTGGATATTCAAAGGAGGGATGGCAAAACAATGACAATTAATGTGTTTAAGTAGGCATTTAAAAAGAGGAAAAGGTGGAGAACATATCTCTTTCTCTTACTCATTCATTTAATAACATTCAAAACAAATTTTGAACACTCAAACTATAATTATTTGCCTTTTCGACCCCCGAATGCTAACATTAATACGTACATGATATTCACATGTCGTTCTGAAAAGACAGATAGTTAGGGTAGAATAAAAAGAAAAGAAACTGAACAAGGAAGAAGAGAAAGCAACATCAGAATCTCACCAGCGGAATAATAACATATAATATCAAAAGACAGTACAAACTGTCACTCTAAGATACATAGCATTTTAGAGTTACAATCCTAAGTACTATCATCAGCCTTGACAATTATAACAGCCTTTCCTCACACATGCGGATGTATACGTAATAGTAATGCAGCAGAAATAAGAATACTCCAGTAGGTGAAAGCATCCAACTCGTCTCCTCGAGCTCCAAAAGATATAAAGGAAAACCTTCCTTTCCCAAACTACTTGAAAGAGTACCTATGGAAACAAAGGAAATATAAAACCACGAGCCACATATGTCTGCTATGAGAAACTCAAGAAATATGCGATTACATATAACAGTACTTTTGAGACCGCTCGGATCACTATAACGGTTATCCCCATAAAAGAGCCACTCATCTAATAAATACATAAGGTGATAAAAAAGATAATGTCTAGGGTGTAAAATATAAATCATAAATAGCCGTGCTGCTTGCATCTCATAACACAACAATATTATAAGTACAACTAAAACTGCTAAGGTACACACACATAATGGATTTCCATTGAGAAGCCGTTAGTAAACCGAGGTGGATCTCTTGCACGAGGATCATAAGTTACCTTTTGAGCGTCATATATCTCTATATATAATATACCATAAGGTAAACACAACTGGTCCACGCCCGAACACATGGAACTAACTATCATGAACTACTAGTACCAACATTGATTAGCATACTCTGGATATGGAGTTGGTATACCCCACCATGGGTTAGCTAAACCTCTGTCTTTAGCCATATTCGATGTTGAGGCCACGTTCGACATCTCTCACATGAGTCTTCATCACTCGAACAGATCACGAATCTCTACAAGTATCCCAGCACAAGTTGTTCGACCAATGCTAATGTGACGACCGCCCATGACCCCTGCACTGAATCTAGAGATAGTGCGCTGTAAAGTGAGCCAGGCGACCATGGACAATTGTCAAGGTAAATTAAACACAAAAGAATCTATCGTATTACTCACAGCGCATGGATAAAATACAATAGAACATATGTATAGTGAAGCTTTACAGAACAAAATGACATCATATAAAACTTCATAATAGTTGAATACAAGCATCTGAATAGTCAAGTCATCAAAATACATCAAGCCTCACTACAACACTCAGAGAGAATACAGCAGCGGAACATCCAGTACATATAATAAGAAGATAATATGCATCCCTCTAGCTCGTCTTCGATATCAGCATCGTGAGAAGAGAACAGCACCTGTCACCTGCTACCTAGTCTGCCCGTCCCAAAATGGACGAACAGCCCAAGGCAATAAGAATTAAAACATAAAGCCTTGAGTCAGACAACAGTCTTAGTGAGCAGTAAATTAACTAACAACATACCAAAAGAGCATAAAGGAAAAGGAATAGGAATACAACCCTCCCACTCCAACCTCATTCTACAGTGATAGCCCCCAGAAACTCACTAAGCAGAAACAAACATAGCAGAGCATACAATTTAAAGTAAAGCCACTATCACTCGAGTCAAGGGCGATGTTTTCCAAGTACCAAGGCCTAAATCAGATAAGCACCCAGAAAATACCGCTCTTGAGTCCGAATGACGATACAACCAAACATCCATGACTCTGGCTATCACTGTTATCATTGCTTCGACATCACCGTTAATTGAATGACCGGCACATTCTTTTAGCCGTCCGTCAAGGGCTAATGGAAACCCCGGTTCTAGACATAACTCCCGCACGTCGTCGCAGCCCGTGCCTAGGACTATCGAATCTGCCCAGAGTACTCGACCATCAACAGTTGGCCGTTGGGACTATCGAATCTGCCCAAACGTACTCTTGCTTAGAGCATGCTAGAACCTTCAACAACGATGCTATCCAAGCCTCCTAGTCATCCTCTTCGACGACTATTCTCATATCCATTCATTATCCTCAACTCGAATCATATCACCGAGTTATCAACATGCTTGGAATGATCCCGTCTGGATTAGACCAAGTCTTCATCATATGATTGCCTCGCTTCATTACATCCTTGCAAAGCCTCATCTCAACATCACAACATCGAATCTATGCATAAGAGCTTCATCATTCCGCTACATATGCCACGAGCAGCTTTTCCGATTCAAGAGCCTTTCCCTTAGCTTTTGAATCGTCTTCGGTCTAAATCTAATCATCAATCATCTAGTTCATAACAATCAATCAAATCAAACATCAATCCAAACAATCAAGCATTCAAATATGATCTAAGTAGACAATTATAACAATAATGGCATTTTCGTAATTAAAGAGTTGAAAGTCCAATAAGCATGA
Organism: Allium fistulosum; assembly: GCA_030737815.1. Classification (NCBI taxonomy): domain Eukaryota; kingdom Viridiplantae; phylum Streptophyta; class Magnoliopsida; order Asparagales; family Amaryllidaceae; genus Allium; species Allium fistulosum. The sequence continues at coordinate 294,426,194 of CM060906.1, read as the reverse complement.
AAACATGGATTATATCTCTACAAACTTGATGAATGAACTTGCATAGGTTAACATATGATAAAATGGATGTAACATCATCATGAACAATGGATCTATATGGATCTACACTTTGGATGAAGAAAATGCATGGAAATCTCTATTTTAACACCAAATCGAGCCAACAATCCGATATACTCCTTTGGATCCGTGTGAGAGATAATCACCACTCACCAAATCACCTAAACAACCTCAAATCAACACGCTTCAGATCTGGACAGCGAAGGATCAAGCTTGATCTATCACGAATCCGCTTCAAACGAAGAAATCTCTCTTGAAAAGATGAAGATCTTCAACTTTAGCTCTTGAATCTTCAATCTTGATCTTCAACTTGGATGGATGTAAGCACTAGATTAGAGTGGAGAAAAGAATTGAAGAAGTGTAGAAGTCGAGCTCTCAAAATGGCAGCACTTCGTCGCTTCAAAATCCGGATCCCAAAAAGTGAGAACAACCCCTCCTATTTATAGCTGAAAACTGCCCTTAAGTCGTGACTAGTCTATCTCCTAAGTCGTTTCCGACTTATGACTTAAGCCCCCACGACTCAACCAAGCTACGACTCATCCACTTGCACGAGTTATCACCCATGCGCGACTCATCAGCTTACGACTCATCAGAAGGTACGACTCATCAGAAGGTACGACTCATCAGAAGGTACGACTCATCAGAAGGTACGACTCATCAGAAGGTACAACCTACGACTTACTAACTTGACTGGGTTACGACTTAGCAAGTCAACACCTCCTACGACTCAACTACTAAGTCGTCTACGACTTATCAAATTCCACCAGCCTGTGACTTATAACCTAGCAGACAACTATTGAGTCGGTCACGACTTAACAAACAACTGGAGTTACGACTCAACTGAGCTTACGACTTAGTAAGTATACGACTCATCATCTTAACTCTGTCACGACTTAGCTGTTACAACTCAACCCCTAACTCGCTCAGTCCTTAAGTCGCGTCTATCCCTTAAGTCGTTCAAACGACTTATTCTTACACCCTTAACTAGCCAAGACCCTGAGTCCCTCCTATCTCCTGAGTCGTATACGACTCACGACTCATCCTAAGTCGTGAACGACTTAGGACTTAGGCAAATTTTTGCCTAAAATCTGAAATGGCCCAAAATGCTAAAACTCCAGATTTGACGAACTTTTCGATCCATGAAAATACGGGTTGTTACATTCTCTCCCCCTTAGGAATTTCGCCCCCGAAATTCCAAGCAACAAAGCAATCAAAACTATTCTGTACGCCTACCATCCATAACAATCAGTAAACCATGCATCCAATTCTAGCTTAGCGTACAGAATTCTAAGATTTAGAACAAGTTACAATGTCGTGAGATGAGACGACACCTTAGGGCCATACCTTGAAGAGTTCAGGATGAGCTGCCTTCATCCTCTCTTCCACCTCCCACGTACAGTCGTTATCATCATCACTCCATTGTATCTTGAGCAACTTAACTGCCTTCCTCCTAAGCTGTTTCGTGTCGGTTTCAACAACACGAAGCGGCTTACGAGGTCTTCTATCGACTGGATCAACTTCGAAGTCTTCACAGCTATCAGCAGAAACCACTGTATTCGAGTCGTGCACATACTTCCGTAGATATGATACATGAAAAACATTGTGCACACCCGACATCTTCTCAGGTAACTCCAACCTATAGGCGAGCTTTCCAATTCGCTCGATGATCGGGAATGGTCCAACAAATCTCGGAGTCAATTTTCCTTTCTTCCCGAATCGAATAACATTCTTTAGTGGAGAAATCTTCACAAAAACCATATCTCCTACGTCGAATTCCAAATCTTTTCGACGCTTATCGGCATAACTCTTTTGACGGTCTTGGGCTGCCTTCATTCGTTGCCGAATGATCTCTATACAATCCGAAGTCTGCCGAATAATCTCTGGTCCAAGTATCAGTTTTTCCCCAGTTTCCAACCAACATGTCGGAGAGTTACACAGTCTTCCATACAATGCCTCATACGGTGCCATACCAATACTTGACTGGTAACTGTTGTTATATGCAAACTCCACCAAATGAAGGTGATCTTCCCATGATCCTCCGAAATCCAAAACATAAGCTCTAAGAAGATCTTCCAAAACTCGGTTGACTCTCTCGGTCTGACCATCCGTTTGGGGATGATAAGCTGTACTCAAACACAACTCGGTTCCCAAGACTTTCTGGAAGCTCTTCCAAAATCCACTAGTGAACAATGGGTCTCGATCGCTCACTATACTCTTCGGAATACCATGGAAACGAACTATCCACTTAACATACAACTCAGCCAACTTTGATGCAGTCCTAGTCGATCGAACAGGAATGAATCGTGCACTCTTAGTCAGACGATCCACAATGACCCAAATCCCTTCATTTCCCGTTCTGGTTCTAGGCAATCCATCGATAAAATCCATCGACACTTGTTCCCACTTCCATGTAGGAACCTCTAATGGCTGAAGCAATCCACTTGGCTTCTTCTGTTCGGCTTTTACCAACTGGCAGTTCATACACTTGGAAATAAAATTTCCAACATCCTTCTTCATACCTTCCCAATAGTAGGTTCTCTTCATATCCCGATACATCTTATTTCCACCGGGATGAATTGTCAACTTCGAGTGATGACTTTCCTTCAGAACTTCACTCCTCAATTCATCTATATCGGTAACAACTAGTCGTCCTTGCTTCCGAAGCCAACCCTCTCGATCGACCTCGAATCCTTTATCCTTTTCTGGATCCAATCCAGATTCCAATTCACGGATAAGCTTGACAAGCTTATCATCTCGCTTTTGGCCCTCGCCAATCCTTTCCACAAGAGTGGGTCTTATCGATAAGTTTGCCAACATCTCAGGTTCCAATTCGCATCTAGGCCTGAAGTCAAATCCAGCTAAATACTCGAGATTCTTCCATTCAGAAAACATGGCTCCCAATCCTGCATGTCTTCGACTTAACGCATCTGCCATTGCGTTACCTTTTCCCGGAGTATAAGCTATACCAAAATCATATGATCCCAAAAACTCTAACCAACGTTGCTGCCGAAGATTCAAATCCTTTTGGGAGAAAAGATACTTCAACGACTTGTGATCCGTAAACAACTCGAATCGAACTCCCAACAAATAATGCCTCCACATCTTCAGAGCAAATACAATCGCCGCTAATTCCAAATCATGAGTTGGGTAATTCCTTTCATGCGGCTTCAGTTGTCGACTGGCATACGCAACAACTTTATCCTTCTGCATCAGCACTGCTCCAAGTCTAGTACCACATGCATCGGTGTAAACCACCATCTCATCATTCCCACTAGGAATAGTCAAAACAGGAGCACTCGTCAATCTCTCTTTCAGGATTCCGAAAGCTTGCTCACACTTATCATCCCAACTGAACACTTGGTTCTTCTTCGTTAATCCTGTTAACGGTGCAGCTACCTTGGAGAAGTCTTTGATAAACCGTCGATAATATCCTGCTAATCCAAGAAAACTTCTCACATCTGATGCATTCTTAGGTCTAACCCAATCCTGGATTGCTGCCACCTTAGCGGGATCAACCGCTATTCCATTTCCAGAAATCACATGGCCTAAGAACCTCACTTCACTCTTCCAGAAGTGACACTTCGAAAACTTAGCCTTCAGCTGATGTTTCCGCAAGATTTCCAAAACAATACGCAAGTGTGTCTTGTGCTCTTCCTCCGTTCTGGAATAAATCAGAATATCATCTATGAACACAAGTACGAACTTGTTCAACTGATCTCTGAACACTCTATTCATAAGATCCACAAAATATGCTGGCGCGTTAGTCAATCCAAACGGCATTACCAGCCACTCAAAGAAACCGGATGGTGTCCTAAAAGCAGTCTTCGGCACACTATCCTTAGCTACTCTCAACTGGTGAAATCCCGTTGCCAAATCCATCTGAGAAAACACCTTAGCTTCGTGAAGCTGATCAAACAAGTCATCTATTCTCGGCAATGGATACTTGTTCTTCTTAGTCACCTTATTCAGCTCACGATAATCGACGCACAATCTCAACGACCCATCTGCCTTGGTTGCAAACACAACTGGTACACCCCACTCGGACACACTACGCCGAATGAATCCTTTCTGTAAAAGATCATCAATTTGCACCCTCAACTCCTGCTGTTCCCTAGGCGCCATCCGCCTAAGAGGCATCACAACAGGTCTGGCCCCTTCAACAAGATCTATCCGAAACTCGATCTCTCTATGCAGCGGCAACCCTTTGACTTCGTCAAAGACATCTTCGAATCCTTTTGCGATTGGCACTAAAGACAGTCCATCCCGTGGAACAACTAGCGAATACATGAAGCTCATGAAGACGCCTTCCTCATGCTTACATCGTATCACAACCTTTCGCCCCTCCACATTCTCGACTGTCACCTCCAGCCTCTCACAATCAACCTTAGCCGCATACTTCCTAAGCCAGTCCATACCCAAAATAATTCCGAACCCCGCAAAGTTCAGAACAAAGCAATCACAAACAAAAGAGCAACCATGACTCGATACAACTAGACCACGGCATAACATACACAAACAAGACGAACCCCCAACTGGATTAGTCACAACCAATGGCCTATCAACAATATCCGGTGCCAAACCTAACCGGCCTACGAGTTCATTACAAACAAACGAATGCGACGCTCCAGTATCAAACAAAACTCTAACTGGAACACCACATAGGAAAAGAGTACCTTGAACAACCACACTCTTTCCTTTCTCTTCAGCAGTAGGAGCTTTTGAAGACGACGGAACAGCTCCCAAAGCATAAGCTTGCACAATCTGCTTATCCTTCCTCGGTTCTGGACAATTCTTCCTGAAATGCCCCGGCTTGTCACAGTTGGGACACTTCATCGGTGCCTTCGGATTCTTACAATCCTTAGAGAAATGGCCCTTCTGCTGACAATTGTAGCAAGTCACCTCGCCTTTCAGCTTCTTCTGGCCATCCTTACCCTTCTGCTGCTGCTGCTTCCTCTTCTTGTTTCCACCCTGCTGGGGTTTAGACTCTTCCCTGGTCACAGCAACAACAGATCCATCCTTAGGAAACAGACTCTCATGCCTGAGAGCTTTCTCCACAAGCTTCTCAAATGAATCGTCCAAATGATCCACCAACTGTCTCCCAAGATAACTATCCAAGACGGTCACAAACTTCTCATTCTTCTGGTAAGCAGACTCAATATACGACCGGGCATACTTGGACAAAGCTTCAAACTCAGAAACATACTCAAGAACAGATCTTCCACCCTGCTTGAGCTCCACGAACTTCTTGAACAGAACAGACTTCTGAGCTGTAGAAATGAACTTAGCTTCAAACCTAGCTTGGAATTGCTCCCAAGTAATCTCTTCTTCCGGAGTATCGATGGTAATAGAGTTCCACCAATCAGAAGCTCTCCCTTGAAGCTGCCTTGATGCCAACTTCCTCTTAGTTGCATCATCAATTCCCAAATCACCAAAGATCCTTCTACAAGCATCTATCCACCTCTGGACCTCAATGGTAGATTCTGTTCCCAAGAAAACCTTCCCTCCAAGAGCAGTATAGTCCTTGCACAACTTAGCAAAATCCACTGGTTTCGGAGTCTGAACTTGAACTCCAACATCAACTGCTGCCCCCGGAACTGGTATCCTCCTCATGATCGAAGTCATCATAGCTTCGAACATGGCTGCATAATCAGCAGTCTCTTCAGTAGCACGGCCTTCCCTAGCAGCTGGTCTCCCTCTTCGACTCATTCTCAATATCTATAAAAAGGAATGATTAGAACATCTAGAGAAACAACTGCATAAAGGACTCAACTCTACTAAACTACTATATTATCTATAGTATTCATCCATCAAAATACAATTACGTCTCTCATACGTAGTTACGACGGCGAGCGTTGGGTAAAATCGATTAACCAATGCTCTGATACCAAATGTGACGACCGCCCATGACCCCTGCACTGAATCTAGAGATAGTGCGCTGTAAAGTGAGCCAGGCGACCATGGACAATTGTCAAGGTAAATTAAACACAAAAGAATCTATCGTATTACTCACAGCGCATGGATAAAATACAATAGAACATATGTATAGTGAAGCTTTACAGAACAAAATGACATCATATAAAACTTCATAATAGTTGAATACAAGCATCTGAATAGTCAAGTCATCAAAATACATCAAGCCTCACTACAACACTCAGAGAGAATACAGCAGCGGAACATCCAGTACATATAATAAGAAGATAATATGCAACCCTCTAGCTCGTCTTCGATATCAGCATCGTGAGAAGAGAACAGCACCTGTCACCTGCTACCTAGTCTGCCCGTCCCAAAATGGACGAACAGCCCAAGGCAATAAGAATTAAAACATAAAGCCTTGAGTCAAACAACAGTCTTAGTGAGTAGTAAATTAACTAACAACATACCAAAAGAGCATAAAGGAAAAGGAATAGGAATACAACCCTCCCACTCCAACCTCATTCTACAGTGATAGCCCCTAGACACTCACTAAGCAGAAACAAACATAGCAGAGCATACAATTTAAAGTAAAGCCACTATCACTCGAGTCAAGGGCGATGTTTTCCAAGTACCAAGGCCTAAATCAGATAAGCACCCAGAAAATACCGCTCTTGAGTCCGAATGACGATACAACCAAACATCCATGACTCTGGCTATCACTGTTATCATTGCTTCGGCATCACCGTTAATTGAATGACCGGCACATTCTTTCAGCCGTCCGTCAAGGGCTAATGGAAACCCCGGTTCTAGACATAACTCCCGCACGTCGTCGCAGCCCGTGCCTAGGACTATCGAATCTGCCCAGAGTACTCGACCATCAACAGTTGGCCGTTGGGACTATCGAATCTGCCCAAACGTACTCTTGCTTAGAGCATGCTAGAACCTTCAACAACGATGCTATCCAAGCCTCCTAGTCATCCTCTTCGACGACTATTCTCATATCCATTCATTATCCTCAACTCGAATCATATCACCGAGTTATCAACATGCTTGGAATGATCCCGTCTGGATTAGACCAAGTTTTCATCATATGATTGCCTCGCTTCATTACATCCTTGCAAAGCCTCATCTCAACATCACATCATCGAATCTATGCATAAGAGCTTCATCATTCCGCTACATATGCCACGAGCAGCTTTTCCGATTCAAGAGCCTTTCCCTTAGCTTTTGAATCGTCTTCGGTCTAAATCTAATCATCAATCATCTAGTTCATAACAATCAATCAAATCAAACATCAATCCAAACAATCAAGCATTCAAATATGATCTAAGTAGACAATTATAACAATAATGGCATTTTCGTAATTAAAGAGTTGAAAGTCCAATAAGCATGAAAACATGGATTATATCTCTACAAACTTGATGAATGAACTTGCATAGGTTAACATATGATAAAATGGATGTAACATCATCATGAACAATGGATCTATATGGATCTACACTTTGGATGAAGAAAATGCATGGAAATCTCTATTTTAACACCAAATCGAGCCAACAATCCGATATACTCCTTTGGATCCGTGTGAGAGATAATCACCACTCACCAAATCACCTAAACAACCTCAAATCAACACGCTTCAGATCTGGACAGCGAAGGATCAAGCTTGATCTATCACGAATCCGCTTCAAACGAAGAAATCTCTCTTGAAAAGATGAAGATCTTCAACTTTAGCTCTTGAATCTTCAATCTTGATCTTCAACTTGGATGGATGTAAGCACTAGATTAGAGTGGAGAAAAGAAGTGAAGAAGTGTAGAAGTTGAGCTCTCAAAATGGCAGCACTTCGTCGCTTCAAAATCCGGATCCCAAAAAGTGAGAACAACCCCTCCTATTTATAGCTGAAAACTGCCCTTAAGTCGTGACTAGTCTATCTCCTAAGTCGTTTCCGACTTATGACTTAAGCCCCCACGACTCAACCAAGCTACGACTCATCCACTTGCACGAGTTATCACCCATGCGCGTCTCATCAGCTTACGACTCATCAGAAGGTACGACTCATCAGAAGGTACGACTCATCAGAAGGTACGACTCATCAGAAGGTACAACCTACGACTTACTAACTTGACTGGGTTACGACTTAGCAAGTCAACACCTCCTATGACTCAACTACTAAGTCGTCTACGACTTATCAAATTCCACCAGCCTGTGACTTATAACCTAGCAGACAACTATTGAGTCGGTCACGACTTAACAAACAACTGGAGTTACGACTCAACTGAGCTTACGACTTAGTAAGTATACGACTCATCATCTTAACTCTGTCACGACTTAGCTGTTACAACTCAACCCCTAACTCGCTCAGTCCTTAAGTCGCGTCTATCCCTTAAGTCGTTCAAACGACTTATTCTTACACCCTTAACTAGCCAAGACCCTGAGTCCCTCCTATCTCCTGAGTCGTATACGACTCACGACTCATCCTAAGTCGTGAACGACTTAGGACTTAGGCAAATTTTTGCCTAAAATCTGAAATGACCCAAAATGCTAAAACTCCAGATTTGACGAACTTTTCGATCCATGAAAATACGGGTCGTTACAGCTAAAGTTGTGCTCTCTCTTGAAATCAACCTCAAGATAAACAGTAAACCATTATAGCATTATTTTAAATGTTAAAGCTTGCCTCTCTCTTGGACTTAACCTAAGGATAGACAGCTCAACTCTATAATATTTCACTTCTCAACCGCATCTAAAACAAAGAATTCGTGTATCAGTATTGAAATGGTTTTCAGTAAGTAAAACACTTATCCAATCCCGATCTCTTCAAAATTAAATCAATGAATTTTCGGTTAACTCAATCTCGATTTCTTAAGAAGTAAATGAACGATATAAAGGAGTCCTCCCCAAGGGATCTCGCATATATACATTCTTAAAACAAGAGACGATTCATACAAATGAGTCCTCTGTAAGGGATCTCAAACCATATCAATATGTGATGCTTACATATCCTTCCAAAGTTAATTTGGTCGATTTCGATAGTCGACTAATTGACCATCAAGTACAAAATAGACGATCATAAATGGAAACCAAGTCTTGTAAACTTATCGCGTTACCGACTTTCTCAATTTATACTATCCCTCGGTCAAGAGTGAAGCCGGTAGGTTAGAGCACTATTGCTTCTAAACCCTGCTCGAACTTCAGCCTTAACTCTCGTAGATAGAATAAATCTACTTTGTCAGCTTTTAGCACTAAGTACATGACTAAATACTTTCCATAAACAAGTAAACACAGTTACACAAACATGATTAAGTCACATAAGCGGATTCTAATCCCTTTTTATTTAATTAATCCTTTTATTAGTTAAAACCTCTTTGTAAATACTTGTATATATGTTTAAAATACCTTTGCAAAAGATATATGCATGCATACTATTAATTCAGTATTCATTTCTACTCTTTTCAGTACTTAGAGAGTATCTATATACTTATCTTAATTGGTGTAAGTATATTCATAAATTGTTAACAAGATTTCTTACTTTAAATTATAATCAAAGAGGTTAAAAACAAATGTTACAAAAACATTATTACTATAAACCCCTTTTCTTTTATATGTTAAATCTTTACTATATATAACCTTTTTCTAAATTACTCCTTACTTGTCATTATTTTTAAAATATCCATTAATAAAGATATAAATATATTCACAAGGGTTAAAGACAATTGTTACTTAAAAATTTGTCACAACAAACCCAAAACCATTTCACTTATAATTATCTTTAAAACATTCTTTTAAAGATCTAATTATATTACTAAGTATAATAGAAAAGGGTTAATATTAAATGTTTCTTAAATATTGTTTACTATAAACCCAAAACCGTTTTATACTTATGATTTTCTTTAAAAATATTTCCTTAAAGATCTGAGTATATCTTCACTTATTAAACAAGATGATATACTTTTAATTAACTTTACAAAACCATTTATTATAACATAAGTGTTATAACCCAAAACTACCTTTTTCCTTTAAAAATACTTAACTTACTTTTCAAAAACTTATATATATATATATATACTAATTTTTTGTAAACCAAGATGTTTAATAAAATTCAAAAACAATTTAAAAGATATTTATATTACATAAGTTTTTAATACTTTAAAATAATTAACTAATTTTATAAAAACTATATATACTTAAAAATACTTTAAAATTCTTATAATATGGTTTAAAATATTTATTCAAAATATTACTGAAAAATAATTATTTTATAATTCATTTGAAAACTTCAAAAAGCATGTTTTCTTATTTATAAAAGTAAGCCTTCTGCTTTAATAATACATAATTAATTATTAAAAATATGTAAAAATTCCAAACTGCTTTTAAAATACTCTAACATATGTTGGAAAAGACTTGTAAAAGGATTGAAGTAAAATAATTTAGTTTAAAGTCATTTCAAAACAAATTGAAGTCTCAAACAAAAACCACAACATTTACAGAACGCTGTAAAAAGTGGTTCGGAGCAAAGAAAGCGTTTTAAAAGTCTTACGGATGATTGTTATAAATGACAGTAACCTGGGTAGTTTTGCATACTCAAAATTTTGCTATTTTTCTATATGCTAGAAATTTTTTAGAATCTAATCTTTTTACAGTAACACATATACACATAATACATCACAATCATGGCTAGAAATCCTTAAAGATCTCTCTACAAAACTATATAGAAATTTCCGAACACAAAGCAATTTCTAAGTGCTTCTATAGTAACTAGTCGCTTTAAAACCATTTCAAACCAAGTTCGATTCAAATAAAAGTCCAACCAAACCCTATGTGCTTCATGAAAAGGCTATGCAACATATAACGACCCGTAAATTTTCAATAATTAAATTTGTCAATTTAATAAGATTTTGGTAAATAAATTTGGAAGAAATAAAAACTTTGTAATTTAATAATGAAATGAAATGTAACAATGTATTTAAAAACTAATTATTAACAATTGAAATGAAATTACAATTTATTGAAGTAATGTAAATTGTTATACTTGGCTATAAATTTATGAAAGAAAACAAATGCAAACATTAAAATTTATAAATGATTTAGTATGAATTAAATGACTCTTGAATAAAGATTGGGTATATAAGAATGGTAACATTTGTTGTGAACAATGAAATCACAAGTGTGAATGTTGAATCATCAATGAGATAATATATGATTAATATAAATTGAAGTAAATCAGTGTTAATTAAGTAATTGTAACATTTGATTTGTAAACAATAATGAATTCATTAATGTGACTTAAAGTAATAGTAACGATTGTAAGTTACTATTTAATTGGCCTATTAATTTAGTTGTAACTGTTATATTTGAGTATAAATTTATAAGTAAATAAGGGTAAGTGGTGTGTAAATAAATGAATTAGTATAATTAATAGTAATTGAGTAAATTCAATATTAGGTAGGTAATTATAATAATTAGTTGAATATAATAAACTTAACTTTAAATTAAAGGGTAATGGTAACAACTATTATAAGTTGCCTATTTAGTATATAAAATAAATCAGAAATCTTTAATGTCATTAATGAGAATTAATGCAGTAACGGGAGGTGTGAATGTATGAATTAAATAGAAACGTAAATTTATTTATAAAGCAATAAATTGGTAAAAGGAATGGAACTAATTTAAATTAATTAATTGGTTTTAAACCTTAATTAATGTGCACAATTGACAAGATTTCACATTTAGAAATGTAACATTTAATACAAATTTAAGATGAAAATAGGAGTAGAATAGTGTAATGGAATATAAAACTAATGTAACTAGGTATAGAGGGTAATAATGGACCTAGTATAAAGATGGCAATTAAACCAAATCAAATTATTGGAAGCAATTTTTATTTAATTGGAATGTAATCTATAATAAAATGGATTATTGTAGGTAAATGAAATTAATTACTATGTAAGAATGAATTGGGAAGTTATTAATGTATTAGTATATAAACCAATGTTAATATTACCCATAGAAGGAAAAGTTAATAGTTGATTCAATAACAAAATTGAGAAATCAAATATATGGATTTAATTGGGGATTTAAACTTATAATTTTTAAATTAGATAAAATATGGTGTTTACACGCAATGACTTTCTATATTTTATTTCCCTATGTTTGTTTCTCTAATTTTTATTTTCTATTTTATTTGTATAAACTTTGAATATGTTTATTTGATTTCTAATTGATTTTTTTTTATATTAGCATAGAAATTGCAAGAGATATAGGTTACTTGTTTTGTTTATTTGTTGCCTTTTTCTTTTCCCTTGCCTTTCCATTTGCATAGCCAATTACTTCCCACATTCATTGACCGTGAATTCTTCTCATAATTCACGTACGTATTGTTCCTTAAACTCCTCTTTTCATTGCATGCAAACAAAGGAAAAATATTAATAAATACATCAAGTTATTTGTTGCCTTTTTATTTCCCAAACCATTCAAACTCCTACCTTTTATTGCCTACCTTTTATTGCCTAGCCTCTTTATTTCTTACTTTAGCTGTTCATTCCTTTAACCTAGTCGCCATTCTCTCTTTTTATTTCACTTACAAAGTTTCTCATCTCCTCATCTTATTCATTTGCGTGAAGAAAAAAAATTTACAGCAAGTTCTCATGGCTTCTCCTCCTTCTCTCTTTCCTTTTTTCTTTCTTTTGTTTTCTATTTTGTTCAAGCAAGGCTCGGTCATGCCTCCCTCTAGCACACCTCAAACCATCATCACCAAGCAACACAAGATGATGGTTGAACCTATATGTGGTGTAGCCAAGCCATTGATTGATTAAGGCAAGTTATGCCACTTTGATTCATTTATTTTTCCATTGTTTTAACCTCTATTCTTTGTATTGAATCATGTTCTTATGTTTGGGATATTTGTTTGCTTTATTTTTTTTATGTACAAGATGTGGATTTTGGGCTCTTTTTTCACTCAAGTTTGCATCTTGCTTTGTTTTATCAAAAGGTTATGTCCCTTTGATCCATTTGTTCATTGTTTGATTCATAATCTTGTATGTTGAATTATACACTTATGTTTGTGTAATTGTTTGTATACAAGATTTGGATCCGACTCTTCATCCACACAAAAGAATATTGTCGTGCCTTTTCGTGCTTTGTGGAGTTTAGATTTGGGTTTGAATTTCAATTCTAGCTTTTAAAAGGTGAGTTATTCACTCTAGACATACGTACTTTTATAATTGTGAATTGATGACAAGTTAATTGTATAAAATAATGTGTTAGGTTCATACATGCCTGTGATATATTTATATGATGTTGAGTACTGTTTATATGCCTGTTATATCATTTGTTATAATATTATTTGTATACTGTTATTTATTTCCTACTTATCATCACTGCAAGTTCACTATCACTATGGGTTGAAATGATACATACCCGAACAGACTTTAGAATAGGGAAAAATCATTATGGGCTGAAATGATAGGCCTGAGCGATTTTTATTTATTTTATTTAACTTGGGATTGCGGGTTTGAAATGATAGAACCCAGATTTTTCTTTGTAAATTACGGATTGAAATGATATATTATCCGTATCACTTGACCTAGGTTAGAAAATATTATACAGACCCATGGTTATTTTATATATTTTTCTGGAAGTTTTAAGTATTTTGAAAATGTAAATTTTGATATTTTAATTTAAATTTGGTTTTTAAAATGATTTAATAAAGTGAAAAATGTTTTTCTATGTATTAAAAATGTTAAATAAATGAATGGAAGTTTGTGATTGGAAATATAACCTAATTTGGAAATATGTGATATTGATTAAGACAATAGATGCTCTTTACTGTGAAAATAAAATGTATGCTAAAAATGAACATTTGACATGTAATTTTAATTAATGTGATATTGATTAAGACAATAAATGTAACGATGCGAATTTTTCGCGTTCGAAAATCGACATCCATACTATACATCATACTCGAATGCCGTAGATTCGACCGTTCAAATCCGAGTTGCCGGAGCTTATAACACAGTAAGTATAACAACACAGCGGAAGAAATAAATAGATGATATCAATATATATATATAACATTGATACAATGACAGATACAAAATCTGATACAGTATGATACAACAGAATGATACAACACATATCAATATACATCAGAGATATGATACAAGAAATAGCAGCGGAAAGAAAATAGATAACACCAGCAGCAGATAGAATGCTCCAATCCATAGCTAGCGTAAAGCAAGATCAATCGTCCAAGGACTGACTAGCTCCAGATAATCTACTCAACCTGAAGATCTGAGAAACCCAACTCTAGACTGCCCGTGTAGAAAATGGTGGGCACCCAGAGTTTAGGAAGGGAACAATAAACTCCGGATCAGTCATGGGACTGGTGTGAGAAACAAAAACAGTTTATCTTTAAAACAACAACAACAAAGCAAGTAGATAAATATCCGCAATGCTTTTGGAAAATGAAACTACCATAAGACCTCCCTCCACACACACAATGCAAACGCAGAATTGGAGGAGATTTCTTCTTATGATAGTCAAACATGCTTACTACGCAAATAATTGGATTATAATTATTAGTGCATAGTGCAGAAAACATTTCGAAAGTATAATATTAATCTTAGCCAACATAGACATTTCGAACTATGCCTACTATAGCTACCATCTAAACAGTGGGGCGCCACCATAAGTAAATGGCAGGTTCTACAACTAAAACCGTACAAGTTCCGTATTGGGAAATGGATTTCCAACAAATGGTCAGGCTAAGGAACTTCCTTTCCTACTGCCGAATGGGATCACCTCTGGCTGGACGTCCCGAGAGACAAACTACTCTCTGCCAACACAAGGTCGGGTTACCCATGTAACAGGTAACTCACGAATATGCCACCCCCCGGTCCTTTGGGACCTTTATCCGAGGCCTCGGTAACCAACATCACACATAATAAATAAAGTGTGTCTACATGAGTAAATATCTGGACTCCATACCATGATACCACCCTTTTCCAGAAGGAAATGACATACCCTAAAGGGCGCGACCCTCATAACCTTGCCGCATATTCCTGTTTCGACCATTTCCGGGTTGTGAGGTCCGAAGAGGTCTCGTCCACAAAGCTACGCTTTATCACAAAGCCATGCTTTGGGTCAACAGATGATTAAAGTAATGATCACAAAGATAAATGATCAATCAAATGATCATATCACAAATGATCAAACAATGATCATCCCACAGCAACACTCAGCAAGTCACATTACCAAATTGGGAATATATCGCTGATAACCTTCAACTACATAACCTCTGAGCTCGTACGTCTCAGAGAAGGGTGTTAAGCTAAGAGAATAAATTCTCCGCCACCAAAAGAAATGTATTTGAATGAAATCGGCTTTATATCTCAAAGTGTAATGTCAGACATGTAACCATACAAGTCTGTTCCGGGTTCGAACAAAACCGAAGGCACTTCCGAAGAAGCCCTTGCAAATCCGGGTATTCACAATCCCGATCGGATTTCCCATCACTTAGGGGATCTCTATACCGGGAGCTACCCAGTGCAGAGACAATCGATAGGTTATCCTATCGTTTTCGCAAACACCCGGTCTTTAACACCGGTCTTCAAATGCATCCATATACGACGTATCACTTATTCAGAATGGGTAATGTGACATAAAGGTCCTCTCCCGGCTAAACCGAATAATGAGCGCAATATTTAAAAATATATGGATATTGGAATTTCAGTTAAGTCACAACTTAAACCCAAACTTTCTTTCCAAATGGTTTAAACAAATTACCATTTTAATCTTTTAAACAAAAAGATTCATTTTAACAACCTTCACGGTTTAAACAATTTCCACACTTTAATCTTTTAAACAAAAGATTCATTCACAGATTTTCCAAATTAATTTCCATTTCAATTGGATTAACTCATTAAATCTTTAAAACAAAGATTTAACTTATAGCTTTCAAAACAATTCCATTTCGAATGGTTTAAACAAATCATCATTTTAAATCTGTTAAAATAAACAGATTCAATTCATAGCTTTCTAAAAGAATTCATTCATAACTTAGAAAACCAATTTTTTCAATTCAATCTTGAAATTCCTTTAATTAAACTGGAATTTTATTTCTTATCTGAAATCCTTTATTCTTTTAAACAAACAGTTTTCATTTTGGAAATCTGATTCATTTATACGAGTTAAGGTTCTTGGGTTAGATTCAAATTCTCAAATCAATATTTTCAAAATGGGTTAAATTCATTTAAACATATTTATAACATCTTTAACTAAAATTTCCAACCATGGAATTCAATTCCTTGTTTTGAATTCAAATTCAAATTTAAATTAGTTAAATTGGAAATTTTAACAAGTTATTCAAAATAGCTTTTATCTTTGAAAACACCTTTTCAAAAGCTTTTAATATTTAACCCAAATTCATTTCCAAAATCAATTGAAATTAAGATTCCAATTTCAAAAACCTTAAATTTAAATTATCTATGACTTAACCAATTTCCACGTGAAATCCATATTTGTGTGTGTAAGAGTGTGGTCCAGGGGATTAACACAATAGTGCAACATAATGAATCATCACAGATCAAAATACAGGATATAGTTGATAAGCGATATAACTATAACGCTTATCGTTCATGCACAGACCACAGATATATAAATATCACAGATAATAAATTACATCACAGATAATTTATCACAGATCACAACATAAATCAGGGTGTATCACAAAGCATCATATATCAGGGATATCAAACAATCAAATCATCCAATAGAATCCAAATATCCATAAGTAAGATCAATTAATATCTTAATTACTTATGAATAAACTACAAATCTTGGTTAATTAATCATTAATTAATTATAACCCATTTTTATTAATTAACCTTTGATTATCAATTAACCCTTTAATTAATTATCTTAAGTGATGAATTTTTATTACTTCCCTTAAGTAATTTACTTTCAATTACTTTCATTTAGTAATTACCCCTAATTAATTAAGTAATTACTTATCCTTAATTAATTTAACCAATAAATTATCTTAATTTAATTGTCCTTAATTAATTAACTTTAATTAATCAAAATATCCAAAATAAATTAGAATAAGTAATTAATCTTGAATTACTTTTAATTAATCTCTAATTATAAATTAATCTAAATCATAAATTTATAAATTAAATAATTTATTCTTGATTATCTTATTAGTTAAATCACTTAATTACCTTAATTATCTCTAAGGTAATCTATTTCTTTATTAATGACTTCATTAAAGTGGATTTAAACATTACATTTCAAATTTAGATTCAATTTCCATTTTAAATTTAAGATTTGATATTTAACATTAACCAAATTTAAATATCAATTTATAAACCCATATAAGAAAAGTCCCAACTGATTTACTTAAATTTTTATTTGAAATTTAAGTTTTAACATACATTTCATTTTAACTCGCCAATTCAAGTGAACACCAATTATTTAACTTTTCATTGGAAATTCTTTTCATAAAAGAACTTAAATCAAAATCTAATTCAAATATTTATTTTAATTCATATCAAAACACTTGATTTAATTTAGCTATGAAACTTTGATTTAAAACTTTGTTTTAAACTTGCTTTCGAAACCTGGATTTTATATTCTTGAGTTACAATGTCAATTCATTTTAAAAGCTTAAGATTCAAAAAGTGTAACGACCTGTATTTTTAACACTTTAAAAATACGAATTAAAATAAAAATTTTGGATAAAAATCCGAAGGAAATAAAATTTTGTGTTGTTAAATGTGAATTACAAGTTAAAATGCAAAACTGAATTCTGAAATAACTTATTTGTAAATTAAATATGGATGTTAACCTGTATTGAATGTAAGTAATGAATTGAGTTTGATTGTAAACCAAATTGGTTATGATTGTAAACAAAGAATAAATAAAACGGTAGATTTAATAGTGGAAGTTTATGTTATTAAAACTAATATAAATAAGTGTAACTTAATATTACAGTTGATTGAAATCAAATAATAACCGAAACTGAAATTTGATAAAGATGTTAACTGGTAATTGAATGTAAGTAAAGATTTAAATTTGAATGTAACAAGAAATTGAATTGAATTGAATTTGACTGTAAACAACGAAATAAATAAAATGTACATTTAATATTGAAGTTATAATATGGAAATCAACGTAAATGAATGTAATTTAATATTACTGTGAATTTAAATAAGATGATAGCTGAAGAAAATGAAAGTAAATGAATTATAAACTATTGATAATAATGTATAAGTAAATGGTTGATGCAATAATGAAAGTGTAAATCGAAATAAAAGAATTCAATTGGAATTAAATAACTTGAATTTGAATTACAATATAATTGAACGCTGAATCTAATGTAATCTTTTATACTGGATTTATAATGGAAAACTGCATTGTAAAAGATTGTTAATTACTGTGAAATTAAAAATAAAATTTGTGAACAATTGAAATTTGATTTAAAAGTTAATAGTTTAAAATTGGGAATTTTATATTGAAATTAAACAGTAAAAATTGTCATTTTTACAACTGTCTCGGATTTCGACGAAACTAGTTTCATCGGATCCGTAACAGTGAATTATTGTAAGGTTTCAATTTTCGTAGCAATCGGACTTGTCGTTTGATCGTACGGACTCGAAACGCCTTGAAATAAATGCAATTATAATCAATTAAAATCAATTTGAAATTTTGAATTTAGCATAACTTCTTCATACGATGGAATTTGGACTTGAAACCTTTTCCATTGCGTTTAAAATATTTTAAAACACCTATTTTGATATATGGGTTTACCCAATTCCGTTCCGGAGTCAGAACGGGCTTTTCGGGCCATAGTTTGTTCCGCACGTTCATCTATCCAGTCTATCTACTCTATCTCTAACATACCTATATAAACACAGTTATAAACCCTAGCCTACCTAATCTTCATTTGTATGTACGTACAATTCATCTTCTTCTTAGCCTCTCATTCCAATGGTGGCAGACAAAACCTAATTCCCAAATTCCAAAATCAAAAAAAAAAAAAATTCGAGATTTACGCGCTTCGGGTCGCGCTTGGGGTTTCAGGAGGAAAAACCCTGGAGCTACTTCGAGTCGGGAAGAAAACTACTCGGGTCATCGGGTCGATTTTGCAAAAAACTCCAAGCAGGCATCGGGTATTTGAGGCGGGAACTCGAAGTCGACTCAGCACAAGAATTTTCCAATCTTCAAATTTTCATAACTTTTGCATACGGACTCGGATTTGGGCGAGGTTTATTTTGTTAGGATCGTATCGAAAGTCCGGACACTTTGACGCTGGTTTGGATGGATTTGGAGACTGTCAAATTTTTGGGTTTAAATTGAATTTAAATTCAATTTAAATTCAAAAGGTGAGTGTTTTATAACGCTCACAACGTACTGAATATCTTTATGGTAGTTAAATTTGAAATTATGAAGTGATATGGATTTATTTGTCGTTGTTTGATAAAAATTTAATTGTCATATAGATTGTCATTTGAATTCACCGTTGAAAATTAAATTGACAGTCAAATTTAAAGTTAAATTTTAATTGCGATCAAATTTCCTGATATTGATAATTATGAAGTTGTTGTGAATGTTATTGGCTTTATGGTTGATTGGTTGTGATGGATGCTATTGGTCGATATTGGTTGTTTATTTATTTTGATATATCATGCTATCATCATGTATATTGTTTATTGCATATAAACTGTAAACCGAATCATTTCGAATAAATTAAGAAATAGGTTGAAATGATATACCTATGACATCTATTTGGATTGAAATGATATATGTCCATCCTTGAAATTAAATTTGAAATAATTATCCACTTGGCCATAGGTTAGAAAATTTTATACGGAGACCGGGTTGGTTAAATTAAATGATTTTAAAAGTTGTTTTGAAATTATTTAAATGAATTGATTTTAAGAATAAAATCGAATTTATGGAAATTGAATTATTTTGAATTGAAGCTCAAGATGTTGGAATTTAAACTTGGTAAATGAAATTGTTTAATTATTTGAAGTTTAGATTTTTAAGAAAAGTTTTGAAATACAGCGTAAATTTTCGAAAGTTGATTTGTTTTAGAAGATTGGACTTTTAATCGAACTCTGAATATTTCTAAGAAAATTTTTATGAAATGATATTTCAAGTTTGAGTTTGGAATTGAAAATTTATTTAAAATTGAGATTTAATTAATTTGGAATTTAATTGAAATTCAAAGAAATTTGTGAATTGGACTAAATTGAAACTATTGAATTATTTAATAATTAAATAAGGTTAAATTATTTAATGATTAAATTGAATTGAAATTCTTTAATAAGAAAATTTTGAACTTTTGAATAAGTGAATTTTTACTTCATAAATAATTGAAATTGAGTTTCTTTATTAATTAAGTTTTGGAAAATTATTTAAGAAAGTAAATAAGTGAAATTGAATTTTTTTAACAAGAAATGAAAATGTGATATTTTTGGAATTAATGTAAGACTTGTAATTGGAAGAATTGATTTGACGAATTTAATTTAATTCAAAATTGTAAGTTTTGATTTAATGAAGTTGAACTTAAAAAGGTAGTGTAATGGATTTGAAATTTAATAGAAATTGTTTTGAATGATAAAGTACCTTAACGGATATTAAATGAAATCGATAAATGAATTTAAATTGATTTGAATGTTGAATTAAATTAATTTAAATGATTTCGGAATGAAACTTATATACGAACTTGAATCAATATTTGAATTGTTTAAATTGAAATTGAAATTGAATTATAAGATTTTGAAATTTTGATTTGGAAGTTTTGAAACGTAAATTTTGGAAATTGATTTAGAAAGACAAATGAAATGTTGATTTATAAATTTTAATTGAGATTGTAATTGATTTGGTTTTGAAATAAATAAACGACCAATCGGTGAAATAATTTCGAAGTTATTAAAGAGACCGGAATCGGTTATGGATATACTCTCTATCTAAACCGAATACCACTTTAATAACTATACGCGGAGTGATGATCCAGAATGAAGTGGTTGGAATGATGTACGTGTTGACTGAAGAAAGAGAACGATAATGGATAGCCTTGACACTTGTGTCAAATTGGAAATGACTAAAACAGGAGCTGTGCCGGGCCAATGGAGGATTAGCTACCTCAAGTGGACACACTTCTTTGTAAACTATTCTTTTACTTTGTGATTGATTGGTGCGCACCCTTGATTTTGGGAGTGTTGTCTCACGGTGTTGCGGGCGCTGCGGCGTTGCGTTCTCACCAGTCCGGATCAGGCGAACGGTAGTATCACTACCTTGGGTATTGCCTCATGTGCCTTGTCATACTTGTATTCCATTTATGCGCGACCACTACGATTTTGATTTGTACCTTTAGTATATGGATTGCCCTCTGGTGACTTCCGGTTTTGGGGAAACTACGGTCTTGTATATGCTCTTGGGAATATAAACTGTGTTAAGGGTGGAATGGGCTATGGCTTAACACTATTTTAATACTTTTACTTTAATGTAGACATATTATAATAGCGTATTGTACTACATAGTAGATAGTTTAACGGATCCTTGAGAGATGGAAAATCACGTAACATCTCTTAAGTTATTGCACTCACGTTGACACTGGATAGGAGATGTCAAAACCCGTAAACATCTCTGACGCCGTCACACTCATATTTTCTTATTCGATTTAACTTACATGAGATATTTTAGTCCTGACTCGAGTGTTTTGCCTTTTCATTACGCTCGGGTCAGCCTGAGCATTTCAGATAAGGTTGAAGATCTATTCTGGAGGACGAAGACGGAGTTTGGTATTACATCATTTGTATTCTACTACCATATTATTTTTCCGCTGCATTATTGTATTATCTCTGATATGTATGTAACTCTGATTTATGATGTATAATAATAATCTAATTTATTTATTTAACAGCTTCATGAACTGTTATTTTATTATTATATCTTGTTCCTTCCGCTGCGAGATTCTGAGTTTGTTTTTGTTCTTTCTTTTCCTTTCTTTTCTTATTTAACCCATTAACCATCCGCCCTTTTTAATGGTTTAGAATCGGCATGTGTGTCTGCCTATGCACTTGGCGGGTGCAGCATGATAGGGGGTTCTCGCACTTGGTTTGGTAGCGAGCGGATGACTCTTACTCCTACATGTCCCTGCGGGGTTGGTGCAGTCGAGAGGCTGGCTGTAAAGGCAGAACACAGGTACTGCTGTATGCTACGGTGGGCGTTACCCCACTGACGCGGTCCGTTACAGTTGGTATCAGAGCTTTGGTTTAGATTACCTTGGCTCTAGTGGGGAATAACTCATTGAAATAGGGTTAAACCTTATGAATGAGTTCGAGTGTATATGAGAGAGCGTATTTGTAATTTTGATATAAAAATGATTTTATATTGTGTTAAATTGTTCCGTTGAGTATTTATGAATTCTGGTTGGTACTTGGGACGCCAAGGCATCAATATGAATTTCTAAACACTCGAATAGGACAGATTGACATAATATTATTTTGGACTATATTTTTATATAAAAGAACTATCTTGAAAATTTATAAATTTTGATTGTATTGGTTGTTAGGAGATGATAATATTAGATTATCATCGTTTATTGTTGATTAGTCAATATTTCTAACTATTGACTATTGGACGATTTTAAGAAATGAAACTTGTAAATATGATTGACAATGAATATAAATGGTAAATAAAATAAAATAAAAATGAATTTAAATTAAGATGGAGAATTTAAATTCCGGTGTTTTGAAAATTTATTAACAAAAATTCGAAATGTATAATATAAGTATTATATGATAGTATATTCGATTAGAAATTGTTTTCAAAGGATTTTCAAATGAAGTAAGTGTTATACTCCCCTCTTGACACTAGAGAATGATTTCGGTGATGAGTGCACGCATCATCGACGTTTATTTTCGAGAGTCCAAGTGGGGGAGATCACTTAATAGTTTTTCTAAACCCTGTTTTGATTAAAAAAATTGAATTTTATTTTGTATTCTCTATAGTATGATTTGATATATAAATTATATAAGTATATATTATTTCAAAACTTGATTTGAAATGAAACCGAGATTGGAATTCTTGAGTTCTTTAATAATTAATGATTTTTTCTTTAATGGTTGAAATGAATTAATACTTGAATCATTACGGAACTTCTGAATTGTGAAATAAGAAATGAACCTAAGAGCTAAGTGAAATATCAATTGAAGTAGAAATCCTTAGAATTAGGAAATTATGAATTTAAAATAAAATTGAAACTGTAAAACTCGCATAGTATTAAATTTCATTCTATAGCATAGATATAACTTACCAAATCATTTAAGAAGTTCAAAAATGTTATATGAATTGTTAATTGGATAATATACAAGTATAGGTTTGAAAAATGAAATATGCATTTAATTAATGGTTTGCAAATATAAATAAAATTGTTAGTAAATAATTGGAATTTAAATTAACATTTAAAGGTGATTCACCATTATGTTAATATAAAATGGAAATACTATATGTGAATGTAAATGTGAAATTAAATTATAGTGAAATTTAAGTAATGACTTAAGAATTAATTAATTGAAAATTCAACTTTGAATGAAAAGAGGTTGTATGTTGTTTAACTACATTCTATTTGCATAACAAAAACTTACCAAATACTTAAAAAGTTTAAAATGCTAATAAGGATAAGTAGAGGAATAATATACCAGTGTGAGAGTGAATAATAAAATGTGAAGATCTATTGATAGTTGTAAATATAAAGGAAATTTAAGTTTTAAAATGAATTAAATTTAAAATTAATTAAATATAGAATTAGTAAATGGAAACTAATTAAATTTGAATAAAATTAAATGTCAATAAACTTGGAAGTGTATGAAATTAAAATTTTGACTTGGAAATGTATAATTGATTTATTATAGATTTGGATGGATGTTAATGTTTGATATGCATTGGTTGTTAGATGGATGATAATTGATTAAATAGAATTCATTAGTGTTAATGGAATTGAATAAACGGAATAATTTTTTTTAATAATTAAATTCAAATTTGAAGCAAAGTGGAATTAAATATAATTGAATTCAAATTAAATTGAAGCAAATTGACTTGAATTTAAATTATGAATGAAACAAACTTGAATAAATCGGAAACAAATCGAATGTAAACTTATTTCATGGATAAATAAGAAAATAAACGACTTTGGGTTTGTGATTGATCTTTAGAAATTTGAAGTTTGAAATAATAAAAGCAAAATTTTGGAAAAAAAAATCCAAAATTGTCCAATATATGCTGAAACGGAAATAAGCATAACTTTTAAATGGATGGACGAAATTCAACGATATTAGACTTTTCGGAAAGCGTAGAAACTGTAGCACGACTTTTGTTTAGACTGTCTTGATAAATTCCTTTATTTACTTAGTTAAAAATTTGAATCTTCTCGCTGGCCTGTGTAAAAGGGAAGCAAAATCAGCAGCATATACTCTTAGTATTTTTGCCATAACTTTTCACTGGTGTATCGGATTTTGATGATCTTGCACTTTCTGGAAAGCTAAGAACTTAAGTTAAAACTTTTACTTTAAGTGTTTTGTGTTTTGCTGTCATTTAGAGGGTCGAAAACGTGACCAAATGTCGCTGACCTGCGCAATTCATTGCCAGGCTGAGGCGTTCCTATTTAGTAAAACGGTCGTAACTTTTGAACAGAAGGTCCGAATTCAATGATTTTGGACATTCCGGAAAGCCTGAAACGAATGCAACAACTTTTCTTTAGATTCCATTGTCAAATTTTATGGTTTAGGTGACCAAAAACTAAGATTCGTTTGCTGTCCTGGAATTAGAATTTCAGTTTTGAAGCTAAACATGTTATATGTGTGTTGTTTATGATAAGTATATCGATCTATCTTTATATGCATGGTTCTAACTTGGTTATTGAGCATTTTAGTAGGTAGCAAAGAGGTTGCGCTTCGCTTGTGGAGCTCGCTTCTGCGCTTAATGCAAAATGTAAGTTAAAATGCTAATAAACGCTAAATAAAAGGTATGTTCTCGGATTACAGTTTATGTTGTGGTATATTATTGTGTTCCCCATATTTTGGGATGCCTCATTCTTGTAATGAGATGTGTATCATGCAATTATTACCACTGTGAAATTTTTCGGTCCTAGCCGCGCAAAGGAGGTGCTGCCGAAATTTTTCAAAAATCCGAGAGTTAGAAAATTTTGAGATTTTAAAAAAATCCTATAACTAAATTTTGCAAATAAGTCGAATATTTTGAATGAATTATATCTAAATGATGGTTTCCCCTTCTCCGTTCCTTTTCGAGGACGAAAAGTTTTAAGTGGGGGAGAATGTAACGACCTGTATTTTTAACACTTTAAAAATAAGAATTAAAATAAAAATTTTGGATAAAAATCCGAAGAAAATAAAATTTTGTGTTGTTAAATGTGAATTACAAGTTAAAATGCAAAACTGAATTCTGAAATAACTTATTTGTAAATTAAATATGGATGTTAACCTGTATTGAATGTAAGTAATGAATTGAGTTTGATTGTAAACCAAATTGGTTATGATTGTAAACAAAGAATAAATAAAACGGTAGATTTAATAGTGGAAGTTTATGTTATTAAAACTAATATAAATAAATGTAACTTAATATTACAGTTGATTGAAATCAAATAATAACCGAAACTGTAATTTGATAAAGATGTTAACTGGTAATTGAATGTAAGTAAAGATTTAAATTTGAATGTAACAAGAAATTGAATTGAATTGAATTTGATTGTAAACAATGAAATAAATAAAATGTACATTTAATATTGAAGTTATAATATGGAAATCAACGTAAATGAATGTAATTTAATATTACTGTGAATTTAAATAAGATGATAGCTGAAGAAAATGAAAGTAAATGAATTATAAACTATTGATAATAATGTATAAGTAAATGGTTGATTCAATAATGAAAGTGTAAATCGAAATAAAAGAATTCAATTGGAATTAAATAACTTGAATTTAAATTACAATATAATTGAACGCTGAATCTAATGTAATCTTTTATACTGGATTTATAATGGAAAACTGCATTGTAAAAGATTGTTAATTACTGTGAAATTAAAAATAAAATTTGTGAACAATTGAAATTTGATTTAAAAGTTAATAGTTTAAAATTGGGAATTTTATATTGAAATTAACCAGTAAAAATTGTCATTTTTACAACTGTCTCGGATTTCGACGAAACTAGTTTCATCGGATCCGTAATAGTGAATTATTGTAAGGTTTCAATTTTCGTAGCAATCGGACTTGTCGTTTGATCGTACGGACTCGAAACGCCTTGAAATAAATGCAATTATAATCAATTAAAATCAATTTGAAATTTTGATTTTAGCATAACTTCTTCATACGATGGAATTTGGACTTGAAACCTTTTCCATTGCGTTTAAAATATTTTAAAACACCTATTTTGATATATGGGTTTACCCAATTCCGTTCCGGAGTCAGAACGGGCTTTTCGGGCCATAGTTTGTTCCGCACGTTCATCTATCCAGTCTATCTACTCTATCTCTAACATACCTATATAAACACAGTTATAAACCCTAGCCTCCCTAATCTTCATTTGTCTGTACGTACAATTCATCTTCTTCTTAGCTTCTCATTCCAATGGCAGACAAAACCTAATTCCCAAATCCCAAAATCAAAAAAAAAAAAAAAAATTCGAGATTTACGCGCTTCGGGTCGCGCTTGGGGTTTCAGGAGGAAAAACCCTGGAGCTACTTCGAGTCGGGAAGAAAACTACTCGGGTCATCGGGTCGATTTTGCAAAAAACTCCAAGCAGGCATCGGGTATTTGAGGCGGGAACTCGAAGTCGACTCAGCACCAGAATTTTCCAATCTTCAAATTTTCATAACTTTTGCATACGGACTCGGATTTGGGCGAGGTTTATTTTGTTAGGATCGTATTGAAAGTCCGGACACTTTGACGCTGGTTTGGATGGATTTGGAGACTGTCAAATTTTTGGGTTTAAATTGAATTTAAATTCAATTTAAATTCAAAAGGTGAGTGTTTTATAACGCTCACAACGTACTGAATATCTTTATGGTAGTTAAATTTGAAATTATGAAGTGATATGGATTTATTTGTCGTTGTTTGATAAAAATTTAATTGTCATATAGATTGTCATTTGAATTCACCGTTGAAAATTAAATTGACAGTCAAATTTAAAGTTAAATTTTAATTGCGATCAAATTTCCTGATATTGATAATTATGAAGTTGTTGTGAATGTTATTGGCTTTATGGTTGATTGGTTGTGATGGATGCTATTGGTCGATATTGGTTGTTTATTTATTTTGATATATCATGCTATCATCATGTATATTGTTTATTGCATATAAACTGTAAACCGAATCATTTCGAATAAATTAAGAAATAGGTTGAAATGATATACCTATGACATCTATTTGGATTGAAATGATATATGTCCATCCTTGAAATTAAATTTGAAATAATTATCCACTTGGCCATAGGTTAGAAAATTTTATACGGACACCGGGTTGGTTAAATTAAATGATTTTAAAAGTTGTTTTGAAATTATTTAAATGAATTGATTTTAAGAATAAAATCGAATTTATGGAAATTGAATTATTTTGAATTGAAGCTCAAGATGTTGGAATTTAAACTTGGTAAATGAAATTGTTTAATTATTCGAAGTTTAGATTTTTAAGAAAAGTTTTGAAATACAGCGTAAATTTTCGAAAGTTGATTTGTTTTAAAAGATTGGACTTTTAATCGAACTCTGAATATTTCTAAGAAATTTTTTATGAAATGATATTTCAAGTTTGAGTTTGGAATTGAAAATTTATTTAAAATTGAGATTTAATTAATTTGGAATTTAATTGAAATTCAAAGAAATTTGTGAATTGGACTAAATTGAAACTATTGAATTATTTAATAATTAAATAAGGTTAAATTATTTAATGATTAAATTGAATTGAAATTCTTTAATAAGAAAATTTTGAACTTTTGAATAAGTGAATTTTTACTTCATAAATAATTGAAATTGAGTTTCTTTATTAATTAAGTTTTGGAAAATTATTTAAGAAAGTAAATAAGTGAAATTGAATTTTTTTAACAAGAAATGAAAATGTGATATTTTTGGAATTAATGTATGACTTGTAATTGGAAGAATTGATTTGACGAATTTAATTTAATTCAAAATTGTAAGTTTTGATTTAATGAAGTTGAACTTAAAAAGGTAGTGTAATGGATTTGAAATTTAATAGAAATTGTTTTGAATGATAAAGTACCTTAACGGATATTAAATGAAATCGATAAATGAATTTAAATTGATTTGAATGTTGAATTAAATTAATTTAAATGATTTCGGAATGAAACTTATATACGAACTTGAATCAATATTTGAATTGTTTAAATTGAAATTGAAATTGAATTATAAGATTTTGAAATTTTGATTTGGAAGTTTTGAAACGTAAATTTTGGAAATTGATTTAGAAAGACAAATGAAATGTTGATTTATAAATTTTAATTGAGATTGTAATTGATTTGGTTTTGAAATAAATAAATGACCAATCGGTGAAATAATTTCGAAGTTATTAAAGAGACCGGAATCGGTTATGGATATACTCTCTATCTAAACCGAATACCACTTTAATAACTATACGCGGAGTGATGATCCAGAATGAAGTGGTTGGAATGATGTACGTGTTGACTGAAGAAAGAGAACGATAATGGATAGCCTTGACACTTGTGTCAAATTGGAAATGACTAAAACAGGAGCTGTGCCGGGCCAATGGAGGATTAGCTACCTCAAGTGGACACACTTCTTTGTAAACTATTCTTTTACTTTGTGATTGATTGGTGCGCACCCTTGATTTTGGGAGTGTTGTCTCACGGTGTTGCGGGCGCTGCGGCGTTGCGTTCTCACCAGTCCGGATCAGGCGAACGGTAGTATCACTACCTTGGGTATTGCCTCATGTGTCTTGTCATACTTGTATTCCATTTATGCGCGACCACTACGATTTTGATTTGTACCTTTAGTATATGGATTGCCCTCTGGTGACTTCCGGTTTTGGGGAAACTACGGTCTTGTATATGCTCTTGGGAATATAAACTGTGTTAAGGGTGGAATGGGCCATGGCTTAACGCTATTTTAATACTTTTACTTTAATGTAGACATATTATAATAGCGTATTGTACTACATAGTAGATAGTTTAACGGATCCTTGAGAGATGGAAAATCACGTAACATCTCTCAAGTTATTGCACTCACGTTGACACTGGATAGGAGATGTCAAAACCCGTAAACATCTCTCACGCCGTCACACTCATATTTTCTTATTCGATTTGACTTACATGAGATATTTTAGTCCTGACTCGAGTGTTTTGCCTTTTCATTACGCTCGGGTCAGCCTGAGCATTTCAGATAAGGTTGAAGATCTATTCTGGAGGACGAAGACGGAGTTTGGTATTACATCATTTGTATTCTACTACCATATTATTTTTCCGCTGCATTATTGTATTGTCTCTAATATGTATGTAACTATGATTTATGATGTATAATAATAATCAAATTTATTTATTTAACAGCTTCATGAACTGTTATTTTATTATTATATCTTGTTCCTTCCGCTGCGAGATTCTGAGTTTGTTTTTGTTCTTTCTTTTCCTTTCTTTTCTTATTTAACCCATTAACCATCCACCCTTTTTAATGGTTTAGAATCGGCATGTGTGTTTGATTTGTCGATTTAAACTGTCCAAAAAGGCGGGTCGTTACAAAAAGTTTATTTAAAAACTTAACTTTTGAATACATTTTAAAATTTAAAACAAAACAACAGGTTTCTGTTTAAAACCCGTTTCTGTATCACCACCCGAGTCACCATACTCTTGCTTCGAGTCCACAAGCCAACAACTTCGAGTTAAAACCTAATCTCCTTCGAGTAAAACACTGCATCACCTCGAGACATCCCTTCTTCTCCAACCACCATATTTCCAGATGCACAGAGACACACACGTGCATATGTACAGTTCATCGGAGCGACTCCGATCATTGCGACAATCTCCGGCACATCACCTACCACTACCTCAACTATATCAACTTCCAAGACCAACGATTCGAACCAAAATACAAAATCGAGCAAATCAGCTTCGACTGGAAATCTAGGAACAACAAAAACCCATCACCTCAATGCCTGGCAACGCTTCGTTACCGCAGCTCCGACCATCTGAGCATCAACAACCCCGGCCACGTCACGACAACCCACCAAGCCATCCTCCACCAGAAATTCGAGCCACTCGATCGCGTATTGGTGATGAACTCGATACATTTACAGGGAAGACTAAAACTTGAAATAAAACCCTAAATCTAACTCGTCCCCTTAACTCACGCAATAGAAAATTCTTTTAACATTTTTCCCATCTTCGTAGATCATCAAGCTTGCTTCAGAACAAATCTCAACATTTATTTTTGATTCGATCGTCAAATATTCGTAAAAATGTAATTTTTGTTCATATACGAATTGCTCTAAGAATACTAAACTAAAAATCCTCGTTTTTGTTTTAAAAATCATATATTACAGTAAGCATTCAAGATATAAACTTGAATTAGCTTTTAGTAACACTCGAATTTATCAATTTAGTACTTGATTGCCTGTAAACAAAGTTTCCAGAAATTTTAACAGGTTATTTTAACTTGACTTAAATTTTAAAACTTACTTCATAATCAAACAAACAATATTTGTTTATATTCTAAGTCCTAACAGAGCTTAGATCAAAAGATAAGGATTTTGTTTGCAAACTGGTTCCTAAAAAAACAAAGAACAGAGGTATATATTTCTTATTTGAAGCAGGCATGCACACATTTATCCAAATATTCACAGATATTTCACATATAAATATACAACTTACTTATCTATATCCACATAAATCCTACTTAAAGATGTAAAGGTGTAGTTACTCACAGTTGTTTTTGAGAAGATGAACAGAGTAGCTTATCTTTGACCCAGGCTTTAAATTTTTCAAGTTGAAATCTCCCCTTCTTTGATCTCTGGCTATATGAATTTGTGTTTTTTTTGTTTCAATTTGAGATGATATTATTTTAGACTATGCTCAGTTGAAATGATCGAGCTGAGATAAATGAAAGTGGGTTTTACTGTGTGATGTATTATTTTGTTTAAGCTGAGATGGTTGTACAAGTGATTATATTTTCTTGTACTATAGCCAGTGATATTTCTTGTTTGTAGGCTGATGGAAATACTAGTTTGGGGCTGCATTAAATTAGCATTGTACCATTTACATTTTTATTTCCTTCGGCTGTACAAAATGGAGATGATTTTCTTTGGCTTCCTTTGCAAGCTAACACATATATTTGTTTTGCTTTGGCCTTATCACTTTGCAGTATACTTGAGTTCTATTTTTCCTTGCTGTCTTTTTTTGCTTTATATAGTTACATACTTGAATACAATTTATCCTTTGTATTTTGTTTGTTTGGTTTACCAGCCTATACTTAGTTCATTTGTTTGTTAAAACTTATATATTTTATTTATTCATACTTACCCAATATATACTTGAATATATATTTGTTGTTTCTACTTTGTATGTTATCTCTTGTCTTGTTTTTGTTTCATTCTTGAATATGTTTTCTTTCTTTTTAACTTTGTCTTTAATAATATTATTTTATAATATAAATTTCTATTTTAGTTTGTTGTTAAATTTTTGTTTAATATGTTGTTAAAATTATTCTAATGTATTCACTTTCTATTTTATAAAACTATAAAATTTACCTTAGTTCGGGGAAACTCGCATCTATTTATAATTAATTTTACAAATTTTAATTCAAAAATTCATTTAATTATCAATTTAAATTAAATTAAAATCCGGGGTCGTTACAGACTTCCCCCCTTAAAAGAATTTCGTCCTCGAAATTACCAAGGAGACACAAAGATAGATGAAGAATGTTTCATCAAATCAAACTGAACGTTTATTCTGCATTTGGCTTACCAAATCAGAATATCAATAACAGATACAAGAACGAATCTGTTTTAACACCTCATAAGATACTCGGGTTATCCAGATCTACGAAATATGCAGTGGCATCGGTCAGTTCGAAGAGATAACTAACCATTCGTAGAACATATCGAGACCCAAAGAAATAGATAGATATATGGATACAATGTCAAAATTTTCAGTTTAGAACTAAAGTATACCTATCAACCATAGCAACCAAAGCAACCAATTCATCCAAACAAACAAATTAGGTCCACCCGGAGTTTATGTCCCATATTAATATATCGAATCTCCTTCCTGGATCTACCAGGAACTATCGAAGAATTAAGAAGAGATGATGAACAAAAGAGATTGATAGAGAAAAGATGGTTTCCTGGTTGTTACAGGGTATTGACCATTTATAATCATATTTCCCTGTCCCCTATCTCATCCTCTTCTTGCACTCATACTCACTATTGGTGGATAGTAAGAGAATTTACTGAGGCGTACGGACGGATATCTGAGAATTACTCATTCTAGGGTATGCTTCACCCTATCTCTAATGAGCTACTTAATGTAATATACTCCTGAGCTAAAGTTCAACCTTAGCTCTGATACCACGTTGTAACGATGTGAATTTTTCGCGTTCGAAAATCGACATCCATACTTTACATCGTACTCGAATGCCGTAGATTCGACCGTTCAAATCCGAGTCGCCGGAGCTTATAACACAGTAAGTATAACAACACAACGGAAGAAATAAATAGATGATATCAATATATATATATATATAACATTGATACAATGATAGATACAAAATCTGATACAGTATGATACTACAGAATGATACAACACATATCAATATACATCAGAGATATGATACAAGAATAGCAGCGGAAAGAAAATAGATAACACCAACAGCAGATAGAATGTCTCTAATAGAATGCTCTAATCCATAGCTAGCGTAAAGCAAGGTCAGTTGTCCAAGGACTGACTAGCTCCAGATAATCTACTCAACCTGAAGATCTGAGAAACCCAACTCTAGACTGCCCGTGTGGAAAATGGTGGGCACCCAGAGTTTAGGAAGGGAACAATAAACTCCGGATCAGTCATGGGACTGGTGTGAGCAACAAAAACAGTTTATCTTTAAAACAACAACAACAACAAAGCAAGTAGAAAAATATCCGCAATGCTTTTGGAAAATGAAACTACCATAAGACCTCCCGCCACACACACAATGCAAACGCAGAAATGGAGGAGATTTCTTCTTATGATAGTCAAACATGCTTACTACGCAAATCATTGGATTATTATTATTAGTGCATAGTGCAGAAACATTTCGAAAGTATAATATTAATCTTAGCCAACATAGACATTTCGAACTATGCCTACTATAGCTACCATCTAAACAGTGGGGCGCCACCATAAGTAAATGGCAAGTTCTACAACTAAAACCGTACAAGTTCCGTATTGGGAAATGGATTTCCAACGGCCAGGCTAAGGAACTTCCTTTCCTACTGCCGAATGGGATCGCCTCTAGCTGGACGTCCCGAGAGACAAACCGCTCTCTGCCAACACAAGGTCGGGTTACCCCTGTAACAGGTAACTCACGAATATGCCACCCCCCGGTCCTTTGGGACCTTTATCCGAGGCCTCGGTAACCAACATCACACATAATAAATAAAGTGTGTCCACATGAGTAAATATCTGGGCTCCATACCATGATACCACCCTTTTCCAGAAGGAAATGACATACCCTAAAGGGCGCGACCCTCATAACCTTGCCGCATATTCCTGTTTCGACCATTTCCGGGTTGTGAGGTCCGAAGTGGTCTCGTCCACAAAGCTACGATTTGTCACAAAGCCATGCTTTGGGTCAACAGATGATCAAAGTAATGATCACAAAGATAAATGATCAATCAAATGATCATATCACAAATGATCAAACAATGATCATCCCACAGCAACACTCAGCATGTCACATTACCAAATTGGGAATATATCGCTGATAACCTTCAACTACATAACCTCTGAGCTCGTACGTCTCAGAGAAGGGTGTTAAGCTAAGAGAATAAATTCTCCGCCACCAACAGAAATGTATTTGAAAGAAATCGGCTTTATATCTCTAAGTGTAATGTCAGACATGTAACCATACAAGTCTGTTTCGGGTTCGAACAGAACCGAAGGCACTTTCGAAGAAGCCCTTGCAAATCCGGGTATTCACAATCCCGATCGGATTTCCCATCACTTAGGGGATCTCTATACCGGGAGCTACCCAGTGTAGAGACAATCGATAGGTTATCCTATCATTTTCGCAAACACCCGGTCTTCAACACCGGTCTTCAAATGCATCCATATACGACGTATCACTTATTCAGAATGGGTTATATGACACAAAGTTCCTCTCCCGGCTAAACCGAATAATGAGCGCAATATTTAAAAATATATGGATATTGGAATTTCAGTTAAGTCACAACTTAAACCCAAACTTTCTTTCCAAATGGTTTAAACAAATTACCATTTTAATCTTTTAAACAAAAAGATTCATTTTAACAACCTTCACGGTTTAAACAATTTCCACACTTTAATCTTTTAAACAAAAGATTCATTCATAGATTTTCCAAATTAATTTCCATTTCAATTGGATTAACTCATTAAATCTTTAAAACAAAGATTTAACTTATAGCTTTCAAAACAATTCCATTTCGAATGGTTTAAACAAATCATCATTTTAAATCTGTTAAAATAAACAGATTCAATTCATAGCTTTCTAAAAGAATTCATTCATAACTTAGAAAACCAATTTTTTCAATTCAATCTTGAAATTCCTTTAATTAAACTGGAATTTTATTTCATATCTGAAAGCCTTTATTCTTTTAAACAAACAGTTTTCATTTTGGAAATCTGATTCATTTATAAGAGTTAAGGTTCTTGGGTTAGATTCAAATTCTCAAATCAATATTTTCAAAATGGGTTAAATTCATTTAAACATATTTATAACATCTTTAACTAAAATTTCCAACCATGGAATTCAATTCCTTGTTTTGAATTCAAATTCAAATTTAAATTAGTTAAATTGGAAATTTTAACAAGTTATTCAAAATAGCTTTTATCTTTGAAAACACCTTTTCAAAAGCTTTTAATATTTAACCCAAATTCATTTCCAAAATCAATTGAAATTAAGATTCCAATTTCAAAAACCTTAAATTTAAATTATCTGTGACTTAACCGATTTCCAAGTGAAATCCATATTTGTGTGTGTAAGAGTGTGGTCCAGGGGTTTAACACAATAGTGCAACACAATGAATCATCACAGATCAAAATACATGATATAGTTGATAAGCGATATAACTATAACGCTCATCGTTCATGCACAGACCACAGATATATAAATATCACAGATATATAAATATCACAGATAATAAATTAAATCATAGATAATTTATCACAGATCACAACATAAATCAGGGTGTATCACAAAGCATCATATACCAGGGATATCAAACAATCAAATCTTCCAATAGAATCCAAATATCCATAAGTAAGATCAATTACTATCTTAATTACTTATGAATAAACTACAAATCTTGGTTAATTAATCATTAATTAATTATAACCCATTTTTATTAATTAACCTTTGATTATCAATTAACCCTTTAATTAATTATCTTAAGTGATGAATTTTTATTACTTCCCTTAAGTAATTTACTTTCAATTACTTTCATTTAGTAATTACCCCTAATTAATTAAGTAATTACTTATCCTTAATTAATTTAACCAATAAATTATCTTAATTTAATTGTCCTTAATTAATTAACTTTAATTAATCAAAATATCCAAAATAAATTAGAATAAGTAATTAATCCTGAATTAATTTTAATTAATCTCTAATTATAAATTAATCTAAATCATAAATTTATAAATTAAATAATTTATTCTTGATTATCTTATTAGTTAAATCACTTAATTACCTTAATTATCTCTAAGGTAATCTATTTCTTTATTAATGACTTCATTAAAGTGGATTTAAACATTACATTTCAAATTTAGATTCAATTTCCATTTTAAATTTAAGATTCGATATATAACATTAACCAAATTTAAATATCAATTTATAAACCCATATAAGAAAAGTCCCAACTTATTTACTTAAATTTTTATTTGAAATTTAAGTTTTAACATACATTTCATTTTAACTCGCCAATTCAAGTGAACACCAATTATTTAACTTTTCATTGGAAATTCTTTTCATAAAAGAACTTAAATCAAAATCTAATTCAAATATTTATTTTAATTCATATCAAAACACTTGATTTAATTTAGCTATGAAACTTTGATTTAAAACCTTGTTTTAAACTTGCTTTCGAAACCTGGATTTTATATTCTTGAGTTATAATGTCAATTCATTTTAAAAGCTTAAGATTCAAAAAGTTTATTTAAAAACTTAACTTTTGAATTCATTTTAAAATTTAAAACAGAACAACAGGTTTCTGTTTAAAACCCGTTTCTGTATCACCACCTGAGTCACCATACTCTTGCTTCGAGTCCACAAGCCAACAACTTCGAGTTAAAACCTAATCTCCTTCGAGCAAAACACTGCATCACCTCGAGACATCCCTTCTTCTCCAACCACCATATTTCCAGATGCACAGAGACACATGCGTGCATATGTACAGTTCATCGGAGCGACTCCGATCATCGCGACAATCTCCGGCACATCACCTACCACTACCTCAACTCTATCAACTTCCAAGACCAACGATTCGAACCAAAATACAAAATCGAGCAAATCAGCTTCGATTGGAAATCTGGGAACAACAAAAACCCATCACCTCAATGCCTGGCAACGCTTCGTTACCGCTGCTCCGACCATTTGAGCATCAGCGACCCCGGCCACGTCACGACAACCCACCAAGCCATCCTCCACTAGAAATTCGAGCCACTCGATCGCGTATTGGTGATGAACTCGATACATTTACAGGGAAGACTAAAACTTGAAATAAAACCCTAAATCTAACTCGTCCCCTTAACTCACGCAATAGAAAATTCTTTTAACATTTTTCCCATCTTCGTAGATCATCAAGCTTGCTTCAGAACAAATCTCAACATTTATTTTTGATTCGATCGTCAGATATTCATAAAAATGCAATTTTTGTTCATATACGAATTGCTCTAAGAATACTAAACTAAAAATCCTCGTTTTTGTTTTAAAAATCATATATTACAGTAAGCATTCAAGATATAAACTTGAATTAGCTTTTAGTAACACTCGAATTTA
This sequence comes from Allium fistulosum, assembly GCA_030737815.1. NCBI lineage: Eukaryota > Viridiplantae > Streptophyta > Magnoliopsida > Asparagales > Amaryllidaceae > Allium > Allium fistulosum. The sequence goes on along the minus strand of CM060906.1, from coordinate 294,388,959 downwards.
TCAATTTAGTACTTGATTGCTTGTAAACAAAGTTTCCATAAATTTTAACAGGTTATTTTAACTTGACTTAAATTTTAGAACTTACTTCATAATCAAACAAACAATATTTGTTTATATTCTAAGTCCTAACAGAGCTTAGATCAAAAGATAAGGATTTTGTTTGCAAACTGGTTCCTAAAAAAAACAAAGAACAGAGGTATATATTTCTTATTTGAAGCAGGCATGCACACATTTATCCAAATATTCACAGATATTTCACATATAAATATACAACTTACTTATCTATATCCACATAAATCCTACTTAAAGATGTAAAGGTGTAGTTACTCACAGTTGTTTTTGAGAAGATGAACAGAGTAGCTTATCTTTGACCCAGGCTTTAAATTTTTCAAGTTGAAATCTCCCCTTCTTTGATCTCTGGCTATATGAATTTGTGTTTTTGTTTGTTTCAATTTGAGATGATATTATTTTAGACTTTGCTCAGTTGAAATGATCGAACTGAGATAAATGAAAGTGGGTTTTACTGTGTGATGTATTATTTTGTTTAAGCTGAGATGGTTGTACAAGTGATTATATTTTCTTGTACTATAGCCAGTGATATTTCTTGTTTGTAGGCTGATGGAAATACTAGTTTGGGGCTGCATTAAATTAGCATTGTACCATTTACATTTTTATTTCCTTCGGCTGTACAAAATGGAGATGATTTTCTTTGGCTTCCTTTGCAAGCTAACACATATATTTGTTTTGCTTTGGCCTTATCACTTTGCAGTATACTTGAGTTCTATTTTTCCTTGCTGTCTTCTTTTGCTTTATATAGTTACATACTTGAATACAATTTATCCTTTGTATTTTGTTTGTTTGGTTTACCAGCCTATACTTAGTTCATTTGTTTGTTAAAACTTATATATTTTATTTGTTCATACTTACCCAATATATACTTGAATATATATTTGTTGTTTCTACTTTGTATGTTATCTCTTGTCTTGTTTTTGTTTCATTCTTGAATATGTTTTCTTTCTTTTTAACTTTGTCTTTAATAATATTATTTTATAATATAAATTTCTATTTTAGTTTGTTGTTAAATTTTTGTTTAATATGTTGTTAAAATTTTTCTAATGTATTCACTTTCTATTTTATAAAACTATAAAATTTACCTTAGTTCGGGGAAACTCGCATCTATTTATAATTAATTTTACCTATTTTAATTCAAAAATTCATTTAATTATCAATTTAAATTAAATTAAAATCCAGGGTCGTTACAATAAATGCTCTTTATTGTGAAAATAAAATGTAAGTTAAAAATGAACATTTGACATGTAATTTTAATTAATGGGAGATTAAATAAGACAATAAATGCTCTTTTTTGTGAAAATAAAATGTAAGTTAAAAATGAACATTTGACATGTAATTTTAATTAATGAGAGATTAAATAAGACAACAAATGCTCTTTATTGTGAAAATAAAATGTAAGTTAAAAATGAACATTTGACATGTAATTTTAATTAATGGGAGATTAAATAAGACAATAAATGCTCTTTATTGTGAAAATAAAATGTAAGTTAAAAATGTCCATTTGATATGTAATTTTAATTAATGGGAGATTAAATAAAACAATAAATGCTCTTTATTGTGAAAATAAAATGTAAGTTAAAAATGAACATTTGACATGTAATTTTAATTAATGGGAGATTAAATAAGACAATAAATGCTCTTTATTGTGAAAATAAAATGTATGTTAAAAATGAACATTTGACATGAAATTTTAATTAATGGGATATTTATTTAGACAATAAATGCTCTTTATTGTGAAAATAAAATGTAAGTTAAAAATGAACATTTGACATGAAATTTTAATTAATGGGATATTGATTTAGACAATAAATGCTCTTTATTGTGAAAATAAAATGTAAGTTAAACATGAACATTTGACATGTAATTTTAGTTAATGTAATATTGATTAAAATAATAAATGTCCCTTACTGTAATAATGAAATGTAGGTTAATAATATACTTTAACTTAACATAAGGAATTTCAACTTTAAATGGGAAATTACAGTAATTAAGTTTATTTAACTTTAAAGCATGGTTTATTTAATATCCAAATGAATTAATTAGTGTAATAAAATAGAAGTGATACAATAACTATGGTAAAAATTGTAAGTATATAAACATTTGGATTATATAAAATGGTAAAGTGGAAAGTATTACATTCCAGAATGCTATGATTTCTTAAATATTACATTTCAAAATCGCTATGATCCCTTAAGGTTACATTTCCAACTTGCTATGATTTCTTAAGTATCGCTTTTCCAAAATGCTATGATGACCTAAGGTTATGTTTTCAAAATGTCATTATTTTTAAAATGTAATGTTTCAAATTGCTATGTTTATAAAAGTTACATTTTAGAGTGCTATGGGTTTAAATTATTATGGTTTCACAGTGTTATAATTAAATGTATAATTTTGGAAGTGAATATGATAATTTGGTTTTGAAAGTATACACTATTTTAAAATAAATGATATGGTTTGAAATAGATATGATATTTTGGTTTTGAAAGTATATACTGTTTTGAAAATAAATATCCATGGGTTATAATAACGATTGGTTGTTAAAGAGACCGTGATCGGATATGGACATGCTCTATGTCGATACCGAAAATCACTTTAACAACTGCGTACGCGGTGGAGTTTCCAGAATGAAGTAGGATGGTGGCGACGATCCTAAGGTATATACGTGGACCTAACTCCTGTGAGTTAGCATAAGGTGGTTAAAACAAGAGCGATCTCGGGCCAATGAGGTAGCACCTCTTATCGGACGCACTTCTTCGATACCATTCTATTACTTTGTGATTAATTGTGTGCACCCCTTGATTTGGGAGTGTTGTTCGAGGTGGAGCGGTAGTGGCTGCTATGCGTTTCCTTCAGTCCGTGTGCGTAATTGGTATATCTACCCTGGCATTGCCTTGTGTGCCGTGTCACCTACCATATCGAGCTTTACTACGAGTTGTGATTTCTCCCGTAGCCCGTGGAATATCGAGGGTAGCCCCCATTTTGGGAGTATGCTAATACTAGATAGACTATTGGGACTATTACGTGTTAAGGGCTATATGGGTAACCCCTTGACGCTATTAAAAAGTATGTTTATTTTATATTAAACATTATTATAATAGCGAATATTACTACATAGTAGATAGTTTAACGGATCCTTAAAGAATGGGCGATCCCAAGCATTCTTTAAGTTACTTGTACCTTTATTACAGTTCACTTCAGTTGGTTTACATTGTATAAGTATGTATGTCCTGACTCGAGTGTTTTGTGTTTTTCTTTATGCTCGGGTCAGACTGAGTGATACAGCATTAGAGACTCACCTTTGGAGTTGGAGTTTTGCTTTGAAGATCCAGATATCTATTCATTTTGTTATCCAGTGATTCTAGTTGTATTTTGAGTTGTACCTGATTATCATACTGTTACTCCTGCTGTATCTTGGTATTCCTATTGTATCTTACTTAACTCTGATGTATTTTTATAGTAGCTTCATGAACTACTATTTCTTTGTTTCCGTTGCATTATATTACTCTGTGTCTGTGATCTGTGATTATTTATTTACTGTATATGATGAGTTTGACAAATATAAATTAACAACGTGGTATTTTGAATTATTCAAGTCCGACATGTGCGGATGCGAATGGTTGAAAATATCGGGTTGTTACATGTGGTATCAGAGCGAGGTTTTAGGCAAACTCAACATATAGAGTAAATTTAATTACAGAATCACTTTCGTTCGAATTTGAATTCCTTCTTCTTCGATTCGGTTTCCTTTGAATTTTGGAACGTTCCCTTCAGTTCCAAGTCCATTCTTGTCCTCCCCTATTCGTGTCTTCTTAATTCTGGAGTATCCCATAACTCCACTTCGAATGATCTCTGTAATAAATCGGCGGTCTCGCCAACCTCTGAATGACTTGTAAAGGGGTGAAACTCCTTTACAAAAAGCATTGATTCACCGAAGTTTTCTATATCCTCGGTTTAGATGCTAGTATATCTTATTATTCCGAATTCTATCTCTTGAGATCGAATATAGATTTACCCTAGAAAATCCACAACGATCTTTTTCGTTAAGTCACGGTTGACCCGGTTAAGGTTACCCGCGATTTTTATAGGCTTATCCATACTCCCTATTCTGTTGTTTAATCATTTTATCTTTTATCTCCAACTTATCTTCAAATCAGAATTCTCTTCGATTTGAGTCCATCAAATCTGAACCCCTATCCTTATTTTGAAAATTAATCTTGTATTTTAATTTTTTTATTATTTAAAGATGTTTTATATATTGTGTTGTTTGAGTTGTTGATGTTGATTTGGGTTTCCAATCGGTTCGTCTGATCAACGCTATCGATAGGATCTCCAAAACACTTGAACAGAGCAAACTGACACAATATGGTTTTTAAATTTAGTAGATGGATAAATTTTGTATAATTATAATATATATAAGGTTAATTTTTTTGAATTTTGATAATTAATGGAATTAGGTGTTAAGAAATAATATTTAACTTTGTATGTATTTTATAATCATTGGCTTTAGTTTCATATCTAAATAATTAAACATGGTTATAAATTAATTTGGAAATTTAAATGGATTTAAATCAAGAATGTGAGAATTTAATTTCCGATTATTTCAAACTTTGTTTTGAAAGTTTTAAAAGGATATATTATTTAAAAGTATTTCTAGTAGGAATTGTTTCAAAGGATTTTTGATTTGTAAATCGGTGCTTTTTCTTTGTCGTTGGAAAATAATTTCGGTGATGATTGCAGCATCATCGACATTCATTTTCGAGTTACAAAATGAAGAGACCATTTTGTAGTTTTGCTACAGTTTTTCTTTGGAGAATTTAATTGATTTGAATTTCTAAATATGACTTGACTAATATTATATAGATATATGATTTAAATTTGATTTGATATATATTGTGTATGTATATATATATTTATTTCTAAATAGTTTGAAATTAATTGGAAATCTAATTCTTAAATTTTATCTTAAAGGATAATTTCAGTTATAAAAGGAAATCAAGGTTTGAATAAATATGTAAACTTGAATAATTGAAATTAGAAAATTTTATTTGTATAATATTCTCTTACATTCCAATATAACTTACCTAAATTATTAAAAGTTAAATATGTAATTGGAGAACACACAATATAAAGGAGATTTTATAAATAAATTTGAGTGGTCATAATAAATGTTATACACTTAAATTTTAGTCATAAAGGATCAATAGAGGTAAATAGAGAAAAAGGGTTAATTGAATAATTTACAATATAATGATATTTAAAAGAAAATTAAATAAATTGAAATAGTTATATTAAGTGAAATAAACTTAATATATATAGGATTTGATATATTAAGTGGAATAAATTTAAGAATAAATTGGAATAAAGAAGAATGAATAAAGATGAATATAATAAATGATTGTTCAAATTCATGACTTTATAAATTGTTGATTTGATGATGAGATAATGAGATTTATATATAATTAAGATTTATTTAACTTAAGAAAGAAAATCAAATGGATGACATTAATTATTAATGTAAGTTTAAATTTCCATGGTTTTAGATTTATTATCTTCTTTGCTTTCCAATCTCTTTTCTTTCAGGTTGTTTCTTTTCTACTACCTTATTATTTTTCGGGGACGAAAAGTTTTGAGTGGGGGAGAGTGTAACGACCCATAAATTTTCAATAATTAAATTTGTCAATTTAATAAGATTTTGGTAAATAAATTTGGAAGAAATAAAAACTTTGTAATTTAATAATGAAATGAATGCCAAAATGAAATGTAACAATGTATTTAAAAACTAATTATTAACAATTGAAATGAAATTACAATTTATTGAAGTAATGTAAATTGTTATACTTGGCTATAACTTTATGTAAGAAAACAAATGCAAACATTAAAATTTATAAATGATTTAGTATGAATTAAATGACTCTTGAATAAAAATTGAGTATATAAGAATGGTAACATTTGTTGTGAACAATGAAATCACAAGTGTGAATGTTGAATCATCAATGAGATAATATATGATTAATATAAATTGAAGTAAATCAATGTTAATTAAGTAATTGTAACATTTGATTTGTAAACAATAATGAATTCATTAATGTGACTTAAAGTAATAGCAACGATTGTAAGTTACTATTTAATTGGCCTATTAATTTAGTTGTAACTATTATATTTGAGTATAAATTTATAAGTAAATAAGGGTAAGTGATGTGTAAGTAAATGAATTAGTATAATTAATAGTAATTGAGTAAATTTAATATTAGGTAGGTAATTATAATAATTAGTTGAATATAATAAACTTAACTGTAAATTAAAGGGTAATGGTAACAGCTATTATAAGTTGCCTATTTAGTCTATAAAATAAATCAGAAATCTTTAATGTCATTAATGAGAATTAATGCAGTAACGGGAGGTGCGAATGTATGAATTAAATAGAAACGTAAATTTATTTATAAAGTAATAAATTGGTAAAAGGAATGGAACTAAGTTAAATTAATTAATTGGTTTTAAACCTTAATTAATGTGTACAATTGACAAGATTTCACATTTAGAAATGTAACATTTAATACAAATTTAAGATGAAAATAGGAGTTGAATAGTGTAATGGAATATAAAACTAATGTAACTAGGTATAGAGGGTAATAATGGACCTAGTATAAAGATGGCAACTAAACCAAATCAAATTATTGGAAGCAATTTTTATTCAATTGGAATGTAATCTATAATAAAATGGATTATTTTAGGTAAATGAAATTAATTACTATGTAAATTGAAATTTGAATGAATTGGGAACTTATTACTGTATTAGTATATAAACCAATGTTAATATTACCCATAAGAGGATAAGTTAATAGTTGATTCAATAACAAAATTGAGAAATCAAATATATGGATTTAGTTGGGGATTTAAACTTATAATTTTTAAATTAGATAAAATACGGTGTTTACACGCAATGACTTTCTATATTTTATTTCCCTATGTTTGTTTCTCTAATTTTTATTTTCTATTTTATTTGTATAAACTTTGAATATGTTTATTTGATTTCTGATTGATTTTTTTTATATTAGCTTAGAAATTGCAAGAGATATATGTTACTTGTTTTGTTTATTTGTTGCCTTTTTCTTTTCCCTTGCCTTTCCATTTGCATAGCCAATTACTTCCCACATTCATTGACCGTGAATTCTTCTCATAATTCACGTATGTATTGTTCCTTAAACTCCTCTTTTCATTGCATGCAAACAAAGGAAAAAAATTGATAAATACGTCAAGTTATTTGTTGCCTTTTTATTTCCCAAACCATTCAAACTCCTACCTTTTATTTCCTAGCCTCTTTGTTTCTTACCTTAGCTGTTCATTCCTTTAACCTAGCCGCCACTCTCTCTTTTAATTTCACGTACAAAGTTTCTCACCTCCTCATCTTATTCATTTGCGTGAAGAAAAAAAATTACAGCAAGTTCTCATGGCTTCTCCTCCTTCTCTCTTTCCTTTTTTCTTTCTTTTGTTTTCTATTTTGTTCAAGCAAGGATCGGTCATGCCTCCCTCTAGCACACCTCTAACCATCATCACCAAGCAACACAAGATGATGGTTGAACCCATATGTGGTGTAGCCAAGCCATTGATTGATTAAGGCAAGTTATGCCACTTTGATTCATTTATTTTTCCATTGTTTTAACCTCTATTCTTTATATTGAATCATGTTCTTATGTTTGGGATATTTGTTTGCTTTATTTTTTTTATGTACAAGATGTGGACTTTGGGCTCTCTTTTCACTCAAGTTTGCATCTTGCTTTGTTTTATCAAAAGGTTATGTCCCTTTGATCCACATTGTTCATTGTTTGATTCATAATCTTGTATGTTGAATTATACACTTATGTTTGTGTAATTGTTTGTATACAAGATTTGGATCCGACTCTTCATCCACTCAAAAGAATATTATCATGCCTTTTCGTGCTTTGCGGAGTTTAGATTTGTGTTTGAGTTTCAATTCTAGCTTTTAAAAGGTGAGTTATTCACTCTAGACATACGTACTTTTATAATTGTGAATCGATGACAAGTTAATTGTATAAAATAATGTGTTATGTTCACACATGCCTGTGATATATTTATATGATGTTAAATAGTGTTTATATGCCTGTTATATCATCTGTTATAATATTATTTGTATACTGTTATTTATTTCCTTCTTATCATCACTGCAAGTTCCCTATCACTATGGGTTGAAATGATACATACCCGAATGGACTTTGGAATTGGGTCGTTATGGGCTGAAATGATAGGCCTGAGCGATTTTTATTTATTTTATTTAACTTGGGATTGCGGGTTTGAAATGATAGAACCCGGATTTTTCTTTGTAAATTACGGATTGAAATGATATATTATCCGTATCACTTGACCTAGGTTAGAAAATATTATACAGACCCGTGGTTATTTTATATATTTTTCTGGAAGTTTTAAGTATTTTAAAAATGTAAATTTTGATATTTTAATTTAAATTTGGTTTTAAAAATGATTTAATAAAGTGAAAAATGATTTTCTATGTATTAAAAATGTTATATAAATGAATGGGAATTTGTGATTGGAAATATAACCTAATTTGGAAATATGTGATATTGATTAAGACAATAAATGCTCTTTATTGTGAAAATAAAATGTATGTTAAAAATGAACATTTGACATGTAATTTTAATTAATGTGATATTGATTAAGACAATAAATGCTCTTTATTGTGAAAATAAAATGTAAGTTAAAAATGAACATTTGACATGTAATTTTAATTAATGGGAGATTAAATAAGACAATAAATGCTCTTTATTGTGAAAATAAAATGTAAGTTAAAAATGAACATTTGACATGTAATTTTAATTAATGAGAGATTAAATAAGACAATAAATTCTCTTTATTGTGAAAATAAATTGTAAGTTAAAAATGAACATTTGACATGTAATTTTAATTAATGGGAGATTAAATAAGACAATAAATGCTCTTTATTATGAAAATAAAATGTAAGTTAATAATGTCCATTTGATATGTAATTTTAATTAATGGGAGATTAACTAAGACAATAAATGCTCTTTATTGTGAAAATAAATTTCCAACTTCAATTATAAGTTCCAAACAACATTTTTTACTTCAAAATTCAAATTCGAGTTTAAATTAAAATTTAAACTTCCAAATTTTCTCAAAAATTTTCTAACGCTCTAAATTTCCGAAAAATTTCGCCAGCGTCTCCTTTGCGCGGCTAATACGGCACGACTACAAAACGTCCCTACGGACTCTCTGATTTCAAAAAGAAAAAGAAAAAGCCAAGCGGCTAGACAAGAAATCATCAAATCTCATATTGAAATTCAAATACTTACCTTTTGTCGAGCAATTCAAATTTATCTTTGAAATCAAATCCAATTCCTTTATACACCTGTATGTCCTACTAGCCATAATATCTAGTTACATATTCAAACCATTCTGCAAATTCTATTACAAAATTTTCTATATATACTTCTTATACCACTTCTAGTTTACTATTGAAGTTATATATTTATTCTCATTCCATTTTACATTTCAAAATCATTTGAATTCAATTCACCATTTCAATTCAATTTAACTTCTGAATATTGAATTTATCAATTATCTTTAGTTCATAACTACACTATTTTAAATTAGTTTCATTTACTAATTCATCACAGATTCCAATTCATTTTATTCAAATTTGTTTTCAACATTCAGTTTCAATTTTATTCACTTACAATTGTAAATTCCATTCATTTGAAATTTATTTCTACTTACTTGAATTTATCTTCAATTTCGAACCATTCTTTTATTTAGTTCACAATTCAAGTTTCAATCTAACTAATTCAACTTCCATTTCTGTATTTCGTGAATTAATAAATTATCAAAGTAGCTTATTCGGATTCAATCCATTTTATTTTTCTCAGGTTTGGATTTTATTCCACTTGATTCAAGTCTCATTTCATTTTTCAATTTCAATTCATTGCTTACAACTTCAAAATGAATCTCAACTTCCAATTTCAGTTTCATTTAATTGATTCACCTGTACTTACATTTGTTTAACTCCATCTTTTAAGTTAGATTTATTCTATCAAAATTCAATTTGCATAGGTTATCAACTTACAATATTTCATAAATATTTTTATATATAGTATTCCAGAGTCTTAATAACATTTTCAAAACCATTTTGAAAACAATTCAAATTATCCTTTGAATTTTCTAAAACAAAAATCCAAATTTTTCAAACACTTCCATTTAAAACAATTTGGCAGCAATTCCTCTTTTGAAAACCCGAAAATGAACACCAATGATGCCGCGGTCATCATCGAAGTTATTTTCCAGCGACCGAAAAGAGTTTAGAGCTTTTCATTCCTTCAAAATACTTTTCAAAACCTTTGAAATTCATTTTCAAATAAAAAAAAATGATTTAAACTTTTCAAATCTCCAAAATTTTCAAATTCTTTTCAAAACATTTCCAAAAATTTCTCTGGAATTCCGTTTTAAATTACAAATCACATTTATAATTTATATTCTCAAATTTCATTTGTACATGGATTTATCTCTTAACTTTGGAGTTATGATTTCAATTTCTTATTCAATTTTAGTGATGATAATTCACTATTATTACTTCCTAACATCCATGCAACCATATACTATAGTACTTTATAGAAAAATATTTCTTTTCTATACAAAAATAGTTTTGGGCAAAATTATCTCATTTACCCTATTTAAAACAATACTGTGCCGAATTGTTCTATACAAGTGTTTAGAGATCCCTATCGATAGAGTTGTACGGACAATACCGACCAGAATCCATATACCACTCAACAAACCAATCATCACAATATAAAACAATTTTATATTCACTAACAAATACGCACTCGTATCTATTATTACACTCAACTCATTCTAGAGTACTACTGACTCTATCTCTAATGAGTAACACCCAATAGAGCAGGGTTGTCGCTTAACCATATGCTCTGATACCACTTTGTCACGTACCGAAATTTTCGACTTTCGAAAATTCGACATCGATACTCACTTTATCGACTACCGAGCAATCGAGTGCCGGAAACTCCAATAGTGAGGGTTTTAAATAGAAGAAAAAGGTAGAAGAAGAAGAAAAGATAGAAGAAGAAAGAATAAGAAAGAAGAACAACAGAACAACATCAGAACAGAAAACAATAACAGAATCTTACACATCGCAGCGGAATAATATATAATAAATAAACACTAGTCTTTTAAAACAAAGAACTATATCAGTTTATACATACATCAATCATCAGAGTCAATATACAACAATGGACAGTTATATAACTTGTCCTCATTCAGAATACACAGCGGAATAAATACTATCAGATACAAATACTACGTCTCGTCATCCAGCTTATCTCCAAAGCTCCAGAATATCCAGAATATCCTGATAATCTAACTCTAGACTGCCCATGTGGAAATTGGTGGGCACCCAGAGTTTAGAAGGAAACAATAAACTCCGAGTCAGTCATGGTGACTGGTGTGAGATCGTAAAACAGTTATTTTTCACAAAGAAAATAAAACAAATTCGCAATGCTTTTGGAAAATGAAACTACCATAAGACCTCCCGCCACACACACAATGCAAACGCAGAATTGGAGGAGATTTTTTCTTATGATAGTCAAAGATGCTTACTACGCAAAATCAAATCATTTTTGATATTATTATTAGTGCATAGTGTAGGAAACATTTCAAAAGTAGAATATAAATCTTAGCCAGCATAGGTACCATTATATTATGCCTGCTATAGCTGCCTCCTGAGGAGACAGGTTATACAATTGAAATCGTAAAGGCTCGTATTGTTTCTTTGGATTTCCAACAAATGGTCAGGCTAAGGAACTTCCTATGCCACGATGGGTACGTCCCTGGAATAGACGACCCGAGAACCTAACCGAATCTCTGCCAACACAAGGCCGGGTTACCTCTGCAAAAATAGGTAACTACTGACACGCGTATGTCATCCCCCGATCGTAACCGATCTTCCCGAGGATCCCCGATTTCCAACAAACCACATCAAAATAATAATGCAGCAACCACATAGGTTAAGTATCTGGGCTCCATACCATGATACCACCTCTATCCAGAAGGAATGACATACACTAAGGGGCGCTACTCCCTAGAACCTTGCCGCATTCTTCCTGTTTTGACCATTTCCGGGGTGTGAGGCTCGACGAAGTCTCATCCACAAAGCTACGCTTTCTACAAAGCCCTGCTTCGGGTCAAACAAATGATCAACCTATGATCACAAAGATATAAGATCAAACAAATGATCATATCACAAATGATCAAACACTGATCATTTCACAGCAACACTCAGTATGCCACGTTACCAAATTGGGAGTATATCGCTGATAAATTTCAACTACATAACCTCTGAGCTCGTACGTCTCAGAGAAGGGTGTTAAGCTAAGAGAATAAATACTCCGCCACCAACAGAAATGTATTTGAAAGAAATCAGCTTTATATCTCAATTTGTAACGTCAGACACATAATCCATACAAGTCTGTTCCGGGATCGAACAGAACCGAAGGCACTTCTCACGAAGCCCTTGCACATCCGGATAATTTTCTAATCGCGTCCAGACTTCCCGTCACTAAAGGTGATAAAACCTCTAAATCGGAGATCAGCCGATGTAGAGTAACTCGACGGTAATCCTTCCGTTTTCAAAAATATCCGGTCTTCAACACCGGTCTTCGAATGCAATTCATAACGACGTATCACATATTCGGAATGGGTTATACGACCCCATGGTCCTTTCCCGGTTAACCCGAATAGTGAGCGTTTATTTAAAAACAAGTGTGGCATTCAAATTCATCCAAATCATAACAAATACCATTCAAGGTAATTATTGATAGTCGGTTATTTAACTATCAATAAAGATGCGCAACATCATCAGATTCCAAATAATTTTCCAAAATTTTTATTTTCCAAAAATATCTTTACTAGATATATAATTTCCACACTTAACCATTTGAAAACAATTTCAAATAAATTTCCACATTTCATTTTATCTTTGAAGATAAAATCTCAAAACAGTTCATTTCATATTGGAAAAGCATTTCCATACTTATTTAATAATAAGTATTCCACAAATCTATTTATTTTCAACATTTGAAAATATTCAATATACTTAAATCAATATTAAGTATACATTTCATTCTTTAAGGAAATCATAAATTTTAACATCTATTTGAGTCAAAACGAATGTTGCGTAAAACATCGTTACGACGACTCGAAATCACTAGTATAGGGATTCGGATTTTAAGATAGATATATATAAATCCCAATACTACATCAAAACATTTCCTTTCGGAAATCATTTACTATAACAACAGTGTTATAGTCCATCATTTCCTTATTCCTCGAAAACGTCTATTTCAACAATAAAAATGTTGAAATCTATGTATTCGATATCATAATACATTTTAAAAACATCTTTAAAATATTTAACTTCATTTTCAATGTCACTTTTCCAAAACTATCCATTTTACTTAACAATATATTCACTGTCCAAAATCATGAATATACTTCACTAATTACATTTCACTATTTTCTACACATTTTATTTCAATAATAATTCGCTATCCAAAATCGCGAATATATCTCCTTTAACAACCTTCTATATTTAATTTATCAAATCCAATTGATTTCGAATTTATAAAACAACGTTTATAAATTCTATTTCTATTTTCTAACAACTTCAATTTAATAAATCTCCTTTATTAACAATTACATTCTGTAACAACCCGGATATTTGGACCATTTAAATTGACAATAATCCACACATGTCAACTTAAATAGTGCAAAACACGAATCATTAATGGAGTATATATATAAATGAGAATCATCACAGAATCACAGAAAATATAACATAACAGAATAGTGCAGCGGAATTACAACAATGTCATAATAGTAGTTCATGAAGCTACTAAGTAAATACAACAATGTCTCAAATAAAAGGAATACAACAACATAGATGTCCAAATAGCCAAATGGAAAGAACAATACTGATAAAGATAAGATAGTCTTCAAGTCTTCAGCTTCCAATAGCACAGCAACAGAAATCCTCAGTCTGATCCGAGCATATGCACAAACAAACACTCGAATCAGGACATATATTCTTATACAGATAATATGGTTCAAAAATTTAAATAACAATAACTCAAAGATGAATGGAATAAACATCTTTCAGGATCCGATAAGCTATCTATACATAGTAGAGTACGATAAATAGATAATGTCTATCAGTAATATAAAGGTATCAAAATAGTGTTAAGTCATGGCCCATTCCACCCTTAACACATTTTATATTCCCAAGAGCATATACAAGACCGTAGTTTCCCCAAAACCGGAAGTCACCAGAGGGCAATCCATATACTAAAGGTACAAATCAAAATCGTAGTGGTCGCGCATAAATGGAATACAAGTATGACAAGGCACATGAGGCTATACCCAAGGTAGTGATACTACCGTTCGCCTGATCCGGACTGGTGAGAACGCAACGCCGCAGCGCCCGCAACACCGTGAAACAACACTCCCAAATCAAGGGTGCGCACCAATCAATCACAAAGTAAAAGAATAGTTTACGAAGAAGTGTGTCCACTTGAGGTAGCTAATCCTCCATTGGCCCGGCACAGCTCCTGTTTTAGTCATTTCCAATTTGACACAAGTGTCAAGGCTATCCATTATCGTTCACTTTCTTCAATCATCAACGTTCGTCAATCCAACCACTTCATTCTGGATCATCACTTCGCGTATAGTTATTAAAGTGGTTTCCGGTTTAGACAGTGAGTATGTCCCAAACCGATTTCGGTTCCTTTAATAACTTTCGTGATTATAACACCGATTGGTCGTTAATATATTTCAAAACCAAAACAATTTTAATTTCAATTGGAGTTCGTAAATCGACAATTCGTTAGTCTTTCGAAATCAATTTCCAAAATTACGTTTCAAACTTTCCAATTTCAATTTCAACATTTCTATAATTCAATTTCAAAGTTTCAATTAAAACAATTCAAATATTCATTGCATTTCGTATATAAGTTCATTCCAAAATCGTTTAACTAATTTAACGTTCAAATCGATTTAAATCTATTATCGCTTTCATTCGATATTCATTAAATTAATTTATCATTAATAAATTTCAATTCAATTTCCAATTCATTACGTTACTTCTTAAGTTCATTTTCATTATCAAAGTTTCAACTTATTTACAATTACATTTGTCGAATCCAATTCCTTTTTAATTTCAAGTCTTTCATTTGTTTCGATAAAACGCATTCTATTTCTTATCAAAGATATTCCTTCCAAATTTCAAACTTAGTTAAAACTTATTTTCACTTACTCTTAATAAAGATATTCAATTCAATTTTTAATTTGGAATTCGATCTCATCAAATTTCAATAATTTCAATCTTAATTTTTTTTATTATTCAAACTCATTCATTAATGATTCCAAACTTAATTATTCATAAATTCAAAATTTAATTATTAATTATTTCAAACCTCGTTATTAATAATTTCACACTTAACTATTTAAAATTTTCAAAACTCTTATTAATTATTTCAAAAATTAATTACCAAATAATTCTAAGTTTAATTATTAAATAATTAAATTTTTAAACAATATTCTTTTGTCAATTACTACTTTAATATTCGTTCCAAATTCAAATATTCACATTTACATTCATTTCAATTTAAATTCCAAATTATTCAAAACTTTGTTATTCGTCAAATAAAACTTTATTTTTATTTAAATCAAAACATTTGGCCAATCGGGTTTTATTTTCATTTTCTACCCTAAGTCAAAATTATTTGGGTATTTATCATTTCAACCCGATTCCATTTAATTTCAAAATCAAAACATACAAAGGGAACTTGCAGTGTGATAGCTGGGATGGTGTCAAAATAAACAAGCAATAGCATCCATTCACAACAATTCAACAATTTCAAATAATCCCGAAATAATCGTATTAATTCGCGTTTGTTATTTACGCCAATTAATATAACTATTTCTAGAATCTACTCTATCATTTCAAGTAGATTAAAGATTATAACATTACGGTTTCACTTGTTGTTCAATTACAATTTCAATTCAAAGACTACAAAAATCTACGTTCACAGGTTCAAGGGTTACTTATCAAATTCTACGACAATTATAAATTAAGTGATCAAGTTTGACTAATCTTAATTTAATATATAAAAGGTGTCAGGTTTACAAATCCAATTCGACAAATATAATCCGTTTAATTTGTTAACTATCCAATGTCAAATTACTTACAAATTTATATCACTTAACAACAATTCACATCCAATTCATCATCACATAACAAACAAATTATCAATATAAACTAACATAAGAATATATGTCGTGAAAATTTATTTCACCTTTCGTGGATAAAGAAATTTGACGACGAAGCAAAAGAAGCACGAAAAGAGTCGGTACAGCACGAACAACGAACACTGCAAATATCGATAAAAGAGGCGATATTAATTCAATGAACGTTTTTATATAATTTATAAATTTATATAAATATGCTTACCGAAAGCGAAGAAAAGAAACGAAGCTGAAAATTTGCTGCTGCGAGAGAACTCAGTTGGTTGCTGCAATAACAACAGGGAACGAAATTTTGTTACACTCTGACCCATAAATCAACTGATATACATTAGTATATAAATATGTTACAGCAAAGGAAATGAGTTTCATAGGTCTGCACTGCCCAACTGTTTGTACAGCAAACTCTTTTTTTTTTGTTTTTTTTTTTCGGCCATGACTTTCCCAACTCGCCTACACTATTCACTTTGCTGTCACCCTCCCCCTCACCATGCATACTTCACATGCATCGCAGTTCCAACCTCCACCCCTCCTACTACTTGCTGTGACCTCCACGCACTCGACTTTCCACTTTTTTTTTTTTTTTTATATACACGCACACTTCAATACACACAACACATGCACGCACATCTCATCACCCACGCAACATGCACACGCATACCCAACACTTCATGACACACGTCCACACACTCTCACTCGCGAGGCCAGGGAGGATGGTGGTTGAGGCGTGGAGACGAGTAGCATGTGGGGTGATGGGGACGACGTGGCAGGTTGGGCGCGGGTGGTTGCAGGCTGGGTCAGGAAGTGGGAAACCGGAGGCGACTAGATGGTGTTGGTGGCAAAACGTCAGTGTGGAGGTGAGGTTTATGAGTTCTGGGCTGAAGGGTGTGTGACTGGATGCAGGTGGCTGTGGGTGGCGGACGGTCAGGGAGGTGCGGATGCGTGGTGGGTTGAGGACAGTAGGAGGGAGGTGGCGCGAGGTGATTGGCTGGTTGGTGGCACGGCGTGGAGGTGGGGTTGCTGGCGGGCTTGGTGCTATGGCAGTCGGAAGGTCAGGGAAGGGGAGGTGTACTTCGACTGAGGTTGGGGTTGCTCGTACGGAGTGAAGTAGGCGTGAATAGGAAGAAAAGAGAACAATGTTTGGACTATATATTTTGTTTGCAGAAAATAATAGAAAGAAGAACGGGAGAGATAAATTTTTGATTACCTGTAGCTTGCGAATGAGAATGGGGATAGTGAACAGAAGTGAAATGTTGCTTATTTTCACAAATTAAGTAACAGTGAAAAATTTGCATTGAGTCCCTAAAAGGTCACGCTCATTCCCATTCCCTACCTATCCCCTAGTACTAGCTACCCATTACCTCATTAATTACCAGCCGATTTATGATTCATCATTTCTTTTGTAAACGGCTGGTACAATTTGAGCTGAGTATTATTAAATTTGTCCGTCTGGAACCGATGAATTAACACGAAAAATTTTACGTCGGACTCCGATTTACACAAATGAGTATACCGTTTTGATCAGTGCGACGATGCGGTTCCAACGGTACACAGGTTATTGCGATACGATGATTTTATAAAATTTGCATTTACGCCGCTTAAATTGTACGATTTGCAAATTAATTTAAACGGAGCAGGCGATGACAGCTTTAGGCGAAACGAATTACATAATCTTGATCAGGATGATTTTTACAAGTGGACTGTGTAAAAATATTTGGATTTGAAAGATAAATTTTACGCAGCTTTATATGGACTGATATACAGTAAAACGCGAACGGACTTTACTGTAATATTTTTCAACGAAACTTTTTCTATGTCCATATCTAACTAGACGTATGTCATAAATAAAGTTTGGACGTAAATTGAGATCGTTTATAATTTCAAAATTTTTATTGAAACGATGAATTTAAAATTTAAAATTGGGTCGAAAATTTAGGGTCGTTACAATCTCCCCTACTCAAAACTTTTCGTCCTCGAAAAGGAACGAGACGAGTGAAGTAGAAATGAAATAAGTAGAAAAGTCAAGATAGATTTCGAGAATTTTGGATGATACCTGAAATTAATAGTTCGGGGTTTGAATCCCGAATACTATCCTCAGTTTCCCATGTGCAATCTCGCTCATCTGTGCTCCACTGTACTTTGACGAGATTTACCGACTTCCTTCTGAGTTGCTTTGTCTCACGATCAACTATCCGAAGTGGCTTTCGCTCAATTGTCAAGTCAGGCTCAATAACTATCTCATCCAACTGAGCAGTGGGAATGGTAGTAGATGGATCGTGTACAACTTTGCGAAGATGTGAGACGTGGAACACGTTGTGCACACCGGCGAACTTCTCTGGTAATGCAACTCTATAGGCCAAAGTTCCAACCCTTTCCGTAATCTCAAATGGGCCAACAAATCTAGGGGCAAGCTTTCCCTTCCTCCCAAATCGAATAACATTCTTCAAAGGCGACACTTTCAGAAATACTTTGTCTCCTACACTGAATTTGAGATCTCTTCTCCTTTTGTCAGCATAGCTCTTTTGTCTATCCTGTGCCGTCTTTATCTTCTCCCTGATTTCTTCGACTTTTTCAGAAGCTTCCATAATCATTTCTGGTCCAAGCACTAATCGATCTCCAGACTCAATCCAACAAGCTGGCGACTTGCACGACCGTCCATATAAGGCTTCGAACGGTGCCATACCAATGCTTGCCTGGTTTATAAAGGATAATTAATTCAAATTCAAATATACTTATTCAAGTTTGAAATTCAAATTCTTTACCTGGTAACTATTATTATAAGTGAATTCTACCAAGTGAAGATGGTCTTCCCAAGATCCACCAAAGTCAATAATATAAGCCCGGAGAAGGTCTTCCAAAATCTGATTCACCCTCTCAGTTTGGCCATCTGTCTGAGGATGATATGCTGTGCTCAGATTCAGTTTGGTGCCCAAAGTATCCTGAAATGCCTTCCAGAATTTACTGGTGAAAATAGGATCTCGATCGCATACAATACTAGATGGTACACCATGAAGTTTAACAACTTCCCTCATGTATATCTCAGCCAAACTAGAAGCTGTACGAGTGGTCTTTACTGGAATAAAGTGTGCGGACTTCGTCAGTCTGTCGACAATCACCCATATGCTTGCGTTACCCTTTCTAGTCCTTGGTAGCCCATCAATAAAGTCCATAGAAATCTGCTCCCATTTCCAACCTGGAATCTCTAGTGGTTGGAGCAATCCTGCTGTCTTTCTGTGATCAGCTTTAACTTGTTGGCAAGTGGTGCACCTGCTAACATAGGTAGAAATATCGCGCTTCATCCCACTCCACCAATATAACTTCTTCATATTCTGGTACATTTTAGTGACACCGGGATGAAATGAAAGTGAAGACTTATGATTTTCTCTCAGCACTTCCTGTCTAAGACCATCAACATTAGGAACACAAATTCGATTATCAATCCTCAAGATTCCATTACTATCAACATGTGCACCCACTTTATTGTCAGCATTTTCAACTCTGCCAAGAACTATTTCTTTGATGCGATAAAGTAAAGTGTCCTCATACTGCTTGGCTATAATACGATCCATAAGAGCCGGGGAGACGGAAAGCTGGAATAACATTCCTTCAACAAGATTACAACATATCATAGCTTGGTTTCTGCTCAAAGCATCGGCTACGGCATTTGCTTTCCCCGGAGTGTAGTTAATATCAAGATCATATGCAGCTAGAAATTCGAGCCATCGGACTTGTCTCTGATTCAAATCCTTTTGCGAGAAGATATATCTCAATGACTTATGGTCAGTGAATAACTCGAATTTTTCTCCCAATAGATAGTGCCTCCATAGCTTAAGAGCAAATACAACCGCAAGAAGCTCTAAGTCGTGGGTTGCGTAGTTGGCCTCATGGGTCTTTAACTGACGACCAGCATAGGCAATAACTTTTCCTTCCTGCATTAAAACAGCTCCGAGTCCATCTCGACAAGCATCTGTATATACAGTCAATCCTTCGCTACCATCAATAACTGTAAGAACCGGGGCAGAGGTCAACTTCTGCTTCATCTCATTGAAAGCTGCTTCGCACTTTTCGCTCCAAATAAATTTCACATTCTTTCTAGTCAGTGCGGTAAGTGGTGCGGCAATACGAGCAAAGTTTTCTATAAATCTGCGGTAATAGCCGGCCAAACCCAAGAAACTGCGGATGTCTGTAGGCGTTTTGGGAGTCTCCCAATCCTGCAAATTCCAAAGATTCGAAATAAGAAATTGATAAGTTGTTTTGATAGAATTGATAAGTAAGAATAGAGCTTACATTGATTACGGCGATCTTAGCTGGATCGACCGAAATCCCATTCTCTGAAACAATATGGCCAAGAAATCGAACTTCATCTTTCCAAAAATGGCATTTTGAAAACTTGGCTTTAAGCTGATGGCTGCGTAGAGTTTCAAGAACAAAAGCCAAATGCGACCTATGCTCTTCCTCATCCTTAGAGAAGACGAGAATGTCATCGATGAAAACAAGAACAAACTTGTTAAGAACATCCCGGAAAACTCTATTCATCAAATCGACGAAATAAGCTGGAGCATTAGTAAGACCAAACGACATAACCAGCCATTCAAAGAAACCAGTCTCAGTGCGGAATACTGTCTTAGGAATACTCTCCTCGGCAATTCTGAGTTGGTGAAAGCCAGTAGCCAGATCGAGTTGAGAGAATACTTTAGCTCCATGGAGCTGGTCGAAGAGATCGTTGATGCAGGGCATCGGATATCTGTTCTTGTGGGTGAGCTTGTTCAGCTCTCTATAGTCCACACACATTCTGAGTGAACCATCAGTTTTTGTGACGAATACCACTGCAGCACCCCATTCTGAATGACTTCGCCGAATCAAACCTTTAGAAAATAAATCTTCAATTTGAACATTCAACTCTGCCTTTTCTTTAGGAGCCATTCTCCGAGGTGGGAGAATTACTGGTCGGGCACCAGGAACAAGGTCAATGCGGAATTCGATTTCCCGCGGTGGCGGTAGAGAATTGACTTCTCCAAATATATCAGAAAAGAATTGAACAACTGGAGTAGAGCTTAGTTCATTTGGGTGGGAGTCAAGTGAAAATATAAAACTCCCAGCATATTCTTGAGGTGATTTGCCTTTAATAACCAAAGGCATACTCTTGTCATCGATGAGAGAGACTGTTCGAGCTTTGCATGAGATAACAGCTTCGAACTTCCGTAGCCAATCAATGCCTAATAGTATATCGAATGCTTCGAACCCGAGGACATAGAAATCCCAAGTGAAGTGGTGAATGCCATGCATAAGAGTGACATATTTACAAACCCTTTTAAGGTTAGCAGGCCCTCCAATAGGGTTTGATACACATAAGAAGGTAGATGAAAGAATGGGTTCCAAACCAAGTTTATTGCACAAATCAATAGATATGAAACTATGTGTTGCTCCGGTATCAAATAGAACTTTAACTGGTAAAGCATGCAACATAAAAATGCCCTGTAATGTACCTTGGTTATCAGTAGGAGCCGGTAGGGTAGGTGGATCATGGGCGGAAGAAGTCATAGCAAATACCCCGGCCGTCTTTCCCTTTTTGTACATAGGACAATCCCTCTTGAAATGGCCTGGCTGCAGACATACGTGACAGAGGTCGTTCCTAGTATTCTGAGGAGGCGGAACAGCGGCACTAGCAGAGGCTGGACAACTGCTGGCGTAGTGACCCCTCTGGTCACATTTGAAACAAGTGATGGAGGATAAGTCGATAGGCTTCTTCTGAGAATAGCCAATCCCAGATTTCTGCTGCCAATTCTTCTTCTGTTGCTCGAAATTTTGCTTCCTCTTTCCCGACTGATTAGCTGGTGTCTGAGTAACTGGGGCTTTGGGGACAGATGTTCCCTTGGGCTTTCCCTCGTATCGAAGAGCAAAATCCATCAATTCAGTGAAAGTTCCATGGACGTGAGCGGTGAGGAGCTCGTAATACTCTGGGCGTGCGCCATGTATGAACTTCTCGTTCTTGAGCAGAGGCGTGTCGATCAAACCAGGTCCGAACTTGGAGAGTTCGTTAAACCTCCTTTCGTACTCAGTAAAGGTCATGCTGCCCTGCTTGAGATCCATGAAAGACCGATAGAGTTGGGCCTTCCCAGCAGCTGGCATCCACTGAGCCATGAAAGAATCCCTATTACAAATGATATGAAACGAATCAAAATTTTGACGAGATAAGAGAGAAAATTATTTAGTAGGAATTTAGATAGATAACTACCTAAACTGGGCCCATGTGATAGTTTCCTCATCAGTTCGAGAAGTGACTGATTCCCACCAATCTTGAGCAGCATCCTGAAGCTGCCAAGCGGCCAACTTGCGCTTCTGAGCATCTGCGATTTCTAAGCCAGAAAAGATCCTCTCCAAACTCTTTAGCCATTGTTGTGCTTCGATAATACTTTCGGAGCCAGTAAATTTGACTCCTCCAAGCTGAGTATACTCCTTGCTAAGAGTGGAGAATCGGACTGCGGGAGCTGGAGCATGTGGACCAGGAGCATTTCCACCCCTGCCTCTAACATTTCTTCTGGTAGCCATCCTGGAATACCAAAAGTGATTTAGAATCAAAGATAGAAATTTATAGAACTTAAGGAAATTCTATTCAACGAATTCAAATAAAAGATGAATCAAAGGAGGTGGATTCTGCAATGATTCTCCTCATTCTAGGGTATGTTCACCCTATCTCTAAAGAGCTTTAAACTCCACAGGCTAAGGTTATCGGGAACCAAAGCTCTGATACCAACTGTAACAACCCGGATATTTGGACCATTTAAATTGACAATAATCCACACATGTCAACTTAAATAGTGCAAAACACGAATCATTAATGGAGTATATATATAAATGAGAATCATCACAGAATCACAGAAAATATAACATAACAGAATAGTGCAGCGGAATTACAACAATGTCATAATAGTAGTTCATGAAGCTACTAAGTAAATACAACAATGTCTCAAATAAAAGGAATACAACAACATAGATGTCCAAATAGCCAAATGGAAAGAACAATACTGATAAAGATAAGATAGTCTTCAAGTCTTCAGCTTCCAATAGCACAACAACAGAAATCCTCAGTCTGATCCGAGCATATGCACAAACAAACACTCGAATCAGGACATATATTCTTATACAGATAATATGGTTCAAAAATTTAAATAACAATAACTCAAAGATGAATGGAATAAACATCTTTCAGGATCCGATAAGCTATCTATACATAGTAGAGTACGATAAATAGATAATGTCTATCAGTAATATAAAGGTATCAAAATAGTGTTAAGTCATGGCCCATTCCACCCTTAACACATTTTATATTCCCAAGAGCATATACAAGACCGTAGTTTCCCCAAAACCGGAAGTCACCAGAGGGCAATCCATATACTAAAGGTACAAATCAAAATCGTAGTGGTCGCGCATAAATGGAATACAAGTATGACAAGGCACATGAGGCTATACCCAAGGTAGTGATACTACCGTTCGCCTGATCCGGACTGGTGAGAACGCAACGCCGCAGCGCCCGCAACACCGTGAAACAACACTCCCAAATCAAGGGTGCGCACCAATCAATCACAAAGTAAAAGAATAGTTTACGAAGAAGTGTGTCCACTTGAGGTAGCTAATCCTCCATTGGCCCGGCACAGCTCCTGTTTTAGTCATTTCCAATTTGACACAAGTCTCAAGGCTATCCATTATCGTTCACTTTCTTCAATCATCAACGTTCGTCAATCCAACCACTTCATTCTGGATCATCACTTCGCGTATAGTTATTAAAGTGGTTTCCGGTTTAGACAGTGAGTATGTCCCAAACCGATTTCGGTTCCTTTAATAACTTTCGTGATTATAACACCGATTGGTCGTTAATATATTTCAAAACCAAAACAATTTTAATTTCAATTGGAGTTCGTAAATCGACAATTCGTTAGTCTTTCGAAATCAATTTCCAAAATTACGTTTCAAACTTTCCAATTTCAATTTCAACATTTCTATAATTCAATTTCAAAGTTTCAATTAAAACAATTCAAATATTCATTGCATTTCGTATATAAGTTCATTCCAAAATCGTTTAACTAATTTAACGTTCAAATCGATTTAAATCTATTATCGCTTTCATTCGATATTCATTAAATTAATTTATCATTAATAAATTTCAATTCAATTTCCAATTCATTACGTTACTTCTTAAGTTCATTTTCATTATCAAAGTTTCAACTTATTTACAATTACATTTGTCGAATCCAATTCCTTTTTAATTTCAAGTCTTTCATTTGTTTCGATAAAACGCAT
Source organism: Allium fistulosum (assembly GCA_030737815.1). NCBI lineage: Eukaryota > Viridiplantae > Streptophyta > Magnoliopsida > Asparagales > Amaryllidaceae > Allium > Allium fistulosum. Next base: position 294,364,233 of record CM060906.1, on the reverse strand, counting down.
TCTATTTCTTATCAAAGATATTCCTTCCAAATTTCAAACTTAGTTAAAACTTATTTTCACTTACTCTTAATAAAGATATTCAATTCAATTTTTAATTTGGAATTCGATCTCATCAAATTTCAATAATTTCAATCTTAATTTTTTTTATTATTCAAACTCATTCATTAATGATTCCAAACTTAATTATTCATAAATTCAAAATTTAATTATTAATTATTTCAAACCTCGTTATTAATAATTTCACACTTAACTATTTAAAATTTTCAAAACTCTTATTAATTATTTCAAAAATTAATTACCAAATAATTCTAAGTTTAATTATTAAATAATTAAATTTTTAAACAATATTCTTTTGTCAATTACTACTTTAATATTCGTTCCAAATTCAAATATTCACATTTACATTCATTTCAATTTAAATTCCAAATTATTCAAAACTTTGTTATTCGTCAAATAAAACTTTATTTTTATTTAAATCAAAACATTTGGCCAATCGGGTTTTATTTTCATTTTCTACCCTAAGTCAAAATTATTTGGGTATTTATCATTTCAACTCGATTCCATTTAATTTCAAAATCAAAACATACAAAGGGAACTTGCAGTGTGATAGCTGGGATGGTGTCAAAATAAACAAGCAATAGCATCCATTCACAACAATTCAACAATTTCAAATAATCCCGAAATAATCGTATTAATTCGCGTTTGTTATTTACGCCAATTAATATAACTATTTCTAGAATCTACTCTATCATTTCAAGTAGATTAAAGATTATAACATTACGGTTTCACTTGTTGTTCAATTACAATTTCAATTCAAAGACTACAAAAATCTACGTTCACAGGTTCAAGGGTTACTTATCAAATTCTACGACAATTATAAATTAAGTGATCAAGTTTGACTAATCTTAATTTAATATATAAAAGGTGTCAGGTTTACAAATCCAATTCGACAAATATAATCCGTTTAATTTGTTAACTATCCAATGTCAAATTACTTACAAATTTATATCACTTAACAACAATTCACATCCAATTCATCATCACATAACAAACAAATTATCAATATAAACTAACATAAGAATATATGTCGTGAAAATTTATTTCACCTTTCGTGGATAAAGAAATTTGACGACGAAGCAAAAGAAGCACGAAAAGAGTCGGTACAGCACGAACAACGAACACTGCAAATATCGATAAAAGAGGCGATATTAATTCAATGAACGTTTTTATATAATTTATAAATTTATATAAATATGCTTACCGAAAGCGAAGAAAAGAAACGAAGCTGAAAATTTGCTGCTGCGAGAGAACTCAGTTGGTTGCTGCAATAACAACAGGGAACGAAATTTTGTTACACTCTGACCCATAAATCAACTGATATACATTAGTATATAAATATGTTACAGCAAAGGAAATGAGTTTCATAGGTCTGCACTGCCCAACTGTTTGTACAGCAAACTCTTTTTTTTTTGTTTTTTTTTTTCGGCCATGACTTTCCCAACTCGCCTACACTATTCACTTTGCTGTCACCCTCCCCCTCACCATGCATACTTCACATGCATCGCAGTTCCAACCTCCACCCCTCCTACTACTTGCTGTGACCTCCACGCACTCGACTTTCCACTTTTTTTTTTTTATATACACGCACACTTCAATACACACAACACATGCACGCACATCTCATCACCCACGCAACATGCACACGCATACCCAACACTTCATGACACACGTCCACACACTCTCACTCGCGAGGCCAGGGAGGATGGTGGTTGAGGCGTGGAGACGAGTAGCATGTGGGGTGACGGGGACGACGTGGCAGGTTGGGCGCGGGTGGTTGCAGGCTGGGTCAGGAAGTGGGAAACCGGAGGCGACTGGATGGTGTTGGTGGCAACACGTCAGTGTGGAGGTGAGGTTTATGAGTTCTGGGCTGAAGGGTGTGTGACTGGATGCGGGTGGCTGTGGGTGGCGGACGGTCAGGGAGGTGCGGATGCGTGGTGGGTTGAGGACAGTGGGAGGGAGGTGGCGCGAGGTGATTGGCTGGTTGGTGGCACGGCGTGGAGGTGGGGTTGCTGGCGGGCTTGGTGCTATGGCAGTCGGAAGGTCAGGGAAGGGGAGGTGTACTTCGACTGAGGTTGGGGTTGCTCGTACGGAGTGAAGTAGGCGTGAATAGGAAGAAAAGAGAACAATGTTTGGACTATATATTTTGTTTGCAGAAAATAATAGAAAGAAGAATGGGAGAGATAAATTTTTGATTACCTGTAGCTTGCGAATGAGAATGGGGATAGTGAACAGAAGTGAAATGTTGCTTATTTTCAAAAATTAAGTAACAGTGAAAAATTTGCATTGAGTCCCTAAAAGGTCACGCTCATTCCCATTCCCTACCTATCCCCTAGTACTAGCTACCCATTACCTCATTAATTACCAGCCGATTTATGATTCATCATTTCTTTTGTAAACGGCTGGTACAATTTGAGCTGAGTATTATTAAATTTGTCCGTCTGGAACCGATGAATTAACACGAAAAATTTTACGTCGGACTCCGATTTACACAAATGAGTATACCGTTTTGATCAGTGCGACGATGCGGTTCCAACGGTACACAGGTTATTGCGATACGATGATTTTATAAAATTTGCATTTACGCCGCTTAAATTGTACGATTTGCAAATTAATTTAAACGGAGCAGGCGATGACAGCTTTAGGCGAAACGAATTACATAATCTTGATCAGGATGATTTTTACAAGTGGACTGTGTAAAAATATTTGGATTTGAAAGATAAATTTTACGCAGCTTTATATGGACTGATATACAGTAAAACGCGAACGGACTTTACTGTAATATTTTTCAACGAAACTTTTTCTATGTCCATATCTAACTAGACGTATGTCATAAATAAAGTTTGGACGTAAATTGAGATCGTTTATAATTTCAAAATTTTTATTGAAACGATGAATTTAAAATTTAAAATTGGGTCGAAAATTTAGGGTCGTTACACATTCATAACTCAAATCTTATACCAACAATCCATATTATAAGTTAAATACTTATAATTCCTTTATTTTACAAAATCATTTCCATTTATAAGTTCATAATTTATAAATTCCATTTATTTATGAATTCTTAAAAATTCATTTTAACGCTTATAAAAGCTCGTTTTATAATACCAACATTTTAATTTATAAAATGTCAACTTTATAAACCTTTTAAGTAAACCGTTTATAATATTTTAAAAATCTCAATTTAAAACATTTTATAAATCAATCAACTATTTATTCCAAAAATCACTTTTCGGTTATATTTCACAAAGATCTTAACTTTTATAACTTTAAAGTCTTAACGTTTATAAATCAATTCAAAAATTCCATAAAACGTATATTTTCAAATATCACTTTAAAATCCTTTTAAAGTAAAAGTCGTTATTTTTAAACTTCAAAACTTGAATCCGATGATGCAACAGCACCAATTAGTCAATCACAACATCAAACATCATATATCAACATATGATAACAGAATATACATCAATATCTATAAATAAATAAATACTGGTGAGGAATCCAGTTGGATCCCTCCAACCTGTTTCCCTGCATCCACAGACGTTAGCACAATACCCATTCCACTTCGAGGTGGAATATCGCGGTATATGGGTTTTATAAAAATATCCGCTTACTAACGGCGCAATAGGGTCTCATCCGCTATACGAGACGGGAAATCAATCAATCCAATATATACATATGCCAATATGTATATATTGCTATATATATATATAGATATATCCTACTATATCTAATATCACATCCAATAGCAATCAAATAAATAACTAAAAATTCCACTTTTTCATTTGATTGAGAAAAATCTCACCTTTGCTTTAATTTGCAATCCATTTCCAATCCAATTTTGTCTTCACGGTATTAAACCTTGTATAGACAATTTATATGATTTGTTAATATTTGAATCGATCGAACCAATTTAATTTCCATTTAATAGTTTTAAATTTTAACTAATAATTTTATTTTAAACCAAGAATTTTCCTCTTAAAAATATTTTAGTGGCTAAATAAATTAAATAAGTTTATTCATCAAATAGATCACTTAAATACATTTTTTTCTTTGAACTACACATATACAGATTCATAAATCTAACTTTATATAAACTCAAACATTTAAGAATTTCTATCGTTTCCCAAAACTTTATATATATATATATATTTTTATAGAAACAGAAAGAAAAGAGTTTCTGTTATTAAACCCTGTTTAATTATTCCGGCCTACATACGTATCTATATATGCAAAATTAAAACTAGGGTGGGTTTTAAAATTTTCTGTGAAATTCTTTCTGCTCTTTTTTTTCCAGAAACATTTATTTATTCAACTTAAATTTTTAAAACAAAAAGGAAATCGTTACCTTGCTATCGTCGAGCACCCCCATACGAACACCAGAACAACGTCACGACCTCGACTACGAGCCCACGACCTGCGAGCAACCCTAAGCCGCGCTTCCATCTTCGAAATCCCTATCTCGGCCTAAACCACTTCGCTGCCTTCGATTCGCCATGTCATCCAGATTCGCGAGCATCCCATCGCGAAACCCTCTACGACAAATCGCGAGCCCCCCTTCAACTTCGATGCTCCACCGCAGCACCTCCCTGATTCCGATCCTCCTCCCCTTGCGCGAACGCGAGTGCGCGCCTCCATCGCGATGACACTGAGTCGCAATTCGACTCGCTTCCCCCCTTTTTTTTCCGAGCTTTTTTTTTCTGTGAACTCGGTTTGATTTCGAATGAATTTGAATTACTTGAATTCGAGAAGGGGGAAGAACGCAGCCATTATTCTTTAATTCACTGTATTTATTTTGAACGAAAGAAATTTATTTGAGCGGCCATTTTTATCGTGATTTTTGTTTTTCTTTGAAGATGAGAAAAGCATACGAATATAGAACTGAAGAAGTCGGCTACGCGTACATTACTAGGTCTGCTTGAGAAATGTAGGTTTGCTGATGGAGTTTGAAATTTGACTGGTGAAAAAAATATGATATTTAATTAAAACGATTAATTATTTCCATGTGTTCTTATCTCGTACGATCACACGATAAATCCGAATGCTACGAAATTTGAAATCCGATAATAATTCAATATTACGGACCCAATGGAACTGGTTTCGTCGAATTCCGAGACTATGCTCCGGAATGCTATTTTTAAATATCGGTTGAAACGATATAATTTCAAAACTGAACAAAACAGTTTGAAATTACATTCTGAAGCTTCAATTATCTTCAGTATTATCATTTCGAATTTTAAAAGCTTTTGAAATATTTTTCTTCAGCTTAAATTGAAGATTCGAATTTTGATTCACCTTACAATAGATTAAATTTATAATTTAATCGTCAAATTCAAAGTAAGAATGGGGATTCAAATTAAATCATCGTTCAAAAATTTAAAATTAATTAAATATTTAAAATTTAATTTGTTTAAAATTCTGGGTCGTTACAGACTTCCCCCCTTAAAAGAATTTCGTCCTCGAAATTACAAGTCAGGAAAAATGGTCCTTAACTCGTCTACTATTTTTCTCAAATTCAAATAGTTTCATCAAATTTTCAAAACAAATCTTTCTACTAAAGATTCGTTATTATTCAACTAAATTTCCAACTTCAATTATAAGTTCCAAACAACATTGTTTACTTCAAAATTCAAATTCGAGTTTAAATTCAAATTTAAACTTCCAAATTTTCTCAAAATTTTTCTAACGCTCTAAATTTCCGAAAAATTTTGCCAGCGTCTCCTTTGCGCGGCTAATACGGCACGACTACAAAACGTCCCTACGGACTCTCTGATTTCAAAAAGAAAAAGAAAAGCCAAGCGGCTAGACAAGAAATCATCAAATCTCATATTGAAATTCAAATACTTACCTTTTGTCGAGCAATTCAACTTTATCTTTGAAATCAAATCCAATTCCTTTATACACCTGTATGTCCTACTAGCCATAATATCTAGTTACATATTCAAACCATTCTGCAAATTCTATTACAAAATTTTCTATATATACTTCTTATACCACTTCTAGTTTACTATTGAAGTTATATATTTATTCTCATTCCATTTTACATTTCAAAATCATTTGAATTCAATTCACCATTTCAATTCAATTTAACTTCTGAATATTGAATTTATCAATTATCTTTAGTTCATAACTACACTATTTTAAATTAGTTTCATTTACTAATTCATCACAGATTCCAATTCATTTTATTCAAATTTGTTTTCAACATTCAGTTTCAATTTTATTCACTTACAATTGTAAATTCCATTCATTTGAAATTTATTTCTACTTACTTGAATTTATCTTCAATTTCGAACCATTCTTTTATTTAGTTCACAATTCAAGTTTCAATCTAACTAATTCAACTTCCATTTTTGTATTTCGTGAATTAATAAATTATCAAAGTAGCTTATTCAGATTCAATCCATTTTATTTTTCTCAGGTTTGGATTTTATTCCACTTGATTCAAGTCTCATTTCATTTTTGAATTTCAATTCATTGCTTACAACTTCAAAATGAATCTCAACTTCCAATTTCTGTTTCATTTAATTGATTCACCTGTACTTACATTTGTTTAACTCCATCTTTTAAGTTAGATTTATTCTATCAAAATTCAATTTGCATAGGTTATCAACTTACAATATTTCATAAATATTTTTATATATAGTATTCCAGAGTCTTAATAACATTTTCAAAACCATTTTGAAAACAATTCAAATTATCCTTTGAATTTTCTAAAACAAAAATCCAAATTTTTCAAACACTTCCATTTAAAACAATTTGGCAGCAATTCCTCTTTTGGAAACCCGAAAATGAACACCAATGATGCCGCGGTCATCATCGAAGTTATTTTCCAGCGACCGAAAAGAGTTTAGAGCTTTTCATTCCTTCAAAATACTTTTCAAAACCTTTGAAATTCATTTTCAAATCAAAAAAATGATTTAAACTTTTCAAATCTCCAAAATTTTCAAATTCTTTTCAAAACATTTCCAAAAACTTCTTTGGAATTCCGTTTTAAATTACAAATCACATTTATAATTTATATTCTCAAATTTCATTTGTACATGGATTTATCTCTTAACTTTGGAGTTATGATTTCAATTTCTTATTCAATTTTAGTGATGATAATTCACTATTATTACTTCCTAACATCCATGCAACCATATACTATAGTACTTTATAGAAAAACATTTCTTTTCTATACAAAAATAGTTTTGGGCAAAATTATCTCATTTACCCTATTTAAAACAATACTGTGCCGAATTGTTCTATACAAGTGTTTAGAGATCCCTATCGATAGAGTTGTACGGACAATACCGACCAGAATCCATATACCACTCAACAAACCAATCATCACAATATAAAACAATTTTATATTCACTAACAAATACGCACTCGTATCTATTATTACACTCAACTCATTCTAGAGTACTACTGACTCTATCTCTAATGAGTAACACCCAACAGAGCAGGGTTGTCGCTTAACCATATGCTCTGATACCACTTTGTCACGTACCGAAATTTTCGACTTTCGAAAATTCGACATCGATACTCACTTTATCGACTGCCGAGCAATCGAGTGCCGGAAACTCCAATAGTGAGGGTTTTAAATAGAAGAAAAAGGTAGAAGAAGAAGAAAAGATAGAAGAAGAAAGAATAAGAAAGAAGAACAACAGAACAACATCAGAACAGAAAACAATAACAGAATCTTACACATCGCAGCGGAACAATATATAATAAATAAACACTAGTCTTTTAAAATAAAGAACTATATCAGTTTATAGATACATCAATCATCAGAGTCAATATACAACAATGGACAGTTATATAACTTGTCCTCATTCAGAATACACAGCGGAATAAATACTATCAGATACAAATACTACGTCTCGTCATCCAGCTTATCTCCAAAGCTCCAGAATATCCAGAATATCCTGATAATCTAACTCTAGAGTGCCCGTGTGGAAATTGGTGGGCACCCAGAGTTTAGAAGGAAACAATAAACTCCGAGTCAGTCATGGTGACTGGTGTGAGATCGTAAAACAGTTATTTTTCACAAAGAAAATAAAACAAATTCGCAATGCTTTTGGAAAATGAAACTACCATAAGACCTCCCGCCACACACACAATGCAAACGCAGAATTGGAGGAGATTTCTTCTTATGATAGTCAAAGATGCTTACTACGCAAAATCAAATCATTTTTGATATTATTATTAGTGCATAGTGTAGGAAACATTTCGAAAGTAGAATATAAATCTTAGCCAGCATAGGTACCATTATATTATGCCTGCTATAGCTGCCTCCTGAGGAGACAGGTTATACAATTGAAATCGTAAAGGCTCGTATTGTTTCTTTGGATTTCCAACAAATGGTCAGGCTAAGGAACTTCCTATGCCACGATGGGTACGTCCCTGGAATAGACGACCCGAGAACCTAACCGGATCTCTGCCAACACAAGGCCGGGTTACCTCTGCAAAAATAGGTAACTACTGACACGCGTATGTCATCCCCCGATCGTAACCGATCTTCCCGAGGATCCCCGATTTCCAACAAACCACATCAAAATAATAATGCAGCAACCACATAGGTTAAGTATCTGGGCTCCATACCATGATACCACCTCTATCCAGAAGGAATGACATACACTAAGGGGCGCTACTCCCTAGAACCTTACCGCATTCTTCCTGTTTTGATCATTTCCGGGGTGTGAGGCTCGATGAAGTCTCGTCCACAAAGCTACGCTTTCTACAAAGCCCTGCTTCGGGTCAAACAAATGATCAACCTATGATCACAAAGATATAAGATCAAACAAATGATCATATCACAAATGATCAAACACTGATCATTTCACAGCAACACTCAGTATGCGACGTTACCAAATTGGGAGTATATCGCTGATAAATTTCAACTACATAACCTCTGAGCTCGTACGTCTCAGAGAAGGGTGTTAAGCTAAGAGAATAAATTCTCCGCCACCAACAGAAATGTATTTGAAAGAAATCAGCTTTATATCTCAATTTGTAACGTCAGACACACAATCCATACAAGTCTGTTCCGGGATCGAACAGAACCGAAGGCACTTCTCACGAAGCCCTTGCACATCCGGATAATTTTCTAATCGCGTCCAGACTTCCCGTCACTAAGGGTGATAAAACCTCTAAATCGGAGATCAGCCGATGTAGAGTAACTCGACGGTAATCCTTCCGTTTTCAAAAATATCCGGTCTTCAACACCGGTCTTCGAATGCAATTCATAACGACGTATCACATATTCGGAATGGGTTATACGACCCCATGGTCCTTTCCCGGTTAACCCGAATAGTGAGCGTTTATTTAAAAACAAGTGTGGCATTCAAATTCATCCAAATCACAATAAATACCATTCAAGGTAATTATTGATAGTCGGTTATTTAACTATCAATAAAGATGCGCAACATCATCAGATTCCAAATAATTTTCCAAAATTTTTATTTTCCAAAAATATCTTTACTAGATATATAATTTCCACACTTAACCATTTGAAAACAATTTCAAATAAATTTCCACATTTCATTTTATCTTTGAAGATAAAATCTCAAAACAGTTCATTTCATATTGGAAAAGCATTTCCATACTTATTTAATAATAAGTATTCCACAAATCTATTTATTTTCAACATTTGAAAATATTCAATATACTTAAATCAATATTAAGTATACATTTCATTCTTTAAGGAAATCATAAATTTTAACATCTATTTGAGTCAAAACGAATGTTGCGTAAAACATCGTTACGACGACTCGAAATCACTAGTATATGGATTCGGATTTTAAGATAGATATATATAAATCCCAATACTACATCAAAACATTTCCTTTCGGAAATCATTTACTATAACAACAGTGTTATAGTCCATCATTTCCTTATTCCTCGAAAACGTCTATTTCAACAATAAAAATGTTGAAATCTATGTATTCGATATCATAATACATTTTAAAAACATCTTTAAAATGTTTAACTTCATTTTCAATGTCACTTTTCCAAAACTATCCATTTTACTTAACAATATATTCACTGTCCAAAATCGTGAATATACTTCACTAATTACATTTCACTATTTTCTACACATTTTATTTCAATAATAATTCGCTATCCAAAATCGCGAATATATCTCCTTTAACAACCTTCTATATTTAATTTATCAAATCCAATTGATTTCGAATTTATAAAACAACGTTTATAAATTCTGTTTCTATTTTCTAACAACTTCAATTTAATAAATCTCCTTTATTAACAATTCGATTCATAACTCAAATCTTATACCAACAATCCATATTATAAGTTAAATACTTATAATTCCTTTATTTTACAAAATCATTTCCATTTATAAGTTCATAATTTATAAATTCCATTTATTTATGAATTCTTAAAAATTCATTTTAACGCTTATAAAAGCTCGTTTTATAATACCAACATTTTAATTTATAAAATGTCAACTTTATAAACCTTTTAAGTAAACCGTTTATAATATTTTAAAAATCTCAATTTAAAACATTTTATAAATCAATCAACTATTTATTCCAAAAATCACTTTTCGGTTATATTTCACAAAGATCTTAACTTTTATAACTTTAAAGTCTTAACGTTTATAAATCAATTCAAAAATTCCATAAAACGTATATTTTCAAATATCACTTTAAAATCCTTTTAAAGTAAAAGTCGTTATTTTTAAACTTCAAAACTTGAATCCGATGATGCAACAGCACCAATTAGTCAATCACAACATCAAACATCATATATCAACATATGATAACAGAATATACATCAATATCTATAAATAAATAAATACTGGTGAGGAATCCAGTTGGATCCCTCCAACCTGTTTCCCTGCATCCACAGACGTTAGCACAATACCCATTCCACTTCGAGGTGGAATATCGCGGTATATGGGTTTTATAAAAATATCCGCTTACTAACGGCGCAATAGGGTCTCATCCGCTATACGAGACGGGAAATCAATCAATCCAATATATACATATGCCAATATGTATATATTGCTATATATATATATAGATATATCCTACTATATCTAATATCACATCCAATAGCAATCAAATAAATAACTAAAAATTCCACTTTTTCATTTGATTGAGAAAAATCTCACCTTTGCTTTAATTTGCAATCCATTTCCAATCCAATTTTGTCTTCACGGTATTAAACCTTGTATAGACAATTTATATGATTTGTTAATATTTGAATCGATCGAACCAATTTAATTTCCATTTAATAGTTTTAAATTTTAACTAATAATTTTATTTTAAACCAAGAATTTTCCTCTTAAAAATCTTTTAGTGGCTAAATAAATTAAATAAGTTTATTCATCAAATAGATCACTTAAATACATTTTTTTCTTTGAACTACACATATACAGATTCATAAATCTAACTTTATATAAACTCAAACATTTAAGAATTTCTATCGTTTCCCAAAACTTTATATATATATATATATTTTTATAGAAACAGAAAGAAAAGAGTTTCTGTTATTAAACCCTGTTTAATTATTCCGGCCTACATACGTATCTATATATGCAAAATTAAAACTGGGGTGGGTTTTAAAATTTTCTGTGAAATTCTTTCTGCTCTTTTTTTTCCAGAAACATTTATTTATTCAACTTAAATTTTTAAAACAAAAAGGAAATCGTTACCTTGCTATCGTCGAGCACCCCCATACGAACACCAGAACAACGTCACGACCTCGACTACGAGCCCACGACCTGCGAGCAACCCTAAGCCGCGCTTCCATCTTCGAAATCCCTATCTCGGCCTAAACCACTTCGCTGCCTTCGATTCGCCATGTCGTCCAGATTCGCGAGCATCCCATCGCGAAACCCTCTACGACAAATCGCGAGCCCCCCTTCAACTTCGATGCTCCACCGCAGCACCTCCCTGATTCCGATCCTCCTCCCCTTGCGCGAACGCGAGTGCGCGCCTCCATCGCGATGACACTGAGTCGCGATTCGACTCGCTTCCCCCCTTTTTTTCTGAGCTTTTTTTTCTTCTGTAAACTCGGTTTGATTTCGAATGAATTTGAACTACTTGAATTCGAGAAGGGGGAAGAACGCAGCCATTATTCTTTAATTCACTGTATTTATTTTGAACGAAAGAAATTTATTTGAGCGGCCATTTTTATCGTGATTTTTGTTTTTCTTTGAAGATGAGAAAAGCATACGAATATAGAACTGAAGAAGTCGGCTACGCGTACATTACTAGGTCTGCTTGAGAAATGTAGGTTTGCTGATGGAGTTTGAAATTTGACTGGTGAAAAAATATGATATTTAATTAAAACGATTAATTATTTCCATGTGTTCTTATCTCGTACGATCACACGATAAATCCGAATGCTACGAAATTTGAAATCCGATAATAATTCAATATTACGGACCCAATGGAACTGGTTTCGTCGAATTCCGAGACTGTGCCCCGGAATGCTATTTTTAAATATCGGTTGAAACGATATAATTTCAAAACTGAACAAAGCAGTTTGAAATTACATTCTGAAGCTTCAATTATCTTCAGTATTATCATTTCGAATTTTAAAAGCTTTTGAAATATTTTTCTTTAGCTTAAATTGAAGATTCGAATTTTGATTCACCTTACAATAGATTAAATTTATAATTTAATCGTCAAATTCAAAGTAAGATTGGGGATTCAAATTAAATCATCGTTCAAATATTTAAAATTAATTAAATATTTTAAATTTAATTTGTTCAAAATTCTGGGTCGTTACACAATAAATGCTCTTTATTGTGAAAATAAATGTATGTTAAAAATGAACATTTGACATGTAATTTTAATTAATGTGATATTGATTAAGACAATAAATGCTCTTTATTGTGAAAATAAAATGTAAGATAAAAATGAACATTTGACATGAAATTTTAATTGATGGGATATTGATTTAGACAATAAATGCTCTTTATTGTGAAAATAAAATGTAAGTTAAAAATGAACATTTGACATGTAATTTTAGTTAATGTAATATTGATTAAAACAATAAATGTTCCTTACTATAATAATGAAATGCAGGTTAATAATATACTTTAACTTAACATAAGGAATTTCAACTTTAAATGGGAAATTACAGTAATTAAGTTTATTTAACTTTAAAGCATGGTTTATTTAATATCCAAATGAATTAATTAGTGTAATAAAATAGAAGTGATACAATAACTATGGTAAAAATTGTAAGTATATAAACATTTGGATTATATAAAATGGTAAAGTGGAAAGTATTACATTCCAGAATGCTATGATTTCTTAAATATTACATTTCAAAAACGCTATGATCCCTTAAGGTTACATTTCCAACTTGCTATGATTTCTTAAGTATCGCTTTTCCAAAATGCTATGATGACCTAAGGTTATGTTTTCAAAATGTCATTATTTCTAAAATGTAATGTTTCAAATTGCTATGGTTATAAAAGTTACATTTTAGAGTGCTATGGGTTTAAATTATTATGGTTTCACTGTGTTATAATTAAATGTTTAATTTTGGAAGTGGATATGATAATTTGGTTTTGAAAGTATATACTATTTTAAAATAAATGATATGGTTTGAAATAGATATGATATTTTGTTTTTGAAAGTATATACTATTTTGAAAATAAATATCCATGGGTTATAATAACGATTGGTTGTTAAAGAGACCAGGATCGGATATGGACATACTCTCTGTCGATACCGAAAACCACTTTTACAACTGTGTACACGGTGGAGTTTCCAAAATGAAGTAGGATGGTGGCGACGATCCTAAGGTATATACGTGGACCCAACTCCCGTGAGTTGGCATAAGGTGGCTAAAACAGGAGCGATCTCGGGCCAATGAGGTAGCACCTCTTATCGGACGCACTTCTTCGATACCACTCTATTACTTTGTGATTGATTGGGTGCACCCCTTGATTTGGGAGTGTTGTTCGAGGTAGAGCGGTAGTGGCTGCTATGCGTTTCCATCAGTCTGTGTGCGTAATTGGTATATCTACCCTGGCATTGCCTTGTGTGCCGTGTCAACTACCATATCGAGCTTTACTACGAGTTGTGATTTCTCCCATAGCCTGTGGAGTATCGAGGGTAGCCCCCATTTTGGGAGTATGCTAATACTGGATAGACTACTGGGACTATTACATGTTAAGGGCTATATGGGTAACCCCTTGACGCTATTAAAAAGTTTGTTTATTTTATATTAGACATTATTATAATAGCGAATATTACTACATAGTAGATAGTTTAACGGATCCTTAAAGAATGGGCGATCCCAAGCATTCTTTAAGTTACTTGTACCTTTATTACAGTTCACTTGAGTTGGTTTACATTGTATAAGTATGTATGTCCTAACTCGAGTGTTTTGTGTTTTGCTTTACGCTCGGTTCAGACTGAGTGATACAGCATTAGAGACTCACCTTTGGAGTTGGAGTTTTGCTTTGAAGATCCAGATATCTATTCATTTTGTTATCCAGTGATTCCAGTTGTATTCTGAGTTGTACCTGATTATCATACTGTTACTCCTGCTGTATCTTGGTATTCCTATTGTATCTTACTTAACTCTGATGTATATTTATAGTAGCTTCATGAACTACTATTTCTTTGTTTCCGCTGCATTATATTACTCTGTGTGTGATCTGTGATTATTTATTTACTATATATGATGAGTTTGCCAAATATAAATTAACAACGTGGTATTTTGAATTATTCAAGTCCGACATGTGCGGATGCGAATGGTTGAAAATATCGGGTCGTTACACAACAAGTCATATAAAGTCACACAAATCCAAATACATCATTTACATATGCCATTTGCTTTCCATAGCAAGAATCACACAAGATAAAGTAATAATATATAGTCAATCATATACTATAATAAACACAAGCATTATACACATCATGTACTTTTTAAATAGTGAGTTAGCTCACCCATCAACAAGTACAAAACCAAGCTCAAGCCTCAACCTTTTCAACCACTTCCTAATTCAACCAAACAGGCAAAAGATCCCACATTTTCACTTGAAAAGCTCACGACCACACTTCCTAGCCCACTTGTTGCTCATGGCCATGGCGCAGAACCCGCTCGGCCCCTATGCCTCCTTTCTTTCACCTTTGACTTGATAATCTTTGTTCCTGCGTTGCCTTAGGGACTAGGAAAAAGTTGGATGAATTTTGGAGTTGTTTTGATTTACTTTATATTTAGGAATTTATGAAGAGATAAGAGAATAAAGTGCTTAGTTTTATTTGCAAAAATGTTAAAATGATTTGTAAACCCCTTAGGTCGCTTATCTAGGCAACACAAAAGGTCACCTTAATCTCCTCTACCCCTTCATTTCTAGTCAAGAACATCACCTCTATATGCCTCTATGTGCTAACTTAGCACCTTATGAGCTAAGAGAAAATATCTCCTCTCCACCCATAAATATCCAATTCCTTCTAGATGCTACTAGAAGCTTATTTAGTTAACCAAATTAGTGAAAATATTTTAATTAGTTATTAATCACCTCATATGTTATTTAGACATGTACAAAAGGTTTGAACAACTTATATCGAAGAAAAAGCTGTTTATTAATAAAACGATTTTCGGTGACATTATCGATATTTCTTCAATGTATTTATTTTTGTAAACGAGTTTACCATCATTAGTTATTTATTAAAAGGGAGTTAACAAAGTTATTAAATCAATTTAATCACATTAAATCCATGATTCAACTATTTAAATAATTCAGATATTCAAATACGAAGTATGCGAAATTCCAGACCGTTACATTCTCCCTTACTAAAAACATTTCGTCCTTGAATTTCCGACATGACTAACACACAAAGAGAAACGAGCACAATCCAATACTTAATAGTATTCAAAACACTAGCAAACAAAGCTCATGGTTTGTCTAGGTTCAAAAACTCTCTCATCACACAAGGACGATAAACAACATACTAAACGTACCATACGCTCAATAGCCTCAGAGTAGTACTTAGACGATTATTCATGTTACCTTATAACAAAATGAAGATTCATTTCTTGAACACTCCATAAGCCAATAAAACATAGTATGCATATACTTATGCTTGTATGATGTGCATGGATCATCCATGCGTAATATCTGATCTGATCTGATCACTTGCTCGATCACATAGATTTCACTTCCAAACTTGTATATATCACCTGACCTCCCTAGTTCGGATTCCGATAAGGTTTCTTGATTAGAAACTTCTTTTTCCTTTACATAGCCATACACTATGATAGAAAACCTCGAGATCATATCAAGGATTTTTTTTAAGTGTTTGTCATTGAGAATCGAGTGAAAAATCTTTGTTCGGACCGGTGTAAATCACCTGGAAATCATGCACTCGAATCTAAGATTACGAACAATCATGCGAATAAAACGATCTATGTACAACTTACATGTTTATCCTATTGGTTTCTTAACTATACAAATATCTTTTTAAATCACATCCATTTATCCAAACAGTATTTCATTCAATACTAAAATCATTTATGAAACATTTTATAAAACATCTTTTAAGTTTATAAACATTTTATAAAGACATATCTCTGTTTATAAAATATTTCATAAAAACTTACTTTATTTAATTACTCGTATAATACTCTACTACATTCTAAGAGTATATATAAAACATCAAATTCATGTTACTTATTTAAAATTTCGATGAAGGTCCAAAATAAACCTGGGTCTCATAATCAAGTCAACCTTTTGACTTCGTTAATTGTTGAGTTAAGTAAGTAGATAGGAAGAGTAGGACACTGATATCCAAACTTACGCCTAGATCCTACTTTCCTTGGACAACCCTAAGGTAAAGATGTTTATTAGTTGGCCTAATAACCTCGAATGATGTTATAACATAGATGTTCAACAATTTTAAAACTCGCTTTAACTTACTACATTCTCAATTCAAGAGTTATATAAATTAAACTTTTATATTTCAAAAACACTTAACTTTAAGTTCTAAAATGATTCGGAAGTTTCCGACTATCCGAAATCGCCGAAAATTCCATTTCATTCTAATAATGAAAACTACCAACCAACCATATCATAACAAGATGAACATAACATGCTATCCTAATGCATAGGATATATGCATCAATAAATTAACATATAGAAGTTACACTTATTTATTAGACACACTTACTATAAAGAGAAAAAAATAAAATGTTTCGTAATTATTTGAGTTAAGCCACTACCACTTGGCTACCCAACATAACACACATGCTAATCTTTTCCATATAGAAAGCTTAATTCAAAATAATTATTATACTACTCTATATTAAACCACTCTTCATTTCATCTAAAATTTCTTTAAAGAAAATTTTAGAACCGAATATAGGGTTTTCTTTTCTCAAATAATTTGAAATAATAATATGTACATATATCCTTTTGTATATCAAATCATACTTTCGAGATTAAATCAAAATTATTTTTAAAGCGGTATCAAATAGTTCATAAATATTGCTAAGTATCATGATCTTAATTCCATAAACCAATTTCCTAAAATTACTTTAAAATCCACAGAAAACATACATATAGATCGAATAACACAAAAATGATACCATGGAAACAGGTCCTACCAAGTCATACCATATATTCCCTTACTAAGAAGGGTGATGTCCAAGAGAAGTGTTTACCAACCGAATACATCTCTTGCCCATTTTAGTCACTTTCGAGCCTTTCGAACTAGATAACATAAAAATACTTTGTCCCCAACTTGATATGTTGATTTCGAGAGTAATCTCGATCTCGAACAAATCTAAGAACTCATTCCAAAATATTAGTAATCACAAAAACTTTCAAATACTACTATTATTTTCTCCAAAATCTTAGAAAACCAATTCCAAGAACACCAGGATTTATATTCTAAAATTTTCAATTTAAACCCTCTTTATTTTTAAACCATATTCTATAAATCATACTTATATAAAGTTACTATCTTATATAAAGTCTTTTCATAAATGTTTATTTACAAAATATTTTATCTTTCCTTTAGATTATAATAAACATCTTTTTACTAAACTTAACTTTTAACCTAACATTGTCATCGAGCGCCTTATAGTCAAACTGTGAAACTAAATTCACAAGGAATTTGTTTCAGTGCTTCCACAATTTATTGTCTACCCAACCCATGTATTAAAAAAAGGTAAAACTGCTCATAAAATGGTCGAGCATAAATCAACAATCAATAAACAATTTTATCAATGTTCATAAACTAGCTGAGCATGACTAAGTTAATCAACAAGGGATAATAGATGAACATCGTTAACCCCTACATTAATTAGACGACACTATTAAATTATACTTATATACATTACTAATATATAACAATCACATACATGCTCTCATATGCATAATACACTCAACTCATTCTAGGGTGTCGCTTACCCTATATCTAATGAGTTATACCCCACCAAAGCCAAGATTCTTTCTTAACCTTAAGCTCCGATGCCAAGTGTAACGATTCATGTTTTTGACCCTCGAATGTTGACACTAATACAGCCACGGTATTTATGTGTCGAGCACTCCAGTGTCAAAAATACAAATTATTAAGGTAAAATAAAAAGAAAAGAAATAGAACAAGGAAGAAGAGAGCACAACATCAGAATTTCATTAGTGGAACAATAACATATAATATCAAATGGTAGTACAAACTATCACTCTATTCCATAACAATTCAGAGTTACCATCCTAAGTACTATCATCGGCCTGGACAGCAGCCAGTCCTCACAAATTCTGATATATATACATTATAGTAATGTAGTGAAAATAAGAATACTATGGTGGGTGAAAGCATTCAACTCATCTCCTCGAGCTCCAAAGGATATCAACGAAAACAAGCATTTCCCAGAGTACTCGAAAGAGTAGCCATGGAAAAAAGGGAATATAAAACCACGAGTCAGACATATGTCTGGTGTGAGAAACTCAAGGAATATGCGATCAACATATAATAGTACTTTAGAGACCGTTTGGATCACTATAACGGTTATCCCCTCAAAAGAACCACCCATCTAATAATTGCATAAGGTGACATAATAGATAATGTCTAGGGGTAGAATATAAATCAAAAAATAGTTGTGTCGCTTGCATCTCACAACACAATAATATTAGAAGTATAACTAAAACCGCTAAGATACGCATGCATAATGGATTTTCATGGAGACACCCTCGGTAAACTGAGCCGGATCTCCTACATAGGGATTAGCAGTTACCTTCCAAGCATCGTATATCTCTAGATAAAATATACCATATGGAAAACACAATTGACCCGCACCCAAACACGTGGAACCAAGTATCATCGACTCCCGGTACCAACATTGATAAGCATACTCTAGATATGGAGTTGATATATCTCGTCATGGGTTAGCTAAACCCCACCTTGTGCAACCTACTCTATCTTTAGCCATTTCTGATGTCGATGTCACATTCGTCATCTCTCACAAGAGTCTTCATCACTCGAATAGATCACGAATCTCTACAAGGATCCCAGCATAAGTCGTCCGATGAATGCTAACTTTGTCCTTTCTATTGGAATCAACTTCAAGATAGACAATATACCATGATAAAATCATTTGAAATGTTAATGCTGACCTCTCCTTTGGACTTAACCTTAGGATAGACAATTTAACTTTATAACATTTCAATTCACAACCACTTCTAAAACAAAGAACTCGTATATCAGTTTTTTAGTGGTTTTTGGTAAGTTAAACCCTTATCCGATCCTGGTCTCTTCAAAGCTAAATCGATTAATTTTCAGTCATCTCTATCCCAGTTCTTTAAGAAGTAAACGAACGATATAAAGGAGTCCTTCTTGGGGGATCTCGAATATATACATTCTTAAAGCAAGAGACGATTCATACGAATGATTCCCCTTTGGGGGATCTCAAACCGTATAATACGTGATGCTTACATATACTTCCAAAGTTAATTTGGTCAATTTCAATAGTCGACTAATCAGCCATCAAGTAAAAAATAGACGATGATATATGGAAACCAAGTCTTGTATACTTATCACGTACATTTCTAACCTTCACAATTTATATTATCCCTCAGTCAAGAGTGAAGCCAGTAGGTTAGAGCACTATTGCTTCTAAATGCTGCTCGAACATTAGCATTAACTCTCACAGATGGAATAAATCTACTTTGTCATCTTTTAGTTCTAAGTACATGACTAAATGTTTTCATAAACAAGTAAACACACAAAGCATGATTAAGTTACGCAAAGATGATTAAGTCACATAAGCACGATTAAGTCACATAAGCACGATTAAGTCACATAAGCGGCTTAAAATCCTTATTATTTAATTAATCTTTTTATTATTTAAAAACTCTTTGTAAATGCTTGTGTATATATATTTAAGCAAATGATCCCACCTTTGCACTTGAAAAGCTCACAACCACACTTCCTAGCCCATTTGTGGCTCACGACCATAGCCTAGAACCCCCAGTTGTGCATCCTTTCTTCCACCTTTGACTTGATATTCTTTGTTCCTATGTTGCCTTAGGCCCTAGGCCAAAGTTTGGTGAAGTTTGTGTTGTTTTGATTTACTTTATATTTAGGAATTTATAAAGAGATAAGAGAATGAAGTGTTTAGTTTTATTTGCAAAAATGTGAAAATGATTTGTGAACCCCTTAGGCCACCTATAGACAACACAAGAGGTCACCTTAATCTCCTCTATCCCTTCATTTCTACACGAGAACATCACAACCCTCCATGTGTTTCCATGTGATAACTTTCCACCTCATCAGCTAAGAGAAATATCTCCTCTCCACTCACAAATATCCAATTCCATCTACAAGATTCTAGAAGCTTATTTAGTAAACCAAATTAGTGAAAATATTTTCGGTCACATTACCGATTATTTCTTCAAAGCATCTATTTTTGTAAACAAATTTCAAAAAAAAGTTTACCATCATTAGTTATTAATTAAAAGGGGTTAACAAGGTTATTAAATCAATTTAACTACTGTAAATCCAAGATTCAAATATTTAAATAATTCGGATATTTAAGTATGAAGTGTTCGAAATTCCGGGTCATTACATTCTCCCTCACTTAAAATATTTCGTCCTCGAAATTCCGACATGACTAGCACCCAAAGAGAAACAAGAATAATCCAATACTTAATGGTATTCAAAACATTAACAAACAAAGCTCATGGTTTATCCAAGTTCAAAAGCTCTCCCATGACAGAAGGATGATAAACAACCTACTAAGCGTACCTCACACTCAACTGCTTCAAGTTACTACTTAAACGATTATTTATGCTACCTCAAAACAAATCAAATAGTCATTTCTTGAACTCTCCATAAGCAAACAAAACATATTATGCATATACTTAAGCGTATACAATGTGCGTGGATCATCCATACGCCATATCTGATCTGATCACTTGCTCGATCACATAGATTTCACTTTTAAACTAGTATTGATCACTTGACCTGCCTAGTGCGGACTCCGATTGAGTTTCTTGATTAGAAACTTATGTTTCCCTTAAATAGCCATATACTATGATAGAAAACCTTAGGATCATATCAAGAGTCCATATCAAGTGTTCTCCTTTGAGAATTGAGTGAAAAATCCTTGTTCGGACTGGTGTAAATCACTTTGAAGAAATGTACTCGAATCTTAAATCAAGAAAAGTCATGTAAATAAAACGATCTACATACAACTTATGTATTTATCCTATTGGTTTCTTAACTATACAAATATCTTTTTAAATCACATTCACTTATCCAAATAGTATTTCATTTAATATTAAAATCATTTATGAAACATTTCATAAAACATCTTTTAAGTTTATAAACATTTTATAAAGACGTATCTTTATTTATAAAACATTGCATAAAAACTTACTTCATCTAATTAATCATATAATACTCTACTACATCCTAAGAGTATATAGAAAACATCAAATTCATTTCTAATTGTTAACGCTGAAAATCGAACGCTAACACCCACTGTGTGTAATAACAATGTGAAAGCACCACCCATTGGTACGGGAACAGAATATAAGCTGAAAATAGCAGAAAACGGTAAAAGGACAACAAATTTATAGTGGTTCGGCCCGTAATTGAGCCTACGTCCACTTTATATTCTTTTATTGCTGATCAGATTACAATTTGATACAATGCACTTCGAATACAATTCACTTTGATCACTCAAACACTTCAGATTAGTAACTCAAGCTTTGACGATGAGATTTGCTGAATCCATGTCAGATGTGTAGAATCTCGTTCAAAGCTTGTTGTAGTATCTTCAATGTTTGGAGTTCTTCAAGTCTTGGATCAGTTGAGAATTCGGCAGAGTAATGACGCTTTAGAAAATGATTGGCCAAAAGTCCTTTGCTAGTTGGAGTTGGGGCTGTATTTATAGGAGTGGTTCTGGGCGAAATTTAATCCCCAAGTCTTAGGTCGTGTACAACCTAAGTTAGGTCGTAGGTCGCGAGCGACCTAAGTTAGGTCGTGGCCCACTCGCGACTTAAAGAGTTAGCCTAATGGAGTTGCTTTCGGTCTTATCTGAACAAGGTGGAAAGCGGTAGGTCGTAAGCGACCTAGAGAAATGCGGCGTAGGGAACTATGTTGGCTTGTTTAAACTGGGCATGTTATAGGTCGTGATGTTTATAGGTCGTGAGCGACCTAAGGTAGGTCGTAGGTCGCACTTCCTTTCGAACCAGTTAAGTCGCTAAGACCATTATGCTGTTAGGTCGCAGATACCTTTAGGTCGCGGACATTTAGGTCATTGGAGAAGTTAAGTCGTAGATACCTTTTAGGTCGTTAGGTATGTTAGGTCGCAAAGTTCTTAGGTCGTGAAGTCCCTTCAGTGGTTAGGTCGTGAAGTTTCTTAAGTCGTTAGGTTGCTAACTTCCTTAGATTGCAGAGTCTTTAGGTCGGGAACCCTCTTAGGTCGTTAGGTCGCTAACTTCCTTAGGTCGCAGAGTCTTTAGGTCGCAGAGTTTTAGGTCGGCACTAAAATATGAGTTAACATTTGCCCCTCGAAGTGCAGGCCTATGTCATAGGTCGTGTGCTTCGACTTAACTTTGCCAGGTCGTGAACGACCTAAAACTCGCGCTAACTCGTACGCCTATTTGCCTTCCTCTCTCAACCTCATATAAATTAGTTAGGTCGCTCCTTCCTCCCTACCTTATTGCTCCGAACTTCCACTGCCATTGACGAATTTTCAACCTTTCGAAGGCGAATTCAATCCAGTTAATCGTCGATACATTTCTACCAGCATACTACGTAAGTGGATCCAATCTCTACTCCACCATAATCGCCGTTCGATCGTGAATCCATGTTTTCCGACCCAAGTCCAATTTCACGTGTCAGGTTTTATTTTGGATGGTTATTTCGATCGACTTTTGATCGTCGTTTGATACGTGGTGGTAATTCATGAATGCACGGAAATTTTTATAATGGATCGGTGGGGTTTGGAGTCGATTTTTTAGGCGATTTGATGGTATGTGGAGATGAATGAAACTCGCGAAGAGGATGATAGATCTTCTTTGTAATGGCGTTATCGGGTTTAGTAAGTGATTGCGTGGGGAGGAAGCCAGCGATCTATCAAATCTGGGCGATCTAAAAGTTAGGTTGTAAGAAACCTGACCGATCTAAGGATTCCTGCGACCTAAGTAGTTTTTGACCTATGCTAGGTTGTGAATGACCTAGGACTTTAAGAATCTTGCCTCGCCTTTGAATCTTGCACTGTGCGGCCTAAAGATGGCTCGACCTATGATAGGTCGCTGAACGACCTAGGACTTGAATCAACTCTGCACTGCCCTGAATGTTTTAATTTGCACAGTACGACTTAAATATGCCTCAACCTATGATAGGTCGTTGAACGACCTAGGACTTGCGAAGTTTGGCTAGAAGTTGACTGAGCTTTGAATTTGAACTGAATTGTACTTCTTTGCAAATTGTTTTGACTTTAATGTTAATAACCTGTTAAACACAGTATTTGCAGAAAACTTGGGACGAATATACTGCCATTGACTGCCCACATCGAATGACAGATTAGTCGATAAAGAATAATCAGCTTAAATGAACTGTGTAAATAAAATGCTGCAAACTAGTCAATTCAAGTGAAGCATTAAAGCAAAACTAAAATAGTCAACTAAAGCTGATTCGTTTGCATTAACACTGCACTTGAGTTTTAAGTTAACAAGCCCTGAAATCTTGTAATCGACCAATTGTCAACTAATTTAAATCCAGTTATGTTTACTTTCTGTTTTTGTTAGTTACGCACAACATCTCACACTTTTTAGGAAACGTGCACCTTGATATTTGAACATCCAGTTGATTGTGTAGAATGGCATCTCAACAAGAAGATACAGGACCGGCCGGAGAAGCTTTCCTAATTGCCAACCCATTGATTGACCCTCCGGAAAGAACTCCGACCACCTTGAGCCACAAAGTCTTCAGACAACTGTGCATCCAGTTCGGTATTGCCGAAGAAGATGCTTTATTTCCTAGAGCAAACGACACTGCTGACAGGCCACCTCTTGGTTTTATCGCAGTGAATCGTCAGATGTGCTTAAGTGGAGCTATTCCCCCTTTCAACGAATTTCTCCGAGAACTTTTTCTTCGATTAGCTATCTTGCCTTTCCAGCTACATCCCAACGGTTATGCCGTCTTGATGGGGTTGTGTGTTCTATTTAGGAGGACGCTCAACCGTCTTCCAAGCTTCGATGAAATTTTCTATTTGTGTACTTTTGCTAAGAATAAAGATCACCCTTCAATCATGCTTGTAAGAGGCGCCAGAAACCGGAAGTTGATTTTGGATTTACCCGATAGTGCTCATGGGTTCCTAAATCAATTCTTCTTTGTCCGATGTCCTCCGGGATTCTACTCTGTTTGGAGAGTCGGGAGTAAGATTGCCTTTCTCTGTTCATCTCATGAGCTTTTCGAAACCCGAATTATCAAATGCTTATCTTCGTTCTTTTCTTTTTTCAGCACTTCCTCCCCCGCTTAGAAATCCCAGTCTCAAGTCAATTTTTGAAACTTTAAATGCTGTGGCTATGGAAGAGAGAAGCGCCAAATTCTTGTTGAAAGATGAACTTTTGCACCAGTTCGAACTTCTACATTCTTCTCGTTCCATCCAGCCTCGTGAAGTTCCTGATTCTCCAGCAGAGACGTCAGATGCCCCAGCCCTTGCCGAAGAACTTTCACTGAAAGAACCCACCACTGAGACTTCACTGGTGAAATGTTCCACTTCTATTGATGTTGCAGGGTCATCCAGCAAGTTAACACTTTCTCCAGTTATTGAAGAGGAGGAAAATCCTCGCATTTCTGAAAAGACAGCCGACGTGGGAGTTGAAAAAGAGAGTTCTGCTGGGCATCGCGGCGATGATACTTTTGATAATTTGAGCGATATAATGATAACTTCTCAGGAGCTTTTTAAAGATGATATTTCAAAAGCGATTTCTCCTGTTGTTGAAGCGACTTCTTCTTTACAACAAGCTTCGACACCTTCTACACCAGTTGTCGCCGTTCCCACATTAAAGCGTGGTTTGTAGTTTGACGCGCGTAGTTTGCACGCCGCACACACTTAGGATTTTTCGGCACTTATACGCACTTATCCTCTTTTTCTGGAGATTTCTAAACTTCATTTCTTTTCCATTTTCAAATTCTTCGATGGGACGCTTTGGCTCATATTATGACAAATTTCAGCGCTATGGAGGTCGCGGAACTTATGACTTTCGGCGATACCTCAATGCCCCGAGGGAAACGGATGAAGAAAGAGCTATTAGGAAAGCTCAAGAGAGGCGGGACTATGAGCAATGATAGAGAAAAAAGGATGATGAACGATATGATTCTTCTCGCAGAAGTGACGATTCTCACAAAAGAAAATCCCATGATGACAAAGGGAAGAGTCACATTACTGGAGATCCGAGCAAACGGACCAAGCTTAGTGAAAAGGACGCGTCTGCAATTTCTGAGAAGACCCCTGCCCCAATTCCTCTTGACATCCCCTCTAATTCTCCTGCTCTTCAAAAATCTGATATCCAAACAATCATCAACAGACCCCAATATCAAGTTGGACAGGGTCCGCCAACTCTTCAAAGTCGGTTCCCGCAATGGTGTTTAAAGGGGGTACGCTTTGACCTTGACTTGGTCCCGATCGATAAACCGGCTATGCTGCGTAACGTTGATGCCGTCAAACTTGATATCGACAGGATGTCCGGATGGCAAAAACTTGTTGACGAGCTGCAAAGGGTCAATCGTGCTAATCTCGAAGCCATGCTGACCATGGAGAAAGATAAGTCGGAGTGGGATAAAATTTGCAAGCGGCACGACGCTGAAATGAAGAGCATCTCTGATGATCACGGGAGGCTCGAAGCTGAAGTTGAAAGACTAAAAAGCGAGCTTGCCACTTCTTCCACTTCTTATTCACAAAAGGAAGAAATGCTCCAAAAACAAGTTCAGGACGCCCATGCTGCTCAGCGAGAAGCTGAAGCAAAACTTGAAGCAGAGCAGCAAATGCTCCAAAGACAAGTTCGAGACGCCCATGCTGCTCAGCGAGAAGCTGAAGCAAAACTTGAAGCAGAGCAGCATGTTATTAGGAAATATCATGATGATGCCGTTCAGTTTCGGGAGAAAATTAGCTCCCAAGACTTGGAAATCACCAGGCTACAGTCTCAGTTGTTAAAGGCTGAAAGAGAGCGCGATGAAGCTATCGCTGGGAAAGTTGCAGCCGAAGAATCTCATGTGGCTACTAAAGCCAATATAAGCTCTACTCTGTTCGACTTCTATTTGCACAGCGTTCTGGGTCATGGGAGTCTCTCGTTCTTGGGGTCGGACTATGAAGTCACTTTAGCTGAAGTGTGGGAGGCGATAATTGATATGTTTGGCGGTGCCGGCTATGATGAGGCAGAGCTTGAGGCACGTTATCTTGACGACGAAACTCGTGTCGCTCTTGCTAGAGGAAAGGAGCAACTTGCTAAAGCGTGAGCTGAATCAACGGGAGAAGAACACCCAAAGGAGGAAGCTCCTTTGACTACCCCCGTCCATACCTCAATTTCGGCTGATGTTAACATTATAGACTCCAGTTCCCATTCTTCGCCTCCTGCTAAAGTTGACAAAGAAATTGTGACCACTCCCACTGAGGATGAGGCCCTGTAAGATATTGGGGCTGAGAAATTCGAAATTGATCTTACAAAGCCGACTTCTCCAGGTAACTTTGGCGTCGACCCGGATCCAGTAAATCACTTATTCGATTTAACCGAGTTTGATGAGCTTCTTACTTGTTACTTAAGCTTTGATGAACCAATAACTTTTCTTTTCTCGGAGAACACCGATTTTAACTTCTTTTCTTCTGCAGCGGAGGCACCGAGCGCTATCCACTCTTCTCCTCTTCCAGCTGTTCCTCCTCCAACTCTTCAAGTAACTCCTGCTTCTCAACCAGGTTCGTAGGAAGAGCAGATAGAAGCCCTTCGAGGCTTGGAGGATCCACCTGCTTCACAAGAACAGAAGGCGGAGGACCTTGAGGACAGCGAGAAGACTCCGGAGCAGTCTCTTGATGATAACACTAAGCTTTTTGCGCTACTTAATACTCTGGGAAGTGAGTCTTCCTCGAAGAGGAAAGGGAAGCGCGTCATGAAGAAGTTGAAGAAAAACATTGCCGCTGGAGAAGATGAGGCAGAAGAAGATCCAGCTGCACCCTCTCCTCCTTCTTCTCCGACCCGTCCCCGCCGGATTCCGAAGCTAATCATCAAACCGGGCAAGGATACTAAGGGTGACAGGAAGAAGGAGTGATAGCTTGGATTCTACTTTTCTTATTTTGCTTTTTGCTTGTATCGACCGGAGATTGTGCGGGTACCGGTCCCTGCTTTTTTGAGATCTGCTCATGTAAAGAATTTTCACAGTATTGAATAAAATAATTCTTTTACTTGTACGAATTCTTGTATATGTAAGAATGCATCTATTTCTCATTTTAGTGTAGAATAAGCGATTCTTTTTATTAGCACAAACTTTTTGTCTGTGTTTGAGAATGCATTTATTCCACATTTTTTTTCCGCGTGATATTGTAATGTGCTTGTGTTATGTCACTTGAATACTACTTTTATTGATGTAGCTGTATTGTATGATATTGCCCCTATACCACAAGTGCATTGCAATATCTTTTTGCTTTGGTGAGACTTGTACTCTTATTTTTGGAGAATAATTATTCCGTCTTTGAGGAAACAATTATTCTACTTAAATGGAGCGTGTCTCATTTTTGGAGAAGTTTTTGTGCTTCAACCTTCGGAGATGGTCACTTCATATTTTTGAGAAGTGAATTCTCCCACACGGTAGAGCGGGACTCTAAAGAGGATTTTACTTAGCACTTCAATTTCTGGGGAAGAATTTTTCAAGATGAACAAGTAAATCTTCCTTGAGAGTTGAAGTGTGCCTCTGAGGAGGGCTTTTCGTTATTTCTGAGGAGTAGCATTTGGACTCCGAAGAGTAGCATTGTGCTTTGTGAAGTAGCGTTGTGCCCCCGGAGAGGTCTTGTGCTTCCGGAGAAGTCTTTTATTTGTGCTTCCGAAGAGGTCTTGTGCCTCCGAAGAGGTCTTGTGCCTCCGGAGAGGTCTTGTGTGCCTTGGGGAAGGTCTTCTGCCTCCGAAGAGGGCAGTGTGTGCCTTTGGGGAAGGCTTGTGCCTCGTAAGAGGGCTTGTGGTGCCTCGGGAGAGGTCTTATGCCTCCGAAGAGGTCTTGTGCCTCCGAAGAGGTCTTTATTTGATTGCCTGGAAATTACTTTCTCATAGTTAAATGGATCCACAGGGCGGACGCAAGTTATTTAATTGGATGTTCATTTGCACAAACGATCGCAATCAGTTAACGAAGGCCTTGCCTCAGTGGTTCCACCAACCTTTTTGTTGAGAAGAGCGTTTCCATTTATTGGCGTGTCTCCGAAGAGGGCTTGTGCCTCCGTAGAGGTCTTTATCCTCCGAAGAGTTGCGCCTCCGAAGAGGTCTTGTGCCTCCGAAGAGGGCTTTTGTTGATCAGCTCGCCCATGTCTCTTTGTTGTTTGCTCATTATTATTGTCTCCGCGCCTATGTTCCTTTCCTTTGCAAGCAGTTTGCTTTATCCAATGGAGTGTACTTCACTGTTGATTGATTCCATAGGACAGGCGCAAGTTATTCAATCAGATGTCTGTTTATACAAACGATCGTAATTAGTTAACAAGCGTCTAGCTCCTTTTCTTTGGAAAAGTGTCTTTTTGGTGGAATCATCAACTTTTGGTGTAAAGTTCATCTTATGTTGGATTTGAATTTGGAACTTTCTGTGGCTTGAAATTTGTTTATTGAGTGATTTACGGGGTTCACTTGGCATTGCGATGGGTAAGCTTTGTTTTAATGACCTGCAATGTTAAATCGATATTTTAGCAATACGTTTAGAGTATTTACACATCGAAATGAAACAGGCATTTTATAATAATAAAGAACACAAAATTTATAGTGGTTCGGCCAAGAACTGGGCCTACGTCCACTTTATAGCTCTTTTATTCATCATCACTGATTTTACAATGGTTTACAATACAATCGATACATCCATAATCATTTTACAATTTCAAGCAAAGCTTTTTAAGTAAAATATGGGCGCAAATGATTGTTGTTCCAGGCTCTTGGGATTGGATCTCCTTCGACAGTTGTGAGTTTGAATGTGCCATCAAGAAGTTTATTGCCTATGACATATGGCCCTTCCCAATTTGGTCCAAATACTCCGACTGCTGTCATGATCCTTTTCAAGACTAAGTCCCCGACTTCAAAGCTTCGTTGACGGACTTTAGAATTGAAGTGCCTTGCAATTCTTTGCTGATGGGCCGCAACTCTGAGTCTAGCTTCTTCCCTTCTTTCATCCAGAAAGTCAAGTGCTTCGAGTTGCAATTTTTCACTTTCGGCCTGTTTGAAATGAATTCTTCTATGTGAAGGGACTTCTAGCTATGTTGAAGCGATTCAGGAATGACTTAATAGGCTCTCCCGGATTCTGCTCAAGACTAGACAATGACATTATGTCTTTCGCCTTTGAAGTATATAGCCTGAATTGCTCCTTAAACTTTCGGGTCAGATCGGAAAACTGGTCTACAGATCGAACGGGAAGCTTGGTAAACCAAAGAAGTGCCACTCCTTCCAAATATACCGGGAAATATCGGCACTTAATCTCATCAGTCGCCCTTGTGCCGGTCATGTGCCAGTCATATTTATACAAGAATTGATTTGGGTCACTTGTTCCCCGATAAGCAGGAATGGTGGGGGGAAGAAATTTTTGGGAAACTCAGCTTTTAGAATCCTCTCAGTAAACGGAGTTTTACTCGGTGCGAATCCCCATTCGCTCTCATCTTCATTTCTCTACATGCTTTCTTTCATTATTTACCGAATCATGCCAGAGAGATATTCCTTATTATTTAATGACTTTGCGGAGTAGACTTCGGCCATTTTCTCGGAAGTTTGTCCGGGCAAATGTTCGCGGAAAACTGGCGATGGCCTGGATCCTTCAGCTTGGAGGGGTGCCCCTTCAGCAGCACCTGATCCCCCTTGAGGAATATTTCTCCCTTCGGAGTTGTGAAGAGCATCAGCGATGTTCTCTTCATTATTTACCAGTCTTTGACTAGCCCCGAGCAAAGCACTTAACTTCTCCATCATTAGAGTATTCTGAGTTTCAATTTGCTGATACAACCCGGTCACTGCAGCATCTAACTCTTCTCGCATCACTCCAATGCTGGGAGCTGCTTGACTTGGAGAAAGAGAAGTAGCAGTGTTATCGTGAGCATCTTCAGATCTGACAGTCTTGCGTTTCCTTCCAGGAGCCATTATATCCAATAAACTTCTGGTTTTGAAAGAAACTTTTTCCCCAAACTTTTGTGAAGCAATGATGACAATCTTCCTGAGTTCAGCTCTCAATGAAAGCACCAAAATGTTAACGCTGAAAATCAAACGCTAACAACCAGTGTGTGTAATAACAATGTGAAAGCACCACCCGTTGGTACGGGAACAGAATATAAGCTGAAAATAGCAGAAAATGGTAAAAGGACAACAGATTTATAGTGGTTCGGCCCGTAATTGAGCCTATGTCCACTTTATATTCTTTTATTGCTGATCAGATTACAATTTGATACAATGCACTTCGAATACAATTCACTTTGATCACTCAAACACTTCAAATTAGTAACTCAAGCTTTGACGATGAGATTTGCTGAATCCATGTCGGATGTGTAGAATCTCGTTCAAAGCTTGTTGTAGTATCTTCAATGTTTGGAGTTCTTCAAGTCTTGGATCAGTTGAGAATTCGGCAGAGTAATGACGCTTCAGAAAATGATTGGCCAAAAGTCCTTTGCTAGCTAGTTGGAGTTGGGGCTGTATTTATAGGAGTGGTTCTGGGCGAAATTTAACCCCCAAGTCTTAGGTCGTGTACAACCTAAGTTAGGTCGTAGGTCGCGAGCGACCTAAGTTAGGTCGTGGCCCACTCGCGACTTAAAGAGTTAGCCTGATGGAGTTGCTCTCGGTCTTATCTGAACAAGGTGGAAAGCGGTAGGTCGTAAGCGACCTAGAGAAATGCGGCGTAGGGAACTATGTTGGCTTGTTTAAACTGGGCATGTTATAGGTCGTGATGTTTATAGGTCGTGAGCGACCTAAGGTAGGTCGTAGGTCGCACTTCCTTTCGAACCAGTTAAGTCGCTAAGACCATTATGCTGTTAGGTCGCATATACCTTTAGGTCGCGGACATTTAGGTCATTGGAGAAGTTAAGTCATAGATACCTTTTAGGTCGTTAGGTATGTTAGGTCGCGAAGTTCTTAGGTCGTGAAGTCCCTTCAGTGGTTAGGTCGTGAAGTTTCTTAAGTCGTTAGGTTGCTAACTTCCTTAGGTTGCAGAGTCTTTAGGTCGGGAACCCCCTTAGGTCGTTAGGTCGCAGAGTTTTAGGTCGGCACTAAAATATGAGTTAACACTAATGTCAGAGACTTTGAGTTGAATATAGTTAGCTGTGATACTAACCTTTTACAGTTGAGGAGATAATTTTCGATTGAATAATGTTTCACTTCTAATGCTTCACCTCAGACCCAACTATAGTCTCTCGATAGATCATTATGCGGTCATTTAACAATAATCAAAGTGGACTATTCACATTGAAGTTCAACAGTAATCTCAACTCGAGAGAGCTATGTAATATCGTTACTTCAATATTTCATGTTCGACCTAAGTTATTATTAACCAATAGGAACTCTCTAGTCATTTCATAGTTGTCTAATAACTATATGTATGTAACCTCTTAGTTCTCCCAACAGCCATGAGAAATACACTGCCTAACATATGGAGAGCATTATGTACTTTGGTCTTAACGAATGTATTAATAACCTTTCTCAAGACACCTTAACTAGGAATATTTAAAATAAAATGTTATTTTATATTATGATTAATTACTCACGATATCAACTGTTTTTAACTAAAATCACATAATGTTTCATTTAAGGATTTTCTTATTTATATACTTTAAATTAATTATTTAATTAACTATATCACTATATCACAAAATATATAATAGAAATCAAATACCTATACTATGAACAAGGTTGGTCGTAGAATTAGATATATGTAACAAATTACATAATTGCCCCTAGGGCATACCCTTAGCTCTATAGATCTCTCACTTGCACTTGAGGTCAATTAAGGAATCTTATTGTCTTCCCTTTGACTAGTTTTTTCAAAACTACTCAAGCTAGTCCCTGTGTGAATGGATATGTTATTTTGTTTTAATTATTTACTCCGTCAATTAACTACCTTTAATACAGATAAATTGTCTTTATCATGTGGAACCCTTCACAGTATGTTTTCCGACTTCTAGTGAGCTATAGGTTCTTATATGAACTATATTGCAACATTGTTGTGATATAACAATGTCAAGGGATTCTCGACATTTGGAACTACCCCTCGCTCAGTTATAATTTTGGGCATTTATTCATACTTCTTATATAGTGGCACTATTCAAGGCGATGTACCTATCCTTTGGTCAAATCCACCATTACTTATTATTTGGAACATTTCAAAATTAAAGTTCTTAAATTAACATGAATTTAGGATCGACATACTATACTCGATATCAGTTATGAAGTTCGAGTCCATGGACTACTTCATAAGGAGTTTGTTGTTTCTATAAAAAATTCTCTAGATTTCATAATACTCAGCACTATAAATTATCATAAAGTAATCAGAATTAGGATTTGATACTCGCTTTATGTATCAAATACATAAGAGAAATGCAATAATGCAAACAATATAGCATGTATGATAATTCCTATTGCAAATGCATAAGAAATCTATCTTACATGCTCCACATTAAACATTTTAATATGGTGTCTATACATATCATTTTAGGACAATCCCAATATCTTTTTTTGCTAATTATAAAAGATGTCAATTGCAAGTCTAATATTGAGAAATAAATAACCAAGCTAAAATGATTTTAACATCAGTACATCGTTGACAATCATAAATTTGTTATTTACTTACAGTTTTGAAATATTTTATTACTTTTATAGTGCTTTCTTATAGACACACGCACCCTTTGCATTTTGACTTAAATTCAAACTATTTTATTTTCCATAAAAATATTTTCTCAACTCTGATGTTTTTCGAATGATACGTTTGTATCAGTTCTTGGATCCTACCCAATAACCCACAAACTCAAAATCGCTTCCATCGTCTTCAAGACACTTTGATTATTAAGCACAAATAGGATATTCCAAATCATTATTTAGAATTTATTTTTCAATATACATATACCAAAACCCAAAATCATAAAGAGCGATAATTTTGCGAGTAAAATCCGAATTAACTTACGTATGTTGAATGACAAATCTATTACGTTAATTTCAACAATTGAAATTTATGATGTTATTATATCAATGTAGCATAGTATACTCCAACTTCATTGGTCTTCTTCCTAGAGATACTTTCGCGGTCGATGGATCATATCCCTTCGAGTACAATTATCAAAATCATATTTTGATTATGTACTTAGAATACATAACAGATTTGTGTATCATTCCATATGGTAGAGCCAATACCTCTAATGGTTTATTCACAACTGAGGAAATTCATTTCTTAACATTGATAAGAAAATCACAATTTCCCATTAATGTAGAAGAGTTCTCATTAGACATTATAATTAGTTATGGCGCTTTGGCTTGGTCGACTTCAATTCATACTTTGTAATCGACTTTATCTTTAGACCATATCCAAGTCCATTTTACTA
Source organism: Allium fistulosum (assembly GCA_030737815.1). Classification (NCBI taxonomy): domain Eukaryota; kingdom Viridiplantae; phylum Streptophyta; class Magnoliopsida; order Asparagales; family Amaryllidaceae; genus Allium; species Allium fistulosum. Next base: position 294,329,946 of record CM060906.1, on the reverse strand, counting down.
CCGATAATTTCTAAAAGAAATTCCTTCATTATGAAGTTGGTATTTCTTGAAAAAATAATTATTTCTTGGTAAAATGAATAGGTATTCGTAAACATTTTATGAATTGCCTATATATACACATAAAATTGTTTTGGTTTTTAAGTTTATGAAAATTATGTTCATAACATAAATTGGTCAACCAATATTGATCAGCCCCAAACTCATTTGAGGTGATCCACACAAGATCCCTCATGAAAAAGTATTATGTGTAGTTTCTCAACTCACACAACCTATCAACTCCTTAACATAGGATATGTTGGGGTTGTTTCATCAACTCTTATCTTGTATGATTTTGTAGACTTTATTTTAGATGAAATTAAATTTAACCTTATGTACTTACTTTTAAGTACACATCCTTACAAAATGAAGCTAACAAAATTTCACTCATCATCAATCTTACTTTGTCCAACAAAGTCTGATTAATCTGTATAGATACATCATTATGTATCATGGAGAGGATTGACTTTTGAGATTGAACCTTATTCATTTTAGATACATCTGGAATTCCTTTCCAATACACTCACATATTTGATCAAATCGAATCATTTTATTTTCTCTTACAAGTCATGTTATTTTCTTCTGTTTATATTCTACGAACTTATCATAGACTTACTACATGTGTATCAAATACATATGTTAGTGTTTGTGATGATTCATCGGTGAATTTAAAAAAGTATATGGAACCATTTTGGTATCATTATACCTACGATTGCATACATCTATATGTCTCAATCCCAATAGTTCACCAACTCTTATGTCGCTCCCACTGAATGGGGTTTTGCCTTTAATCGTTTGAAACATAATTTACCAGTATCACATGACTCATAGGCATATGATTAAAAAATTATTTCTCAAAACTTTGGCTTAGTCCATAATTCCAAAATAATCGTAAAATTTATGATGCTTCTGTATTTTCTAATGCATTATTTTCTTATAATATCAAATACCATTATCATAGTTTTGTCTTATAATGAATATTCATAAATTTTTTTGATTTAAAGCTTGTATGATCCAAAGATCATACAGTCATACTAGATATATATAGGTATAAATATTCGACCAACAAGGCTTGACCGATAGCCAATCGGTTTTTATGGTGGACCGCCCGCCCTCCAAACAATAAAGAGCAAGTGTGAGGCAGATGCACCTCGGCAACTATACTAAGTGCCAACATGCCTGTTCAGATAGAAAAATCAGCAAATAAACACAAATACACTGACCAGGCCCTACAATCGATGAGAAAAATGTCAAAAACAACCCTAATATAACAAATCTCTGAGATTATACCAAGAAGATCACATAACTAAATTCCTGTACAACGGCGGAACTAGCCAATTAGCTCTGGGTAAAAACCGGGAGTGCGAGATGAGAAGATGTATTTCCCATCCCAGTCTGGAGCAGCAAGAACCTCCTCGTTGTTGTCCTCAAATTCGCCATCATTCCAGGGGATAAGATCGCCATCCATCATCCTATAGTAGAGCTCCCACTCATCCTTCTCATCATCAGAAATCCACAAAGAGAAAATCTTCCAATTGGAGTGGTAGCATAGACAACTATCCTTATGGGACCAAGTCCCTGCTCGACTATTCCACGTAAGATTAGTACCTTCAGCTAATTTTTCAGACAACCCCAGAGCAATGCATTTCATAAAAGAAGGATCAAGAATGACAGGAATATTAAAGTTCTTCTTGAGAGCAGTGATGGAGGTATCACAAGGAGAGGTAGGGTTGGAACATAGGGCGTAGGCTGCTAGAACGGTCGGAGGAGAGGCCAGACAGTCAAAAGGGGTAGTGGGCTGCATGACAGAAGGAGGAGGTGACATAGGTATTGGGGTAGAGTCACCGTAGGGAAAAATGGGATGATCAGGTGATGAGGGGCGAGACAGAGCAGCCGGGTCGGAGCTTGGGAGGGCAGGAGTTTTGATTTGCCAACGTCTGGAAGGTGGCTTTGGAAGGGGAATCTTATAAGGAAGCTCAGTAGACGCATCAACGCCTAGAGGGCAAGAAGTAATAATATGACCAAAAGAATGGCCGTGATCACAAATAGGTGGCTTCCACTGATACGATGTGTCTATCTAGGAATTCCTATCCTCGGCCAGGGACACTGGAATGCAAGTAGGTGCCTAGAGGAGGTAATTTCAATTAGGGCTTTAGCTAATCGAAGAAGCTACCTACGCTCGATGGATATGTCAAAACAGATAAGCTAGCCAATGTGATTAGAAACCCAATTTATTCCATTAAAAGACTGGAAAATTGATGGAATATTCGAAATATGAGCCCAGACAGAAATGGATAAAACTTGCTCCCGACCGAGGTTATCAGATGGATTCCACCGGGTAATGATAAACACTTTATCATCAATAATAATAGGATCCATTTTAAAACACGAGATCTCTCCCGTGGGTTAGAAAATTTAAAAAAGTACATCGAGTTATCACACCAAACAGTAACTGAACCACACAATTTCCATATCCCAAGGACCTAATTTTTCACAACAAAGTAGCGGGGAGCATCATCTAAAAAGAAACTGACTAAATAGTCCTTCCAAAATGCAATACCGGCATCAATAATTTCCTTAGGGTGAAGGATGGGATTATCAGTAAAATCAATCAATATTCATATTGAAATAAAACCATGTCTATTTTTAGCCAATATGAAAACAATTACCACTTCATAAATAATATATGGTATGTTTATGAAAGTAATTTTTCCTAGCTAGACGCGTCCACTAAGAAATATTATATGGTATGCTCCCACTATTTGCACTATTAATATAATAGTGTATGAAATATGAAGCTCGATTCAACTACTTACTACGGGATTTTATTTCATATATTCGCTATAACTAGTTCATAGTCATGAGTTTCAGAACAATTATCTTGAACTTGAAGAAGTAAAATTTATAGAAAACAATTTTCTATATGAAAATAAAATTCAAATAGAAATCACATTTCTCAATCCATATTAAGTATCTTTAGTATTTTATACGATTCTTATTTTTGATGTCTCTAAATGAAGAAAAGGTGACAATTCACTCTCTTCATCCCAACTGTGCCTTAAGTAATATCACTCTTGTACATTCGGTTTCCTTTCCAAATGGTCGAACCATTCAAAATGAAAACCCTTAATACAAGACCATAAAGAACTCTGTACAAAAGTGCATTTGGTCGTCCTTAAAATTTAGGGATATCAAATAAATTATACTTTACGTTAACTGATCAAACTGACATTTCAATGATCAAATTCCAAGATCCATCTTGCAGCTCTTAATGTTGTGCTACATCTAACACAACAAGGTCCTTATTTTAATCAATCGTATTGAATACATGATCTTGGATTATGGTTTACTTGCTTATTCCGAACTAATTTCATCAAAGTTTCATAAATTATGAATCACAACTATTTGCCATATAACATTTATATGTGATCGAATATGGATGAAATATATATATATATATATGTCTTTGTATTTCTTAAGAGTTCAAAACTTATAGAAAATAATACACTGTCTCTTACAAATAAACAATCAAGCCACCGAGGCACGTAATTCAGTGTCGTATTAGTTGTCACTTGCATGGGTCTAGATGTGACAATATGTCAAAAGATTTATTGGCAAGTATATTTTATATTTCTATTTCTATTATATAATTTGATGGATAAACACTTTATCAGTTATATTAGTTGCACAAATTTATGTAAATATATTATTTCAACTTTTATAGCATATATTCTTGCAATATTATAATGGTCAAATCTTATCATTTCATTATTCTAACAAGCTTTCACTAAATTTTTATGTTTTTCAAAACCCTAAGAGTAAACATAGAAATATTTTGATTCTCTAGTGGGTGTCAGGACACACTTGCCTTGGGATTCTGACCTTGCATTTTCTCAACAAATCATAAAACACAAACGATGGGTAACACTTTATCGATTGTATCGTATACAACCCAAACCCGTGGTCTTTGTACTAATCTCAATCTCGACCTTGAGTTTGCTCAACAATTCGAATGAGATTATTCAATTGTACCCACCATTTCATGATGGCGTAGTATAATGCACAGACCTTTAGTTTGCTCAACAAATACACGCATGCATCTTACCTTGTATAACAATATATCGATAGTACTACACATAACATTTCTAGCTTTAGTTTACTCAACAACAGGACAGTGAGCAAGTAATCTATTAATATATAAATGTTGGAGGACAAAATTATATATCGAAGATTCATAATCTTTAATATATTTATATTGAGTGATATCAATTTAGGAAGTAATGTATATCTTGTGAAATACCCTCATGATTCAAATGTCGAACACATCCGAAATCATGACATATGTACATTACGTACGTGTTTATTCCTAAAATATGAATTGGGTTTCTTATAGCTCCACTCTAATTTATTAATTCATATTTAATTCAACTTTAATTTAATTATATTTAATTAATATAATTAAATATTTAATTAACACTTTAATTGGTTCAATTTTATTCACTCCAAATATTTTAGAATTAAATATTGTATATAACATTTATAGTAATTATATATACATATATCATTATATATGTATATTATTACATAATTTACATTTAATTAATTTAATTAATTAAAATCATTTTAATTAAAATCATTTTAATTAAAATCATTTTAATTAAAATAAAATTTATTTATTTCAAAAAGGTATTATTATTTACCTTAAACATTTTAAGATAAATGCACATACATCATTACATACGTTTCAATTTAATTAATTAACTTTTGAATAAATATTTATTTATTAATCCAATTAATTAAAATAAAGTTTTGAAAATAACTTATTAATTTTCAAAATGATCTTGAAATTTTTTTATAACATTTATGAAATTTCCTTTTTAAACCTTAGAATTAACTTTTAAATTTAAAATATAATTTTAAATTTTCAAACAAATTGGCCCAAAAACAATTCAAATAATTATATTTGGGATAACCTTTTGGCTTATTTCATCCTTCATGTCAGGCCAGTAGCCAAGTAGGTTAGAGTACTTGATTAACCAAACCCAAACTTATACACTACCTTTCTTAAGACCTTACTAATTGGATATGCTATTATAAGTTAGCTTTAATATTGCTAATTTAAACTGCATAGACCACTAGGGCTCTGATACCATTTAAGGATTCGGGACAGTCGAAAGCGAGTTAAATGGGTGAATTTCAAAAAATATTCCATTTTGAATCTTTGTTGGCCATATGAAGTCAATCCAATCTAAAATTTGTTCCAAATAAAATCTTATTTTATTTTATTTATTTAAAAGGATTTTAATTAATTGATTTATTTTAATCAATTTGATTTGCATGTAAAATAGAGTATATAAAATACACTCTTGTGTGTGTATATGTAATAGTTACTTGTTTTGTATAACTATTTTGGTAGGTGAAGGGTCAAATTGTTACTTATGGGATTCTATTTAATATGTCATGATTGTCATGAATATGCAATTAATTAGAAATTACACCTACTACTTTTAATTTGACTGTATTTGTATTTGGTATGCTTATGAGTATATTTTAAATATAGTAGAAATTAGCCACAAGGGCCTTTTTAGCAAGTGGAATTAGTTTTTAGGACACACTACTGAAATAATTACTTTCAAGGACAAAACATAAAATAATTAGTTTCTAGGGCCTAAAAACCTATGAAATTATGTCCTTGAAAGTAATTGGACTGCTGATTTTGTCCTTGAAAGTAATTATTCTGCTGATTTTGGCCTTGAAAGTAATTTCTTTGAATGTGTGTCCTAGAAACTAATTGAACTGCAAAGTTTGTCCTTCTGGTGAAATGCCCCTTAAATATACTCATGTGAGTGTAGTGCAACATATAAACGGTGTACGTGGTTAATGTGTATGTTTGTAAGTGTTGGGATTTATACCGATACAAACACATTCACCCTTTATATATGCCTTTTTTGTTCATGGTTTCATTATGAAATTATATAAAATAATTATTATATATACACACGCATACACACATATCTTAAATTTAGTTTGACAAATTTATATGTTCAAAAATTAAAAATTAACAATTTAAAAACCAACTTTGACTTAGGAAGAATTCAAAATTTGATCTATGATTTTAAACAAAAGTCATTTCATAAATTTTGAATTGATATAATATATGTTAACCCGCCGTTCGGCAAGGCCACGGACAGGCGGATTTAACTAAGAAAACTTCTCATTTATCGAGGTGGGAATATGATGGATTCGGTTTAAAATGATGAAGTTCACTTGGATATGTCATTCGGTCGAGAAGTGGAGGAGTTACATGGCTCGGTCTGGAAGTCAAGGGCCGGTCGGCCCTGGTAATGTTGCTCGGCACTGAGGTTCGTCGTTGTAGCTTGGCCTTGTTGGCACGGCTCGGCCTTGGTGAGATGGTTCGACCTAGATAATGTCGCTCGGCATAGTAGAGAAGTTAGGGTCGCTCGGCATTGCAGAGGGGTCAGGGTCGTTCGACATAAGGTGGTGGTTCGGCAGATGTCGCTCGACATTTTACCTCACTCGGCATTGGAAGTCGCTCGGCATTGGAAGGCGTTTGGCGTCGAACCTCGCTCGGCATTGGACATCTCTCAGCATCAAACCTCGCTCGGCATTGGTGAGACGGCTCGGCATTGGTGAGGTCAGGGTTGCTCGGCATTGGTGAGACGGATCGGGATTGTGGTGAGGCTGGTGTGGTGAGGCATTGTGGTGAGGCCGGTGTGGCTCGGCAATGTGGTGGGTCCGGTGTGGTTCGGAATTGTGGAGATATGTGTGGCCCGACATTGTGGAGAGGCCGATGTGGCTCGGCATTGTGGAGGTATGTGGCTCGGTGGAAGGCCTTGATGGGCCCGGATCATTCAGAAAGCCCAACAACTCAGGATTTGCCTATAAATACAACATGTGAGGGTTCAGAAAAGGGATCTTCTTTGGGGCTCTCTAACTTTATCTTTTCTAAGGCTAAGGCTACTCTACCATCTTGTAACTGGAATCGATTATTACAGCAATAAAAAGAAAACTTCTGGAGTGGACGTAGGCCGGAGTTAGCCGAAAATCTATTGTTCTTTACTGCTTTCATTTTAATTTGGACTATTCTTCACATTATTACTCTCTACATACACTCTATCTCTGAGCTGTGACTGGTATTTGGTGCTTTCACCAAGGATTTGGGTGTTAGTGACCAATTTTGGCGCTAACATTTTGGTGCTTTCACTGAGAACGCTAGCACTCAGGGATTTTGGAACTTGGATTCCAGGGAGTAATGGCTAGACCACCAACAAGGAAGCAAGCTGCGGAAAGGAGCAATCAGGAAGGAAGTCAAGCGGCCTCTTCTAGAGCTGGAGAGGATCATGCCTCCATCTACATAACTCGGGATGAGTTGCAGGTTATGATGAATTCTATGCAGGAGCAGATGATGAAACGGCAAGAGGAGATGATGCAGGCTCTTCTTAGGCAATTTGGACAACCAGGAACTGTAGGTGCTCAAGTTCTTGGAACTGGACTAGAGGAACTCAACCAGTAGGCAGATGGAGTGATTCAACAGGGGGCAGCTCCCAATCAACAAACAACAAACAATCTGGATGGACCTAGACTCGGGGGCACACCACCAGGTAATGCTGGACCAGTCCATGGAGGGATACCAGATGAAGCTACGCGGCCCGACACCAATAGGAATACAGGAGTACGTGACGAGGAGTATGTGCCAGAATTTCCTCGTGGACTTGGAGGGCAGTCAGGAAATGTGGATGGGGGGCAACCCTTGGTAGGTAACACTGGATTGGCTGACATCATCAGGCGAACCATTCAAGGAGGTCTGACAAATGGAGATTTGGAGGGAGTCAACAAAAGTCCGTTTACCCGGAACATCAGGACAGCTAGGAATCCACCCGATTTCAAGCTACCCACTATAGAAGTATACAGCGGAAAGACGGATCCCACTGACCACTTGATGAGGTACTCCAGGCATATGGAAGTGCTAGGGGCAACAGAGGAGGTTATGGCTCGGTGCTTCCCCTTGTACTTGACAGATATAGCTGATATGTGGTTCAGGCAGCTGGAAGATGGATCTATTGGGACATGGATAGAACTGGTGGATAAGTTCTTGAAACAGTTTCAAGTTCACATAAAAAGGCCAAAGAACGTGATGACATTGATGTCAGTCAAGCAGAGGGTGGATGAATCGCTCAGGACTTTCTTAACTCGATTTAATGAAGCAGTTGCTTCGGTGGATCGGCCGAATCCATCAATGGTTCTGATGGCTGCGGTATCGGGAGTCAGGGATAATTCGGATTTCAAAGTATCGTTAATATGGGACACACCAATGGATCTCTGGGAATTCTTTCATGAAGCCGAGAGGTTTCTCCGGGAAGAGGATGCATGTTTGGATATGAAGTCAAAGAAAGTAAACATAGTTAAGGATGGAGGACCGCCCGGAGAAAACTCAGGTAAAGACAAGGATAAAGGGAAAAGGAAGCGCTGGGGAGAACCCAAATTCTCCACTTACACAGGACTGAATGCAACATTGGAACGGATATACTTGGACACTCGAGATCGCCTCCTTATCAAAGGCCGGCAAGGAGGGAACCCTCAGAACGTGAAAGGGCATCAGGAAGGCACTGCCTCTTTCATGACCTGGACGGGCATGATACTAACAGTTGCCGACATCTAAAGGATATAATCGAGGAGCATGTAAGGAATGGCCAATTACAACAATATGTCGAAACTCGGAATGCGGCGGTGGAACAGGAGCAGCCACCGCCTACCTTGAACGACGAGGGCATGAGGCTCAGGAATGGTGGACGGTTGGTCATCAACTAATCTTGATGGTTTGGAATAAGTAACAAACTCCAGGCAAACGGGAAAAGTCACTTACTCATGTACGGGGTCGAAGATAACCCTTAGGCATGCTCTGAGGTGATGATAAACGGTGATGCCCGGGTTTGTGAAATCTGATTTTTCCTTTTGGCTTGGACACTTGCTTTTTCCACTTTGGTATTGGAGTTTGGTCTGAACTCCCGGTCTTGTTGATTTTTTGGTTTGGGTTTTGGTTTGGATGCTTGATTTTTGATTTGGATTTTGATTAGGATTTTTGATATGGATTTCTGGTTTTCTGTTTGGATTTGGATTTCGAATTGGATTTCGATTGGATTTTCTCTGGATTTTGGCTAAAAGGTCGTCGAGTATGGACTATGCTTGGCAAGGGTCCGGAGAGACCAGGATTCGGCCTAGGACTTAAGCCATGTATTATCGGTTACTATTTCAGGTCGTCGAGTATGGACTATGCTCGGCAAGGGTCCGGAGCGACCAAGATTTGGCTTAGGACTTAAGCCACGGCATTATTCGGCATTCAGGGACACTGAACCAGGAACACCATGGAATTACTTAACATAGGTCGTCAAGTGTGGACTGCGCTTGGCAAGAACCCGGAGAGGTTACAGATTTGTATATTGGCTATGAACAGCTAAGGATTTGGGCATGGACCCGGAACGGTCCCGGATTTGGACATCGACCCGGAGAGGTCATGGACGTGGTTATTGGTCGTCAGATATGGATGGATTGGAACTCGGTTGTCGAGTTCAGATGGATGTGGATTTAGCTAAAGATTTGGTTACTGGATTCAGAATTAGAAATCGACTAAGAGCAGTCGTAGATTCGGATAAAGATACGACGATGACACTTGGATAAAATGGACTGGATTATGAATTGGAAAATATGGATGTGGATAACATACGGACTTCGGATATCGGACTTGGGGCTATTCAAAACACACCTTCCGATAGCAAGGCATGTTTTGGGGGGCAAATGTTAACCCACCTTTCTGCAAGACCACGGACAGGCGGATTTAACTAAGTCAACTTCTCGTTTATCGAGGCTAGAATATGATGGATTCGGTTTAAAATGATGAAGTTGACTTGGATATGTCATTCGGTCAAGAAGTGGAGGAGTTACATGGCTCGGTCTGGAGGTCAAGGGCCGGTCGGCCCTGGTAATGTTGCTCGGCACTGAGGTTCGTCGTTGTGGCTTGGCCTTGTTGGCATGGCTCGGCCTCGGTGGGATGGTTCGACCTAGATAAGGTCGCTCGGCATTGCAAAGAAGTTAGGGTCACTCGGCATTGCAGAGGGGTCAGAGTCATTCGGCATAAGGTGGTGGTTCGGCAGATGTCGCTCGACATTGTACCTCGCTCGGTATTGTACCTCGCTCGGCATTGGAAGTCGCTCGGCATTGGAAGGCGTTCAGCATCGAACCTCGCTCGGCATTGGTGAGGTCAGGGTTGCTCGGCATTGGTGAGACGGCTCGGGATTGTGGTGAGGCTGGTGTGTCTCGGCATTTTGGTGAGGCCGGTGTGGCTCGGCAATGTGGTGGGGCTGGTGTGGTTCGGTATTGTAGAGGTATGTGTGGCCCAGCACTGTGGAGAGGCCGATGTGACTCGGCATTATGGAGGTATATGGCTCGGTGGAAGCCCATGATGGGCCCGGATCATTCAGAAAGCCCAACAACTCAGGATTTGCCTATAAACACAGCATGTGAGGGTTCAGAAAAGGTATCTTCTTTTGGGCTCTCTAACTTTCTTTTTTCTAAGGCTAAGGCTACTCTACCATCTTGTAACTGGAATTGATTATTACAGCAATAAAAAGAAAACTTCTGGAGTGGACGTAGGCCGGAGTTAGCCGAACCACTATAAAATCTGTTGTCCTTTACTGTTTCTTTTTAATTTGGACTATTCTTCACATTATTACTCTCTACATACACTCTATCTCTGAGCTTTGACTGGTATTTGGTGCTTTCACCAAGGATTTGGGTGTTAGTGACCAATTTTGGCGCTAACAATATATGTGTACATTTGTATAAATAATAATTATATATATATATATATTGTATTCTAAAATAATATATATATATATAACTTATATTAAATTTTATAAAATAACTTCAAATGATTAATATATGTAATTTATTTGTATTTATATATAATTTGTTACAAAATTGTTTTTAAGTTATTAAAATAGTTTTAAATTCGATTTTTTTAAGATTATGGCTGAAAACAAATTCGATATAATGTTGTTATAAATGTTTTTTTTGCTTTTAAACATTAATTTCTAAAATAATAGCAAATAATATATTAGACAACATAGGCATTTATAAATTCATTGTATAAGATATTGGATTTGACCTATACTAACATTATGTAAAATATAATCAAAATGAGAATAGATAATTACCTTATGAAGTAGCCTAAGATTCACACCTTGAATAATGGAATGACTCCGAGATTTAACCGAATCAGCCTTCGAATTTTGCTACGATCTAGAAATGAACACCACCTTGTATTAATTTGATTTGTTTTGTATATATAATGTCCATAGCGAAAATGAATTTTCAGCTATAATGAACAAGAGAGAAGAGCTGAAATCATTTACAAATAATTTGTTTAAGTGGTCATTTAAGAAGAAGAAAAGATGAAGGACTTTTCTCCTTTCTTTGTTCATTCATTTAATATAATTTCAAAATAATTTTTGAACAATCAAACCCTATATAGCCACGTTATTTTTGGCTAGAATAAATCAAAGGAGGAAAGGAAAAACATATAAAACTGTTAACTTTGATCAAAAGGGTCAAAACTAGCGGGAACTATAACCAATAGCATTTTCGTAATTATTAATTTTGGGTTTAGGCCAAATAACCCTAGTATTCAACCATAAATAAGACCCTAACCCTCACTCACACTCAGACCCTAGCCGCCACTTCACTATTCTTTAGGTACAATTTTTCTTCCTCTTCCTCATAAATTTCTTAATCTAAAACGGTGCTTTTTTGTCTCCTAGAAAATTTCTAAACAAGGAGAAATCAAACTAAAGAAAGAAAGAGGCTATGAATCTAGGAGCAAGGGACTCAAATTGAAGAAAGAAGAGGAGCAACAAACTCTAATCAAAAGAAGAATTTCTACAGACATGGTCAACGAGTTTATCTACAAAGTGTATATGATGTTGATAAGAAGTTGATTTTCAACTATACCCTTATTAAAATTTAAAATTATAATTTTAAAATTGAATCAATGTTTATTTCAGAATTATCTATGCATTGAAAGGGATTAGAAACCCTAATTGATAAATTGGTAGGATAACCACTATGATTTAGGAGGGAAGGGTAATTGAATTGGAATTACACCAATTGTATAGATGTGATTTTTGTATAAAATTATATTAAACTTTGATAATTAAAAATGAATAAATATACTCCTTTGAATTTAACTAGGAGTTAACCCAATTAATACTGAATTGAACTATGAGAGTTGTTGGAAGAAAATAGATAATCGATTTAAAACATAAGGAATTAAATAGAAATGTTATACATAATCAATGAAACAAAATTACTCAGAATTGGGTATAAATGATAATGGAAATTTGCAATTGAACCTTTGAAGAAATCAAACCCAACACATACATTTGAATCCGTAAAGAAGATGAAGAAAATCGATAAAATAAAATAAGTGAAGTTTATTAAAATCTGAGAAAGACAGCAAACCAGACGTCTGAAATGTAAATCAGACATCGAAAGACAATTTTCAAATGTCTGAATTTCAAACCATCCCAACCCAAGAAGAATTAGTTCAAATTTAGCTCGATTCAATAGTAGGAATTCATTTTCAGACGTCTGGAATCAAAATCAGATGTCTAAGGAAGAATCCAGATGTCTAAATACCTTATACATGTTTTTTATATACGATCAAATGTCTGGAATGTTTTTTAGACATCTGAGTTATTCCAGTCAGCCAGGTTGAACCTGGACCTGGTACAGGATAAGTAGAAATGATTGGGGTAAATATGTTTCCATTTCCTTGTTCATGCAGCTGAATGGAGTCGTGCAGCAAGATGGAAATGTAATCACAATTGGTGAAGTCATAGGCTCTCGCTTTATGAAGTTGGTGGACATGGCACTTAAAATGGCAAGCGATTAATTCGTAATTAGAAGCTCTTATCATTCGTAGCCAGTCCTAACCACATATGAGTGGGAGTTGGAAAGGGGGATGTAGGAGAAATCCGTCATGGTGAGAATCTTTAATCCTACAAAGAGTTTGAATCATTAATCCACTCTTGAATGCTACTTGTGTAATGGTAGAGAGCGTAGGATATGTATACTAGCGAAGGAGATTACATTAGGATCATTAACCCAAAAGAATAAATTTGGGAACGTTAGCCTTAAAAGGTAAATTCGGGATTGTTTACCAAAACACATAAACTTAACGTAGTAAGCTATATTTAATTCAGAGGAAACCTAACAATTATCAATGAGAATGTTAACTCAATAGGTAGTCATATTCTAAAAATGTTTTCCTAAGAAATACTCAGTTGATATGCTCCACTTGTGAGTAGAAACCTTCAAAATAAAATAGAATATAACCAAAATATGAGTAGTCAGGCATACTATAAAAATAGTTTATGTATAAAGAATGCACACACTGGAAAAAACCCTTAGAAATAGTTTATAAGTAAACTTTAACTACTTGTCCACACCGTACCACTAGTGATATAATTAACTCACTAGACTTTGTCTGACCCCCTCCATACCTCCCTCTTATCTCTATTATAGGAGAATAGGCCACTAGTGATTTGGCCAAGGTACTATACGTGGAGGAGAACGCATTGCGTCTCAGAGTTATATTTATTCATAGTAACTCTCCATGTACTTTACTTCATATTATATTATTCTTATCTGTCGGACCCTATATATTAATATTTCGAGATATTATTATATGGACCATTCTATATTGAGATTGTTATATGAGTTGGTTATTTTAGGATATATATTTTATCACTTTTGTTTTGAGATCTGAAAGTGTAGAATATATTAAAATATTCTGGCTCTCTATCATGTAGTGTTCAAAAACCCCCCAACGACTCGTAATTCGGGGAACGACATGAGTTTGAAAGTCACTAAAAGCTTTGTATAGGTGTATTCAGAGGTACGTCTTATTACAGATTGCCATGCCATGATTTAACTATAATCAACATGGGATGTCCATACTGAAGTTCAATAGTATTCTTAAGTCGAGAGAGTTGTGTAATATCGTTACTTTGAGGTTACCTGTTTGACCTAAGTTATTATTAACCAAAAGGAAACTCTCGAGTGAGTCATTCCATAGTTATCTAATATTTAGTAATACGTAACCCATTGATGCCACCAGCAACCATAAGTGATACACTACCCAACTTTTGGAGAGCGTTACTCTAGTCTCAACGGTTGTATTGATATCCTTTCTCAAAACATCTCAGCTTGAAATATTTAAAATAAATTATTATTTCATACTATGATTAATTTCTTACGATTGCAACTATTTGCAACTACAATTACACAACATTTCATTTAAGTTATTTCTTATTTATATACTTTAAATTAATCACTTAATTAATTATATCACTGTATAACAAATTATATGATAGAAATAAAATACCTTTATTATGAACAAGATTGGTCACAGAGTTAGAGATGTGTAGAAAATTACATAATTGCCCCTAGGGAACACCCCTTACTCTATCACAAAAACCCAAGCTCTAAAGTTGATGTTGGAAAATTTAGTAGTAGAACTAGATCTGACTTTTGTGAAACAACCAGTTTGAGTTGTAGCGAGAGATGAGAAGAGATTAAGGAACAAGACAGTCAAGTTAGTGAAAGTCCAATGGAGTGACAATGAGAAACACTGTACTTGGAATACAAAGGACATGATTAGGGATACTTATCCTGAGCTGTTATGATGGTATGTTCTATATTTGTTGTATATAGACTTTATAGCTGGTAGGATATACTAGCATTGTTTGCATGTTTGATGTTCTTGTTTTGTCATCCTTACTGAATTTCGAGGACGAAATTCTTTAAGGAAGGGAGGCTCTAATACCCTTCTTTTTGGTTAAACATTATTTAGGGCATTTAATTGGATAGATTAAATAAAATAACGTAGATGGTTAAGGAGAATGAGATTTGAAAATATTAAGGTCGTGCCTTAATGAACTTAGTAATAAGATTGTTTTAAACTTAAAACATATAAGAGAATATATGAGAGGGGCAATTTAGGAAATAGACCTATCCTTTGCCTTAAATCCTCCTTCTCATATCATTCTCACTTTACTCATTCACAAAACAATCTATGAAAAACCTAAGGAGGTCGGCCATTCTAAGGGGAGGAAGATCACGAAATCAAGAGAGATTTACAAGTTAAAGCTTAAGGAAGCACAACACTAATTAAATCTCAACTCCAACAATTAATCTAAGCTGAATAATAAGTATTCCATCTCTGTTTTTGCTTTAGAATTTGGTTATTGATAATACTCGAATGATTACTATTTGTTTTGCTAAGATATGGTTGTTTAATCATTGTTTGGATATAATAATGGTTATTGGAATTTTTATGAAATTGTTTAAATGGGTTTTAAAGGTAAAGCCTAAGATTTTAATCTTCAAATTCTTTGATTTTCTGATCTATTGTATAAAAACATTATTTTGAAGATGAGTTTTTAATTTCATAATTTTTCAAATTAAATTAAATATTATATGAATTTCCTAAGGAGGAAATAGCTTAGTTTTGAGTTTTAATTAATTAAAATAATTAAATATGGTTTTCAACTTAAATTTTTTATATGGTAATGAGAAGGTTATTCTCTAATTTATGTGAATTTTTGGAAATTTTCCCAAGTGATTTCAATTTATTGTGAATTTATTATGCTAGCTAAGCATTTAAAGGATAATTAGTTAAGGATGCTAATTAATTATTTTAAATATGTTTGGAACTTGCAAATTTAGTGTAGTAGTAATTCTAAAAAGGATTTGTAAGGAAATTATTTTACCCAATAGAAATTGGACAACAAAAGATTTGGTGAATTTTTTTTTGCTTAAAGTAGTAATATAACAGTTTTCACATGAATTACGATAGTGCCATACCACCCTAACATCGCCAAGCCTAAGACAAGGCCGCATCCATGAGTGTCGATGTCGAAGTGAAAGGAAGAATAAAATAGTTACTTTGGTGGCTATGTAATGTTTCCAAGTAGGCTGATGTTGACCTCGTTGACAATATAGTATTGGCGGCAATGGTGTCTTCGTGATTCATCTAAGCGTTTTAAGAGCTTAATGTCGATGTCGACGACGTCACATGTTTTCATCACTATTTTAAATGATGCCACACATAACCACTTCGACTGTTTTATATACTAAGGCAGCGACACCGCTTGTATTGACTTCGACTCTATATATGCAGCGACATAATGGCCAAAGTGATTTAAGTAAGAAAGTTTTATAATGGCGTCGAGGGTCTTAGTGTCATTTTGCATTAAGGTCGGCGACCTTATGTACTCAGAATTTTATATTGAATGGAGTCGGAAATGATGCAATGTAGGATCGACATCGGTCTTCTTCTTTTTTATGCCGAAGATGCTTGTTTTTATATAAACTGAAATTGTTTTAAAAGGGTGAAAAGTCCTATGTTTTAAGAGGCTCGATGACCCTATAACTTCGGTAGTTGGCCGTATAACTTATAAAGGTTTTAAGTTTTGTTTAATGGGTGGATAGCCTATAGTTTATGGAAGTCGACAATGTCATCTTCGACATGAATTTATACTTAAAAGAATTTAAGTTTGGTTTCGCCTTGGGTAGAGAGTCGATGAGGTGTAGTGCGGCTTGGATGTCGCTTATCTTCATTAAAGGCGGAGAGCCTTATGTTTTTTGTTCAACGAAGTCATTGGGGATACTAATGCTATTTTAAATTTTAAACTTCGATGCTATCATTGGGGACACCAATGTAGATGAACTTCGACATTGATGAAAAACTTAAATTTTTTAATGGTGGCAAGCTATGTGTCATATGATTTTTGATTTCAACCTTGGGGATACCAATGTCTATTTTTATTGACTTCGACATAGATCATTTGAGGATACCAATACTATGTCACTTTGAAATGTTATAACTATAAGAGGATACATGTGGGTAACATGAATTAAATTGAAACATGTGGGTAACATAGGTTAAATTGTAAACGACGGGTTTGTAGTCATCCTAGGAAAACTATGGGATGTGAGATGGATAGTCCACTTCATGTTGGAGATGGATAGTCTCTATGAGGATAAAGAAGGGTTCATAGTCATCCTAGGAAAAATATAGGAAGTGTGATGGATAGTCCATATCATTTTAAGTAAAATGGAATATGTGTGATGGATAGTCCACATAATTTTAAATTAAACCACATGTGATGGGTAGTCAATGTGGTAGGGGATGGGTAATCCAAGTAATAATTGTATGTGAGATGGATAGTCCACATAACTATGAATATGTTTAAATGTGAGATGGGTGTTAGGAAATCAATTCGATGGTTTCGATGATAACAACTATACAATGGAAATCGAATATGCATATATATCTATATTTACAGGTAAATAATAAAGTAACATCATCAAAGAGAAAAGAAAAAGAATCAAAAGAAGTATCAAGAGGCTACAAGTTGATAGAATCAGAAGAGGAATGATACAGGCATAGGAAAAGCAACATGCACAAATCCAGACGTCTGAGTGCACTAGCCAGACGTCTGATTGAATTCTCTGGTTCGCAAATCAGACAGAATCAGACGTCTGGTTAGTATACTCAGACGTTTGAAAAGCAACCATATGCAAAAATATATAAAAGACAGACGTCTGAAACTTTTTCCAGACGTCTGATTTTGAACTCAGCTGTGTACATTCAAAGTACAACTATCACAATTGAAAAGACACGTTCGCTTCTCTTCACTGCAACTCTTCATCACCATTAGAAGCGACCTTAGAGCACTTACTAACTGATGCAACTACACAAAGGATCTCTCTACCGCTATAAATAACATCAGGGATTCAAGAGAAGAACCTACCTGACTTACTTGCGCTTTCTACTCTGATACTCTGATATATTCTTGATCTCTAACAATCTATACTTGTACTCTACTCTTCCAAATATACAGTTCCTCATAGAAACAATCTCTAGATATATATTGGAATCATTTGCACTATATAGTCAAAATCCGTGTAATAGAGAACACACAGTTGAGAAAGAAACTCTGGTATTGTAAACCTGTTCCTCCGGGTGAAGTGAGGGTTATTCGGTAAAAGGAAATTCCGAAGAGGAGCTTCGGGACTGGACGTAGGACGGGAGGTCCGAACCAGTATAAAATCTCTGGTGTGATTATTCTTGTTTACATACTTTAATATTGTTACAATATAGTTTAAATTAGTCACATACTTGTCATTTGCATAATCGATCCACCATACTTGTGACGCCCCACCTCTATACCCATGCTAACCAAGGACACTACGATGTAGTGCTGTCAATTAGCATGGAGAATAAGGCTGTGGAGGAGCGACCATCCATGTAACTTCTTTGTGCGAGCATCGATATGTCAGATAGAATAGAATGCATATCTTTTAAGGAGGAAATCCGACATACCGGTACAAACACAAAGCTATCACACGGTGGCTATATATAATCTTCGGAAACAAACATAGAAGTAATCATAACATAAATCAGTCACAGACATCCATATCACAAAGGCGGAAGAAGATATTAATAAATATATATAACACATGAAAGTGTACATCAGAGTAGTGGTCAGAAAGATCCACGATAATACAAAAGAATAACAACACGTGCTATACAAAAGAATAAGTACACAACGTAGAGTCTATGTCTCAAATGCGTACAATCAAAAACTACTAATCTAAGTAGTTAGCCAAAAGTCAGAATAATCCTGAAAAGAAGTCAAGCAGAAGCACCTGTAACATCTCGGTCTGACCCGAGTATTATTTATAAGAAAATAATAAACGGATCAGTCTAGCTATAAATATCAGATGATAATGTATAGGATAAATAATATGGCATGAACATGTAACAACCAAACGACATACTACTATAAGTATGTAAATGATAATCAACAAAAGATCAATCAATATCACAAGAATCTTCTCAAAGATGAAATAGGGTATCATACCCTAAACTTGTATTCATAACAAGTCAATAACACATAAATTCACCAATGCACAAAAGCTGATATCATATCAATGAAAATCAGGAAAATTGGTGAAGCATAAATTCCAGAAATCATCACAAGAAATCCAGAAAACACATAAAAAGGGGGAAGGCCTAACACATGAATGGGAGCATGAAAACTCACCTACGCGTAAAACACATAACGAGAAGCTATCTCATGGAAGCTATCCATTAAATTTTCACACAGGAATGGCCCGAAGACCGTAGGGTGCTACCCTACATATGTGATGGCGAAACATCACACAAACGGGGTATAGTCTCCCTCGCAGACAAAGAGACATCGCTCAATCGCTAGTCTAAATCACAAAAATGATCGTCATGATCATCAGGAAGTGTCAATCACACCAAGCTAGTAAATATATGAGTTTAGCTTCATGTCCCATAACCACTTGCTTAACTTAAATATTTACGAACAAACTGTAGATCTTCACTAGGAAATTGTCACAAAAGGGTTCAATCGAACAAGTCCAAGAGCTAACCGACAAAGTGAACGCAAGCGTTTCATACCACTCGTTTTACTAAGTCGTTTAAGTCAATTTCTCATCCGAGTGAAGTAAAGGCTTGTATATATTAGTAGATTGGAAATCGGTTTGAGAAAACGAACTTTTGATATTTAAAATAGTGTTGAAATCGATTTGATGAAAGAGTTTTGATATTTACTACTAGTATTAAAACCTTCATATCTTTAAAGTGACAAGTCACAAAACGATTGTTGAAACAAATCGAATCACATAAATTCACATTCGAAGACATGAGAAAAATCCAAAGAAATCAATTCCCAAAACCATCAAAGTAGGAAGTTCTGTTGAATGTTTTTCAGATAAGATCCCCTACGAAGGGGGGTCCAGGGGGCAGCTCCCCCGGCGGGGTGCGGGGCAGCGCCCCGTCAAAACGGTATGACCTAAGTGAAGACAAGCAACCTACAACCTAATGGTGGGTTGTGGTCGAGCGACGTAACAGAAGTAGGTCTAATGACCTAAATGAAATAAGGTCTAACGACCTAAAGGTACTGGGTCTTGCGACCTACAACCTAATGGTGGAAGATGGAGCGACCTAAGTGGGATGGCCACGCGACCTAACGACCTAACGAAGGAAGCGACTTAACGAAGGAAAAGGGTGCGCGACCTATAGGGTTCGCGACCTAAGAGGGTTCGCGACCTAACGAGGTACGCGACCTATAGGGTTCACGACCTAAGAGGGTTCGCGACCTAACGAGTCAAAGGTCCAACGACCTAACAGATGCAGACCAAGCGACCTAAAGGGGCGCGACCTAAAAGTGACGCGACCTAAAAGTGGCGACCTAAAAGTGTACGCGACCTATAGACTCGCGACCTAACTGGGCACGCGACCTAAAGAAGTACGCGACCTAAAGTGGTACGCGACCTAAAGAGTGCTCGACCTACTGGGTGAGCGACCTAAGCACGGCCGAGCTAACGACCTAGCGAGGTAAGTAGGCTGAGCGACCTAAGGGGCGCGACCTAATGGCGTACGACCTATGGCCAGAATGAATTAAGGTCGAAAACGACCTAAGCTCTGTGTGACTTTTCAACATCAAGCGACCTAGCCCAGGCAGAACGACCTAAGTGCAGTTTTTCACCAAAAACACTAAAAATTGGAGTTTTTCGCCAATCCAATCCAAACCAAATGCAAATATTCATACAAATGCAATAGGGGATCATTCCCAACAGCCCAATGACATCTATAAGCAAGATGTGAGATCAAAAATCTCACCTTTTCACGGAATTTGATGAAGATGGAGATTGAAAGCAAGGAGAAGCAATCCAAAGCTTAAATCCACTATCTTCTACTTGAATTTGGAGTTGAATCTCGGATTTGCAATAGAATTTGAGTTTGGAGTTTTAATTTCCACTTCCCACCACCATTTTTGATGGAGCTTGAATGTTAAAACAAATGGTGAATGAAGTGAGGAAGAGGGTTGGGCTGAACTAAGGAAGGTGCAGTCCAAACCAAAGTCACAAGCGGGAAAAGGTAGCAAGAATTTCACCAACTCCAAACATATCAAAGTTTACACTCAAAAAAATCGCAAACGTCATTTTGAACTCAATGGAAGTGGTCTCGAGTTCTAATTTGACCGTATGCAAAAAGTAGCTTTTCGGACTAACATCCGACTAACGATAAAATATTTAAATAAAATATTTAATTATAAAATCGATAGATATGCGGGTTGTTACAATACTATAGACTTTCATTTGGTGTCAGAGCAAGGTTTGATCAAATTACAGTAACACGTTTTTGAATCATTTTGATATGGCAACTATTTTTCAAGAAGGACAATCCACAGCACGACCACCACTTTTTAATGGCTCTAACTATGCATATTGGTCAACACGTATGAGAATTTTTATGGAAGCTAATGGTCTAGAAATTTGGTCAGCCAATCAAGATAAATATGAAGCCCCTACTACTGCTATAAACACATGGACCGATGCACAAAAGACCTTAGCATCAAACAATGCTAAAGCTTTGAACATTTTATTTTGTTCTCTAGATAAAAATGAATTTTCACGTGTCATGTTATGTATAACTGCATATGACATTTGGCGTACCTTACAAATCACACACAAAGGTACAACAAAGGTCAAACAAACTAAGATTTCAATTTTGCAAAATCAATTCTCATCTTTTAAAATGAAGCAAAATGAAACTATTGTTGATATGTATTCTAGATTTCAAACTATTCAACATGATCTTATGGCATTAGGAGTTAAATTTACCGATTTTGATTTAGTTTCTCGAATACTCAACCCTTTAACATCAGATTGGAAAAGGAAAGTATTAGCTATTGAAGAAGCTAATGATCTTTCTACTCACAAAACTGAAGAGTTGATAGGAAATTTAATGTCATATGAAGCTAATTTGCAGGCTCGAAAAGAACTAAATTCGGAAAAGAAGAACATAGCATTTCCAGCAACAAAAAATGAGACTCTGATTTAGATTAAGAAGAGATAGTCTTCATTGCCAAGAATTATAACAGATTCAAGAAATTTAGAAAGATGACAAAATTCCAAAATGAAGGGAAGTCCAACACAATAAACTTATCTCAAATTAAGTTCTACGAATGTGATCAATACGGACATATGAAGAAGGATTGCCCTAAACTCAATAATGATAAAAAGAAAAACAAATTTGAAAAATTCAAAAAAAGAAGGCTTTCAAAGTAACATGGGAAGACTCAGATTCTTCATCATCTGAAAGTGATAGTGATAGTGATGGAGAACAAGCTATGTGTGTTTTATGGCACAAACTGATGAGGTATGTCCGGAACTTAGCTATGAAGAATTATTAGAACTTAGCATGGAATTAGATGATAAATTTAGACAAATTAAAAAATTGAACAAAGAATATATAGCTAAAATAAATAGATTAGAACTTGAAGTAGGAATGTTAAAAGGTGAAAAAATTTATCTTAGAAGAAGAACTAGAATTATCTCAAGAAAAAATTAAAAATAATTTGATAGAAAGTAAGGCTATTACTATTGATTTTGAAAACACTAAAATAGTAAAGGATGATTTACTAAAAGAAAAAGTCAACTTGAAAAGCAATATTGAAATATTGAAAATTGAAAATTTAGAATTAAAAGAAAAATTAGATAAAATTACAAATAATGTGTCAAAATTCAATAAAGGGAAACAAGATTTGGAAAATCTTATCAAAACTTCAAAACCATCAGGCAATAGAAATGGAAAAGGATTTAAAAATATTTCTAAACAAAAAGGAAATGATGCAAAAAAATTGTATAAAAAAACAAAAGGTTTACCTATGTCTAGTATGAATACCAAAACTATGAAAATTTGGATTCCTAAGACAAATAATAATTTGATCAAATAAAAACATATTAATAATTTCTTAGAGAATGTATTCTATAATAAAAATTATATTTATAAAGGTACCAAACCATCATGGGTATGGCTACCTTCTCCAAACAATTAGGACCCTAACAAAAGTATATGGGTACCAATTAAAACATCTATTATTTTGCAGGTACCCAAAATAAAACATAAGGAGAAATGGATACTAGATAGCGGAGGCTCCAAGCATATGACCAGAAATTCAAAAATGTTATCAAATATAACATACATCGATGGTGGAACGGTAACCTTTGGAGATAATTCAAAAGGATATGTCGTTGGCACTGGAGAAGTCATCAATTATGGTATTTCTAACTCTCCTATTATTACAAATGTTTTATTAGTAGAAAATCTAAAACACAATCTTCTAAGCATTAGTCAATTATGTGACAAAGGCTTTCAAATAAATTTCGAAAAAGATAGATGTAATATTTTAGATAATAACAAAAAAATTATATTTGAAGGTTTCAGAAACAAAAATATCTATGTATTAAACATGAATATAAAAAAAATTCAAATTTATGTTTAACCGCCAAACACAATGATCCATGGTTATGGCATAAACGTTTTTGTCACATCAATTTGAAAAGTATTAATAAATTGGCAAAATATGAGTTAGTTAGAGGTTTACCTAAAATAAATTACAAAGTAGAAAATTTATGTGACGATTGTCAAATTGGCAAACTAAAGAAAACCTCTTTTAAATCTAAAAATAATATTTCTACAAAACAACCATTAGAATTATTACATTTAGATTTATTTGGTCCAACACATATACGATCTATAAATCACAACAAATATGTTTTCGTCATAGTTGATGATTTTTCGAGGTATACATGGACCTTGTTTTTAAAACATAAAAGCGATACTTTTGAAATGTTTAAAATATTTGCTAAAAGAATTAGAGCACAAATGGACTTGAAAATTAAAAATATTCGAAGTGATCACGGAGGAGAATTCGAAAATGATCTTTTTACTAATTTTTGCAATAAGAAAGGAATACGCCATAATTTTTCTTTTCCTCGCACACCTCAACAAAATGGTGTAGTAGAAAGAAAAAATTGTACGTTACAAGAATGTGCATGAACACTACTAAATAGTAGTGGTTTTGTCACGAACCAAATTTCAGCGTTCGAAAATCGACATCCGTACTTCACTTGTACTCGAATGCCGCAGATCCAATCGTTGAAATTCGACTCGTGCCGGAGCTTATAACACAGTAAGTATAACAACTCAGCGGAAGAAAGAAATAAATGATATCATATACAACTCCAATGAATACAATATCTAGAATGATATACAACAATAATATCAATAATACAACAATATCAGAGGTATGATACAATGCTACAGCGGAAATAACAACAATGGAAGAGGTCACTCCAAATGATCTACAAAGGAGAATGACTCCAACAACTCCAACATCAGCTCGAACCACCATCATGTTACACCAAGATAAGCAACGTCGGTCAGTGAGTGAACTCCAAGAAATGAACTGGCTCCAGATAATCTACTAACCTGACTATCTAAAAAAGAAACCCAACTCTAGACTACCCGTGTGGAAAATTGTGGGCACCCAGAGTATAGGAAGGGAACAATAAACTTCGGGTCAGTCATGGGACTGGTGTGAGCAACAAAAATAGTTTATCTTTAAAACAAACACACTACACCACAAAAGGCTTTTAACAGCGTTTGATAAATGTTGTAATATGATACAACAGCGATTTTACAAACGTTGTATAACGACATGCTGTCGTATATACATAACTTACAACAGCTTTTCTATAAACGCTGTTGAAACATCTCTGTAACAGCGTTTATTACGAGCTGTCAATAATCTTTTTACAGCGTTTTCATACATGCTGTATTATGTTTCAACAGCGTTTATAATTTAGTTGTCGAAGATGTTCAAATTCTACTTTAACTGTTTACAACAGCTTTTTATAAACGCTGTTACTGAATCATCAACAATTTCGACAGCATGTTAAAAACGCTGTTACTGAATCATCAACAATTTTGACAGCATGTTAAAAACGCTGTGATTGAATCATCAACTATTTCGACAGCATGTAATAAACGCTGTTATTGACAGTTTCAAGATAATTACAGCACGAATTAAACGCTGTTGTTTCTTCATTGACAGCATTAATCAAACGCTGTCTTCTATTTATATAACAGCTTTAATATTCCACTCTATTTTTGAATATTCCAAAACTATATTTTAAGCATATTCAAGCAACTAGTATATATAACAGGTTCTAATAACTATCAATTGGTTACATAAACTAGTTAAGATAATATTAATAAACAAAAGACATCCATAAACCAAGTTTCAATAATATCCATAAACAAAAATAACAAAGTAAACCAAGTTGCCACAAATTCTGTTAAACAAAGACACGTTATATGTTAAGTAAAAGTATATTATCAATACTGTAAATCCACACCAAATGCCAACAACAAAACGTGCATCTAAAAAGTTTCATATGCTTGCTACTTGCTACGGAAGAAGAACGTGTCATCGCCATCTTTAATTACCTGCAATGAAGAAATTTGAAATGATCAGTGAGTAAACGCCATCTAAAAATTTGAAGTTTCATATGCTAAAATGCTTAACTGCTCCAAAATTTATATCCAGTGGATAAAATCCATTTTTAGAAAAGATGGAACAGAAATAATGATTTGTACACACTAGGTTTCAACAGATTCCAAAGCTTGAATTGTACTATGCTTCTATGATTTCCAAGCTTGTATTCAACTATGTTCCTTATTTCTAGCATTCAAGGCACTAGGTTTTCATTTTTTAACACAGAACATGTTTTGTGGTTATGATTCTTGCTGGGAAAATCAGAAAAGAAGAAAAACGTGAAAAAAAAATGGAGTACATGGTAATGGTATAGATTTATAGAAGGGCAATGTATTGAATAAATTTTATTACTTTTAGTGTAAAGAAAATAAGGGGAGGATAATACAATACAAGTTAACTCTGGTCATATCCAAACATTTTGGTCCAGATATATTTTCCATTTTGATCATATTTTATCAGGGGCACCAATAGGTTTTCCTCGAGAAGTAGTTATTAACTGGTAATTCTGGTAAACTGAATGAGGATTTAGTATATGTTTCTAATTTTTTTGCTTCATTTTTCTGTAAGCCTGTAACATTTGGACTTGGACATTAGCCTTCACCAAAACTGTACGCGGTCACAGCCAAACCAAACACATCCCCTTGCATACTCCCTATTCCATACAGAGAAATTGCCTTTTCCATTCTCTGCCATCTACATTACAAATTTCATCAGCACATTCTACCATCCAGAGCAACTTCCACACAATTAATAGAAGCCTTGAGTTATGGACAGTTGCATTGAGTTTTGAATTTTATATTTTATTTTAGATTTTGATTCTATGACTAATCCTCAGTGTGGACTTAACGTGAATATGAGAAGATATATAACTATTTTTTCTTCTATTTTGTACAAGAGACACTAGACATAGAAAAAACTGAACTTTTCATGTATTCTATCGATTTTTTCTTCAATCTGCATCAGTTATATTACAGGATATCATATTGTAAATGTCAGTTTGCATAAGAGACACAACTAGACATGAGCAAAACCGAACTTTTCACTCATTTGATTTGAGTTTTGTAGGAAGTTAAAATAGATATTTTGACAAATATAAAAGGTCAATGAAGACCTACTTTGGGTAGGGTATGCATGACATTTCAAATGCTTAGATTTCAAGTGGAAAGGTTCTTCTAAAGGTAAGAAGTCTGCCTTGATTATAGGAGAGAAAAAGGACATTGGTTTCTCAAAAATAATAAGAAATAGAAGATCTGGGGAACATGGACAATTAAGAAGGAAGTAACAGACAAAAACTACCTTGTGATATCATTTAATGCATGATGCCTGGATGCCTGTGTATAAAGAGATGTCTTAGGAGTCGTGACCTGAGTATTAAAAAAGGACAAAGAAAAGAGCCAGTGTTTTTCCAAAAATGCAGTTGGTAAACTTTTACAAATAAACTCCAGTGCCTGAACTTGCACTCCAACCTACACCAAAGCTACAACAACACATCGCCATCCAACATCCTCCTATTCAAACACTGCAAACACCTTCCTCAAACTGCTACGACCACAAAGCTTCCTACTTCCATACATAACCAACTCACAATATTAACAGATGGAAAACTACTCCTGTTATCGATGGAAAACTACTCCTATTATCGATGGAAAACTCACAATATTAACAGATGGACTGCAAATGGGCCACAAGAACCAGGTCGAACCGATATTCGAACTCAAGAAAATTCAATTTTGACCAACTAAATTTAAACTGCAAACATCTCCACAGGCCGTAATACAAGGTGCGTGTAAAAGCTAAGGCCGCAGTATACTAGATTAGATAGGAGCGAGGTCAGTTCTTTTACTTTATTTTAGCCGATGTGGGATAATATCCCTGTCACTGGAACTGAATTTAAAATACTAAATCAAGAATCAGGTTGTTTCTGTTTATCACTTAACCTAGTTCCGAAGCTTATACTTCAAACTGAAACATATATTTTACCTGAAACATTTGATTAAAATATCATAGAAATTGATTTAAACTGAAATTACTTGTTCAGACATTATTCTACGTAATTATTTGTTTGACATCATTCTAGGCATACCCTGACGTGTGAAATATATATAATGGATGGTTAATAATACGTTCTTAGTAATTAATCATGAAAAAAAAAAGAATTACTCAAATATTAATTTACTTGCTAAAATATTCTAAATATACAACTAAATCATTCGGTAAAATTCGATATTGCATGTTACATGTGGCTAGTTAATTGGAGGTTCGAATTATTTAATTTCAATAGGCTTGCATAGTAATAAAATAACAACAAAAGAAGAACAGGTGATGTATTAATAGATAAAAACTGGGAACAATAATATTATTTCTGTTTGTATATGCAACTAACCCAACAGTCGGCATTGATAAATAAATGCATTGGGTTGTACGGTTCAGTTATGGGATCACATGTCTAATGAAACTTAGAAAGCAGTCACTCACTGGCAAGGACAAATTTATATTTTAGTTACTTTCATGGACCCTAAATGTCCACCATTACAGACTCTAAAAAGTAAAAAATAAACATGGCTCGACTACTGAAATTCCACTACATCGATATTATACCATGGATCATGGAATAAGGTATTTGAAATTTGAGCAGATAGTCAGCGAATCAGGTATTTGAACTAGTGCTAGCATTGAAACAAAGTGCCTATGTAGGAACAACTTTGTTTGCAAGTACTTAACAATGGCTTTGAATTTTAAACTGATAGAAGAAGCGTCTGAAACTTTGAATAGATAAGTAATCATTTCAATAAAACGAAATGCTCCCCGGTTCAACCTTGAATATTAAAGCTATTAATCAGTTTTCAATTTAGAAAACTGAATTGGACTTGTCAAATTAAGTTGATGTCAAACCCTTCAGCCAATCAACCTCAACCACATCCAATTTCGCAATCACTACCTCCTCTTACAGTGAACACAACCATACAACCAGCATCACCTCAACCATACAACCATACATTTAGTACATGGTAATGGATTCTACTGAAGGTATATATTTTCTTTCTTTAGAGGCGAATTTTTGGTACATACCTTAAATGTCGATAAATGTGTTCTTGTAAGAAAAGCTAAGGCTAATAGTGTTTTACCTAGAGCAAGTAAAAATTGATTTATAATTCTTTCGGTATATTTCATGAATCCTGGAATTCTTGTAATTGTTGATAATGATTAAATCATTAAACACATAATTTTAGTAAATAGATAAGGTCTTAAAAGTCAAACTGATAATTTGGGGAGGTTTTCTCAAGGCTAAATTACATTATTACTCATCAAATCTTATTTAACTATTTAAAATAGACAGTTTTTTTTAAAGTCGAAAAAAAAACAAAAATAGATATAAAAAATCAAATCCGCACAGACGAAGTTTAATATGAGCAAAATTAAACTCCTCTGCTTTTTTTGTGTGCAAACATTTACAGTCTAAGAAACAGCAAATATTTGTAGTTTGACTGAAATTAAAGAATAGAGGTGCTTTTTGAAACTTGTTTTTGGAAGGGGCGACTATGTATTTTGAAATTACAAAAGTTCTCTATGGCTATTTAATTTTGGTACTATGTGCTTATTATTTCTGAAAAATGCTTTCAGGTTGCTCGAGGATTTTCACGTGGGGAATTTGAACTGAAACCGTTCACGGAAGAAAATGCAAAGGACGACTCTCAAGTTGCAATATCAAGATTAAGGCCTACAGAATCTAGAAATTACATTTCAAGCACGAAATTAACTCTCTTCCCAGTCAAAAAATGGAAAGGCAGAGGAAAATTATTTTTATTTTTTATTTTTTTATTTTATAAATTGTGACATGCAAAAGTTTTCCTCACTGAAAATAGATTCAAGATGCACTTCGGTTCTGTTTAATAGCAATTCTGCTGCAATATGTAAACTCTGTTACATTCAGTTCTTGGTTACATGTTAACATGTACAAATTTTGTATTTGTTCAAAGAGAAAATAAAGTTTTACTTTTCCTGAGTGCACACCAACTTGAAATGCCTGTAGAATGACAAAATTGGTTGTAAGAATGAGATTTATACATCTTATGTGCATGGTCAGGTCAGGGTTGGCCCTTAGCTAGGCCTTAAAATGATCGTTTTAAACTAGCATTTCATAGTATTTGGTAGTGCCGTGGATCGTCTAAATAGTGAGTCACGTCCGTGTGTTTTTTTGCAAATATGAGATTGTTGATAGTCCACTTGATCCTAACCTAGAAATCTCCACTTTTTTATGCAAATTTTATCATTCTACCGAGAAGAAACAACTAAAAATGCTAAAAGTGATAAAAGATTAATGTATGATATAAACAAGATGTGAAACTTACATGGAAGTTGAGCCAATTCTAACATTCGCAACAGGCCATGCTACAGTCGAGCCAATAGCATCTGATAAGCATTCCATGAAGGATGTAGGCCGCCATATAGGTGCATTTGGGACTTTTACAACATCCACCCAAACTCTTATCGCATTTGGTCCCAGTGGAACAGAATGTACCAAAGCATTTGGATCTGTTGAAGACACGGTTCCTTCTGCTACTATTTTTCCCGTACCCTCTAAATCAATCAACTTGCATGTGGTATTTGCAGAAAAATTTGCACTCTATCACATAACAAAAAAAATGGTAATACGATATCAACAATTCTTTGAGAGAAATATTAGCAATATGAACATGTTACCGTAAGAGATGTTGGAGCATTGATCATAGGAGCAGGACATGTGCTAGCGTTAACCGTTTCAACAACCATTGTTGATTCTGGCCATGCTATTTTCTTACCAATAGCTTCTCCAATACATGTCATGCCAACTATAGGCCTCCACAAAAATGCATCTTCTTTTTTCGGATTGTCCACCCAAACTATCTTGGCATCTGGTCCAAGAGGAATACCATTAATTATCTGATTTGGATCACTCGAGTACACTCGTCCTTCAGCAACCAGTTCTTTGCTCCCACCCCAATCATACAGCTTGCAATTGGTTTCCATGCTATTAGTTTTACTCTATTAAAAAAAATGGAAAGAGATTATTATCCACGATGGCCCTACATATTAAAAAAAATGCTAATTAGTGTTAAACTTACCTTGTTTTGTTTTCTGAAGTCCTCACTTTTGTGTATAACAACTTTATCAGCTGGCCATGCTACTATCTCATCCTTGGCATCTCTTATATATACCAAACCAGGAGAAGGCCTCCATAAGAAAACATCTAATTTTTTTGGATGGACAATCAAAATTTTTTTGGCATTTGGACCTAAAGGGACTTCATTGCACAGTTCTTTCGGATCGCTTGACACAATTTTTCCTTCGGCGACAACCTCGTCATCATCTCCATGCCAAGGCAGTAAACTACAATTATCACCTGTTTGACTATACTTACTCTGCAATTAACCAAAACTATATTATATTGATTATTGATTTAGATATCAAATTATGTATGATGTTGCAACCGTTGGATTTTTACCACTACGGATGTGTTCTCTTCTCCCCAACTTCCTTTATCCTGCCAAATCAATAATATTGCAAATTAATGGTAAAAATAAATAGACGTTCATTTAACCAAAGAATAAATTGTCGAAATAATCACAGAAACTTATCTCCATGAAATTGAAAATCATTCTCGAAATTTCGGAACACCAAAAACATTTAAATTATAAATTAAAAGTCATACCAGACGCTTCATTAACATGTAAACCACTTGCTTTAGTTCTGAGACACTATGTTGACATTGAGCTACTTGAGTATCTTTGATTTGTGAGAGAACCGCCTTGGTCGCAGTCATGCCTCTTCCCATTCCACGTAGTCGTCCCGGTCTATCTTGTCCCAACACTTGTGAGAGAGCATCATCTTTGAAATTACATGTTAAGCTAGGTTGTGATTCATTTTCCACCTTTTTTATTTTCTCCTACAAAAAATATATTTTAAATATGAGTTCTAATTTATATTATTTTCAAAATAATTACTTTAAAAAAGGTCAAAAGCACTTACAAGAGTTTCGGCAACATGTGCATTCACGGGTTCGCCATTCTTATGAGTGTGAGATTTAACCCAAACATCAACTCTAGAAATGGAAGAAGGCTTTACACTTTCCTCTTTCTGCATTAAAATTGACATAACATTAGATAAAACAACTAATCATAGTAAATTAATCAAATATTTTTTCTCACCATATCTTCAGTTAATCGTGCCATTCCTCGACGACTACAAGTATGTGGCATTTGTTTACCCCTCATGGATTTGAATTTTTCGCTTCGTAACTATGTATAAAGATTTATCACATTTATTAGTTAATTTGCATTCTTTGTGCACTTATATTTTATATATAGAAATGATTAAAACAATTACTATATAATTACCTTAAACTCATTACTAGTTCTGGACTCAACAAAGCTTTTCCATCCCTTCATAGTTTTGACATTATCTGGTTTTAGTCGAAGCCGTTCCTCCATGTTTTTTGCCTTTAATAACTTGTCAACTAGTTTGCTTTTTGAACACCTCCAAATACATCCCATTTGCCGAAGAATGGGAACCTTTTGCCATTCTTCATCTAGTTTAAATCAGCCTGTAACAAAGAAAAATATCAAAATATAGTAATTTTCTTAAAAATATAAAACAGCGACTGATCTAAAACGACAATAATATCATTAATAGTAAAAATAAAACTGATGTATCCATCATAAATACATTCAGATTGGTCACATTACATGCAATGATAGCTAGTTGACAGTTTGCATGCACTCCTAGGCTCCTAGCTACTTATTATGGTACCTAAACAATAATCCACATGTATGTAAAAAAATTATGTTGTAGACTGAACAAAAATCATTCACACTAAAATATAGCCCAGCACCTATTTAATTTGTTTTGAGAAAACAGAGCCTTGAAATCATATTAGACTTTGGCACAGTAAACTAGAAACTAAAAAACAAATTGTTTCTTTGATGCAGTTCTTTACTAATATATAACTTATGAAATGCCTGATGCTTGAACTATACATAAGCTTGCAATAAAATTGTCTATTAAATACTTAGATACAACAAAACGTCGGTCTGTCTAACTGAGTACAGCTCAAGTATTACTGACCAAATTATTTAAATTAAACACGACTTTTTGAAAAATCACATTATTTATATGAGGTATAACTGAGTACAGCTCAAGTATTACTACATACAGATCCAGCAATTCACTTCATGGTCCAGCAATTCACTTCAAGTATTACTACATACATAAAGTCCTATTTTAATGTATAATATAACAATTATTCAATTAACTAACCAAATTATTTAAATTAACAGCATAATTCACTTCATGGTCTGTGCAATCATGATATGTGAAGGTGAAACATAGATTTCCAACGAGGGCAATAAATCCATCTATTAATGGTTCAAAGTGCAAAGATCTCATGGTACTCTCCAACGATTGTGAAGAATGTTTGATTTACGTCGGTAGTTTAAAAAAAGGGGAAAAAAAAGTTTACAGTCATGTAAATCCACTGAATCATGAACCCATCCATTCACTGTATTCTGTGTCACTGCCTCAAATCTAAGACCACTGACAACCAACCCTAAAATAAAATTATTAAACGATTAATTTGGTCAAACATAAGAAATGAGAAGCAGTAGTGTATTTATCAACTTATTATCCTTCAGTTTTCGCAAAAATCAAGGTAGTAAAATAATTAAACAAATAATGCTGTTAGGAAAAAATAAAGGGCAAGAGGTAAAGCAAAAGGATGAGACTGCAAATCATTTTCCTAACTATATAGCAAGAATGCATCACTGTATGTTGGATGCTTGGATCATGCTTTTCGTTTTCTTGGCAAAATATTAAAAAAGAATAAGCAATGTTGTATCGAACTCAATTGACTCAGTTTCTCTCTTCTTTCTCCCTGTTATTTTTGTTATCATATTCTTCATGATTATTAGAAAAATGTTCTCTTTTTTTCTTTATACAGTTGTAAGAAACACATGCACTGTATTGTGAATGTATTCGCTGTTAGTGACATATCGCCAATATTCCACTGTTTCATATGGTCACTGGGTTGCTGATGTATAAAAAGTAAAGAAATAAATAGATTTAATAGCAGTAATCAGTATACAGTAACTAAGAACATTGCAAGATAAGCAAACCTGAACGGATTCCCATAGAACTGATTTCAATTCTTCACCAAGTTGCCTCCAGTCCTCAAGTGTAAATGGAACATGCTCGCGCACAAGTGGCCCCAGATAAGAAGATAGCTTCACTGACCCTTTTCCTATCGGTTCGCCCGATGAGTTAAACTCGACTTCGATTCGGCTTGCAACATCTGAAGGAAGTCTTTTCACTTTGGTTGGGCCTCTAGTCTTCTTTTTCGAAATCTGATTTGCATCAATGTCTTCAATTGTTCTCTCGATTTCCATTGTTGTTTCAGGATTTCCATCAACTTGCATAGCAGTGTCTGCGATTGAGTTGTTTGCATTCCCAACATCATTGTTTTCCAAAGGTGGCTCAATATGCTCTCCTATTGCATTAGACCCATCGACTGCATATGTGGATTGTTCGAGTCTTTTTTGATTGCGCGTAATCCTCTTATCCATTGTCTTTTTCGTACTTCTAACCATTTTCTGCAAGTATAACATATCAACATATGAATTTCAAGTTATAAGAGCATATTCTAGGTAAAACTTTTAAGGTACAAATAAAAAAGACTTTGTCAGAGCATGCAGTATGCACTATATATTGCTGCATGACGTAACATTTTTGACTTGTATCACTTGACCTAGTCAATGTTATTTCTGGTTCAAATTGATGATCATCCTTGTAATTAAACTAATTATTTATTTCATTACGTTACTAATTCTTTGCATTGGTACAGTGCACTTGATTGTCAAGGGAATCTAGTACATAATTATCAGGAGTGTTTTTTTTAAATTAATCATCCACTATATTTTCATAACCAAAAATCAGTTTGCCTTACAAAAATTGTAACATATAGAAAGTACAAATTGGCCTGCGTCTTACCAAAATCAGAACTCAGGTCCAACTTCGATCATGCGAGGAGCAGTTAAGTCTTTGAGCAGTAGGCCTTGTAAAAAATGCAATATATAAAACAAACAATATTTGCAAGAATATACAACTGCAATTAGTATACACTATACATTTATGTAGCCATCTTAGGAAAAAAAATCACAGGCTTTGTGTTGATTATAGCAATTAGCAAGAAAACCATATGAAACATATATACTACTATAATTTTAATATATTGGTGGGTCATCTGCATCCATATCGTTTCCAAAGTTGCTACTGACATCACCATATACATACATCAAAGTTCAAAACAAAATTTCAAATTTCAACATTTAATAAGACTTCATTATCTAACTTAAACTTCTCATAAGAAAACAAGACATCAAAACTACTCAAGTATGCCTTCGCAATCCTCTCTGACATAACTAACATTCTCAACTAAATCATCTGCATCCATATCGTTTTCTTCAGGGCCGCTCGCAACATAGTTAGCTTCTTCAACAAAATCATCTATCTCTAATTCATGAAAACCTCTTGGCGGTGCTTTCATTACAACATACCAATTAGAAGAATCATTTTCTCTTGAATAAAAGACTTGTTTCGCTTGAGATGCGAGGATATAAGGATCTTTTGAAAATGAAACCTGACTTTGATGTAAATTAACAAGAGTGAATCCATCTTCAACTTTTATCCCGTTTCCTATGTTCGCCCAATGACACTTAAAAACAGGAATATAAAAAACATTATAATCTAGTAAAATTATTTCAGTCAGTATCCCATAGTACGTAACCACATCAACCACTTGAGAAATGTCTTTTGCACTTGCTCTACACATGGTAGTCGCGTCATAAGTTACTCCGCTATTCTGGGTTTCTCTATCAACATCTTTTGTATGAAATCGTTGTCCATTAATAATATATCCTTTGCAGGAGAATGCCGTCTTTTTAGGACCGTATGCAATCCATTTTAATATTTTATCATGATCCTTTGAGTCAACAGGTATCTAAAAAATATTCAAACATATTAAACAAGTAATTTCATTAATTCATATATGAAAATATTGAAATTCTTTAACAAACCTTCCTTTTAATCCAATCAGCAAAGCTATCTCTATGGGTTTTCCACAGTAAGGTCGCATTTTTTTCTAAGCGCTTGTTTGAATTTTGCAGCTCCTCCAAATGCAAACTAGTACAGTAAAAGTGATGTTAAATTATAGTTGCCAATACAAGCACATCAAATCAATGAAAGTGGGACATAACATATACTCACTCTAAAAATGGTTCCACCATAGCCATATTCATTAACACAGCTAAATGAGCAATTTCTTTCTCATTGGAAGACAATGTAATTGATTTGGACATTGAAATTGGACGCCCTTCAAGTATTGCGTTATCTTCATAATCTTCATTTCGATCTTTTTTTTCAATATCTACCGACTTACTCAAAAATTCACTAAAAAAATTCATGCATTCTTCGGCAAGATATGATTCTGCAATGCACCCCTCAGGTCGTGCATAATTTCTTACGTAGTCTTTGAGTGTTTTCATATACCTTTCAAAAGGATACATCCAACGAAAATGAACTGGTCCGCACAATCGTGCTTCTCTTCCAAGATGAATTGTCAGGTGTATCATAATATCGAAAAATGAGGGTGGAAAATATCTTTCAAGTTCACACAATATTTTAACGATATCATCATCAAGTTGTTGCAACTTCTCCCTATCAAGAACACGTTGACATATTTTATTGAAAAATGAACATAGACGAATTATTGCATTTCGGGGTCTGGTTGGCAATAAACCTCTTACTGCAACCGATAATAATTGTTGCATTAAAACATGATAATCATGAGACTTCAAACCACTAATTTTACAATCCACCAACGACACGCATTTTTTGAAATTTGAACAATAACCATCGGGACCTTTGAAATCATACAACCTTTTGCAAAATATGATCGTTTAGCGGCTCTTTCTAAGAGACGGGAATGCCAATGTCAACCAATCCCAACTGACCAATCTCAACTGATATATATCTATTTGACTAAATTTAAATGCAACATAAAACTTTAAAATTGAAATGGATGAAAATCGAGTTTACAAATCATTTTCAGATGTAATTGAAGGCAAAGAAGGAAGATTTCGTGAGACTCTGCTTGGTAAACGGGTCGATTATTCGGGACGTTCCGTCATTGTCGTCGGTCCTTCGCTTTCATTACATCAATGTGGATTACCTCGAGAAATAGCAGAGCTGTAGCTATGAGTGCTACAGATGGTCTGACGAGAGGAATGGAAGTGATTGATACAGGAGCTGCTCTAAGTGTTCCAGTCGGCGGAGCTACTCTCGGACGAATTTTCAATGTTCTTGGGGAGCCTGTTGATAATTTAGGTCATTATTTTTATTTAACAATAAAATCAAAAATCACTAGTTACTAATAATCCGTCTGGGTATTTGAACCCGAGTTTCCGGGAAAAAGCAGAATATTTGATGGAAGAACAGGAGATCCTTTTGAACAACCTGTTCTAATAGGCAAGTCCTATATCCTAAAATTAATTCATCAAGTTGATGATAAAATCCATGGACGTTCGAGTGGGCATTACGCACTACTTTGCTATTTTGTTTAATTGATCATCTAATCTTTCCTTTATATTTCTTTTGAATTCAAAATTCAATGTTTTTACGTAGTTGTATAGTTCAATTCCATTTTTTCCACTTGGATGGAGTGTTGGGGTATTTCTATCGATCGGTCATGTCATATAGGCCCGAGTCAGACATCAAATTGCTTCGATTTGAATTATCCGTAGGATACCCTATATATCAAAAAGATGTACAATCAAACCTATTTCTCGATTAAACCCTCTCGAGGGCTTGCTTAAGAATAAGAAAGAGGAATCTTATGGAAATATCATGGAATAAGGTTTGATCCTATTCATAGGGATTCCGTAAATAAAATATCCAAAAAGTTTGAAACAATTGGGACTTTTTCGGAGATTGGATGCAGTTACTAATTTATGATCTGGCATGTACTGCAAGGCGCTGTGCTAGAAAATCATTGCTTGGCCCCCTGATACTGTATTTGAAGCAGTTGTTCGAATTCCTTATGATATGCAAGTGAAACAAGTCCTTGCTAATGGTAAAAAAGGGTCTTTGAACGTGGGGGCTGTTCTTATTTTACCCGAGGGATTCGAATTAGCCCCCACCGATCGTATTTCTCCCGAGGTGAAAGAAAAGATAGGAAATCTGTCTTTTCTGAGTTATCGTCCTAATAAAAGAAATATTCTTGTGATAGGTCCTGTTCCAGGTCAAAAATATAGTGAAATCGTCTCCTTCCTAGACTGTTCCTTTCATGTTTTTTTTTCGAGTTCTTTAAAAATGGGTCTCCAATTTTGATAATGTATACGGAGCTGGTGGAAGATATGTTTTGGTTCCACGGGGTTGTGCATAAAGACCATGCCGAATACCCCAATCCTCTAAATCATGTCTACAATTAATCCCATCTTTTGATTTGTTATCATGCAACATTGTACTTAGTGTGCTTTCACAAACATTTTTCTCAACATGCATTACATCCAAATTATGACGCAATGGAAGTTCCTACAAAAAAAAATTAACATTTAAATTTTCTATATATTCTTTTTTTTAGATTAATAAATAAAAAAGAGATTTGAATACTAACCTCCCAATATGGCAAGTCAAAAAAAATTGATCTTTTTTTCCACCTTGATAGCTCCTTTTTTACAGAATTATCATCTTCATTATCTTCATCCTCACTACTGTCATCGATCTTCCTTTTCTTACTTTTTCCCTTAATCTGCTCTTTTCCAAAATCATTTGGAAAGTCCTTCAAAATAAGAAAGATGTTTTTACCTGTTAGAATTCTAGGCATCTTTCCATCCTCTATAGTGTTATCAAACCAAGCTTTTTTTTTCCTCAACGGATGTGAAATAGGAAAAAATCTTCTATGACCCATATAAACATTCTTTCGACTATATTTCAACCATCGACGATGAGTATTGACACCACATAATGGACAAGCCTTTTTACCCTTTACACAACATCCAGCAAGATTACCATAAGCTGGAAAATCATTTATCGTCCATAATAAAATAGCTCTCATATTAAAAAGTGTCTTACTAAATGCATCGTACGTCTCAACTCCACTACTCCACAAGTAATGCAAATCCTCTACTAATGGCGCCATATATACATCAATATCATTCCCCGGTTGCTTTGGACCTGGAATTAGAAGTGTTAGCATAATATTTTCCTTCTTCATGCACAACATAGGCGACAAATTATATGTCACAAGCATTACTGGCCAACAACTATATTTGGAACTCAACATGGAAAATGGATTAAACCCATCTGTAGCAAGACCAAGTCTGAGACTACATGGATCGGCTGAAAATGATTCCCAATTTTCATCAATTGTGCTCCATGTTACAGAATCTACGGGATGTCGCATCTTTCCATCACTGCTTTTATTATTGAAATGCCACCTTAATGCTTCTGCCATCTTTTCAGATCTGAACATTCTTCTGAATCTTGGAATTATTGGAAAA
Source organism: Allium fistulosum (assembly GCA_030737815.1). Taxonomy (NCBI): domain Eukaryota; kingdom Viridiplantae; phylum Streptophyta; class Magnoliopsida; order Asparagales; family Amaryllidaceae; genus Allium; species Allium fistulosum. The sequence goes on along the minus strand of CM060906.1, from coordinate 294,290,801 downwards.
TATCTCAACACCTTAACCGGGATACCCTGCATAATCTCATTTGTATCCTGATTCATTTTCCATCTTGAGGAACCACATTTCGGACAGTCATTCAAATTTTTATACTCTTTACGAAAAAGACAACAATCATTCTCACATGCATGAATCTTTTCAAACCCCATATCAAATAGTTTGAGGAATTTCTTTACTTCATATAAAGTCTTAGGAAGTACATTATTCTTTGGCAAAAACAGTTGTTGCACATTAAGAAGCTTATCAAAACCAGAATCGGATAATCCAGTTTCGCATTTAAGGTTATACAAAATAGTGATGGCAGATAACTTTGTATGATCTATGCAACCAGGATATAATGGGGTTTCTGCATCTTCCAAGTTCTTAAGTAAATCATCGTGTCGTCTCTGTGCATCATCCTTATCTTTATCATCATCAAAAAAATTATGATTAAAGTAGTCTTCATCTTCATAGTGAATTGCTTTGAGTAAGTCGTACACCTCACTCTTTTTATTATTATTTTCAACATCTACTTGCTCGCCATGATTATACCACCTACCATCTTTGTACTTAGGATCCATTCCCTTTATAATTAAATGCTCAATGACGGTTTCACCATAATGATGACTAAGATTTCGGCAATCTAAACAAGGACACAAAATTTTCTCTACATCGCCTAACTTTTTCTTCGCAACACGTACAAAATTTTGAGCTCCTTTTCCATACTCTTTACTGGTTCTATGTTTAAAATTGAAAGCAACAAGAATGTTAGCTTTCATTTTCAAAACATGTTAAGTCTAAAGTTATGTGTAAATTTACTTGTATATGATTACCTGTGTAGACGCAACCAGTCTTTCTCCATCATCATATATAATATGGAAGCAATCAAGTATCTAAAATTCAAAATAGTAATTGGAAATTAGACTATTTAAACAAGTAATGAATGCTAGAAGAGTTTCTGGGCCTTTTAGTTAGCTTGTTTAAATGTGAATACTCATTATGAGTTTCTTCTTGAGACGTATAGAAAATAATATACACATCAAGAAATACTTCATTAATATACACATCAAAAAATGGGGAGAAGAGGATGAAAAAAGGACAGAAACCTAGGTTCTTCAAGTCGTCATGAACTTCAAATATATGTTGTAAAATATCGGCTTATCATTTTAACATTTTTTATAAATACAATCAACTGACGATGCAAGGATAAACACAAGAGCTCAGAGTACTAAAGTGTGTAGAATTTGTTTATTTGATCGAATTTAAGTAAAGCAAAGTAATCAAAATTCGAGGAAGCAATCTAATGTAGCAATTATTTGATACTATGTAACCAAAAATAAAGAACAAAAACTGAAAAAAGAAGTAATTAACTTTAATTGATTACCTTTAAACATCATAAATGAACAATTAATTTAACTTTAAACCATCTTTAAAGTAATTAAATATCTTTACACAAGTCATTAATAAAATAATTAATTAACTAATTTCAACCATAACTAAAACGATTGATTTTTTTTGGCAAGGCCAACCGTTTTTTATTGAGGACCGTCCACTTTTATCACAACAAAAGTAATAAATACGTATTAAAAACAGGAGTTAGGTCGATTGTCTGAATGACTAAACTTACTCAAGCACCACGTATGGTGCAACATACAAACCAAGTTGCAAAAGAAAACGCATATAAGCTCCACGCTGGAAGCAACTCGTAGAAACAAACGTATCTAACAAACTTAGATACGATGGGACACTACTATCTATGAAAATTGACCCAAACCAACTACAAATTTCCAACACAACTAGCTAAAAAATATAGCCTAAGCTAGCATTCAGAAGACAACCAGATTGCCAACAAGCAACAGAACATATTTCATAGAGATGCAAATTTCAAAGATGGCCAATTACCTTGGTTTATAGAGATGCATATTTTATACATAAAGTAGAACACTGCATAAATCAACTACAAATCTCTATGAAAGATGGCCAATTACCTTCTGACATTTAGTTGTTATGTATAAACATTGAAAAGCTACACTGGGAAACATCCACATGAATTTAGGCCACAAACCAAAAGGAATTATGTAAGCCAAACTGTTTCCAAAAAATTTGCCATTACAACGGCGCTATTTTGTAGCACCGGAGTAATGTCTATGCATTACCCCTCTCCTGATACTTGGCTTGCGCCATTAACAATAAATTTGGTTCCTGATACTTGATGTCAGTAAAGAGTCTGATCATTTGCTTCCATTTACATAATTCTTTATTAATGAACCCTTTGGTTGAACATCATCAAAAACTTTAAGCAAGTACTTTTTCATACCTAATTTAGATCTTATATTTACATGTTCACATTACTTATTCGAGACTTTCTGAAGTACATCATAGCTAAATTGTACTCCATATTGTACCTTTCGAATATTCAAAAAACATGTTAACTGCAATGCGTAATGTGGTGAAGCAAAATTTTAAATAAAGACTACAGATAGTAGTTTTAAGTTTTAACTTTCAATAACATCTTGTCAGCAGAGGCGGTAGATAATTTAGTGGGTCATTGAAGAATTTGCAACAGTAAGAAACTTCAATTCTTTTTTCATGAGAAGGAAAAGTTTCTTTGTTATGGAAATGAGAAGGAAAGATTTCAAAAGTTAAAAATAGGAAAGTGCTATACAATTGAATATACTAACAATACCTACCTCAAATTTGCATCACTCAGTCTTGAAGCAATTTGACAAATTAATTGTTTGAACTTGAACGATTGAACCTGACAAATTAGTGCCTTATCATAGATTGATTTTGTATTATGCAAAAAACCCAGACCTGACTATGCAAAAAATCACTACACCGTATGCATATAAAGGTTTTGTATTATAATTCTTATGATGTGGGACAATTAGTATCTTATCATAAATTGGTTCCATATTATCCAAATAGCATTCACAGAAAATCCATTTCAAAATTTCACTAATTAGCATTTAGTATCTTTCTAATTCTTACAGTGATTAAAAATAGATATATTAGCAAACTTACAACAATTGTTAACTTAGGGCTATTATTAATTACTTTTCTTAGGACATTCAGCTCTACAGTGTAGTCAGTCACCTTTCTCATGTCGCTTGTATAACATCTGTGCAACTCTCCTCAATTCTAAAATACAGTCAACTTTAAACTGAAATTTTCATATTACTGTATAGAAAAGCTAATTTGTAAAATTGATATTTTCTGTAAACGCGACAAATTACTTTCATTTTTTGCTGTTTGTATTTTGTGCTGGTTAATGGGTATAACCGTTGTAAGTACCATGATTGTGCCCTGTTATTTTGAATCAGCTAATTTCACCAACAGCTAAATTTGAATCAGCAAGTGATTTAAAAATCAATAATCGATTGATTGTTGATCATCTACCAGAGTTATAATATGGCTAATTATGGAAAAGCTAGTAAAGATGCTATAGTAAATTTCACATAGATTTAATAAAAATAATGCAATTCAAAAAAAAAACAACAACGAGTCATAGTCTCTAAAGAAACCACTGGAGAGCAACACAAGTTCAAAGTCAGTAATTCATTAACTTTATTTCTCGTTACTCTTTTTACACATTACGAGTGATACATATAAAAATTTGAATGCTTCAAATCAAATAACTGAAATACCGGTGTTACCTGAAGCAGTTGACCTTCTCCGACAATAACTACAAAACCGCACTATAATCCATCTTTGAATCTGAAGCGAATTTGACTCAAAATCGTGTCAAAATGAACCCTAAAAAAATCCAAGATCCGAATTAGAGCTTTTCGATGAGCAATTTAGAATCAGAATCATATTAAGCTTCGAAATCGAAACCTTTAGCAATCATTATTCTGACGGAAACAAAATTTGTATGTCATAGTTTAAAAAAAGGACAAAATTACATTAATCGATATATACCTGAAACCCTAGTATTTAGGATGAAAGGAGATGAGATGAAAGAGATGAATTGGGAAAGGAAACCGGAGACGACAATAAAGAGAGGCGTGAAATTAATGTCAGCGTTTTTTTCACGGAGTTAGAAAAGGGAGGGACTTGATAGACGAGAGGGAAGAAAATGAAAAAAAGAGGGAAACCAAATTTTTTTCACAAAGTTGTAAACTGAGGCGACAAATTAGATGGGCCGTATTATTCTCAGCGTTCTCACGAAAACATCGGCCCCGCTTAAACCCTAACTCTAACCCACATGAAATGTCAGCGTTTATGCTAATGGCATATATCATTCAAAATAACTTTTAACCGCATTTTTAGTATAAACGCTGTGAGTAATTGCTGTTAAAATTGAATTTTGTTGTAGTGACAACAAAAGAATTTTAAACATTGAAATCCGCAATGCTTTTGAAAAATGAAACTACCATAAGACCTCCCGCCACACACACAATGCAAATGCAGAATTGGAGGAGATTTCTTCTTATGATAGTCAAACATGCTTACTATGCAAAAGAAAACTCTTTTGATATTATTACTAGTGCATAGTGGGAAAACATTTCGAAAATACAATATTAATCTTAGCCAACATACAACCATTATTGTATGCCTACTATAGCTACTATGTTCAATAGCAGGTTACCGCCACATTCCATAGCAGGTTATACAACTAAAACCGTACAAGGCTCGTATTGTTTCTTTGGATTTCCAACAAATGGTCAGGCTAAGGAACTTCCTATGCCACATGGGTACGCCTCTGGTGGGACGTCCCGAGAACTAACTAGCTCTCTGCCAAAACAAGGCCGGGTTACCTCCGACACCAGGTAACTACTACACGAATATGCCATCCCCCGGTCCTTTGGGACCTTTATCCGAGGCGCCTTGATCAAACAACAATCACACAGTAAATGAGATTGGAGTATTCACATAGGTTAAATACCAGGGCTCCATACCTGATACCACCCTTTTCCAGAAGGAAATGAAATACCCTAAAGGGAGCGACCCTCATAACCTTGCCGCATCATTCCTGTTTCGACCATTTCCGGTCTGTGAGGTTCGATGAGGTCTCGTCCACAAAGCTACACTTTTTCACAAAGCCATGCTTTGATTAATAAATGATCGGTAAATGATCATTAACACACAGCAACACTCAGCATGGCACATTACCAAATTGGGAGTATATCACTGATAACCTTCAACTACATAACCTCTGAGCTCGTACGTCTCAGAGAAGGATGTTAGGCTAAGAGAATAAATTCTCCGCCACCAAATAGAAATGTATTTGAAAGAAATCAACTTTATATCTCAAAATGTAATGTCAGACATGTAACCATACATGTCTGTTCCGGGTTAGAACAGAACCGAAGGCACTTCCCAAGAAGCCCTTGCAAATCCGGATAATTTTCTAATCACGTCCGGACTTCCCATCACAAAGGGCGATCAAATCTCTATACCGGGGACCAGTCGATGCAGAGACATTCGACGAGTTGGCCTTTCGTTTTCGAAAATATCCGGTCTTCACCACCGGTCTTCAAATGCTATCCATATACGTCGTAGCATTATTCGGAATGGGTGATATGACACAAAGGTCCTCTCCCGGCTAAACCGAAAAATGAGCGCAATATTTAAAAATATATGGATATTGGATTTTCGATTAAGTCACAACTTATTATCCAAAACTTCTCTTTCAAATGGTTTAAACACATTACCATTTTAATCTTTTTGAACAAAAAGATTCATTCACAAAGTTCACCTAGTTTCACAAAGATCTATTCATAGATTTTCAAATCAATTTCCCTTTCAATTGGATTAACTCGTTAAATCTTTAAAACAAAGATTTAATTAATAGCTTTCAAAACCGTTTCCAATTCAAATCTTTTATATAAAAGATACATCATTTAAAATCCTCTTCGATTTCAAAACAAGATTTAATTATCTTTACAAGGGTTAATTCATAGTCTTCCCAAACTATTTACAATTTCATTTCAAACTTGAAATGTTTCGATACACATTGGATATCCTTTCTCTTTATGAAAGCTATTATTATTTGGAACAAATAGTTTTCGTTTTGGAAAACTGATTACAATTTAAAGCCATTCAAGTATAAAACTTGGGTTTAATTTCAAATTCCCAAAACCATAATTTTTGAATGGTTAAAAACCCATATAAACACCTTTTATAACTTGTATAACCCTTTAGACCAAAATTTCCCAGTTATTGAATTCAATTTCAAATATTGAATTCAAGTTTAAATCAAATTATTTAAATCCCAAGTTTTATTAAGTTATTTAAAATAACATTTATCTTTAAAAATCTATTTTCAAAAGCTTCCAATGGCAATTCCAAAATTATTTTGGACTCAAGAACTCAATTTCTAAAATTGTTAAAAATATGTGACTTAACCGATTTCCTCATGAAATCCATATTTGTGTGTGTATGGTGTAGTCCAGGGGTTTAAACACAATAGTGCAACAACATTCAATCATCACAGATCAAAACACAGAAATATAGATGATAAGCGGTACAAACGGTTACGCTTATCTTTCATACACAGATTACAGATATACATATATATCAAAGATAATAAACTACACATCACAACACAGATCAGGATATATCACAAAGCATTAATATCAGGGATATCAAACAATCTAACATCCAATAAAATTCAAACATCCATAAGTAGGAACAATTTAATTATCTGATTAATTTAAATCAGATAATTAATTACTAATCAATTTGATTAATTACTCTTTAGTTACATTAAGATTTTCCTCATTACTCAATTCCATTAGGTAATTTGTGCTTACCCAAATTCCATAAATGATTACCCTTAATTTTTATCAACATATACTATAATAAGTTTCATTAACTTAATATTATATTTCAATAAATTTATTCCTTTCGAATAAACCGCTATTTGGATCAATAAATCATTAATTAATTAATCAATTAATTCCAAACTTCAAATTGATCACTTCTTAGTTATATTTAAATCAATGAATTAATCTTAATTAATTCTCAATTAATCTTATTTATTTAAAACTTAATTACCCATTCATTTATTCATTAATTACTTAATTTCTTTCGTAATCAATTAATTATTATTTCTAAATTAGAATTTAAATTCGTTAACTCTTATTCTTTAATTAAATCAAATTAGTTAATTTACCTTTAAACTACAAACATATAAATAGCAATGACATTTTCTAATTACGATTTCCATTCGGTCTTAAATTTCCCATTGAAATTACTTATCATATTCTCGATTAACTTGTCATTGATTTAAGTCAAAACCTTTATCTGGTATTTATAAAAACCTGTTTATATTTAATACTGTTAAAACCTTGCATCAAGACGAACTCAGTCGAAAACCCAATTTACCCATGTCGAACCCGAGTTCCCTGGCCTATTTCCCCGGCTCCACCCCTATACTTCCTCTCTTCTCCAATTTTATATACTAATTTCCTATCAAGTACAAACTATCTTCCCAAGCACAAACCCAGGAGCCAACCGAAGCATCTCCTTCCTTTTCCCGAGTATACCCTCGAGGACTCAATCGCTCAGAACACCCAGTCGTGCACGAGATCACCGTGCACTTGCACGATCCATCCAAGCGACGGCGATCGTTGCCGAAACCTCCCACACATCAACGATGATCGACTCGACCATATTCGACACCCAGATTCTCGAGAAAATGCGAAAATCAAATTCGAGTCGTTCGACCCAAATACTGGAACCACCCCTCCTTAGAAAATCACCACAAGCCAACACTCCCGACCACCAGCGAGCACGCCATCCATATCAGAGATGCATCACGGCCTCCTCGCCACATCCCCTCACCCGCGATCGCTTAAATCACAATATCTAAGACGAGAACAACTCTCGACCATCGCGTACAAAACACAGGGGTTAAACCCTAAACCTCACTCGTTCTAACATTTCTTTCAATAGAAAAACTTATTTAACAATTTTCCCAATGTCATCGATCTCTAAACTTGCTTTGTACAAAATTTCAACATTTAAAATTTGTGCGATCGCTGGAAATTGATAGAAAGTCATTTTCTGTTCAACTACAAACTGTTGTTGATATAATCAATGAAAAATCACAATTTTTGTTTTAAAAATCATGTTTTCGAACAACAATTCACCATATATACTTGAATCAATGATTCATCATATTCGAAATTATCATAAGTTTGAGTTTCCCTGTAAAAATCAAATTTTTAAATACTGTATATCACCATATAGCTTGAAACCATTTTTAAATCTTCATTCAGGTGAAAACAAACTAGTTTTGTTTTAAACTCGAAACCTAAAAAATGATCAGATGAAGTGAAATTGAAATTTTCTTATTAGTTTCTAACCTGTAACCAAAAACAGAGAAAGAAGAAGTACACAACTCAGGCGTGTGTGTATATATATATAGTTAAAACTGTAAGAAATATCCAAGCAAAGCACCATATTAATCATTGATCATACACACATATTTAATTCAACTTAGATCATGAAATAATTTGTTTACTCACAGTGGTTTTCAAAATGAACAGAGCCTCATGTTGGAACAGCTTTGAAATTTGTTTGTTGAAGCTCCCTTCTTTGATCTGCTTGTTTGTGTTTGAGTTGAAGTATTAAAGTTTTCTTTAAATTTTATAAAGATCATCACTCCAGATTTGCTCAGTTTTGAAGATGGACGAAATGAGATACAAAGATGATATAAAGAAAAAAATGAGTTACAGGGTGATGATATTTTTGTACAAGTGATATAATATTGGTTTTGGTACAAAACTATCAGAGATTTTTCTTTGGTTTAGAGGCTGAAGTGATATGGTTGTGTACTAATGCATCATGCATTTATTATCTTGTACAAATATACATTTATCTATACGCATATCTTCCTTTGCAGCCAAAGATATTTTTATTTTTCTTTTGTTCATTTCGGCTGATGGATACTTGTATTAATTATTGTTGTCATTCTTGCATACTTATCTTCATTTGTTTTTTGTACATAGGTATTTTGGTTTTGTTTCATACTTGAGTATATTTATATACTATCTTTTCTTTTGTCTTGTTATTTGAATGTGTATTTTTCTCCTTATACTTATAATTTTGTAATATAAATGAATTCTAATTTTAACATGATAATTGAATTTAGCTAATTTATTTTATATTTTACTTCTATTATTTTTGTTTGTTTGACTGCTTGGTATTACTTTGCATTGATTTATTAAGATATATATATTTACTTTACATTGAATAAAACTATATATATATATATTTATTTTGTAATATAGATGAATTTCTAGATTTAATTTGTTATTAAATTTTATTTTATATTTTTTTTAGCTAGTGTTTACTTTGTATTGTTATAATTTATCTTATATATTTATATTTTATTTCTAGCTTAAATATTTATTATTAATTTATTTTTATTTATAACATAACCCATCAATTTCAAATTCAAAGTTATTTATTTTTAAACTTGTATCAATTATCTATATTTTTATATTATCTATAAACCATTTATTTAATATTTAATTCAAATCAAATATACACATATATATATTCAAATTTACTCATATATGTCCATATACATATATATTCACATATACACAATATTTACAATATCTAAATTTTTAAATGATTTATACAGAATATCTTTGAACTCGGGGAAACTCGCAACGCTTTATCAATTAATTTCCCAAATTTTATTCAAAAATTAAATTAATTATAAATTTTAATTTATATAAAATTTGGGGTCGTTACAACCTTCCCCCCTTAAAAAAATTTCGTCCTCGAAATTTGCCAGGGAGACACAAAGATAGATGAAGAATATTTCATTAACTCAAACTGAATATCTATTCTGCATTTGGCTTACCAAATCAGAATATCAATAACAGATACGAGAATGAATCTATTGAATTTTTCATAGGATACTCGAGTTATCCAGATCTCCGAAATATGCTGAGGCATCGGTTAGTTCAAAGGGATAACTAACCATTCGTAGAATATATTGGGACCCAAAGAATAGATAGGTATAAGGATACAATTTCAAATCTTTCAGTTTAAAAACTAAAGTATACCTATCAACCATAGCAACCAAAGCAACCAATACATCCAAACAAACAATTCTGACATATTTGGAGTTTATGTCCCATATTCAAATATCGAATTTCTTCCTGGATCTACCAGAAATTATCGAAGAATTGAGAAAAGATGACGAATAAAAGAGATTGATAGAGAAAAGATTTTTTCCTTGTTGTTACAGAGTATTGACCATTTATAGTCGTATTCCCTTGTCCCCTATCTCATCCTCTTCTTGCACTCATACTCACTATCAGTGGATAGTGAGAGAATTTACTGAGTTATACGGACGGATATCTTAAGGATTACTCATTCTAGGGTATACTTCACCCTATCTATAATGAGCTACTTAATGTGTTAAACTCCTGAGCTAAAGTTCAACCTTAGCTCTGATACCAATCTGTCACGAACCAAATTTCAGCGTTCGAAAATCGACATCCGTACTTCACTTGTACTCGAATGCCGCAGATCCAATCGTTGAAATTCGACTCGTGCCGGAGCTTATAACACAGTAAGTATAACAACACAGCGGAAGAAAGAAATAAATGATATCATATACAACTCCAATGAATACAATATCCAGAATGATATACAACAATGATATCAATAATACAACAATATCAGAGGTATGATACAATGCTACAGCGGAAATAAGAACAATGGAAGAGGTCAGTCCAAATGATCTACAAAGGAGAATGACTCTAACAACTCCAACATCAGCTTGAACCACCATCACGTTACACCAAGATAAGCAACGTCGGTCAGTGAGTGAACTCCAAGAAATGAACTAGCTCCAGATAATCTACTAACCTGACTATCTGAAAAAGAAACCCAACTCTAGACTGCCCGTGTGGAAAATTGTGGGCACCCAGAGTTTAGGAAGGGAACAATAAACTCCGGGTCAGTCATGGGACTGGTGTAAGCAACAAAAATAGTTTATCTTTAAAACAAACAACAAAAGAATTTTAAACATTGAAATCCGCAATGCTTTTGAAAAATGAAACTACCATAAGACCTCCCGCCACACACACAATGCAAACGCAGAATTGGAGGAGATTTCTTTTTATGATAGTCAAACATGCTTACTACGCAAAAGAAAACTCTTTTGATATTATTACTAGTGCATAGTGGGAAAACATTTCGAAAATACAATATTAATCTTAGCCAACATACAACCATTATTGTATGCCTACTATAGCTACTATATTCAATAGCAGGTTACCGCCACATTCCATAGCAGGTTATACAACTAAAACCGACAAGGCTCGTATTGTTTCTTTGGATTTCCAACAAATGGTCAGGCTAAGGAACTTCCTATGCCACATGGGTACACCTCTGGCGGGACGTCCCGAGAACCAACTAGCTCTCTGCCAACAAAAGGCCGGGTTACCTCTGACACCGGGTAACTACTACACGAATATGCCATCCCCCGGTCCTTTGGGACCTTTATTCGAGGCGCCTCGATCAAACAACAATCACACAGTAAATGAGATTGGAGTATCCACATAGGTTAAATACCAGGGCTCCATACCTGATACCACCCTTTTCCAGAAGGAAATGACATACCCTAAAGGGAGCGACCCTCATAACCTTGCCGCATCATTCCTGTTTCGACCATTTCCGGTCTGTGAGGTTCGATGAGATCTCGTCCACAAAGCTACGCTTTTTCACAAAGCCATGCTGTGATTAATAAATAATCATTAACACACAGCAACACTCAGCATGCCACATTACCAAATTGGGAGTATATCGTAGATAACCTTCAACTACATAACCTCTGAGCTCGTACGTCTCAGAGAAGGGTGTTAAGCTAAGAGAATAAATTCTCCGCCACCAAATAGAAATGTATTTGAAAGAAATCAGCTTTATTTCTCAAAATGTAATGTCAGACATGTAACCATACAAGTCTGTTCCGGATTCGAACAGAACCGAAGGCACATCCGAAGAAGCCCTTGCAAATCCGGATAATTTTCTAATCACGCCCGAACTTCCCATCACAAAGGGTGATCAAATCTCTATACCGGGGACCAGTCGATGCAGAGACTTTCGACGAGTTGGCCTTTCGTTTTCGAAAATATCCGGTCTTCACCACCGGTCTTCAAATGCTATCCATATACGTCGTATCATTATTCGGAATGGGTGATATGACACAAAGGTCCTCTCCCGGCTAAACCGAAAAATGAGCGCAATATTTAAAAATATATGGATATTGGATTTTCGATTAAGTCACAGCTTATTATCCAAAACTTCTCTTTCAAATGGTTTAAACACATTACCATTTTAATCTTTTTAAACAAAAAGATTCATTCACAAAGTTCACCTAATTTCACAAAGATCTATTCATAGATTTTCAAATCAATTTCCCTTTCAATTGGATTAACTCGTTAAATCTTTAAAACAAAGATTTAATTAATAGCTTTCAAAACCGTTTCCAATTCAAATCTTTTATATAAAAGATACATCATTTAAAATCCTCTTCGATTTCAAAACAAGATTTAATTTTCTTTACAAGGATTAATTCATAGTCTTCCCAAACTATTTACAATTTCATTTCAAACTTGAAATGTTTCGATACACAATGGAAATCCTTTCTCTTTATGAAAGCTATTATTATTTGGAACAAATAGTTTTTGTTCTGGAAAACTGATTACAATTTAAAGCCATTCAAGTATAAAACTTGGGTGTAATTTCAAATTCCCAAAACCATAATTTTTGAATGGTTAAAAACCCATATAAACACCTTTTATAACTTGTATAACCCTTTAGACCAAAATTTCCCAGTTATTGAATTCAATTTCAAATATTGAATTCAAGTTTAAATCAAATTATTTAAATCCCAAGTTTTATTAAGTTATTTAAAATAACTTTTATCTTTAAAAATCTATTTTCAAAAGCTTCCAATGCCAATTCCAAAATTATTTTGGATTCAAGAACTCAATTTCTAAAATTGTTAAAAATCTGTGACTTAACCGATTTCCTCATGAAATCCATATTTGTGTGTGTATGGTGTAGTCCAGGGGTTTAAACACAATAGTGCAACAATATTCAATCATCATAGATCAAAACACAGAAATATAGATGATAAGCGGTACAAACGGTTACGCTTATCTTTCATACACAGATTACAAATATACATATATATCAAAGATAATAAACTACACATCACAACACTGATCAGGATATATCACAAAGCATTAATATCAGGGATATCAAACAATCTAACATCCAATAAAATTCAGACATCCATAAGTAGGAACAATTTAATTATCTGATTGATTTAAATCAAATAATTAATTACTAATCAATTTGATTAATTACTCTTTAGTTACATTAAGATTTTCCTCATTACTCAATTCCATTAAGTAATTTGTGCTTACCCAAATTCCATAAATGATTACCCTTAATTTTTATCAACGTATACTATAATAAGTTTCATTAACTTAATATTATATTTCAATAAATTTATTCCTTTCGAATAAACCGCTATTTGGATCAATAAATCATTAATTAATTAATCAATTAATTCCAAACTTCAAATTGATCACTTCTTAGTTATATTTAAATCAATGAATTAATCTTAATTAGTTCTCAATTAATCTTATTTATTTAAAACTTAATTACCCATTCATTTATTCATTAATTACTTAATTTCTTTCGTAATCTATTAATTATTATTTCTAAATTAGAATTTAAATTAGTTAAGTCTTATTCTTTAATTAAATCAAATTAGTTAATTTACCTTTAAACTACAAACTTATAAATAGCAATGACATTTTCTAATTACGATTTCCATTCGGTCTTAAATTTCCCATTGAAATTACTTATCATATTCTCGATTAACTTGTCATTGATTTAAGTCAAAACCTTTATCTGGTATTTATTAAAAATTGTTTATATTTAATACTGTTAAAACCTTGCATCAAAATGAACTCAGTTGAAAACCCAATTTACCCGTGTCGAACCCGAGTTCCCTGGCCTATTTCCCCGGCTCCACCCCTATACTTCCTCTCTTCTCCAATTTTATATACTAATTTCCTATCAAGTACAAACTGTCTTCCCAAGCACAAACCCAGGAGCCAACCGAAGCATCTCCTTCCTTTTCCCGAGTATACCCTCGAGGACTCAATCGCTAAGAACACCCAGTCGTGCACGAGATCACCGTGCACTTGCATGATCCATCCAAGCGACGTCGATCATTGCCGTAACCTCCCACACATCAGCGATGATCGACTCGACCATATTCGACACCTAGATTCTCGAGCAAATGCGAAAATCAAATTCGAGTCGTTCGACCCAAATACTGGAACCACCCCTCCTCAGAAAATCACCACATGCCGACACTCCCGACCACCAGCGAGCACGCCATCCATATCAGAGATGCATCACGGCCTCCTCGCCACATCCCCCCACCCGCGATCGCTTAAATCACAATATCGAAGACGAGAACAACTCTCGACCATCGCATACAAAACACAGGGGTTAAACCCTAAATCTCACTCGTTCTAACATTTCTTGCAATAGAAAAACTTATTTAACAATTTTCCCAATGTCATCGATCTCTAAACTTGCTTTGTACAAAATTTCAACATTTAAAATTTGTGCGATCGCTGGAAATTGATAGAAAGTCATTTTCTGTTCAACTACAAACTGCTGTTGATATAATCAATGAAAAATCACAATTTTTGTTTTAAAAATCATGTTTTCGAACAACAATTCACCATATATACTTGAATCAATGATTCATCATATTCGAAATTAGCATAAGTTTGAGTTTCCCTGTAAAAATCAAATTTTTAAATACTGTATATCACCATATAGCTTGAAACCATTTTTAAATCTTCATTCAGGTGAAAACAAACTAGTTTTGTTTTAAACTCGAAACCTAAAAAATGATCAGATGAAGTGAAATTGAAATTTTCTTATTAGTTTCTAACTTGTAACCAAAAACAGAGAAAGAAGAAGTACACAACTCAGGCGTGTATATATATATAGAGTTAAAACTGTAAGAAATATCCAAGCAAAGCACCATATTAATCATTGATCATACACACATATTTAATTCAACTTAGATCATGAAATAATTTGTTTACTCACAGTGGTTTTCAAAATGAACAGAGCTTCATGTTGGAACAGCTTTGAAATTTGTTTGCTGAAGCTCCCTTCTTTGATCTTCTTGTTTGTGTTTGAATTGAAGTATTAAAGTTTTCTTTAAATTTTATAAAGATCATCACTCCAGATTTGCTCAGTTTTGAAGATGGACGAAATGAGATACAAAGATGATATAAAGAAAAAAATGAGTTACAGGGTGATGATATTTTTGTACAAGTGATATAATATTGGTTTTGGTACAAAACTATCAGAGATTTTTCTTTTGTTTAGAGGCTGAAGTGATATGGTTGTGTACTAATGCTTCATGCATTTATTATCTTGTACAAATATACATTTATCTATACGCATATCTTCCTTTGCAGCCAAAGATATTTTTATTTTTCTTTTGTTCATTTCGGCTGATGGATACTTGTATTAATTATTGTTGTCATTCTTGCATACTTATCTTCATTTGTTTTTTGTACATAGGTATTTTGGTTTTGTTTCATACTTGAGTATAATTATATACTATCTTTTCTTTTGTCTTGTTATTTGAATGTGTATTTTTCTCCTTATACTTATAATTTTGTAATATAAATGAATTCTAATTTTAACATGATGTTTGAATTTAGCTAATTTATTTTATATTTTACTTCTATTATTTTTGTTTGTTTGACTGCTTGGTATTAATTTGCATTGATTTATTAAGATATATATATATTTACTTTACATTGAATAAATCTATATATATATATATATATATATATATTTTGTAATATAGATGAATTTCTAGATTTAATTTGTTATTAAATTTTATTTTATATTTTTTTAGCTAGTGTTTACTTTGTATTGTTATAATTTATCTTATATATTTATATTTTATTTCTAGCTTAAATATTTATTATTAATTTATTTTTATTTATAACATAACCCATCAATTTCAAATTCAAAGTTATTTATTTTTAAACTTGTATCAATTATCTATATTTTTATATTATCTATAAACCATTTATTTAATATTTAATTCAAATCAAATATACACATATATATATTCAAATTTACTCATATATGTCCGTATACATATATATTCACATATACACAATTAAATTTTTAAATAATTTATACAGAATATCTTTGAACTCGGGGAAACTCGCAACGCTTTATCAATTAATTTCCCAAATTTTATTCAAAAATTAAATTAATTATAAATTTTAATTTATATAAAATTCGGGGTCGTTACAACCTTCCCCCCTTAAAAATATTTCGTCCTCGAAATTTGCCAGGGAGACACAAAGATAGATGAAGAATATTTCATCAACTCAAACTGAATATCTATTCTGCATTTGGCTTACCAAATCAGAATATCAATAACAGATACGAGAATGAATCTATTGAATTTTTCACAGGATACTCGGGTTATCCAGATCTACGAAATATGCAGAGGCATCGGTTAGTTCAAAGGGATAACTAACCATTCGTAGAATATATTGGGACCCAAAGAATAGATAGATATATGGATACAATTTCAAATCTTTCAGTTTAAAAACTAAAGTATACCTATCAACCATAGCAACCAAAGCAACCAATACATCCAAACAAACAATTCTGACCTATTTGGAGTTTATGTCCCATATTCACTGGATCTACCAGAAATTATCGAAGAATTGAGAAAAGATGACGAATAAAAGAGATTGATAGAGAAAAGATTATTTCCTTATTGTTACAGAGTATTGACCATTTATAGTCGTATTCCCCTGTCCCCTATCTCATCCTCTTCTTGCACTCATACTCACTATCAGTGGATAGTGAGAGAATTTACTGAGTTATACGGACGGATATCTTAAGGATTACTCATTCTAGGGTATACTTCACCCTATCTCTAATGAGCTACTTAATGTGTTAAACTCCTGAGCTAAAGTTCAACCTTAGCTCTGATACCAATCTGTCACGAACCAAATGATATCATATACAACTCCAATGAATACAATATCCAGAATGATATACAACAATGATATCAATAATACAACAATATCAGAGGTATGATACAATGCTATAGCGGAAATAACAACAATGGAAGAGGTCACTCCAAATGATCTACAAAGGAGTATGACTCCAACAACTCCAACATCAGCTCGAACCACCATCACGTTACACCTGTGCAGTTAAAGCGCTCGGCAGATTCAAAGCGGCGGAGGTGCAAAAAGTCATAGCGGGGATACAGCGAGGATATAGCGGGATATAGCGGATGACTCTAAAATAGCATATAAAACTCGTAATTAATGTTTTTACAGATATATAAATGGTAATTAAATGAAAAAAATATCATTCAAATGAATTATAATTAATACATAAATAATTTTAAATAAAAACATGTGCGAATATACTTTAAATAAACGTAAAACTGTTATATAACATAATTGAATTTAGTAGAATATTAGAGTATTTTCATTCTGAAAATATATTAAAAATTATATCAAATAAATCAGTTTCATAATTTTTATAATGTATAAATGCAATTTTTCAGTTCATTTTATTAAAGAAGATACAGCGGAAATAGCGGAATATAGCGGGAATAACGGGATATAGCGGAAATAGCGGGGCTTAAAGCGGAAAGGCTATATTTTGGGGCTATATGGAAATATCATAGCGGTAGAAATCCGCTATGAGATATAGCGGGGTAATAGCAGGGCATTAACTACATAGCGTTACACCAAGATAAGCAACGTCGGTTAGTGAGTGAACTCCAAGAAATGAACTAGCTCCAGATAATCTACTAACCTGACTATCTGAAAAAGAAACCCAACTCTAGACTACCCGTGTGGAAAATTGTGGGCACCCAGAGTTTAGGAAGGGAACAATAAACTACGGGTCAGTCATGGGACTAGTGTGAGCAACAAAAATAGTTTATCTTTAAAACAAACAACAAAAGAATTTTAAACATTGAAATCCACAATGCTTTTGAAAAATGAAACTACCATAAGACCTCCCGCCACACACACAATGCAAACGCAGAATTGGAGGAGATTTCTTCTTATGATAGTCAAACATGCTTACTACGCAAAAGAAAACTCTTTTGATATTATTACTAGTGCATAGTGCGAAAACATTTCGAAAATACAATATTAATCTTAGCCAACATACAACCATTATTGTATGCCTACTATAGCTACTATGTTCAATAGCAGGTTACCGCCACATTCCATAGCAGGTTATACAACTAAAACCGTACAAGGCTCGTATTGTTTCTTTGGATTTCCAACAAATGGTCAGGCTAAGGAACTTCCTATGCCACATGGGTACGCCTCTGGAGGGACGTCCCGAGAACTAACTAGCTCTCTGCCAACACAAGGTCGGGTTACCTCTGACACCAGGTAACTACTACACGAATATGCCATCCCCCGGTCCTTTGGGACCTTTATCCGAGGTGCCTCAATCAAACAACAATCACACAGTAAATGAGATTGGAGTATCCACATAGGTTAAATACCAAGGCTCCATACCTGATACCACTTTTTTCCAGAAGGAAATGACATACCCTAAAGGGAAAGACCCTCATAACCTTGCCGCATCATTCCTGTTTTGACCATTTTCGGTCTGTGAGGTTCGATGACGTCTCATCCACGAAGCTACGCTTTTTCACAAAGCCATGCTTTGATTAATAAATGATCAGTAAATGATCATTAACACACAGCAACACTCAGCATGCCACATTACCAAATTGGGAGTATATCGCTGATAACCTTCAACTACATAACCTCGGAGCTCGTACGTCTCAGAGAAGGGTGTTAGGCTAAGAGAATAAATTCTCCACCACCAAACAAAAATGTATTTGAAAGAAATCAGCTTTATATCTCGAAATGTAATGTCAGACATGTAACCATACAAGTCTGTTCCGGGTTCGAACAGAACCGAAGGCACTTCCGAAAAAGCCCTTGCAAATCCGGATAATTTCTAATCACCTCCGGACTTCCCATCACAAAGGGTGATCAAATCTCTATACCGGGGACCAGTCGATGTAGAGACATTCGACGAGTTGGCCTTTCGTTTTCGAAAATATCCGGTCTTCACCACCGGTCTTCAAATGCTATCCATATACATCGTATCATTATTCGGAATGGGTGATATGACACAAAGGTCCTCTCCCGGCTAAACCGAAAAATGAGCGCAATATTTAAAAATATATGGATATTGGATTTTCGATTAAGTCACAGCTTATTATCCAAAACTTCTCTTTCAAATGGTTTAAACACATTACCATTTTAATCTTTTTAAACAAAAAGATTCATTCACAAAGTTCACCTAGTTTCACAAAGATCTATTCATAGATTTTCAAATCAATTTCCCTTTCAATTGGATTAACTCGTTAAATCTTTAAAACAAAGATTTAATTAATAGATTTCAAAACCGTTTCCAATTCAAATCTTTTATATAAAAGATACATCATTTAAAATCCTCTTCGATTTCAAAACAAGATTTAATTATCTTTACAAGGGTTAATTCATAGTCTTCCCAAACTATTTACAATTTCATTTCAAACTTGAAATGTTTCGATACACAATGGAAATCCTTTCTCTTTATGAAAGCTATTATTATTTGGAACAAATAGTTTTCGTTTTGGAAAACTGATTACAATTTAAAGCCATTCAAGTATAAAACTTGGGTTTAATTTCAAATTCCCAAAACCATAATTTTTGAATGGTTAAAAACCCATATAAACACCTTTTAAAACTTGTATAACCCTTTAGACCAAAATTTCCCAGTTATTGAATTCAATTTCAAATATTGAATTCAAGTTTAAATCAAATTATTTAAATCCCAAGTTTTATTAAGTTATTTAAAATAACTTTTATCTTTAAAAATCTATTTTCAAAAGCTTCCAATGCCAATTCCAAAATTATTTTGGATTCAAGAACTCAATTTCTAAAATTGTTAAAAATCTGTGACTTAACTGATTTCCTCATGAAATCCATATTTGTGTGTGTATGGTGTAGTCCAGGGGTTTAAACACAATAGTGCAACAACATTCAATCATCACAGATCAAAACACAGAAATATAGATGATAAGCGGTACAAACGGTTACGCTTATCTTTCATACACAGATTACAAATATACATATATATCACAGATAATAAACTACACATCACAACACTGATCAGGATATATCACAAAGCATTAATATCAGGGATATCAAACAATCTAACATCCAATAAAATTCAAACATCCATAAGTAGGAACAATTTAATTATCTGATTGATTTAAATCAAATAATTAATTACTAATCAATTTGATTAATTACTCTTTAGTTACATTAAGATTTTCCTCATTACTCAATTCCATTAAGTAATTTGTGCTTACCCAAATTCCATAAATGATTACCCTTAATTTTTATCAACGTATACTATAATAAGTTTCATTAACTTAATATTATATTTCAATAAATTTATTCCTTTCGAATAAACCGCTATTTGGATCAATAAATCATTAATTAATTAATCAATTAATTCCAAACTTCAAATTGATCACTTCTTAGTTATATTTAAATCAATGAATTAATCTTAATTAATTCTCATTTAATCTTATTTATTTAAAACTTAATTACCCATTCATTTATTCATTAATTACTTAATTTCTTTCGTAATCAATTAATTATTATTTCTAAATTAGAATTTAAATTAGTTAAGTCTTATTCTTTAATTAAATCAAATTAGTTAATTTACCTTTAAACTACAAACTTATAAATAGCAATGACATTTTCTAATTACGATTTCCATTGGGTCTTAAATTTCCCATTGAAATTACTTATCATATTCTTGATTAACTTGTCATTGATTTAAGTAAAAACCTTTATCTGGTATTTATAAAAAACTGTTTATATTTAATACTGTTAAAACCTTGCATCAAAACGAACTCAGTCGAAAACCCAATTTACCCGTGTCGAACCCGAGTTCCCTGGCCTATTTCCCTGGCTCCACCCCTATACTTCCTCTCTTCTCCAATTTTATATACTAATTTCCTATCAAGTACAAACTGTCTTCCCAAGCACAAACCCAGGAGCCAACCGAAGCATCTCCTTCCTTTTCCCGAGTATACCCTCGAGGACTCAATCGCTCAGAACACCCAGTCGTGCACGAGATCACCGTGCACTTGCACGATCTATCCAAGCGACGGCAATCGTTGCCGTAACCTCCCACACATCAAAGATGATCGACTCGACCATATTCGACACACAGATTCTCGAGCAAATGCGAAAATCAAATTCGAGTCGTTCGACCCAAATACTGGAACCACCCCTCCTTAGAAAATCACCACATGCCGACACTCCCGACCACCAGCGAGCACGCCATCCATATCAGAGATGCATCACGGCCTCCTCGCCACATCCCCCCACCCGCGATCGCTTAAATCACAATATCGAAGACGAGAACAACTCTCGACCATCGTGTACAAAACACAGGGGTTAAACCCTAAATCTCACTCGTTCTAACATTTCTTGCAATAGAAAAACTTATTTAACAATTTTCCCAATGTCATCGATCTCTAAACTTGCTTTGTACAAAATTTCAACATTTAAAATTTGCGCGATCGCTGGAAATTGATAGAAAGTCATTTTCTGTTCAACTACAAACTGTTGTTGATATAATCAATGAAAAATCACAATTTTTGTTTTAAAAATCATGTTTTCGAACAACAATTCACCATATATACTTGAATCAATGATTCATCATATTCGAAATTATCAAAGAGTTTCCCTGTAAAAATCAAATTTTTAAATACTGTATATCACCATATAGCTTGAAACCATTTTTAAATCTTCATTCAGGTGAAAACAAACTAGTTTTGTTTTAAACTCGAAACCTAAAAAACGACCAGATGAAGTGAAATTGAAATTTTCTTATTAGTTTCTAACCTGTAACCAAAAACAGAGAAAGAAGAAGTACACAACTCAGGCGCGTGTGTGTGTGTGTGTATATATATATATATAGAGAGAGAGAGAGAGTTTAAACTTTAAGAAATATCCAAGCAAAGCACCGTATTAATCATTGATCATACACACATATTTAATTCAACTTAGATCATGAAATAATTTGTTTACTCACAGTGGTTTTCAAAATGAACAGAGCCTCATGTTGGCACAACTTTGAAATTTGTTTGCTGAAGCTCCCTTCTTTGATCTTCTTGTTTGTGTTTGAGTTGAAGTATTAAAGTTTTGTTTAAATTTTAAAATGATCATCACTCCAAATTTGCTCAGTTTTGAAGATGGACGAAATGAGATACAAAGATGATATAAAGAAAAAAATGAGTTACAGGGTGATGATATTTTTGTACAAGTGATATAATATTGGTTTTGGTACAAAACTATCAGAGATTTTTCTTTGGTTTAGAGGCTGAAGTGATATGGTTGTGTACTAATGCTTCATGCATTTATTATCTTGTACAAATATACATTTATCTATATGCATATCTTCCTTTGCAGCCAAAGATATTTTTATTTTTCTTTTGTTCATTTCGGCTGATGGATACTTGTATTAATTATTGTTGTCATTCTTGCATACTTATCTTCATTTGTTTTTTGTACATAGGTATTTTGGTTTTGTTTCATACTTGAGTATATTTATATACTATCTTTTCTTTTGTCTTGTTATTTGAATGTGTATTTTTCTCCTTATACTTATAATTTTGTAATATAAATGAATTCTAATTTTAACATGATGTTTGAATTTAGCTAATTTATTTTATATTTTACTTCTATTATTTTTGTTTGTTTGACTGCTTGGTATTACTTTGCATTGATTTATTAAGATATATATATTTACTTTACATTGAATAAAACTATATATATATATATTGTAATATAGATGAATTTCTAGATTTAATTTGTTATTAAATTTTATTTTATATTTTTTTTAGCTAGTGTTTACTTTGTATTGTTATAATTTATCTCATATATTTATATTTTATTTCTAGCTTAAATATTTATTATTAATTTATTTTTATTTATAACATAACCCATCAATTTCAAATTCAAAGTTATTTATTTTTAAACTTGTATCAATTATCTATATTTTTATATTATCTATAAACCATTTATTTAATATTTAATTCAAATCAAATATACACATATATATATTCAAATTTACTCATATATGTCCATATACATATATATTCACATATACACAATATTTACAATATTTAAATTTTTAAATGATTTATACAGAATATCTTTGAACTCGGGGAAACTCGCAATGCTTTATCAATTAATTTCCCAAATTTTATTCAAAAATTAAATTAATTATAAATTTTAATTTATATAAAATTCGGGGTCGTTACAGGTTTACCAAAACACTTTTGGGCGGAAGCTATTGCCACAGCTTGTTACGTATTAAATCGAGTAACCATACGTCCTATGACTAAACAAACTTGTTTTGAAATATTTTTTGGAAGAAAATCTAAAGTATCATACTTTAAAACTTTCGTTTCAAAATGCTTTATATTAAATACAAAAGATAACTTAGGAAAATTTGACCCGAATGCCGATGAAGGTATCTTTGTTGGATATTCTGATCGTAGCAAAGCATATAGAATTTTTAATAAACGAAATAATACTATTGAAGAAAGTTTACATGTTTCGTTCGACGAAAATCTATTTAACAATCATACTAATGATGAAGAAGAGACTATTCCAATAACAAATTCAACAAATTCTATTAATAATGAAACAAATGTGCAAAATAACACTTTAATATTATCCCCTAGAATTCTTAAGAATCGTCCAAAAGATAATATCATTGGAGATCTCAATTCTAGAGTAACTGGAAATCAACTTAATCAAATAATCCATGTAGCATTTGTGTCAAATCTTGAACCAAAAAATTATAAAGAAGCTTCAAATGATAACTTTTGGATAATAGCTATGCAAGAAGAATTGAATCGATTTGAACGTAATAATGTTTGGGAACTAGTTCCAGGACCTGAAGACCAATCGGTTATAGGAACAAAATGGGTATTTAAAAACAAAGCAGACGAGAATGGAAATATTGTTAGAAATAAAGCACGTTTAGTTGCTCAAGGTTATAATCAAGAAGAAGGCATCGATTACGATGAAAATTTTGCACCAGTAGCAAGACTTGAGGCCATATGAACTTTACTTGCTTTTGCAAATCATCACAATTTTAAATTGTTTCAAATGGATATCAAAAGTGCTTTCTTAAATGGTTTTATTAAAGAAAACGTATACGTTGAACAACCTCCTTTATTTACTCATGAAAAATATCCCGATCATGTTTTTAAATTACAAAAAGCTTTATATGGTTTAAAACAAGCTCCCCGAGCTTGGTACGAACGACTTAAAAATCACTTAATTACATCGGATTTTCAAATAGGTAAAATCGATACAACTTTATTTATTAAACGAGAAGATAATGATATTTTAGTTGTGCAAATTTACGTAGACGATATTATTTTTGGTTCAACTAATGAAAATCTTTGTAATCATTTCTCAAATATTATGACCAATGAATTTGAAATGTATCACATGGGAGAATTAAATTTCTTTTTAGGTTTACAAATAAAACAACTTGAAAATGGTATTTTTATTCATCAAGAAAAATATTGTAACGACCTATTACGACGCTTTGGAATGGATAAAATTTCAAGCAAACCAACACCGATGAGTACTACTGTTCACTTAGAAAAAGATGATAACAGAAAAGATTTTGATGAAAAATTATATCGTAGCATGATTGGTTCCTTACTCTATTTGATGGCTAGTCGACCCGATATTATGATGAGTGTATGTCTATGTGCTCGATTTCAAGCGAAACCAAAAGAATCTCATCTAAGAGCTGTTAAGCGTATTTTACGTTATCTATCTAGTACTAGAGATTATGGTTTGTGTTACCCTAAAGGATCATTGTTTGAACTAGTTTCATATAGTGATGCGGATTTCGGAGGATGTAGAACAGATCGTAAGAGTACTAGTGGAACTTGTCACTTTATTGGACAATCATTAGTTTCATGGTTTAGCAAAAAGCAAAATTGTGTTTCTTTATCTACTTGCGAAGCCAAATATATCTAAGCAGCTCTAGCATGTGCGCAAGTAATATACATGCAACAAACACTTACGGACTTCAACAAAATTATCAATAAATCTCCAATATATTGTGATAACACGAGTGCAATAAATTTATCAAAAAACCCTGTCAATCACTCATGAACTAAGCATATAGATATACGACATCACTTTCTACGAGACAATGTTGAAAAAGGAAATATCTCATTAGAATACGTAAATACCGAAAATCAAATAGCAGACATCTTTACAAAACCACTAAATGAACAAACTTTTATTAAACTCCGACGTGATTTAGGGATTTTCTCTCTTCATGATCTTCTTACTGAATAATTCCTGCTTCATCTAGCCTATATTTAGTCAAGTGTTTTTCTATCCACAAATTATAATCAGTAAATTTATACAACCTTTGTTTTTAGATAGTTAGTTTCTCTATAAATAAATCTTTAATGTATATATAAACAGTTATACTTCAAGAAAAATTATATACACACAATTCATATTTTCCTCAACAAACAAAATATAGCCATGTCTTCTGATAACTCTTATATTTCCATCTCGATGCCTACGTCGGATAGCTCGGTTGATACACCCCAGTGACTTTCTACACCTACTCCAAAACAGGAGCAAACGAATAGGTGGTCCTCGTATCATACGGGTTTTACTCCCGACAACAAGAAGACCAAAAGATCTATGTTTGTCTCTCCTAACACAAAGGAGAAAATTGATGAAATTCATCATTATCAGAAAAAACAAATAGATCTTCAACGAGAACTATATTTCGAACAAAAAGTTACAACACATCGCCTAAGCTTTTTGGAGCAAGTAGCGATGAAGTTTTGTTCGTCACGGAAGAAAGATATCCATGAACCACTACCAAAACCTTGTAGTTCTTTGGATCCCTCATCTTCATATCGTACTCCTTCGGACCCTTCACCAAGTCGATATTCTGGCTCTCCGAGAACTCATGAACGTGGAAATATATGGTCTCCACTTAAACCATAGACGGATGACAAGTCAGGAGATCGCAAAACTCCATCGCCTTCTAAATAAATTATATTTGTATGTATCTATGCTTATTTGTTATTTTATTTCACAACAATAAAATTACTTGTTATAAAAATTCGAGAAATAAGAAAAACCATCAAATTTTAGGCTATTTTTAGCCACACCGCTTATTTCAGACGTCTGACTATGGCCTTCAGACGTATGACACAATGATATACGTTTAAAATTTAAGCACTGTGCATATGTCAAACGTCTGATATACCCCTCAGGCGTCTGAAATTTTGCTCTGTCTTCTCCAAATAAAAATCAGAGCATTTCAGACATCTGAAATAAGATCCAGATGTCTGCCTTAGTTCTCTGCCTCGAAGTTTTTCAAAAGTAAACCAAACCAGATGTCTGATTTTTTATACCTAGACGTCTGATAAAACTATCTGCCTCTCCAATTTAACAAATTCGATCAAACCAGACGTCTACATCAAAAACCAGACGTCTAATTTTATCTGCTGCACTCAATTTAGGGCAAACCAGACGTCTGATTTCCAATCCAGACGTCTGATTCCCAATCGACCATTTAAATTCGCCCAGATAACGTCATTTTTTGCTTTTATCTCAAAAGTTATTATAACCTACAATTTTCTCAGAGACGATTTTCTTTCCAAAGCATCATCTTTAAGCAAATCTAATCATAATGCCTCCTCGCACTAAGAATGCCAAGATGTCAAAAAGAAAACAAGACCAACCGGCCTCATCTTCAAATCCTCAAGTGTGCTCCGATGAACAGATCGAAAGGTGGATGAATAAAGCGCCGCATTCCATCAAAAGGTATGAAGACATCCAAAAGAAAAAACTCCATATAGGTCCATTCTAAAATCTCCTTAAATTTCCTATGTATGATTTGGATGAACTATGTGAAAATGCCGGGTTGGAAACCCTAATTTCTTTTACTCCTAATGATGTCCAAATAGATCAATTAGCCATATTTTTATTCTATGCGAATTTAAACAGTACCTCAGTGTGGAACACTGAAAATGAGGATAACTGGCTCTGGTCTAGTGTGTATGGGAACACGATTAGATTAACTCCAGGCATAATAGGTCGAACCCTTGGATGCTCTGACACAGGGGAAGATTTATACAACATTCCGGATATGCGCTTCAAGCCACGGAACAGTATAACTCATCAAATTTGGGAGGACGAAATGCCAAAATTTACCTCCAAATTTCTACATCCAAAAGCTCGACTCCTAACTCGAATGATAATTAACACAATTATTCCACGAATGGGAAGTCACGAGCAAATCATCGAATTAGAGCACAAAGCCCTATATGCTCTATTTAGTGGAACAAGAGTAAATTGGGCCAAATTCATCTTCGACGAGCTAAAGCATTTTTGGACTCGATCAAGGCCGTCAATTATTTACCCAACTTATATTATGAGACTTCTTCGTGCACATAATATTCCATCCTACCTATCGACATTCGAAGAAATCTCGCCTAAATATGCTTCCACCAAATTCTTCTCTCTCATGCACCTACCCGAAATCCCTCCAGAATTCATGTCCTTCGAAGATTGGACGCACAATCGTCAATCTAGGAGAATTGAGCCTCCTCCTCAACCACACATTGATCCATCCCAAGAGGAGGAACAACATCGAGAAGCCACTCCTCCTCCTCCAGCACCATTTGATTATCCGGGACAAGATGAAATTATGGAGACTCGAACAAATAAAAATCCAAACGAAAGTGTTCGAGATCTCACTCTTCGAAACCAACAAATTCTATCTCAAAATCAAAAGCTTTTGGCTAAGCGAATTGACAACTTCGAAACATCATTTGCTACACGCCTAGCCACAGTTGAAGAATCCATTTCCATTGTCTTGTCGGTTCTTAAAGAAGTATACAACGGGTTCGCGGTCCAACACCACCGTCTGAAGATTGGCCAACCCCAGTATCTTCTCCTCCCGCAAAACATTCCAAACTCTCTGAGGATGAACCTATCAAAGAAGCTTTGACATCTCCTACAAAGGCTAGCACTTCTGAAAAAGAAGAACCAAAGGAAGATGATCAAAATAAAGCCTCTCCAAAGGAATCATAGATTTTGGGAATCATAGACTTTAGGTTTTTGGAATATCAATTTTTGTACAAATCTATGCTTGTAATCACACTTCAAGTTTAATAAAAAAAAAATTGACGATTGGATACAATTTTATGATTCTTTTTTATAATGCCAAAGGGGGAGAAATATAAGTATAATCATAAAACATTAAAAATTAAGCACATATTCAGGGGGAGATTTATAATCTATATATAAGTACATTGAATAGTTGTCATCATCAAAAAGGGGGAGATTGTTAGGAAATCAATTCTATGGTTTCGATGATAACAACTATACAATGGAAATCGAATATGCATATATATCTATATTTACAGGTAATTAATAAAGTAACATCATCAAAGAGACAAGAACAAGACTCAAAAAAAGTATCAAGAGGCTACAAGTTGATAGAATCGGAAGAGGAATGATACAGGCACAGGAAAACCAACATGCACAAATCCAGATGTCTGAGTGCACTAGCCAGACGTCTGATTGAATTCTCTGGTTCGCAAATCAGACAGAATCAGACGTCTGGTTAGTATACTCAGACGTCTGAAAAGCAACCATATGCAAAAATATATATAAGACAGACGTCTGAAACTTTTTCCAGACGTCTGATTTTGAACTCGGCTGTGTATATTCAAAGTACAACTGTCACAATTGAAAAGACACGTTCGCTCCTCTTCACTGCAACTCTTCATCAACATTAGAAGCGACCTTAGAGCACTTACTAACAGATGCAACTACACAAAGGATCTCTCTACCGTTATAAATAACATCAGGAATTCAAGAGAAGAACCTACCTGACTTACTTGCACTTTCTACTCTTATACTATGATATATTCTTGATCTCTTGCAATCTATACTTGTACTCTACTCTTCCAAATATACAGTTCCTCATATACAACAATCTCTAGATATATATTAGAAGCATTTGCACTATATAGTCAAAATCCGTGTAATAGAGAACACACAGTTGACAAAGAAACTCTGGTATTGTAAACCTGTTCCTCCGGGTGAAGTGAGGGTTATTCGGTAAAAGGAAATTCCGAAGAGGAGCTTTGGGACGGGAGGTCCGAACCAGTATAAAATCTCTGGTGTGATTATGCTTGTTTACATACTTTAATATTGTTACAATATAGTTTAAATTAGTCACATACTTGTCATTTGCATAATCGATCCACCATATTATAGACTTTCAATGGGTAGTCCACATAATTATAAGACGTGTAGTCAGATTAATATAAGACAAGTAGTTAGATTAAATAAGGCGGATAGTCAGTTTAAATTATGATGGGTAGTCATTTGAAATTAAGATGGGTGTTCTAATGAATTGGGATGGGTAATCCAATATAAGTTCCATGAATATAAATGCTATTTTCTATGTTCTACCATTGTGGTTGCAAGAGCACAGTATATGGTTGTTATGTTTTGATAAGACTGTAGTGAGGGACAAACTCGTTCCGCTCAGTGGCTTTGTCTCATTAGGTACCTATTTTGGTTCGAAATGGTAGGTTATTATTCACCCTAGACTGTTGTTTGACCCGAAGTTTTTTTTCCCCTTAAACTCTCAGGTACTCATTTGAGTAGGTTAGGAGTAAGGGATTTCAGGTCATCCAGTTAGACGAATAAGCTTTTGGAGACGTGCGGGAGGCAATCTAGCTATTAGGGGCTTTATCTATTTCTGCTATGTAGTTTAGTTTTGCCTATTTGGATGTAATGACAAAGTTGTACAATTGCCAGATATTTGAGTCTGATCAACCAAGGGGGCATCATCATATGTCACTCTTGGAGTATTTTTTAATAATTATACTTTTTCTGAATGTGGGTTTGCGAATGAAAATATGTAATGAATATGAAATATCAATTGTGAAATGGGATGTAAAAATTTGTTATTAAACTATGTTTGAAATTTTTTCATACTCATGTGCTTCTGATTATTGATATGATTAACTTCTCATATATTGTCACTAAGAATTAATAACTATGGATGACTACAACATCCATAGCAGTTAGTTTTAGGCCTCAAAATGGGGGATGTTACATTACTCAATTAGGATTAAGTGTAAATGAGTCACTAAAGATTAAATAAGATTATTTAATAAATTTAGGGTTGGTATTTATGAATAATCATAGTTGATAAATTGTACTGAAATTAATGTTCATATTTTAGTAAGGTTGTATTGTTATTTATAAAGTAATGTGGAGTTTAATACACAATGATATGGTTTTTGTAGACTGTTATTGTATTTGAGTTTACAGTAGTAACTAAATATAAAACTCAAATATAAGAGAATTTAAGGATAAATTGACATTGTTTTAGGTAAATAGTAATATTGAGCTTTTCGGAAATTTAAGTGAGTATCAATATAACTTTTGGGTAAATAATAATATGATTTATTTTAGGGGTATTATCGAGAAATGATCTCGTTATTTAAAGTAATGAGAGATGTTTAAGAAAATAATCAAGGGATATTTCAAAAATATTTTTGAGTTAAATTATTACTATTGTTTTTGAGATAGATAGTAAAAGTGTTTAAGTATTTTAAAATGAAATATTATATATTTATGAAATAGCTGATTTGGATTATTATTATTATTATTTTGAGTTGAAAGGAATAAAGTGATATAAAAAGAGGATTTTGTGAAAAAGTCACTATTTTGGTGAAAAACAATAATAATATGCTTTAAATGGGAGTTTCGTAATAATTACTATTACATTGGTGAAAATAGTAAGAAAATATTTTTAAGCTATTTAAAGTGAATTTATTTTATTATTTGGAGGAAATAACTACAAACGGATTTCGAATATTGAAGTAAAATATTATTATTTTAGAGTCAATGATAATAATTAAATAATTTATATTATATGAAGTAAGATAACTATTTTGCAACATTGATGGGGATTCACTTTCTCTCACCTCTGAAGGTGATCTAGGGACAAGCAAGAAATAAATTTTACAGGATGTTAGTTGGCACAAGAGCTTCGTTTATTTTGTTGACTCTGTTGGTTACATCCTAGACCTTGCTAGTCTTTTTTCACATGTTCTTGTCTCAACCCCTTGTAGGAGACATTCTAGTCTTTTTTTTTCTTTGAAGACCTAGAGAACAAAGTTTTGCTTGTAAACTCTAAAAAAGTATGCACCAAACCCACAACACATAATTCAGGTAAATCACAAAGATATGTAGTTGGCGGGGATTGAACCCTCAACTTTTAAGGTGAGCACTACATGTCCTAACCACTGCACTACCTTGGGGTTAAGACATTATAGTCTTACTTCTATTTTAAATCTCTGTATTTTAAGTTGCTGAGGTACTTATTCTTTGCGCCTGGTTAATGATTTAAAAACAATGGACTATCCACTATAAAATCAGTTTGTGGATTGTTGTATTCACGTTTTTGTTGAACATTAGTGTCTGTTTGATGGCATTGCTGAAAATAGGAATTTAATGACTTATGGTAGTGTTTGTGTGTTGGAGTATTGTTCCTTATTTTGTATTATCATACCATGGTAAATTGAATAGATATGCCAATACAATTGTATATATGTTAATATTTGTGGCTGTTGGAGAAGAGTTGGTCCAAATATGGATATATAAGATGGTTAGGTTTACTAATCAAACTTATAGATATAACTAGTGTGAACCCGTGCTACGCACACGGATTTGTTTGAAAATATATGTACTTTTTAAATCCGTACGTGCCTAACAAAATAAACTACTTATATCA
Organism: Allium fistulosum; assembly: GCA_030737815.1. Classification (NCBI taxonomy): domain Eukaryota; kingdom Viridiplantae; phylum Streptophyta; class Magnoliopsida; order Asparagales; family Amaryllidaceae; genus Allium; species Allium fistulosum. The sequence goes on along the minus strand of CM060906.1, from coordinate 294,258,788 downwards.
ATAAGCATTACAGCACGCGCTTTGTGCGTGATGAAGAAGGCTGAATTATTTTTCTACAATTTGTATTTATTTAATACGTTCAAAAGAAAATGATTTTCAGGAATTAGATTATCTGTAAATATGCTTGTTGCATTCCACTTATATTATCATTTAAGGGACTATAATTTTTCTTTAGCAATGCGCCTAAGAACTAATTGATAACAATGGAATAAATTTAGTTTTATGTCTTTCCTGAATATTTGCTTTGTTGGGGTTTTTACTACAATGTGAAATGTTTGGAATGATTCAGTGTTTTACTTCAAAATGTGGATTTTTGTTAAAAGTATATTTTGAGTGCTCAAATCTGCTGATTTTTCCAAGCGACTATTTGTATATTTTCTTCAACGAAGTAAGTGGGAAAACTGTTAGTATGGAATTTTTAGTACAGCTTGTCAAGCTGATTTTAGTTACATACATAATTGGCGATTATTTCATTCACATGTTGCTTTCTTTGGTTTTATTTTTAATCTCTCAAATGTATGCTTCATAAAATTCATGAATGCACATAAATTTAAATAGATGTACATATGTAAGTAATGTAAATAAATGTTACTGCATCCCATTATAATTGTAAAAACAGCTTCGGGCTAAGCTTTCTTTTGTCTGTTCAGCACGAATACACACAGCAGTCCCTATATAAAAGAAAAGTAAGAGGAATGAAAAGAAGGGAATAGTTTTGCTATACATATAAGAAGTCTTGTCACATTGGTTATAGTACAAATGCGGACTACGTTGTATCAGTATCATTAGGCATGTGAACAGAACAATATTAAATCAAGGATAAACGGTGGAACAATCAGCAGTACAATAGTACTACATGAGTACTACATGAGAGTATGGTATAACCGTTTATGAACCAATACATCTAATAACCAACATAACCAATATAAATATGTATAGTGAAATCTGAAGATTAGAAAACTCAATGTATAGGCAAAAGTTGCAAAACAACAGTTTATGAATCATAAACCCTCAAGTATATGGGCACCAAAGATAGCTATAGAAGTCATCTTTATTAATGAAACACCAAATGGAGTTAAATGGTAACAAAAATAACTGCTATGCAGTTGGGTAAAAGCCACATGAAGTCAAGCAATCGGCTGTATACCAAACAGTTTGGTAATATGTTCCCAAAACAGCAATAGCAACCGCAACGTGGAAGAGTAACAAAATTTTCTGTTAATAAATTCATTATTATTCTTATATCAAAAAGGAGATAAACTACTATTAAACTAACGATCCAAACTATTAAACCACAAGTTTAGATCTAATAAGGAGAAATTAAAATCATTCAACTTGTAAGATTAGGAAAAAAAAGTTAACATGATCATGCAAAATGGTTACTAAAAGTTCCGAAGTATGGTTTAAAACAATAAGGAGTGACTCTAGAAAATCAAAAGGTAGATACTCAAAATGGAAAGAAAATGGATGGCTGAAATGTGAAGAGGATGAGAAATCAAGGGGTGTTAGTTTCGGTTTTATCAAGAGAACTAATAAGGAAAGATTTGTTAAACAACCTCTTTATGTTTCAAAATACATAGCCGTCCATCCAAAAAACATGTCATAAAATAGCCTTATTTTTAACTACAGGATATCGAGGAAAAATCTCCAAATATTTGAAGTAAACCCTATAAATATTTGCAGAAAACTCTACAAATATTCAAAGTTTCTAGGCTGCAAATATTTGCAAAGAAATCTACAACATTTGCAAATTTTGCAAATATTTGTTGAGTTTTCTACAAATATCTACAAAGAACTCCACAAATATTTCTAAATTTATCTGGGGGGCTCTTGATAGTCATTTTTAGTGCTTTTAGGGCCTGCAAATATTTGCAGTTTCTCAAAAAATACAAAATACTTCGAAAAAAATGTTTTGATCATTAAAACATACGATTAATATTTAGAGTTAATTTCTGATAAAAATGAATTTTTTAACCAAAATTAAAAATAGATGTGTAATTTAAAACAAGTTTCTAGGAAGGGTTTTTTACGTATCAAATCTAAAAATAAGGGGTGGAACCAAATTTCCACATTAAAGAATATAGATCTCTCATTAATTCAAAATTCTTTTATGCATGTAGTTTTAATTGAAAGGATGAATACAAAAGTGTCCTTTAAGCTTACAACTAAACATGGCAATACAAAAATAAGTTCACCAAGAAATTGGAGGGGGTTTCAGAGCTAAGTAAGGTCTACTCAGTATTAATAGTAGATAGTATATATCAAGTTGAAATTAAAATTGAAAAAATGAAAATATAGTAAAATAAGTAGCTAATACTAGCATATTTATCATGGTTCAATCACACAATGTACTTTGTTATGGTAAAAGATTTTTACTTGCATTATAATGTGGATATGAAAGGAAACAATGTTCAAGATGGTTAGAATATCAATACAAAAATTAAATAAAAAATAGAAAATGTTAATCCTTAAACAGTTAAACATTCCTTGAGGGACTAAACTTAAAATCTAGAATGCATCTAGTTTGATAGTGATATAAATGCAGGTGATATGAAATAGAATTCAATTAATAAATTACTTCCAATTCATACTTGAATGTATTTGGCAATTCATATATTTTGCCATTTTTTACAAACTAGCATGTAACCCATGCATTGCACATGATATATTCTAGGAAAATATATTTATAAATGGCTTTAAAGACTATAATTTATTATATAACATATGGTGAAATTTTCAAAAGAAGAGTTACAGACTAAACTTAATATTTTTCTAACCATGTAACCTTTATTATCTGGTTCATGTATATTTATATTTGAAAGAAATTTAAATTGTTATTTTAGTTGACAAAATTGATTTAACATTTCCTAAGAAAATAACTGAAAATAAGTATTCTTCGTTAATTTAAAAACTAATAATTTATTAATTTGTTACATAGATTTTGGATATAACAATTAGCTTCTAGTAAATATTTATAAAGATAAATGGTAAGAATTTCATATATTACTTGAGTGAATGATGAAAATGCCATAAAATGAAAGTTTAATACCAACGAATCGATATATTTTTATGAGTTTAAAGTTCTTGCTACAAATATCAAAATATTTATCATAGGTAAGTGAATGTTATATCAAAGTGATAAATGAAATATTTATTTAATGACTAAAAGACATGTTAAGTGAAACTAAGACCTAGATCTATACAGCTTACATTGTTATTTCAATTATGTAAAAAAATGATATTTCAAACCAAAATATAATATATTTTTAATATAGATAACTAAAATTTAACATTTTTACAAAAACATATTAAGTGAAAATATTTATTACTTTCCAAAAGTTAAAAAAACACAAATATTGCTTATCATTAATTTTAATTTCATTTTTAACAAAAGTAAATTTGATTAGTGACAAAGAATCATAAAAATGTACCAATTTTAGAGGAAAGAACATTATATATTCAAAATGATATGCCAATTTTAAAAAGAAATATTATATATATGTTTGTTTGCAAAGAAACAACTTTAGAAAGATAAATTATATATATGTCTCATTATACTAGAATAGTAATTTCAGAAAGAAATTATTTGAACTTAAATATGGAAATAATGTAAAGGAATTAAATATATTCTTTACATAACTGTGTAAACGTTAAATTGTATTTAGTTGAATGAAAATTTAGTTTTATTGTTTTCATCAATACAAATATAGTAAACACGTTGAATTGTGATTTTCAATAATTTATTTGATTAGTCAATAAATGTTAGTTAATTGGATTTATTTTTAAAGTCTAAATTTAAGATTACCTAATTGATTTAAATATATGTACTTTAAGGTAAAAAAAAGGATAACTTCAGTGAATTTTGTAAATAATTATAATAAAATAAGAGAACTTGAGTGAATTTTGTAAATAATTATAAATTTTATCAAAAGTTAGTATTTGAATGCAAAATTGTAGGAGAGAAAATTAAAAGAACATTGTAAGTAATATTTATAGTAAATATAAATTATAGAAATTTGAAAATAAAATAAATGGAGAGATTTAAGAAGTGATAAGGGAATTCCTAAAATTAACAGAAGAGCAGAAAATTTCTCTATGTTACTATTATTTAATATATAGATAAATTCATATTCTGTGTTAATTAATTAAATAAAGTGTGTATTTCCTAGACTGTATATATATATTCACGCACACGTACATACATATATACATATACCTATACATACATTATAGCTAACAAAAGAGAACAAGAAAAATAGCAGTATGTATGTCATGGTTTAATGGGGCATTTTAATTTGTTATGGTGGAAGATTTAGATTTGAATGAAATAGTAGGAAATAATGTTCAAGAAGGTAGCAATATTAGGACAAAAGTTAAATGAAAAATAGAATATCCAAATGTATCACTTTAAAAAGGTTCAATGTTCAATAAGGTAACAAAATTGAAACTAAAATGTATCTAATATGAAAATTATATAAATACCCATAAAAAGAGGCAAAAAAAATCCTTCATAGTTATTATTAATACCTCAGATATTGATTTTGGTGACAATAGCCATTTAAATATAGATACTAATGTTTTATCAAGTTGTATAGTATATATTGTAGAATATTACATAGGTACAAAATAATTAAACCTGAAGACTGATCGGTATAAAGATCAAGAATAAAGATTTATATATGATGATCAAGGCTCATGAGTTCAGAGACAAAAGAATTAAAGAGCTCAATACTCTAGTGTTTGGTATGAGTCATAAGAAGAAATTGTTAAAGTCCCTCATAGCAGATTTTGATCTTTATCACAAATATCTGACCTTTGATATTTTAATTAAAATAAATTATTTTAAATTCAAAATATACTTCTACAAATATTTTATAAAAAAAATTATGTGTTTAAAGTACTTAAAAATCACATTTAAAATTATTTTACAAAAATATAGAAGTTTGAAAACAATTTAAAAGAAAAATCATTTATCAAAATTAATAAGGGTATGTCGACACGGTGAGATATGTCGACATAGTGACTGTTGGTTTGTTTTTCAAATTTTGAAAAGAAGTATCTTTTGGATGTACCTCTTCACGAATGGTTACTTATGTTCATTCATTACATAAAGAGGAGTGCAAACAATTTTTTAACTAATTTTCTCACTTTCTTCTTACTTCTTACTCTCTTGTTCTATTTCTTGAAAACTACTTTCTATATTCTTTAAAATCTACATAGAATCAATCCACAATCTACTAGATTGATGCTCTACGAACAATCTACTATTTTAGAAGCATTTTCTCTACGAACTCAAAGATCAAACCACTATCAGAAGGGCTATAGGATATATTGCATCCCAAGTACAACTATTTGTATTTGAAAATCAACAGCCCTAATCTTATTTGTTTGGATGTGCTTGTTGCCCATTCAAATCAAGTGGGTGGGCTTAGTAGCTCACCTAAATCTAGTGGATGATCTTGTTGCCTGATAAATCAAGAGAGTTTACCCTGGACTCGTGAGACATGAGGGTGTATCTAGTAGCCTTGAAATGGAGACTGTATTCGTATTTGCTTACTACCTGGTTAAAGTAGGCAATTGAAAATAAATTTGTACAAGAAATTGTACGGAACTGGATGTAGAAGAAATCCATACCGATATAAAACTCATGGTGTCATCTCTTTAACTCGCTACTTTACTTTAGCTACATTTATTTATATCTATGATTGATTATCTATGTTTGGTCTAAATCTTGAAATATTTTTATAAGTTCCATAAAATTTATAAAACACTATTGACCCCCCCTAATGTTAAAGTAGCCTAAAGATCCATTCACATTAATACTATACCGTTTCCCACGGTTGTATTCTTCGAATTCATTTAGCAGGTTGTTTTACTGTCTTCTTGACATAGATTCGTGTCCCTTTTTAGTTAACATTAAAGAGGCATGTGTTTCCCATGCTATATAATTTCAAGTTTGTGGTGTCAACATGATGTGCATGACAAAATATAATAACATATTTTTTCAAAATGGTTAACACTTATATAGTTTTGTTTCCTGTGTTTTTGTTTTCTTTTGCAATTCAAGCATCTTCACAAACTCCAGCTCCTGGTGTGGTGCTTCTTCTTTAATTTGCAATACTCGAATGTTTGAATATGATGATATGTGTCGATGACTCTCTAATTATAGGTGACATGACACCATTACATAAGGATGTTTCATTTTTTGATGGAAACAAGGATGGCATAATTTACCTTTTTGAAACAGTTGAAGGTTGTGGTCATTATACTATAGTAGTTTTGTATTGTCGGAAATGACTTACTATTATATGTACATATCTATTGGTTATTGTCATTAGGTCTTCGAGCTATTGGATTATATGTTGCTGTAACGGATGGTACTGCTATACTTATTAATGTGTTCCTTAGTTCTAAAACTAGCAAAGTATGATCTTTAGAATATAATTTTTCTTTGTTTAGTGTGTCCATTTGACTTTATTTTGTCTTTGAATATAGTTTACAAGTTTTGTGTTCTTTTGCATATTTTTAGTCAGAAATGCCAGATATTCGTCTTCCATTGTATGTAAATAACATACACAAAGGAATTCATGGCAGTCACACTAGTACATATGATCCTCAAGGAAAGTACTGTAGCACCTTTATATCTTTGTGTTTTCTTCTTTTCCTTCGAAATAAGTAAATTGTAATGTATAGGCTACAATTTTGAATTTTCCAGCTCCTTTTTATAGAAGCATAATTTTTTCTACAAAAAGGAATATTAATTTATTTACTACCAAAATATTGAAAATAAGAGCAAAGAAAAACATGTGAAAAATAATTTGTTCATATTCAGTATCTGTTGCATCTCTTATGTTAACTAGTATTTTTTTTAAATTGTACTTGAACTTCAAACGCATTTCGACTAAGAAAAGGTTAATAATATTGTGTATGTTTGGACATCATGAAATAAATTTTGTATTATTCTATATTTTCCTTTACCATGGACCTCAATTTGTTCTTTTGTAACACGATTATGTTGGTTTGCTAAAGCCAAATTTGAAGGGATCTTTCAAAAGCATGCACATAAAATTCCAAATGCAGTGATTCAAGATGATGTAAATGAGATGCTTAAGGCAAATAAACAACCTAATGACTTTGCAGGATCATGAGTTCTTATCTTAATGCTACCTATTTTCTTTTCAAACTTTTAAATTGAAAAACCTATATATACACTCACTAATAATATTCTAATTAACCTCATTAAATTAATGAATGTTACAACTAAATAGGCAAGCAGCATTAGCAGAGTGGAAATTGTTGTACTCAATAGCAAAAGACAAAGATGGATTTCTCCAAAAGTAAGTAATAAGGTCTATTTATGATGGTACTTTGTATATAATTTGGAAAACGCACATTCCCAAAAGAAGAGAAATTAAAAATATTGTAATATAAGTGTCATAATTTCACATTTTTGTTGTTTTTTGTGGCCCAATTTAACAACATTATTGAATTCAAATGATTTCTTAGTGTTTCTAATTAATGACAAGTATATGTTTGCACGCTATTTTTTCAATAAGTTTATTAATTGTTTCATGTCTGGTGGTAATCTAGAAATTTTTTTATAAAAAATTATCTTGTCTTTGCATTTAATAAAGGGTGAAATTTATTAGGAGTATCATATTGCTATCAATGTCAAGTATGTTGTTTTCCACTACAAAGCTATCTATTATATATATTAAAATATAGACTTTCAACATTTCAATGGGAGATGTGTAGACATGTCAATGGATGAGGTTAGATTTGGATGGCTAAAAACCCGAGCCTAGTTAGTACTATCCAAAGCCATCCACAATCCATACCAATTGGGTATTTAAAAACCAATGTTGGACACGACCCGTTGTGTGTTAGGTAAATGTTTATGTGACATACTAAATTATATTACCCATTCAAAAGTTTTTGAAATTATACACCAAAAGCCTGGTTTTTAAGTAGTGCATAAACAAAATATTGCAAAAAAATGCATCTGTAGTGTTGACACTAGTAATGTTGTTTTATAAAAACTTTTACATGACAAATTATCTTTGGGCTCAAGTAATAATATATTAAAGACGGTTATATAGAAAAATATATATTGTACAAATTATTATATGAAAAATATAGTAAACTATTCATTGGTTTAAAATTGATAGAATTTGCTTATAAAGCAAATTAGAAAGTCGTTTACATCTTCATGCTAGGGACTTACTGTTGCATGTGTTGAGTTAACTAGAACTGAGTATAACAATCTTAAGATTGCCATAATCAAAATGTAATGAGACTATTGCCATTGGCTCTGTTTTTTTTTGTTCCTAGAAGTGATCCTTACTCTATTAATCATGGCGTTTTTGTCAAAAATGAATATATGGTCGATGAAAATGTTGAAGTAGAATAATGATCAGGTCAGGTAGAATAATGACTAAACCATACTCGAAGCTAACAATAATCAATTCCATGTAGTTTGGGTTTGGTTGTTGATGTCCAAACTTATACTGATAAAAATGATGCGAACTCTGATCAGGTTCGGATCGAAGCTCGCACCATTGACACACCTAGTAATGTGCACTTTACTAATGTAGGTATCTATTATAATATCTCATTTTACTTTGTATTTTTGTACGTTCATGATAAATAACTATTTTTGTCTATAAAATTTATAAGAAATTGTTTTTAGACTAGTCATAAATTCAAAAAAATTATATTTCCTAACTGTTAGTTGGAAATTTCGTATGGATAATCAATCGACTAATTTTGCATCATCCAACACTAAGTATATTAAACTGTTAGTACGTAATAATATTTAAAAAATGTATGTATTTTTAGTTGGTTAGTTTATTTTGATTTTGATTTGTATATTCTTATATGTGAATTTAATATTGAAGTTTTCACTAGATATATTTTCTCAAAATATAATCTTTATTTTGTAAATAAATATTGATTACATTGATTTTATTTATTTAATATTCAAATTAATCAATTGTTTTTAGATACTAAATAAGTTTTTTAATGTTACTTGATACAAAATTATTTTTTTAGTTAAATGATTAATTGTAAAAAAGTAAGTATTTTAAGTATTTTAATCATTGAAGTATTTATTGAGACTAATGATGTAAAGTGCGTTTAAGAAAATATTGATGATTATGATGATGATAAATAGAATTGTTGAGAATTTAAAAGTTGCTTATTGCTTAAGTTAAAATATTAATGAAGCGATTACAAAAATTAAACGATAATACATGGACTAATTTAAATGAGAATTCTGAATTATGAAGGACTTGGATGTTAAAGAAAGAAGAAAATTAATAAGAGAATACTATATGCTTTTATTTTACATTTATTAAATTTACAGCTAAATACAATAAATTGTTAGAGATAAAAAAGTAACGAGACAACTTTGTAGATGATAAATATAATAAATAGAGAAAAATAAATATATAATGAAATAACTTTGGTCAAACTCGAACTTGTGTTCTCTAAACAGTTCTCTAAACTTTAATATCTATAGAGAAATGCAAAAAAAATATTAGATTAAAAAATAATAGTGTCTCTCACCACTAGAGTTATGATTGAGCCATTATTATACAATAGATCGTAATTGAACCATTTTTGCATCATTCATCCCCTATTATTGATGAGGACCTATATAAAATATTTTGCACTTTATGGCTTTAATGCACGATATAAAGAAGTGGTCACGAGTCTTATTAATTGGTGAGATTCGGGATTATAGAAATAAAAAAATGTTTTCAGTTAAACTAGTTGAACATGTGGAAAAGATTCTCCTTACTTTATGGGGAAAGCTTTTACATAACCCATGATGAGTTCGATAGTTTCTATGTATGGTGAGAAGAAATAGATTGGTTCATTTCTTTATGGGCTTCATTATCATTTGGAATGGAATAGCGAGCTTCACAATATCATGAGCCTTAATGAACATAGGAGACGAGACTTACTAATGACCACTTTAAAACAAGTTTTAGTTATGAGTGAATTTATTTGAATTCATTAAAGGATTTTAAGTTCTACTTATCATGGACTTCATCTTGAACCAAAGTAATGAATTTGAGTTCAAGGTTAGCTTCGTTATCTTCCGAACACTAACCAACGTCAATATTTGTATAATAGTTGAAATTATATGTATTGATCATGTTTTGTATTTTGTTACTACATCTTGAAAATAATTCAATAAAAAATAGAGTAGATTTAACATAAAAGACATGGAATAATTGTTATGTTGGATCCGGGCTGGTCGAAAGCAGCTAAAATAGGCAGATTTTAATTTTTTTTATTTTGGATGGTAGTGGTCCTATAAAATCTAATGGGTAGTATTAGATCCAATCTGGATTATCTAAATAAAATCCAATTTTATTTAATTTTCTTATTTACCTAACTAATGAATTTAATTAATAAAATGTTTATATGGTTTATGAGTATATTACTATGTACTCATATGTGTATAACATGCATGTGTACCATAATAATAGTGTACATGGTTAAGTTTATATATAAGCAGATATTGGGATTTATATCTATTATGCATATACTTAACACTTACTTATATGTTTTTACCTAAATTAAAATAGTACACACACATAATTCAAATTAATATTATAATAATATATTAAAAATATCACAAATTACCAAAGTGTTTATTTTGAATTTGAATTTAAAATATCTAATAAACTTAAAAAATACATTTAAAGTTCAAATTGAATTCATAATTTAAATTATATATACGTAAAAAATTTAAATTGGATTGATTATTTAAGTTATATATAAACACACAATTTGAAGAAAATATTAGTAATAATATTTAAAATTAGTTTCAAAGTATCACAAATAATGAATATGTTTTATTGCGAATTTGAATCTAAAATATCTTATTGACTTAGCTAATACGTTTAAATTCAAACTAGATCTATTATTTAATATTATGTATGTGTATTAATGTAGTAATAATTGTCATAAATAATAATGTTATTATTATCTTTAATTTATACACATGCACTTTATATGTTTCGGCCAACACAAAAAAAATATTTAAAATATAAGTAATATTATAAGAATAATAATAATATATATACATATAATTAAAATTTAAGTATAATATTCAAATAAAATAAAATAAAATATTATTTAATATTATATATAGTAAGTTAAATGAATTCTTTTTATTTTCCAAAATAAATGTAAGCAACTAAAATATATACATATCATTTAACTTGAAAATAGTTTTACTAATGTATAGTTTAATTAATAAATTATGTTTTAAAATAAAAACCCTTTTTAAAAAAACATAATTTAAAATTAGATAGTCATGGCCAAAACAATTTTTTTATAACTAAATTCATATTATAGTACAAGATATACAAAGATATAGAACACTGAAATGAAATTTCAGAGATAAAATAATAGGCATCAACATATATGAAAGCGGTGATATCTCTATGACATAGATAAATCAATGAATAAGCTAAAATAGAATATTACCTTAAACGATGCCAAAGATTCACACGTGGATCTATGCGTTCTCCTAGATCCACCTTGAATCGATCTTCTAGCATTGCGATGGTTTGAAATACTATTGTTTATATTTGTTTTGGTTTATATGGATTAAAAAGTTTTTGACCAAGGTGGGTGGGAGAGGCTCACAGCCATGAGTGAGTGGATCAAGAGAGAGTCACAAATGAATGAAGGGTATGTGCGACAACCTACCTACTCAACCCTCAAAAATCGACACTACTACATCCTCGGTATTCATGTGCCGTAAATCCAAGTGTCGAAGAGGCAGATCATCATGGGTTAAAAAGAAAATAAAGATAGAAGACAAGACAATAATAGAATCTCACATTGTATTTAACAACTTCTACTCATACATATAGATAGTACATACAATCACTCTCAAAATGAGATATCAGAGTCATAGCAAGTACTAACCCATCTAGGATAGTTATAACGGCCTATCCCTATAAGTGTTGATAGATACTTATACATAATATAGACACAGCGGAAAGTGATATAACTTCAACAAAATACCTAAAAAGCTCCATGGTCCATCCCAAAATGCTCAAAACAATCTAATTACTTGGCTGCCCAGAAAATTAGGGCACCCTGTGTTTAAGGGGGAAAATAAACTCTGGGTCAGTCATGGGACTGGTATGAGAAACTCAAAATACACGTTTTTGAAAACAAAGGTATTTCATAACACCATGCTACACATAAACATGGAACAGGTTTTTACCTTATGATAACTAAAACATTTGCTATGCAAAATCTAAGGATATTATTTTTAATGACATTCTTTTGAAAACACTTTGTAATTAAACTTATTAATCTCAGCCGAAATTATTACCATTATTAAATTCTGGATATGTTAGGCTCTACAAACAAGTCCAAAAGCACTTATTGAGAAATGGATTCCATATGATGGCAAGTTAAGGGACTACCTTCCATACAGTACATTTCTAGCGGAATGTACCGAGGGTCAACATCATTTGAAACCTTCGCACCTAGCAAGATCGGCCTACCAGTAGACCCATCTTGGTGGCTGATAGAACCGAATATGACATCATCCCGGTCGTAACCAACCTATCCGAAATCCCATAGCATACACAACATAATCGACATATAGAGAGTAATCTAGAAGGGTGATGACCACACCTTTATGGGCACAACCCACATAGCCTAACAGCATGCCCTGGTTAAGCCACTTCCAGGTGATGAGGCCCGAGGTAACGATTACCTTTTCACATAGTACATTCTACTTTGAATGCCACATTGCTAATTCATAATCACAAAACTGATTTCTACAAACGTATAACTCCTGAGCTCGTACATCTCAGGAAAGTGTGTTAAGCGAAGAGAAGTTGCCTTCTCCGCCACCAAATAGAAGATATGTTCATAGAGACCAATCGATGTAATTAGAAATGCAATGTCAAACATTCATCCATACAATTTTTCCAGGAAAAGGACAAACCGAAGGAACTCTCCTACCACATCCTGTCAGGAACTACCCCTAGGATTAGTAGCGAGCAGCCCTTGCATCGAAGATCAAATGAAGATACTACTACCACATATATGATATGGTAAATCTCTCCCTCGAGGGTTAGTGACAAGCATCCCTTCATTTCCTCTATTATCATTCCATGCCTTCACTTCGAATACGTAAATTGGTTCGAAGTGGTTTTCAGATAACAATCACTAAAATTCGACCTCGGTTCCTTCGAACCAATCATCGGTAATAATATGTTTAGCAAATAGGAAATTATTCTTTAATTCATTAATTTCCTTTTATCAAAATATCTTCTAGAGATATATATCTTTAAACCATTTCTTTTCGGTATATATGGAATCATTAAACCTCTCCCATATAATCCTGTGGTTACTTTAGAACCTTTTAAATCTTGGAGTAATTCAAAATCATTTCATTCTTTACTTAGGAAAATATTTCCAAATTATAACTTTTAAAACAGGTAAAAAACAATGTTATTTAAGACATCGTTTACTGTAAACCAAAAATAATTAATTTTAAGTAAAATGATCCATAGGAAATAAATTAATTCCAAATCATTTATTTAAATCTTGACAAAAGATTTCTTGTTTTCAATACATATCTTTTTAATAGGTTGAAACCATGTTACCTAAGATGGTAAATTCAAATTAGTTAATATTCGAGTAAAACGGAGCCAGAGAAATTAGACTAATTTTACTCGACAACAATTTCCATATTCAACCTTTACTATCCGTCGAATAGCGGTGAGATAACCTTTTAAATTCACACGGATATTACAAGTTCCCTCTTTGAATTTAAAACAAAGTATAAGAAGATTATCTCTAATCAATACAAGTTGTTTAAATTTGGAAAATTAAATATTTTATACATAACTCATTTCCGACATTTTGACCTTATCTATTCCTCGCCCAGGAAAAATGCCAGATAAGCCAGGGCACTGGTTGCTCCTGAACACCTCCTTAGTTTAAGAACCTCACATCCGGATCTTACGAATAGAAAAATTCAGTCTACTCGTCGGCTTTTAGAACCAAGATTAAATCACTTAATTTAACAGCTTTTCATTAAATCATTTATTTAAACTCATTAAAATAAATTATAAAACCTCCAAATCATTATTAGAACACTTAACTAATAATTTGAAACCATTTATAAATGATTTGGGAAAGAATACTTAAGTTTAAGTTCATATTTCAAAAGTTATCAAAAGTGCTGCAAAAAGTGTTGTAAATAGTGCTGCAAATAGTGTTTTCAAAGCTTATTTGATCAAAACGACTTTTTGATCATTTAGAAATCCATTTTTATAACTCATATTTCTTTTAAACCATTTTAAAATATTTATAGAATTTATTCCATATTTTTTAGAGAATTAAAAATATCATTTATAAAGAATTTATTGCATTGGTTTCCAAACTGCAAAAACGCGACTATTTTTAAAAATTGATTTGCTCATATTTTAAAATCTACTAAAAAAATATCAATTTTCTTTCTTCATTTGAAAACTATAATTATAAGAGTTCAGAAAATTCTTGTCAAGGGGAATTCCAAGCTATATTCCACTTTATATACTCGTTTAACTTTTACATCGCGAAATCGCAAACTACTGTTATGTGGCGCGCCTACTTTTGACTTAATTTTCATAACTTGTCAAAACTTCACCAAATTGGATTTTAGTGTTTATAAAACATTTATAAACCATTTAAAACTGTTTCAAGAGGTTTAACAATCTCATATACATCATTTCATTTATTAAAGGAAAGTGATTCCCTTTGTGATTTTCGACGTGTATTAAACGTGACTTGTTAATACGATCAAACAACATATAATCAACATCCAAACTTGATGATCAAACATAGTAAACATCTATAACAATCATATCATATCATCATATTATATATAAGTATAAATATAGTGTTTCTCACTTGAATTTTGATCGGACTAACTTTAAATCGGCTATAACTCCGCTAACTTGAATTCAAAGCTTACGAACACTCAAACTTTTGCCTTGGAAGGCTCGACCTTGACCTTGGAGAGGAAGAAGGCTTACGGCCTAGGATTGCAAGGGTGTGGCCGTGGGTATTTTAAGTGGAGAGGAGGAGTTTTCTTGAGTTTTGAAAGGTTTGATATATATATATATATGTATGTATGTATGTATGTATGTATGTATGTATATGTATATGTATGTATATACTATATAATTTAATTTAATTTTGCAAATATTTTTTCCATTATTTCTTTAAGTATAGAAGACAAAAAGTGGATAGAAAAGCTTTAGGAAAAAGAAGAAGAAGAAGTGAATGGACATGAAGAAGGATGGTGGGTATTTATAGGCAAATGGAAGGAGAAAATATCAATTTTTAAGTACAAATACATCATTACTTCATCACCACCACACCATCCTCCATCATCATGGTATTCGGCCAAAACCTCCATTCCCATGTGCTAGGCCATGTGCTTGTACTTGTGAGTGTAAGTGTTGACTTTGGGATTCTTAAGGGTTAAGGAAAGTGAATAAAATATCTTATTATTTTTGGTTATTTATATTAAAATGTATATGTATATATGTTTGTATTCATGTGCATGTGAATGTCTTTATATATGTGTACATCTATATGTGCATACGTATGTCACATATAATCCACAACGTTGCACAACTTCTACACGTTGAATCATTACGAATTCCAATTTCGATTTCCGGTCATATTTTCACTTCTTAGTCACTATACATATATTTGTAAAAAAATTGATAATAATATTTATGTCATTATATATTTATTAAAAGGGCTCATTTAATTATTAAAAATAATTATTAAATCATTTAAACTCAATTTAAATTCAAAAATAAATTATTAAGAAATAGCGACATTATTAATGATGTCACATATACTTTTAACTTTCTAAAATAAAATAAATTATTTTATTGCATATTCTCACTCATATAGATAAATGGGTGTATATATCCAGCTCCGTGCGCGATGTCGGATGGTCAAAGAGCTGTTTATTAGTAGAACGATTTTCGGTCATTTTATCGATATATCTTTCAAAGAATATATTTTTAAAAATATTTATTCAAAAGAAGATTACCAATATTATTTATCATTCAAAACATTTTCATTTATGTTAAAATATTTCATCGTTAATGAATTTGAAATTTTTCTAAAGTGATGAATTTTCGAGTCGTTACATTCTTCCCCCTTTAAAGAATTTTGTCCTCGAAATTAAGGATAAGAAGAAGATAACTCAAATTGAATATATATATATATATAGAGATATTTGACAAAATGAAATATATGTAGGATATGATAAGGGACTACACCACAGGTGGTGTGTACACTATCTCGATACAACATCAATCCTAAACTCAGGATATGCTTTCCTTATTCAATCTTATGTTTCCTATGTTCAGTCTATTGCATCACCACTCCATTGGACTTTAACAAATCTCACAACGATCATTCTCAATCATTTCTCATCATGATTCATGGCTTGAACTGGTCGTCTGATTACTACCAAATTTGGTTCAACTTCTAAATCTTCCTGGGCAGCTGTTTCTATAATCTACTTTGGATTATGCATATATTTTCGTAGATGGGATATGTAGAAGACATTATGCACACAAGACAACCTTTCGGGAAATTCCACACGATAAGCTAATTCGCCAATCCGCTCGAGAATGGGAAAAGGTCTAATAAATCGAGGTGCCAACTTCCCTGCCCAACCAAATCTAACCACTCCTCTCATCGGAGAGACTTTCAAAACTACATAATCTCCAACCGAGAATTCCAAATTTTTACGCATCCTATCTACATAACTCTTTTGTCTGCTCTGGGCTTCTTTCATCTTCTTTCTGATCCTATCAACTTTTTATGAAGCTTCCTGAATCATATCAGGGCCAAGTACCAACCGGTCTCCAATCTCGATCTAACATGCAGAGAATCTACATGGACGACCATACAAAGCTTCATACAGTGCCATGCCAATACTTGCCTAATCACTATTATTATAGGAGAACTCCACAATATGAAGATAATTTTCCCAAGATCTTTCAGAACCTAAGATGCAAGCTCTTAGAAGATCTTCCAACACTCGATTTACCCTTTCAGTATGCCCATCAGTCTGGGGATGATATGCGGTGCTAATACTTATCTTCGTTCCCAAAGCTGTTTGCAATGCCTCCTAGAACTTACTGGTAAAGATTGGGTCTCGATCACTGACTGTGCTGCTTGGTACACCGTGCAATCGAACAATTTCTCTCATGTATATTTCTGCAAGACTTGCGGTTGTTCTCGTTGGCTTTACTGGGATAAAGTGCGCGCTTTTGGCTAATCGATCTTTGGCAACCCAAATGCCTTCATTTCCCTTTCTCGATCGAGGTAAGCCGTCGATGAAATCCATCGATATTTGGTCCCATTTCCAAGTTGGGATTTCAAGAAGCTGGAGTAGTCCTGCAACCTTTTGTTTAACACTCTTGATTTGTTGACAATTTGCACATCTGCTAACATGTATAGAGGTGTCCCTCTTCATGCTTTTCCACCAAAATGTCTGCTTTACATCTTTGTACATTTTGTTGACTCCAGGATGGATATTTAGCTTAGATTGATGACATTCACTCAACACTTCTAGTCTTAAGTTGTCAGCATCCAAAACAAAAATTCTTCCCTTTAAACGTAATATCCCACGGTTATCGATTTTAAAGCTTGAATTCTGCCCTCTACGTGTAACCTTATAAATCCTCCTAAGAAACCAATCTTCTTTTTATTTGTAAGCGATCTTTCTGGAAGAGTTGGAGTTACTACCAGATAAACTAAAACGGCATGCTTTCTACTCAATGCATCTGCTACTACGTTAGCCTTTCCTTGTGTATATAGGATATCAAGATCATAAGATGCGAGAAATTCTAGCCAATGCTGCTACCTTATATTTAAGTACTTCTGAGAAAAGATACTTCAAAGATTTGTGATCTATGAAGAGTTCGAACTTATCACCTATTTAAAGAAGGAATATTATTTACTAAGGTCAAACAAAGTTTATCAAAATAAACTACGAGAAATTCTTACCCAGTAAATAATGTCTCCAAATCTTTAGTGCGAACACAATGGCTAATAGTTCTAAGTCGCGTGTTGCATAATTTCGCTCATGTGTCTTTAACTGCCTACTAGCATGTGTGATAACCTTTCCATGTTGCATTAGTACCGCACCCACTCCTTCACCATATGAATCAGTATAAACAGTTAGACCACCGCATTCATCAATAATAGTTAAGACTGGAGCGGTGGTTAACCTTTTCTTGAGTTCCTGAAATGCTTCTTCACATTTCTGTGTCCACTCAAACTTTACATCTTTCATAGTAAACTTCGTTAGATGGGAGGAAATCTTGGATAAGTCTTTAATAAATCTCCGGTAGTATCCTACTAATCCAAAAAAGCTACGAATATCCTTCGAAATTTGTGGTTGCTTCAAATCTAGAATGGCTGTAATTTTCCCTGGATCAACTGAGATTCCTTCCTTCGACACAACATGCCCAAGGAATCTAACCTTCTCTTCCCAAAAGTAGCACTTTGAGAACTTAGCTTTGAGCACATTTCTCCTTAATATTTCTAGCACAATCTCTAGATGCCTTTCGTGTTCTTAGTCTTTGAATATATAAGAATATCATCAATTAAAACAAACATGAACTGCTGGAGCACTTCTTTGAACACTCTATTCATAAGGTCCACAAAATAAGCGGGTGCATTAGTTAGCCCAAAAGACATAACCAACCACTAATAGAAACCATTTGGTCCTCTGAATGCAGTTAGAGCGATGCATTCTTCTACTATCCTTAACTGATGGAATCCTGTAGCTAGGTCCATTTTTGAAAATACTCGAGCTCCATGAAGTCGATCAAACAAGTCATCAATACGAGGTAAAGGATGCTTGTTCTTAATCATTTTCTTATTTAGGTCTTGGTAGTCCACACAAAACCTTAGGGAGCCATCTGATTTTGCAATGAAAACTACTACCGAGCTCCAACTTTAGCGACTAGGTCTAATGAGTCCTTTCTTTAACAATTCGTCTATTTGATTATTTAACTCATTTTCTTCCTTAGGGGCCATTCTTCAAGAAGAATGAAAAACAAATCTTTCACCGAGAATCAAGTCGATTCGAAACCCAATTTCCCTGTGCAGGGGTAAACTTTTAACTTCCTCAAAAACATCCGAAAAGTCCTTAACAATCGGTATTTCTTCTAAATGTTTTTGAAATGAATTTAGGGCATACATAAAACTGTCCATTACTTGACTTGATTCTTCACGCATTATTTTATAAGGTTCATTTATATTATTTTCCAAATGCACTGTCCTTTTAACACAATCAAGAACGGCCTTATAATTAATTAACCAAGCCATACCGAGTATAATCTCAAATCCAATAAAATTAAGGACGATTAGGTCATATGAAATTTTATAGGATAGGTAGGAAACTTGTACTTTTTCACAAACTATACCGAGATTAGTTTTACCACCTATAGGGTTAGAGACATGGATAGGGGCATCTAATATCTTCGTGATAAGTTTCAATTTATCAACTAATTCTTTAGAAATAAAACTGTGAGAAGCCCTAGTATCAAATAATACACTAACTAGATTTTCATTAATGTAGATATTACCTTCAAGAACTCTCTTGCCCTTCACATCAGTCGAAGTTGAGGGTTCGTATTTGATGGAAAAAACAATGTCTTGTTCTCCTTTCCTTATCAGTAGGCAATCCTTCTTCTGGTGCCCTGGTTTATGACAATTGTAGCAATTCCTACCCTAAGCCTTAGGATTCTTACAGTTGTTGGAATAGTGGGCCTTCTGTTGGCAATTGAAACAAGTAATATCCTTCAACCTGTCTTCCTGGGATCCTCCTTCTGGCTTGCTTTGCCCTGGTTTCCTTCCCGGGTGATTGAACTTCCTCTTTTTCCAATTATTGTTGCTGCTTTGGGTTGTGGACGGATCCTTCTTGTCCAGGGTTTCATATCAAAAACCTATGTCTATTAAATCTACAAAGGGTTATTTCACATGCCCAATCATTCTGCCCTAGTACTACTTTTTCATCCCTGCGATAAACATCTCATTCTTCTTGAGGGGCGTTGTGACGCCCCATCCCGAGACCCACATTAACAAAGAGAATTACATAGTAATCATGTCTGCTAATGCAGAGAATAGGGCGGGTTAAGGGCGACCATCTATAGCCTTGTCTTAAATATCTATTGAATACGTCGACAATTGCTATCTATTTTTTTTCTACTTAAGTGGATCGACATATCCAATAAATACTTAATACAAAACTATATGTGGCTAACGGATCTATTAGAAAAAAATACCATAACTAAATGAATAACTAATCACAGAAAAGCAACACACACACACACACACACACATATATATATATAGACACTCACATATACAATGATACATCTTAATACAATACCAATGATACATCAAAGTGGTATGACGACCACTCTATATACATGAGTCAAAAGAATATACAATACAACTCATATGGACAATAATAGCTAAAGAAGATAACCCAACATCCATGTAGAAGCATCATGTAATAGCTGTATCCAAAAGAAATGCTTAACCTGAAACATACTCGGTCTGACCCGAGTGTAAAACACACGGGTCAGTCTAGCTAAACAAATCAGTGAATAACAATAATAGATAAGGTAATGCATAAGAAAGATAGGGTATCCTCTAATACAAGGGATACCATACACATAAGCATTATATTACCATCATAAGGAAAGGATGATTACTCCTCTTAATAAGAAGAAGAGGTAACAAGAGTATAGCCATAACTTAAGTGACATAATAACACTAAAGTATATGAGCCATTGAGAATGAGATTCTAAATATAAAATCCATCTAAATATCATATTCGCCACATATCATCGGCGGAATCTAAATGATAACAATAACGATTCCAAATGAACCATATCTCCTACTAGGAGAAATCGTCAACACAAGCATCTCATCAAATAGCAACATAAAACATTCTTAATTAGGATAAGTCTCAAATTTCAAATATGCCTCATCTCAACGGCATAACCTGAAATCTCAACGGCATCTCATGGGTATAAATGTATACACATCTCAAATCTATCTTGCCAAAATGGAAAACTTAGAATATTCTATAAAATCACGAAAGCATCAACTCATATTCAAAGAACTCGATAAGAGTTCAAAACATCATAAATGAAATCACCATATGTATAACATCTCATATAGCGCTAGGTTATCGATGTAACAAAACATCATAAAATGGTGAAATCACAACAAAGTAGAAAACTTGGAAAACTCAGAAAACCCGGATTAGCCAGATCCCCGACGGCAATGCCGAAGCAATGCTGTACGTGCAAAACTCAGACGGCCGAAGCCTCTAACAAGGTCGCTAACACCTCCCAAAGCAGTTCGTCCTCATGATAAGATTGCTGGCACCTCTCCAAGCCGTTTTGTCAGCCTTAACAAGGTCGCTAACACCTCCCAAAGCAGTTCGTCCTCATGACAAGGTCGCTAACACCTCTCAAAGCAGTTCGTCCTCATGACTAGGTCGCTAACACCTCTCAAAGTAGTTATGTTAGGTAAACATCGTGAATGTGTCACAAACTCATGGATAGGAACCCGAAAAGTGTTAACGTGTGTCACATACCACACATTCGCACTTAGCGGTTGACTAGCCACGAGTCGATGCCACACTAGGAACATCATAAAACTCAGAAAATCATATCTCGCCTCGTCTCATTGGCGAGTGATAAAGAGACACCATACTAATCTCATCTCATCGACAAGTATTAAATGGCATTGTAACTTGTCTCATCTCATCGACAAGTGAAAACATCATGATGGTTCCTTATAAACCATAAATCTCAAATATGAAATCATATACTCAAGACTTGCCTTATATCATTGGCAAGTAAATAAAACATCGTAATGGTTCTCATCGTCCATACTCCTACATAGGAGATCTCAAACCATAATGCTTGCCAAATATTGGCCATCTTAAATAATTCCAATAAATAGGAATTATAAAACTCAAAATACGCCATAAAATGATAAAACATTTCAGAATCAATAATCTCTAATAGCTTTGATCGTACAAGTCCGGAATTAACCGAAATAATAAACGCACATGTCCCATACCACGTGTTTTACTAAATCGTTTAATTCTCTTTCTCATACGTTCGAATAGTGAAAAAGTGTGTGTTTTATATTTAAAATAGTTTACTAGAGAAAACAAGCTTTTAAAACTTTTTTCCGAAAAGATTAATAAAACCAATATTTGAAATTCCTTTATTATAGGAAATAAATAGATTTTATATAAGAAAAATAATTTGGAAATACTATATAATAATAAATTGAAATGTTCATTTATTTTAAAAAAATCATTTCAAAACGGTTTAGTGAAAACCGTGCTCGAAAACAATGAAAAACAAGAACGATAACTCAAGACCGATAACTTGAATTCAATACGAATTCAATTCAAATTTAACCCAAAATCAATTCAAATTCTCCAAATATAGCTAGCCTATTGAGAGGCATCATAGCTCTCAAAACATCTCAAAAACAACATAAAAATCGAACAAGAATGAGAGCAAAAATAAGCTAATACAATTCTCAGGTCAATGATTGTTATTGCTGTCGTTTTGCTCTCGGAACAGCAACAAACAAACACGGTTTTGACCAAGCTAACTTCGAAATTTCAGAAGACTCTAAACATGAAACTTTTAGCACAAAGTCTAAGGCTTTCCGGAACATCTAAAATTATTGAATTTGGATAAGAAACGTGAAAGATATGGCCAATATAATTCTCAGATTTTAAATTCACTATCGCTGTCGTTTATTCTCAGGGCAACAGCAAAGAAATAAGGTTTCGACTATCTTAACCTCCAAAATTTGCAAAATTCAAAACAAGAAAGTTTTAGAAAATTGCCTAAGATTTCCAAAACAATAAGAATTATCTACATTCGACTAGAAAAAAGAAAGATACGTCTAATTTACTAACTGTATTCAGTTTAGATAGTGTAATAATCAAAGTGACAGAGCTGGTAGGTTGTGATAGAATTTCAATCAATCTATCCTCAAAATTTGCAAATATGTTCAACATGAAAGTTGTTGTATAAAAAGGATGACTTCCAGAACATTAAAAATTATCGAATTCTGATCAAAATCGAAAAAGATATGGCTAAATCAATTTCAGATTCAAACTCAGAAAATTTAGTTAAAGACAGAATTGTACTCTTATTTCCAATTCTATTTCAGGTCAATAAAATTGCAAAATCTCGGAAAATAACCAAAATAGAAACTGTTTCTTATTGAATCTAGTTTCTAATAAAAAAAGATTGACCTCAAATGGATGAGAAACGTGAAAGTTATTATTGTTTTACTTCAGCGCATTCCTATTGTATTTCAACAATCATCCAAAGTAAGCATTAGGTATAATTAAAGTAAATGATTTCTTTCTCATCTTTGCAATTACAGTCAAGATTTAGCTAGAAATGTGAGTTAATAAACTCACCCTTTATTTTAGATAGCAAATACCCGAATTCATGGAGAAAGATTGAAGCTTTTGGATCAAGAGCAGCTCCAATTACCTGTAGATTTCCATATATATAGACATGCAAAGGAAATAACCCATTAACGGACAATCTCTTCTCAAATAAGATTTTTGATGAGATTTCTAGTTTTGGAAGGGATTACCTTTTAATTTCACTTTGGATTAGTAAAGATTATAGCTTGTTGAAGAAATTTTTGAGATTGAAAGCTTGGATTTTGAGAAAATGATCATTTCTATTTACTGGCTCTATTCTCTGAAGAGGAAGATGGTGAGATAAATTTTGTACGTATATGTAAAATGTTTCTCACCTCTTCCTCAGGCTATTAATTGTTTAAGTGGGGTTGGACTCAAATTAGAGAAAGAAAAATAAGCCTAAGTTAATTTAATTCAACATTTAAACAATGTAAACACTTATGTAACGAAATAAAATAACTTATTCTCCTCAAGTATTAACACAAATAAGACATGTAAACTTACATACATATTAAAAATAATATTTTTCATCATATAAAAAGATAATTTTAGTTTTAAAAATATTTTTATTATTAAAAACTCCTATTTTACATAAATACATGATTTACACAAACAAATGTATAAATCTACATTTTTAACTTCAAAAATTCTACAAAAAATATTTTCTTGCATAGAAAAATATGACAAACCATTTCAAACTCAATTTTATAATCAAAAATCATTTTTAAACTAAATTTCATCTTTTTATTTAAACAAACAGCCTTTAAAAATCAAATACATCTTTTAAAAATTATTAAAGAAGTAATTGGCAATAATTAATACATTTATTGCATTTTCTCCCAATAAAAACCATTTACCAATCAGTATTATCCCAAATAAATAAAATAAAGTTCCAAACTTTATTTTTCTCATTTTATCTCCAAAATTCATTGTTTATTCCAAATAAACAGTTTAAAATTTCCAATTTTATTTTTAATTACAATTTTTAATTATAACTACCGTTATAATTTAATATTAATAGGTAATCTCCAAACCAGGATGGTTACAGGCGTGTCTATCAAACTAGGGCTGAAGCGAGATAATTCGTTAAGCTTGCGCGCATACTCTTCAATCGATATTTCCTCCTGTTTCAAATCCATAAAACTCCGATAAAGGCGGGATTTTCCGACTGCTGGCATATACTACTCTTCCAAAACTTCTTTGAATCATTCCCATGAGAAATTGTCCTCCGACTCATTCATAGTGATAGTTTCCCACCAAGCGAGAGCACCATCCTGTAGTTTCCAAGAAGCTAAGAATTGTTCTTGCTCATCTCCAATATTTAGTCCTTTAAAATTCTTTCACAAGAACGAATCCAAGCTTGAACTTTGATGATAAACTCCGTTCCCTTGAAGGGTTTACAACCTAGACTGTTATATTTCTAGCACAAAGTTGCGAAGTTGATTTGGGGTAGCACTAGAATTATTACTTCTTCGATTATTGTGGCGGCGGGAGTTCGACCATTTGTGTTTGTGGTACTGCTACCTCCTATTCCCCTACCTCATCCCCTTCTTCTACTCATCTCCTACTATCTGCATATAGTAAGAAAACATCTTTAGAATTTATAGACGAGATATCTTAGGGAATTAACATAAAATTTGAATATACTTATTCAGATAAAATTTCAAATATGTGCTCTCTCGGACTAAACTCATTCTAGGGTTTTGCTAACCCTATCTCTAATGAGTTGACCCCGTCTTAGGCTTAGGTATTCGCTCAACCATAAGCTCCGATACCAAATGTGATAACCCAGCTACTCGACCCTCATAAATCGACACTAATACATCCTCGATATTCACGTGCAGCAAATCCTAGTGCCAAAGAGGCAGATTATCATGGAGTAAAAAGAAAAAAAAAGTTAGAAGACAAGAAAATAATAGAATCTCACATCATATTTAACAACTTATACTCATACATACAGATATTACATACAATCACTCTCAAAACGAGATATCAGGTACTAACCCAACTAGGATTGTTATAACGGCCTATCCGTACAGGTCCTGGTAGATACTTATACATAATGCAGACACAGCGGAAAGTGGTAGATAACTTCAATAAAAGACCCAAAATGCTCCATGCTCCATCCCGAAATGCTCCAAACAATCTAATTACTTGGCTACTCGGGAAAATAGGGCACCCAGAGCTTAAGGGGAAAAATAAACTCTGGGTGAATTATGGAACTTGTATGAGAAACTCAAAATACACGTTTTTGAAAACAAAGGAATCTCATAAGAACACGCCGCACATGAACACGAAACGGGTTTTTACCTTATGATAACCAAAACATTTGCTATGCAAAATCGAGGGATATTATTTTTAATAATATTCTTTTGAAAAAACTTTGCAATTTAACTTATTAATCTTAGCCAAAATTGTTACCATTATTAAATTCCAGATATGTTAGGCTCTACAAACAAGTCCGAAGGCACTTATTGAGGAATGGATTCCATACAATAGCAAGGTAAGGGACTACCTTCCATACAATACACCTATAGAGGAATGTACCGAGAATCAACATCTTTTGAAACCTCTGCACCTGGCAAGACCGGCCTACCAACGGATCCATCTTGGTGGCTGATTGAACCGAATATGACATTACCCCAGTCATAACTGACCTATCCGGAATCTCATAGCATATACAACATACTAAACATATAGAGAGTAATCTAGAAGGGTGATGACCATACCCTTATAGGCGTGACCCATACAGCCTCACGGCATGCCCTGTTTAAGGCATTTTCGGGTAATAAGACCCGAGGTAATGATTACCTTTTAACATAGCACATTCTACTTTGAATGCCACATTGCCACTTCATAATCACGCAACAGATTTCTACAAACGTATAACTCCTGAGCTCATATGTCTTAGGAAAGGGTGTTAAGCTAAGAGAAGTTGCCTTCTTGGCAACCAAAAAGATGATACGTTCATAGAGATCAATCAATGTAATTAGAAATGCAACGTCAGACATTCGTCCAAACAAGTTATCCAGTAATAGGACAAACAGAAGGAACTCTTCTACCACATCCTATCGGGAATTACCTCCAGGATTAGTACGAGCAGCCCTTGCATCGAAGATCAAATGAAGATACTACTGCCACATATATGATATGGTAAATTCCCCCCAAGGGTCAGTGACAAGCAGCCCTTCATTTTCTTTATTATCATTCCATGTCTTCACTTCGAATACGTAAATTGGTTCGAAGTGTCGAATAAGAATCACTCAAATCCGACCCTGGTTCCTTCGAACTAATCATCAATAAAAGATGTTTAGTAAATAGGGAATTATTCTTTGATTGATTAATTTCTTTTTGTCAAAATATCTTCTAGATATATATATATATATATATATATATATAAAACATTTCTTCTTGGTATATATGGAATCATTAGACCTCTCCTATCAAATCATGTGGTTATTTAAAAACCTTTATTAATCTTCAAGTAATTCCAAATTATTTACCCCTTTACTTAGGAAAATATTACCAAATAATTTATTTAAATCTTAACAAAGTTTTTCAAATCATAACTTTTAAAATGGGTCAAAAACAATGTTATTTAAAACATTGTTTACTGTTAACCCAAAACAATTAATTTTAAGTAAAAGGATCCATAGGAATTAAAATAATTCCAAATAATTTAATTAAATCTTGACAAAAGGATTTTTTATTTTCAATACATATCTTTTTAATAGGTTGAAACCATATAACCTAAGATGATAAATTCAAATTAGTTAATATTCGAGTAAAACGAATCCATAAAAATTACACTAATTTTACTTGACATCAATTTCCGTATTCAACCTTTACTATCTGTCGAAAAGCGGTGAGATCACCTTTTAAATTCACATGGATAGTACGGGTTCCTCTTCGGAATTTAATACCAAGTACAAGAAGATTATCTCTTATCAATCCAAGTTGTTTAAATTTGGAAAATTAAATCTTTTATACATAACTTGTTTTCGACATTTTGATCTTATCTATTCCTCGCCCAGGAAAAAGGCCAGATGAGCCAGGGCACTGGTTTCTCCTGAACATCTCCTTAGTTTAAGCACCTTACATCCAGATCTCACGAATAGAAAAATCCAGACTACTCGTCGGCTTTTAGCGGCATGATTAAATCACTTGATTTTAACAGCGTTTCTTTAAATCATTTATTTAAACTCTTTAAAATAAATTATAAAACCTCCAAATCATGATTAAAACCATTAAGTAATAATCTGAAAACATTTATAAAAGATTTATGAAAGAATACTTAAGTTTAAATTCGTATTTCAAAAGTTATCAAAAGTGCTGCAAAAAGTGCTACGAATAGTGCTGCAAAAAGTGTTTCAAAGTTTGTTTGATCAAAACGACTTTTTGGTCATTTATAAATCCATTTTTATAACTCAAATTTCTTTTAAAAGATTTTAAAAGATTTATAGAATTTATTCCATAATTTTCAAAGAATTAAAAGTACCACTTATAAAAAAATTGTCGCTTTGGTTTTCGAACTGCCGAACCGCGACTATTTTGAAAACTTGATTTGCTCATATTTCAAAATCTACTAAAAGAAATCTCGATTATCTTTCTTCTTTGAAAACTATAATTATAAGAGTTTGGAAAATTCTTACCACGGAGAATTCCGTGCTATATTCTGCTTTATATACCCATTTAACTTTTACGGCACGAATTCGCAAACTACCGTTATGCGACGCGTTTAATTTTGACTCAATTTTCATAACTTATCCAAACTTCACAAAATTGGATTTTAGTGTTTATAAAACATTTATAAACCATTTAAAACTATTTCAAAAGGTTTGATAATCTCATATACACCATTTCATTTATTAAAGGAAAGCGGTTTCCTTTGTGATTTTCGACGTGTATTATACGTGACTTGTTAATATGATCAAACAACATATAATCAACATCCAAACTTGATGATCAAACATAGTAAACATCTATAACAATCATATCACATCATCGTATTATATATAAATATAAATATAGAGTTTCACTTAAATTTTTAATCAGACTAACTTTAAATCGGTTATAGCTCCACTAACTTGAATTCAAAGCTTACGAACTCTCGGGCCTTTTCCTTGGAAGGCGCGGTCTTGAACTTTTAGAGGAGAAAGGCTCACGGCCTAGGGTTGCAAGGGGGTGGCGGTGGGTATTTTAAGTGGAGAGGAGAAGTTTGCTTGAGTTTTGAAGTGGTTTGACATATATATATATATATATATATATGTATGTATGTATGTACGTACGTACGTATGTATGTATGTACGTACGTATGTATGTATGTATACATGTACTATATAATTTAATTTTCTTTTGCAAATATTTTTGCCATTATTTCTTTAAGTATGGAAGACATAAAGTGGATAGAAAAGCTTTTGGAAAATGAACAAGAAGAAGTGAATGGAAGTGAAGAAGGATGGTGGGTTTTTATAAGCAAATGGAAGGAGTAAAATATCAATTTTTAAGTAAAAATACATCATTACTTCACAACCACCACCCACCCTTCATCATCATGGTATTCAGCCGAAACCACCCTTCCCATGTGCAAGGCTATGTGCTTGTACTTGTGAGTGTAAGTGTTGACTTTGGGATGCTTAAGGGTTAAGGAAAGTGAATAAAATATCATAATATTTTTGGTTGTGCGGAAATTGGTACGAAGGGCCTAATTATACAGCCCATTTTTTTTCCAGGACACGGGTTTGAAATTATTATTTTCGAGGACAAGTATGTGCGGCGTGCGTCTTCATCTTCTCAAACAACTAAATATCTTCTGAAATCGATCGTGGAAATTAGGCGCGTTCGTCTTCATCTTCTCAAACAACTACGTATCTTCTAAAATCTGCCGATCTTGGAAATTAGGCGCGTGCGTCTTCATCTTCTCAAACAAGTACGTATCTTCTGAAATCTACCGATCGTGAAAATTAGGCGCGTGCGTCTTCATCTTCTCAAAGAACTACGTACCTTCTGAAATCTACCGATCTTGCAAATTAGGCGGTCGTGAAAATTAGACGTATCTTGTTCAATCAAAGCGGTCGTTTCTTGTGCAATTGAAGCGGTCGTGAGGCGTTAGTTTCTTCTCAAATCAAAATCGACTTTAATTGTGGGAAATCGTGAGGCGATTTTCTCCATTTGGTGAGTCTCTTTTTTATTTGCTGTTTTTCATTATCAATTCTATTTTTTATGATGTTCATGATGTTACTGTATGTTTCTTTTCACAGGAGGCTGTTTTCATCTATTGGAGGAAGGTTTTGTTTGATGTAGTTGGAATAATGGCTTCTGAATGGTATTGTTTTATTCTGATAACACAATCACTATGTATTTAGCTTCGTTTGTTCTTTAGTTTGCAATTAAACTCTGATTGTTTAGATGTTTAAGAATGGTGTATCAAAATTCCATTCTGGCTCTAGTAATAATTTGGCAGCAATCGAATGTGATTATGTGTTTTAAAGACCATATTGATCTTAGTGTGTGTTTGTTATGATAATTTTTTAGCTCTTCTTTTTCACCATTAAGTATATTTTTGCAGATCATCTTTTTCACCTATGATTTTTCAACAATGTAAACTTGAATAGGTACAATCACGACGAATGTTTTTCTTCCACATGTAGTTATATTTTCCATTGTTGTAATCAGGTTATCCCAAAGAGTGATAGTGATCTGTAAAAGATAAATTGTTTTATCTTTTTTCAAAAAGTGGTATATAAAATGATTTAAATGGTTTTATGCTATTAGTTTTTATTTAAGATCAGTTTCACACAGTTATATTTTCCACTATTGTAATCAGGTTATCCCAAAGAGTGATAGTGATCTGTAAAAGATAAATTGTTTTATCTTTTTTCAAAAAGATGTATATAAAATGATTTAAATGGTTTTATGCTATTAGTTTTTATTTAAGATCAGTTTCACATAGTTTTATTTTCCACTGTTGTAATCAGGTTATCCCAAAGAGTGATAGTGATCTGTAAAAGATAAATTGTTTTATCTTTTTTCAAAAAGTGGTATAAAAAATTATTTAAATAGTCTTATGCTATTAGTTTTTATTTAAGATCAGTTTCACATAGTTATATTTTTTTACATTTTTTTTGCAGGTGTGATTCATCTGTTATAGTTGTGTTTGATTTCAATAACAATTGTTTTAGTGCTCGTTTTGGATTGGATGCTTCTATTTCTTCTGTTAGGAATAGGATTTGGGAGCAGTGGAATAATTTTACTCCATTATGCTTTGATATTTTTTATATTCGAGAATCAAAGACTACCTTTATTGAAACGGATAGTGATCTTCAAGCTATATTGTGTTTGTCTTGGTTTAAAAAGGAAGAATTTTTGGTTTTTTTTCTACGGTTGAAGAATGATTCAATGGATAATTTTGTTGGTGAAAGTAGCAAGTCTGGTTCAGTTGTTGGTGTTGAGTCAAGTAATAATATGTTAGGTTATGATGATGATTTAGATTCTGGTTTTACTCAGCAAAAGGATTTACATGAGTTGTTGAAGAAGAATTCAAATATGGAATTTTTTACTAGCGTTGGTCAACAGTTTGATTCTGCTATTGGATTCCGTAGAACAGTTAGTGCTTATTGTTTGAAGAATGGATTTAAAGTACAGTATATTAAGAATTGTAAAGAACGATTGATAGTTCGATGTGCTGTAGCTAGCTGTCCTTTTAGGATTCATGCTTCTTGCAAACTGAAGCAATTGGACCAACTGTTTGTTAAAAACATTATCTTGATTCATACTTGTGGTGGTGGATTTCGTTCCCTTAGTAGTCCAACCATTAATAGTGATCTTGTGAAAAGTTTAATCGTCAATCAAATTCGTGATGAGCCAAAAAGAAAAACCAAGGATATCATTAAAAGTTTTAGAAGAGATTATGATGTGGAGCTAAGCTATTACTTTGCTTATAAGGGTAAGAAATTGGCTATGAATGATATTTTTGGTGATGAAAAGAAATCTTACAATGAATTATTTTGGTATTTGAAGGCATTGGAAAGAATAACCCAAATAGTTATTCAAGTATGGATGTGGATTCTAAAACAAATCAATTTGAGAGAGTTTTTGTATGTTATGAGGCATGTATATTTGGATTTAACTATTGTCGTCCTATGGTGTTTTAGGATGCTACCTTTTTGAAAGGGCGAAGTGGTATTTTGATGGCTGCCACTACGAAAAATGGGAATCAAGGTACTGATTTTTTTTTGCTGTTGTATTTATGTTACATAGTACTGTTTCTTTAAGTTATTGTTCTAGTGAATTTTGTTGTGTACATACTGCATTTTGTTCAAGTGATTAGTCTACTATTATATAGTACTGTTTCAAATATAGTGCATTTGGTTGTTTCAAATGTAGTAGTATGTTGTTCAATTCATTATATTTTCTTCTGCGTTAGGGATTAGCATATGAAATTATTGCAAAAATGAATTCAAACTGACAATTTAGTTCAACTGAAAATTAATGATGATTAATGTTGGTTGTTTTTTTATTTTTATTTTGATAGATACATAATCTAGATGTTTTATTTTTCAGTTTATCATGATACCTACTGCTTATGCTGGATTTACCAGAATCTATCATATTTCAAACAATAAATGCATATATGTTTTTATCTCTAACATCTTCAATCTAGTTGCACTAGTTACAAAGTAGGTACAATTGTTCAATGGACAGCCATGCTCTTCTTATTGTAAATTTGATCCAAAACAAATACTGTAAAAGATTTAATGTTCTTTAATTTGATATACAAAATGTTACCGTATATAGGAATTAAAAAAGATAAATGCATTTATCTTTTAATATAAAGAATTAAATAACATATTAAGTCGTCATTATATATCATAGATACTACTACATGTTGAACATATTTATCATTTTTCTCTTTATTTGAAGTTCTTACATAAGGTATACAAATGATTTAAACAGCATATAGAAAAGATAAAAGCATATATGTTTTAGATGTTTGAATATTATTCTTTGTATTGTATGCATGAATTATGTATCATATCTTTGCAATTTCTACCCTTTCTGCGTAGACTACACATGTGATTGTCTACTATTAGATAATACTGTTTCAAATATAATTTTTTTTACACAAAAAGTGAATTAATTTTTTGTTGTTTCAAATGTAATACATAAACAGTGAATTTTTTTTTTTTGTTTTTTCCAGGTTTTTTCCCATTAGCAATGGCTCTTGTTCCCAAAGAAAATGAAGAGTGTTGGAGTTGATTTTTAAAACACCTAAAGAATGCTCTCAGTTGTGATAGAATATTAACTTTTTTAAGTGATAGACACTGGGGTTTATTGTTAAGTATTCCAATTTTTTTTCCAAATAGTCATCATTCTTATTGTTTGCATCATATGCAAAATAATATTGCTAGCATTGTGAAAAGTGGAAGGGGTGTTTGGGTAGCTCATTTACTTGAGCGTTGTGCTATAGCTTCTAATCATCATGAGTTTGAAAAAGCCATGTCCAAGTACAAAGAAATTGGAGGTGCCAAAGCTATACAGTACTTGAATGATAAACCATATGATCATTGGGCTGATTTGTTTTTTCCGGGGAAGCGATATGGTGAAAATAAGTCCAATGTAGCTGAGAGTTTTAATTCTTGGATTTTGGATGAAAGAAGTTTGCCTGTTACTGCTTGTCTTGATGGAATTAGGGTAAAACTGATGATGCAAATGTCTAATCGTAGAGAAGAGGCATCAAAGTGGACTAGTGTGCTATGTCCAAAAATGGAAGCTCGTTTGTTGAAATTGAAGGAAGAAGGATTTGGGTGGAGTGTTTCTAAATCGTCTAGGTATTTATTTCTATATTTTTACATGATGTTCATAGTTTCTGAAAAAAATGATAAATGCATTTATCTTTTTTCAACTTGCTATGTAGCCTGTGTTATGATTTCATTTTGTTGGTATTTATAAATTTTAAACCCCTCTGGATCTTTTGAATCTTGACAATCGCGGCATTGTAATTAACATTGTATGTAATTCTTAGCTCTTTCATTATTTTCGTCTGGATGAGTCTGTACATTTTACTTATGGTATATTAGTTCTTGACTTGGACAATCCTATTGATATTTTTGGAAAAGTCAAATCTGGTGCATCAAGACAATGTTCTAGTCAATTCCACTTAATCAGTGGATGCCTTACCCATTGAAATCACTGTCAAGGTTTACAGGTTTTAATTCTTACTATAACCTTTATGCTTTCTTTTTTCTAGATTGGTTATCATTTTTTTTAAAAAGAAAGTCAAAATCAAAATTTACATAAGATATACTTTCTCTAAAGAATATGAACAGTATGCCTGTTGTTATTTGTTTTGGTTTATGAGTCTTATTTTTCACTAGTAGTTCTATGCACATGAATTGGGTCTTATTTATTAGATAGATTAGAGAGAATATATATAGTGCTAATAATCATTTTTTGGAAATGCAATCTGTTTACATATTTTAACTATTTTTAATTTTACATTTTGTAGGTATAATTTTGAAGTTCATTCTCCAACATCTCAAAAGGTTGATCTTAAAAATCACATTTGCAGTTGCAATCAATGGAAAGTGACAGGTTTTCCTTGTGCGCATGCTTTGAAGTGTATTTCTTTAACCATAAATTCTGTTTATGAATATATTGAGAATTACTTTACTGTTGAGTATTATCGAGCTTCATATTCACATTTGATCAATCCTATTCCAACTTTTGATAAGGAAGCAATTGAAGCTGAAGAATCATCTATTGTTCTTCCTCCTAAGCCTGTTCGTGGAGCTGGTAGGCCTAGGATGAATAGGATTGAAGGGGCTGACTTTCATGCTAAACAAAACAGATGTGGAAAGTGTAAAAAACAAGGACATAATAGAAGAGGATGTTCTTTGAATATTTGAGTTGATTGTTTTAGTCCAATGTATTTGATTGGTTGTTCTATGAATACTTTGAGTTGAATAATTAAGTTAATTGTATTAGTCCAGTGTATTTGATTGATTGGTTGTTCTATGAATACTTTGAGTTGAATAATTGAGTTGATTGTATTAGTCCAGTGTATTTGATTGATTGGTTGTTCTATGAATACTTTTGACTTGAATATTTGGATTATTGCATATGTTGAATTGGATATAATCTGATTTTGATTACTTTTGGTTGTATGCAATTGTTTATGAGTTTCTGCTTTTCTGGTAGGCACTGTGATGGTTCTCGGTAGGCAGTCAGTGTAGAATTGGTAAGATGATGGTTAGTGAAGAAGAATTGTGGGTTGTGGCTTCTCTGACAGTGTTGAGTGTGGAATGTTGCTGCAGTTTGTATTGAATGAAACAGTGGTGTAGTAGTATTTGCTTGTATGGTCAGAGAACTGTGAAGTTTATAGGTTGTGAATGGTTTGGGATGGAAGTACGGTTAGTAAGTGAAGTATGACAGAGTGGTATTTGGACTTTTGTAAAGGAGGAGGTGTTGTAGTTAAGAAGTGAGGCAGTGGAGGTTGGCACTGAAGTAAGTAGTAGTCAGAGGCACTTGAAGTTGTGAATGATGAAGGTGGTAGTTGCTCTTCTAACAGGAAATGGAAAGTATGGAAGAACTATTGGTTGCAATTGTCCTGTTTAAAAAGATAAATTGATATATCATTGACCTCAAACAAGCTTAGGACTTAAGTATATTGCAGTCATTGATTTAAATTTTGTTTGTGCAGAAATATTTGTTCAATTTTGTTTGTACAGAAATATTTGTTGATTTTTCATAACGGTGGAATACCTATCCATCTCCAATAGTTATTTATCTTTTTGTAATAACTTCTTTTTTCAAGAAAGAAGTATTCAACCAGCATTCCTTCTTCCCATTCTCACGCATCATCACTTTCATCATTCATTTCCACTAACATCTACCCTTCTGCCTACAACTGACCAACCTTGCACTTGCCACAACCTAAAATAGCTCACAGGACTTCCATCACCTCTCACTGCACTGCAACTCCAATCACTATCTTCAAACTTCTGTTATTTGACATAAAACATCCTCAACACCAACAGAAACGACCTTTATAACCTGAAATTCACAGCAACCATCAACACTAACTGCATAGCACTTCCATCCACACTATCTTCCTCATCCTAGCAAATTACTTAACATCACAGTAACCTTCACATTACACAACACACTCTGTATTATACGGCCCGATTTTTTTCTAGGACACAACATGAATGTATAGTCAGATTCAAAAGTGACAGTGCAAACAAGTGCACAGCATACACATAAACAAACTCAAGTCTACAACATCTGTAAGTAGGTTTTACAATTCAAATAATATGGCTTAAGTCAACCATTACAAATTCACCAGTCAAATAAAATTATAACAAATGTATGATAAAAAGACTGTTAGACATCAAAGAATTTGTTGCTATCATTGTCAATTCACATCTTTTGTTGCTGAAGCTGAACTGAAGAATTTTTCAATTGTCCAGCAGTATGGTTCATCAGAGAGAATTTGTGCAGTTATCTGTGCTCTAAATGCGTTTACTTGTTCTAGACTGATTTTTGATGTTGTGTCCATTCCTTGTGCTAACTTTTGGATAAACATCATTACGAAAATTCCACAGTCGAACCTGCATTTGTTAAAATTTTAGTTATTGTGTAACATTCATCGTTGTATAAAAATCTCCAGTATCATTGATTATGAAAATATAACTAAACATGTACTTATATCCATTACATCAAAAGATAAATGCTTCTATCTTTTTTAATAGTTGAATAAAGTAAGATCTGACACTTAATATTTTATGAAGAACTCTTTAATTAATTTCATTTAACAATAAACCAGCTCCAAAACAACAAACAACTTAAATCATTTACATAAAAACATAAATGCTTTTATCATTTTTATGTAATAACTAATATCATGAGAAAAACATCAAATACCTTAAATGCATTAGATATTGTACCATTTGTATCAGTGATTATGAAAATATAACTGAAAATGTACTTAAATCCTAGGTAAACATTTTTAATCAGTGATTATGAAAATTACCCGTTGCTTTGTTGAGCACGGTTAATATTTTTAATCAATGAAGACTTTCCCAGAATTGTTTTCTCGCCTGCGTCCTGTAAGTCTTTATTGATTTTGTTTACCGCTGCTTTCTGCCAAATATATATATATATATATATAAATTTTTAATAATAATGATAAATCTATTTATCTTTTTTACTTTCAGTGTATTTTACTTACCACATTAATAGCAAACCTTGAATGTCCACTTCTTAATGTCTTAGATCTTGTGGTCAAGTGTAGAGAATCATAATGGTTCCATGAACATGATTCCACTACTAGCTCTAGCAAGCTCCAATGTTCATTGCCATGTATAGGAAATAATATATTGCAACATAATGGATTTAGAAGTGCTTGTTTAATAAAAGGATTAAACATATTTTTTTGATCTTTTCCAGGTTTCCATCTATTGCGCTTTTCTGTTAAAAAATAATTTCAGAAAATTTATCTTAGAAACAAATTAAATTTTACATTATAGTACACTTACTGTCATTGTTGTATTCACATATATAATGCTAGAACTTTGTTCTAAAAATTTTGTTTTTCTGAACCAAAACCAATCAATAACCTACATTTCCAAAAAAAAATGGATTAAGAATAGAGTTTATAATGAAGCAAAGAAAAGAATTTATAATGACGCAAAGTATAGTTTTTTGTACTTACTTGACCAGAAATATATTCTCCATAGAGAAGTTCTTCTATCATACTTTTTGTGATGGTGATGAAGTTTTCATCGTCACAAGTAAATGCTTCATCACTAAAAAATTAAGATTAGTATGTTCTGTGTTGTATGGCACTTACAGTATAAAAGAAAATTAATTAAGATTGGTATACTGAAAAATTAAGATTAGTATGTAATGAAATATTTTTTAACAAAAGAAAATAACAATAGTACATACTGTACAGGAATTTTATGAATTGTCATACTGTACAGGCATTTTATGAATTGTACATAAAACAGCTGACAGTACATTAAAAAGATATTTTGTTTTATCTTTTTTTAGTTTTCACTTGGATTATTAACTAAAGTACAGTGCATTAAAAAAAGTAAGGTTGCAAATAAAAATACTTGGTGCTGACAATAATAGGTGCTTAAATAACTATTTTTATCTTCATGAACATCAACCAGCAAACTATTCATCACCAAAAATTTCTTTTTTTTCTTCAGATTTTAATAAATTTCAACAGCCTTGGATTGTCGATGATACAACCCAACTACTTGATAGAATGACTCAATTTTGCAATTTTTAAGTTAAACTGAGTCAATCCATCAAGTCGCTGCGTAGTACACCAACAATACAAGGTTGTTTATTGAATGGCACAAGTGACAAATTGATTATTAACTCTGATTGAACCATAACTTAAAAAGTTTACACATTATCGGATGTTTATTGAATGGCACTACCAAACATGACAATGTTAAAATGTTTGCATATTATGACATGGTTAATATGGTTGACAAATTTGTGACTTGTACATTAAACATATGACAGTACATACAAAAGATAATCGGTTTTATCTTTTTTTAATTGTCACCTTCAATATTAACTAAAGGATGGTACAGATCTACCAAAAGTTAACCAAATATTAATAACAGGTTTAAGAAAATATATTGTCATACTGTACAAGAATTTTATGAATTGTACATAAAACAGCTGACAGTACATTAAAAAGAAAAGAGAAATGCTAACGGCCCAGTTTTGTCCTTAAAAATAATTAGTTTCAACTTGTGTCCTAGAAACTTATTGTTTGATGGGAAGAGGCCCTTATGGTGAAATTTGTTCTTAATGTTAGTTGAGTCCCTGGTTCCCCGATTGATTGCCCCGCAATAATACCTACAGCTTCCCCTAATTCAACCAGATCGCCATGAGTGGAACTTCTACCATAACATAATTCAATTGAGTCAAAAGTAGTTTAGTTACTTACTTGTTTCGTCCAAGAATTTTGAAAAAAAATTGACAATTTCTTTTTTTTCTTCGGTAAGATATTTGAGTAGTGGACATTTGTCAACATTCTTTGGCTTCTTCTTCTTTTTTGGTTCTTTTACGACAATATCTTCAACAACAATTGGATTTTCAGAAGCATTTTCTTGAGCAGGCTCTTTCAGATTATCAGATTTTAAACTATCTTGTGTCTGCTTTTCTAATATGAAATCTTGAGTTTGCATAATATCAAAAGTTGGAAGATTAGCAGAACTGTTTATGTGAATCATACCAACAATTTTTTTTTTACCTTTTTCAGCTTCAGTTTTTTTGTTCAACTTATCTTTTTCCTCTACTGCATGCTTTTCTAAATTTTCCAATTTCTGAAGCTTCATTTCAAGAATTTGGATTCTATTTTCAGCTGCTTCTCTTAAACGTCTTTCCTCCTTTAATTGTTCTTCAACATTTTTCATCTCAGAGCACAAAAAATTGACTTTTGACTGTAGCTCCATTATGTTATCAGCAGATTCTTTTTCATATTTTCTCAAACTTGTGTCTTCCTGGTACTCATCTAATTTTCTTTTGTTGTTTCGGTCTACTTCCACTTCAATAGCTTTTATTTTATTGGAAAGAAATTCTTTCTCTTCTTTTGTTACAGCTGCAAATTTATTTAAAATCTGCAATGAATAAATTTAAAGTTAAGCTTTCACATATATTGTCATTGAAGTACTAGACAAGTTAAGCTTGCACATATACTTTCTATACTCGTTTGGTTTTCTATTATTTAGACTACTAACATTCTACAAAATTGCTTTCGAAAAAATCAAAAAAAATGTACAGTTAAAAAAAATAGCATACTTTGTCATTGTCAACCTTAGTGAGGTCCAAATCTTTCAATTTCGATAAATCCCATTTTCCCATTCTTGGGATTTTTGTTTGCAGATTTTCCTTCTCATCAACTATTTGTGTTCGTTCACAAATCCAGTACTCCAAGAAAAAGATAAAAGCATTTATATTTTTGTATTAAATATAAATTTGAATATATTTATATTTAGTTAAAATTATGAAAGCATACCAGTAACACCATAGTACAGCCTGGTGTACTTCTAGGGTCAGCATGATACTTTTTAACATTTTTCAACACATTTTCACATATTGCTCGCGGCCAAGAAATTGAATTTAATTTTTTTAAATTCAGCAACTTCGGCAAGAAACCCCATTGCATATAGCTTTGGTTGTTTGGAAAAGAAAAGTTATAACCAGCAACAACAATAACAATTTCACTATATATTCATTTCCTTTTTCTTCTTCTAACAGTGTATTCAATCTTTTTGTTACCGTTTTTTGGCTAATTATGTCTTCTTCTTCAAAATTGGCAGTTAAAAAATTGGAGAAACTTTTCATGGCTGAAGCTTTGTTAGAAGCTGGTATAGGAAATAAGTCTTCTCCAGTTAATGGCATTCCAAAAATTAGACTGACTTCTTCAGGAGTAATTTTGAGTAATTTGTTTCCAATTGTGAAAGCATTTTCTTTTTCATCAAAAGAAGTAATGATATCATCTAAATTTGAAGCACTTTTCCTTAAATCTTGCCGTGCTATTGAATCACTAAGAAAAACGTTGAAGAAGTTTTTGAATGGCGTTTTTTCTAAAAAAGCTTTTGCTTCAGGTGAAAGAATGTGTTTCTCCTTTATAATTGACATCACCTTATAGATTGCATCTAAATTACATCTATAAGTACCTGTGTACTGCCTTTTTTGCTTCTTGGCTATTTTCTTAATTTCATATCGATCTACATCGTCCAAATTAGTACTGTCTTCAACTAGTTGCTGTGAAATCGTTTTTTCATCATCAGATATGAAGTCTTCTTTTTCATTCACATCAGGTAATTCTTGTGTTGGTGCACTTTGATTCTATATTTAGGAAAATCAAAAAATAAATTAGAAGGTA
This sequence comes from Allium fistulosum, assembly GCA_030737815.1. Taxonomy (NCBI): domain Eukaryota; kingdom Viridiplantae; phylum Streptophyta; class Magnoliopsida; order Asparagales; family Amaryllidaceae; genus Allium; species Allium fistulosum. The sequence continues at coordinate 294,218,292 of CM060906.1, read as the reverse complement.
AAAATAACAAGTTTATCAAAAAAATATCTTACTACACAAAAATTTGAATAAAATGATAATATGTTTTATCATTTAAATTATTTTGTATTTTTTTGAGGTTAAGATTTTTTAGTACATAAAGTACCTCTATTTAAAAAAATAAAAGATAAAGCACTTTTTTAGTATATAAAGTATTTTTTTAAAAAAAAACAAAATTACAAATTAAATCCAATAGGTTTTGTTGTAAAGAACAAATGTTCGAATTTTTTTTAGACCTATTTCAATCTTCACAGTTTGAAAATTTCGCATTCTCTAATTTATAATTTAGACCAATAAAAGATAAATGAACATTCACAACTGAAAACCAACAAGATTTATTTGATGAAATGAAAATTTACAATTAGAAAGTTTCAAAGTATATAAATATAATGTGATTTATCTTCATCATCACAATAGCCCTGAAGTAATAACATGTACAACATGTATGAATGCAACATGAAAGCTACAACATCAATGAATATTCAGATTCAAAAGTGACAGTGCAAACAAGTGCATAGCATACACAAATAAATGCACCATGAAAACAACTCAACATCAATGAAAATGAAGTAACCAAACCTGACTGAAGTGTTTGAACATTACATATATACATCTATGAAACATCAAGTGAATTTGCAACATCATACACATTGAAACCAGAGTCCAATGCAGACATGTTGACAAGATGAGAATGCAAGTGCAGACAAGCTAGATGATAACTGACTGCAAATAAACCAACAAGTCAAGTCAATGCACATCAATCCAATACAAAATACATGAAGTGAATGCAGAAACACACACACACACACACGCATGTATACGTAAATGTAGTGACAGAATAGCAGACTAACCAAGGTAAACAATGTAAGCTCAAAAAATTTAGCTATTTTTTTATTTAAAATATGGAATCTAGATTATGGGAAACATAAGTATGAAAACAATTACCAATGGAGTTGTAGATGTTGATGGTCTTTGGCTGTGTTCATTGCAAAATGGACTGCATATAGGTCTTATATTTATGCATTGGGTTCCACCTTCGTTTATGAATATGCAAGTTGTTTTTCGAATGAATATCTTCGACTTAGAAGACCTTGTATGCATTTTTACGCTGCATAAAAATTTTCATATATAATGAAATGTTAGACAGAGTGAAGAACTATTAATTAATATCATTTAGCAATAAACCATCTCCAAAACAACAAACAACTTAAATCATTTACATAAAAACATAAATGCTTTTATCTTTTTTACCTAGGGTTTAACATATCTGTATATTTTATGTAATAACTAATATCATGAGAAAAACATCAAATACCTTGAATGCATTTGATAATATACCATTTGTATCAGTGATTATGAAAATATAACTGAAAATGTACATAAATCCTTTACATCAAAAGATAAATGCTTCTATCTTTTTAAATAGTTGAATAAAGTAAGATCTGACGCTTAATATTTTATGAAGAACTCGTTAATTAATATCATTTAGCAATAAACAGCTCCAAAACAACAAACAACTTAAATCATTTACATAAAAACATAAATGCTTTTATCTTTTTTACCTAGGGTTTAACATATCTGTATATTTTATGTAATAACTAATATCATGAGAAAAACATCAAATACCTTGCATGCATTTGATAATATACCATTTGTATCAATGATTATGAAAATATAACTGAAAATGTACATAAATCCTTTACATCAGAAGATAAATGCTTCTATCTTTTTAAATAGTTGAATAAAGTAAGATCTGACGCTTAATATTTTATGAAGAACTCGTTAATTAATATCATTTAGCAATAAACCAGCTCCAAAACAACAAACAACTTAAATCAATTACATAAAAACATAAATGCTTTTATCTTTTTTACCTAGGGTTTAACATATCTGTATATTTTATGTAATAACTAATATCATGAGAAAAACATCAAATACCTTGCATGCATTTGATAATATACCATTTGTATAAGTGATTATGAAAATATAACTGAAAATGTACATAAATCCTTTACATCAGAAGATAAATGCTTCTATCTTTTTAAATAGTTGAATAAAGTAAGATCTGACGCTTAATATTTTATGAAAAACTCGTTAATTAATATCATTTAGCAATAAACCAGCTCCAAAACATTTACCTAAATCTTTTACATAAAAAAAATAGTACATACTTGTAGAGGAATCGATGAAGAAAAATTGATGTTTAACTGAATAATGGCAGAAATCTTCGATCACAAATTGTCTAGTCGTTTAGAAAACTCTACTTTTCGATTTTAGATTTTGATTTCGTTTTGCTGGGTTCTGAAAAGGGAAAAAGAACGAGAGAAAAAGTAACGGAATGAAGGGATAAAGTAACAGACGTAACGTGTATTAACTTTGGTCCTAGAAATTAATTATTTTAAACTTGTGTCCTAGAAACTTATTGTTTGATGGAAAGAAGCCCTTATGGTAAAATTTCCCTTTGGTTATTTTATATTAAAATATATATGTGTATATATGTGTGTTCATGTGCATGTGAATGTCTTTACATATATGTACATGTATATGTGCATATGTATGTCACATATAATCCACAACGTTGCACAACTTCTACAGGTTGAATCGTTACAAATTCAGACTCCGATTTCCGGTCATACTTTCACTTCTTAGTTACCATACATATATTTATGAACAGAATTTAATAATAATATTTATATCATTATACAATATTTAAATGGGCTCATCTAATAATTAAAAATAATTATTAAATCGTTTAAACTCAATTTAAATTTGAAAATTAATTATTTTGAAATTTGCGACATTATTAATGATGTCACATATACTTTTAATTTTCCAAAATAAAATAATTTATTTTATTACATATTTCACTCATATAGATAGATTGGTGTATGTATCCAGCTCCGTACGCGATGTCCGATGGCTAAAGAGTTGTTTATCGGTAAAACGATTTTCGGTCATTTTATCGATAGATCTTTCAAAGTATATATTTTTGTAAATATTTATTCAAAGCAAGATTGCCAATATTATTTATCATTCAAAACATTTTCATTTATGTTAAAATATGTCATCTTTAACGAATTTGAAATTTTTCTGAAGTGTTGAATTTCCAGGTCGTTATAGTATACTTGTTAAATCGAAAATAGTGGCAACTATTTCTTTATTTACCGATTTCATATCAAATACAAAATTTGAAACCAAAAAAACCCCATCTTATGCTATGGGCGGCCTTGATATAGGCTTCACAGGCCATCAAATCATTCCTAACCCGTTAAGTAATTAATATCATTTAATCGTATTTAAATGCATATCAATATTGTATATCTATACGTACATATTTAACTTTTATATACATCACCCAATTAATTACTAATTGCACCTAGGTAATACTAATAGCACCCAATATATCAAATATACAAATAACTAATATTCTGTTATTAATTAATTTAATTGATTTAAAATAATTGTAAATTAAATAAATCTTGTGGTATTTTGGAGAAATCATCAATACGGTTGTGCGATTTGTAGGTGTAAATTCAATTGGCAATAATATTGAACTATTCAAGTATTAATGTTCTCTCATCATCTTAGCTAGTGGAGTGATAGTTTGGTCGAACTTATCATTTATACATCTTTATCGGTAAAATCCAACTTTATAGTTTTAAACGGTACCTTTTGAGAGAGTTAGGGGTAAGCCCTAGGGGCAATTATGTAATTTGTTACATATATATTTGTTACTTATATCTAACTTTTTAACCAATCTTATTCGAAATAAAGGTATTTGATTTCTTTTATGTACTTTGTTATATAATGATATAGTCAATTAAGTAATTAACCAAATTTTTATTAAATAAAAAATCCTAAAATGATATGATATATGATAATAATTATAGGGAGTCATAAACATGAGAAAATTATCACAAAATAAAAAAACAAACTATTTTAAGTATTCCTGGTTAAGATATTCAAGAAAGGATATTAACACATTCGTTGAGACAAAAGTACTTTACACTCTCCAAAGTTTAGGCAGTGTATTACTCATGACTTCTGGAGGCATCAAGGGGTTATGTACTCATAGTTAATTAAAAACTATGGAATGACTCACTCGAGAGTTTCCCACTGGATAATAATAACTAAGATCAAACCAGAAATCTCAAAGCGGTGATACTACACAATTCTCTCAACATGAGACTACTATTGCACTTCAATGTGGATACTCTACTTTGATTACATTTAAATGTGACACGACGTCCATTAAATGACTATAGTTGTGTATGAGTTGAAGCCTTGCAAGTGAAATACTATTCAATAAAGAATTCGTCTCCTCGGTAATATGAAGTTGATATCACAGTTCACTATAGTTAACTCAAAGTCAGTCTTTAGCCAGAGCATTAAGGTTAAGATAAATGCTATTATTGAATCAAGGACCTTGTCTAAGGACTAACTGAATTAAATGCAAACGATGTTGGAATTTTGCCGAAACATAAATTATGTAAGTACTAAAGTGGTTCATTGTTGACGAAGAGAACTTGTGTGAACAATTATTACAAAAAGTACTTCTTAAATGGTAAAACTGGATTTTATAGGTAAAGAGGTGTAAGCGACAAATTTGACTGAACTATCACTCCACTAGCTAAGGTGATGAGTAAACGTTAATATTCGAATAGTTCGATATTAATCACCAACTAAATTTGTACCTATGAGTTTTAAACCGTTTTGGTGACTTCTCCAAAATACCACATGATTTAATTGATTTATAATTATTATGAATTAATTAATTATTAATGAAATATTAATTTTTATTTTATTTTTATGTATTGGGTGCTATTAGTATTTTTTAAATGCCAATAGTAATTAGTTGGGTGTGTATATAAAAGTTATATATGTACGTATCGATATATAATATCAACACCCATTTAACTATGATTTAAATAATATTGATTACTAAATGGGTTTGAAGTGGTTTGATGGCCCAAGAAGCCCATCCCATGGTTGGCTCTGAATTGATAAAGTGGAAGGGATATTTTGTTTTCAGGTTCTAGATATAAATCTAGAATTAATAAAAGAGAAAAATTAGTAAAAGAAGGAAAATTTGTCTCCTCCCTTTCCTTATTTAATCAACCATACCCCTTCGTTTTCTTTTCTTCTTCCGGCTTGCCCTCTTAATGGCTGTGTGCTCCTCTATCTCCCTTTGGCCAAAAATTTATTTAACCCAAATACATCAAAATAAATATAAATAGTGGTACTCCAAGCCGTTGAAACGATAGAAGATCAATTTAAGGTGAATTTAGAAGAATGCATCAATTAACTTGCGTCCAAAAGGCTACATCATTAAGGTATGACATTTGAATTGTAATTTTATTATACTTTTCATGTAGTATGTAATATTTATAATAATTTTATACATGCATTAGCTATCTCCTATTTTATTTGTTACTTAATTTCAATATATGAACTGTAATTATCAATATTGTAGTTTAATTATATATATATATGTATATATATATATATATATATATATATAATTCACTTTTGACCAAGACTAAGTATATATGTGTATTTTATATTTTTAAAACATTAATTTTAATTTTAATTATTTAAAATTGTTGTTTGTTAATTTTAGGTCATTTATGTATATGTAATATGTTTTAAATTATTTTAAAATTAATTATATATATATTCAAGGTTTTCAGATTTTAAAAAGCTATCTAATATATATCTCTTTATGTATGTAGTGTATTTATTCATTATTTATATCAATACATACATTAGTTCATATATGAACATTAAATTTATATGTATTTTAATTATGAAACTAAATCGGATAAAAAAAGTTATGTCGAATATATATATATATATATATATAGTTTTATATTAAAACATACATTCATTAATGTATGAATATTAAATATATATATAAATGTGTGTATATATACTGTTTATATAATAAACCAAAAATAATTTAGGATTTTAAATGAAAATCCATTTTTGGACATGAAGAATTTAATATAATACACACACGCACGCACATGCACATATATTATAATCATTTTGTTATAGTATATGTATAATTTATTTTATTATAATTTTTTAAATAAAAATATACATAAATGTATATATTTTGGAAATACTAAAAATTTTATGAAATATATATAGGTTTATTTTATAATTGAAAGATATTTTATTTTGTACTTTATAGACCTAAATTTGAAATTCAAATTATTTTTTATCAAGTCAAAATATTAAATATTTTAGATTTTAATTTAAATTCAAACCTTATTGAATTATTAAAATACAGTTAGATATTTAATAGAAAATATTTATTTTATTGGAATATAAAATAAATTTCAAAGTATATTTAAAACTATTTCAAAAAGCTTCTAATCATCGAAACCCTTACAAAATTATGTCGCTAACTTAATTTAGAATATCTTTTATAGTAAAAACCCAATTTCAGTAATCCCTTTATATAAACCCACTAATGGAATCCTTTCCAAATATAACTTTTCTCAACAATCCAAATTCACCATTTACCTTATTGGGGATAAGACAACTCAATGCAGGATGACATCTCGCCATATCAATCCAAGAAAAACAATATATATTTGATAGTTTAAATAGTATCGTACCCATTATATTAAATTCATCACATCCAAGTAGTAAACGTTCCCAAATCAAGCAAACTCTACATTAACTTAATCCAAATCCAAAATAATTTAATTGCATCCGCAATGAAACTCAAGTAACAACACCTTATGATTATCGTCGTAAAACACATATAATAAGATAACAACCTACTTGCCTTCGAAATCAAAACAAACACATATGGTGTAACTTTATCCTCAACATCGAATCAGTGACACTCATCCACAAACCAAAAGAATCCTCTACCTTTACATGCGATATCAAATAACAAACCATCCAAATATTATTTGCCTCCTTTATTGATCATTATCGCAAAGATGCAGGATAAAAGAATGCTAACGCCTATAATTCAAAATTTTAAAATATGGACCAATCACTAAGTCAGATTCTGTAGAAATACTCTTTAGTCACTTGGACCCAATCACCTTCATATGAATCTTAACCCATTTATTTTGCTATTAGGTAAGTTTCTCTTCTCTATGTTGCTTCAACACAATCATCTTGGATTTAATTCTCTTTCTCTTTTTATCCAAAATATAATTCATTTCCCATAATCTTGGAATTTTTCTTATCCAACTTTCGATTTTCTTCTAGATTCATATGTCTAAGCGGCATGTCGATGTTTTTAGTAGGTAAAATTTATTTCGGGGAGGAAAATCAAAATCAAAATATTTTCTCTACAATACCATATCAGATTCCTACACAGTAGGGAAAATAACAACTCATCACTATGGGACTTTCATAACCCATCAAATGATTCTTAAATTAATAGCACAATTCCCTTTAAAATATAAAATTCTAAAAAAAATTATATTTTAAAATAATAGTAAAAGATTTGCCGACCAAAAACTCATCACAATATAAGACTTTTAAACTTCCATTTGCTTTTAAAATATATCATCACATCCAAAAAAATTTTTACAGAACATCCTTTTAACTTGAAAGCCATAAAATATAATCCATTTATCAAACATTTCCCTTGTTTTTATATTATAACTTCAATACAATTACTTCTTTCAGCTTTAATAACTTAATATTAACCAACTAACATATATTTAAATTTTAAATTAACTATGGTTATTTTTGAAATATTATTTCCATCACTTTTAATTAATACACCTAAATATACATATATAGAAATACCTTTTATTTAAAAAGATTCACTTAGGCAACTGACCATATTCATATCAAATTAGGAAACCGTTTCCACAACATTAAATCATATATTAATATATATTCAAAATTTTATACCAAAAGTCTTTCAATTTTCATCCAAAATTATGCATGTTAAAAACAAAAAAGCTCATTTACTTTTGAAATAAAATTTTAAATCCCTTCGTAGAATCCTCCAAAATACTTATAATCTTCTATAACTACAATATCAATTCATAAATTCTTTTATAAACAAATTTTATAGCTCCAAGTTTCAAGATTAATTAACCTTTCAATCATTTCTTACAAATATTCATCCTTAAAAATATTCAATTTTTAAAACTCAATTATTTTACAAACTTCTTCACCTCCTTGTCTAGTGCATCAATCAAATCAACTCCATAAGACTAAATGATTTTTCACAAGTGCTTAACCACACCCGCTTATTAATTAGGTTTAGTTATAACATAGGACCAAGAACCACTCCTCATACATTAAGTGCAAGTACTATAGGGTTAAGCCATTTTGCCTCATCGCTTTTATATATATATATATATATCGGTGGAACCAAACATGGATATTTACACCACAATATCCATAGCATTGATTCCAGTACCATTTTTAGTTTTGGTCTTGCCCCACCAACATTTATCTCTATTCCGATTTCTGCCTACACTAACTAACTCTTCCTTAGATCTTCGTAATTGGTATTCGTTAGCAACTCCCTAATAGTAGTTGGAACAGCTACACGCATATTTGACTCATATAACACATATATGTATATATAAACAATTGTAAAAATACAAATACGCTCTCTAAATACAACCTAATCCTTAATTTTAGGAAATTTTTGCTTTGATACCAAATGTAACAACCCGCCTTTTCAACCCTTGGGTTTAATGCTTGAAATGACGTTAACACCTTGAAAGTCGAAAGGGACAAGTTGTTTAGATATAATAATAAGAAACAAATACATCCCAAACCATAAAGTTTCAGAATCTCACAATTGTAATGATCTAGAATTTTGAACACTTCGTATTTAAATATCTAAATTGTTTAAATATTTAAAGCTTGGATTTAATGATATAAAAATGATTTTTTAAGCTTAGTAAACACCTTTTAATAATAAACGATGATGGTAAACTTGTTATTTAATAATTAATGTGATTAAACTTGTTTTAATAACAATTCTTTTTAATTGACATGTGAAATTATCACCTTGTGTCACTGTCTTGGAATTTGATGAAAATAGTGTCATTGGGCCTGGAATAATGAATTGTTATGTGCCATCGAGTTTCGTGATGATCTGATGCACTATGAGGTCGTATGAGCTCGAAACGCGTAGCAATTTAATTAGAAAATTAAAACATAATATTATTCTACTATAAATAACCCCTTGTCCTACCTTCCTCTCCATACTTTCCTTTCCTTCTCCTGGAACAGAGTACAGTAGCTGCCATTCTTCTTTTGGAAATTAAATCTGAAGTTAGAAGCGTCGTTTGAGCTCAGTGTTGGATCTGTTGGAATCGTGTGAGTGAGAGCTTCAAATTTATGTAGTCGTTGATGGATGCAATAGTGGTCGAGGTGGTTCATGTTTTGGCAGTCGAGGCTAGGATTGGGGATTGAAGGAGCCGTAAGCGGTGATAGGCGATGGGGTAAATGTCGTCATGTTTCTCTTGCTAAGCCGAGTGGGTAGGAGTTGGTTAGTGGAGGTACGACTATAGGTGGAGAGGTATGACATTTCATTTGTCGTGTAGTGGATACAGGTCATAATTGCGGGGGATGGCCGAGGTGAAATTGAGTGAACGGTTGATCTCGTAGTGGTTAGTGGAGTCGTATGGCGATGGTCAGAGGGGTTGTAGTGGGCTATGGCGATATGTGACATTTGCAGGCTATGGGGAAGTACTATAGGTTAGAATTAAGTGGAGGTGGCTGAGCTTCAAGTGGTGGTGTCTGATACGGGAAGGAGGCGAAGTGCGATGTGATGGCCAAGTCCGTTCGTCAATCCGTCAATCGGAGCTCCAACGAGAGATGTGCTTGCATGTTTGGGGGTGGTTTCTTGTGTTTTTGCATGTATAGTAGGGGATTAAGAGGGAAGAAGTATTAAGAGGTAATTAGTAATTAACTAGTAAATTAATTATTTTAATTAAATTGAATTCTTACAAAATTCATAACTTTTGCATATGAGTTCCAATCGGGATATCGTCTTCACCATTGCACTCGAGATGGGATTTTTTACGACTAGGGTTGGGCTTGCGTTTGGATGAGTTTACTCACCATTTGATCTGTATATGTTGTGTATAGAATGTTCGTTGTGCAAAATATAATTTAAAATAGATAACAATGTCAATTATTACTTTTGGACCCCTACTTGCTTTAGAAAGAAAGTGACAACATTATATGTAGTATAATCTCCCTTACAACCCACTAAAACATGTATCGTGGCCCGGACTTGTTTACATGGTTGGTAATGTTGTTCTTTGATAAAGTTGGAAATTGTGTGTGAATGTTTGAAGCGAAATAGTCGCTATAAACGCACTTTGAAATCCCCGTACTTGACAGTGGTTAAATTGGTTAAAATGTGAATATATTACGAAATATATATTGGGTTGTTCTATAAACATGTTTTGAGTGTGTTTTACCTAAAGGAATTGGTTTGAAAAGTTCTATAAATTAAGAAACAAAGTTGTGTTGAAAATCTTGGTTTTTAGCAAAGTATAAAGGGCTTTTACTTTAGATATTTTCCTAAATTTTTTTAAAGGAGTTTTGTGAAAAGTTATTAAGGTATTTTAATAAGAAGTTTAAAGTTTAAATATGTTTTATAATGATTTCTCAATTTCAAAGTAAAGGGTTTTAAATTATAAAACAAGCTTTTATGGTTTTTAAATAAGTTATAAATTAAGGTATTTTGAAGTAATGTTTTTAAGTAAAATATTTAAACCATATTATAAGTATTTTTAAGTATATATAGTTTTTAGAAAATTTGTAATTATACTATTTAAGTAATTTAAATGTAATATAATATCTTTTAAAACTATATTTAGAGTTTATTAAATATCCTAGCTTATAAAAAAATTAGTATATATATAAATATTATTGTAAAAAGGGTTTTCGGTATATACAAGTTAAGCCTTTTATAAAGTAAGAAAGGAAAATTTGGATTTCAACACTTGTGTTAAAATGAACAATTAAGTGTGAAGTGATTTTGGGTTAGTAGTAAACGGTGATTTAGTAACACTTGTTTTTATACCCTTCAATTATAGTTTAAAGTGGGAAAATATAGTTAAATGATTTTGGAAAATACTTAGATCTTTAATAATGGAATTTTAAAGATAATAAAAAGTATGGAATATTTGGAAAAGCATAAATTTTATAAAGGAAAGAAGGGGCTTATAGTAACAATGTTGAGTGACATTTGTGTTTAACCTCTTTAACCGTGTTTTAAGTAGAACTTGTTATTGATTTGTAATATACTTATACCATTGAGATAAGTATATGAATACTTTTAAGAGTATTGAAATGTATAGAAATGAAGCTGAAGTTTTATTTAAAAAGTGGAATTTAATTAATAAATGATTTAATTATTAAATGGGATTAATTAATAACAGAATTTTAAATTTAGATAAATTAGAAGTTTTGATCAATGAAAGAAGTTTATTGAGTAAAATGGAGTTTGACTAATAAAAGAGGTTTTAATTAATAAAGGATTACTTAATTAAAAGGGGGACTAGAAGTCGTTAATGTGACTTGATCGTGCTTGTGTGTGTCGATCATGCTTGTGTGATTACTCGTGTATGGAAAGTGACCGTGACTTAGTTTCACACATGCGATCATTCTGTGTAGTTTTCTATGCAGCCTGTCCCAAGCCAGGATAAAGGAGGAGGGTTGTGATAGGCTTGACGAGCCAACGTAAAAACACCAGCCTCTCTTATGGAAATGGAACCTAATTATATTTCGTTGGGGCGTAACCCTCTTAGCGACGCGCCATATCGAGGCTCGGGTATGGTGAAAAGTGAGCAAGGGCTGGGTCACCACTCCCTTAGTGGCGCGCCATATCGAGGCTCGGGTATGGTGAAAAATATGCAAGGGATGGGTCGTCACTCCCTTAGTGGCGCGCTGCATCGACGCCCCGATGTAGTGATAAATGGGCAAGGGTCTTCGCACTTTACTCGGCGGGTGCGAAGGGCAAGGAAGCTAGTCGATGTAAGTAGGATTCGGTTAGGTAGTTGGAATGTAGGATTATTAACAGGAAAGCTAAGAGAGATAGTTGATACTATGACTAGGAGATGTGTAAATATCTTATGCGTTCAGGAGACCAAATAGACGGGCCAAAAGGCGAAGGAGGTGGAGAACACAGGCTTCAAGTTATGGTACATAGGAAAAGAGCATAACAAGAACAGGGTAGGTATTTTAATTGACAAGAGCCTTAGAAACGGAGTGGTCGACGTTAGGAGACAAGGGGACAAGATCATCCTAGTTAAGCTGGTAGTGGGTGATATGATTCGGAACGTCATTAGTGCTTATGCCCCACAAGTAGGTCTAAGTGAAGCTGTCAAGAGGAATTTCTGGGAAGAGCTAGATGTCATGGTTAGAGATGTGCCTAGTAGCGAAAAAAATTTCATAGGAGGAGATTTCAATGGCCATGTTGGTACAACTAGTGGGGGGTTTGAGAGAGTGCATGGTGGTTTTGGATATGGCGATAGGAACCAAGAAGGAGAAGAAATATTGAATTTCGCTATTGCGTATGACCTCATGATAGCTAATACATTCTTTAGGAAGAGACAGTCGCACTTAATTACTTTTAGTAGTGGTCAACACTTTAGCCAGATTGACTTTGTACTTACTAGAAGAGACGACAAACGAGCTTGTGTAGATTGCAAAGTCATACCTCGAGAATGTGTCGTCTCACAGCATCAGCTTTTTATATCCGAGTTTCGTCTCTGAATACGTGTTCAACAGGGTAAAGAAGCCAAGACTAGTCGAACAAAATGGTGGAAGCTCAAAGGAGATGCCTCACGGGTGTTTAAGGATAGAGTGATGGTAGAAGGGGCATGGAATATGGAAGGAGAAGCAAATCACATGTGGGATGAGATGGCAAGACGCATTCGGAAAGTGGCTACTGAGGTGTTTGGGATAGCGAAAGGAAATAAACACGAACCTAAAGATTCTTAGTGGTGGAACAGTGATGTGCAAAAGGCTATCAAAGAGAAGAAGGAATGCTATAAGTGCTTACATCATCACAGGAGCGAGGACAACATGCAAAAGTACAAAGTGGTAAAGAAGAACGCAAAGAGTGCGGTAAGTGAAGCAGCGTATGAAGATCTATATCATAACCTAAGTACGAAAGAGGGTGAAAAAAATGTCTATAGGATAGCTAAGCTCCGCGAGAGGAAGACAAGAGACATCAACCAAGTTAAATGCATCAAAGATGACAATAACAGACTTTTGGTGAAGGACGAGGAGATAAAAAATAGATGGAGAGATTATTTCGACAAACTATTTAATGAAGAAGGTGATAGCACTACGATCAAGATAGACGACTCTTCTGATGACACTTGCATACATTTTGTTTGGAGAATTCAAGAATCCGAGGTAAAGAAGGCACTAAAACGGATGAAAGCAGGCAAGGCATTTGGGCCTGATGACATCCCCATTGAGGTGTGGAGATGCCTTGGAGATGCAGGGATTGCATGGCTAACTAAGTTGTTCAATAATATTTTCAAATCAAACAAGATGCCAGATGAGTGGAGGAAAAGCATACTAGTTCCAATTTTTAAGAATAAAGGAGATATCCAAAGTTGCACAAACTATAGAGGAATTAAGCTTATGAGTCATACAATGAAGCTTTGGGAGAGAGTCATTGAGCATAGACTAAGGAGAATGACAAGTGTTTCAAGAAACCAATTTGGCTTCATGCCCGGAAGGTCGACCACAGAGGCGATTTTCTTGATAAGACAACTTATGGAGAGGTTTAGGGAGCAAAAGAAGGATCTACACATGGTATTTATCGATTTGGAGAAAGCTTATGACAAGGTACCGCGAAAGGTGATGTGGTGGGCCCTGGAAAAGAAGAGAGTCCCAACAAAGTACATTACACTTATCAAGGATATGTACGATGATGTTGTGACTAGTGTCAGAGCATGCGATGGTGATACCGATGACTTTCCCATTAACATAGGAATACATCAAGGGTCAGCTTTGAGCCCCTACATTTTTGCTCTAGTGATGGATGAGGTTACGAAGGGTATACAAGGTGAGATTCCTTGGTGTATGTTATTTGCTGATGATGTTGTGCTAATTGATGAAAGTTGATTTGAGGTTGATAGACAACTGGAGCTGTGGAGATAGACTTTAGAATCAAAGGGTTTTAGGCTTAGCAGAACTAAAACAGAGTATATGAAGTGCGGGTTCAGCGGTGTCAGGTCGGAAGATGGAGATGTCACTCTAGCTGGACAAATAGTTCCCAAGAAGGAATCATTTCGATATCTAGGATCAATATTGCAGTATAATGGTGAGATTGATGAAGATGTTAGTTTTAGAATTCGAGCGGGATGGGTGAAATGGCGACAAGCGTCTGGGATTCTCTGTGATAGGAAGGTCCCACAAAAGCTTAAAGGAAAGTTCTACAAAAAGGCAATCAGGCCTGCGATGTTGTATGGTGCAGAATTTTGGCCTACTAAAAGCCAACACGTCCAAAAGATAAGCGTAGCAGAGATGCGTATGCTACGATGGAGCTACGGTCATACAAGAAGAGACCGAATTAGAAATGATGATATACGTGATAAACTTGGAGTAGCACCAATTGAGGAGAAACTAATTCAACATCGCTTAAGATGGTTTGGATATCTTCAACGAAGGCCGCCCGAGGCACCTGTGCGTGTTGGAATTATAGGCCGTGTTGAATGCCCAAAGAGAGGTAGAGGTCGACCAAGGTTGACATAGGAGGAAGTAGTAAAAAGAGATTTGAAGGATTGGGGTATATCCGAAGAGCTGGTGACGGATCGGAGCGAGTGGAAGTTAGCGATTCACGTACCAGAACCATGAGCGTTGAGTTTTATAAGTTTTAGATTATAGGACTAGGAAACACGAGCCTAAGACGTAGGTTTGGTCTTTGACCAATATTACTATTAGTATCATTATCGCTATTAGTATTATTATTATCATTCCTCTTATATATATACATATATATTTTTATTTTATTTTACTTAGCTATTATTATTAATTTACTTATTTGACTTTATTTTATTATTGCTATTGCTATTGTTGTTGTTATAACTTTTAAATTGATTTTTTCATTTAGTTTTGGGTTCCATCTCTAGCCGACCCCAACTTGTTTGGGAATAATGGCTTAGTTGTTGTTGTTGTTGTATAACTCTGGAAATATCTAGAAGAAACACGAGAATTATACGGTACAGTTATCTTCGGTGATGTTATACAGTACATATAAACTTGTTTTGCTCTTCTAGGACAAATGATAAGGAAATCCATCCAGTTAGTATATGATCTCCGCTTTTATGTATTGTCTATTTATTTTTGAAAGAAATGGGATTGAGTTAACTGGAAATCTATTGATTGGTTTTGGAGCGCCCGGTAAGCAGGGGAGTTTACATATACAAGATGACTCAAAATCATAACCACTTCAAAACCATATACGTGTTCTATGCTTTGGAAAAGGTTCGTGATTGATTCAAGATGTTGGAATCTATGTAGAGATTCGAGATCTGATTAAGATGCTCAAACACATGTGGTTGTTTGTGATCTATTCAGCATGTGGGAATCCATGTGTGATTCATAGATTTGTCGAGATATGGGAATCCATGTGTGGTTTCGAGATCTGTTCTAGTTGGAGACTCGTGTGTCGAGATCTGTTCGAGTTGTGACTCATGTGCTGGAATCCCGGATGTAGTCTCACCAGTGGTGATGACTAAAACCAGAGATAGGAGCCGTAGCCAGTAGAGTTAGCAAACCCATAGGATGCATGCGACTCCATTCTAGAGATACTTATGGATATGCATGCGAGAGAAATGCACTCGGTCTTAGCAGGCCAGCTATGTTTTTTCTATGGTACATTCACTGGAGATGTACGCTACTTCGGAAAGGATATCTCTGATCCTTGTGCATGAGGACCATCCTCGAAATACTGAGGGCACCTCGGTGGAAATCCCACACAATTAGCTAACGCTCCTTAGCAGTTTTGATTATATACCTATTATTGTTGTGGTATACACTCACATGCGGCATAACTATTTCTTATTTATATTCATCACCGTAGACATTATTATAATATCATTAGATTTTTTAATAGAAATGGTTTGGTTATCGTAGGGTAAAACCCGTTCATATTTATTTACGGCGTGGTCTTATAAGATACTTTATTTTTGAAGGGTTTTATAAATAAAAAACATATGATTTGAGTTTCTCACGCTAGTTTACCAGACCAATCCGGGTGTTATTTCATCATAATGCTCGGGTCATCCCCGAGTATATTTCCAAATTTAGCTATGGACACTTTGGAGCTTCAGGAGACGAACTGGATGCCTCCAAGACCTATTCGTATTTTATTTTCCACTTCATCATTTATTTTTTATTTATCGGCATTTGTGAGAACATGCTGTTATAACTGTCCAGACTGATGATAGGTTAGTTTACTCTGATTATTTTATGTATATTAAAGTTTTTTTTTCTTTTTGTAAAGATCTTCTAAGATATTATAGACTATCGTTTTGCATGTGAGATTTTGATATTTTTATTCTCCTCTTTCTTGTTCCTTTTCTTTTCTTCATTTTCTTTTACCCTAACAATCAATCTTTTCAGTACTTGGGTGCTTGGCTTATGAATACCGTAGATGTACTAGTGTCGACATTCGAGGGTCAAAAAGGCCATTCGTTATAACAACGGTAGAAAATAAAATGTAATACCAAGTAACCAACATTTAATCAATAATCATACTATGTCAACTACATCATTTACACATGTCTACACAATACCGACTCAATCTCAATTCATACTATATAAGTCTACTTATATCATCCATTTACTATATATATTTGTGTGTGTGCGCGTGCGCGTATGTACATCGAGGTCCTTGTTTCAGGCTCCATCACGTCTTCAGGCACCATTAGCTTAGTGTAATAATAAGAAGGAAAATAGGAGTGGGTCAGACATAAGTTTGAGTGAGTAAGTCCAACCTACCCCATATATAGTACAAAGACAATACTATAATGTGGTATGTATCTAACTCATCCTAAATCAACCTCGCATATTACTGGTCTATACTTAACCAATCTTATACATCGGGTCCTGCCATCAATGATATAGGATCGTATCGATTTCAAACATGTATTAGACTCACTTCTCTGGACTCACCTCGTGCGCTGCAGGTTTGCCAATTAACCACGTCTCGTATACAAAACTGGACTCATGTCCTAGACTTGGCTCATGCACTATAGGATTTCTTAATATCCACTCCTCCTCTTGGACGGCCGAAGAACTATAGGAGTGTAGCAATATCCGAACCGCCTACTTGTGTCATAGTTTCACATCTGGGGTCGCCTATTTATGCCATAAGCTCGTACACATTCACGTCGACATACAATTAATTCCATCACCAAATAAACATACACATCTAACTCAATTTCACGATCAACTTTAACGTAGTCTTCCTTGATTTTGTGGCACAAAAATCACGTTCCAGTCAGTTTTGAAATGCCTCTCACAATCAACCAAACGAAGTCCCCTTGTTCTACCCTAGCCCAATTGGTTCTATGTTCAACCAGACCCAACCAGGGTCAAACCGGTCCACTAGTCATGGCAAGATCGATTGACTAGTCTTGCATGCCTGTATGTGGTATGGTCGCGTTGCTTAATCATCTACCTATCTGTTCTGCCTCCAATCGCATCCATACTACCTCCGGTCATTTTTTATTCATTTCTAATACTAAGTTTAAACGTCAAAACTTAAGGTCTAGCATTGATAAATTTAGCATTGTATGAGTTCTGATTTGAGAAATTTGTTCTCGGTTCACTTTAGTTTACTATAAATTATACTTCCTTCCAAACCTATGAATTAAATCACTAAATCTGTTATTAATAAGTTATCCACTTCTATTTAAATCACTAAATTTGTTATTACATATCACTAACATAGCATCAACTTTGCATTACACAGTGTTTGGAAATGGAATCACTCACCAAAACTTCGAAAGGATAAAGAAAAGAGTGTCGTCCATGGTACTGTTCATTTGCACATAAGGATTTCAATATTTCACCCCCACTCATTTTCATATTGTAGTCCTCATCCATACTGTTTTTTTGATGGGTGGATCATCCAATTCCATTGAGAAACAAAGGATATACACCATTTTGAAGATTGATGTTGAATGTAGTAATGGTGCATGAGATTTTCATCATTTTCCTTGCTATAGGAGCATGTTGCACCACTTAGCCTTCGAGTTACGCTTTCAAACTGATAGGTATTCAAAGTACTCCTTGTAAGCTTTGATCACTGGTTTTTTGTAAATCCATCGAGAAATGAATGAGATATGTTGGATTGAAGTTTTTAGAAAAAGAGGGAAATGGAAGAAAGATGAAGCATTGAAGAAAATTAAATTTGAAAAGAAGTTATCCGTTCAGAAACTTATTTATAGGCGGTGGGAATTTCAACGGTTACTTCTTAAATTCAAAAATATCTTCAAACGTTTGACACCAAATCAGCTAATCACTAAATCGTCTGTATCTGTCTCATATGACCTCCAAACCAAACAAATAAATATAATACATGAATCTAAAAAAGGCTTCGGTCACAATAATGCATGTTTGATCATCAAATTCCAAAATTTAAAAATGACCATTTTTCCCTTCCATTATTTTAACTAATCAATTCATCATTTTTAGTTTCAAAATTAAATATTATTATATTATTAAAATTTACGGGGTATTATAATATACATTTATCTCGATGTTTTACAATATCATCATTTCTTTGATTCATGATGGCCATTAATCTCTAGTTTTACGATAGCTTCGTTTCTTTGATTCCTGGTTGCTCTTCATCTCTAGTTTTACGATAGCATCGATTACTTGATTCACGATAGCCCTTTACCTTTCTAATCTACGATAGCATCATTTCACTAACTGACGATAGCGCTTCATATCTTATTTCAAGGTAGCATCATTTCTTTGATTCATGACAGCACTTTACCTCTTTGATTTATGATAGCATCATTTCTTTGATTCACAATAGCTCTTCATCTCTTTGATTTATGATAGCATCATTTCTTTGACCTACGTTAGCCCTTCTCTACTAGATTTATGATAACCCATCATTTCTTTCACTAATATATTTATGATGGCCTCTCACCACTTGATTTATGATAGTCCTTCACTATTTGATTTACGATAGTCTTTTACTTGATTCTTCAATAGATTTTGTCCTTTTCCAAAACTTTAAAAAGAAAAGTTGGGTATAACATTTGCCTCCCTTAAGAAATGTTAGTTTTATATTTTAAAATAAAAGAGAACTCTTTTCCTTTGTTCCTTTTATCTTTAGGTAAAACTTTTAGTATCCCATAGATCTGTAATCTCGATCATATTGATTACTTGTTCTCTTAATCAACAATTAAGGAACTACTCTGACTCTATAAATGTGCGTCTTCTTTTTCTTCATTTCATTTTAACTAGTTACTTAAAAGGGAAAGAGATACGATTCATTAAGAAATTCAAACCTCCAGACCTTTTAATTCCAGGGTAAACCGCTTATCTTACTACTAACTACCATTCATCATTGATTTTTAGTTTCATGGATATATATATATATATTCTCAATCTCATTTTGATGTTTCTATTTGTTTTATTAGTTTGGCTTAACGTAATTTTCGAATGCTAAGAGAATTTTTGAATTTTTTAAGTCAAAACTGGTTTTAACCTGAAAATCCTATGATTTTTATTAATTATTTGTTTGTGAATTTGTGGACCCAATAACACTTTGCATGTTTAGTAGTTGTTTTTTAATCTCTGCAATAGTTATGTCTAGAACTATAATAGCTATTATAAGTGAAATAGCTATTGATGTTAATGATAGCCTTCTACTTTAGGTTTTATGATAGCCACTCATTTTTACTTTTACGGTGGTCATCTTTCTTCATTTTACGATAATTATCTACCTTTATTTTATGATATATTTTGTCTTTATATATACGTTAGCTATATTTGCATTTTACGATAGTTACTTATCTTTATATTTACGATACATATCTATTTAAATTTATGATAGCTACTTATCTTTACTTTAACGATGTTCATCTTATCTTTATTTTACGATAGATATCCACGTTTAATTTTACGATGGATTTTAACTTTATATTCACATTAACTATCTATTTTTCATTTACAATAGCAATTCATATTATATGTATGTTGGCAATATGTTTAACATTTATGATAGCTACTTAACTTTACTTTTACGATAATCATCTTATCTTTACATTATGATAGTTATTCATATTTAAATTTATGACAGCCGTCTATTTTAACTTTGACTAGTAGCTTTTATCAATTAAAATCAATTTTAAAATATACTTCCACTTTAAATATGCATGTATTCATATTCGTGTATGTACATATCTTTACTACTAATAAAGAGAATTCATTGAATAGATTTACTCGGTGTCTTTTTGAAATTCCAAATATACCCTTTTACATCTCATAGAGAAATAGTATTCAAATATGGGAATATAGCCTGTTAATTTATAAGTACAACTATTAGTCACCATGGAGAACTACAGTGTGCGTTCACAAGATGAAGTATCTGAGTGTACCATATTGTCTGTAATTTAGGTGGGAGTTCATCGGTCGAAGTTTTGTTAGATTCCAAGTTAGTATGAAGAAGTTATTACAGTCTAAACAAAAAAAATAGTGGCTTCGGCACTAGGCGGTGTTCAAATATTGGGATGTGATAGCCTGTTATTTTCTAAGTACAACTGTCAGTCCCCATGGAGAACTACAATGTACGTTCACAAAATGAAGTATCCGAGTGTTTCATATTGTCCGTAATTTAGGTGGAAGTTAATCGGTCGAAGTCTCGTCGGATTCCGAGTTAGTATGAAGAAAATATTGCAGTCTGAAAAAAAAATAGCGGCTTCTGCACTAGGCGGAGTTCAAATGTGGGGATGTGTTATCCTGTTATTTTCTAAGTACAACTGTCAGTGCCCATGGAGAACTATAGTGTGCGTTCACAAGATGAAGTATCCGAGTGTTCCATATTGTCCGTAATTTAGGTGGGAGTTAATTGGTCGAAGTCTCACCGGATTCTGAATCAGTATGAAGAAGTTATTGCAGTTTGAAAAAAAATAGCGGTTTCTGCACTAGGCGGAGTTCAAATATGGGGATGTGGTAGCCTGTTATTTTCTAAGTACAACTCTCAGTCCCCATGGAGAACTACAGTGTGCGTTCAGAAGATGAAGTATCCGAGTGTTCCATATTGTCCGTAATTTAGGTGGGAGTTAATCTGTCGAAGTCTCGCCGGATTCCGAGTTAGTATGAAGAAAATATAGCAGTCTGAACAAAAAAAATAGCGGCTTCTGCACTAGGAGGAGTTCAAATACGGGGATGTGGTAGCCTGTTATTTTCTAAGTACAACTGTCAGTCCCCATGGAGAACTACAATGTACGTTCACAAAATGAAGTATCCGAGTGTTTCATATTGTCCGTAATTTAGGTGGGAGTTAATCGGTCGAAGTCTCGCCGGATTCCGAGTTAGTATAGAGAAAATATTGCAGTCTGAACAAAAAAAATAGCGGCTTCTGCACTAGGCGGAGTTCAAATGTGGGGATGTGGTATCCTGTTATTTTCTAAGCACAACTGTCAGTGCCCATGGAGAACTATGGTGTGCGTTCACAAGATGAAGTATCCGAGTGTTCCATATTGTCCGTAATTTAGGTGGGAGTTAATTGGTCGAAGTCTCACCGGATTCTGAATTAGTATGAAGAAGTTATTGCAGTTTGAAGAAAAAAAATAGCGGCTTCTGCACTAGGCGGAGTTCAAATATGGGGATGTGGTAGCCTGTTATTTTCTAAGTACAACTCTCAGTACCCATGGAGAACTACAGTGTGCGTTCAGAAGATGAAGAATCCGAGTGTTCCATATTGTCCGTAATTTAGGTGGGAGTTCATCGGTCGAAGTTTTGCCTGATTCCGAGTTAGTATGAAGAAGTTATTGCAGTCTGAACAAAAAAATAGCGGCTTTTTCCTAGGCAGAGTTCAAATATGAGGATGTAGCCTGTTATTTTCTAAGTACAACTATTAGTCACCATGGAGAACTACAGTGAGCGTTGAAGTGGGGATATAGCCTGTTATTTTCTAAGTACAACTGTCAGTCACCATGGAGAACTACAGTGTGCGTTCACAAGATGAAGTATCCAACTATACCGTATTGTCCGTAATTTAGGTGGGAGTTCATTGGTCGAAGTATCGCCTGATTCCGAGTTAGTATGAAGAAGTTATTGCAGTCTGAACAAAAAAAATAGCGGCTTCTGCACTAGGCGGAGTTGAAATATGGGGATGTGGTAGCCTGTTATTTTCTAAGTACAACGGTCAGTCCCCATGAAGAACTATAGTGTGCGTTCATAAGATGAAGTATCCGAGTGTTTCATATTGTCCGTAATTTAGGTGGGAATTAATCTGTCGAAGTCTCGCCGGATTTCGAGTTAGTGTGAAGAAAATATAGCAGTCTGAATAAAAAAAATAGCGGCTTCTGCACTAGGCGGAGTTCAAATAAGAGGATGTTGTGCCATGTTATTTTCTAAGTAAACTATCAGTCCCCTTGGAGAACTACAGTGTGCATTCACAAGATGAAGTATCCGAGTGTACCATATTGTCTGTAATTTAGGTAGGAGTTCATCGGTCGAAGTTTTGCCTGATTCCGAGTAAGTACGAAGAAGTTATTGCAGTTTGAACAAAAAAATAGTGGTTTCTGCCTAGGCGGCGTTCAAATGTGGGGATGCTACTATCAAATCTACTTCCACGGGTACAAATAAAAATGCATGCACATTGTGGTTAAATGCAGGCCCATCTGGGCATGCATATGTACTCGTATTCATGGGTATATATGTATATGTATAGATATGTGTATGTATATACTTACCATTCTTTCATCATCATTATGGATATTTGCTTAATTAATTTTTACTTACTTGTTTAGGAACTACGGTGAATACTAGAAAAGTAGCTTCAAAAGATTTTACAGGCTCTTTAGAAGCCAAGAGAAATCAACATTCTGAAGAGAAGATTTCACCAATTTTCAATCCTTTATTTCTGGATAAGAAGAAACATATTCCATTCTCCATCATTTTGGAATTACAGGGTTTGAAACCAAAGTTTCTAATTCCTCTAGAGGGATATTTTTCTTCTACTCCATGTCATATTTGGCACTCATGTTACCTTCGTTTCAACCACGTTGTCTCTGAAGTTCTTCTTTCTTCAGAATAGCTCCAATCCAACTCACATCGAACCCTTATGCTACATATATTCCATTTATTTACTATTTAAAGATCTTAAAATGGATGACTTGGCAGCATCGGTTTTGTATTTTCTCACTCTCCCTTCAAAGGTTAAATACCAGCCATATGGTTGTTTACAGTCTCTGCCCTTCTACTAGTGAGGTAATATCTGACTCTATCAACAAAACAAGAGGCTGGAGCTATCCACCACTATTATACTTATTTGGTCTGAAAATTACTTTCATCTTAATTCTCAGCCCATAGCACTAACTTTCACTTATTATTTTATTTGCAGATCCCACTTCCAAAGCCATTGACCCAAAAGTGATGGCAACGTAGCGAATTTGGACATGCTTAATACTCAAGGAGCCGATTAAGACTTCACACTAAGGTGAAATTATATAGCCCGATTCAACCATCACACCGCATCCTAGGAGAACCTCCTATGATAAAGAAAACTTTTCATGGCTTTAAATAACTCTCGATCTTGAGATTGAGCATTATATCTATTCTCATCTCGGTCCAAGCACTCTCTCGTCTAATCCCGAATGTTCTCTAAGTATTTACAATATTATTTTGATGTACGCTTATTTTTCGTTTTCTTATTCCTTTGTGTTTCACAATGAAGATGTTCACTTGGTAGACCCATCATCTTTGACTGAAGATAAGTACCCAATAGGCCTCCTTATTGTAGCTAAATATTTGAGCAAGCCTTTGCTGCCTCCTTTTTCTAGGTTAATTACTTCATCAATTTCTTTGATAGTCGATTATACTCATTTAGCTGCTAAAACTAAGAAATGCCAACGTGAATCTGAAGAGTTGGATATTTTCCTATGTCTTCCTCTATCAAGAAATCTAAACAAGATGGTTTCACTTTGAAAACTCATATTATTACTACCGTAGATGTCACCAACATCACCCCTAATGTTGCACCTTCATTTCAAGATTTTGATGTCAACATCATGCCTTCATCGGTAAAGGATTCTGCAGCCAATTTACATATAGAATTGGGTGTTGTTTCTCCTTTGCTGACTGGTGCTACTGCTTCAGAGGCTAATTCTCCCGACCTTGAAAAATCGCTAATTTCCATTCTATATTTTCCCCTAATTTATTTACTTGGAAATACTGAAGTTCCCCCATTTTTTCAAAGGACTTTCTTAACTTTCTTCTTGGCCAACTTCTTATGGTTCGTCTTTTATCCATATAATAACCCAACACTTTCTTTTTTTATCGTATTTTAATTAATTTTCTTTTTAGGTTGGTAAAATATGTCTCTCCTTCAACAGTCCATCTCGGAATCCACTAGCCTTACATCTTCTTTGGAAAGCTTAATTCCATCCATACCAGTAATATTAAGGATTTGGAATAGGAGAATCACAGTTTAAATACTACCAACCAGAAATTGATAATCTTCATATTTCATCTCTTTATGCCCTAGAGAAAGGGAAGATTTTAGGTTTGGAAGATAAGTTAAAGTTGACTAAAGAAGCTCTCGATTCATCAAAATAAGATGTCACTCAATCTCAACTTTCATTCCCAACTATGGAGTCTACAGGAGTCAACTACAAAAGGAAGTTTGACATTATTTGTAACACCCCTAATTTTTTATAACATTATTCAGAAGATTTAATTCGATAAATTAAATAGAATAATGTGAATAATTAGAGTGATAAGGGGATTGAGATTTGAATAAATAATTAAAGGTCGTGCTTAATTATTTAAATGAGCTTAAGAATGGCTTATATGCTAATTAATTTACACAAGGGCATATTGGAAAATAGCTGCACCTTATTACCATAACTCTTATATATTCTCGCATTATACCATTCACGTTCATTTCTCATTTTCACAAAACATAAAACATAAACATAAGAGAAGATAACCGGCCATTGCTATGGAAGAAAAGAGGAGAAAATTTAATCAAAGCTAAGGATTTAAGCAAGGGGATTAATCTTAATCAAATCTCAAATTCCTTATCTTAATCAAGGCGAATAATAATCTATATCATCTCTTTTTATTTTTATGATCATTTATTTTTGGTTTTAAGATTAAATACATTTTGATGATGATTTGGATGATGATATGCTTGGATCAAAGTATGTTTAATTTAAACAAGATTGTTTAAATATGATTTTATGCGGTTTTAAGAGTAAAATTGATTATAATGATTTTCATATGCCATGAGGAACTTATATGTTATGTAAAACATGATTTTGGAGTTGGGTTTTAAGTTTCATAATTTTCCAAGTTATGGAGAATTTATTATGAGTTTTCAAAGGAAAATATGGTTATTGGGTCTAGAAATTTATTTCGGAAATTATATTGAGAATTTGAGTCTAAAATTTAGATATGTTAGATAACATATAAAAAGTGAATTTCTATGATTTTTGGAGATTTTTCCTAAGTGATTTACTATGAGAATTAAATTATTTTGAAAGGAGGACCTAAATGATTTAATTATTTTGCTTAATGGAAGGGCTTATTTGTTAAATTAATCTTGGTTTAGATCTGAAATTATGTGGAAATTATTTCGATAAAGAATTTGAAAAGTTGAGGCAACCAATCACATGTTTATAAGTAGGCAGGTTAGTTAAAAAATATTTGCTTTAATTGGCATTAATCAGCTTTTACCAAGAAAAGTGGGTTTCGCCTCTATTAGAAGCACCTTTCGACTCATAGCTTCAGCCTTCAATCAAGTTGAAACCCCACAAATCCGAAAACAATACACAAGGTATCAATGTTGGTACGTAGTGGATTGGAGAAAGACGGAAGGCATGGTGTCGAAACATAGCTTCTGATGGGAACGAAACCTTCGCTTCGCTTTTAAATGTTAAGTGGCTGCCTTTGTTTTACTAAAGCTTTCAAAGGAGTCGAAACATATGCTATCAAAAGGGGTTTTCTAAATAGCTTTCGAAGAAGGTTGCAAACTTTCATTTTTAAGTATGAGCTTTCGAATGAGCCCCTTGTTTATAAAACAATACTTTCGAAAATGGTGGTTCCGACCTAGTCGAAGCCCTGCTGCCGTTCTATTCACTTTCGAGTGTATTGAAGTCATCAATGCTTTCGAAAGGTAGCTTTTGTTTTAAAGATGTACTAAGCCACTTCCTAAAACCTTTCGACAGGGTTCAAGGGTTTCAAAGGCAATGGCTTCGAAAGGGGGTTTCAATGCTATCCTTCAATGTTTTACTTAATGTTTTGAAGCTTTCGAACGGATGGTTCCGAAGCCATCAAGTTTTACCCAAACACTTTTATACGATGAATAATGGTTTCGAAAGAGATACTTTCGTTTATGTTCACTTTGACCTAAAAGATATTTTAAAGAAAAACCCAATGGTTTCTAAAGTGGTACTTCATATGGTTTCGAAGCTATGCTTCTATAATTGAATGGTTTCACTTTAATACATTCGAAAGGTCTTGAAAGAAAGGTTTTAAAGTGTTTCGAAAGGCAAAGGCCTAGTGTTTTGAAAAGAAGACTTTAATGCTTTCGAAAGGAAGTTTTCCAATGGTTTAGAAAGTAAAAGTTTAAAGGTTTCGAGAGCCTTAGTTTTCAAAACAAATAACCTAATCTCATTTTTAAAGAAACCATGGCATAATAAAAGAGTTTGAAATGATTATAAGTATGGAGTTTTTGAAGAAGTTTTCCTTGATTAATAGGTTAAAGGGATTAACCAAGTTTTATATAAAATGATTTCAAGGATATGAAACTATAGGTGATGGTACTATTATGTTAGTATGTTTACTTCATCATATATTTATATATTTACATTGTAATGGACCCATAACTGTATTTTGGGAAAGGGCAGAATAACCAGCTAGGTTGACCTAGTAGTGATATAAATTGAATTAACTCCTGAATGAATAGAATAGCATCCAGGAGGTCAAACAGACCAGAATGTAGGATACCTAAATAAAGAAGTTGTCAGATAGACAGGTTCATAGTAAACCCATGAAAACTATGTATGGGAAAGTTATTGGCAGCAACCAATAGGTTCATAGTTAACCCATGAAAACTATGATTAGATTGAGTTAATCGTAGGGCCAATAGGTTTATTATGAACCCATGAAAACTATATCCGGATTAAGTTATTGACAGATGTCAATAGGTTCGTAGTCCAAGAGGGAAGTTATTGGAGTTACCAGTAGGTTCAGAGAGAACCCATGAAATAGTAAAGTTATTGGCGGGGGCCAATAGGTTCTTAGTGATCCCATGAAAACTATGTATAGGAAAAGCTATTGGAAGGGGCCAATAGGTTCTTAGTGATTCCATGAAAACTATGAAACTGGACAGGGAGTCCATAAGCATTAAACAGGTTATTAATCAGCCCATGAAAACTAATAGGTTAATAGTGATCCTAGAAACTATAAATATGACAGGTAGTCGATTAAACTAGGGATGGGAAATCCAAAATGTTTTAACTTGTATGCATATCATCATATTATTTTGAAATGTTATATTTTTAACCATTGTGGATGCAGGAGCATAGTATATGGTTTTATAAAGTTTTAAAATACTAGTGAGGGGAAAACCCGTTCTACTATGTGGCGTGGTCTCACTAGATATCTAAATGGTTTGAGATAGTAGATTATTATTCATACTAGGCTTTATGTCTGACTCGAAGTTTATGTTTTCCCCTTAAACTCTCAGGTACTCAATTGATTTTGAGTAGTTTGAGGGTTGAGGTTTTCAGGTACCTCTTTAGATGAATAAGCTTCCGAAGACATGTAGGAGGCATGATAGCTACTAAGAGTTCTCTTTTATTTTGATTCCGCTGTTTTGTTGTTGTAAAGGCAAAGTTGTTTAATTGCATATATATACTCTGATCATCGAAGGGAGCATCTTCAGATGTCGCTCTTGGCGTATGTTGTAATAAATATATTTTCTCCGAACGTGGTTCTCGTATTGGGATTATGTAATGAATTTGAAATGCTTTGAAATGGAATGAGAAAGTTATTTGTTGATTTTTAAAATTTTCCATATCCATATGTTTCCGTTATATCAATGTATCTAACATTACCGTATTTCATCACCGAGGATTAATAACTATGGATGACTACAGCATCCGTAGCCGTTAGTTTTGGTCCTCCAAATAAGGGATGTTACATTATCCTTGTGCAAATTCCTGGCGAACTATCAAAAATGTTGAACCCTTCATATCACTTAAGTTTGGACGACCCCCTTTCCAATAGCGAAGATGCGAACAAGAATCACGATGATGATCAAATCAGTCATGATGATGAAGATGAAGAAGAAGATGATAATGATGATGGAAATGTGGATGGTCCCATGGGGATTCAACGAGGAAAGATAATGATGATGGTCGTGATGACCAAGGCATGGGGACAAAAGATAGTTCTTACAAAGCCGGTCATTATGTCAATTTTTCCTCTCTTATTATTGAACCTAGGGTCGATGATACTTCATGTCAAAAGACCCTTTGGATGAACCCTCTCCGTCTAATTTGGATGGCTCTTTTCCATCACCTCTTTAGACCAGGAAAATTCTTTCTTTAGGGCTAACATCTTCTACAACTCCATCTTAGGTATTACTTCTTATTTCATCATGAAACTTCTTTACTTCATCAAAATTCTACTCTTACAGCCAGGATAAAAAGAAAATAAGCACTACTTTTGGATTTTGTTAGATTGAAGCAAAATGAAGTTTTAAGGCTAATAGAGAGGGAGAGAGACTTTGTAACGACCTTAATAAGGCTAACGATAATTACATGAAACTCCTAAGATGTCTTAAATTCTTAGAAGACTTTAAAATAAAAAACTTGCTCTGCTCCTTTGAAGGTATCATGTTCACCAATCCAATTTTTGCAAAGAAAATGAAGAGGTTACCACCCTTTTATAGATGCTCATCGATGATGAAGAAAACTAAAGAACTGCTTATATTTAGTATACATCAGATTCCCATCGACCAACTTTAACTTCTTAGATGACTATTATGGGGGACTGATTAGGTGATTACATAGAAGATGTCGTAATGAATGTGGCATAGACCCCCATCCCAAGGAGTGTTAGAATCTTCATAGAGTCATTACTGATCCAGTAACATTGACCCGCTTTGCCCTGATATAGTTAAATTTAATAAGAATAGGTTTATTTCTGAATATTATATGGGATTTATTCTTTAAGAACCTATATAATCTATTTTTATTATTGTAGTGAATACTTTTGTTTTGATCGATATATTTGCACTTTTGGCTATAAAATTAGTAATTTGATTTCTAGTTTAAGTATATCCTCGAAATGCAGGTTTCTTAATTTTTATAGTTTCTACTTTGTCCCCATTCCTAAAGATTTCCTAAATACATTCATTAGGCTAAAAGGATGTTTAGAGATACTTCATCCCTAATTGAGAAACATTACGTAGTGAGATATCGCTTCCTTCTTGACCTTCATCCTCTATACACTCGTCTTTCGAACTTGGATTTCAGATTTGCAGGGGATAAAAAGGATCATTTTCCAAGAAGTTCGAACTAATTATGTAAAGTTATTGTGTGATGAAACCAACACACTTTCCTATGGTCTTCCCTTCGATGTAATGGAATTACCAAAAAAAATTATTTAATTAATACTCCTTTAAACACTGATATTCCATTTACAACCACCTTCTTTATTGCTATTATTTTTCACCGAAGGATTAAGAAACACACTTTCAAAGATTAGCTTGTAATAAGAATAGTTTAGCGATTCTAAATTAAATACACTTTTTGTTGTATTTGATTAGAGTGTATTGAAAGTATTATTATTATCCATCACTAATATTATATATCTTCTTTATGTTACTTCAGTCATTAGTTTCTTATTTTACCTTTTACTTTATAATTTTACGTTTTACTTTATTATTTTGTTTTACTTTATAATTTGTCTTATGTTTCAAGCTATATTTTGTCTCTTGATTCCCCAAACTTATTTTGACACCTTAGAAATAACTATACTAAATTGGTCAAATACATGGATAATAGACCTCTTTATACTTTTGGATTATCATCAATTGATAATGAGGAGGCAAATAAGTGGTACAAAAAATTCTTGCGATTAAAATCCACTTTGAAACTTTCTCGGTAAGTCATTTCAGATCTTGAAAAGAAAATTTCCCTCAAAGATGAGGATAGTTTCAAACTCTCTTGGATAATCAACTCCTGAACTCGTCCTTTCTCATTAGTCTAGCAGTCTAATTATGACATAAAAATGGTAGACCTTAACCAATGCATATTTGACCTGGAAGTCAATTTGTTAAAGTCATGTCACGAGAGGCAATCATATGAACTCACTCTGACCAACAGAAAGATCGAACTCCCTACTCCTACACTAGTTTAGTCTTCAAAAAGAGCTTATAGTGGCCTCTCAGAACATGGCACTAACTATTCTGCTCCACCGTCTCCCTCATCCTCCTTTTTTGGAAGATAGGTCAGGGGAGTTGAAAAAGTTTAGTAGAGCTTTAAATTTGAATGCAACAAGAAATTGAAGGACTACTAGAAAATGAAACATGTCGATGAATTTTTTAACCTTCAATTCTAGATAGAAACCTTAGAACATGAGAAAAATGTGCTTAAATTAAAAGTCTAAGGGTTAGAAAACGATATGAAGAATTTTTCATGGAATATTTCTCAGTTAAAGGGGATAATAAAACCATTGAGCAGGGGATAACTACTCACATTGACTCGATTAACCCTTTGAACATTATTTAAAGAAAAGAGAAAAAACTGAAGAAATTCTTGTTAGTAACAGTTCAACATATTATTGATCCTTCCTTAGCCATAAAGACACTGGAAAAGAGGTAAAGGAGCTTAAGGAACAAGTGGAACCGTTGTAGTACTTTTCTACAAGAGTTTCCTAACTTGATTCTTTGGTCGAGTAACCAATCGAAATAATTGTTACTGCCAACTCAAAGATCGACTTCTCATTTCGAGGACCAGAAAAGAATTTACATTTGAGGAAGGATGTAATCTTAGGCTATTAAAGATTCTAACATTTATTTCTTTATCGAAGTTTAGATAAAATGAAAGATATTGGAGGCCCTCCAGTTTTATACAAAGATGTAGCATTGACAAGTAGAAGTCATCCTTGTACCTCGAATGTTCAATGGAAGGGAGAGGAACTGGTGTATCATCATCCTCCAATCCACATTCATAATCGTTGTAGGCTTTTGGATTTCATGGATAGGAAGTTATTTTGGAAGTTTTAATATAATGACTGTTTCGAGAAATTGTTAGAAATTGATTGTATGTAGAAAATTATAATTACAAATGATCAAAATATAAATTTCCTTTTTATCAATGCTCGTAATTGTATTCTATGAATGATATGTGCATACCATTAGAGGTTTTGATCTTGCAGAAAGCTTATTACTTTTGAAAGCCTTTGTTTTCCTTTCTTCATTTTTCTCCTCGGTTTATTGGACATTTGTCTCTTCTTTCTTTAGATGGTTGCTTTAGCTAGGCTCAATGGTAGGACCACATGCTAGCTTAATGAATTAAATTCTCTTGAAGGGTTGCTTTGGTCAGGCATGAAAATGAGACCAAAGGATTGCTTGATGACCATCCATTCTTTTTTAGATGGTTTGGCCAGGCCTAGAGGTGGAGCCAAATGCTTATTTCACTGCTTGCATTCTTTAGACGGTTGCTTTGGCAAGGCTTGGAGGCGAGACTAAAGATTTAGTAGATCAACCTTCTCTTTAGATGGTTGCTT
The DNA here is from genome assembly GCA_030737815.1 of Allium fistulosum. NCBI lineage: Eukaryota > Viridiplantae > Streptophyta > Magnoliopsida > Asparagales > Amaryllidaceae > Allium > Allium fistulosum. The sequence goes on along the minus strand of CM060906.1, from coordinate 294,186,291 downwards.
TGGAAAAGCCAGAGGCGAGACCGAAGGCTTAGCTGACCAAATCTATGTTGGTTTCTTTGGAACTTGGTCAATGGCTCCCAACACCGCCAGGTGTGAGATGTGATTTTGCTTAAAGAATCTCACATACCTTGTCAAGTCATGGGGTTTGTTGAGCATAATACATCTCAAGCCTGGGGTCGCCTTTTTGTTTATACTTAGAGAGGGTATGAGTATATTTTGTGTGATTGTGAAAGAATTATTCTTATAACTCATAGCCGAATTGTAAGAGTGATCTATGATGTAATGCCCTACCTCTTGACCCATACTATCAAAGAGTATTACATGGTAATGCTATTTGAAAATATGGAGAATGAGATGATATTGGTAACCATACATGAATATTCCCTTGGGCTTACACCGGTACATTTTCATACCTCATATAACACATCAAATACACACATATGGCATCGGCACAAAGCAATAACCATATGGACTTTCCATGACAGAATAACACAATACAATCAGAGAGCATAAAGTCATAGATACCAACTAAAAGTATAGCAGCATAACATATACATATCAGACTAAGTCTACAAAATTAAATATCCGATCTATCACAAAAATATACATAGATACAAGTCAAGTACAGAAATACATCCCAAGCATCATTGCATATATACATACAAAGAGACAACACCAAAAGAATAAATACATAAAAGACTGAAAAAATATAACACAGTCCAAACTATCTCCCAAAAATCCAAACATTTACTAGAGGATAATGTGTCCTTCAACCTAAAAATTCTTGGGTTGCCCTAACTGTTACATAAATTATAAATGGACAGATTATATCTAGATTCAATGTGAACGCATAAACAGAATAGCATGGTAACATGAGATATAACATATAAATGACATAGTGAGAACATCCAAAATAGCAACACAAACAATATACCATGCATAAACATAATGATGATCACCTATGAAATATTTGTATATAACTAAACATAATATGGCAGGTTGATATATAAATAATCATATATATAAAAACAAATGAAGTGATTTAGACAAGCACACAACATGACTAGATAGTGATGAGCTTACGACCTATCATGTGAAGCAAATAATCATACAAATCATATAAGAATGGATAAGCACACAACAAGTCCTAATGGTTTATGAGCACACAGTAGCCATGATAAGAAACAAGCACAAAGCATGTTGAGGTAAGGGACGAGCATACATTAAGTCTGAATAGTTCTCTAATTGAGGATTTATCGTATGTCTACTCTATTCCAAATGGGAGATTGGTATACACATAGCACTGCTCAGGAATTTTCAAGAAGCACACAACAGTACTCCTACAGTCTTTCTAGTTATCGTCGATCATCATAACAACCATGTCTCACCTGCATGTCATAGCACGATGCATTCCTTTGAAATGTTGCATTATGGAATCATTTCTCCCTTGGGAACACACCATTGGCTTTGTGACATTGGGGTAATACAAGCACACAAGAAGTAATAGAATCGAGCACACAACAAGATATGTGATGACATGATTCGAGGGACGATTCCATAATCAGTTGCTAGGGTGGAAAACTAGCCTATCTAGTGAAGCGACATATTGTTGGTGAGCACACAAGCCATAACGAGTGCACAACAAGTCGTAACCCTAAATACTATTATATAACCCAAAGAATGAGTGACATTAACATTTAAGAAGCAACCAAATAAACAACCGCTGAAGTGTCCCATACCAACTGGTGTTATTTACTTGTTTACCACATGTCTGTAAAATACACTAAAAAACAAACAAACTTCTATAATATGAGTCAAAAGAATAACCAGAAAAATATCACCGAACGTTCCATATTACTCGGTATTACTTACCTGTTTAAATAAATCCTCATTATATAGAATTGAAATCAATTAGGTCAAATTAACTCAAGATAATATTTTTTAAACTCTTCTTATTTTTTTATAAAGAAATCCCCAAATTTTAATAGCTTTGAAAATCCCAATAGCCTATTTTTAAAATAACATTTCTATATAAAAATAGATTTTTTTACTAAATGAAATCACTTCAAAAATAACCTTTTTGAAAATGAGAGTTAATCTCAAATTTTATATAAATCTCTTTCAGACTTTAAAATTATATTTATGATGATAATTTAACTCATTTTTAAATTAATTAGAACTTGTTTAGGATTTTAAATTGAAAATTTAAATATAAAAGTTGGTAAAAAGAGCTAAGATTTAATAAGTAATTGTTTAAAATAATTTTCATATGAAACTATTATCATATAAAGAAATTTATATGATTTTTAAATAATTTAAATAAAATTTTATAAATTAAAATAAATAAATAACATCAGCCTGTAGCTAATGGCTATAGGAATTGCTGACTGGTCGACCGATTAGGTCGCAACTGGTAGACTGATGATGAGTTTTCTTGGAGCTATTTGGCACTAGGCTACGTCTTCTAATGGGTCATCGCAAATTCTGGCAATTCAATGTGAGTTCCGTTACTCTTCGGGCACATATACAGCATGCATTCAACACATTATCAATATATAGAGATCCAAAATACAAACCGACGCACGATTTAATCTAAGATTCGAGTGCAGAACTTTGACGTGTTTGGCACTTATCCGAAAAAGATTTATCACTCGATTCTTGACGATAAACATTGATGAGGATTTGTGATTGGATACTTGAGTTTTCTATCATAGTTGAGAACTATGCAAGGAAAACTAAAATTCTAATCGGAAAGCCTAGTCAGATTCCGCACTAAAGGATCGAGGGATCAACACTAGTTCGGAAGTAAAGTTGTGAATTCGAATAGAAGATCGAATTAGATATCATGTACAGATGATCTATATGCATCATACGGATGTAAGTTTGACGTCTTGTTTGAATTTGTGAGCATTTTTAACAACAGTAAATACTTTATAGTAAAACAATACCCAATTTCAAGAAATTCAAACATCATAGAATCAACTTGCAATTCATCAAGAAAATGATGTGAGTATTCAACTTACCTTGATGATTTTGAGCTTGCAATTATTTGAATTGTCTTCTAAAATTTCCTTACTCATATTCTCTTTGCCTCAGCCTTACAAATCCACTCATCGACCTTTTAAATAAATTCTCAAAACCATTCAAAATCTAAAATTTTCCATTTCGATGGGAGAACATTTAGGTGTTAAAATGCATGGCCATCTTCTTCAACCTTAGAGAAACATTTGGGTGTCCAAAGAGTCCAACCCTCTCTTGAGAAACACATATATAAACAAAGTTATTTTTGTTTATCTCAAGATGTAGGAAAAAAGTCCCAATATCTCTTCTTCCTTCTTCCTTCTTCCAAAAAATTCCCAAACCTAAAACTATTTTGAAAATTTTCAACATTTTCCCTTCATTTTTAAAATAAAAATAAAGTAAAAAGGAATTGTACATTACTTAAGTGGCTGCTTACATACCCAAGTGGGATCAAACCAATGTAGTTCAAAGATTAAGAGTTTGCGCCATCATGGAAACCAATACCTAAATAAGAGGTATCTTTTGGATTTGAACCTTCACTTAGTGTAAACCCTTCAAAGTCCTATCAAGGTCGTTGGTGAACTAGTCTTGAACCAAGTACTCCTAGGATAAAACTAGAACAGTCAAACTGTTGATTTCCATAAGTAGAGCATTTTACATGCCAACACATTAATGGCCATGTACTTTTAATCCTAAGTTCGTGGGTCTCCTTTAAAAAGTGGTTTTACTTATATAGGAAACGACCCAATTTCCATATTTATATAGATAAGTCTCTTAAGGAATTTTTGTGATACACCTTGTTAGATGTCAAGACTTATAAAGGATCGTCATTTATCCTGGTTCATGCAGAATCCAGCACTAATTTATGGGAAATAGTTTTAGTGTTCCATAGTCATTCTCTTAACTTGTTGGTATGCATTTGAACCTTGTTTGTCCTTTTCAGAACATAGGTTGGGTTTTTGTTAAGGATGATCAACCTTCATTCGCAGACTTTAGTCCCATCTCTTTTGAATTTATAGAAACCCTTGCCTTGGGAAGACTCTTAGTTAGTGGATCAGCCAAATTTTTCTTTGTTTATATATAATTGATATTGACTACATATTTATTTGGAAATAGTTTGCAAATCAAAAGAGGAAGGGGGCTTAGGAATAATGAATCTTCATATCTTGATGTATCTTTACTTGGATAATAACTTTGGAAATTTAATAATAACAATGAAACTATATTTGGAAAGAAATGATCTCAAATAAATTTTATGGTAGCATTTATAAATTTCACCGCATTTCCTCCAACTCTAACAGCATGTCTCACTTTCGAAAATCCATATTAAAACATTTTAGTCTTTTTAACTTAGGTATTAACAACATAGTCCACTCTGGCAATAACACTTCTTTTTGGTATGATAGTTGGATTTCCATTGTAACCCTCAAGGTAGAATACAAAGATCTTTATGATATATATAATTTCAAAAATGCCTTAATATCAGAGGTTTACAGACCTTACAACAATTTTCCATGGAACTTAACCTTCAATCGTGCTCTTGAGGATAATACCTTGACTCAATTTACAACATTATGTACTAAGCTTGAATATTATAAATTAGGCAATGAGGGTAGGTCTAAAACTTGGTGTTGGAACAACAATAAAATATACTCATCACACTCGGTTTACCAGTTTTAAATTTCTCATGGATAAAACAAAATGTTTTCAAATTTATTGGAAAGTTAAAGCTCCCCCAAAATCAAAGCTGCACATGTGGCTAATCATCCATAACAAATTAAACACAACTAAATTTTTAAAGAAAAATAATTTTCTTATAGACAAAAAATGTCTATTTTGCAATATAGATCTAGAAAATGTAACACATCTTTATTATAAACGTTCCTAACCAACTCTATTCTTGTAAAAATTCTCACTATTTTCGACTTCAACATGACAAACACTAATTTCAATCGTGATTAATACAGGAATGAGTTTAGATGTCAATATGCTAACAACTATAGAATTCTACTTGACATTGTCTTCACAATTACATGTCGGTATCTTTGGTTTGACTGGAACCAAAGAATGTTCAATAATGTTATCACCATGACTGATAATATGATCTACGCTATCGCACTTTTCAGTTACAATTGGGTGGTAAATCTTAGCTACAAATTGGCTGATAATGTTTACTCCAAGGAATTCCTTAAAAAGGTAAATTGTCGTATTGATGGTTAAAATTATATAAAACAATGAGAGACACTATAAGATCCCCCATTTTGAGGCCCGAAACTAAGTGCTACAGATGTTGTAGTCATCTATAGTATTAATTTCCGATGATAAAATTCGGCTATGTTAATCTTATCAATAATATCATAAGCATATGAATATGAAATTTTTCAAAACACATTATATTGATAAATTTTCATATTTCATTTCAAAATAAGATTTCATATTCACTACTTAATCCCACTCGCAATCGCACGTTCAGAGAAAATATAATTATTATGAAATACTCCAAGAGCGACATATAAAGATGCCCCCTTGGTTGATCAGGGTCTACTACTTGACAGTTATAACTTTTGTCATTACGTCCATTAAATAAGAAACCAAACAACAAAAAATAAAAGCTCCTTTGCACGTCTTCGAAAGCTTATTCGTCTAACTGGAAAACTGGAAAACCCTACTCTCGACCTACTCAATTGAGTACTCTAGAGTTTAAGGGGAAAAACAAAAACTTTGGGTTGGACAAAAAGTCTAGTGTGTGAATAATAACACTCCATCTCGAACAAAATAGATATCAACTGAGACCACGCCGTTGAGCGGAACGGGTTTTCCTTTCACTAGTATCTTATCCAAAATATGTCAATATAGTCATGCACCTGCAACCACAATTATTAGAACAACATAACTTAATCTTATGCAGGTATGCAATGTGGGTAATTCTAACTCATTTGTCAATTTAGGGTTAAGTTTACCCTAAGTTCACCCATTCTCACAAAATGGACTATCTGTCTCAACTCAGTTTTCCTAGGGTCACTATGTACCTACTAGGTTCCATGGGTTGACTAATAACCTATCAAAATTCTTAGGGACTACCCATCATAAATCATCTTTTTTTGTGGGATCACTAAGAACCTATTGGCTTTCACCAATAACACTTTCCAATCATAGTTTTCATGGGATCACTATGAACCTATTGGAATTTTCCAATAACATTTCTCAAACCATAGTTTTCATGGGATCACTATGAACCTATTGGGATTCTCTAATAGCATGCCTCCAATCAAAGTTTTTCATGGGATCATTAAGAACCTATTGGGATTCTCCAATAACATCATTCAAGCCATAGTTTTCATGGGATGACTATAAACTTATTGGACCCTTCTAGTATCTTATCTCAAATTATAATTTTTTGATCATTCTGGGCATCCTACACCTTTCATCTACCTGATCTCCTGAATGCAATTCTACTCACTCAGGAGTTAAATTTGGTTATACTTACTATTGGGTCAACCTATCTGGTTACTCTGCCCTTAATTATCCCCAAAATGTACTTGTGGGTCATAATGATGCAAGTATGACAATAATAATCACGCAAAAATACTGATCAAATAATAACAAGAATATATAGCATCCATCATTCAAATATGTTTAATCGATGATCATTGGCATCTTATAGTTACTTAATCTTAAGTAATAACTCCCTTTGGTAATTTCATATCAAAACTTGGGCTAAATAATTATTTATTCCTTGAAAACCTTTATCATCGTATATAATTAATCCCCTCAATTTATATTAAAATAAGGAAAACATAGCCCATTACTTTACCCTCATGCCAATTTACATTCCATTTTAATATTGTCATGTATGGTTTTGGTATTAATACGAGGATGTCGCACCTCTTCTTTATAGGACATAGCACAATAAGTTAGAATATGTTCATCATTGAAAACCTGGGGCACCAAAATGGCCGGCATTGATGACATACGGCATCAATATTACAAAACTACTGATATTAGATGCTTTAAAACAGTAAGGTCGACATTGATGACTTTTGACATCAATGCCTTAAAACATTTGATATTGATTTCATAAAACTGGGCTACTATGCCGCTATAAAATAGAATGTTGAAATTGATAACAGGTGGCATCATTGCCATTTTATATCAATGTCTAAAGTATGTAGGTATTAGTGACATCATTGCCATAATACTTCTATTTCGTAAGCAATACTAGCAACATCACTACCTAAAGTATTTAATGTTAGAAACAATACTTGCGGCATTACTGCCTTAAGCTATGGCGTCAAATAGGAAGTATGTGGCATCGTTTAAAACCATGGTGAAAACTTGCGGCATCAATGTCGTATTTTATAGTTTTCAAAACAAAGAAACAAGGAAAGTTGGCATAGTTCTAATATGTTACGAGATTACCTATGTCAACATTGATCCAATGTCACAGGCCTTATAATATATGACTTCAACCCGAACGGATTCATTCCATACGAACTTAGTTGATATCGTATGCATCCATTCATGTTAATGTCACCGAGGTACGGCATACACACTGGAAATATAGCAATATCGTAATTATCATAAAATCTGTTTAATTTTTATTAAAAGAAATTACTTTTCACTAACTCTTAACCCTTGTCAATTTTTTATCGGTTAAAACAATCTTTATCAAATTTCTTTTCAGAAAAGCTGCCGCAACCTATTTACCACTTCAAAAATTCATTTCGCACCTCTTAATCAATATTAATTATTTAATATTAATTATAAGCTTTTCTAGCTTATTATATTCATAATAAATCATAATTGCATTGGAAAAATCCCCAAAATTCACCAAAAATCATTATTAACAAGTTCTTTAACATATAAGAATTTAAGGATCAAATCCTTATTTAATTATTTTTAATAATAAAACTCAAAATAAATGCCCTTTCTTACTTTGGAAATTTATAAAATATTCCCATTAATTTGGAAAATTATAAAATTAAAAAATCATCTCCAAAATATCATTTTACACAACATACCAAAATTTTGTATCATTAGGAGATATAGGTTTTACCCTTTAAACCTATTAAATCGATTTCATAAAAAATCCATAATTCTTCATTAAATCCAATAATAATATAACCAATCCAAACATGACATATTAACTTAATCAATTCAGAATTAGATCATAAATCTAAAATAAACATGAAAACTTGAGATGGATACCATTATTCACCTTAGATTGGACAATGGAGTTGACATTGGATGGAGAATGATTTCCCTAGCTTCCCTTTTGAAATTCCTTAGCTTTCTTCTTCTAATCCTTCTGAGTTATGGCTGGACTCTACAGTCTGCAATTTGATTGTTATGAAAATGAGAATGAAATGGGAGAGTGAGGATTTAAGGGATAAAAGAAATATCTATTCCTAATTTGCCCCTTTCATTTATTCTCTTCCATATTATATTTTTAAAACAATCGTTTTAGTTAATTAGTTAAGGCCTAACCCAATTAATTATCAAATCTTAATCTCCTTGTCACTCCATACATTGTTCTATTTAATTTATTTAATTAAATCTCCTGAATAATGTTAATCAAAATTAGAAGTGTTACAGACACGATATGGCTTTAAACACTAACTTAGTGGACTTCTCTAACGAAGAGAACTACTCAAACATTTTACTCTTGCTTGAAAACTAGGTCCTCTTCACCTTGGTTGTGGCTTTTCCTTTCCCTACACACACACTTTATATACATACATACATACATACATACATACATATATATATGTGTGTGTGTGTGCGCGCGCGCGTGCACGCATGCGTGTTGGACTTACAGTTTAATTGAGTTTATTCAAGTTTAGTTGTTGCTCTGGATTGGACTGCCTATGTTAAGGCACTACTACAGATTGATTGTGGTTGCATATCAGTTGTGATTCAATACCTTATGATGTTGCATCATGGATTTTTCTTTTAGAGATAGCTTATGTTCGTGCTACTTTCACTTTGCTTTCTTTAATTTGCTCAATATGATAGCTATGCCTTCTATTATTCGATGGAAAATATGGATTTTGACTGTCATCATTTATGGTCTGCTAGAAGACTTTCACATATTTCTACTTTACATCCCCATGTCTAGAGCACTTATATTTCCTAGTTTACGTTCTCAACATCTTTGTACTAGAGGGTTTATTTGTTTTTTACTCTTTGTACCTGGGGGAGGGGGTTTGCTACCTACTAGGCCTATTAGTAGCTCCATTTTTCAGTGTAGAATAAAGTTATATGAGTGTTCTCCTCCACAAGAGTATCACTCATTTACCTTAAAAAATCGACGATGATTACTCCTATTTTGAGTAATGATCTTATCATCTGATGTATGAGACTTGCATGTCTAAAACTACCATAATATGTTTTTCTAGAATCATTATATATCATATTCTAATTATCGCAATTAATCATGACTGCAGAAGATGGCATTCTCCACTGAGGAATTTCTATTAGAAGATTCCTAAGCAATAAACATCTTTAATGCATCTGCTAATGTAATCAATTCTGACAACATTGTTGAGTTAGAAATGCAAGTCTGATGTTAATGAAATTTTTTGTCTTACAAACACCAACTTAATTATGAAGTAATTACGGTACTGAATGCTTCCATAATTATGAATCAACAAACTAAATTGATATCAAATTTTCTTTGAAATGAAGTAATTATGTTGCTTAAGCTTACATGATTAAGTAGGTGCACTTTAACTGTTTGTTAAAACGTCAATTTCAACTTAACTATCAATCCAATCAAAATCGAACAAAATCTAGTACTGAAAATAAGCTAAGTAAATGTACAAAAGTAAAGGGTGTAAAGGTTTACATGGTTTGGATATTAAGGAATCCTACATCCACGGGTCAATTCTTCTACTCTTATATTATTCTTAGTACAAGCTTTTATGGAAGAGAGTACAAGCTTTTATTGTAGAGAATACAAGTATTTTCAATACATAATTCAGTGAAACTATCAAAAATCCTCCCCCTTTTATGCTATAGTGTTTTCCTATTTATAGTATTGTGACATCACGCGAATCGCTAACATCATGGCCTTACATTCCTTATCTACCATTGGATCTTTCCATGTGTTATCCATCAGTTGACCTGATTATTTGTCCATGGATTACTTACACAGATACATGCATGTGAAATCGCTTTGGATGGAAAATTTTGGCTGTATGAGAGAACTTCATATTTGATATTAGGAAGGAATTTTGAGTTTTGGTATGTGGATTTATGGGGTTAGATTTGTGAACTGTTCTGCATTTTATTCTTTGTTTGCCTCTACGTGGTTTGTATGTGGCATCATAATCGATGTAGGATGTTGTGACATTGGTGTAGTTTTATCAATGGTAGTGGCACAGTTTGTCTCTAGTAATGCAACGTGGTCTGCCTTCAAGGTGCCGAGGCAGTTTGCTTTTGTGATGGCGACGTAGTTTGCTTTTGAGATGACGACGCAGCTTATACCAATAGAGGAATTGCGGGTTGCATTAATTATGAAGGTGTCTCTCGACTTTTGAACGATGGTGCAATTCAATTTTGTAGCCACACCTTGCTTGTTCAGGTCGTGCAAATCTATTGTTCAGCCAGTCTATTTTGCTAGGCTAGGTCAGCCCTTGCTTTGCTCTCACTTGGTATTTTTGCGATGAGAACTGTTACGTATGAACCTGTAACTTTTGCAATCTTGGGTGGGTGATTTCCTCGGGTACTGAGTCAATGAGTTAGAGAACTCATGCAGTTTCCTTTTAATTTAAGAGTGGCCCGTCTTTTATTCTGGCACGCCAACTAATTTTTTTCATTTGATTCTACACCAAAAATATTATTAAAGCAAAAAATGGGTGTAACACCTTCCCCCAAGTCTATGAAGCATATCAAAGAAGACTTGCCATTTCGTATCCTTTTTTTTAAATAGTTTTGCCAGCTATCTTTTGCACTTAATGTTCTTGACATGTGGCATAAAGGGTTGCATACTCTTCTACTATTGTTAGATAAGTCGTTTTGTGATTTACAGAATATTCCTCATTTTTAACAAAACTTTTGTGTAATTATTAACATCTAAGGGTCTAATTTTTTTTGTGTAGTTTGAAATTAGTGGTCATGATTGTCTTTAGTAAGCTATACATTTCTGACCTTTCTTTTTGTCATTATTTTACTTTATCATGAATTTATTTTCTCTAATGTGTATTGTTTCGCTTGCTGTTTTTGTAGCGACCCAAAAATTCGAACACTTCATCTTCGAATATCGATAAAGTTTAAGATATGTTTAAGTGTTATAAATATGATTTTACAACCTTTTTAACATCATTTAATTAATAGAAAATGATAAGAAACTTGCTTTTGAAAAGTATTTACAAAAATATATTCTTCGAAGAAAAATCGATAATGTGACCAAAAATCGATTTATCGATAACAGATTTTCGATCGATATAAGTTGTTTGAACTCTCGTACACCTAACTAATGATCAAATGAACACATTAGCAACTAATTAACGCACTCTCCTTTTCATAAAGCATGGAATGTTCTTCTTCTTCATCCTAAATTCCTAAAGCAAATAATTTTCAAACCATCCCCAAATCACCTCAAACTTTGAGGACAGACTTGCCACCGCATAACAACACCTTCTACCTAGTTAGATTGAGAAAAATCAAAGCCATACTCCCTCCTCCTCTCAAGGCCATGAGCATCATAGGCTATTATAGCCTAGAAAAGTATCGAAAAGCAAGGAAGCAAGGGAAGGAAAGGAGGTTGCTAGTTTGGGTTTGGACTTGAGTGCTCAGGCTAGGTTGTTTGCTGGATAAAAGGTGAGCTAACTCACTACTTGGATTGATAATATAACTCACATATGATTATATTTTGTTGTGTTAAAGTTGTTTGAATTAACTTGGACATATGTTGAAAACATTGATTTTGATACTTGTTTTGAAAACAATTGGCACATAGGATCCATATATGGACTTGAATGGAATTTTATAACATAGTACTAGACCTTGAAACAAAACACATAGGTTTTAGTTGAACATAGGTTAGAATATAACTTGGAGTTAGAAGTGCACTTATAGCGGTAGTCTCTATAGATGCTGTTTGGAATTGCCTTGTTTTTGGCAATTGTTATGGAACTTTGTATAGAGATCCATAGGGATTTCTTGTCATATTTATATTGTTATATATGTATGTTTGCTTCTATTGAAAGCTTGGATAGTAAAAAGTTAAGTAACATCTCAAAAATGTCCAAAACATCAATAGTGCAAAACTGTCCCGATTAACCTTGATTTTTGAACATTAAATGTTTCAAAAAGGACTTTAAGTTTGAGCGCTTTGTTTCATTCTTTTTAAAAGTATTGCCTAACTCATATTAGAGTATTCTAAAAGTAGTTTGAGATTTATATGAATTTATAAGAATTAGTTATGAATTTATATAAAAAGAGTGTTTTGTAAAAAACATGGTTTTGTATGTTTTCAATTAAATTTCAAAATGATTGTTTTTAAGTAATATTTTATATGAACGTTTTTAAACCTATTATAAGTATTTTAAGTAGAAAATATCTTATATAAATATCTTGGAAAATATCTTATCTCTTTTTAAAGGATTTTAAAAGTACAAACAAAAGGTTTAGAAAGGGGTTAATAATTACTTAATGGACAAATGGTTAAATCATTTAATTACTTGTTTGAAAAGAAATTGATTATGCTTAACATTAATAAGCCGACGAAGTAAGCTTATCTATTTGTGAGTGTTAATGATGTTCGAGTAGGAATGGAGTAATAGAGCTCTAACCTACCGGCTTCCCTCTTAACCAAGGAATATGTAAGTGGAAAATGTTGAAAACGTGTTAATTATGTTAATTTATTACTTGTTTATGGATATCATTACCACTATACTTAGCACTAAAAGCCAATGAAGTAGACTTGTTTATGAGATTCAAGAATGAAGTGTCTAGGCAAGGCTTGGAGAAACCAGTGCCCAAACTTACCTGGCTTCACTCTTGGGCGAGGAACAGTTAAGTTGGAATGTCGAAAACGAGTTAAGCGTAGAAATTATGATTTTATAAACAATTGTTTTGACTAGATAGTCGATTTGTCGATTATCGAATCGACCTAATATTGGCTTAAAAAGTTATCGAAAGTCATTGTGATTTAATACCAATAAGAAGCCCTTGGGGAGGAGTATTGGTATGAAAGGTCTCTAGCTTTCACTTACTTTTGAAAGAACCAGAATTGAGTTAGCCGATTTTTCATCGATTGGTTTTGAAGAGTCCAGGATTGGTAAGTGTTTTACTTACCGAATACCACTTCAAAACTAGTATATGGATTCTATGTTTTGGAAGAGGTTGCGAAAGGGAATCTATGTGGAGATTCAAGATCTGCTCTAGATGCTCAAATCCATGTCGTGATTCATGATCTGTTCGAGATGAAGGAATCCTTTTGAGTAGTCGTGTTATGTTTGAGTGATGAAGACTTGTGTGAAAGATGCCGAACGTAACCTTGATATTGGAAATGGTAGAAAACATAGTAGGATGCATAGTGTAGGATCTAGATTAACCCTAGAGGGGGGTGAATAGGGTTATAGCAAATTTTCTCGAATTTATAAAATTAAACACAAAAACAAACTGCAGAGAAGTAAATATGCTGAAAAGTAAATCACACACAAAATTTACCCAGCTTCGGCAACCCCTGCCTACTGCTGCATTCCAATATTTCTATTAGAATTAAACAGTCTCCCGCTTACAAACACTCTAACAGACTCGCAAACCCTGCTACCATCTATAGAGTTTTGCAAACTCGCAAACCCTGCTTACTGAACTAATCCTAACTAGACAATCTGACACAACCTAAATCCTAGGTGGTGATTTACCAAGATTTGATTCGAAAAGTACAGACTTCAAAAATAAAAACAAGAGAAAAAATAAATAAAACTTGAGTACAAATTTTTGCCCTTAAACAAAACAACCTGACCCAAAAGAAAAAACACGGCCACTTCCCTCTTTTGTTATCTGATGCAATTTAGGGTTCTGAAAATGGCGGCTTTGTCTCAACAATGATCCGATTGGGTCTCTAAGTTTCCTACGATTGCTCCTCTTCCCTTCGAATGTCCAATCGCCTCTGATTAAGGCTTGCGCAACCACGTTTAGAGCGAATTCCGATTGCTAAAGGCTCGGGTGATTGAATTGGTATGATTTGAGTTGAGATTTCTGATTTATCTTGCTTGTTCTCTTATCATCTGCCTATGATGATCTTGGGGTATATATATAGGGTAGAAACCCTAATAATTCGCGTCTGATTTGATTTCTTGCTTGGCCTCCACGTCGTTGAATATTTCCATGATTTTGTTGCGACATTTTGGGTATATACGATTCGAATTATGCTTGGTACCCACGGCTTTGGATATTTCCTATATGTTTTCACAATTTTGAAATTTGAACTGCTGATTTCGTTCTGGAATTTTTTTTTTGTTTCTATAGCAGGATATTTGGAATTTTTTCTCGGTCCATATTTGAATTATTTCTGTCCATATATGCATCCGAATTCTTTAATCAAATATGGAAAAAATCTTTTCCATATATTTGCATTGCCAAGATTTGTTTGCCATATTTGATTTCTTGACCAAGTCTTCTGTTTTGTTTTTTGCCGTAAAAAAAATCTTTCCTGCTTCTGACCAAAACAGATTTGTTGCCTTAATACTGAACCAAATTGTGCTTGTTACCTTTATATTGTTTTGACCAAAAACAATATTGAGCACTTGCCATGTATATGCTCCTATCTATGTACATGTTGCACCATGCTCAAGTATTTTGTTTTGACCATACTTGATATTGTTGAGTCTAGGCATGTTTGTTGTTGCAGTGACTATGTGCGCCTAAATCATTTATACTACTTTGCATTTTGTTGCCACTGCATATGTTGAAACTGCACCATATCATGTTCTGTTTTGATACTTTGAGTTGTTGATCGAGTTGCATTGCCATATCGTTGTCTATTGTTCATTTGAGTTAGCTTGAACATGTTGCTCTGTCCAGTTTTGGTCGAACTGCTGCAATGACTAGGTTTGAAGTTGTTGTTGCATTTGCAGTCCATGCTTGTACATTAGAGTTGCATTGATTTATGTGCCTTGTGTACTTGTCACTTGAGCCTTAATCTTGATATCGTTGGCATCTGTGTTACACTGAGCTGCCATGCATACTTGACTTGCTATATTCATGTTGGTAATCCACATCTCTGTCCATGCTTCTATGTATGAATTTCTGAATTTGTTGTATTTGTTTGTTGAGAACTTGAGCATGTAGTGTCGATTGTTGCACTTGTGTTGCTCACCATGTCTTCTGGCTCGACTTGAGCATTGTCAGGTTGCATATCCAGCTGAGTCTATGTTGTGCATGATTGCTTTTGTTGACTGCACACACGAGTTGGCGAGGCAGTGCACACGCGTATAAATGTACACGTGTGTATTGTAGCCACTCATGATTACCTGTCCCTGATAAGAATACTGATATGCACATATATTACACAATCAAAAATGATGACAATAACCCATATATCTGAGACACTAATAAAAACAAATTTATATTTTTGCAAATTCAAATTTGTTTATTTTCAGATTACTGCTGTAGTTGCTAATTATACAGGTACACAGGAGACAGGACAAGAACTGGAGCTGGACAATGCAGATAGATGCAGATGTGCAGACAGAGTGAAAAACTAAGTGTTGAGCATTGTAGTGAGAAAAAATATGAATGTGAAATGTATGAAACCGGTGTATGTATATAGAGAGAGCTGAAAACTTTGTATTGTATAAGTGTTGAAATAAAATATTATATTGAATAAAAATACTGATTGAATTATATAAATTCTGTGCAATAGTATTATTATTCAATATGAATATTTATTCCTATATGTGTATAGTACAATCTGCAAACACATATATAAATTGATATATATTTGTTATCATCAAACAAAAAAATCACATCAAACAATCTCCCCCCTTTGATGATGACAAACATATATATTAAAGATTTTGAAATTCTAATAAATATGTTTGAGCATGAAATATTTAGCTCCCCCTATATGAATGCTCCCCCTACAACTGAGACCACTCCCTATTTAGAAGATTTAGAAAATTACAGAAGAATAAAAGAACTAAAGAAAATTAACCAACAACATTTAACAAATTTGTTGAAGTATTCCAAAAATATTTACTTCCTTATCAAAATCTTGTTCTTCTCCCCCTTTTGTTATCATCAAAAGACTGACAAAACTAATGGAACAGTAGGGAAATTTTTTTTTGTAAATAAAAAAAAACAAATGCAAAACAAAGAAAAATCATAATATATCATAACGAGATAACAATTTCCACATTGTAGAGAATGGATCGATGATTCAGTTTTTATATAATGAGAAGAGAGATATTTTAAAAATAATTTGACATTTAAGCACAAAAATAAGCACTTACTAACCACGCATAACCATAAGGACTTTTAAATGGTATTAGCAGTTATTTATTAGTCTAAGCATCCGGACTTTTAAGTGAGACCAGAAAAATACTTAGCTACCATGCTCCATCCATGCATAACCATAAGGACCTTTAAATAAGAATGGAGTGATGATAAAATAAAAATAATTCATCCATCCATGCATAACCATAAGGACTTTTAAATGAGAATGGATGCATTAGATTTTTTTTAAATTTTACAAAAGATAATTCACTCTTCTCATTTTACAAAACCATTATGAATGATAGAAAGATGGTAGAAATAGAAATGGTCGTGGAATAAGTTACCAAGTTAATTATATTATGAAATATTTTATTTTTTATTTTATTTTATTTTTTTTAATTTTGAAAAGAAATAAAACAAACATATTTCCACTACTGAATACCATATTCGAATCAATCTTTGAATAATATCCAAAACTGGTTTGAATCCTAGAAATTGAAGTTGAAAATAAATATCCACGAATATTTCAACTAAAAAATAGAAAATGATTAGTCAATTTCTATAATCCCCAAATCCAAACGTAATCTGGAAAATCTGTCTTCGAAGAGGGGTTTTGTGAAAATATCAGCAAGTTGAGCCTCAGTTGAAATATGTTCAATGCAAATGTCTTCCTTAGCAATGTGATCTCTAAGAAAGTGGTGTCTCACATCAATGTGTTTTGTGCGTGAATGATGAACAGGATTATTTGATAAGTCTATTGCACTTTTACTATCACATTTTAATGGAACTTGTTTATAAACTAAGCCAAAATCAGAAAGAGTTTGCATCATCCATAAAATTTGAGCACAACAACTTCCTAAAGCAATATATTCTGCTTCAGTGGTGGATAATGCAACACAATTCTATTTTCGACTTCACCATGAAACTAATGAATGTCCTAGCATGAAACATGTCCCACTAGTGCTTTTCCTTTCAACCAATGAACCAGCATAATCAGGATCAGAATAACCAACTAAATTAAAATTTTCACAAGAAGGGTACCATAGTCCAAATTTGTGTGTGTGTGAAAGGTATCTCAAAATTCGTTTAGTGGCTTTCAAATGAGATTCTTTAGGATTAGATTGAAAACGTGCACACAAACACACAAAAAACATAATATCAGGTCTAGAAGCAGTAAGATAGAGAAGTGAACCAATTATCCCTCGATATTTCTTCTGATCAACAGCAACTCCTTTCTCGTCTTTGTCCAACTTTTTTGATGGGCTCATAGGAGTTCTCAATGGTTTGGAGTTCTCAACTCCAATTTCTTCAACAGTTCCAACACATACTTGGATTGTGAAATGAAAATACCATCACTGCTTTGCTTGATTTGAAATCCAAGAAAATATTTCAACTCTCCAACCAAGCTCATCTCGAATTTAGCCTGCATGACTTGTTCAAATTTCTCGCACAAGAGTTCATTAGTAGCACCATAAATGATATCATCCACATAAATCTGAACAATCAAAAAATCACTTCCTTTATGTAATAGAAACAGTGTCGTGTCAGCACTCCCCTTTTTAAAGCCATTTTCCAAAAGATATGTACAAAGGCAGTCATACCAAGCTCTAGGAGCATGCTTAAGACCATATAATGCTTTTTCTAGTTTATACACATGGTTTTGAAAATCATGATTTTCAAAACCAGGGGGTTGTTCAACAAAAACTTCTTCTTTCAAATCACCATTTAGAAAGGCACTTTTTACATCCATTTGTTTAAGTTTGAAACCCTTGTAACATGAAAAACTTAGCAAAATCCTAATGGCTTCTAACCTAGCAACTGGAGCAAATGTTTCATCAAAATCTATGCCTTCTATTTGGTTATATCCTTTTGCAACCAACCTAGCTTTGTTTCTAATTACATTTCCTGATTCATCAAGTTTATTTTTGAACACCCATTTAGTTCCAACAATTGGATAGTCATTAGGCCTAGGAACTAATTTCCAAACTTTATTTCTCTCAAATTGATTAAGTTCATCTTGCATTTCTAAAACCCAACTTTCATCATTAAGAGCCATTTCAACAGAATCAGGTTCAATCTCAAAAATAAAACCACTGTGACAACAAAACGCACACAAATTTTTATCAAATGAAGAGCGAGTGCGTATACCTTCTGTAGGATCACCTATAACCAATTCAGGAGGATGATTGGATTTGAACTTCAATCTATCAGCATCAACGGTCCTATTTTCAGATTTCTCACTAGATGTCCCTTCTTCAATGCCTTCATGATCTACCCCATCGTCAACCGCCTTTTCAGTCGTCCTTTCCAGATCAGATTCATCGAATTTCACATTGATTGATTCAACAATTGTCTTTGTTCGCTTGTTGTATATCCTATAAGCCTTGCTCCTTGTTGAATAGCCCATGAAAATTCCCTCATCAGCCTTTGATTCAAATTTTCCAAGTTGATCACCTGTGTTAAGAATGAAACAAGGACATCCAAATACACGAAAATAAGAAATGTTAGGTTTCCTTTCATGCCACAATTCATAAGACGTTTTGCCAAGTATTGGTCTAATCATTACTCTATTCATTACATAGCACGAAGTATTCACTGCATCTGCCCAAATGGTTAGAGGTATTTTGTACTCACTCAACATGGATCTAGCCAATTCTTGCAATGTACAATTTTTCCTTTCAACCACCCCATTTTGTTGAGGTGTTCGTGGAGCAGAAAATTCATGTTTTAAACCATTTTCTTCACAAAAGCTTTCAAATTCCAAATTTTCAAATTTACCTCCATGATCACTTCTCAAAGTTTTAATTGGAACTCCTTTTTCATTTTGAACAAGTTTTTCAAATTTTGAAAAATAATCAAAAGATTCAGACTTTTTGGCTAAGAAATAAACCCATGTAAATCTAGAATAATCATCAACCAATACATAACAATAACGTTTTCCATTCAAGCTTGCAATTTCATTTGGTCCAAATAAGTCCATGTGAATTAATTCAAGGACCCTTGATGTGCTAACAATGTTTTTAGGGCGAAATGATGATCGACTAAGCTTGCCCAAGGAACATGCTTTACACACTTTATTATTTTTAAATTTCTGATGTGGTAACCCTCTGACTAATTCTTTCGTTTCAAGTTTTTTCAAGAGGCCCATGCTAGCATGTCCAAGTCTCCTATGCCATAAAGATGCCTCTTCGTCAGTGGCTACCAAACATCTAGAAAGATTTAGATTATCAAACGAAAGCGTGTAAACATTTCCTTTTCTTTTGCCCATAAAAACAATGTTATTAGAAGATTTATCAATGATTTTGCAAGTAACACTATCAAAAACCACATTCATACCTTTGTCACATAGTTGGCTAATAAAATGAGATTGTGATGCAAATTATCAACGTATAAAACATTAGTCAAGGAAAAAGTACCGTTACCTACTTCACCTTTACCAATAATCTTACACTTGCTATTGTCCCCCATGATCACATTTCCACCTTTAAAATTCTCTAGGCTAAGGAACTTCGATTTGTCACCTGTCATATGTCTAGAACAACCTGAATCTAGAAATCATTCTTGTTGCTCCTTAACCCGCCAACAAACCTACATAAAGAGAGAGGAGGATGACCTAGAGAAACTCTTAGGTCCAATGATATTAGTGACTAAAGCATTGTGAATAAACAATCCCTTTGGAACCCAAACTTGTTTTGTCCTTTCATTCTTGTTCCAATAGACATGAAATTTGTTTGTAGAATTCTTAGGAACCCAAACTTGTATAAATTTTGTGTTCTTGTTCCTATGACCACAATTTTCAGCACAATGTCCAATTATTCCACATCTAGCAAAGACACTCTTACCTTTTGCATTATCATTAACTTGTGTTTTCCCAAATCCTAGTCATTTTCTGTTGTTAGCAAAAAGTTGATTTCCCAATAACATGTTGAATGATTTTTCTCCTCTTGAAAAGTTATTCAGAGATTTCTCAAGATTTTGAACTTTGGTTTTTAGTGTTGTGTTTTCAGTCACAAGTGAGGTGCATCTATTTATAAAATCCTTTTTCCTAGTGTCAATGGTTTCCTTAAGACTCAAGTTTTCTTTTTCAAGATTCTCAAAGCTATTCTTAAGTCTTGAAAATTCTGAATCTAAAATTTTACATTTTTTACAGTCTAGGTTTTGAATATTTTCAAGTTCAGTTTCTAACCTAGAATTTTCATGGACAAGTTCTCTCCCATCAGATTTCAGTTTTTCAATTTTAGATTCAAGAGTATCAATTGTTTTAGTAAGATCACAACACATCAAAACAAGTTCTTTATAAGAATAGTCACCTACCTCACTAGATTCCTCTGAGCTTACTTCTGAATCTGATTTTGCCATAAGACACAATTTAGCCTCCTCTGAGCTATTATTCGAAACTTCCTCTCCTTCTTCATCATCCCAAGTCGCTGCAAAGGCCTTCTTCTTCTTTTTCTTTCCTTTGTTGTTTTTGAGAAGTGGGCATTTTTGTTTGAAGTGGCCAGGCTTCTTGCAGTTAAAGCAAGTCAATTCATTATCGGAATTGTCAGAATCTTTTGACCTATTACCACTTGTTTTCTTCTTGCGT
Organism: Allium fistulosum; assembly: GCA_030737815.1. NCBI lineage: Eukaryota > Viridiplantae > Streptophyta > Magnoliopsida > Asparagales > Amaryllidaceae > Allium > Allium fistulosum. Next base: position 294,165,236 of record CM060906.1, on the reverse strand, counting down.
GGCCTGAATCTTGACCATTTTCTAAGATTATTGACAGCCATTGCAAGCTCTTCAATTGGATCTTCTTCTTCTTCATCGCTCTCTTCTTTGCTCTTTAAGGCAATCGTCTTCTTCTTTGATTCGGAGTTGTTGCATTCCTCCATTGCTTTTAGCTCAAGCTCATATGTCATCAAGTTGCCGATCAACTCCTCCATGCTTAGTTTACTCAGATCTTTCGATTCTTGTATTGCCGTGACTTTTGCCTCAAAGCTCATCGGTAAGACTCGTAGCACCTTCCTCACAAGCTCTACCTCAGTGAATACCTTCCCAAGCGCTCTAGCATTGTACACCAAAGTTGAAAAGCGTCCAAACATGCCCTTTATGCTCTCGCCTTTGTCCATCACAAAGTTCTCGTATTCATTGCTGAATAGGGCTAGACGAGACTCCTTGACTTGAGAAGTTCCTTCATGTGTCACCTCCAAGGTATGCCAAAATTCTTGCGTAGTTTTACAATGAGAAATTCTATTAAATTCAGTCTTATCAAGAGCACAGATCAAAGCATTCATGGCTTTAGCATTTGTAGTTTTTAATTTCTTATCTTTAGCGTCCCACCTATCCTTAGGTTTAGGAATCTCAGTATCACCAACAGTTATAGTGGGAGATTTATAGCCAGTTTCAATAATGTCCCAAACATCATAATCAACAGAACTAAGATAAATACCCATCCTAACTTTCCAATAAGCATAATCATTCCCATTAAACATGGGTGGCCTAGCAATAGATTGCCCCTCAAAAAAAGCATTATTTGGTGGATTCATGACTCTAGAGTTAAAGAAAAATACCGGGCTCTGATACCACTTGTAGGATCTAGATTAACCCTAGAGGGGGGTGAATAGGGTTATATCAAATTTTCTCGAATTTATAAAATTAAACACAAAAACAAACTGCAGAGAAGTAAATATGCTGAAAAGTAAATCACACACAAAATTTACCCAGCTTCGGCAACCCCTGCCTACTGCTGCATTCCCAGATTTCTATTAGAATTAAACAGTCTCTCGCTTACAAACACTCTAACAGACTCGCAAACCCTGCTACCGCCTATAGAGTTTTGCAAACTCACAAACCCTGCTTACTGAACTAATCCTAACTAGACAATCTGACACAACCTAAATCCTAGGTGGTGATTTACCAAGATTTGATTTGAAAAGTACAGACTTCAAAAATAAAAACAAGAGCAAAAATAAATAAAACTTGAGTACAAATTTTTGCCCTTAAACAAAACAACCCAACCCAAAAGAAAAAACACGGCCACTTCCCTCTTTTGTTATCTGATGCAATTTAGGGTTTTGAAAATGGCGGCTTTGTCTCAACAACGATCCGATTGGGTCTCTGAGTTGAGATTTTCTGATTTATCTTGATTGTTCTCTTATCATCTGCCTATGATGATCTTGGGGTATATATATAGGGTAGAAACCCTAATAATTCGCGTCTGGTTTGATTTCTTGCTTGGCCTCCACGTCGTTGAATATTTCCATGATTTTGTTGCGACATTTTGGGTATATACGATTCGAATTTTGCTTGGTACCCACGGCTTTGGATATTTCCTATATGTTTTCACAATTTTGAAATTTGAACTGCTGATTTCGTTCTGGAATTTTTTTTTGTTTCTATAGCAGGATATTTGGAATTTTTTCTCGGTCCATATAAGAATTATTTCTGTCCATATATGCATTCGAATTCTTTAATCAAATATGGAAAAAATCTTTTCCATATATTTGCATTGCCTAGATTTGTTTGCCATATTTGATTTCTTGACCAAGTCTTCTGATTTGTTTTTTGCCGTAAAAAAATATTTCCTGCTTCTGACCAAAACAGATTTGTTGCCTTAATACCGAACCAAATTATGTTTGTTACCTTTATATTGTTTTGACCAAAAACAATATTGAGCACTTGCCATGTATATGCTCCTGTCTATGTACATGTTGCACCATGCTCAAGTATTTTGTTTTGACCATACTTGATATTGTTGAGTCTAGGCATGTTTGTTGTTGCAGTGACTATGTGCGCCTAAATCATTTATACTACTTTGCATTTTGTTGTCACTGCATATGTTGAAACTGCACCATATCATGTTCTGTTTTGATACTTTGAGTTGTTGATCGAGTTGCATTGCCATATCGTTGTCTGTTGTTCATTTGAGTTAGCCTGAACATGTTGCTCTGTCCAGTTTTGGTCGAACTGCTGCAATGACTAGGTTTCAAGTTGTTGTTGCATTTGCAGTCCATGCTTGTACATTAGAGTTGCATTGATTTATGTGCCTTGTGTACTTGTCACTTGAGTCTTAATCTTGATATCGTTGGCATCTGTGTTACACTGAGCTGCCATGCATACTTGACTTGCTATATTCATGTTGGTAGTCCACATCTCTGTTCATGCTTCTATGTATGAATTTCTGAATTTGTTGTATTTGTTTGTTGAGAACTTGAGCATGTACTGTCGATTGTTGCACTTGTGTTGCTCACCATGTCTTTTGGCTCGACTTGAGCATTGTCAGGTTGCATATCCAGCTGAGTCTATGTTGTGCATGATTGCTTTTGTTGACTGCGCACACGAGTTGGCGAGGCAGTGCACACGTGTATAAATGTACACGTGTGTATTGCAGCCACTCATGATTTCCTGTCCCTGATAAGAATACTAATATGCACAGATATTACACAATCAAAAATGATGAAAATAACCCATATATCTGAGACACCAATAAAAACAAATTTATATTTTTGCAAATTCAAATTTGTTTATTTTCAGATTACCGTTGTAGTTCCTAATTATATAGGTACACAGGAGACGGGACAAGAACTGGAGCTGGACAATGCAGATAGATGCAGATGTGCAGACAGAGTGAAAAACTAAGTGTTGAGCGTTGTAGTGAGAAAAATATGAATGTGAAATGTATGAAACCGATGTATGTATATAGAGAGAGCTGAAAACTTTGTTTTGTATAAGTGTTGAAATAAAATATTATATTGAATAAAAATACTGATTGAATTATATAAATTCGGTGCAATAGTATTATTATTCAGTATGAATATTTATTCCTATATGTGTATAGTACAATCTGCAAACACATATATAAATTGATATATATTTGTTATCATCAAACAAAAAAATCACATCAAACACATAGCCCGAAGTATTGCTAACCCACGATGAGGTATATTAACTCTATATCTAGATATACTTATCGATTGTTGGCCGGTGGGATTTGATGGTACTTAATTCTATGTGGTTATATAGGTTCGTGCGTGGGCTAGTTGTGTTTACCTTAATGGTATATTTTATCTAGACATATACGTAACTCGGAAGGTACTTTATGACCCTTTTCAGGAGGTTGGCCTCAGTTTATTTGGGGATGCCTTCAATGGAAAATCCAATATGCAAACGTATCTAAGCGGTTTTAAATGTAGCCTAAATATGTTGTGGTATGACCAGTGTAAGCATCATAGCTATTTGATACAATTATATCTTGCACCCTAGACATTATCTATCATATCACTATATTAAGCTTAATGGATGGTTGGTTTCATTCGAGGGGAAAACTTTTATGGAAATTCGTAAGGTCTCAATAGTTACTATTACATGTTGCATATATGTCGAGTTTTTTCATACCAAACTTATGTTTGATGCTTGGTTTTTGTTTTCCTAAACTCCTCGCATACTCTTTCGAGTGGGCTGAGTATGGCAGGTTTTACCTTGGACACTTAAGAGTTCTGGAGACGAGTTGGAGGCTTCCACTATCTATCTATTTCTATTTCTATTGTTCTATATTAGCTATGTACATATATCAGCAAAGTAAGGATAGGAAGTTATAACTGTCTAGGCTGATGATAGTACTTAGGTTTTATAACTTTGAAAATCTCGTATTCAGAGTAATCCTTTGTACTATTCTTTTGATACTGTAAATTATCATTCCACTATGAGATTCTGATATTGTGTTCTTCTTTTCTTATTCTATTCTTATTCTTTTATTTTACCCCAACTTTCTGTCTTTCCAACACTTGGGTGCTCAGCACACGAATACCGTGGATGTATTAGTGTCGACATTCGAGGATCGAAAAGCCATCGTTACAATTGGTTATGGCACCTATTGCTAAGGTCCCGAAAATAGAGCCACCAACAGCCAAGACTTGGTTTGTTCCAAGGCAAGATTGCTATAACTGCCATCAGCCAGGCCATTTTGCTAGAGAGTGTACGTTGCTCCAGAAGGGAGCACAACCTTGAGCTTTCGCACTAGCTTCAGCACCTTCCACTTCTACCGCTACAAAGGGGAAACAAGTTCTGGAAGGTATTCTATCTATTTTTGACATTCCCATTCATGTCTTGTTAGATAATAGACATTCTCTTAGTTCATATCTAGCATTCTTGTTGACAAGTTGAAACTTGAGTTGATTATGTCTTTAGATTCCATCTGTGTGTCGAACTCTGTTGGGGGCTTGGCTAATCTTTGTATGTCAATTTAGGAGTTCTAATTTCTTGTTTTGACCAACTCTTTCCTTGCGATCTTTATGTTCTTAGATTTATGGGATTTGATGTTTTCCTTGGGATGGATTGGTTATCCAGATATCGTGCAGTTCTGGATTGTATAAAGAGAACTGTGTCATTTAAAACTGTGAGAGGGAAAACTCAAGTAATTAATAGTGCAGAGCCCAGTTTGCTTATGTGTGGTTTCCTTTATTCTCTTGACGTGGTGAAAGACGAGTTCGGTTCAATCTTGGTCTTTCGGGACTTTGAGGATCTCTTTGAAGAGGTATCAGGTTTACCACCTCATCGAGAGATTGAATTTCGCATTGATTAGTTAAAGATGCAAGGCCTATCATATTGCATGTTCGTAGACTTGCACCGAAGGAGAAGTTTGAGCTATCTATCCAAGTTAGTGAGCTGTTGCAGAAGGGCTTGATCTGATCAAGTCATTCGAGTTGGGAATGTCGTCTATGCTACGAAGGCGGACGGTTCCTTAAAATTGTGTGTAGATTATCGCAAGCTCAATAAATGCACTGTTAGGAACAAGTATCCTTTGCCTAGGATAGATGACTTGTTCGATCGGCTCCATGGAGCTCGAGTATTTTATCAGCTTGACCTTGCTACAGGGTTTCATCAGTTGAGGATGGCAGAGGAGAGTGTACCCTTACCGCTTTTAGATCCGACTAGTTTTATAAGTGGTTAGTTATGTCGTTCGGCCTAACTAATGCTCCAGCATATTTCGTAGACTTAATGAACCGGGTTTTCTGAGATGTGTAAAATAAGTTTGTCCTTGTTTTTATCGATGATATTATGGTCTATTCCAAGACCGAGGAGGAAGATTTATATCATCTAAGGATTGTTCAAGGAACACTGGGAGAGCATGTGTTGAAGGCTAAGTTCTCGAAGTGTCATTTTTGGCGTTCATAAGTTAGGTTCTTAGGTCATGTTGTTTTGGTGGAGGGTATTTCTGTTGATCCCGCTAAGGTTGTGGCTATTCAAGACTGGAAGAGGCCGAAAAGCGTAACTGATATTAGAAGCTTTTTGGGTTTAGCAGGTTATTACAAGAGATTCATACAAGATTTCTCAAAGATTACCTCTCGCTTAAAGAATTTGAAAAAGAAAGATGTCTAATTTATATGGATGGATAAATGCGAGCAAGTATTCTTAGAGCTAAAGGAAAAGTTGACTAGTGTCCCTGTTCTTACCATGCTAGATGAAGGTGAGGGTTTGACTGTTTACACTGATGTGTATGGAACAGGTTTGGGTGGTGTGTTGATGCAGCATGGAAGGGTTATCTCTTATGCGAGTCGGCATTTCGAACCGCATGAAGCTAGGTATGCAACTCATGACTTGGAGTTGTTAGCGGTGGTATTTGCATTAAAGATGTAGAGACATCATTTTCTAGGTGAGAGGTTCGAGTTATATGCGGATCATAAGTCTTTGAAGTATCTTTTTATGCAAAAGGACTTAAACATGAGGCAGCAAAGGTGGTTGGAGTTTCTTGAGGTCAATGATCTGGATATTTTGTATACTCCGAGGAAAGATAATGTCGTAGTGATCCACTCAGTGGGAGGTATGCAGTTATGGAAAACGTTGAGGTTCGTTTGACTATGGTTAGTCATATCAAAGGGAATCAGCTTAGAGATCTTCATTTTACTAGGATAGCCAAGAATGTTAGCGAGAATGAGGCACCAGAGAGGTGGCTAGGATTCAAGGTTGACAGATGTGGCATTTTAAGAATGAATGGTAGGTTGTATGACCCAAATGTTGATAAGATTAGGCAAGAAGTTCTAGCAGAGAGTCACCATTCTAGGTTAACGATACATCTTGGGGTCACTAAGATGTATCAAGTAATGAAGAGGACGTTCTGGTGGGAGGGCATGAAGAGGGATGTTTCTATCTTTGTGAGCAGATGTGCTAATTGCGAACAGGTAAAAGGTAGTCATCAGAAGACAACTGGACTGCTTCAGCCGCTTGAGATTCCAAAGTGGAAGTTGGAGCATATTTCTATGGATTTCATCGACGGATTACTTAGGTCGAGGGGAGGTAACGAAGGTATGTGGGTTATTGTGGATCGATTGACCAAGAGCATGCACTTCTTACCTGTTAAGACTACGAGGGAAACTTCTAGTTTGACTAAGATATATGTTAAAAAGATCATCAAATTGTACGGTATTCCTTGTGATATCGTGAGTGATAGAGATCCAATATTCACAAGTCAGTTCTAGAAGGATTTGCATGAAGCATTAGGGACTGAGCTTAGTTTGAGTACCGCTTACCATCGCAGATCGATAGGAAAACAGAAATAGTGAACCGAGTGTTGGAGGACTTGCTTTGAGCATGTATTTTAGATTTTGGGGGTTCGTGGGAAGAGAACTTATAATTTATTGAGTTTTCATACAACAATAGTTATTAGGCAAGTATCGATATGGCACCATTTGAAGCATTGTATGGAAGGCCTTGCAAATCTCCATTGCGATGGGTAGAACTTGAAGATCGTCTTGTGCTTGGACTAGATATGATTCGGGAGGCATCCAATAAGGTTATAGAAATTCAAAAACGAATCAAGGAAGCGCATAATCGACAAAAGAGCTATACATACGAGAGGCGTTGAGACTTGGAATTCTTAGTTGGAGACTTTGCGCTTGTATAGGTTTCTCCGATGAGAAGTGTAGTTCGATTTGAAAGGTCTGGGAAGTTGGCTCCTCATTATATAGGACCATTCTCGATGCTTGAAAGGATTGGTACAATCGCATATAGAGTCGAGTTACCGATTAGGCTATCGGGTGTGTACAATGTATTACATGTATCGCATTTGCGTAAGTTTGTGCAAGATTCTTCGATGATAGTGGAAGTGTTGCAGCAAGAGGACTTGGAGATTGAGCCAAATTTAACCGTGTTAAAGCAGCATGTTTGTATTGTTGATAGAGATACGAAGCGATTGAGGACTAAGGTTGTGAAGTAAGTCAAGGTTCAATGGACCAAGGATGCTCAGGATTGTACGTGGGGGACTGAGGATAGTTTAAAGGAGTCCTATCCGGATTTGTTCTTAGACTAGAGTTTTCTTATCTTAGTTTGCATTTGGGTTGCAGTTTCGTTATAGTTTCAGTAGTGCTATATATATATATATATCTTGTTTTTCTACCTTCTTTGATTATCGTTCTTGTTTGAATTTCGATGATGAAATGTTCTAAGTGGGGGAGAATGTAGGAACCTGGAAATTCGAATACTTCGTCTTCGAATATCGATACATTTTGAGAAATGTTTAAGTGTTATAAATATGATTTTATAACCATGTTAATATCATTTAATTAATAGAAAATGATAAGAAACTTATTTTTTAAAAGTGTTTATAAAAATATATTCTTCAAAGAAAAATCGATAATGTGACGGAAAATCGGTTTATCGATAAACATCTTTCGGTTGATATAAGTTGTTTGAATTATCATACACTTAGATAATTATCAAATGAACACATTAGCAACTATTAACACACTCTCTTTTTCATAAATCATGGAATGTTCTAGAAAGTTCTAATAGGATAAGAGATATTATCATGGTAAGGATAAATGGTAAAATAAATAAAGGAGAAGTGACATAAAGTTGTCATGATAAGAAACAATTAATGTCATTAGGATTTTGAGTGGTTTTTGGTCTTTTCCCACCATCACTACTAAGTCTATATAAGGAGGGGTACACCCTTAAGAAATAAAACACAAATATTCCAAATCTTTGAGCTAAAATTTCAATTTCATCATCTTCTTCTTCATCTTAAACTCCTAAAGCAAATAATTTGCAAACCATCTCCAAAAAATCTCAAACTTTGAGGAAAGCCTTGACACCAAATAACAACACCTTTTACCTAGTTAGATTGTGAAAAATAAAAGCCATAATCCCCCTCCTCTCAAGGCCGTGAGCATCATAGGCTATTATAGCCTAGAAAAGTGTGGAAAACAAGGAAACAAGGGAAGGAAAGGAGGTTGCTATCTTGGGTTTGGACTTGAGTGCTTAGTCTTAGTTGTTTGTTGGATAAAAGGTGATCTAACTCTTTGATAATATAACTCATATATGATTATATTTTGTTTTGTTAAAGTTGTTTGAATTAACTTGGATATATGTTGAAAACATTGATTTTGATCCTTGCTTTGAAAACAAGTGGCACATAGGATCTATATATGGACTTGAATAGACTTGTATAACATATGACTAGACCTTGAAACAAAGCACATAGGTTTTAGTTGAACACGGGTTGGAATATAACTTGATTTAGAAATGCACTTATAGGGCTAGTCACTATAGATGTAGTTCGAAATTGCCTTGTTTTTGGCAATTGTTATGAAACTTTGTAGAGAGATCCATAGGGATTTATTTCCATATTTATATTTTTATATATGTATGCTTGTTGCTGTTAAAAGCTTGGATAGTAAAAAGTAAAGTAACATCTCGAAAACGGCCAAAACATCACTAGTGCAAAACTACCCCGTTTAACCATGATTTTCGAACTTCAAATGTTTCAAAAAGGACTTTAAGTTTGAGCGCTTTGTTTCATTCTTTTCAAAAGTATTTCCTAACTAATTATTTTAAAAGTAGTTTGAGATTTATTTGAATTTTTAAGAATTATTTATGAATTTATGTAAAAAGAGGGTTTTTTGAAAAACACGGTTTTCTATGTTTTCAAGTAAATTTCGAAATGATTATTTTTAAGCAATATTTTTTATGAATGTTTTAAAACCTATTATAAGTATTTTAAGTAGAAAATATATTATATAAATATCTTGGAAAATATCTTAACTCTTTTTAAAGGGTTTTAAAGTATAAACAAAAGGTTTAGAAAGGGGTTGGTAATTGCTTAATGGCCAAATGGTTAAATCGTTTAATTACTTGTTTGAAAAGTAATTGATTATGCTTAACACTAACAAGCCAATAAAGTAAGCTTATCTATTTGTGAGAGTTAAAATTGATTTTCAAGTAGGGACGGACCAATAGAGCCCTAACCTACCGGCTTTCCTCTTAACCGAGGAACGTGTAAGTGGAAAATGTCGAAAACGAGTTAATCGTGTTGATTTCTTACTTGTTTATGGAAATCATTACTACTATACTTAATACCAAAAGCCGACGAGGTAGACTTATCTATTTGTGAGATTCAAGAATGATGTGTCTAGGAAAGGCTTGGAGCAATCAGTACCCAAACTTACCTGGCTTCACTCTTGGGCAAGGAATAGTTAAGTTGGAATGTCAGAAACGAATTAAGCGTACGAATCGTGACTTATATAAACAATTGTTTTGACTAAATAATCGATTTTTCAATTATCCAACTTGACCTAATATTGACTTAAGAAGTTAATGAAAAGGCTTCATGATTTTATACCAATAAGAACCCCGGAGGGGAGTATTGGTACGAAACGTCTCTAGCTTTTGCTTACTTGTGAAAGAACCGGAATTGAGTTAGCCAAAAATTCATCGATTGGCTTTAAAGAGTCCTAGATTGGTAAGTGTTTTACTTACCGAATACCACTTCAAAAATACTATATGGATTCTTTGTTTTGGGAGCGGTTGAGAAAGGGAATCTATATGGAGATTCAAGATCTATTCTAGATGCTCGAACCCATGTAGTGATTCGTGATATGTTCGAGATGAAGGAATCCATTTGGGGATTCGTGTTCTGTTCAAGTGATGAAGACTCATGTGAAATATGTTGCACGTACCTCGATATTTAAAATAACAGAAAACAGAGTAGGACGCACGGCCTAGGGTATTGCTAACCCACGACAAGGTATATCAACTTTATATCTATAGATACTTATCGATTGTTGGCAAGGGGAGTTGATGCTACTTAGTTCCACGTGGTTCTATAGGTTCATGCATGGGCTAGTTGTGTTTACCTTAATGGAATATTTTATCTAGAGATATTCGTCGCTTGGAAGGTACTTTTTGGCCCTTGTCAGAAGCTGGCCTCAGTTTATCTGGGGATGTCTTCAACGAAAAATCCAATATGCGAATGTACCTTTGCTGTTTTAAATGTAACGTAAATATGTTGTGGTGTGACCAATGTAAGCATCACTGCTATTTGATACGATTATATCCTACACTCTAGACATTATTTATCATATCACTATATTAAACTTAAGAATGGTTGGTTTCTTTTTGAGGGAAAAACTGTTGTGGAAATCTGTACGGTCTCTATAGTTACTGTTACATGTTGCATATATCTCAAGTTTTCTCACACTAGACTTATGTCTAACTCTTGGTTTTTGATTTCCTAAATTCCTCACGTACTCTTTCGAGTAGGCTGAGTATGGCAGGTTTTACCTTGGATGCTTCAGAGTTCCAAAGATGAGCTGGAGGCTTCCATTATCTATTTATTTCTATTAATGTTAATCTGTATTAGCTATGTACATATATCAGTAATGTAAGGACAAGCAGTTATAACTGTCTAGGCTGATGATAGTACATAGGTTTTGTAACTCTAAAAATCTTGTATTCAGAATAACTCTTTGTACTATTCTTTTGATATTATAAATTATAGTTCCGCTATGAGATTCTGATACCGTGTTCTCTTTTCTTGTTCTATTCTTTTTCTTTTATTTTTCCCTAACTTTTTGACTATTCGGCACTTGGGTGCTTGGCACACGAATACCATGGATGTATTAGTGTCGACATTTGAGGGTCAAAAAGTTGGACCGTTATAGTTTTCCCTGCGTTGTTAATCCCATCTTCCCGTGGGTATTTTTCCGTTTCTTGTAAGCTGATCTTCCATATTTTCTTTATTTGTGTATTTGCATATGAAATTCTCTCTTTTCTCCTATTTTTGTAATACGCATGCATATACACTCTTAAGTTGTTCGATTAAATATTTGCAGTAATTTATCTTATTTTATTACTTTATCAATCTAATGAATTCTCACTGTATCTATACTTTTCTATTTCCATCATCATTCTCTGTCTTATTCAGTTCTGTTATACATGCATTCATTTTATTTTAGTTGATAAGGGATTTTGACAATCTTCCTTGCTCTTATGGTCAAGAATCTTCTTCTTTCTACAAATTCATATCAGCTATTTATAGCGATAGTCAAGCTGAATTCATCCTAGCCTAATATGGGATTATTGATCATGACTTTAGGATACTGACCCTTTTGGGTGCATACATCTACTCCCAAAAGGGTAAATTTCTTTAATGTCTGAGCATACTAGATGTAGTTTGTATTTGCCACCTTATCACTTCATCAAAGAGTGATTGAACATTGTAGGTGTTTCTCCGATACAGCTTCCCTCATCTCTTATTTCCTCCTGATCGGCACAAACATACTCTATGTTGAATACCTTGAATGTCCTCCTTTCCGTTGCATATTGGTTTTTCTTTAATCCATTCGTAAGAGTACCTCTTTAGGTGAAGATGGAATCCATTTTTTCCAAGCTATGTGTAATGACCCGGATTTTTTATGGTTCGATTTTGAATATTTAAATGGTTTTAAATATTGAATTTGAATTATAGAATGGTTTTGAATATGAAAATTTGCGTTTATTTATAAAATAAATTCAGAATTTAAATATAGCAATTTATTTAGTAATTTAATTATTGAAGTTTATTGGTTAAATTATTGTATCTTGAGTTTTAAGCCCGATAAAAAAATTATTTAAAGGCTTGAAAAATTCATATTAATAATAATGAAGATAATAAAGATTTTAAAATTGAATTTAAAAGTGATCTGTTCAATTTTAAAAATAGTTTGTTCAAATTGACATTTAAAAATAGCCATCCGAGAAACAGTCTCGAAATTCAACGAAACCAGTTCCATTGGATCCGTAATAGTGTATTATTATCGGATTTAAATTTTATAGTATTTGGAGTTATCATTTGGCCGTACGATATATAAACGCGTTGGAATTAGTATTGAAATTCAGTATAGTAATTGGGTCCAAAAAGTTAGGTTCTCCATACGATCGAATTAGAACTCGAAACCTTTTCTATTGCGTTCGAAATAGGGGTATAACATTATAAATGCCTAGCGGTACGCCCTGATAGGAGGTCGAGATTTTTAGTTACGTAATCGAGATATTTTGGGAATTTAAATTTATATTTTAACTAGTCAGCGCATCACTTCCCTTTCTTTTTCCTTCATGTCACTATAGCTTTACCCTACACGCTACCTTCTTTTCAACATCACGTCTTGCCCCCTCTTCTCCTTTATACCACGCGGCTGAGTTCCTTTTCAAAATTTAAATCGTTCAAAGAAGAGAAAAAAATGGCAGATGTAATCAAAACCGCGACCTTCCCTGCCTAAACTCTTCAGTTCGAAGCTGAGCGAAACAAGGATAGAACAAAATTGAAAAATGGGCGATCGTTCTTTAAAAAAAAAGAATCTCACAAATAAAATCGCGACGAGGCCGTTATGGCCGAGCTCAAGGCGACGCGGCACGATCGCATGAGGACGCGATGGCGTGAGTAATGTCGCGACTAGTTTGGCGATACTGGGTTTAGGAAAGATGGTTGATGGCGACGTCAATCGTGACGCGATGATTTCATACGAGTGGAAGTAGTCGCGGCTTCCTATAGCGATGTCGGGCGAAGGAAAGAAGGGCAGTGATGGTTGCTGCTATAGCAGTGACAGGGGGTTGCAATTGTGGTTGCTCCAGTAGTCGTGGTGGAGGTGGAGACGAGTTCTGGTGCTCAGCGACGTTCTGGGATTGGCGGTCGACGCTCCGGTCGACCACGGTTGTCGTGCGCGGGTGAGAGAGCCTGGGTTGTTCGAGCCTGGGAGGTTGCGATGGCGGCTCGTTCGAGCTTGGGTTGTTGCAGTCGCACCTGAAAGCCTGCGTTTTGAACAGAGGTAATTTAATTTAATAGCGTTTTTAATTAATGTTAATCATGTTAAACTTATTGAAAAAAAATCATCGATAAGTAATTAGTTTGAATTAAATAACTAGTTGATTAAATTAAATTAAAAATTGAAATCGTTAATTTATATTATTTGGAATTTGCTTATACAAGGTTATACCAAACGGAATCAGCCGTATAGGAATTTGAAGCTGTGGATTATGAGAGAAAGAATTTAAATCGGAACGATTAACAAACTCGAAAATCAAGGTGAGAATTTCTCACTCATTTGGATTACCATATTTAAATTTAAATGTTTAAAATTAAATTATTGGATGTTTGATTAGATAGATAAATATATAATTATCTGTTGGATGACTAAATATATATAGTAGTATATATACTAGTATTTGGAGTTATATTCCCGCACATTATAGCGGATGAGACCCTATGCGCCTCGCATAATAGCGGATGACCCTATATACCGCGATATCCCACTCGAAGTGGGAATGGTATTTTTTATTGTTGTCTAACGTCTATGGATGCAGGAAAACAGGTTGGCGGGATCCAACTGGATTCCTCAAATATATTAGTATATTTCATATATATAAAATGCTGGATTATTGTGTGTTGTAAATTTTTAAATGTTATAGTGGCATGGAAATTAATTTTGGGTATATCAAATACCATAAATATTATTTTAAATCTTTAAGGATTTAAAAGGGGATTTTTAATATAAAAATATGTATATCGAAATTGGATTATTTAAAAGAGATTGGTTTGAATAAGGAATGGTGAATTTTTGATCATATTAAATAATGCAGAAAATATTTTAAATAACGAATTTAAAATAAATTATATAAAGAAATTTTTAAAGATTGGATTTTTAAAATGATAATTCGGAAAATATAGAAAGAAGTTGAAATCGATATTAAAAATAGATTGGCAAAATCAATGGAATTTATAAGAAATTGAATTTATAAAATGGAGTTTATAAATGAGATTATTTTTAGTGAAACTCAAAGGAGTTATAAAAATTTATAAACGAAGTTTATAAATAAAGGAAAGTGGTTTCGGATGGTAAAATTTGGAATATAAATTTACGGAAAGAAATTATATTTGAATATGGAAATAGGGTAAGAAAAGATAGTGGATACTACTTTTAAAGTGAAGATGGTTAAGGAGACCGGAATGGGAGTGATGTGATACAAATCGGAAGGGGTTATAAATTGAAATTTTGTTATTGAGATTTAAGGATTTAAAAATATATTTTTATTAATAAATTAAGTTTTTATTTTTAAAAAGAAAAATTTTATTATTAAACTATATAATTTAAAGTTAGTTAGTACTAAAATACTTCAGAAGCGAATTTTCAAAAATTTAATATTTATCTTAAAAAATCCTAGATTTTAAAACCTGCTCTGAAAAGTGATGTTATAAAAGTGTTTCAATATTAGATAATTATTTGAACATGTTTTTAAAACAAATAATTATTATTTTTATTTACATATGTATATATAAAGTTTTGAAAATGGTTTAAATGTATTTATAAACCTTCTCGAGAGTTGGAAAATGGTTATTTAGTAGATGGACTTATAAGAGAATTCTCAAAACGAAAATTGGGAAAAGTAAGGAAATTTCCAAAGAACTTAGATAAAAGTGAACTTCGAAAATAAAATAGAATTCATGAAAGAAGTAGAAAGGGAAATTGGAATTATAAATAAGCATATTTGACTTTGGAAATATTAAGGGAATTAATTAGGGAATTCCAGAATTTATAGAATTCGTTATAAACTAGTCAAGGAATTTACAAATAAAATTTGTAAATGGTTTTGAGAAAAAGAAATAGGAAATAAAAATGAATACTCCCTAAGTGTAAATTTAAAATGAAATGGAGAAGAATATTCTAAGTGTTGAAAAAGGGTGGAAATATTCCGTTGAAGCTATAAGGATTTAAAAGCTGTTTTCAAATGTTGAAGAACTGAAAGTAATATCTTATAAAGATATTTTTGAAATAAATTATGGGGAAATTTTTTGATAAGGCCTGATGATTGCTTATGGATGTGTATTGATAGTTAAATAACCGACTATCAATTTTAGCCAATTTTCGTTAATCGTTTCGAAGAGACCGAGATCGGATTTAATTATATGAAAACCACTTCGATCCGGTTGAAACGTTACGAATGAATACCGTGAAGATGATGAAGATGGTGATTCGGTTTGTCCAGACCCAGGACAACTTGTATGGACGAATGTTATCAGAACATCGTCATTGGAGGATGATGAGCATTCTAAGTAAAAAAATTGTTCTTGAAAGGTAACGCCTAGCCTCGAGCCTCATCAACCGGGAATGACTAAAACAGGGGAGATGTAGCAAGGCTAAGTGGGTCGCAATCAAGTATGGTATGTTATCACCTTTCTAGATGTCCTTGGAAACCCTATTTATCTTAGATATGGGTATACATGAAAGAAGAAGCGCTCGATGGTAAGGGTGGGAACACCCGGGGTGATAACATATTCGGTCTATCCAGTTAGGGGTAGGCCGGTCTTGTGTAGCAGGGGATCCCGGTATGGTCCTCGGTACATTGTTCTAGAGGTGTACTATGGTGGGCGGTACCCCAGTGTCCCAGTCATTCGATGGAATCCATTATCCAATAAGTGTCATATGGTTTTGATTGTGCCCAACTATGCTGAAATGTAAGATGCAAGCATTTCAGCTATTTTCTATTTACTTTCTATGGACACTATTATAATATCAGACGGATTTTATAAAAATGTTTTGGTTATCGTAAGGTAAAAACTCGTCGTGTTTATGTGTGGCGTGGTCTAACGAGATACCTTTGATTTTCAAAGGATTTAATAAAAGTTAATAATTCAATTTGAGTGTGTTTTCTCACGCTGGTTTTCCAGACTGGCTCGGGTGTTATTTTATTATAATGCTCAGGTCAGACTGAGTATTACAGATTCAGGATAAAATGCTATGGAGCTCAGGAGGCGAGCTGGAGGAGTAGAGACATATCTTCGTACTTGATTTACTTTTCTGCTGTATGAGGACAAGTTAGTAAACTCTTCAGATTGATTGTTCTATATTGTACTCTGATAATGGTATGTATATTAACAGTACAGTTCTTGTATTTAAAATATGTTATTATATATTATATTTGGTTCCGCTGCGATTGTGAGATTCTGTTGTTATTGTTCTATTTTCTTCTACCTTTTCTTCTTCACCCCTAATGAACTGGTAAATTTTCAGCACTCAATTGCTCGGCATTCTATACTGTGGACGTATTAATGTCGATTTTCGAAGGTCAAAAATCCCCAGTCCGTTACAGTTGGTATCAGAGCTGAAGGTTAAGCGAGAATCTTGGTTCTGGTGGGGATTACTCATTAGAAATAGAGTCAGTAGTACTCTAGAATGAGTTTGAGTGTATTAATAAATATGAGCGCGTATTTGTTAGTGAATATAAAATGTTTTAAATTGTGTTGGTTGATTTATTGAGTGGCTTATGAACTCTGGTCAACACAATCCGTACAACTGTATCGATATGGGTTTCTAAACACTTGAATAGAGTAATTCGACACAGTATTGTTTTGAAATAGGGTAAATGAAATTATTTTACCCAAATTATATTTTGATATAAAAGAAGTGATTTCTGAAAATTATTATATATAGTTGGAATGTTTGGATGATAATATTATAATCAAATAAGATTATTAAATTGGAAATGGTTTATATAACCAAATGAAAATTTGTATAAGTATAAATTATACAAATGGATTATAATTAAAATTGGATTCAAAACAGAATCTGGAAATTTAAATCCCGGGAAGTTTAGAAAAAAAAAATTTAAAAGTGATGTGGAAAAATAATAATAAGAGTATTATTTTTGGGGAATATTTTTGAAAGAAAATTGTTCCAAAATGGATTTTGGAAGAGAAATAGCACTGAACTCACTTCAGTCGCTGGAAAATAATTATGGTGATGACTACAGCATCACCAGTATTCATTTTCGAGTTTATAGATGACGGATTGCTACCGTAGTAATTTGATATGGAGACTTTTGGGGGAAAAAACAGATGATGTTTTAGAGATTTTGAGGAAATTGTTTTGGATAAAAATCAAGTTGGTCTTCAAAGGTTGAAGGAAATGGTTTGTTAAAACAGATATATATATATATATATATATATATATTTATGTATGTATTATTTCAAATGGTTTGAAATAAGTACCGGGTGTTTGAACTCTGAAATTTCTAGTTAAGAAGAGAAGTGAAATAAAAAGAGAATAAGTTTTTGAAATAAAACCTGGAAAATATGAACTTCAAGATGAAATTAAAAATTAACTTGTGTAAGTTAAATAAATTGAATTCGTAAAAGAAAAATTCGTAGGAATTGGAATTTAAATTAAGTAAAAGTTAAAGAAAATAAATTAAATAAAGTGATTATAGTAAATAATAAATAAGAGGGAATGAATAGAATGAGATGAATTAACTAAGTATTAAGTGCATATGAATGTGAAAGTAAATGAAATAAATAAATATAAGCAAGGGAATGTGGAAAATTTTGAAATTTATGGAATAAGTATATATTTAAGCTGCTAAGTGATGTAAATCTTGAGTAAAAATAAATGTGAACATACTTGAGTATAAAATTTAGTAGGATGTGAGTAAATAGGTTGTGTAACTTATAAAATTTGAAAAGTGAAATATAAAACAAAATAAAATAAAATTGAGTGATGTTCTAACAAGGAAATAAAAATCCAAAACTGGATTATAAAATAAATTTGAACCCAAGTAAATTAAGTGAAGTGATTTTTTAAATAAAAATCAGATATTGAATTGTAAAATGGAAGTGAACTAATTAGATAAATTAATTAGTTAAGTGAATATGGAATGGAATTTAACTTAATTAAATAGTATGGATTGTGGGCTGAAATTAAAGTTGAATACGGAACTTGAATAATAAATAAAAATTCGACTTATATATAAGCTAATTTAAATATATGTTGAATGGAATTGGATGGAAATAGAAATGATTTGAGTTATAAATAAATTCAATGTGAGGGTAAATAAATTGATTATAGCATTGAATATTATTTCAAATGAATTCGAGAATGAATTGAGTATGGAATTTAGTTTTGAATGGGGAATGCAAATCAATTGAAGGTGAATAAATTGAACAAGAGTCAATTTAAATAAAAGGAAGTTTTATTGCAATAGAAACAAACTTAGGTTATTTAATTGAATTGATTTGAAATAAACGAACAACTTAAGTCAATATTTTGGATGGAAGTTTGGCTCGAATAAATTATGAAATGGTTATTTAATAAATAACGTGGAATAGTTCCGGGCTTAGTTAAATGAATTTGAGTATAGTAAATGTGGATATGAATGGAATGCAACTGGATTGATCGTAAATAGATTTGAAATAGAATAGAATTAAATATATATTGATTTGGAATCAATTTAAAATAGCTATAAACTAAAATGGTAATTTTATTAAATGAATATCGCCGAATTTACATAGAAAAATTTGTCCTTTGGCGTAAATGAAAGTAATAAAATTCTATGAATTAATAGAAAGTGAATAAATTGATATTTTTTTTAAATCAATTTGGAATGGATGTGAGTTTGTTCGATATAAGTATGAGTTTAGTGCTAATAAATTGGGTTGTAAAGCAATTCGGATTGAATGAAATGGTATATGGATCAAGTGGAAGTAATTAAATTAGTAACGGAACCTTATAATTACTTAAAGATCTTTATTGGCATGTTATATATGAAACTCATGTGTAAAGTTAGTTAAATGAATGAAATGTTATTGAACTTTCATATTTTAGTACTTACGTGGTTAAACTGAGTAACTACAGGTACCCGGAGGCTATTGGGCTTGAGTTAGGTCGCGTAATTGCATAATTAAATAAGCCGCTTGCTTAAAAACGCTAAATAAAGGTACGTTTTCGGATTAAATACAACAAAAATATAAATATTGATATATGTTTTTGTTTCCGACCGTGTGGGTCGATGTATACATTTTTATCTCTCTTGTCATATGGCAAAAGGTCCTCCGTACAAGGGAGACTCTGCCAAATTTTTTTGGAAATTTAGGGTGTTAGAATAAAATTTGAGAAAATTTTGAAAAAAATTTATTAACGAAAAATTGATTTCGAATTTATAATCAAAATAAAGGATTTTGGTTTAGGATGGAAAACTAATTATTTGATTGAAAACTAAGAGATTAGAAAAGTGAAATGTCAGGTTAACTAAGTGGGTTTTGGATAAGTAATGAGCTTGGAGCATTTTCCGGCCATAGAAATTTCGGGGACGAAATTATTTTAAGGGGGGAGGAATGTAACGACCCAAATTTTTCGTGGTTTGATTTTGAATATTTAAATGGTTTTAAATATTGAATTTGAATTATAGATTGGTTTTGAATATGAAAATTTGGGTTTATTTATAAAATAAATTCAGAATTTAAATATAGCAATTTATTTGGTAATTTAATTATTGAAGTTTATTGGTTAAATTATTGTATCTTGAGTTTTAAGCCCGATAAAAAAATTATTTAAAGGCTCGAAAATTTCATATTAATAATAATGAAGATAATAAAGATTTTAAAATTGAATTTAAAAGTGATCTGTTCAATTTTAAAAATAGCCATCCAGGACATTGTCTCGGAATTCGACAAAGCCAGTTCCATTGGATCTGTAATAGAGTATTATTATCTGATTTCAAATTTCGTAGTGTTTGGAGTTATCGTTTGGCCGTACAATATATAAATGCGTTGGAATTAGTATCGAAATTCAGTATAGTAATTGGGTCCAAAAAGTTATCTTCTTCATACGATCGAATTAGAACTCGAAACATTTTCCATTGCGTTTGGAATAGGGGTATAACATTATAAACGCCTAGTGGCACGCCCCGATAGGAGGTCGAGATTTTTAGTTACGTAATCGAGATATTTTGGGAATTTAAATTTATATTTTAACTAGTCAGCACATCACTTCCCTTTCTTTTTCCTTCATGTCACTGTAGCTTTACCCAACATGCTACCTTCTTTTTAACATCACGTCTTGCCCCTTCTTCTCCTTTATACCACGCGGCTGAGTTCCTTTTCAAAATTTAAATTGTTCAAAGAAGAAAAAAATGGCGGATGTAATCAAAACCGCGACCTTCCCTGCCTGTCCTTTTCAGTTCGAAGCTGAGCGAAATAAGAATAGAACGAAATCGAAAAATGGGCGATCGTTCCTAAAAAAAAGAATCTCGCAAATAAAATCACGATGAGGCTGTGATGGCCGAGCTCAGGGCGACACAGCACGATCACATGAGGACGCGATGGCACGACTAGTTTGGCGATACTGGGTTTAGGGAAGACGGTTGATGGCACGTCGATCGTGGCGCGATGATTTCGTACGAGTGGAAGTAGTCGTGACTTCGTATAGCGATGACGGGCGAAGGAGAGAAGGGGGTGATAGTTGTTGTTGTAGCAGTGATAGGGGGTTGCGATTGTGGCTTCTCATGTAGTTGTTGTTGTTGTATATAAAGTTTTGAAAATGGTTTAAATGTATTTATAAACCTTCTCGAGAGTTGGAAAATGGTTATTTAGTAGATGGACTTATAAGAGAATTCTCAAAACGAAAATTGGGAAAAGTAAGGAAATTTCCACAGTAGTTAGATAAAAGTGAACTTCGAAAATAAAATAGAATTCATGAAAGAAGTAGAAAGGGAAATTGGAATTATAAATAAGCATATTTGACTTTGGAAATATTAAGGGAATTAATTAGGGAATTCTGGAATTTATAGAATTCGTTATAAACTAGTCAAGGAATTTACAAATAAAATTTGTAAATGGTTTTGAGAAAAAGAAATAGGAAGTAAAAATGAATACTCCCTAAGTGTGAATTTAAAATGAAATGGAGAAGAATATTCTAAGTGTTGAAAAAGGGTGGAAATATTCCGTTGAAGCAATAAGGATTTAAAAGCTGTTTTCAAATGTTGAAGAACTGAAAGTAATATCTTATAAAGATATTTTTGAAATAAATTATGGGGGAAATTTTTGATAAGGCCTGATGATTGCTTATGGATGTGTATTGATAGATAAATAACCGACTATCAATTTTAGCCAATTTTCGTTAATCGTTTCGAAGAGACCGGGATCGGATTTAATTATCTGAAAACCATTTCGATTCGGTTGAAACGTTACGAATGAATACCGTGAAGATGATGAAGACGGTGATTCAGTTTGTCCAGACCCAGGACAACTTGTATGGACGAATGCTATCAGAACATCGTCATTGGAGGACGATGAGCATTCTAAGTAAAAAAATTGTTCTTGAAAGGTAACGCTTAGCCTCGAGCCTCATCAACCGGGAATGGCTAAAACAGGGGAGATGCAGCAAGGCTAAGTGGGTCGCCCCCAAGTAGGGTATGTTATCACCTTTCTAGATGTCCTCGGAAACTCTATTTATCTTAGATATGGGTATACATGAAAGTAGAAGCGCTCGATGGTAAGGGTTGGAACACCCGGGGTGATAACATATTCGGTCTATCCAGGTTAGAGGTAGGCCGGTCTTGTGTAGCAGGGGATTCCGACGTGGTCCTCGGTACATTATTCTAGAGGTGTACCGTGGTGGGCGGTACCTCAGTGGCCCAGTCATTCGATGGAATCCATTCTCCAATAAGCGCCGTACGGTTTTGATTGTGCCAACCATGCTAAAACGTGAGATGCAAGCATTTCAGCTATTTTCTATTTACTTTCTATAGACACTATTATAATATCAGATGGATTTGATAAAAATGTTCTGGTTATCATAAGGTAAAAACCCGTCGTGTTTATGTGTGGCATAGTCTTACGAGATACCTTTGATTTTCAAAGGATTTGATAAAAGTTAATAATTCAATTTGAGTGTGTTTTCTTACGCTGGTTTTCCAGACTGACTCGGTGTTATTTTATTATAATGCTCGGGCCAGATCGAGTATTACAGATTCGGGATAAAATGCTATAGAGCTCTGGAGGCGAGCTAGAGGAGTAAAGACGTATCTCCGTACTTGATTTATTTTTCTGCTGTATGAGGACAAGTTAGTAAACTATCCAGATTGATTGTTGTATATTGTACTCTAATAATGGTATGTATATTAACATTACAGTTCTTGTGTTTAAAAATCTGTTATTATATGTTATATTTGGTTCCGCTGCGATTGTGAGATTCTGTTGTTGTTGTTCTATTTTCTTCTACCTTTTCTTCTTACCCCTAATGAACTGGTAAATTTCCGACACTCGATTGCTCGGCATTCTATACTGTGGACGTATTAATGTCGATTTTCGAGGGTTGAAAATCCCCGGTCCGTTACACTATGAAATTCTGCTTTTCTGTTTCACCTCATAAGACTCAAAAGTGGGCGGATCAGTTTCTCTATGTTTCAACTTGGACGATCTTATCCCTACATTTTTAAAGCCTGGTATTGCCCTTATCGTTTTTGTTTTCATTCATTTTTTTATTTTTAGAGGAGAGAGATTCTTTTATACTTACATTGTCCTTCTCATTTAGCTCATCGTCCTAATTTTTCAAAGACAGATGGGGAGTTATTTATTGCTCGAAGGGAGACTACTCTAATGCTTAGCGAAGATGTTCGAATGGGATTTCGTCTTTTTGACGAACCTTTCTTGAGCAAATATGGCTTTCTACACACACACAAAATATTTCTTGTTCCATCTTTATTTATGTGTTTGATCCTACTGCACCCAAGAGCACATTTTTAGTTTATTAAATTTACTTATTTTAGCTAATTGTTGATCTTTTAAGCTGATGTTTCAATTGTTATTCGTTCAATTGATTTTGTCGCTCTTTGTTCTTTTTTCTTTACTATGCAGGCACAATGTCGGATCTCCTTAAAGCTTTTGGTAGGAAACCTACTAGCAAGAGAATTCCAGATAAAAAGAGGTTTGAAGATGATCTGGCGGCTTCAGAATATCTCCAAAATAAGGAGGCACGACGATCGTACTCGTCATTTGACTGCTTCCCTTACTGCATCTAATCAAGTGCAGCCTATCTCATCTGCACCTTCTTCTCGCTTTTTTATTTTACCGGAAAAAGGAAATGTTGATGAGCTGGTTGAGCAAATGGGGCGTCTACTTACAGATGACTTTTATGCCCTACCTATTGCTTCTCTACCTTCTAACATCTTGTCCACCGAAGAGGTCTTCATAGGCTTGCATCGATTCAGTTATCAAGTTAGACTTTATCAACTTTCATTACACATTGGATTTTCTTTTATACGTAAATATAAATATATATATATATATATATATATATATATATATATATATGTGTGTGTGTGTGTGTGTATATGGTACTCATGCTTTTTGTATTCTTCTCTCCCTAGGAGCTTGCTATAGTCGTGGAACTTAATATGCATGCTACAACCATTGAAACCGCGGTTAAGGCATTTGCGAACGAAGATTCTGACATGAAAATTAAGCTTAGAAAAGCTTTGCTTGATCTTGAGACATGCCAAAGAAGAGAGACCAAGTACAAGAAACAAGCCGATGAGGCTGCGACATCCAAAAAGAAAGCTAAGGAAGTCGTAAAGAAACTTAAGAAAGTTGAATAAGAGACTGGACAAAAGATATCTGAGTTAGAGGAAAAATTGTTTAGCACTGCGAAGTTGGCTGAAGAGACCACTTACATTGTTCTTTATTCAATATATGTGCAGGTAAAAAGACAACATTTTATTAAATGCATGGATTATGCTGATGGGGACTTGGATTTCTTAAATGACGTTAACCTCATTAAAAAATGCCAAGACTACTGCCGGGCTGAATGGGTCAAAGATGACCAAGCAAAAAATTTCTCTCCTTCAGTTTCTACGCAAGATGTTTCTAATGATGTTGCTCAAGGATAGGTCATACCTTCTGTGATCCATACTAGTTCTGCACTCGATCCCTATGTTGCTACAATCACTTGGCTCTTAAGAGCATCTCCAACACTTTGGAGTGTGGAAATTCGATTTTCCACACTCCAAAATGTTGGAGCCCTCATTTCTACAACAGAAATGAGGGCAGGCGCCTGTTGAACAGGCGTCTGGGCATCAGGCGCCTGTTGAACAGGCGCCTGATGCTCAGGCGCCTGTTCAACAGGCGCCTATGTTCAACAGGCAACAGGGTCCACTGTTGTCAGGCGCCTGTTGAACAGGCGCCTGAAGATGAGGCGCCTGTTCAACAGGCGCCTGACAACAGGCGTCTGTTAAACAGGCGCCTCACTCTATCTTGTATTCTCACCCTGAACCCCCTACTTTCTGCACTATTGTAAATTCTCACCCTCTGTTGGAGATGATTTCGGGTGCGGATTTGAGAATTTGTAACCTGTTGGAGATGCTCTAACGAGGTAAATACTTGGCTTCTTTTTTTAGGGTTCTTCCAAAAGTATGTATTAGACTTAGCCAACTTTGGTATGCTTAATGGTTATTCTGGATAGGGAAGTTACGTAGTTTGTAACCACATTTAACTTGTGTATGAATTTGTTCTTAGTTATTTATTATTACGTTTTATTATTCATGCTCTTTGTCAACTAAGCATTGTGATACTTACATATTTTTTTAGCATATATATTATTATTCTTTTTTCATTCAGGAAAGAAACATAAACCTTAAGAAGCCTACTCTTCATCTTTACATAAGGAAAATATTTTTATTAAACATCTGAGGGAAACCGTTAATCGTCGGAGGCTCGTATCGTAGAACTATAAATACCGCTATGATTCACAAATGATAGAAAGAGGTTGATGAAATATTAGCAAAGTTGAAGGAGGAGACCCAGGGGCTTCTAGCCAAGATCACGCAATGTGGTTAAATAAAAGGAAGCACTGAGTAATCTTGTGTTGCACCAGTGGGGTACTACTTTTAAACATTAGCCGCTTCCTTTAGATCACCCTCACTTGCGGTGGTTCAAAGATAGACTCGTGGGTAGTTGTAATGATGTGCATAATGTACTTTTTATGACGTTGTATAATTTAATAGAACTATCTTTGTCAATCCATGCATTCTTTTTTAAAACTTAATTAGCATTTTCTAACTTATCTTTGTTTAATTATATAATCTCTCATGTGATGCGTAGCTGGGCGTTCCATCAAAAAATGACCCGACTCTAGTTATCATTTTCGAGGTGCACATAAACATGGGTGGCGAGCTGGAGCTTATAGATGATGATTATATTTGGTTTGATTTTGAAAGAGGGACAATGTAAGTTGATATCAAGAATTTAATGCATGAGCTTTAAGAGGCGAAGGAAACTTTACTCCACCAACATAATTGCATAAGCAAGTAGCGAACCGCCTTGGCCATTGCAACAAAAAGATATAGAGGCTTGAGGTTGAGTTGGAATCTTCGTGGTAGAAAGTGACTGATATAGAGAAACCGTTGAAAGAAGCCGAAGGGTTTTATGATGCCTCTTATGAAGGTGAGATTAAGAAACATGAGAATGCTGTTGAGGAACTATCCCAACAAGTTGCCAATCAACTTGATAAAGAAGAGAATCCTCCCACCAATTTGGCTTCTTCTTATATGACTGCATATGGTGGAGTTCCTACAACTCTCCTTGGTTTGGCTATTGAAGTGGCCTCTAAATGGAAAAAGGAGGTGATAGCCTACTAACAAATCAAAGTTGATGAATTGAAGGTTTCTTATGAATAGAGATTAGAAAAATCCAAGAAAAAAGAAAGTGGAAGGACATTCAACTACCTATAAGTTATTGGTGCATTTTCAAAAAAAAATTAAGAAGACAAAACGGAGGTGTTGGATGATCTGGATCGGGTGCGATGTGATGCTATCAAACGCATAAAAAACTCAAAAACCAAGTCTATGGATCGACCCCCTACGCAGTCCCTAGTTTTGGCTACTTCATGTCCTCGTTCCTCTTTGCCTATAGTTTCTAACTCCATGCAACCCAACTTAGCTAGGTAACTTCATTAGGAGAATGTTGGGCATGTTATGGTCGACATAACTATGCTATATGCAATCGACGTTTTTAATCGTTTATTGCCAAAACTTGATTTGATTTTTTGTATACCCATGACGATTAAGTTTTTAAGAGGCAAGGTATTGGAATCCTTAGGCTAGTCCCAATTATGATCCAAGGTCTTAAGCTGTTTACACACCCCAATGATCTTCAATTGTCTTAACTGAAATACCCCCACCGTCTACTACCCAAACTTCCCATAGAAGAAGGAGGCTCCAATCGACGGAGGACTCAGGGTCTAACTAGGGTGTACTTCAGTAGCTTATGGCTTCTAAGGAATGTGTGTGTATACACACACTATACTTGTTTTTTAATAACTAATATTTCAGGATAACTTATGAGGAAATTCAGTAAAGAGTAAAGAGGTGTGTGTTTGCCTCTTAAGTTTTGTGTATAAACTTAAGTTGTTTCTTTATTTATACTATGTGAATTGTTTTTTCATGAATTTTTCGCAGCTCCAAATTCTTAATGTGACTTTTTTGTTGTATTGACTTCACAATTTTTTGAACTTTGTGTTAGAATTTGTGCTTCGTCATGCATTTGGTATGATCTACTCTGTTTGTGGTGTAGATTTTTGTATTTTGAATGGAA
Organism: Allium fistulosum; assembly: GCA_030737815.1. Lineage (NCBI taxonomy): Eukaryota > Viridiplantae > Streptophyta > Magnoliopsida > Asparagales > Amaryllidaceae > Allium > Allium fistulosum. The sequence goes on along the minus strand of CM060906.1, from coordinate 294,138,319 downwards.
AGTTAGGTCATGTATTTACAACCTTTCATTATTCATGTGCATGATTTTATGATAGTGGTTTGGGCAGTCCAATATCCCTTCGTCCAATGTAGTATTGGCTAAAAAGCTGAGTTATGTAATTATAGCTCAAATTTGGTTTGTTAGTAAATAACATTGACAAATGGAATGTTATGCTGGTTCAGACTGTCTAATATCCCTACATCCAGTTAATTATTTTATTGACCTTCTATAATTACAAGTTTTTATATTACATTTGGGTACAAAAAGATGTATCAAACAAAGTACGGTTAGAAGTTTTGCAAATTCCATATCCTTGGGACAAGATTCCCATCTAGTCTATAGAGGTCGTTCAAAAGTGTTTTGACAACTACTGGAGGTCACTCCCAATTTGGTCCAAATGCACCATTAGTTGGGCCTTTTATGCCAGCCATCGCCTTCCCTAGAACAAGGTCCCCTCTGTGAAACTTCCTTTCTTTGAGTCTTGAATTATAACCTTTTTGACATTCTTTGTCTATAAACCGGGGACCTGACTGCTACTTCATCTCTCCTTTCATTCTAATGCAGCTTCCTTAAGGTGTAAATTCTGCTCGATTACATATGATAAGCACTGATGTGATGGGACATCTACCTCAAGTAGGAGCATAGTTTCATAACCATATGCTAAAGAGAATGGAGTATGTCCTGTAGGTGACCTTGTTAATGTTCTGTATGTTGATAGGACTAGGGGTAACTCTTCGTCCATTTTCCTTTATCCTTTGTGAACCTCTTTAGCAATATCTTTATCGTTTTATTTGCCATCTCAACCTGTCTGTTTTCCTATTGTTTAGCTACTGAAGAGAAACTCTTGACTACGACATTTTTCTCGCAAAAGTCGGAAAATTCATTACTTTTGAATTACGTGTCGTTGTCGAAAATTATTTTTGTATGGGGTCCTAAACGTGGTGATAATGTTTCTACCCACAAAGTTAATTACTTTCTTTGAATTTATGGTTGAAGTGGTTCAACTTCCACCCATTTGATGAAGTAATCTATTACTATGATCGTGTACCTTGCTCCTCCTTTGGACATCGGAAGTGGTCTTATCATATCAGTTACCCATATGCCAACCATGGACTGGTCGTGGGAGTAAGCTCATGTGTTGAAAATCATGGGATATTGGCGAATCTTTAGCACCTGTCACACTATTGAACGAACTCACGTGCATCACTTAGCATAGATGGCCAAAAATAGCCTTGTCTTTGTACTTTACTAGCTAATTTGGTTCCTCCAAATGGTATACGCAATGCCCTTCATGAACTTCTTGCATAACTCTTGTTCCTTCCTCTTTGGTGACGCATCTTAGATAGGGATTCAGTAACCTCTTTTATAAAGTATTCCATCAAAGAACATGAAGTAGGGGGCTTGGTATCTGATTTTTCTTGCTGCATTTTTATCTACTGGTAAAGTCCCCTCTAGCGAAAAATGCTTGATAAGGGTCATCCAAATTCAAAGTTATTTTGTTGTGCTACTTGCACGGTTTGGATACTATGAGTCACATCTGGCTCACTTTGATTTGTCACATTTTGACCCCTTGCTGAGCTCGTGTTAGTACCAAGACTTGATTTTTTTTTTTTTGAAATGCTAAGTTCAGCTAGGTGTCCTAAAGGGATTGCCTTTATTTCTTGTGCGACCTTAGCACTGGTAAGTTTGCCTAAAGAGGCTACTGAAGTATTTTCTCCCTTGAGAATCTGTTCTATATCAAACTATTCAAACTAAGCTATTAATTCTTTGGACAACTCTATATACTTGGCTAGAGTTGATTCTTTGGTTTGGTAATTGCCATGCATTTGGTTTACAACAAGTTTCGAATTACTATGAACCTTAATATATGTTACTTTCATTACCTCCGCCATTTTGAGCTCAGCAATGAGTGTTATTGCTATGCGACATTATTTGTAACACCCCTTAAAAATGGGAATAATAGTCCCACATCACGGAAAAACACTATGAAGTGGGTGCTTATATACCAAAGCCTTCACCTCATAACAATGTCGAGGCCTTTTGAGGAACAAAACCCAATACCTTGGCTTGGCCTATGAGGTGGAGGTGACTAAGTTGGGGACAATATCTACGTTAAGTGAGGTGCGGGCTGTTACAGTTGGTATCAGAGCCATACCCAGCCGGAATTATGGCATGTACGTGTTACAGCCACGACGCCTGGGTGGTGTTGTGTTCATGAGCCAACGAGGACGTTGAGCTCTAAAAGAGGGGTAGGTTGTAACACCCCTTCAAAATGGGAATAATAGTCTCACATCGCGGAAAAACACTATGAAGTGGGTGCTTATATACCAAAGCCTTCACCTCATAACAACGTCGAGGCCTTTTGAGGAACAAAAACCCATACCTTGGCTTGGCCCATGAGGCGGAGGTGACTAAGTTAGGGACAATATCTGCGTTAAGTGAGGTGTGGGCTGTTACATTTTTTGTTTCTTTGATTCAAATTGATATGCACCATATAATTTATGTCGATCTGGAGTGACAAATACATACCGAATACATGCCCTTTATTCATTTGATGTTCCATCAACAAAAAGCTGCCACAACTATGAGGGCTATTTTATTTCTTCATTTTGTTGCTCTATTGGTGTCGTACATTCTACGATGAAGTCGGCCAGAGATTGTACTTTGCTCGCATAGTGCGGGTAGTAGGAGACGTCTTATCGACTTAGCTCGATTGCCTACTTTAATATATGGCCAGGTGTTTATGTACTATAAGATATTTGTTTTAGTGATTTGTCTGTTAGCACTTTGATGGGTATGCTTAGAAATACAGTTGTAGTTCCCTTGCCATGAGTAGTAAGTTATAAGCTAGTTTCTCTATAAGAGAATAGTTTTTTATCCCTAGAGAGACGCTTACTAGTGAAGCATATTAGTCTTTGCACCCCTACATCTACTCGTATTATAGCTGCACTCATTAGTTGATTAGTTATAGTTAAATATATGAACAAATCTTCACCTAGGACTGGTTTTAAGAGTATAGGTGGATTGACTAAGTGATTATTCAATATTTCAAACACCGCTTTGCATTCTTCTATCCACGAAGCTTTTTCCCTTTTTGATTTGATCAAAGAATGGAATAAATTTATCAATGGCTTTGAAAATGGGCCTGCTCGGGGTAGCTACCATCCCATTCAAGCTCAAGACATCTTTAGGTTTTTTAGAATCTTCATTTTGATGGCGTCAATTTTCTTGTAATTGGTTTCTATTCCTCTTGCGCTTACGATGTAACCTAATAACTTGCTTGATTGAACTGCAAAGGTACACTTCAAAGGGTGTAGTTCCATTCCGTGGAGCCTTATGTTGCGAAATTTTCTTCCAAGTCTTTCATACGGTTAGAAGCTACTTTTGAATTTACAATCATATCATCGACATAGACTTCTGCATTCTTCCTAATTTGATCTACGAACGTCATATTGACAAGACTTGTATGTTGCCCTGCATTCTTTAATCCAATTGGCATCACCTTGTAGTGGTACAAACCTTTGTTAGTAATAAAACTCATGTGCTCCTAATATGGCTTGAACATAGCTATTCGGTTTTAACCTAAATATGCGTCCATGAATGTCAATAGTTTATGTCTGCTAGTGGCATCAACTAATTGATCTATCCTAGGAAGAGAGAAACTATCCCTAAGGTAAGTTTTGTTGAAGTTGGTGATGTCCATGCAGGTTCTCCACTTCCCATTGGAATTGTTTTACCAACGCTGGATTAGCTATCCACTTTGGATAATATACTTCTCAAATGACCTCGTTTTGCTCAAATTTTTAACTTTTATATACAAAGCATTATATCTTTTGTAACACCCCCAATTTTTGTTTAACAATTATTCCATCAGTTTAGACTTATGAGACCACTTTTATGCCAACAGTTTAGACTTATGATGACTAGCTTTATACCATCGGTTTAGACTTATGTCATTGATTTGGCATAAGATTTTAGCTAAGTAATAGGCGAAGTTTTCCTTGTTTTAAAGAATAATTTCAATTGGATTATCAATGTTACAGATAATTGATTTCAAGGAAATAAATGGTGTTTTAGCCCAATTTTGTGTGAAGTTTACCCATGGAAAATATTACTTATCTTTAAATAATTTTATTGTGCATGTGACTATAGATTGAACATATTTTACTGAATAATATTATATGTTCCTGTTATCAATTGATCAGTTAAATTTACATATTTTATCATTGTCATACTTACATTTCATGACCCAACACTGCCTCTTGGGATTTTAGGGGCAGAATTACCAGTTAGGTTGTCCCAGTAGTGAGTATGGTTAGATTAAACTCCAGTGTAAGTAGAATTTCATCTAGAAGATCAGGTAGATCAATTGTGTTAGGATGCCCTGAACTGATCAAAAGAAATGACTCATGAATTTAAAAAACAGATAAGAGTGTAGGTGGGATTGGTGTAGGTTCGTGCACTATGGTTCAGCCATTAGTCTTCGGTTGGTAAATGTATGCAATTCCAGTGTGTAGGGCTTTGCCATTAGTGAGACAAAAATGATGTTTATGCATAGAAAGGAACTCATCGCTCTATATGCTTACCAGATTATTTAAGATGTTTTACTCCTAACTATATTTGGAAATTTGTGGACATCTGGTCATGTTTTGGCCCGAGTCGACCGAATAGTTTATTGGTTGGCCTACAAAACCATTAGGTTCATGGTGACCCTAGAAAAACTATGATTTGAGACAAACAGTCTATTGTTGGAAAGGGTAAACCTTAGATGTACATAACCTTAAGATGATGAACTAGTCAGACTTACCCAAGTTGCATGCATGCATATGTACATGTTGTATTTGTTCTAATCATTATGGTTGCAGGTGCATGATTTATGATTAACATATTTGGATAAGATACTAGTAGGGTAAAACCTATGCCATTTAGCGGCGTGATCTCTCAAGATATCTTTTTGGTTCAGGTGAAATATTATTATTCACACCAGACATATTGTCTGACCCAAAGTTTTTGTTTTCCCCCTAGACTCTCGGGTACTCATTTGAGTAGGTCGAGAGTAGGGAATTTTAGGTTAGACGAATAAGTTTCCAGAGACGTGCAGAAGGCAAATTAGCTAATGTTAGGAGCTTTAATTTCTATTGTGTTCTTTAAGGCTTATGCTATGTTTGAATGGATGTAATGATAGAATTTATAACTCTCAAGTATTAGACTCTGATCAACCAAAAGGGAATCTTCATATGTTGCTCTTGGAGTATTTTGTAATTATTATATTTTCTCTGAACGTGACAAACGAATGGGATTATGTAATCAAAGTGGAAATCTTGTTTCTAAATGTAATGAAAGTTTGATTAATGATAAATATTTAAATAAAATTCATATTCATGTGCTTCTGGTGTTATTGATATGATTAACATAACTGTATTTTATCACCGAAGAATAATATTATTGATGACTACAGCATCTATAGCGCTTATTTTTGGGCCTCAATATGGGGGATGTTACAACTTAGTATCAGAGCATAGGTTTATGTAAAATTTAAAATATTAAAATGTTTTATAAACATAATACAAATAAATCAGAGAATAAGTTTGGGGCATGGGATGACGCTATAGTAACGTGCTTGTATTTGTTATATATATATATATATATATAAGTATGTGTCATATCTTTATTCTCCCCTCTCTTTTAGACCATTCTTTTGTATCTTACAATGATTCGTATGCAAATTCAAAGGAAGCAAGATATGGAAGAGGGTGATGAAAGAGTGAATCTAGGTGGAGGAAGCATCACAACTAATGGAAATGCTCATCCCAATACTAGAAGGAACCCGGGTCAACAAACAAATGCTAATGTGAGTGCTAGAACTCCACCAGTAGATATGGAGACTATGTATCAGTTTTTCATGAATATGATGCAAGCTGTAGTTGAAGCTGGTTTGGTTGGAGGAAACGTTGCTAATGCGGGAGGAGCTAATCTTGAGGTACCGACTGGCAACAACTATGCTAAGTTGAGCCGAGATTATAGCAATCTTAGAGGAAAGCCTTTTCAAGGAACGAAGGATGCTACTGAAGTTGAGAATTGGTTTTTGCACTGTGAGAGAATCTTCATTGACTTAGGGTTGAATGATAAGCAGAAGAGAATGTTGGCTTCTAGGCAGTTACAAGGAGATGCTCTATACTGGTGAAATGGTGTGACTGTAGGTGTACCCGAGGAAGAATTGACATAGGCTGAGTTTAGAAGAAGGTTTAAGGAGAGGTTTTTGTCTAAGGTAGCCAAGTCTTGCTTAGGAAGTTTAAGCTGATTTGGAGCAGGGAGAAATGTTCATGCTGGAGTATTCGACTAAGTTTGATGAGCTATTCAGGTATGGATATGCTACCGTATATACTGTGATCAAGAGGAATGAGAAGTTCATCCGGGGTTTGAAGCCGGAGATGGCTAGAGCAACAGTGCTGCATCTCAGAGATCCATGTAATGTAGTGGTAGAAATAGCAATAAGGAATAAGGAGATGCTTTCGACTTTTGGAAAAGGGAAGTCTGTGGAGACCCAAAGTTCTCAGAGTAAGAAGAGAAAGTTCTTCAAGAAGAAGGGAGCTCAGAAGAGTGGAGCTGCCAAGAAAAGGAGGGTTGATATTGTTTTTCTTAACTATAATAAGAAAGGGCACTTTGCAAATGAGTGTCGCTCTGGCAATGGAAAGAAGGCTGCTAGAGAGAAGAACGTGAAGTGCTATGACTACAACCAGATGGGGTATTAAAAGAATGAATGTCCAGTACCAACTAGGCTGACAAAGGGAAAGTTTTTGCTCCAGAACAGTCAGCTTCTGGATGACTGCAGAAGAGAAAGGATAGTCTATGATGTGAGGTACGCTTTTGATTCATAGCATTCCTATTGAAATATTATTTGATATTGGCGCATCACATTCTTTATCTCACAATGTTTAGCAGATAAGTTAAAGCTAGAACCATCACACCTTATTACTTCCTTAAGGGTTGTGAATCCGATAGAAAGTTACGTAGCTCTTGGGATGGGATGTGACCAATTAGAATTTAAGCATTTAGGTCATGCAATTACTTGCAATTTGTATGTGTTCAACTTTGTGGGTTTTGGGATTATTCTGGGTATGGATTGGTTAAGTAGATAGGATGCTAGGATATTTTTCCAAGATAGGAAGATAACATTAAGACACCATAACAGCTGCGATCGAATTATATACTCGGCAGAAAACTCGAGTTTAGATGTTTGCGCTTTACTGGGAGCAATGGAAGTGGAGGATGAAGTGAATTGGGTTTTTGTTGTAAGAGAGTATGTAGATGTTTTTGAGCCAATTACAGGACTACTATCGAAATGAACTATTGAGTTTCGAATAGATCCTGTACCTGGAGTCGAACCCGTAAGTAGACCACTTAGCAGAATGGCACCTACTGAGATGACAGAATTAAAGGTGTAGCTGGTGGACTTGGAAGGAAATAATTTTATTAGACCAAGTAGTCTGCCTTGAGGAGCGACTGCGGTGTTCGTGAAGAAAGCGAATGGGTCATTAAGGATGTTTGTTGATTATCGTAAGTTGAATGAGAAGATGATAAAGAATCGATATCCTTTGCCGAGAATATATGATTTGTTTGATTAGCAGAGTGGACCAAGGTATTTTCCCAGCTGGATTTAGCAACAGGATTCCATCAATTGAGAGTAGCGGAGGATACCATTCCATTAACGGCTTTTCGAACAAGATATGGTTTGTATAAATGGTTAGTCGTGCCTTTTGGATTGACCAATGCGCCTGCTTACTTTGTGGATTTGATGAACTAGATCTTCCAAGAGCATTTGGACAGATTCATGTTAGTGTTTATAGATGACATTCTGATATATTCTAAGAATGAACCAGGTCATAAGATTCATCTTAGAATAGTGCTAGAAACATTGAGGCAGCATCAACTAAAAGCAAAGTTTTCAAAATGTTATTTTTGGAAGAAAGAAGTGAATTTCCATGATCATGTAGTTCATAAAATGGATTATCTGTAGATCCAGCAAAGATTGAAGCTATTAATAATTGGAAAGGGACCGTGAGATAAGAAGTTTTCTGGGGTTAGCTGGCTATTATCGAATATTCATCAAAGATTTCTCTCATATAGCGGCACCTATGACTGAAAGGACAGGGAAGGGTGTAATGTACGTTTGGACCGATAAATGCGAAGAAGCATTCTTAAAACTAAAACATTTATTGACCAATGCGCCCATATTAGTTGTTCCTGATGGGAATCAAGATTTAGTGGTGTATGCTAATGCATGTGCGGGTAGGGATAGGAGCCGTGTTAATGCAAAAAGGTAAAATGATTGTCTATGCTTCTCGATAGCTTCGACCACATGAAGCTAGATATCTAACTCGTGGTTTAGAGTTAGCAACAGTGATCTTTGCTTTGAAAGTGTGGATACATTATATTTTGGGAAAACGATTCGAGTTAATTATGGATCATAAGTCTTTGAAATATTTATTCTCTCAGAAGGAGTTGAATATGAGACAGCAAAGGTGGCTTGATTTTTTGGTGGCTTATGATTTTGATATTGAGTATACGCCAGGGAAACGAAACAAATTTGTAGATGCACTTAGAAGAAAACATCAGAGTGTGGTGTTATCTATGTTAGTAGAATGGAGAGATTTGGAAACACTGACTCTTGTGGTGTAAGGTTAAGTTCGACGGTTAGTTCTAGTCAGAATATCGCAATGTTATCATGTTTGGAAGTTCAGCCGGTAATTAAAAGAAGAAAGATGATCCGTTGCTAGCTAAACGGATTGGAAGGATTGAAGAGGGAACTCGAATTGATGATTTAAAAGGTTTTTGTCTTGACCGGAATAGATAGTTGAGGAAGAAGGGACGGCTATGTGTTCTAGATGTTTGTAACCTAAGGAAGGAAGTTCATGGGGAGTGTCATCGATCGAAGTTTACTATTCATCCTAAAGGAACTAAAATGCATCAGGATATGAAGAGAAGTTTCTTCTAGGAAGGATTGAAAAGAGATGTAGGTTTATGGGTAAAGAATGTTTGAATTGTCAACAATTAAAAGCCGAGCATCAGAAACTTAGTGGATTGCTTCAACCTTTAGAAGTGCCACTTTGAAAATGGGATTCCATATCCATGGATTTTATTGACAGGTAACCAAAGTCGAATAGGGAAAATGAAAGCATATGGGTCATGGAAGATAGACTGACCAAGAGTGCACACTTTAGTCATGTTAAGTTGATGTGGATGACACCTACCTTAGCGAAATTATTTATGAAGAATATTGTAAGACTGCATAGGATTCCTAATAGTATAGTTATTGACAGAGATACTATTCAATAGTGAATTCTGGAAGAGTCTGCAAGAAGTTTTAGGTACCAAGCTAAAAATGAGTACCGCTTACCATCCACAAACGGATGGGCAAACAGTAAGAGTTAACAAAGTTCTCGAAGATTTGTTGAGGGCGTGTGTACTAGATTTTGGGGGATCATAGGAAGAACATTTGCACTTAGTTCATTTTTCCTATAATAATAGTTATCAAACTAGTATAAGAATGGCATCTTTCGAAGCTCTTTACGGAAGGCCGTGCAAATCACTAGCACGTTGGTTGGAGACTAGAGACAGATTAGTTCTTGGTCCAGATATGGTGAGAGAAGCCACAGAAAAGATTGAGTTGATCCGAACAAGGATGACGGAAGCTCAGTCTAGGCAGAAAATTTACGCAGATAAGAGACATAAGGATTTAGAGTTCTTAGTTGGAGACTATGTTTTCGTTAAAGTATTACCGAAGAAGGGTGTGGTACGATTTGGGATGTTAGGGAAATTAGCACCGAGATATGTTGGTCCGTTTCCTATCATAGAAAGGATCGAGAAACTCATTTTTCGGATAGAGTTACCGGATAGTTTGGCAGGAGTCCATAATGTGTTTCATGTTTCTCATCTTAGAAAGTGTATGCATGATCCAGAGAATACTATTGCATTGAAAGATTTAGCAGTGGAACAGATATGACTTTTGTTAGGCAACTAGTTCGTGTTGTAGAAAGAGATGAGAAGAAGTTAAGGAACAAGACAGCCAAGTTAGCGAAAGTCCAATGGAGTGACAATGAGAAAGATTATACTTGGGAGACAGAGGATAAGATTAGAGATACTTATCCTGAGTTGTTTTGATGGTATGTTATATATTTGTCATATAGACTTTTTGCTAGTCAGATAGGCTAGTATTGTTGTTACGTGTTGTTACAGATGTTTGCATGGTTGAGATGCTTATTGTGATCCTTACCAAAATTTCAAGGACGAAATTCTTTAAGAAGAGGAGCCTATAACACCCCTAATTTCTTTTTAACAATTACTTCAAGAGATTTAATTAGATAAATTAAATAGAATAATGTGCGTGGTGTGATAATTAATTTGAGTCGTGCCTTAAGTAATCAATAATAAGATTGTTTTAAATTTAGAAAAGAAAAGAATAAATGAGAGGGTCATAACAGGAATAATTTCTTATTTCATTCCCTTAGCTGTGACGCCCCACCTCTATACTCACACTAGCCAAGGACACTACTAGGTAATGTCGCCGACTAGCACGAAAAATAAGGCTGTTGAGGAGCGACCATCTGTGTAATTGCTTTGTGCGAGTACCGATATGTCAAATAGTATGACATGCATTTCGTTTCAAGAGGAAATCCGACATATCAAATACAAACTCAAAGCTACTACACAGTGGCTAAGTAGGCTTCGGAAACAAATATAGAAATAAGCATAACACAAATCAGTCACGGATATTCATATCACAAAGGCGGAAACAGATATGAATATAACACATAGAAGTGTACATCAAAGTAGTGGTCATACAAGATCCACTACATCACAAAAGAATAGATACAAGTGCTAGACAAAAGAATAAGTATACATCAAGGAGTCTCTATCTCAAATGTATAAAAGCAAAAACTACTAATCTAAAGTAGTTAGCCAAAAATCAGATAATGGTCCCATATAAGATGTCAAGTAAAAGCACCTGAAATACCTCGGTCTGACCCGAGTATTATTTAAGAAGAAAATAATAAGCGGATCAGTCTAGCTATAAATATCATATAAAATGAGATAGGATAAGAGATAGGACAAAAACGTATGATAACAATAATGCCATACTGTGACAAGTATACATCAGATAACAACAAAAATCATACCATATCTCAAATATTCTCAAACACTAAAAAGAATGTCATATTCTTTAAATTATTCACCGAAACACAAATATTGACAAAACATATCAATGCCAATCGCATAAAAATCGGTGAAACACACATTCTAGAAATCATCAACTAGAAATCCATAAATCACAAAAAGGGGAAGGCCTATCACAAACGGGAGCATGAAAACTCACCAACACGTGTATCACAAATGGGTCGCTATCCCATAAAATGAGCCGGAGCTCCTCCAAATAGGGTATAGTCCCTCCTTGCGGACTATGAGCCAAAGCTCCTCCTATGAGCCGAAGCTCCTCCAAACAGGGTATAGTCCCCCCTTACGGACTATGAGCTGAAGCTCCTCCTATGAGTCGAAGCTCCTCCAAACGGGGAACAGTCCCCCACGCGGTTAAAGAGACATCGCACATCGCTAATCTAAATCACCAAAGGATCATCATTGATCGATAAGTGTAAATTACACTAAGCTAGTAAATGAATGAGTTTAGCTTCATGTCCCATAACCACTGACTTAACTTAAATATTTATGAACAGATTGTAGATTTCCACTCGAAAATTGTCACGAGAGTTCAATCGAACAAGTCCAAGAATTAACCGACGAAGTAAACGCAAGCATTTCATACCACTTGTTTTGCTAAGCCGTTTAATTAGATTTCTCATGCGAATGAGGTAAAGGTTTGTATATACTAATAGATTGGAAAACGGTTTTAAAAACGAACTTTGTATTTAAAAGTATTGTTGAAATCGTATTTGTGAAAGAGTTTGAGTATTTACTACTAGTATAGAAACCTTTGTATTTTAAAGTGACAAATCACAAAATGATTGTAAAAACAATCAATCACCAAAAATTCACATACGACAATGTGAATTAAATCCATAAAATCGATACCAAATCCATCAAATGGATATTCCCAAAAATCCAAATAAAGAAGTCATCAAAGTCGATAATAAGTGATAACAACTAACCGGATCGACAAAAATCGATTAAAATTGGAATCCGCTAAAAACAGCGAGAATAGGCAAAATGAACAGTTCCAGAGGTCTGGGGTTTAATCCAGACGTCTGGATTTGGGTTCTGGAAATAATCCAGAAAACCCCCAGACGTCTGAAATTCCAAAACAGACGTCTGAGCCCTATCCAGACGTCTGAACCTATAAATCAGACGTCTAGAATTGGGTTCTACCACTTTATTTTCTGCATGCTTATTTTTTTTTCCTCCAGGTCTATAACCAGACATCTGGACTTGATATCCAGACGTCTGGTCACCTGGCCTGGGCAACAGTTTGCCTAGGCCGTGATGGCCAAAACAATTCGGAAGCGATCGGACGAGCAACGACGACTAGGGATTTATGCCAAGCGATAACCCAGCCTTATAGGCTCTTCGATACACCCCAAATATCATTTCCAAACATCCATAGTAGGATTTTCTTAAAATTGGACTTCAAAACTCAAAAATTGGAAAATTCACCAAATCAATTCAAATCAAAAGCAGATGAACATGAATAAATGTTAGGAATTCATACCTAACAATAATGAAAGTTATAGACGTAGATGTGAGTTAAAGAACTCACCTTTAAACCCAAAAACAACGAATAAGAAGCTCAAAAACAAAGGAAAGATCAACTACTCTTCAACTTCAACTCTAGAAGCTCCAATCTAAGCTTCCCTTTGATTTTGAAGCTAGAATCTTGAATTTCCTAGTAATCTAGGGTTTAGGAATTTTGATTTCCCTTTCTTTCCCCCATTTTTACTTTAGCTTGAGAGTGTTAGGAAATGAAACGAATGAAGAGGAGAGGGGGTGGAGTTAGGGTATTATGTTGGGTTCTCTTGTTAGGTTATTAGGCTGAAACCCAAACCCAAAGCCCTAAATGAAAATATCAAAATTCTAATCAACTCCAAACATATCGATGTTTATACTCAAAAAGGTCGCAAACACCGTTTTGGACTCAATGGAAGTGGTCTCGAGTCCTAATTCGACAGTTTACAAAAGGTAGAATTTCAGACTTTAATCCAACTAACGATGCTATATTTAAATAAAATATTTAAATATATAGTCGTAAAATATGCGGGTTATTACATTAGCTCTCCCTCTCTCATTCCATTCTCATTTTCACTCTCAACGATCAAAACCTAAAAGAGGTCGACCATTACAAGAAGAAGAAAGAAGAGGAAAACTAAGGGATTCAAAGGAAAAGCTTAGTGAAATCAATCTTCAAACAAATATCAATTTCTCTTATCAAATCTAAGGTGAATAATATTATCCATCTCATTTAATTATGTTTATTTTTGGATCTATGGATGATTTCTAATTTGGTTATGATAATATGTCATGCTTTATTGATTATATCATTATTTGATTGCACGATGATTTATTGGAATTTTTATGGAATTATTCTTAAGGGTTTTTAAGGTAAAAACCTAGTTTTTGATCTTCAGAAATTCGAATATGTTATCTAAAACATTATTTTGGATTTTTTAATTTCATAATTTTCCAAGTTCATATGAATATTTTATGAATTTCATATGGAGAAAATAGTGTTTATTTCTTGTTTTAATTATTATGAATAATAAAACTAATATTTTAGTCCCAAAATTTGTATATATGAAAGAAGATGGAAAATCGTATTTTTGAGGATTTTTCCCAAGTGTTTATGATTTTCTATGAATTTTTGATGATAGAAAATCTCTTAATTAATATTAATTAATGATATTAATTACAAAGGTTTGTAAATTGTTTTAGAAAATAAAAATGTGATCTTCTAACAAATTCTAAAAAGAATATGGAGAGAAAACTTGTTATCCAATAAATATTTGACTAGAGACAAGAGTTGGTGGAAAGTATTATCTTTAAAAGGAAATAATTCAATTTTCAAGCTATTTATAGAAAATCCATTCCTTTGCTGGTGACCTACGACGTCAATGTTGATGCCACCTACACCATCAATGTCGATGTCATCCTTTGTTAATGTCGTCCTTTGTTGATGCCATTCTTTGTTCATGCCATCTTTTGTTGAAGCCATCCAATGTTGATGCCACATGCGACATCAATGATGATGCTAGACCTACGACATTAATGTTTATGCTACCCATGTATACTTATGATGACTAGCTTTATGCCATCGGTTTAGACTTATGACGACCAGTTTTATGCCAACAGTTTAGACTTATGATGACCAGTTTTATGCCATCGGTTTAGACTTTTGACAACTAGCTTTATACCATCAGTTTAGACTTATGTTATTGCTTTGGCACAAAATTTTGGTCAAGTAATGGGCGAAGTTTTTCTTGTTTTAAAGAATAATTTTAAGTGATTTGTCGATGTTAAAGATAAATGGTTTCAAGGAAATAAATGGTGTATTAGCCCAATTTTGTGTGAAGTTTTATCCACGGAAAATATTACTTAACTTTAAATAATTTTATAGTGTATGTGACTATTGATTGAACATATTTTATATAATGTTATATGTTCATGTTATCAATTGATCGGTTAAATTTACATATTTTATCATTGTCACACTCACATTTCATGACCCAACACTACATCTTGGGATTTTGGGGCAGCATTACTAGTTAGGTTGTCCCAGTAGTGAGTATGGTCAGACTAGAATCCAGAGTAAGTAGAATTGCATCCAGGAAATCATGTAAATTAATTGTTTTAGGATGCCCTGAACTAATCAAAAGATATGACTCATGAATTTAAAAACCAGATAAGAGTGTAGGTGGTACTGGTGTAGGATTGTGCCCTATACTTCAACCGTTAGCCCCCGGTTGGTAAAGGTCCGCGATTCCAGTGCGTCGTTTTTGTCAGTAGTGAGTCTAAAAGAATGTTTACGTATAGAAAGGAACTCGTAGCTCTATATGCTCACCGGATTATTTAAGATGTTTTTATGCAACGACCCAGAATTTTAGTAGGTTGATTTTGGTATATTTAAATTGATTTTAAATATTGAAAAGTTAAATTATAAGTTAGATAACTAGGATTTCAAAAATAGTGATTTATTTGGTGATTAAAGTGTTGAATTTAAAATTTGGAAATATTTACAATAATTGTATCTTGAATTTGAAATGAATGGAAATTATTTTGAAAGTTGATTTAAATTCTATTTAAATAAGAATGAAGATAGTAAACTTTTAATTTGGATATAAATGTGATTAATTTGGTTTTTATAATAATTCATTTTAATTAATGTATAAAAATAGCCTTTCAGGACACTGCCTCGGATTTCGACGAAACCAGTTTCATTGGATCCATAATAATGAATGTGCCATCGAATTTCGTGGCGATTGGACATATCATTTGGTCATGCGAGATCGAAATGCGTATAAATTAATTTCAGAAATTAATATAATATAAGTGGGTTTGAAAAGCTATCCTCTATATATGATCGAATTAGGTCTCGAGGCTACTTCCATCGTGTTCGAAATAAGAGAATTATATATAGAACGCCAGGCGGCATGCCTCGATAGGAGTTCGAAATTTTTAGACGTTTAAAGTTGGATATTTTCAAATATAAAAATATAATAGGCCATAACCCTATCCTATTCTTGCCTATGCTCTCCACTATTCAGCCATACCACCATGTTGAGGCCCATACCTTCCTTCTGCTATTTATAAACACAACCAAAACTAGAGAATGTTTTAAAAAAATTAATATCAAATCCAATCAAATCCAACCAAATCCAATGGCTCGCGTCATTTTGGACCACTGCAAGCATTATCAGGCAAAGTCGTCAACTAAAGAAATGTTCACGGCATCGAGTGGAGTGCAATCAACGGTTGGATTGGACAATGACGTGACAAGGCAGTGCCAATTTGAACGTCGAGGCGGTTTTCGCATGATTTCTCGGCGTTGGTGGCGCTAGAGGGGGTGGGGTCGGAAGAGGAATTGTCGAGGATGGAGAGAGCCACCTTCGGTTGAAGTTAGGCGAAGCGTAGGCGATCGTGGCGGCGGCAATTTGGAGTTGAACGGAAAACCATGTTCTGGGTTTTTGTTGGCTAACGGCAACCAGAGGGAACGAGACTTGCGGCGTGGGCTTGTCGTGGTCAGGGGGGTTCGATAACGAGGTCGCGATAGGGCCTGGTGGTGCTAGGCGGTGGCGAGAAGCATTAGATGAAGGCGGCATTAGATTAAGCTGCATTCGAATGTGTTGAGGGAGGAGGAGGATTAGTGGAATTGAATGGTGATTAGTTAAATGTTATGTAATTAATTATTATAGTATAATTTAAAAATCGATAACTTAAAATTTTAATAATTCTCTCACGCAAGGTCTGATCGAGGTGAAACCTGTTGCGTTGCGCTTAGGATGACGTAAGGTTCGCAATGGAATTGGTTTGGATGGATTTGGGGACAGTTGAAATTTGGGCTAAAATCGAAGGTCGTTCGATTTTAGTTCCATATCGGAACGCCTCAGCGACAATTGAAAAATTGGTAAGCTAAACTCACCTTTTTGGTTAACCGGTTCTATTATATAGTTAATAAAAATTATTGATTGGATGTTTGGATGATTTACCATTTATTAGTTGGTTTGGATATAATCCCGCCCTTGTAGCGGATGAGACCCTATTACGTTCCCGTGTAAGAGCGGATGACCCTTTGTATACGATCCCGCCTCGAAGCGGTTGATTTATATTATTTTATTATATACTGTATGTGATGCAGGAGAACAGACAGGAGGGATTCAATAGGATTCCACACCACTGTTGAGTTTATGTACATATATATATATATATATATATATATATATCTGTGTGTGTGTGTGTTTGTTGATATATATGAGTTATGATGCACAGGGACAGGTTGGAGGGATCCAACAGGATTCCTCGCTATTGTTGATTTAATTCCAATAAAATTCTTGTTATATGAATTATTGGATATGAAACCTGATTTATGGACACTATTGGTTATGACATTGTTTATGTTCAAATCTAAAACCCAGTAGTGATGGAAAATAAATATCGATATTGATTAAGCGTTGGTTAGTCATTGGCCCCAAATTAGTATTTTAAAATACTATAAATTGTTGTTTGGGTTGGGATTGGTTTTTGAGACGGGACATGATTTTAAAATCCGAAATTGGGTTTCAGAAATATTTTGTTTTGAAGGATTTTATTTTCTGTTTTATTCCAATCTTTTTATCTATCTTTTTCTAAGTTATTTATTTATATCTAGTATTATTGTAAAAAGTCATTAATTATATTTAATATTGTTTTAAAGTTATTTATTTATAATTAATATTGCTAAAGTTATTTATTTATAATTAATATTGTTTTTAAGGATATTTATCAATATTTTACTATTTTGAAAAGTTAATTATTCAAGTAATTAATATGGCATGAAATTAATAATAATGATTATTATTAATATTTTGGAAGTTAATTTATAGTAAGGATAAAGATTAATTATTATCGTTTTATATATAATGTTTTGAATTATTAATTATTATTTTTAAGATAATCCAAAGTTAATAATTATGATTTATTTATAATTTTTACTATTAATTATTATTATTATTATAGTAGTGTTTTTAAAGTAAATGATTAGAATTTATTTATAATTGTTTTTGAGACCCATAAATATATATTTTTTACAAACGGACTTGGATTTTATAAGGGGAGTTTATTAAATGGTTGGTGACTTAAGGGAAGATTGTTCACAAGGTGAAAGAGTTTTATAAATGGTTAGATGTTTATAAAACGAGTTTAAGAAATGGTTTTATAGATTTATAAAAGGGTGTTTTAAATGGTAACTTGCTATGTGACAAGTGTTTAGTTGATGGACTTGTTTTGTTTAAAGGTGTTTTGGAATGATAAATGGTTTTATAAGAAGATGGTTAAAAATAATAAACCGTTTATTTTAAAGGGAATTGTTTTTAAATGAAAGATTTTAAAAAGGGTTTTATCTAATAAAAAGGATTTATAAATTGGAAAGAGATTTTGGAATTGGGAAAAAGAGTTTGGGTTTTATGATTTCTGAAAGGAGATTTATAAATGGGCCTTAGAGATCAAAAAGGGGAAGTTTTATAAATGGTTTTAGATTTATAAAGAGTATTTTCTTAATTAAACGTGGAAAATTTATAAAGAAACTTTATAAATATATTTTGAGATATTTATGAATAAAGAGATTTTGGAAAGAAATGGTTGATTTTCATGGCGTAATTCGAGGGGCAGGGAGTGCCTACATTTTACTATGGATTCGTTGGGATAGCGACGTAAGCATTGAGTAAACCGCGATCCATAATTGATATGGAACGGTGCTTTCCATATTTATTTTTAAACATTTTCAAGTATTTTGAAAGAAATAGTTTGTGAATATACTTATACCAGTGAGATAAGTATATAAATATTTTAATAAATATTTCAAAGATGGTTTTAAGTTAATGGAAGATTAACCTAAGAGGCTTAGTGATTTTCATGGGAAATGAAATATTTGTTTGAATGCTTGTTTATTTGATAGTTAAATAACCGCCTATCAAATCTTGGCCTAAATATGTAATCATTCTTAATTTTGGTGGTATGGAAATATTCCCTACTTAACACCAAAGGATTTTAACTCTGGGAATATCTAGAAAAAACATGGAAATTATATGGTATAGTTACCGTCGGTGGTTCTATACTGTACGTATAAACTCGTTTTATTCTTCTAACACAAATGATGACGAGATCCATCCACTTAAATGGTCAAGGAGCGATCCCCGCTCTTGTGTATTGTTTGGTTATTTCTTAAAGAACCGGTATTGAGCATTTCGGAAAATCGACAATTGGTTTTTGGAGCACCAGGGAAGCGAAAGAGTGTACTTGTAAGAGATGGCTCGAAAACCATGACCATTCCAAAACCATATATGGATCTATGGAGGAGTTTCGTGATATATTGAGATGTTGGAATTTATGCGTGGTTCCGAGACCCGTTGGGGTATGGGAATCCATGTGGGATTCCGTGATCTATTTTAGTGGTGGCTTGTGAGCTAGAACGCCGAACGTAGCCTCACCAGCGGTAATGACTAAAACCAGAGATAGGAGGCATGGCCAGTAGGATTGGCAAACCCATGGGGTGTAGTCGGCTCCACCTAGATGTTACTTACAGTTGTTATGCATGCATAGGAAGATGCACTCAGTCTTAGCGAGACCTGCTATGTTTTTCCTATAGTACATCACTAGGGATGTATACTGCTCCGGAAGGATATCTCTGATCCTTGTGCAAGAGGACCATTCTCAAAGAACTGAGGGCACCTCCATGGAATCCTACATAATTAACGAACGCGCCTTATCGGATTTTGATTATATACCTAGTGTTGTTGTTACGTGCACTCACGAGCATCACAACTACTTGATTATTATTATTTTCACCCTTAGACGTTATTATAATATCAATTGATTTTCTATAGAAAAGGTTTTGGTTATCGCAAGGTAAAAACCCGTCCGTATTTATGTGCGACATGGTCTTACGAGATACTTGATTTCAAAGATTTTTATAACTTTAAAATCCAGTTGGGTGTGTTTTTCTCACGCTAGTTTTCCAGACTGACACGGGTGTTATTTTATTATAATGCTCAGGTCGGACTGACCGTATTACAGATTAGTTTGGATGCTTTGGAGCTTTAGAAAATGAGCTGGAGGGTAGAGACGTATTCACGTATATGGTTATTTTTCGGCTGCATTTATTGTTATATTTATTAGCAATTGTAAGGACCTGCTGTTAGAACTGTCCGGGCTGAAATATGTTAGTACACTCTGATTGATGTTTGTATATACATATATTACAGTTTGACTTTTGTGTAAAGATTTGTTGTATATTATAGGTTATTCGTTCCGCTGTGAGATTATGTGTTGTTTGTTTCCTTTCTCTCTTCTTTCTCCTTCCTTCTTCTTCTTTTCCCCTAACATTTGGATTTTCTGGCATTCGATTGCTCGACACGAAATACAGTGGACGTATTAGTATTGATTTTCGAGGGTCAAAAATTCAAAGTTGTTACACTTTACTCCTAACTATATTTGAAGATTTGTGGACATCTGGTTATGTTTTGGCCTGAGTCGGCCGAATAGTTTATTGGTTGGCCTACAAAACCATTAGGTTCGTGGCGACCCTAGAAAAACTATGATTTGAGACAAACAGTCTATTGTTGGAAAGGGTAAACCTTAGATGTACATAACCTTAGGATGATGGACTAGTTAGACTTACCCAAGTTGCATGCATGCATATGTTCATGGTGTATTTGTTCTAATAATTATGGTTGCAGGTGCATGATTTACGATTGACATATTTGGATAAGATACCAGTGAAGGGAAAACCTGTTCCTTTTTAGCGGCATGGTCTCACTAGATATCTATTTGGTTTGAGATAGAATATTATTATTCACACATGATTTTTCTCTGACCTGAAGTTTTTGTTTTTCCTTCTAAACTCTATGGTACTCATTTGAGTAGGGATTTTTAGGTTAGGCGAATAAGCTTCCAGAGATGTGCATGAGGCAAATTAGCTAATGTTAGGAGCTCTTATTTCCGCTGTGTTCTTTAAAGCTTATGCTATGTTTAGATGGATGTAATGACAAAATTTATAACTATCGAGTATTAAACTCTGATCAATCAAGGGGACATCATCATATGTCGCTCTTGGAGTATTTTGTAATTATTATATTTTCTTTGAACGTGGACACTGAATGGGATTATGTAATGAATGTGAAAATCTTATTTCTAAAATGTAACTAAAGTTTGATTAATGAAAAATGTTTGAAAAATTTTCATATCCATGTGCTTCTGATGTTATTGATATGATTAACATAACTGTATTTTGTCACCAGAGAATAATATTATTGGTGACTACAGCATTAGTAACGTTTATTTTTGGGCCTCAAAATGGAGGATGTTACATCTTTCTTGATCCAAGGTGTGTCGTTTTGTCTTACGGGATGTGCATTAGGATCTATGTGAGAGCATGACAAATTATGACTGGATCGATCCTAACCACATCTAAGTAAGCCCAGACAAAAACATCAAAAGATCTATTTAAGAAATCAATTAATTCTGAACGCAGTTCACTACTTAGGTTTCTTCTGATCTTCACTATTTTGGTAGGGTCTGAAGGGTACATTTAAACATCTTTCAAATCATCCACTAGTTTCATATCTTTCTCCTTCATTCCTAGTATCGCGTCCACTTCATCCTCTATTTCATGCAGTTTCAATGAAGTTGGACTTTCCTGGTCCTGAGCAAGTCCAGTAAGTACTGTGCAAATATCGGATCATGTTCGTTTGTTTCGATTATGTGCAGATAGTCTTTTTTTTCCTTACTCGCTAACACTGTGGTCATACATTGACCTGCTTTAACGTTTGGATTGGAACTAAGTTCTGATGAAGTTCTTTAAATTCGCTTATTAGTTATATTTCCTTTATTACAAGAATTAAGGGAGAGAACGATATAGTTTTGGACTATTTTATTTCCAGGATTGAAAGTTATAATGTATAATTCTCTAGCAAATAATTGTTCCCCCTTATGCTACCCACTTCTGCTAGGGTATGAAACTTCATAAGCAGGTCTTATTTAGAAATAACTGCTCCAAGGTCAATCAATGCATGCCTTCCCAAGAAGACATTGTATAGAGATTGTTGGTCTATGATTAGAAAACTTGCATAGAAGGATTTGTGTAACAGTATCATTTCTAATGTAATAAGAAGTTGGGTCATGCTTATTAGAACGGTCGTCGTGTTGTTGAAGCCATGTATTGGTTCCTGACTGGGCCTTAAGACTTCAACTGGAAGCCTCATCTTTTCATATGTTGACTTAAATATGATATTCACATAGCTCCCTGAATTGATGAAAACCTTTTTCATAGTGCAATTAGGGATTTGTGCGGTTATCACCATAGGTCCTATGCGGGAGAGTAACTCCAGCCGAGTCCGCAAAAGTAAATGTGATGTCTAGAGTGGGCTTTTTCTTGATATGAAACATAGTTCTATGTTCGATACGAGTTTCTTGGACATATCTTTCATGTGCCTTTTTCTTTTGCCTACAAGATGGGGTCCCCCATGGATAGAAGCGATGAGGGTATTTAGGTTCCCTACTAAGTCTTCATAAGGATTCGGTGATTGGTTCGGCACTAGGGTTGCTACATTGTCTTTTGAAAGGTGTCTAAGTATCCTTGTTGGATTAGTCTTTCGATTTTGTTCTTCAAGCGATGGCAGTTGTCGGTATAATAGTCTTTTACCCTATGGAACCTGCAGTAAGTGTCACCCTTGTTTTGCTAAGTTTTCTTTCTTTTATTTGGGATACTATAAGCTAGCTCAGACCTAGTCATTTTGTAGATCTTCCCACGAGTATGTGTCGAGGTGTTTTTTCTTATATTTGAATTATCTTTGTCTTTTGACGGGCAAGTTGTTGTAGTTGTCTGCCCTTCGTTTTCATTCACTCTGAGCTGGAGCGGTTCTTTCTATGGGTATTCGTTAGACCGATCTTGCTTCCTCGATATGTATGTACCCAATGTCCCTTTCATAGTAGGCCTTCATGCTTCTGTAGGGTTTCTTATTGTTCTTGTCCCACATGTTTGCATTCTTTTTCACCCAAGAATGAGCTGCATGAGCAACACCTTCTCATTGGTTACTCTTATTCTCATTGCCTCCAACTTGAAGCGCTTAATATAACTACGCAAGATTTCAATGTCCCTTTGCTTGACGCAGGACAAAGTTTTAAGATCTAGGGGGACTTCCCTTCCAAAATTCGACTGTCTACGAAACTCTAGCGAAAGCTATGCTCGAGAGTGGATCTCCCTATCCAGTTACCTCCTGAAAGATTTGGAGGTTGCTCCTGCAAGGTACACTAGGAATAATTTGCAACAAGCTAGTCTTCCCACCTTCAATATACCTATATAATACTCAAATGTGCAAAAATGGTCATCTTGGTTAGACCACCCATCGTCCTTCTTAATTGTTGGGGTTTCGAAACTATCGAGAAAGTCTGATCCAATGCTAGCTTCACTAAAAGAAGAAGATCTTTCCTCCTTCCTCCCTTCTTTGTTATTTTGCCGACATAACTCTGCTAACTACTCTATACGGGCTTTAAACTCCCATATCTTCTCATCTTTGGTACTAACTCATAATGAGCTACCTTCGTGGAATGAGGTAACCTTATCCCTATCTTGCACAAGATGATTGCTGCACTTTTCGAGCAACAAGGGATTAATATTGGATGGCTTTTACATTAGGGTTGATTTGGCCTTGATTTTTGCCTCTTGGTCCCAAGCTTAATAATCTAGCCTCACCGTTCTCATTGATGAGATTATCGTATAGTTCGCTACCTGTGCATGTTGTGCAGTAGGAAAATGTTGGCAGTGAACTGCGAAGCTATGAGAGTTAGATGGTCTAGATGGGGGATATTAGGATACCAACTTCTCGATCCCATTCATTCTATCATTGATCTGGGTTACCAATGCATTGAGGGCCTTGAGTATATGGTCAGATGTGATTTTCTATGGCAGGCCTATAGGCTTAGGTGAAGAGGTGAAGAGGTGAAGAGTTTGTTATCGATTTTAGCGGCTAAGTTGTCAGCTTCTATTGGGGGAGGGTTAGAGGAATTTTTGGGCTGTGTTTTTCGGGTTAGAGGGGCCATGGAATTTCTTAGGTAAAGTTTTGGTAGGGGATCTGTCCTCCTTCTAGCACCAAAATGTTAATGAGAGTTTTCGTCTCACAACACCAACTTAATTATGAAGTAACTACGATGTTGAATACTTCCTAATAGGAATCAACAAACTTTATTGATATCAAATTTTCTTGAGATAAAGTAATTATGTCGCTTAAGCTTACACAATTATGTATGTGCACCTTACTTACTTGTTGTAATGTCAGTTTCAACTTAACTATCAATTCAATTAAAATCAAACAAAATCTAGTACTGAAAATGAGGTAAATAAATGCAATGGTATAAAGATTTATGTGGTTCGGATGTTAAGAAATCCTACGTCCATAGGTCAATTCTTTTGATATTATATTCTTTATAGTTTAAGCTTTAATGGCAAAGATTACAAGTATTTTCAGTATATAATTTAGAGAAAATGTCAAAAATCCACCCTCCTTTCTGCTATAGTGTCTTCCTATTTATAATATCATGACATCATGCGAATTGTTGACATCATGGCCTTATGTTCCTTCTCTACCATTGGATCTTTCCATATGTTATCCATCCATTGATCTAATTATTTGTGCATGGATTGCTTATGTGGATACAGGCATGTACAATTGCTTTGGGTGGCAAAATTGGTCGTAGGCGGGAACTTTATATTTGGTATTAGGCGGGAATTTTGAGTTTTAGTATGTGGAGTTCTAGGGCTAGATTTGTGAACTGTTCTGCATTTGCTTGTTCAGTTGCCTCTGCGTGGTTTGTATGTGGTGTCATAATCAATGTAGGATGCTACGAAACTGGTGCAAGTTTATCAATGGAAGTGGCATGGTTTGTCTTCAAGAAGGCGACGCGGTATGCCTTCTAGGTGTTGACGTAGTTTGCTTTCGCGATGACGACGCAGTTTTCTTTTATGATAATGGCGTAGTATATACCAATAGAGGTGTCCCTCAACTTTTGAATGACAATGTAGTTCGATTTTGTAGTCATATCTTGCATATTCCAGGTCGTGCCAATCTATTGTTGAGGCAGTCTGTTTTGCTGGGCCGTGTCGATCCTTGCTCAACTCTCACTCGGTACTTTGGTTGTGCTAACTATTACATATGAGGTGGTAACTTGTGCAATCTTGCACAAGGGCTTTCCTCCGTTATTGAGTTCCAAAACTCGCACGGTTTCTTTTTAACATAAGAGTGGCATGTTTGAACCTTCTTTTACTCTGGGTCTCCTACTAATTTTGTTCATTTGGTTTTGCACTCAAAAATATTATTAAAGCAAAAAATGGGTTAGTCATCTTCCTCTTTCCTTATTATTATGATACTAATTTGTTGAGAAATAGTTCATCCAGTATTCTTCACTAATTTAAAACTAGGATCTAAAGAAGTTGTACCTGGTTTGTCATTGTAATGACCATATTTCTTTAAGAACTTCTCAATGTAGTGAGATTGAGTTATTACCAGCTCTTCCTCTTTCCTTATGATTTTGGTCCCTAAGATCACATCAGGCTCTCCTAGATCTTTCGTATCAAAATTAGAGAACATGAATCTTTTTGTTTCTTTCACACAAGATATATCATAGTCAAATATTAGCATGTCATTAACATATAAACACATTATAACATAACCGTTTTAATCTGATTTGCTATAAATGTACTTATTAACATCATTAACAACGAAGTCATTTGACAGCGCTACTTTATCAAACTTCTTCTACCATTACATGGATGCTTGTTTCAGACCGTAAAGTGATTTTACCAATTTACAAACTTTCTTTTCTTGGCTTGGATTTATGAAACCTTCTAGTTATTCCATATATATTTCTTCTTCAAAATCACCATTCATAAAAGCAGATTTCAAATCTATTCAATGAATTACTAGTTTGTGAATTGATGCGAGGGCTATTAAACAATGGATCGAAGAGATGTGAGCGATAGGAGCATATGTATCAAAATAATATACTCTATGTCTATGCTTATAATTATTAACAACTAATTTGACTTTAAATTTACCAATGGATTTATCTGTATTCAACTGTTTCTTGAATATCCATTTACATCCTCTTAATTTAGCACAAGGAGATAGATCTTTCAGAATCCAAGTTTGGTTTGCCAAAATGTAATTTATTTTTTCATTGATAGCTTCTTTCCATAAAATAGCATATCTGGAATTCATTGCATCAGAATAAGTTTTAGAGTCATCATCAACATTTATTATGTATCTAGTTATATTAAGGATTTCATCCTTACTTCCTTCAAGTGGATATGTAATAAAGTCAAGACCATAGTCATTTTGTGTTCTTGCTTTTTTAATTTTCCTACGTTTAGTATTTTCTTATAGAGATTTCATTTTTGTTTTGAGAAGAGGTATAAACTTCATCATTGTTATCATTAGTTTCTATATGTTATGGGCTAGATAATATCAATAAATCTTCAACAATTTGATTTTGAGATATATATACTTGTTTTCAAAAAAATCTACATCTACATATTCTTTTACTTCAAAAGTGTCAAGTATTAGGAATCGAAAGGTTATATACTATGAGGTGGATAGCTAGTAAAAACACACTTAAAAGCTTTATTTCCTAATTTCAGCCTTTTAGGATATGGTATTCTAACATAAGCTGGACAACCCCAAACATTGAGGCTTGATCGATTAAGTTTTCTTTTAAACTATAATTCATAAGGGATATATTCTACTTTTTTAAAGGAATTCTATTCAAAATGCAAAATGCAGATAAAAAGCATCGCTTTATAAAGTATTTAGTAAGTTAGAACTAATTAGCATAGCATTTACCATTTATACCAATGTCCTATTTTTTTCTTTCAGTGGCTCCATTTTGTTGTGATGTATAACGAGCAATACATTAATTTATTAAACCACATTGTTTACAAAATAATAATCATTTGAAAAATATTTATCACCACGATCAGAATGCAGTATTTATTTTAAGTCCTAATTGCATTTTCACTTCAGTCTTATAAATTTTTAACTTACAAAATATTTTTATCGTTGTTTTTCATTAGATAAACATATGCATATATAGAATAATCATCAATAAATATGACATAATATTTAATACCACCATGAGTTGTATGACTTTTTAAATCACCAACATCACTATATATTAATTCAAGCAAATTGGTTTTCTTTTCTATAGATTTAAAAAGTTACTATGTATTTTTGCTTAATATACAAGCTTCACATTTAGAGATAGAATAAAAATTGCAATAAAAAATTAATCTTAACTTATTCATATTTTTAAGAAATCATAATTAACATGTCCTGATCTAGTATGCCATAAATTAAAGTAATAAAAAATATAAGCTGAATTATTCTTTATTAAATTCAACTTTATCATACCATTACAAGAGTACCACTGTCAAATGAACCTACCATTCTTGGATAACATCAACTTGTCATACTCATACACTATCTTTAATCCTCTTTTATTCAAAAGGTATCCAGAGACCAGTTCTTTCATATATCGGGTACATAAATACGTTGACCAAAGTAAGAACTTTTCCTAAGTAAATGAGAGTTCCATGATGTCTTTTCCAATTACTTTGCTTTTGATATTATATGCTCCAGTAACTCCATGTCCTTCTTCTCCAAATTCTTCGTTTTGCATATATGAATTGCCACTCTACTATCTAGCCAGCAACCATTATCCATATTGCTAACGAGTTTGTTTCTTGCACTACAGCCACGAATGAGTCTGCGACCACATTTGCATTCAGTTGTTTCTGTTGCAGATGGTAGTCACAAGTATAGTAGTTGAGCTTGTTACAAAAATAACAAGCATCCTTCTTTTTATCCTTCTTGGGATGAGCTTTTTTCTTAAATTGTGTCTCATTTTTAGGCTTCAACGAATTTTATTAGTCACTATGCACATGATCGTTAATGACCGATAGTAATATAACGCTGAAGTGCAATAATCATAGCAGCAATAATATAAATGTAATAACAGCGTAAAATATAAATCACACAGTCGACTTTATACTGGTTCGGATCTCCAATCCAACATCTAGTCCCAGACTCCTTCTAGATTTAAACAACAACCCTCACTTAAGCTGGAGGAACAGGTATCTTACAAAACCATCTGAGCTGTCGAATAAGACTTCGTGCTAGAAGATCTCCAACATGTCTTCAACTACGAAAGTAGTAAAAAGTTGACTTTGTGTTCTAAATAACACGGATGAGTCGATAGAGTACACACTTCCTATAATCTTCTTCGTAAGTGGTATATATATGTGGAAGAATGAAAGTAAATGATCACTTAAATAATATTTCTTGAATGTTCAAATAATCAATGTTGTAAATGAAAGCCTTTGAATGCAAAAATAGATTTCAAGAGATTTTGAGAGAAAAGCAATGAAAATTTTATTTTTGATTCTTGGATCAAAGTGCTATATATAAAGATTGTAGAGTTGTATGCATTCATGAGAAGTAGATATTAGCGGAGATAAGTGCAACTATTCATGGAAGAAAATGTTTTTTCGCTTGAGGAAGAAAACTCTTCATAAATTTGAAAAAATATGACAATTATAAGTAACTAGTTGACTGGTAGTGTACCTGTTAGTCACTTGGTTACAGTCGAAAAAATGATTTTTCAAACAGAAAGAAAACAGTTCATTTTTCCCTCTTTTTAGTCGACCAAAACTATGGAACTAGTCGATTGGTTAGTCATTAGTCGACCGTTTCTATGGTTTTAGTCGATTGGTTATGCTATCTTATAAAAAATAAAATGCACAAGTATATTAGTCAACTAAACAAGTTTGATCAGTCAACTAATATTGTATTAGTCGATTTATTGGGTGGTTTTAGTCGACGGTCCTGTGTATTTATGTTTTTTTAAGTGGAAATGCAACTTTGATTATTTGTGTGCGTATACTACTTTAAAGGAATTTTAACAATCATATACTGCTAGACACAAAATACTATGACTAATGTAACTTTGTTTGTCATCTCCGTCTTTGTCTGCATTGTTTTTATCATCTTCGTCTTGTAATTTCTTGATAAAACCATTAGTAGCATTGTCGTATGGTTGTTATTATCAAAACACCATAAGTACGGTTTTTACAAATTTGATGTTTCAACGTTATTTGTCTTAGAATGAAACTCGGTTTTTGGACTATCATTTAGTTTCTGTTTACGAGAGTCCTCTTCTATTCAAAGATGATTCTTTCTAAATCATATTGTTTCTGCATGCTTCAATTTTTTCTTTTAGTCATTATAAGAGTAAGGGAGTCTAGAAATTATTAATCCCACTATAAGTAATTTAGGGAGATCAATTTTGGCATCTTTAAGTTGATTTATTATACATAATATATCGCGTGTCCAACAATGTACTTATAATTATTCATCTTGAAATCCATAAAATTGCATACCATGAATTTCTTAGTATCTGCCTCTGATATACGGCATTTGATTTTCAGTGTAGTCCAGAGTGCTTTCGTTGTTTCCAAGCTTCGATGTGCATTGCAGACATAAGTTGAAAGTGCATTCACAATGCGTCATCTACACAAAAAATCACCACCTTTTCGTTTTGCACGTTCCATCTTGACTGCTCATTATTTGTACGAGTTACATCGGGGATCTCCTCCAAACCATTTTCTGGAGTGTAACAGTTTGACGGTGTTCCAGAACAATTTTGTGACGACCCAGATTTTTAATGGTTGTTAATTGGTAATTAATTGAATTAAATTATGGGAATATTACTTTAGATAAGTCAAACAAATAAAATTCTGATAACTAAAATATCTTAATATATATATTGTATTAAAAACTATATTAGAGATTTCATTTTTAATATCTCTGGATAAGATAAATCCCATAGATTAGATTAAAGATAAACGTTCAAATATATATTTATATTTATATATATAAACATATAGACAAGTCTTATGGTGTTCAAATATAGACAAGTCTTATGTAACAACCCGAAATTTTCGATCACAAAAATTCTAGATAGTTAGGAAAAGAAGAAAGAGAGAAGAAGAAGAAACAGAAACACAGCACTGATTCTCACAAACTGCAGCGGATCAAAATATAATATCAAATAATAACAGTTTACAAAAGAATACCTGTATCTGTCAATTATATTTTTACATCAGAGTTACACTCATACACAAACACTGGACATATACAAACCGCATGTCTCAGATAAACAGAAATAATATCACAGCGGAAACTCTCCATATGTTCCTGCCATCCAGCTCGTTTCCTGAGCTCCAGAACGTCCTTACCTGAAAATCTGCAATACTCGGTCTGACCTGAGTATTACATCAAAGTAACACCCGGGTCAGGCTGGAAACCAGCGTGAGTAAACCCATATAACATGAAATATCAAGCTATAACATATGTGAATACCAGGGTAACTCGTACCTTTTACGAGTTCTTACTTTATTATAGTCAATCATTTATCACACACATCAGTTCTTAGGTTAAATGTCCATGTTACTTTATCCCATTCTAGCCTGTTTAATTTTACATATCCAATTTATAAGGAATTTGATTACTAATCGAAGTGGTTTCGGGTATTTACTGATTACCCGACCCTTGTCTCTTCGATTTCAATGTCATTTCTAATTCCAGTTTAAGCGGATACAAATCAATTATAATAAAAGTTATCATAGTCACATAGAAAATTAATTATCAATTGATACTCCACATTATTACTGTTCAATCCATCATATCATATCACCGTACATCACAACTCAATATCAGAGATATTCACAATCCAAGTCATCCAATATCATTAAATCATCCATAAGCAAGATTTATTATATATAATTCCTAACTAATTAAATTTATCTCCAATTAAATTAATCAGCATCTTTAATTACTTGGATTACCTTAATCCTGCTTACTTGACATTAATTAATTAGAATCCAATTAATCAATCATTCTTTAATCATCCATCTTAATTTATCCTCCTTGATTAATTATTCTTTAATTATATTAAGAAATTAACTCTTAATTAATTATACAAATTAATTAACCTTCACCCATTCACATTAATCACATTTATCCTTAATTAATTTCTTGAATTAATTATCCTATAATCACTTACATTGATTAATTATCCTTCATTTATTTACTAACCCTTAATTAATCTCCTTAATAAATCAATCCTTTAATCGATTACACTAAGTAATTAATCCTTAATTACTTCCCTAAAGTAATATACCTTTAATTACTTTCATCAAGTAATTATCCCATTGGTTAATTATCCTTAATTAATTAACATTGATCATTAATTAATTTAACCTTTAATTTCTAATTAAATTAATTAACCCTCAACAGATTAATCCTTTAATTACCTACATTAAGTAATTATCTTTTAAGTAATTAATTCCTAATTAATTAATCCTAAATTTCCAATTACTAACAAATTAAATTAATTAATGATTCTTTAACTAGCTCATTAATTTATCAAACCCTGATTAATGTTTAAGATAAAACATTTCCTTTATTAATTACCTAACCACATATTTTTAACATATTTATGAAACCTTAATTTATATTTAAAAAATTAAGTTCTAAAATAACTTTAACCAATTTAAGTTGATTAAAACCTATAATATAAAATACTTTGCTTTTCAAAACCTTCAAAAACAAGATTTAAACTACTGCTTCGGGTTCAACCCGATATTTACTTGAGTCTCGCCTCGAGTTTCCTCTTCTCCTATATTTTTTTTACTTGGTTAACATTTAAAACTGTTATAATAACACACTTGCTCACAAACTCGCATCCATATTCGAGAAATTTCTTTCTCTTCCCGAGTTATCACTCGAATCAAAAATCCATGTTCCCAAAACCAAATCAACCTGTGCACTGAAACCTGGTGCACATGCACCGCCACCAGATCGACCTCCGATCGTCACCACAGTCGCTGGCAAGCCGCCGTTCACTCTAACTAAACCTCCGATCACCCAGTTTGGTGAATTAACAATAAGCTCAAAATCGAGCCATTTACTACCTACAGGAACTAACAAGATCGCCAGAAAAACATCACGCTCCGTCGCCTCAGGCTATCTGAGGCCCTTCAACTCCGGCCAAAGCATCGATGACCATCCACGCACTGATTCCCCTCAGTCCCATGAAGTCCGATTCGACCTAAACAACGAACAAGCTTCTTCATCATCGACGAGCAAAACCGGGCTTTAAACCCTAAAACGTTGCCGCGCCGCCGCCACCGAGGGTTATCACTTCATCCAATAATTTTTCGATGATCCCTGGCCACCAATCCTACTCCAGCCTCAACCACGAGACCTACCTCTCTTCCCAATCGCCGGAATTTCAAAAAAACAACTTCACGTTCAACTTCCAATTTCACACACAATACTAAACTAAAAATATCAATTCTTCTTTTAAAATTCATGATTTAAGAAAACGATCAGGATCATGCAATCAAACCTAAAATTTTAATCAACTAAATTTTTGTACAAATTTGATTTCACTGTGTTTTATTAATTTTCCAGCACTCCCGTTCATTTTAACACTTAAAAATTATTTAAAATTTTGATCTTGCCAATTCGAACTTGCTTCATTTAGATATCCAAGTCTATTGATGATCAGAGGATGAGATTTTAATTTTTTTTGAACAGATTTGA
Organism: Allium fistulosum; assembly: GCA_030737815.1. Taxonomy (NCBI): domain Eukaryota; kingdom Viridiplantae; phylum Streptophyta; class Magnoliopsida; order Asparagales; family Amaryllidaceae; genus Allium; species Allium fistulosum. The sequence continues at coordinate 294,105,911 of CM060906.1, read as the reverse complement.
AACCTGTATAACTTGAAACAGAGATACATATGTCTATTTTCAGACATGCACAGTCAAATCCATATATATGTTCATTCATATTTGTATACATACACCACTTTGTCACTTTACTTCAATCATGATTTCAAACAGCAAGAAAAATCCTGATTTCTAAAAAAAATTACTCACCTTTCTTCCTTTGGACAGAGCAGTATTTGCTCTCTTCTTTTTAAAAAAAACTGCTGCTAGCTTGCTTGGGTTGAAGACGAATTGTTTTGGTTTTTGATCTTCTCTGTTTAGTAGTTATGTTTCTTTGTTTTGTTATGAAGTAGGATGCATATGTAAAAGCCACCAACAATGGCAGGCATGGTATATATGTGTATATATATATAGATGGAGGTGTACAGGGAAAGCTAAAGGGGCTGAACCCTTTGTGTACAGGCTTGCATATTTTTATTCTTATCTTGTCGAATGCAGTAAAATGTAAAAAGAGGTAGTGATGGATATATGTATATATACATAGAATAGAAGTGTGCGGAAGAAGCTAGGCTGAGGAGTTTTGTTTACAGTTTTTCACATATTTTTCTTTTGTCATTTTAATTTGTAAACATGAAAATTTGATTTGGATAAGGTGATTTGAAGTTTTGGGGTTGATATGATATATTATTTGCTTGAGATGATATGCTTTAATTTCTATGTCCCCTTAAGTGTGTACATATATATCTATGCATATATATCTACATTCTATATGTACTATTTTACATAACATACATTCATCATATGTAAATTTCCATTTTATCACTTTCACCCTTCATTTAACATATATACATACTTACTTACTTATGTATATTTTGCCTATTCACTATTTTATCTAGTATATATATATGTGTCTATGCTTATGTATGTCTAATTATCATATATATACATACCTATGTACTTATATATATATATTTATATTTGAACGCCATAAGACTTGTCTATATGTTTATATATATATATATAAATATATTTGAACGTTTATCTTTAATCTAATCTATGAGATTTATCTTATCCAGAGATATTAAAAATGAAATCTCTAATATAGTTTTTAATTCAATATATATATTAAGATATTTTAATTATCAGAATTTTATTTTTTCGACTTATCTAAAGTAATATTCCAATGATTTAATTCAATTAATTACCAATTAACAACCATTAAAAATCTGGGTCGTCACATTCCTCCCCTCTTTAGAACTTTTCGTCCTCGAAAAGGAACGAAACGAATTTATGAAAATGCTTAAAATCAGATAAATATTCTTAGATCACTTTTTTTTAAAACACTTTTAATATCTATATAATATTATTTCAAAGTAGTTTTTATAAAAATACTTTTATAACTCGATGTTTCAACAAGTCCATCCTTGTTCTCATAGAAATTCGGTCATACGTTGATCAGACGTAGGACTGAAAATCTATAAGTACTTAGCAGACCCATTTCAACACCTAGTAAAAATACTTGAAATATTTTTATTGAAAATATCGAAAACATTTTTGAAAATAGAGGAAATATGTTTGGTAAGAATGCTCTGGAAATCATCACCCCCATTCATGGTCGCAGTTAACCCGATGGTTACGTTGCCATCCCAGCAAAATCCATAGATAACTGTAGGCCTCCGCGCCCCTCGATTACACCATGGAACCCGCTACAGATCCCAGTTATACCCGGGCTTTACGTTGCTATTGCTTCAAAAACTCATATAACCGTAGGCATCAGTGCCCTCGAATTTCGCTGCTAAAAGAATGAAACTCCTCCACTCGACCATAGATCCCAGTCTATCGATGTTACGTAGCCATCCCGGCAAAATCAAGTGTAGACTGTTGGCACTCATCCTCCACACGATTTTCGCTATGGTCCACACACAGTAGATCGCAGCGACATCGAGTTACACTATCGTCACAGCATAACCCAAATGCCCCTGTAGGCATCAGCGCCCTCGAATTTCGCTACCCAACAATCCTCAGGAACTAGTTTGTCCGGACTCCTCACAGGATCAACTTTAGAAACCCCCCCCCCCTAGGGCTCAAGGCAGTACCACCCTGTGGCACTCCTGAGAAGTTCATTCAAGAGAGCGCCTTTTTCCCCAGAGCCACTTTCAAAACACTTTATACTATACACATATAGTATTTTCCAAATCATACACCTAGTATGAATTTCATATAAATCTCCTTTCTCAAAATCGATTATCCCAAAATTGATAATTCACAAATTAGGCTTTCCAAATTCCAAATTTGATTTTCCTCAAAAATCAAAGCCTTTCCAAATTCAAAGGTTCCCAAAACTTTTCCTCAAAATCATTTTCACAAAATCCTTTATATATATATATATATAACCTTGGGAAATTTTTGAATCACTTCATACTTGTATAAATTCACTTTTATACTTCAAATACTTTCAAAACCCTTTTTCTCCTGGCAATAGATTCAATAAGGGGAGTTTACCATATATAACAAAGATATATAACTTTGTTTATCCCAAATCAAATATTCAAATTTTGATTACTCTTTTGTAAAGTCATTTACCATATTGATTACTTCCATAAAGTAAATTTTAATCATAGGAATATTCAATTCCCACTTTATTTCATCACATATTTCACAACATATACTTTCCATTTCAAAAACCATATTACAGTTCTTATCTCCAATTTCAAAATCAATCTCATACAAACCCGTACGATGTACACATATCATCCGGACGCCATACCAATTGATCGCTCACTCGATCACACAATTCCATTTCCGAACTAGTATCGTCCACCCGACTTTCTAGTGCAGACTCAGGTCTGGTTTCTTGATCAGAAAGCGTTATTCTCCTTGGATAGGTCACAACTATGATAGAGAATTTCCAGAACCAATCAAAAATCCATATCCAGGTTCGCCGTCGAAAATCGAATGAAAAATCCCAACTCGGATTGATTATACTATCTCGAAATTATGTGCTCGAATCTGGATCAAATCACTATGCGAATAGAATAATATATGTACATCCTACGTATTTATCTTCATTGATTATCAGTTAAATCAATTTCCTTTCTATTCATCCTCACTTTGATTTTATTCACTTATTCACATTTTCCTTAATCCCCATTTGGATTATCACTTTAATTCTTATCTCAGTTGTGTATTTAATCAATAACAGTTTAAACTCCGACCAGTTTATATTAGAAAATAGCTTGAAAATTTTAAAAATAGATAAGTAGTTGAAAAATAATTATTAGTTTGTAAAATAGCTGTAAAATAGTTATGTAATTGTAAATAGTTGAAAAATAGTAATTATTTATAAAACAATTGAAAAACAGTAATTAGTTTATAAATCAGTTGTAAAATTGTTAAATAGTTCCAAAAGTAATTGTAAAACAAGCTTAAGATAGTTTTAGGTTTAAAAAGAAAAGTTGTGTAGTAAATAGTTTGGAAAAATAGATTTATATTAAAACAATTTATTTTAAAAATAGTCCAGAGTCAAATGGTTCAATTCCCCATCAATTCAATTTAAATTTCCACTTCCATTTAAATTGACTCACTTCTAATTTGAATAACTTCAATTTCCCTCGAACTTGATTTATCCCCAATTCAAGTTGAATTAACCTTAACTTCTTTCCAAATTCAGATCAAATTCCATTTGATTTTAACATATTCACTTCAATTACAATTCCAAATTATTCAAATTAATTTACACTAATTTCAAATAGAATCCACTTCAATTTCAAATCATTTTAATTTCTATATGAATTAATCCCAATTCCCATTTGAATTTGAATTCATTCAATCTTCAATTTTATTTCAAATTAATCCATTTCAAATTTCCCATTTGAATTTTATACTTATCCATCTTCAATTCTAATTAATTCAAACTAAATTCAATTTGAACTAATGAAATCTAAATCTCAACCTTGAACCATCTCGAATTATATAAATTCGAGTTAAGTTTTCAAATGTTGATTTAACCCCTTAAATCAAATTAACCTTTATTTTTAAATCAATAATCCAAATCTTTAAATAATTTAATTCTGAGCCCAATTCTCAAAATTCCATTTTAAATTATCTTTACTTAACTTATTTCAAAGTTCAAATAAGAGTTCAAAACAATTTTAATTTACAAATTCAATTATTCAAATTTTCAGTTCAAAGTAATTCCATATCCTTAATTTCAAATTAAAGTTTAATCTCCCTTTTACCACAATAATGGATATATTACCACACTTCATTCCTCATTCATTTAAACAAATCCAATTCACAATTTAAAGATTATTAATAACAATAGGATGACATCGTCCAATTTATTCTAAAACATCCATCCATTTTCAATTTCCAGATCTCATACCCATTTTGAGATCACACAAACTCCCTATTCAAATTAATCATTAAACTTCCCAAGTTAGATTCCAATTTCATCTCGAAATTTCCAATTTAGGTTGCTTGTTATATTATTTAACTTTCCCAAAGTTAAATTCAATTTACCTAATCCAGCCAACCTTACCCAATTTGGATTCCCAATTCAAAATTTAAACTTCACATTAATAATCTTATAAGTTCAAAAACTTATCACCTTGGGTATCACATCTCATTCCAAATTTAAAACTCAACATTTAGAGTTTATTTCAAACTATTTTTGATATTATGTATATTCCTCATATATACATATTATTTCCTTTACACACTAAGTTATCCTTAAATTTTAACCCACTTTTGGTTCTTTAATTCAAAACAAATTTTCAAACAACCCTCGTTTGCAACAAGTCCCTTTTATTCAAATAATACTTATTTATTATTTCTTTTAGCACTCTGAAACAAATTCCAAATTTTCTGGCTTAGATTTAAAACTTCACAATCTAGATCACCTTCGGTTCCTATTTATAAGTCATACTTATCTAAAACATTTCATTTTGCTAACTCATTAATACACATCTTATTATTAAACACAACAATCATTTATGATAATAACCAAGATTATCATATTTGGAAACCAATTCATTATTATCTTATTCTGAAACTTTTCCCCAAATTCAAGATTTAATTTCAGTTTGAATCCATTTCAAACTTACCTTTATTTAATTTCAATTTGGTTGTATTTCTATTACCTCTTAATTTAATTCCAATAATTTTTAACAACCAATTACATTAACATTTATTAGTAAGAAATATTACTTTATATATATCAAAATATATTCTTATATAAAATCATTTAAAATCTTTATATAAGAAAATAACAAGTACGCTCTCATATATATATCCACTCAACTCATTCTAGGGTACTATTGACCATATCCTTATGAGTACACCCACCAGAGCCAAGGTTCTCGCTTAACCTTTGCTCTGATACCAAATGTAACAACCCGAAATTTTCGATCGCGAAAATTCCAGATAGTTAGGAAAAGAAGAAAGAGATAGAAGAAGAAGAAACAGAAACACAGCACTGATTCTCACAAATCGCAGCGGATCAAAATATAATATCAAATAATAACAGTTTACAAAAGAATACCTGTATCTGTCAATTATATTTTTACATCAGAGTTACACTCATACACAAACACTAGACATATACAAACCGCATGTCTCAGATAAACAGAAATAATATCACAGCGGAAAGTCTCCATACGTTTCTGGCATCCAGCTCGTTTCCTGAGCTCGAGAACGTCCTTACCTGAAAATCTGTAATACTCGGTCTGACCCGAGTATTACATCAAAGTAACACCCGGGTCAGGTAGGAAACCAGCGTGAGTAAACCCATATAACATGAAATATCAAGCTATAACATATGTGAATACCAGGGTAACTCGTACCTTTTACGAGTTCTTACTTTATTATAGTCAATCATTTATCACACACATCAGTTCTTAGGTTAAATGTCCATGTTACTTTATCCTATTCCAACCTGTTTAATTTTACATATCCAATTTATAAGGAGTTTGATTACTAATCGAAGTGGTTTCGGGTATTTACTGATTACCCGACCCATGTCTCTTCGATTTCAATGTCATTTCTAATTCCAGTTTAAGCGGATACAAATCAACTATAATACAAGGTACCATAGTCACACAGAAAATTAATTATCAATTGATACTCCACATTATCATTGTTCAATCCATCATATCATATCACCGTACATCACAACTTAATATCAGAGATATTCACAATCCAAGTCATCCAATATCATTAAATCATCCATAAGCAAGATTTATTATATATAATTCCTAATTAATTAAATTTATCTCCAATTAAATTAATCAGCATCTTTAATTACTTGGATTACCTTAATCCTGCTTACTTAACATTAATTAATTAGAATCCAATTAATCAATCATTCTTTAATCATCCATCTTAATTTATCCTCCTTGATTAATTATTCTTTAATTATATTAAGAAATTAACTCTTAATTAATTATACAAATTAATTAACCTTCACCCATTCACATTAATCACATTTATCCTTAATTAATTTCTCGCATTAATTATCCTACAATCACTTACATTGATTAATTATCCTTCATTTATTTACGAACCCTTAATTAATTTCCTTAATAAATCAATCCTTTAATCGATTACACTAAGTAATTAATCCTTAATTACTTCCCTTAAGTAATGTACATTTAATTACTTTCATCAAGTAATTATCCCATTGGTTAATTATCCTTAATTAATTAACCTTGATCATTAATTAATTTAACCTTTAATTTCTAATTAAATTAATTAACCCTCAACAGATTAATCCTTTAATTACCTACATTAAGTAATTAGCTTTTAAGTAATTAATTCCTAATTAATTAATCCTAAATTTCCAATTACTAACAAATTAAATTAATTAATGATTCTTTAACTACCTCATTAATTTATCAAACCCTGATTAATGTTTAAGATAAAACATTTCCTTTATTAATTACCTAATCACATATTATTAACATATTTATCAAACCTTAATTTATATTTAAAAAATTAAGTTCTAAAATAACTTTAACAAATTTAAGTTGATTAAAACCTATAATATAAAATACTTTGCTTTTCAAAACCTTCAAAAACAAGATTTAAACTACTGCTTCGAGTTCAACCCGATATTTATTCGAGTCTCGCCTCGAGTTTCCTCTTCTCCAATATATTTTTTTACTTGGTTAAAATTTAAATCTGTTATAATACCACACTTGCTCACAAACTCGCATCCATCTTCGAGAAATTTCTTTCTCTTCCCGAGTAATTACTCAAGTCAAAAATCCATGTTCCCAAAACCAAATCAACATGTGCACTGAAACCTGGTGCACATGCACCGCCACCAGATCAACCTCCGATCATCACTACCATCGCTGGCAAGCCGCCGTTCACTCTAACTAAACCTCTGATCACCCAGTTTGGTGAATTAACAATAAGCTCAAAATCGAGCCATTTACTACCTACAGGAACTAACAAGGTCGCCAGAAAAACATCACGCTCCATCGCCTCAGGCCATCCGAGGCCCTTCAACTCCGGCCAAAGCATCGATGACCATCCACGCACCGATTCTCTTCAATCCCATGAAGTCTGATTCGACCTAAACAACGAACAAGCCTTTGCATCATCGACGAGCAAAACCGGGCTTTAAACCCTAAAACGTTGTCGCGCCGTCGCCACCGAGGGTTATCACCTCATCCAATAATTTTCCGATGATCCCTGGCCACCAATCCTATTCCAGCCTCAACCACGAGACCTACCTCTCTTCCCAATCGTCGGAATTTCAAAAAGAACAACTTCACATTCAACTTCCAATTTCACACACAATACTAAACTAAAAATCTCAATTCTTCTTTTAAAATTCATGATTTAAGAAAACGATCAGGATCATGCAATCAAACCCAAAATTTTAATCAACTAAATTTTTGTACAAATCTGATTTCACTGTGTTTTATTAATTTTCCAGCACTCCCATTCATTTTAACACTTAAAAATATTTTTAAAATTTTGATCTTGCCAATTCGAACTTGCTTCCTTTAGATATCCAAGTCTATTGATGATCAGAGGATGAGATTTTAATTTTTTTTGAACAGATTTGAAACCTGTATAACTTGAAACAGAGATACATATGTCTATTTTCAGACATGCACAGTCAAATCCATATATATGTTCATTCATATTTGTATACATACACCACTTTGTCACTTTACTTCGATCATGATTTCAAATAGCAAGAAAAATCCTGATTTCTAAAAAAAATTACTCACCTTTCTTTCTTTGGACAGAGCAGTATTTGCTCTCTTCTTTTTTAAAAAAAAAAACTGCTGCTAGCTTGCTTGGGTTGAACACGAATTGTTTTGGTTTTTGATCTTCTCTGTTTAGTAGTTCTGTTTCTTTGTTTTGTTATGAAGTAGGATGCATATGTGAAAGCCACCAACAATGGCAGGCATGGTATATATGTATATATATAGATAGAGGTGTATAGGGAAAGCTAAAGGGGCTGAACCCTTTGTGTACAGGCTTGCATATTTTTATTCTTATCTTGTCGAATGCAGTAAAATGTAAAAAGAGGTAGTGATGGATATATGTATATATACATAGAATAGAAGTGTGCGGAAGAAGCTAGGCTGAGGAGTTTTGTTTACAGTTTTTCACATATTTTTCTTTTGTTATTTTAATTTGTAAACATGAAATTCTGATTTGGATAAGGTGATTTGAAGTTTTGGGGCTGTTATGATATATTGTTTGCTTGAGATGATATGTATTAATTTCTATGTCCCCTTAAGTGTGTACATATATATCTATGCATATATATCTACATTCTATATGTACTATTTTACATAACATACATACATTCATCATATGTAAATTTCCATTTTATCACTTTCACCCTTCATTTAACATATATACTACATACATACTTACTTATGTATATTTTGCCTATTCACTATTTTATCTAGTATATATATATATATGTGTGTGTGTGTGTCCATGCTTATGTATGTCTAATTATCATATATATACATACCTATGTACTTATATATATATTTATATTTGAACACCTTAAGACTTGTCTATATGTTTATATATATATATATATATATATATATATATATTTGAACGTTTATCTTTAATCTAATCTATGGGATTTATCTTATCCAGAGATATTAAAAATGAAATCTCTAATATAGTTTTTAATTCAATATATATATTAAGATATTTTAATTATCAGAATTTTATTTGTTCAACTTATCTAAAGTAATATTCCAATGATTTAATTCAATTAATTACCATTAACAACCATTAAAAATCTGGGTCGTCCAAATTTCATGGTCTCTTTCCATCGGGTAAAGTTATCTCCGTCAAACCTCTCCAAACATGTTGGATAGTAATTGATGACTTGCGTGGCATTGATAGTGCTCAAATCTTCCATAACTAAGTCGTTGTCTAAAAACTTTTAGATATCTTTGATGGTTCGAGTCGGATAATGAAGTGATTACTGTAATTCTTGTTAAATTTAGATGATTCAAATATTTACCAAAGAAGAAAAGAATTTAGCTAATTGATCTTGTCAATCAATTAGGTTATAGGTGGAAAAAAAAGGAAAGTTATGTGTGATTGCTTTTGGGGAAAAGAGACTAATTAATTAGTCAAATGATTTGTTATATGAAGAAAGAAAAGATTGTTGATAGAGATTGATTCAAGTAAAGAAAATTATGTAAACCAAGATCACCATTATCCATTTGCACAGAAATCAAATCATGGATATTTGAAAAAAATTCAAGATAATTGGACAATTAATTTTCTTAATCTTCAAGTAACTCTTTTATTAAGTCTATTTAAATGAAGGAAATTCATCTTCATATTTGTGTGTGTGAGAGAACATAAATCATTATCCTCTTCTTCAATAAACTCTAATTCATGTGGACAAATCAAATTAGGGGTTTTGAGCGCAAACAAGTTTTTGGAGAAATTGATTATTCAATTTGTAATTATATGATAGTCTCTCCGCTTTGATTTTGTAATCTCTCTCTTTTGTACTTTATTTTTTTCAGTAATATAAAGAATAGTTGTTAGAACCGTGGACAATAGGCAAATTGATCAAACCACGTTAAATCTTTGTATTCTCTACTCTTTTGTTTCTTTTTGTTTGATGATTATTGTTCTGTGAATTGGCGGTTGATAATTAATCGACAAGCTATATCATTTTGGTTGCTTCCGCGCATAAGCCTAACTATTTCACAACGGTTTGGCATTAGTGCAAATCAATAAAGAATTTGCACATCGGATTAGTATCATAGCAATAGATTTTTCTCAACAATTCTGACTTCAAGGATCTACGCAGTAGATTCTTTCGGATAATAATTCAACCCACCAGATACAAAAGCCTACTAATATCGTAATCGAATTCAATGTTTGTATGCCACTGATTCGGCTAAAAACACTATTTTGGAGGCTGATGATGTGATTTAATGAAGAAAAGAAACAAAGAAGGAGAAGAATTCTTCGATGATTAAAAGTAAATTTGGCCTTGCTAAAAAACATAATCCAAACTCAAACAGACTCAAACCGACGGGGATGGCGACGCATGTGTGTTGACATGTATAACCTTCCTTTTCAATCCAAGAGAAAAAGTTTGAGTGTCCAGAGGGCTTAATTCTCTCTTTAGAAACACATTTATAAACGCAGTTGTTATTTTTTTATCTCAAGATGTTGAGTCACTATATCTCTGCTTCCAAAACAAAACATCAAACCTAAAACTATTTTGAAAATTTTCAACATTTAGAATAACAAAATGGTGTTATACAGTTTAACGAACATGAATTTAACGAATAAGTTGGATGAAAATTTATCCAGAAACTGAAGTTGAAAGGAAAAAAAAAATCAGTTGAATAGATAAAATAAAGTTAAATATGATTTATTTTACTCCCATTCTCTAGTTTTTCTCACTCAGATATTTTGTTTTCGGCCGACAGTTCATTAACATCGTTTATAGAAGTAAAAAAATAGTCATGAATACAGCGATATGCATCAAATAAACAATTTAACTTTATCCAAATGAGCTAACGGGGTTGTATGTGTACAAGTGTTTTAGAAGTTCAATCCAAGCTATTGATATACAAATCCATCCTTGGTTGTAATATGTTTTAGATGGTGTATGGTTTGTGGATGGATGTGAAGTTAATGAGCTACACCTTGCTGCTACAATATTTGACGCCTAGGCATGTACATGCAATTTGACTGCCGAAGACATTAGAGGTTGTGGTGCTGATCAACCGTAGGGACAAAGAAAATGACACTTGAATTCAACAGATAAACATTAACGTCTTCTTTCGAATAACATCAGACTTTCGCAAAATAAAAACTCACATCCCGATTAAGCCCATGCAGCAGAAGTGACTAAATTGATTACAAGTTCGAGCTAGTTGCACTTGCACTACAGATAAGTACAAGGTACATGGGCTTAGCCATCGCATTTGGAGAAATAACAACTTCCTAACGTATTAAACCTTTGCAAATCGTAATTTTCGCAAAGCACGTATTGTATATCTGTGTTCATAATTCTCTTAGCTTCACTAAACGTCGTACCCCAATATCATTTAAATTTCTAATCATAATCTTTGCAGAGCAAGGTATTTTAACATAGAAGCTAAGCAATAAGATTTGGGTTCAACAATGAAAGTACAAAACAGAAGGACATCGTCAATGCCATACAAAAACTGCATACATTTCAAACCGATCTAAGATACTAAGATCAGTTCCAACATTTGAAATGAAATAACCATCAGGAAACCTACCGATCGTCCAGTGTCAAATTAAGGATTCATAGTAGGATTCAATAAGCACGTCAATTTGAGCATGGATAAGAACATATGCTATATTAAAATTTTCGATACTGTACATTTTCATCAGCGTTGCTATGTTTGCGAATTTAGTATAAATTTTATTTAGCTTATTGATTAGCATTATTATTGCATTTTGATTGGTAAAAAAAGTACCGGAACGGAATTAAAGCGGGATTTTCAAAATTTTCAAAACGGAACCGAAATTTTTAGAAAAAACCGACGATCGAAACGAAAAATGGAATTTTAAACCTTGGTTTAGACTCTTTATTTGATACATTTTGTTACATTCACGACTGTTGAGTCTATGTTTTTACTTTTATAAACCATCTTAATGAACCATCAACCAGAAAAATATTATCTGAAATGAGAGAAACTTGAAAATGGAAATAAATTAAACCAAATTTGAAATATTCTTTTATCAACTTGAAAACATAGCATTAAGTGCTCTTTCAATTGATTTTTTTTCTTCCAGCTTCCTTTTCTGAACAAATTTTCTTCAAAGTTATTTGTCAAACTCAATGTTATGTCAAGATTGTGTTGCCCATTAATTTATTCTGAATCCATAATTTTCATCAATCTACAATAAACTAATTAATATCACTATGAAGAGAATGTCATACATTTCTACCATATTTTACTATAAACAAAAATTTTATGTGATTGCTATTTCTTTTGCTAAGTGTGTATCTGTGCCTATGTTTTATGTTTTCTATCAGCCCAGATCAATGAAAATCCCGGCTCCATCTCTTGCTGGATAGGGAGGAAAAATTGTTGTGTATAAGATGACTGGGTCTAAATCATCTTCAAAAACAACGCTTGGGATTTGAAAGTAGTCTCAATCGTATATACTTTGATTAAGTAGATATAAGATAGAAAGCTTTTTTTAGGTAATGGAACTGATCAACGGAAAATTACTGACATAGTATAAATTACCAATATCCAGTAAAATCAGTAACCATTCACACACATATGATTCACCATAACACCACATGTATAGTCATGAAATATATATATTTTTAAAAAGTATACAGAGCTCAACACAGCAACAGCAGAAGAATCCGAAAAGCATATAGAAAAAGTAAAAAGAGTACTTATAGAACAAGCATCATAAAAGTAAAACCAAACAAGACCAAGATCCAAGTAAACATATTGCAACAAAGATTACCAGATCCAGATCCACGCATCAAAGCAAAATCAGTCCTGCCTCTTCAACTTCTCAACCCTCTCGTTCGCTTGTTGCAACTTGACGACCAACTGAGTAACGGAGAAGAGCAGCCAGTACGAAACAAGGGCGGCGGCGATCAAGATGGCGTTCCTCTGACTCTTCATGATGGACTTCTGATGGCGGAGATACTCGCTCGGAGTGCAGGAGTGTTCCAGATTGCAGCTGGGCCGGGTCTCGTACTTCCAGTAGATGTCCATCAGCAGGAAGAGGCAGAAAGGGACGACGGAGAGCAGAGGCTTTAACGCGTTGCGGGTGACGACGACGAGGCCTTTGCGGAGGGCGTCAAGGCCAGGTAGGGTTATTAGCAGGAGCATTACGGCTTCTGCCGCCGCGATGTAGCCCAACACGACCCACTCTAAAGCCATTGATTTTTATTTGAGGATATATTTTTTTAGGTCTAATCGAGATTTGAGATATTTAGGATTTAGGACAAATAGGAAGAAAACTGGGGATTTTATAAAAAAGAGGCGGTGGCCACGTGAGTTAGCTTTGGGTTCGATAATGCAAGGTGTTTCTTACGTTCTATACAGCAGCTCTTTGACGCGTGTAATGGTATGTTAACTTAAATCAGATGCGAACATGAAAGAATCGAATACATATGCGAACATGAAAGAATCGAATACATATGCGAACATGAAAGAATCCGTATCTAATAGTTTTTGTCAAGATTATAGTTCACATGATCTGTATTTAGTACAATAAAAAAATACTTATTGTTTTATTAGGTTGGTATTTTATAGTATATGTATTTATTACATTTTAACAACTCAAAACTATTTATTGTGACCATATTTGTTTATTTTTTAAGTTTTTGTAATCAACTAGATTGAAAAAATAATACCGTAAACCAAAATTTACTATTTATGTTTTCTGATTTATCGATCATCGACGGGTATGATAATTATCCGATATTCATTCGTACCCGTAAATACAGATGTTTTTTTATTCGAAAATTATTTCAAATGCAAATGCGAATATGAAACTATGAGCATCCGAAAGTATTCATCGACAGATCTAGTCTAATTAAATGTGAAGTTAATTTTAGTTGTATTTATGCTCTTAGGTCATTAAAATTATTAATTGACAAATGATTAATATGTGGATCGGGTGATTTCCATTAATATAAAAGCAAGTAAAACAATATTCACAGTTCACTCTAAAGGGGAGGGTCATAAACATTCATGTAACATTGAGGTTTAAATTATCAAATTACGCGTAACTATGGTACAGTTGGAAAAATTCAGTAATATAAGGGAAAAGATAGATATGCTTTACTTGGCAAAGGGGTTCAACGCTTTTGACACGAGCATTTGCTTAGTCCAGAAGGAAGAAATTTGATACAAAGAGTGATGATATTTGGATTGTTTAGAAAAGCGATGTCAGGCCAGGCCAGGCCATAAGGTCTTGGTCGACTCACGTCACATCCTTGGCGCGCAAGGGAGAACAATTATGTTCAGCTGTTTAACCTATTTTCTGCCTTTAGAATAGTTGGTGATCAATGTTAGTTATGAGTTTTCTTTGATTTATCATAGAATGAAAAGCTATTCGTAGTCTAACTATAGATAGTGCCTAGTTTGAAAATTATTTATATTATGTGTGCTTTAATATGTCGACAGATACAACTTTCTACGTTTGAAAATCATTGATATTGTGTGTGCTTTGATATGATGAATGATTTTTTTTTATATATAATATTTCAAACATTGACGTAAGAATGGTTTCATGACAAACGGATATGTTGTTTTAAGCAAACACTAATCCGTTTTTTACAAAGCGAATGGAACATTTGAGTGAGGTATTTTAACGGAAAAGTTGATTGAAATAAAATGTATTTGATGATACAAAAGGGGTATTTGAACGAAATGTGAAAACAGAATATTGAGATTAAAAGACTAGACATCTCCGACTCGTCGGGCGCATTTTTCCATTTTTCCTTGTTCGTCAAACGGTTCTAAAATGATTGATTAGTCCGTTGGAATGTCGGACGCATGCTCAACGGTAACGTGTCACCGTTTGACTGGGAATAGTAAACCTATACTAAATCATGTATCGGTGAATTATTATTTTGAAATATATTTAAAATTGTAACATTATTTACCTAACGAATAGTTTAAAGCTATACTTTGAAGCAATCGTTACTTAATATAAAACTGGATACTTGAAAAAAAAAACACAACATGAGTCATTTTTGACGTGTTTATAAAATTAAAATAAACAGATCACTGTATAAAATCCAACACAGAAAACATAATTGATGAAATAACATTGCTTGGACCTGATACCAAATTATATGATGGAAAAAAAAGTAGAGGAAGAGGAAAAAAAAGCAAAAGCACAAAAGCCGGTGCAAATTATCATCAACGATATCAATTAATTTGATCTAATTGATTTGATTAGTGCACTTTAGTGAAAGAATAACATTAAACACATTCATTAAAACACATTCGAATTATAGTTACATTGAAGGCTAATGTTTGCATCAAAATTGATCACAAACACTTAACTAATATGACAACACCGCAGACTCAATGTCCGAATCCAAATAGAATGAAGCAGAGAACAAAATATGAAAAATAAAAATAAAAACAGTAAGAAAATGAACATAGGACAATTTATAGTGGTTCGGCTGACTTCGCCCTACGTCCACTTCAAAAGTTTTTCCTTTTATTTATACTATTAATTACAGTTACAATCCATGAAATTCAAGAATAAAAATGGCGGAGTTCAGCCAAGAGAGAAGAAGAAAAGAGCCAGTAAGAAGATCGGTGTAGCCGAAAAAGAAGATCCTTTTCCTTGAGCCAATGATTCAGTATTTATAGGAGAAGACGACGAAATATCCAGCTGAAAATCCGCGTGCAGAAAACCAAGGCCAAGACGGACCCACTCGTCAAAAATGGGGCCCATTTGGGCCTCCTAGAGGCATCGGCCCAAATCCCTATAGGAGGATCAGCACCTATCCCCTAAGATGGTGGATACGGGGTCGACGATCCTCATGGTGAGTTCCCCTCTTCTGTGCTCCGTGTTTCCGTGGTTGTTTGCTTGATTTTCTTGGTGTTTGTTAAGTTATTGAACGATCATCGTTGAGTTGAACTGCCAATCCGAGTGATCCATAGCCATAATGATCCAATCGGATCCCTTGTCTAAGGGAAGCTCCAATCATACTTAGCCAATTCCGGGATGTCATTCGTCTGAATTCACTTGACTATTATCCATTGCCTTACTTATAACTGATCTCCGAATATGATAATCATCTCTTCGGGCTTTCTGCTTCGATGACCACGAAATCCATTTAGCCAAATTCATGGTACCACGGCCTTACCAAAAGGTGGGATAACATTTGGCCCCCAAAACATGTCTTGCGATAGGAAGGTGTGTTTTGAATTGTCATGAGTTTGAAGTCCATAATCCATCGATAACCGAATCTTCCAATCTAGAATCCAATCTTTTGTCAAACCGAATGTCGTAATCCACGACCGCTTCGAGTTGATAGCCAATTCCAATTCCAAAACCATTCCAAATTCATAGTCGATTCCACATCCATCCAAAGCTAGTAATTGAATCCATGATCTCACCGGATCATTTGCCAATTTCAAGTCTCACCGGACCAATAGCCTGGTTCATAGTCTCTGGACTGATCATAGTCTCTTCGAGCTCTTGTTGGACTCCATCCAATCACTCTCTGGCGAAAGGAGGAACAGCGATAAGTAAACCTATTCTGTCGCTCTCCGACGAAGCATCATTACTTTCTGCACTCCGGTTCAGCGTCCCTGAACATAAAGCGATGTCATGGCCTTCCTAGACCGATCATGGTCTCTTCGAACCCTTGCTGGACCTCACTCACTCTCCGGGGAGAAGGGCACAACGATAAGTAGGCCGATTATGTCGCTCTCCGGTGAAGCGGCCTACTTCTTGCGTCTCTGGTTCTATCTCTTCGGTCACAAAATAACGCGATTTGTGGGGTATTATTCTCCGGCTTCGATTCCCCAGTCGAGGACTTAATCGATATACGAGTCCATCCTATTGCTCTCCGGCAAAGGGACTCGAACCTTGCGGTTATTGGTCCGTCTCTCCAGTCAGGACAACCGCAACCTGTTTCATTTATTACCTCTAATGAAGATTCGAGCATCTCAAAAACCATTTACTAAATTATTAAATTTAAGTTCTTACAACCAGAAAACTAAAAACAAGAAAAACCAAATATTGCCTCTCCGAGCATGACAGTTCATCATCATCTCAAAGCATGCCTAGGGACCGACCTCGATCCCGTACATGTGTAAGTGACTTAGAAGTTTTATTGTGGAGTTTATTATTTATTTAGTTAATTCCATCCCGATCAAGAGATGACGATCTTTGACCTCGATCCAAGGCCATTTCCATTAATGCAGACGGTGGCTGCTTCTGTTCCACCATCGTAGTCTGAGTTCTTATATATTGTGGTAGCCTGCCATCCTTGACATGTTCCTCAACCATATCCTTCAAGTGTCTACAATCGTTGGTAGTGTGCCTATCTAGCTTATGAAATAATTTTCTGGATGCCCGCTCACGCTTGGTGGGCTCTCTCCTTGCCGGCCTTCGGTATGGAAGGCATCCTCGAATATCCAAATAAATCCTTTCTAAAGTCACATTCAAATAAGTATAAGAAGAGAATTTCAGTTCTCTCCTTTACTGCTTCGATCTGTCGAAGCTATCATCCGCTTTCCTTTGTCTTTGCCTAAACCTTCCCCAGACGGTCGTCCGTCCCTCACTGCATTAACCTCTTCTCTGTTAGTCCATGAGTTGATGGTTTTGATGACAACAACCTTAGAATAAGATTATAAAATATAAATACTAACATTATAGTTTAGATATATATGTATATGCAGGATTTAACTATGCAGGTACCAAGAATGAAAACTGTACAGTATAGAGATTCAAGATATCAAGATTGAAGACTCATGAGTATCAAGAATATCAAGATTATCAAGAGTTTAAGATTTCAAGATAAGTATTGAGTCTAGAATTATGTTAAAACTTCACAATAGCACTGAAATCTTCATTCCGTATTTTCATTTGGGATGGAACCCATTTCTACCTTTTTAGTGGCTTACAAACCCACGACAAGTAGCTTACAAACCTACGACAAGTGGCTTACAAACCCACGAACATCCTGGTTTTGTACAAGTTCTCGAGTCCTGATATGATGAGATATTCTACAGGAAGAAGCTTGCAAAACTACTTCAAAATGATTTTCAAAACTGCTTTTCAAAATGTTTTAGCCTTAAAAATTATCTTTTCAAATGATTTTCAAAAAGATGTTTTAGCCTTAAAAAATATTCTTTGATTTTGTTCTTAAATAAATTCTTGTTTTAAACTTCGTTTGTTTTAAACTATCTTTTAATATATTTAACTTTTTATATTTACTTAGATTTAAATATAAAATTATAGTAAAATTTTATATTTATTATTCTCTATATTTATCTATGTATGTTATCTATAGTCAAGTATATTAATAAAGTTTAAAATAGTTTTAATATAAGATAAAGGTTATTTTCAAAGAAAAACAAAACATCAAAATTTCCTTTGGGATGTCGACATGCCCTAGTAACCCATGTCGACATAGTGTCAGTTAGGACCAAAAATTTGAATTTCAAAAGAAGTGTCTATTCGCCATAACCTTTCATGAATAGACATGGTTGTTGTTCTTCTATAAATAGGGGTTGGTTTCAACGAATTTTATATCAGATTTTCTGGTTTTTCACTTCTCTTCTTCTTCCACATTTTCTTATTCAAAATCCTATCATCACTCTGCCGAAATCAACATTGAATCTAACTAGATCATCTCTGGTTTGATTCTCTATCACTATCTCAACAAGATCCAAGTGCTATTCAGAGTTATAGGCTTCTTTGTAATCTATCTAGCGAGAAAAGTTGTGATTGTAGCCTTGGAAATCAATCAAGCGAGAAAAGGTGTGATTGTAGCCTTGGAAATCAATTGGGTGAACTTGTTGCCCGGGAAATCAAGTATCTCTACCCAGAGAATTGTGATTCTGGATGGTGTACCTCGTAGCCTTGAAACCGAGGGTGTAATTGTACAATTGCTTTTGAAAGGAAATCCGTACTTAGTTGTGCGGGACTGGATGTAGGGTAACTCCGAACCAGTATAAAATCCAGTGTGTTCTTTTCTTTACTGCATTTACTTTATTTCTGCATCTATGTTTGATTCTGTGATTATATCTATGTCTGAATATTGCATAAATTTGTGTACAAATCAACAATAACTCAAAAAGATTTAGTAATTTCTTATAAACACTATTCACCCCCCCTCTAGTGCTCATTCTAGCCTTAAGATCCATATTCCGCATTCCTCACATTCTCTACCTGTCTTAGCATCCTCCTACTACTAGAACCTCTCGGCTTCATGAAAAAATTCTTTGAGCTCCATTGGTGGATCCCGCTCCAATGAAATATTAAAGTCCATGTCATCCGCAATCCAAGATACCACCGCCATTATGACCATCGATGGATCCGACCATTCCACCGAAGCAACTGATGTATTAAACCACGTCAAGAAACTCCTCAATGACTCTCATGGCTTTGCTTTAGTGTTACCAATGATATTACGCTTTTGGGTCTCATGATGTGGACCAAAAATTGCCTTATGAATTTATCAACCAACTCTGTCTAAGTACCAATAGAACCGTTCTCCAATTTCCTAATCCATATTGCAGCTGTAGCCGCCAAGTATAGGGGAAAATATCATGCCATCACTTCCTCTGATGCCCACAACACCTCCATATGCCTCATTACCTCATCGGATGAGCAGTAGGGTTTGATTTTCCGTCATATACTCCTAGTGTCGGTAACTTAAACTCTGATGGATTCTTAGCACGCTTGATGTTAGAAGTGAATGGAATCCTATTCAAATCCTCTAGATCAGTTCACCAACCCTCCTCTCATAGCTCATTTGATCATCTCTGCAAACCTTTCACTGCCATCTAGAGGTAGTCTCCAATCACCATTTCCAGTCTGCCCCTTGTCTCTACGAGGGAATCTTGGAACATACCCCTTTGGACACACATCCGCATTCTGATCCGCACCAAACCACACAGCATCGCCCACTGGCCTACCATGTACTAATCCAGCCTGATCCGGGGGAATGCCCCTTGTCATGTGTGATCGGTGCTGATCCCTCCTTCTTGGCCGGGGATTGCCCCCGGCTACTCTATTCCATTCTCCCGCCTGTTAGCTTCGACTCCATGCTCCTAGTTTTGATTTCCTATAGCTCATGCTGCTCCAATTCCTTAATCCAGATTGCCAACTGCTCCAAATACTTGGCTTTTGTGCTCCAACTTGTCCAATTTGCCTGAGGAAATCCTACATCATCTCCTCTTGCCTCCTCATCATCCGCTCCTGCATAGTATCCATCATAGTCTCCATCTCGTTCCTAGTGATTTAGATGGAGGTTTGATTAGCTCCAGGTCAAAAGGATGCCTCTTGACTTCCTTCACGGTGACTCCTATCGGCAGGTGCTTTCCTTGTAGATTGCCTGACCATTGATCCAAATCCAAGCCCCAAATCATTTCAAATCTGCAGATGCAAGTAACCTGACTCTGATACCAAAATATTTGCACCAAAATTGGTCACAAACACTCAACTAATATGATAACAACACAAATTCAATGTCCAAATCCAAACAGAATGAAGTAGAGAACAAAATATGAAGTAGGAAAATTAAAACAGTAAGAAAATGAACATAAGAGAATTGATAGTGGTTCGGCTGACTCCAGCCTACGTCCACTCCAAAAGTTTTTCCTTTCATTTATATTGTTGATTACAGTTACAATCCATGAAATTCAAGAATAAAAGTAGTGGATTTCAACTAAGAGAGAAGATGAAAAGAGTAGGAAAGAAGATCAGTCTAGCCAAAAAAGAAGATCCCTTTCCTTGAGCCAATGATTCAGTATTTATAGGAGAAGACGACGGAATATCCAGTTGAAATCCACCTACAGAAGACCAAGGCCAAGATGGACCCATTCGCCAAAATTGGGGCCCATTTGGTCCTCGTAGAGGGATTAACCCCGATCCCTTTCGGGGGATCGGAACTGATCCCCTAAGATGGTGGATAGGGGATCGACGATCCCTATGGTGGGTCCCTCTCTTCTGTTGCTCCGTGTTTTCGTGGTTGTTTGCTTGATTCCCCTAGTATTTGTTGATTTATTGAGTAACCATCGGTGAGTTGAACTACTAGTCCGAGTGATCAATAACCATGGTGATTCGATCCCCTATCTAGGGGAAGCTCTAATCCATACTTAGCCAATTCTGAGATCCATTCGCCTGAATCTGCTTGACTATCATTCATAGCCTTGCTTATAACTGATCTCCGAACCTAGTAATCGTCTCTTCGTGCTTTCTGCATCATTGACCACGAAATCCATTTAGCCAAATCCATGGTATCACGGCCTTGGCAAAAGGCGGGATAATAGTTAATTCTATTTATACACCAATAAACTTTAGCCACACACCAAAAAATACAATAAACTAGTATACATCAAAAAATTACTTTTTTATATTGTCTCTTTTACAAAGCTACCATTTTTGTCATCATCGTCATCTTCCCTCTTTGAGACTCATTTAAAAAAAAATTAGAAATTCCTATTTCTAAATTACATGAAAAGCCAACTAAACGAACTTTAATTTCTTCGTAATCAAATATAACTTCAGAAAAAATAACTTAAATAATTCTAGACTAGAGCAGGTAGTTGTGAAAGTTATCTTAACTGATATTTTATGTTCTATTAGCTTCGTAAAAAATATATAGATTTGATCTAATATCATTTATTTTAATGTTTTGTCTAATAGATTATAAGAATACGACTAAAATTGCAATTAAGAAGAAGCTAACTTAATCATAAATTTTCTTAGCAAAATAATAATGTATGTTAGATGATTTTTAATGTATGAGCAGAATTTTCCTATATTGAAATAGTACTTTTATTGTATTCTTGAACAAATTTTAGCTTCAACTCTTGAAAGAAAATTATATCTATTAAGGTAAAATAATTATTGGCGATAGTAAATTTGATAACGATTCTCAATTGATTAAGACAGGGTTCATACCTCAAATAATACTTGATAGCACACCACTAAGATAGGAAAAACTAAAAAAACGATGTTACAAACATTATCATAACAATACCACGTGTGGTATTCCACTTGCAATCAAAGCTAATGAAAAGAGTTTATGTTTAAGATAGCAAATGACCATTCGATCCTTCCATGGGAAATTCTGCATTGTTTATTGTATTTGGAACTCCATCCTATATGAATTCTAATGGTGTTTAACAACTAATCAAACTATATAATCATCGTAATTTGTTTTGGTAGATGTTGCACCACTACCATGCCTACACTTTATTAGAAAAATAAAATGAGATAAGCATATTACATTTAGGCAATTATTACACAATGCATTTCCTTATATGTACAAATTATTGCAAAAGAAATCCCAATTTTTGCAAAATTGGTCCATATTATCATGTGTTATAGGAAAGTCTCATTAATTGTTTGAACACAAATTAGAGAAGCAAAATGTTTGTTGTTCTTTTCAAAATGTAGGATTACAGTTAAAAAAACACATTACTTTGTATTTTAAAATGTGTCGCCGCTCATTCTGAAACTCAAAGTTGGAATTCTATTGTGCTACAATCACCTTGGAATTATCTTTCGGCGATAGAGATGAAATCGATTATATTATACAGTCTAAAGTAAACAGAGTAGATATACAAAATGAAACATGTCGTTATAGATTTAGTTTAATAACTATTTTTACATCTCAAAGTCTTTTCCACGTAGGGTCAAAAATGTAGTACAACATAGCTGTTATTGTCATGCACCACAAATGAAGATGAGGAGGAGACAAGAAACGACGAAATTAAAACAACACAATTAACACATAAGCCTCCTGCTTCGTCTTTGGCCTGCATTATTCGGTCATCCCAAAAGAAACCAGTCTAAGCCCATAAACCCAGCCTATCCGCATGAGTACCCGTGGGTTTATATAAAAACAAGAATAAAAACATGGATCAGATATAAAGTCTGATATTAGTAACATAGCGCCCTAAGTAAGAAAATAGAAAGACCGCTCGGCTGATATGCAAGATGGGTTTTCCCCTTTACAATACCAAAGCAATAAATTATCTGATTTACCATTAAATCTAAGTCATTGGTTCATTAATTAACCATCAAAGCAATACCGTGGAGCCACAACAGAAAGAAACCTTTCGGTTTGTGTCATAGAAATATTACAGTATTTTAATATAACCATGACTCCCTGCCTTAGATTGCCCCTAAGGCCTTATGTACTTTTGCAAAAGATGTATATCATTAAATTCATACTATTCAACTACCACAAAGGCCTTATGCCTTTATACTATGCAAACATAAACTTAGCTCTTGGCAGCCACTAAGGTCTTTTGTCTCGTTGTCTTGGTTGCCACTCATCCCTTAAACCAACGCTTTCATATTTCGGCCTCCATCCTAGGCCTTACACCTACTTATGGTTCTTAGACCTCCATCCTAGGCCTTACGCCTACTTCGCTTACAATTTCTATAAAAATCATTCCACTTCCAAATTTTCTATTAGTTACAACATCTTTAATAAGAAATAAGAAAATAATTCAAACTTCATGATTTATTTCCAAAATAATTTATTTATTTCGAATCTTCATCTATTAATATATTTACCTCATTCCTTTCAAATATTTTCAATTATTTGCAAGCATCTAATTACTACTCAAACATCGACATCGACAATCTAACAATAATTATCGCAACACAATTCCAATTAATTCAAACCATATCAACCATCTATCATCAACAAACAATCAAATTCATCCAATAAAACAACGGTCCATTCAACCAAGCAAATCAAGCAATATATAGGATGCATCAAAGAATATAAAATAGACGTAGATGTGAGTGAGATAACTCACCGATGTGAGTGAGATAACTCATCGAAGCAATGCTCGTTCAATCAAATCATCAACTACATCACCGTTCCTAGCTTTCGCAACCGTCTTCATCGTATACCAGCACCCACGCAATGGCCACTCCACAATCGTTGTATCACCAACCCAAACTGTGATAGCACCTCGTTGCTTACCTCCACGCACGTCCATCACCAAGCCCTCTAGGTTGTTGCTCCACCTTGCCGAAGTTGTCATCGTCCTAATACAGCCAAGCCCACATAAACAACACCTCCTACATCTCCTTTACCACTTCCCAAATCCACATGTGTCACTGCATCGCCATCAACCTCGAACTCGTCAAACTCACTTGCATCCTCACCCATTGTTCGAAACACCATCACAGATGCAGCTCCTCCTTGCATCGATCGCCAGCCTCTACTTCATCGTCAATGTCGGCCAAATCACACCACGCAACCCCACATTGTCTTCACAGTCGTTGTGACCTCTTCCCTTACTATGGCGTCGTCAATGCCGAGTGTGCCCCCAGGCATCGAGCGCCTCGATCAAGATCACTTTTTTTTCTTTTTTTCTAGAATTTTTGATTTGGGGAAGAGAATTTGGGCTAAAATGAAATAAAAGGGGTTCGGCTGTGGTTAAATTATGAAGCGAGGAGAAAATTATGGAACAAGAAAGGATGAATGGATTAAAACGGGATTGGGCTTAGTCTTGGGCTTTGTTGATATAGGCTGATTATAATTAATTTACTTTGCCAGTTATTCACTCTTTCTTTTCTTTTAACTCCTTCAATTTATTCACAAATTTACTTCAATTTAATTATAATTGATTTATACTTCATTGTCTAGGATATATATCAATAACTGAACAATTTCCTTCACTTCAATATTTGTTCACTTCTATTTTTAAAATCTTAATTATCACAAATCAAATTCAATCTTGCATCCTCACAATTTTTTATATAAAAACGTCGTATACAACTCAAACCCAGAACATTCTTCATATTTAACAATCTTACATCATACTTAAGTTAGTCAGGCCTCTATTTGCCTTCTTTAATCCAACTCATCTTATCGTATGCTATGATTTTAAATAGATTCAAATAACGACTTATTATTCTTCATATACGATAAATTTTGTAAAAACTTTCGAGTGTCAGAATTTTCGAAATTTTTTAGCAGAGTCTCTTTGTATAGAGAGCGTTTTAAAAAATCAAAATGTAATATATCACAATATTTATACACATCCCAACACGGGGCATCCCCAAACATGGGAAAACAATACAATATCACAACATTATCAGTATACCGTATAAATGTACCTTTATTTAGCATTTTTAAGCAAGTTAGCTTATTATTAGGTGAGCAATAGCGAGCTTTCACTGCCCATTAGTCCAACTGGTCCTCTTTTTCGCTCATCTCAGCTCAAATTCAAACATTAGTTGCATATAGTAAAATATGACAAGTAAATATAACTCTAATGTATATGCAACATGCATTTTAATTAGGCTACTTCTCGATAAGATTTCAAAGAGCAAGAATCATCAAATTAGATAGTAATTTTAAATTAGAGTTATGATATATTGCATTAGTATTCATAAACAACTCTTAGATCATCAAAATATCGAGTACAAAAGGAGTACGCGATAATTCACAAAACATCAAAATCTGAAGTTATTAAGTGTAGGTCCACTCATGAAAACCACATTTTAGCCAATTAAAACACTAAAATTTTGTGAAACGCTAAAAAAATTTGTTGCTCATATTCTTAGCTTTTCGAAATGGGCAAAATCATCGAAATTGGACAAACCGTTTAAAGGTTACGGCTGAACGAAGTCAGGGCTATTTTAAAGATTTCATATTTTCGGGACAACGGCACTTAAATTCAAATTTTGGCTTCAATTTATATTAAAATTATTCCCTAATGACACATCTTCCTAATAAAGTTGAAATCATCAAAAACGGATCGATATTTTGAGATTTAAGGTTAATCTAATCATCGTACTTTAAATCACTCTAAAATGATTTCACTTCTAAAACATTTACAAAACTATTTATCAAACTATCGTCAAATTTACAAATCACTTTCAATAATAATTATATCACTTCTAATTATATATATATATATATAATATTCATTTCAAAATCTTTAAATACTTTAAAACCACTTTTCAAAACTTTCATCGAATCTTTTTGAATAGTATTTATTTTGTTTCAACAGATAATAATTCAATATATTTTATTAGCAACAAAAATCCAAATATTTTTTCCATAATGCATCACATCATAAACACCTTCATAACGTGCATCCAAATCACGGACATCATATAATATGGCAGGCATACAATAGCAAAACATCACAACTATACTAATTTTAAATTCAAATATATCTACAAATTTAACGACGATGTCACGCCATGAATTTCTAGTGGTTACTTTGCCAACTGGCTATGGTGTTAACCGTGTGATCAACATTGTCTCGACATCGATTTCAATTATCCACTAATGCCCGATGGAATCATCACATCTAATATCTAAACATAGAAAAATATCTTTATTTTTTTTCAAAATAATTCATTACCTCATCGTAAGAGTAATCGGACTCACACACACACACCCGTACATACACACACTCAAGTCAAAATAATTTCCAAAACTTTAAAATATTATACAATTTTCATATCTCAAGCTTTACTAAACCACCATCTCAAAACAATATTTCTCTTATCGAAATTTTGTTCTCCCTTTTTTAAACCTTCATTTATATATAGTTTTTTCATATCACTCTAATCTCTTCAAAATAATTAATCCATTTTTTTTCGAAATTTTATTTCAAACAATGGTTTTTAACATAGCTTAAAATATATTACCTCTCTTCAAAATGATACATCACTCTTCAAAACTTTGTGTCCATTTGTCTCGTCCTAGTATTTAGGAATCCCTATCGATAACGTTGGTCATACGCATCGACCAAATTCTTAAGTACCCAGCGAAAAAATTAACACGAAATTTTACTTCGAAAACTATTTTACATATTTACATGCAAATATATATCCTCTAATGATTTGCTTTTATAAAAATGATGACTTCCTTATAATGAAACTTCATTCCAAAGCTATATATATTCCATAACCAAAAAGATTTTCAATTAAACATATGCTTTCATGTATTAAAATATATAAAAAATCTATAATAGTATAACAAAAAATACTTTACTTGCAAAATCCAAAGATCACTAATCATCTATCCATAAAAATAAACAAGCATGTTTTCATCTTCATGTTCATTTTAATCCCATTTTAAATTTGTGTGAAAATAATTTTCGTTATCCCTTATGATAACTTCGCAACCGAAGACACTATTGGGTTCAAATCATCCAAACTCATATAGGATACTAACTTGAGTGATAATTCTTACCGGCCACCACACTCAAGAGGGATCCCTCAAACCAAGCATCATCCATCAATATAAGCACAAAAAGGCATCAAAACATCAATCATCCAATTAGAACAGCCAAACAATCAAGATATTTAGCGGAAAGCAATCTATATACTTCTGTTGTGCCACTTCGATCACTAATGGATCTTTTTACTCATCTGACTTTAATGCAATTTAAAATCATGAAGAATTCGATTTGAGATTCGAATTAGAGTCTTATACAACATACCTAACTAAACAGCTCAATTCTTACTTCAAAACCACACAATGGTCTAACATTCATCATCAATATCGACACTACTGGCCGGACTAACTACTCTACCTTTACAACCTCCATCAACTTCTCTGTGTCTCATGCAGTGGACTTACTCTTAGAAAAAGGTAGAAAGAATATATATTATAGTAAGAAAAATAAAAAACATCCTCCGATGATTACCCCGTAATCATTGTATAATCATATTATCACTTAAATATAAACAATAATCTACTACACATCCACGGGGACAGGGACTATAAGTCTCGTCTAAGGTCAAGACTCATGTCTCTTATACTACGTATTGTTATAAACCCGCTCTAATACCAAAAATGTAACGCCTCACCTCGATACCCATATTACGCAAGAGTATTACTTAGTAATACTATCGAGTAACACGGAGAATAAGGTGATATGGGTGATACACACGTGAATATTTCCTTGGACCAACACTGAACATGTCACATAATATAAAAAACACTCACCTTAACGTAAACAGTCTCAGTAAAAAGCAATAAACACATGTGATTCCCAAGGATAGAACAATACACAATATAAAAGAATAGAGATCACAGAGTCATCAATGCAGCAATATAAATATACACATAAGTTTGAGTAGGATACAAAAATAAGTTAAACTCTTACTAAATTTCAAATGTGTGTGTGTACACACTCACAAATGATAGATCGGCTGCCAACAACATATACATACATATCCGCATATACATCTCAACATCGCATGAGCACATGTAGATACAAATATACAAACTATATACAAGTACTACATCCTCTATCCATGCCCAACATCCACAAACTGGTCAATTCGTCCCTGAACCTGAAACGTCTCAGACTCACCCGAGCATCATATAAATAATAAACGGGTCATACTATGTCTAGATTCAATGGTGAGAATATAAACGGTATCTCAAGGAATAACACATACATAGCATAATGAAGAAATCTAACCAAAAGAATAATAAAACATCCACAACACATCAAACAACATCAATAACACATTAAACATCAAACATCAAAACATCCATAAAACAACGAACACAATCACACACATCAAGCATCCATCGCATACATCACACCACACACATTAAGCATCCATCACACATATGACATTCAACACATAGCTCACACATCACACATCGCACACATCCACACATCGCACGCAACATACTCGTGCACACACCGCACACATCACACACATCCCATATCGTACATCAAACATTAATTCATTCATATTTATTTAGCAATATTAGATTTATTCATTTTATTCTTTAATTTCATTTTCATTACTGCTACTACTATAGCTACTACTATTATTAATGCTAATGCTACTATTAATACTAATGCTATTGTTAATGTTAATTCCATAAGTAGAGTCTACACCTGAGCCTCGCTACTTCTTAGATTTATAGGGAGACCATACTCATAAATTTTTATGAGCGTCATCACCGGTCATTAGTTGCACAATAAACGCACGTCGCTTCCTCTCTTATTTATACCTCGCTTCTCATCGTCAACCACCTCGCCTCATTCTATATTCCTCTCGTTGGCCCGTGCAGTGGACTCTGACCATATGACGAAGGGGCCATGTTGCCACAACCATTAGGGAGTGACCCCGCGGTCGGTCAAGCTAGGATATGACTAGCAAAACTTCTTGCCATCACATCTACGTAAGGGACTTCGCACACCTTGTTCCACTGAAAAGTAGAGATAATCAAATTCCCGCTTTAAAATAAAATAAGAAATAATATAATTTACCTCACATGTCAAGTCAGAAATCCAAGTAATATCGGTTAATATTTGTATATAATATAGAATAATTCATCGATATCCAAATATCAAATACTTGGTCTTCGATGAATCACACAACATTATACCTATGTTGAGTAAATAAATATACCCCACACAGACGTCCCATACCGCCCAATGAAATACAATTATATACACGACACCCTTAATTAATGAATATTAAATAATTTTCTGCTTCGCTTATTAAATCGCTCGTCGCTTACTGTTGACTTCAATTCATTATTCTTATTTTCATTACTTTATAATTCAACACAATGGGTAATTTAACATCATCTCATCTATAGCAAACAAATCACAATCATCCATACACACATCAAAGTATTATTTAATTAGTACTTGGCAAAATGAAGGGTTTTGTTTTAATACATTTCACTTCATTTTTCCTTCTTTTTACAAAAACACTTCAATTTAATTTAACCAAAAAACATCTCCTTTTCTTTTTATAATACCACTTCAATTAATTTAAAAAATACTTCTTTGTTCATTTCCCCTCTTTATAAAATAAATAATAATCCTCAAAACCCATATTTAAAATCACATATTTCTTTTCAAATATATTTTATTCAAACCCATCAACAAACTTAAAACAACTAAAATCTTTTCGTCTCAAATTTTTACTTCAATGATATATTATAGAAATACTACTAAGAAGTTTATATTTCAAATACCACTAAAAAACAAAAGAATATTCTCAATCCATAAATATTTCAAAACTTGGGTATTTAATTTCAAAATCATTATTTAAGATCTCAATTATTTTCAAATCCTCTTAAAACTATTATTATCAAAAAGCCACACATCAACTCAAATTCTTTCTTATATAATTCACCCCTAAAATAATTCAATAATTAGGCACAAATATATATATTTCATTTAGCATTATATAACAAATCTTATAAATGATAATTTCCATCCAACAAATAAATTGAATTCAACTCATAATTACTTCAAAATATTATTTTATATTTCGAATCTATTAAATCCAAATAAATTAATTCCTATTTTTAAAATATAGATTTTAAATATCATTTCTTAATTACCCTCTAAATATTTTTGTAATCAATGAAAAATATAAATATAAATCCTTAAAATCCACTTACTTAATAAAATATCTTAATTCCTCTTTTACTAAATAATTTTCTATTCACAAAATCCTCAAAACCATTCCACTTTTATATTTTTTTATATTTTTTTTATAAAAATCGTTCCACTTCCAAATTTTCTATTAGTTACAACATTTTTAATAAGAAACAAGAAAATCATTCAAACTTCATGATTTATTTGCGAAATAATTTTATCTATTTCGAATCTTCATTTTTAATTTATTTACCTCATTCCTTTCAAACATTGTTCAATTATTTGCTAACACCTAATTACTACTCAAACATCGCAAATAACCAATCTAACAATAATTAGCGCAACATAATTCCAACCAATTCGAACCATATCAACCATCAATCATCAAAAAACAATCAATTTCATCAAATAAAACAACAGATCATTCAACCAAGCAAATCAAGCAATATATGGGATAATTACGCATCAAAGACTATGAAATAGATATAAATGTGAGTGAGATAACTCGCCGAAGTGATGCTCGTTCAACCAAATCGTCAACTACGCCACTATTCTCCGTTTTTGCCATTGTCTTCATCACGCACCAGCACCCACACAACAGCCACTCAACAACTTTCGCTATCACCAACCCAAATTATGACAACACCTCGTTGTCTGCCTCCTCATACGTCTACCACCAAGCCCTGCAAGTCACTTCTCAACCATGCTGAAATCATCATCATCCTTATACAGCCAAGCTCACACAAACAACACCTCCTACATCTCCTTCACTACTGCCCAAATCCACCTACGTCATTGCATCACCAGCAACCTCGACCTCGTTGAACTCACCCACACCCTCACCCATCGTTTGCGACACCATCACAGATGCGACCTCTCCTTGCATCCATTTCCAACCTCCACTTCACCGTCATTGTCAGCCAAATCACATCATGCAACCCCCTCGTCTTCATAGTCACTACGACCTCTCCCCCTTGCTACGGCGTCGCCGATGCTGATTGTGCCTCCAGGCTTCGAGTTCCTCGAGCGCAATCTCTCTTTTTTTTTCTTTTTTTTCATGATTTCTTATTTGGGGAAGAAAATTTGGGCTAAAATGAAATACTGGGGGTTTGGTTATGGTTAAAGCTTGAAGCGGGGAGAAAATTCTCGAGAAAGGAAGAAAGAATGGATTAAAACAAGTTTGGGCTTGGACTTGGGCTTTTTTGATTTTGGATCGATTATAATTAATTTACTTTGCCAATTATTCACTCTTTCTTTTCTTTTATCTCTTTAAATTTATTTACAAATTTATTTCAATTTAATTATAATTGATTTATACTTCATTGTCCATGATATATATCAATAACTGCACGATTTCCTTCACTTCAATACTTATTCACTTTTATTTTTAAAATATTAATTATCGCAAATCAAATTCAATCATATTTTAATAAAATTTATTTATTTATACAATGTAGAAAGCGGGACTATTACAAATTGTATCAACAAGCTACTTGAAATTATGATCAAAAGATCCAATTTCTTATAGTCCACTACTACTACTTGTAAAAGGTTAATCTTAACCACCCGAGTGAAAGTTAAGATGAGTTTCTAAAGGGAGTATCCTAACTCCTGATTCAAAGAGAGGATAGGTGTTTTGGTAACCTGTCAAATTCTAGAGGGTGTTGTCAGGCCTCCCGAGTCAAAGACAAGATTGGTGTTCTGGTTACTTGAGTTAACTTCCAAAGGGTGTGTTGGTTACCAGAGTAAAATTCTAGTATGTGTTCCTTGCCACCTAATTCAAATTCAAGAGGTGTAAAAGGTGTTCTTGCCACCTGATTTGAAGTCAAAATGTGATTAGTGAAATTTTGTACAAGGTACATGACTAGATGTAGGATTGGGAATTCGAACAAGTATAAAGTTCTTGGTGTCTTCTTTACCTTTACTTTTATTGCATTCTATGACTATATTATTACGTGTGTTTGAATTTTTTGTGATAAATTTTGGAATTTTCAAGTATATTGATAAAAGTTTAAATATAATATTCACCTCCCTCTAGTTTAAAATAGCCTTAAGATCCATTCTACTGCAGTACAGATTGAGTTATCACGCCTATCATCGCCTAATTCACAATTGTTATACACATATCTTTTACATACGTATGTATGTATATTATTTATTAATTAACATTTATTTAATAAAAATAATTTATGTTATTATAACTAATTTCAAAAGTTATAAATATATTACCATAACATTTTAGGATAATGTTACATATATCAATATATATATATATATGTGTGTGTGTGTGTGTGTGTTATTTAATTTAATTAGTTACCTTTTATTTATTTATTTATTAGTTTAATTGATTATTAATAATTTTCTAAAATAATTATTTTATTTTCAAAACAATTTTGAAAACTATTTTGTAACATTTATAAAATCATTATTTATTTAAATTTAACTTTTAAATTTTAAATATTTTTTCATTTATCTTAAAATTAACTTTTTAAATTTAAAATTTTATTTTAATTTCAAAATAGATTTTGAAATTTTGCCAAGGCCCAAAATCAATTTGGGTCATTATATTGGGGATGACCTTTGGGCTTACCTCATCCTTCAAAGCCAAGTCTATAGCCAACTAGAGCAGAGTACTTGATTATTCAAACCCACCACTAGACACTACTTGTTTAGACATCCTACTAAATGAGTAGGCTTTAATAAGTCAGCCCTAACACTACTAGTTTAAACTGCATAATCCATTGGGATCTGGATCAACCATATAGGGTTATGTTCGAATTTCAAAAAATTTACCATTTTATATCCCATTGGGTCGATTAAGTCTAAATTAATTAACATCTGATCTAAATAAATTTTAAATAAAATCATTATTTTATTTAACCGATTAATATAAAGATTTTATTTGTTTATATTATTAATATATAATGTATATATATGTATCAAATACACATATATGTGTGCATGCACGTGCAACATATAAAGTGTACATGGTTTAATATGTCCATACCTAAATGCTGAGATTTATACCAGAATAGACATGTTAGTCCCTCTATATATATTTGATGTCTATTTTATAAAATGTTATTATAACATAAATATACTTATACACACACATACATAAATATAAGTAAATACACACACACACCCCTATATATATGCATATGTTACGTAAATAGATTTTATATAAATTTAAATATAAAACAATTCAAACTTCAAATTATTATTTTTAAATTCAAACTTAAAATTAGACCTAGGTTTAAAAATATCCTTTTAAATTCAAATTTAAATGTTTTG
This sequence comes from Allium fistulosum, assembly GCA_030737815.1. Classification (NCBI taxonomy): domain Eukaryota; kingdom Viridiplantae; phylum Streptophyta; class Magnoliopsida; order Asparagales; family Amaryllidaceae; genus Allium; species Allium fistulosum. The sequence continues at coordinate 294,072,057 of CM060906.1, read as the reverse complement.
CAATTAATTTATTAAATATATTAATATATATAACCATATAAAAAAAAATTTGGAAATACATAAAATATACACAGGAGTATGTTTTAAATTATATAAAATTCCAATTAAATATATATAAATAACATAGTATAATTAAGTACAAAATACAATTATGTATAAACATATCAGTTTTGGCCAAATTAATTTTAAAAACACATTTTTTTAATTATTAATGTATACGGATTAAATATTTATAAAAAACTAAATTTAAATTTCCGTACATAGAATAGGAAATGAAAAAAAATGTCTTTTTATTTTTTAATTATGTATGTAATTATTTATATATATATATATATCTGTGTGTGTGTTAACAAGTTTTAATTTAATAATTAATATAATAAAAAAAATTAATTAAAAACATGAAAAAAATGAATTAATTTTTAGTCATGTGCATACAAACAACTTGTTTGAACTTATTAAAATAATTTGCAAGTATATTTGTATTTGTATAGTAGTTAATAAAATTAATTTTTTAATTCAAAAGATTTTTTTAATTTTTTCATTAGCATGGCCAAAAGCTATATAAATATATATGCACAAAAGATTTTTTTATTATACTATACAACATATTCTTGTGCAAATCAAAACTAAATACATATGTGGGTTCGTGATATAATCTAACCTATGTAGTACAGTGGCATGATGACTTACTTTTATATATTCATATGAAATAAATATTACCTCAGTTGTGACCTATTTGTATCACCTTGAATGATGAATCAAAACCACTCCTTCAATTTTATTCGGTCTCTTCCAGGAAATGCTACCAATCGAAGAGATCTACACATCTTTATTCAATTTGATTTAAATTTGTGTATGGTTTGAAAATAGAGGTGGAGACGACTATGATGCTTGCAGCCTATATGGAATAAGGATGCTAAAAACCACAAAACAGAAAGGGGTAGTGGGTTTATATAAAGAGAGAAAGAGAGAGGAAAAGGGGGATTTAGATCTGATCATTTACCCATTCTTTCTCCTGTAATTCAAAATCAAAATATCAAAAATATCACCCACCATATCTCCATACCTGGCCGACCATCATCACTAGGCTAATGGACCTAGTTGCAGTTTCAAACCTTATTAGTAAATTCGCATTTTAAATCAAATTCAAATGCATATCGATATCGTATATTAATACGTGAATATATAACTTTTATATATGCAATGTATATACTACTAATCCGAATAAGTGAAATAAAATTTTATAATTAATAATGCACAAATATTAATTAATTTAATTAATCTATAACAATTATAATTTAATTAAATCAGGTGGTATTTGGAGTATTGAACGTTGTGGTTGTGTGACACTTAGGCGTAAAATCAGTCAGCAATTAATATCGAATAATTCAAATATTAACATCTGGCTTTCAGTCAATGATTCTCTCACAAATACCAATCCGCACATCACTTTAACCAGTAGTGTTACAATTTGGCTGAATTTATCGCTTACATAGTTTCGGTAAAATTCAATTTTACTCTTTTAAGCGGTTCCTCGTAGTGACAATTATTTACACCAATTCTCTTCGTCAATACTATATAATGGTAGGACTTATGAAATTTGGTATTGGTCTAAATTCCAAAAGCTTCCACATTCAACTTGTATTGTCCAAAAACAAAGTCCTTAGTTCAACAATAACAATCGTTATTAATCGAACTACTCTAGCAATAGACTTTGACTTTAAGTTGACTATAGTTGACCGTGATACTAACCCCATATAACCTAGGAGATGAATTCTCTATTAAATAAGGTTTCATATTCAATGATTTAACTTAGACTCAACTATAGTCATTTGATGAATGTCGTGCCATGATTTAACTATAGTCAAAGCAGGGTGTCCACATTGAATTTCAACAGTATTCTTTAGTCGAGAAAACGATGTAATATTACATTTTGATATTTTCTGTTTGACCTCAATTATATTAACCAACAGAAAACTATCGAGTGAGTCATTCCATAGTTATCCAATAACTATCTATATATAACATTTTGGTGCCTCCAACCACCAAGAGTAATACATAGTCCAACGTTTGGAGAGCATTACATACTTTAGTCTCAAATGATGTATCAATATCCAATCTAGATACATCTAGACAAGGAATATTTAAAATGATATGATTATTTTCACTGTGATAAATTTTTCATGATCACAACACATCCTAATTACTATCACAAAACATATCATAATTTATGGACTTTCTATTAAATATACTTAAATTAAATTAATTAAGTAACGAAACACATTATATCAAATATATAATAGAAAGAAAGTTGCCTTTTATTTCAAACGAGATTTTATAACCTAGTTAAATTCCCTAAGGCTTTCCCCTAACTCTATCAAACTCCTACTTGCATTTGGGCTAATTATGGAATCTCTATCCCATCCTTTTGACCAGTTTGATGAAAACTGATCGAGCTAGCCACTTCATAAATGGATTTTCTATGCTGTTTTAATTATCTACTTTGTCATTCGATGTTGATAAACCGTCTTCATCATGTGGAACTATTCGAAGTATATTCCTCAATGTCTAGTAAGCTTAGGAATCACTCATAGTTCGGTTATAAATTTGTGCATTTATATTTATACATTGCTTTTATTGTGCTGCTATTCAAGGCAATGTACTCAGTCTCTTGTTGAATCAGCCACAACCTTTTGTTTGGAACATTTCTAACTACAGCACCTTAACTAAGGTTTGAACATGAATTTAATATTGACATATTATACTCGATATCACTTATGAAGTTCAAATCTGAACACTTCTTCATAAGAAGCTTGCTGTTTTCTATAAACAATTCTCTAGTATTTTGTAAATACTCAAGAATACTCTTAACTAACATTCAGCGATCTTAGTTTGGGTTTGATTGTTTGCTTCATGTATCAAATACATTGGCTAAACACCATATTGAAGATAATAAAACATGTATAATAATTCCTATCGCAAGTACATAAGGAATCCATCATATATGTTCCATATTTAATATTTTAATACTGTGTATGTGCATATCATCTGGGACATTCCCTACATCCTTTTATACCGATTATAAAAGATGTTTTTCAAATCCTATATCAAGAATTTAAACAACTAAACTAGAACTGATATTAACATAGGTGTGTGGTTAACAATCAGCAGTATGTCGTTACATATAGTTAAGAAATATCTATGTAGCTTTTAATTTTCTTTCTTATAGACACACGCTTCATCTGCATTTTGACTGGAAATCAAATGTATTAACTTCCGTTGACCAAATAAAACACTTTAAATTTTAATGGCCAATGGTAATTTTAACTTCCATAGTATTAACTTCCGTCAACCATAGTATTAACTTCCATTTACCAAATACGGTAATTTTAATGGTACCATAAAATCAGAAGCACTTGAATATGAAACAAAATCACAAATTTTCATTTCTGATTACATTTCAAAACACATGTTTCATATCCAGATTACATAATCCCATATCATTTCCCAGGTTCAGATCAAATATAATTATTACATAAATATGCCAAGAGTGACATATGATGATGCCCCCTTAGTTGACCAAAGTACTATATAGTCATAACTGACTTAACACCGTAATAAACAAACAAAAACATCAACTCCTAAATAGCTATCCGTCAGCCACCTGCTCGTCTCCGGAAGCTTTATTCGCCAACATGCTAAAACCTGAAAATCCTCAACCTTTAGCCTACTCAAATCAATTTTGAGCATCCGAGAGTTTAAGGAAAAAACAAAAACTTCGAGTCAACCTCGTGCGAATGATACTATTATATCTTTGTTTACTGATATTAAGTGAGACCACGCCGCTTAGCGGAATGAGTTTCCCCTCGCTAATATCCTTTTAAAACATATCTTTTTGCAAATCAAAATCCTGCAATCAAACTGATTATATCAATAATTGCAATTATCATATATGCTCAAAACAGGTAATAAATGGACCACCTGTCTGAAAAAAATGTAGTTTTGTTTGGCTAACTACTAACCTTTGGCTGACTCGGGCCTACCAGACAAACTAAACAACTTATCTAACAACTGTTAGACATACTTTTGGATGGTCAGTCCTTAACTTACTTCCCCAAGGGCCACCTGATCCTAATGGTTTTGCGGGCTCACCAATAACCTGTCTCTGTACATATATATTCCTTTCTGTGTGTAACCATCATTTAAGTTTTACTTGTGACTAAGCCCTACACATTGGGATTTTGGACTAAAATTAGCTTGGGGATAAAGCTAATGTATTGGGTGCGACCATATTCCAGTCCCATTTGGTATACAAATATCTCAGTCATTTTACTTAGGGTTAACTACCCTTTAAATTTTTCTTTGAAAACCTTTTCAAAATGATTTAATCCCTTTAAACCATTAAATTGATTTAATCCCTTTAAATCATACTTCAACAAGGAAAATATAACATTTTCTTTACTCAAATCTCTTTTCCATGATATATGCTTTACTCAAAATAATGTTGATGAAAACATTTGAAACCTTTATTTAAACCTTTAAATAATTCTCTTTTGAAACCATTGAAAGTACCCCTTTCGAAACAAGTAAACTACTTTACTTTATAACCTTAGGCCGAAAGGCCAAAACATACCTTTTGAAACCATTGACAATAGTCCTTTCGAAAACATTGAAAACATTTCTTTCAAAAGATTTATAAACCTTATACATCCTCTTTTAAAATGCTTTAAATATGCCTTTCGAAACCATTGGAAACCTTCCATTTAAACACTAAGATAAACCTTTCGAAACCATTGGGGAATCACCACTTCGAAACCTTTTTAGTCACCTTTCGAACGCATTAAATTATACTACTTAAAACAAACCTTTCGAAAGCATTGGGTTCAAGTTAAAACATGTGGAAAATCTTTCGAAACCATTCCTTTTGAAACCTTTAGGTTTAACCTTCAAAATATAAAAATGGTCTTAAAACAACCAAGTCAAAAGAAACTCTTTCGAAAACAATTTCCTAAGTAAAGAAGTGGATGGTGTCGAAACCTATCCCTTCGAAAGCATTGAAGAGGCGGCGTTAATTTTGAAAACAAAGGGATCCTTTCGAAACCAAACTCTGTCAGAAGGTAAAAGGCGGCACTGAGGGGTTTCAACCCTTTCGAAAGCATTTACTTAAAACAAAGGCACAACCTCATTCGGAAGCATTCTTTCTTTAAAACCACTGACCAAGTCTAAAGCTATCTTATTCGAAACAATTCTCTTCGAAAGTAAAGCAGGCACATTTCTTTTAGAAAACAAAACAAAGCTTTGACCCCTTCGGAACCCCTTGTTTCGACCCTATACCTTTCGCCTATGTCCAATTCACTACGCAACAAGTCTTTGATACCATGTGCATTGGTTTCGATCAGGTTGGAGACGGAGGTACTAAGTCGAAAGGTGGCTACCGAAGATGGTAAAGCATCAGAACCTTAAAAACCTGATTTTTAACTTAAAAAGGTAATTTTTTTCAACTAACCTGCTTATTTGTCATCTTATAATTGGTTGCCTTAATTTTTCAAAATCTTGTTTGAAACATATAAAACATTTTAAAACATTTGCAAATAGCCCCTTCTCCTCTTATAAACATATAAAACACTTAAGTCCCATACCTTAAATAATTTTATAAATTTATCAAAACACTTAGGAAAATTCTATAAAAATTCTCATAAATCTCTCTTAATATGTTTTCTAACATATTTAAATTTATGACCCAAAACTATCATATTATAGCCATAATTAATTTTAAACCCAAAATACCATTTTCTTCACTAGAAAATTATTAATAAATCCACATTAATTCAGAAAATTATAAAACTTGAAACCCATCTCTAAATTACCATTTCCGACCATACACTAAAATCGCAAGGCATTTGGATGTCATTTGACAGGTTTTTCAATCCAAAACATGTCATTAAATCAATATGAATAAACATAATTCATCAACAAGCATATATATCTAATTATCATTCAAAACATGACAATATACTTTGCAAAATCATTCGGGTCTAATCATAGAAATCGAAAGCTTCAAAATATGAGATGTAACATATTACTCACCATTAACTTTGGTGTTAAGGTGTTGAGATTTGATTCTTGGATTGAACTTGATTAGCTTTTCCTCTTAATTTAGCTTATCTTTCCCTTACTCTTCTTTAATGGTGGCCGACGTCTAGGTTTATATTTTAATTTTTATGAACATGTAAAATGAAGGTGGCTTAAGGGTTTAGGGTATAAGAATAAGCTTCTTCCTATATTGCCCCTTATCTAATTCCTTAACTTATTTCATTTTAAATTCCTTTTAACTCATTTGTTCAATTAGGCACGGCTACACCTTAAATTATACAAATCTCAATCCATTAACCAATTAACCTTTACATTATTCTATTTAATTTAGCTAATTAAATCTCTTGAATAATGTTATAAAAAATTAGGGGTGTTACAGACTCCCCTCCTTAAAGAATTTTGTCCTCGAAATTACGATAAGGTACACATCAAATCAATCAAAATGGTAAAACATACCATGAAACAAGTCAGGATAAGTATCTCGAATCCTGCTCTCAGTTTCCCAAGTATAGTCTCTCTGGTTGTCACTCCATTGGACTCTAACTAATCTGACTGTCTTGTTCCTTAGCCTTTTCTCATCTCTCATGACTATGCCAACTGGTTTTCTAACTATAGTCAAATTCGGCTCCACTACTAAGTCATCTAACACAGTCAGTGTTATAGTAGTCTCTAGATCTCGAATATACTTCTTTAGATGAGAAACATGAAAAACATCATGGACTCCTGCCAAACTGTTCGGTATCTCTGCTCTATATGCTTGTTTCCCGATCCTCTCTACAATAGGAAATGGCCCTACAAACCTCGGTACCAATTTACCTAATTTCCCAAATCGAATTACACCTTTCATCGGTGGTATCTTGATGAAAACATGATCTCCAACTGAGAACTCCAAGTCTTTTCATCTTCTATCAGCATAGCTCTTCTGCCTAGACTGAGCTTCCTTCATCCTAGCTTGAATGATCTCAATCTTTTCTATAGCCTCTCTAACTAAATCTGGACTAAGAACCAACCTATCCCTGGTCTCTAACCAACAAACAGAAGATTCGCATGGCCTTCCATACAAAGCTTCAAACAGTGCCTTCCCTATACTAGCTTGATAACTATTGTTATATGAAAACTCGACTACGTGCAGATGGTATTCCCATGATCCCCCAAAATCTAGCACACAAGCTCGTAACAAATCTTCCAAGACTTTGTTAACCTTTTCTGTTTGCTCATCTGTCTGCGGATGGTAAGCGGTACTCATCTTGAGCTTGGTACCTAAAATCTCATGTAGACTCTTCTAGAATTCGCTAGTGAATAAGGAATCTCTATCGCTTACTATACTACTAGAAATCCCATGCAGTCTAACTAAATTCTTCATAAGCAACTTCGCCAAAACCGATGCCGTCCTGGTTGACTTAACTGGAATGAAATGGGCACTCTTGGTCAACCTGTCCACTATAACCCATATGCTTTCATTTCCTCTGTTTGACTTTGGCAACCCATCTATAAAATCCATAGAAATAGAATCTCACTTCCAAACTGGAACATCTAAAGGCTGAAGTAACCCACTTGGTTTCTGATGTTCGACTTTTACCTGTTGACAGTTTAAACACTGCTTCACCCATAAGCATATATCCCTCTTCATACCTTCCTAGAAGAAACTCATCTTCATGTCCTGATACATCTTAGTTCATTCTAGATGAATGGTGAAATTTGAACGATGGCATTCCTCAAGGACTTCTTTCCTAACGCTTCTTACATTCGGAACACACAATCTCTCTTTCTTCTTTAACCACCCATTCTGGTCAAGACTGAAATCTTTCAAGTCGTTGCTCTATATTCCATCCCTTAACTTTCTGATCCGTTCCACTAATACTGGATCCTCATTCTATTTAGAAGCAATCCTTTCGATCATTATCGGTCGAACTTCTAAACAAGACAGCATAGCAGTTTCTGTACTACATCCACTCCGAGATCTCCACTATACTTAGGTCGTCAGCGCTTCTAGATCTTTCCACTTAGCTATCGTTGCCAACGCTGCATTCTGATGTTTCCTGCTAAGTGCATTTGCAACCTTGTTTCCATTCCTTGGTATGTACTCAATACCAAAATCATAAGCGGCTATAAACTCTAACTATCTTTGCTGCCTCATATTCAACTCTTTTTGAGAGAATAAATACTTCAGCAACTTATGACCCGTTTACATCTCAAATCTTTCTCCCAAAAGATAATTTCTCCACACCTTCAACGCAATAATTACCATGGCTAATTCCAAATCATGCGTTGGATATCTAACCTCATGCGGTCTAAGCTATCGAGATGCATAGGCAATCACTTTACCTCTTTGCATCAACACAGCTCCTAACCTTGTCCACATGCATCCGTATAAACTACCAAATCTTGATTCCCTTCTGGAACTATCAACACAGGTGCATGAGTCAATAAGTGTTTCAATCTTTGGAATGCTTCCTCACATTTATCGGTCCACATGAACTTCGCATTCTTTCGAGTTAGCTCTGTCATCAGTACCGCTATCCACGAAAAATCCTCTATGAACCTCCGATAATACCTAGCTAATCCAAGGAAACTCTTTATCTCGGTCACTGTCTCGGGTCTCTTCCAATTATTCACCGCTTCAATTTTAGTCAGATCTACAGACAACCCTTCCTCTAGGACTATATGACTAAGGAACTTCACTTTCTTCTTCCAGAAATGGCAATTCGAAAACTTCGCTTTTAGCTGATGCTGTGTCAACGTCTCAAGCACCACTCTAAGATGAACTTCATGCTCTCTTTCATCCTTAGAGTATATAAGAATATCGTCTATAAATACCAACATGAACCTATCCAAGTGCTCTCGGAAAACTCGGTTCATCAAATCCACAAAGAATGTTGGTGCATTAGTTTGTCCGAACGGCATTACTAACCATTTGTATGATCCATATCTGGTCCTAAACAGCGTCAAAGGAATACTATCCTCTGCTACTCTAAGCTGATGGAACCCTGTTGCCAAATCCAACTGGGAAAATACTTTGGCTCCACTCATCGAACAAATCGTCAATTCTAGGCAACGGATATATGCTTTACTTAAGGAAAATATAACATTTGCTTTACTCAAATCTCTTTGCCATGATATATGCTTTACTCAAAACAATGTTGATGAAAACATTCGAAACCTTTGTTCAAACCTTTAAACAATTCTCTTTCAAAACCATTGAAAGCATCCCTTTCTGAACCATTGAAAGTACCCCTTTCGAAACACGTAAACTACTTTACTTTATAACCTTAGGCCGAAAGGACAAAACGTACCTTTCAAAACCATTTACAATAGTCCTTTCAAAAACATTGAAAACATTTCTTTCGAAAGCTTTATAAACCTTAGACATCCTCTTTTAAAATGCTTTAAATATGCCTTTCGAAACTAATGGAAACCTTCCATTTAAACACTAAGGTAAACCTTTCGAAACCATTGGGGAATCACCCCTTCAAAACCTTTACATATAATTTTTGAACATACTGCGGAACTTCCCCTTCGAAACCTTATTAGTCACTTTTCGAAAGCATTAAAGTATACTACCTAAAACAAACCTTTCGAAAGCATTGGCTTCAAGTTAAAACTTGTGTAAAACCTTTCGAAACCATTCCTTCTGAAACCTTCGTGTTTAACCTTAGAATATAAAAAGGGTCTTAAAACAACCAAGTCGAAAGCAACTCTTTCGAAAGCAATTTCCTTAGTAAAGAAGTGGATAGTGTCAAAACCTATCCTTTCGAAAACATTGGAGAGGCGACTTTAATTTTGAAAACAAAGGGATCCTTTCGAAACCAAACTGGGTCGAAAGGTAAAAGGCGGAAGTTAGAGGTTTCGACCCCTTCGAAAGCATTTACTTCAAACAAAGGCGCAACCTCATTCGAAAGCATTCTTTCTTTAAAACCACTGACCAAGTCGAAAGCTATCTTATTCGAAACCATTCTCTTCGAAAGTAAAGGAGACGCATTTCTTTTAGAAAACAAAACAAAGCTTCGACCCTTTCGGAACCCCTTGTTTCGACCCTATACCTTTCGCCTATGTCCAATTCACTGCATACCAAGTCGTTGATACCATGTGCATTGGTTTCGATTAGGTTGGGGGTGGAGGTACTAAGTTGAAAGGTGGCTGCCGAAGATGTTAAAGCATCCGAACCTTATAAAACCTGATTTTTAACTTAAAAAGGTAATTCTTTTCAATTAACCTGATTATTTGTCATCTTATAATTGGTTGCCTTAACTTTTCAAAATCTTTTCTGAAAGGTGCTGCCGAATTCCAGAAATTAACATTTTAAAACATTTGCAAATAGCCCCTTCTCCTCTTATAAACATATAAAACACTTAAGTCCCATACCTTAAATAATTTTATATATTTATTAAAACACTTAGGAAAATTCTATAAAAATTCTCATGAATCTCTCTTAATATGTTTTCTAACATATTTAAATTTTTGACCCAAAACTATCATATTATAGCCATAATTAATTTTAAACCCAAAATACCATTTTCTTCACTAGAAAATTATTAATAAATCAACATTCATTCAAAAATTATAAAACTTGAAACCTAACTCTGAATTACCATTTCTCACCATATACTAAAATCGCAAGGCATTTGGATGTCATTTGATAGGTTATTCAATCCAAAACATTTCATAAAATCAATATGAATAAAATTCACCAACAAGCATATATATCTAATTATCATTCAAAACATGACAATATGCTTTGCAAAACCATTTGGGTCTAATCTTAGAAACTAAAAGCATCAAAATATGAGATGTAACATATTACTCACCTTTAACTTTGGTGTTAAGGTGTTCAGATTTGATTCTTGGATTGAATTTGATTAGTTTTCCCTCTTGATTTAGCTTATCTTCCCCTTACTCTTCTTTAATGGTGGTCGGCCTCTAGGTTTAGATTTTAATTTTTATAAACGTGTAAAATGAAGGTTGGTTAAGGGTTTAGGTTATAAGAATATAGCTTCTTCCTATATTGCCCCTTATCTAATTCCCTAACTTATTTCATTTAAATTCCTTTTAACTCATTTGTTCAATTAGGCACGGCTACACCTTAAATTATACAAATCTCAATCCCTTAACCAATTAACCTTTACATTATTCTATTTAATTTAGCTAATTAAATATTCTGAATAATGTTATCTAAAGTTAGGGGTGTTACATCAAACTATTTGATATTTCTATCAAAATACTTGTCCAACTCTGATGCTTATCAAATGATAATTTTATATCCGTTCTTGGATCATATCTGAAAACTCACAAACTAAGTATTGCTCCCACTTACTCTAAAATATTTTGTTTGTTATGTGCAAACAGTCTATTTTAAATTATTATTTGGGGTTTTCTATTTCAACACATATGTACCAAAACACAAAGTCATTTCAAGCGATAATTTTGTGAGTAAAATCTGAACTAACTTAAGCACATTGAATGAAGAATCTGTTATGTTAACATCAACAATTGAAATGTAGGATGTTATTCTTATTACTATTGCTTACTATATTTCAACTACATTAGTCTTTCTCTTAAAGACACATTTGCGGTCGATAGATCATACCCTTCGGTTACAACTATCAAAATCATATTTTGATAATGTATTTGGAATCTATTTTGGATTTGTGCATCATACCATATGGCATAGTCAATACTCTTAATGGTCTAATTGACAAGTGAGGAATATATATTCTTGAAATTAATAAGAAACTCGTATTTTCTCCTTAATGTGTGTGAATACTTATTAGACATTCTAGTATGTCATGTCCGTTTAGGTTTGGTTAATTTCATTTCATTCCTCATAACCAGTGTGATTTTGGATTATATCCAAATCTATTTTATTATCAATAATTTCTAAAAGAAATTCCTTTGTCGCAAAGTTAGTGTTTCTTGAAACAACAATTGTTTCTTAGTGTAACTGAATAAGTATTCATTAACATTTTATGAAGTGCCTTATATATATATATAACTATTGGTTTTGGTTTACCAAACTTATGTTCAAAACACAAATTGGTCATCTAATGACGATCATTCCCAAACTCATTTTGGGGTGGTCTACACAGAATCCCTCATGAACAATTATTACATGTAGTCTTTCGACTCACACTATCTGTCAACTCATTGATGAAGGATATGTTGAGGTTTCTTACAAACCCTTATCATGTATAATTTTGTAAACTATTATTTAGATGAAATTAATTTTAATCTTACATACTTTTCTTATGTAAATGACCATATAGAAAGAAGTTAACTCAACTTCATTTGTTATCAATCATACTTTGTTCAACAAAGTATGATTACTCCTTATCGATGCATCATTATGTATCGTAGGGAGGAGTGACTTTTAAGATTGAATCTTTATTCAGTTTACATACATTTGGAACTCTTTCCAATATACTCACATATTCGATCAAATCAAATCGTTTTATTTTCTTTTGCATGTTATGTTATTTACATTCGTTTTATATTCTATGAACTTATCATAGACATAATATATATGTATGAAATACACATGTCTATGTTTGTAATATCTCATCAGTGAATTTACCAAAGTGTGTCAAATCATTTTGGTATTATTAGACTTACGAGTGCATATATCTATATGTATCAATCCCAAGAGTTCATCAATTCTTATGTTGCTTCCATTGAATGGGTGCTTTGTCCTCAATCATTGGAGATAGAATTCACTAGTACCATATGATTCATAATCATACGATTAAAGAATTATTTCTCAAATATATGGCTTAGTCAATAATTCCAAAATAACTATAAAAGTTCTAATACTTTTGTATTTTTTGATGCATCATTTTAAATGAAAAGGTACCATTATTATAGTTTTATCTTATAAGGAAATTATTCGTATTGAAATAAAACTATATCTATTTTTAAGTCTAGACTGAAAACAGATATTATTTCATAAATAATATTTGGTATATTTTATGAAAATGATTTTCATAATTTGATGCAACTACTAAGAAGTGCTATATGACATGCTTCCACTATTTTTGGCATTACTATAATAGCATATTTCACTACAAAGAAGTGTTATACGACATGCTTCCACTATTCTCGGCAGTACTATAATAGCCTATGAAATACGAAGCTCCATTCAGCCACTTATTACATAATTTTATTTCATACACTGTAATTAATTTACAGTCAAGAGTTTCAGGTCAAATATCTTAAACTCAAAGAAAAAATCTTATAGAAAAAAATTTCTATATGAAAACACATTTTGGAATAGAAAATAAATATCTCATTCCTTGTTATGTATCAACTATTATTTTGTACAATTCTCATTTCTAATGTCTCTTCATAAAGTAGAAGTGATACTTCACTCTCTTCATCCTAACTGTGCCTTAAGTTACATCAACTCTTGTACATTCGCTTTCTTTTTCAAATGGTCAAAACCATTCAAAAGGAAACGCCGCTACAAGACCATAACGAACTCTTTACAAAAAATGTATTCGGCTATCCTTTAAGGATAACAAATAAATTGCACTTTACGTAAACTGATCAAACTGACATTTCGATGATCAAGTTCTTTAGTCCATCTTGTAGCTCTAGGTCTAGTGTTACATTTAACATAACAAGATCCTAATTGTAATCCTATTGAATACATGACCTTGCACCATTTTTTACTTGCTTATTTCGACTAAACTAATTTCATCAAGGTTCCATACATTACAAATTATGACCGTTTACCATATAACATTTACATGTGATCATATAGATCAAATATCTATATTCTTATATTGCTTTTAGAGTTTGACACTCATATAAGACAATACATAGTCTAAGGCAAATAAACACGCATGTTACCAACTTATGAATGTATTTAGTGGTTGTATAATTAGGCTCTTGTATGAGTCTTGAATTGACAACATATAAAATTTACTGGTATTTATATGTTATATTTATGTTTGTCAATATTAATTCAGTTCATTTGTATATTTTAATTAATATGTTAAATGAACAAATTTATCATTGTTGATTAATTTAGTTTATACATAGGAAATTTTCTTGTATTGTTAGTAAGGTTAAACATTGCATTTCATTTTACTAATAAGCTCCCACTAGACTTTTATGTTTGTCAAAACCCAAAGATGAAACATAGCAGACTGTTGACTTCTCTAATGGATGTTAGGACTCGTATGCCTTGGGATTCCCGACCTTGAGAAAAGCTCGACAAATCATATGCCCGCATACGATGGATAATGCATTATAGATTGTGTCACATACAACTTCTAATATTGTGTTCTTTGTTCTAATCTCATCTTTACCTTGAGGAAAGCTCAATAAGTAAAGAGAGATTATTCACACTTATAGTCCTACCTACCATTTCACGATGGGCTATGTATAATGAACATACCTTGAAGAAAACTCAACAAATATGTGCATGTACCTTACCTCATCCGTTCCTTATATAAATAGTGTTGCACGTAACATCCCTAGCTTGAGAAAAGCTCAAAAGCTAATTGATATGCAAGTAATCTATTGATATATAAATCGTAGAGGACAACATTTATATTAAAGATTCATAATCTTTAATATATTTAATTGAGTGATATCAACTTATAAACTAACGTATTTCTTGGGGAACACCACCGTGATTCAAGTGTCATACACATTTGAAATCACGATATACATACTATACATATGTATTTGTTCCTTAAATCTAATTGGGTTTCTTACCGTTCCACCTTTTATTGTACATTTATATTATATAAGTTTAATTCTAGCTTTTTATAATTTTATTAACTTATATAATAATATTCTAGATAATCTTATATTATTTTTATAAATTAAATCTTAATTAATTTTTATTTTATTCATTTTAAACATTTTAAATTGAATATGTGCACTATAACATTTATAGTTATATACATATATGTATACATATTATTTATTAATTAACATTTAATTTTTTATTTAATTTAAAAAAAATTAATTAATCATAATTAATTTCGAAAATTATAAATATATATTACCTTAACATTTTAAGATAATGTTACATAAACCAATATATATATATATGATATTTAATTAAATTAATTAAAATTTAATAATTTATTTAATTAATCTAATTAATTATTAATAATTTTGGAAAATAATTATTTTACTTTCAATTTTGAATATTATATTATAACATTTATAGAATCATTAGTTATTTTGAATTTAACTTTTAAATTTAAAACTTATTTTAATTTATTCTAAATTTAATCTTTTAAATTTAAAATTTTATTTTAATTTTAAAAATGATTTTGAAAACCCAAAGGCCCAAAATCAATTTGGACCTTTATATTGGAGATAACCTTTGTGCATACCTTATCCTTTCAGGCCAGGCCAACAGCCAAGTAGGGAAAAATACTTGATTATCCAATCCCAACTCTAGACTGCTTTTCTAGACACCTTACTAAATGGGTAGGCTTTAATCATTTAGAACTAACACTATTAATTTAGACCGCATAATCTATTGGACTTTGATACCACTGTTGGATCTTAACCAACATGCAATGGGTTAAATGGGTGAATTTAATTTTTTTTTACCATTTTGGATCTTATTAGGTCAATGAAGTCTAAATTAATTTAGATATAACCTAAATAAAATTTTAATAAAATCATTATTTAATTTAATTGATTAAGATAAAGATTTTATTTGTGTATATGATTGATATATATTGCATTTACATGTGTGTGTGTGCATGTGCAACATCTAAAATATACATGGTTTAACATACATGTATCAAAGTGTTGAGATTTACCTTGCAATGGACATGTTAGCCCCTCCACATACATATTTAAAGTCTGTTTTATAAAATGTTGTTATAATACAAATATAGTTATATAAATATATTTATTTATATATATACATATAGGTATATTAATATATACACACCCTCCTATATGTGTACATATATTATGCAAATGGATTTTATATAAATTTGAATATAAAACAATTCAAACTTCAAATTAATTATTTATTAGAATTCAAACTTGAAATTAGATCTAGGTTTAAAAATATCCTTTTAAATTCAGATTCAAATCTAAAAGTTTTTTAATTAATTTACAAAATATATTAATATATATAATAAAATATGAATATTTTTTTGGAATTACATAAAATATACACATAAATATATTTTAACTTATATAAAATTCTATGTAAATATATATAAATAATATAATATAATTAAATGTAATATATATATATATTAGTTTCAGCAATAAATTAATTTTGAAAAAACGATTATTTTTAATTATTAATCCATATAGATTGAATACTTTAAGATATAATTTAATTTTCGTACGAAGAATAGAAAAGGACAAAAAATGTTTTTTATTTGTTAATTTTCTATGTAATTATATACATATATATTAACAAATTTAATAATTAATATAATTAAATTATATATTTATTATTTAAATTAAAAGTATTGAAAAACTTTAATTTTTTTAATTGCATGCATACAAAACAACTTGTTTTGAACTTATTAAATAATCTGCAAATATATTTATATATGTATAGTCGTTAAAAAATCGATCTTTTAATTTAAAAGCTTTTTATAAATTATTTGGAATTCGTAAATGAAGTTTTTTTTATTAATTTTTTATTAGCATGACCGAAAGCTATATCGATATATATACACAAAAGAATTTTTTTTAATTATACTATACAACACGTTCTTGTCTAAATCGACTATAAATACATATGTGGATTCATTATATAATCTAACCTATATAGTACAATGGCATGATGATTTACATTCATAAATTCATGTGAAATAAATATTACCTCAGCTGTGACTTATTTGAAACACCTTGAATGCCAAACCAAAATCACTCCTTTAATTTTATTCGGTCTCTTCCAGAAAGTGCTACCAATCGAAGCGATCTACACACCTTTATTTTATTTTATTTTATTTAAATTTTTGTTTAGTTTGAAAATAGAGGAGAAGGCTATGATGCTTGCAGCCTATATGGAACGAGGAGGCTAGAAGAAAGTAACCTCAAAATATAAGGGGTAGTGGGTTTAAATAAGGAATGAAAGTGAGAGGAAAAAGGGTGTCTAGATCTGATTTTGTACCCTTTCCTTCTTCACTAAATCAAACCCAAAATATCAAAAATATCACACACTATATCTCCATACTTGGCCGGCAATCATTAATAGGCAAATGGGCCTATTTGCACTTTCAAACCATACCAGTAAATATGCATTTTAAATCATATTCAAATGCATATCGATATCGTATATCGATACGTGTGTACATAAATTTTATATATGCACTTTTTCCAATACTAATCCAAATAAATCAAATAAAATTTTATAACTAATATTTCACAAATATTAATTAATTTATAACAATTATAATTTAATTACATGGGGTATTTGGAGTATTCAATTGCGGTTATGTGACTCTTAGGTGTACATTTAGTCAGCGATTAATATCGAACAATTCAAATATTAATGTTCAGACATCACTTTAGCTAGCGGTATGACAGTTTGGTTAAATTTATCACCTATACAGTTTTGGTAAAATCCAATTTTACTATTTTAAATGGCCCCCACTAATTACAATTATTTGCACTAATTCTCTTCGTCAAAACTGTATCACATTAGGACTTATCAAATTTGGTATCGGTCAAAATTCCAATATCATCCACATTAAACTTGTATAGTCCAAACACAAAGTCCTTTGTTCTACAATAACAATTATTATTAATTGAACTGCTTAGAGACTTTGACTTTGAGTTGACTATAGTTGACTGTGATATCAAATAACCGAGGAGACGAATTCTATATTGAATCACATTTCACTTCCAATGCTTCAATTCAAACCTAGCTATAGTCATACAATGGACACCATGCAATGATTTAATTATAATCAAGTAGAGTGCCCACACTGAAGTTCAACAATATTCTCACATTGAGAGAACTATGCAATATTGTCATTTCGATATTTTCTGTTTGACCTTAGCTATATTAACCAATAGAAAACTATCGAGTGAATCATTCTATAGTTATCCAATAACTATCTTTATGTAACTCTGGTGCTCCTAGCATTCATGAGTAATACACTACCCAACACTTGGAGAGCGTTACGTACGCTAGTCACAAATAATGTATCGATATCCAATCTTGATACATCTTGACTACGAATATTTAAAATGATATGTTTATTTTCATTATGATAAATTTTCATGATTATAATACATTGTAATTACTATCACAAAACATATCATTTATGGACCTTCTACCAAATATACCTAAATTAAATTAATTAATATAACACATTATATCAAGTATATAATAGAAAGAAAAACATCTTTTATTTCGAGCGAGATTTTATTACATGGTTAATAATTTACAATAAATTACATAATTGCCCCTTAGGTATACCCCTAACTCTGTTAGTTCCTAGACTGCCACTCTCGACCTTACGTCTTCCGCCGTTCCCTTAGACATACACGCTTTTGATTTCATCTGCCACATTAGGCCTTACACCAACATTTTCGTATTTCGGTTTCCATACAAGCCTTACTCTACTTTTTTATATCGGTTGCCACATAGGCCTAACACCTATGCTTTCGGGTTTCGATTGCTACCCATGCATTACACCATCACTATCTTCGAAAATCATTAGTCCTGATTTGCACTCTCTATTGAGATTTACTTTAATTTTGGCAATCAGTACGCTCAGTCATCTAGGGAAGCATGTTGTAGTTTAGCTTCAGTGACTTGTGAAATTAGTCTTTAATTTATCTAAAATCACCTCCTCTACTCATACTTCCTCCTTAACCATCGACCGCCTTCGGTCCTCGATTGAGCCCTTCGGCTTACCAACCTCGACCTTATTGCTTTTCCTAACATTTGTGCTTAAGTCTTTATACTTAGGTTCTGGTTTATTTAAGTTATGGTTTGGCTCTACCTTCTTCAGCATTGCCCTTCAGTACATGTCGGAAACCTTTCCTACACATCTGGCACTAACTTTCCATGTGTCGACTTTTGATTCATTTGACGTAGTCCTTTCTGACTGCCATTTATTACTTTACTGACACGTTCAGCACAAAAAGTGGTCTATTATCCAAATATAAAATACTTATTCTTATTAAAGTACCTTCCTGCAAAAGTTATATGCCTTCTTGCTGCTTATTATAACCCTTCGGTTACGCTTATTTTCTTTTGGAAAACAAACAAATCATCTCTTATGATCTATGGTAACATTAATCATGATTTGTTCATTCATATTACCTCAACTTCCTAGTTTTAACCCATTTTCCATATTATACAGCCTTCTAATATTTCCCAGAAGTTTATTTTCCTAAAGAAACATTATATGAATCAAAACGAAATTCTAATAATTTGTTTCCATCACCATATTAAATTCTCAACACTTAAAGGTCATAAGAAGTAAAAATATCATTCAATAAAAGGTTTTCCATGAGAAATTTAGAGAACAAAATAGAGTTTACGAAATATATTACTCACCTAAATTTCCTAGTTAATCAAGTCTCTAGTTCCCTTCACCTCAAATCTTCTTCTACTTCTTCTTCTTGTTTAAGATGCAAGCACCATTAAAGAACTTTAAGCTTTCCTTTTAGTTTTGAGTGTATATTGAAATGAAAAGAGGGAGTTGTTTACTTTTATTCCAAATGAATAATTAGACCGCTGACCCACCATTTCCTCTTCTTATATATTAGTTAGATCTAACGGTTGCATTTAATTTCTCATTTATCTTAGATTCTTAACTAGTTTTTTTCTAATGTCACTTGATTCGCCTAAGCATAATAAGTAGACAAATATCCCATGAATATCTACTCATTTTCAATATTTCAATTTTCTTTATTCTCATAGTGTTACAAAAAAGATTGATTATTTTATTAATTTATATATTGGAAAAGCAGATAAATGAAAGAAATGATTATACGATTGAAATACCTAACATGAAATATTATGTATAATTTTTATGCGAAGACATCATTTAAAATAATGACCAAAATCATTGATTCAGTTGTCTTTCCCACCAAGCCCTCTCGTAGTTTGAGAATGATTCTATAATTAAAATATTTTTTATACGATCAAAAATCCCATAAACAATTACCCAATAAAGTATTTTCTACCCAAAGCTTCACAAAAATTTTCAATTGAAATTAACGTTGGTAGAGCGCACTAAGAACATGTTAATTATTATTAAGCTAAAAAATCATTTATTAATAGTGGGTACAAAGGATATATATTATTTTATTGAACCGACCTCATTTTTCTTGAAATATTCGTCATTTCCACTCTTTCTTTTGGCTCTCTTGTACTTTACTTTAGCAACGATTAAAGCATAAACATCGCTTTGCTAACCTTAAAATTTGAGTAATTCTCTCCTCATAAGAAGCATAACTTTCTATTTACCTAATCAAGTTGTCGATAGCCATTGTATTCTACTAGATTTTCAAAAAAAACATAAGAAGATATTATTACGTATTGGTGACATATGTGTATTAACCCACCATTTACATCCTAGTGGTTCTGCATCTTAGTCTACGCACAAATCCCAAAAGCTATAAATTACGGATCGTTAAGTTGAAAAAGAATAAAAACAATAAACATAGCCATCTAATTTAACTATAACTTTTAGAACTCATGCATAAGGAATAAAATATAATTCAACTTACACAAAAATATCTAAATCATACTAGAAAATATTCATAAGTGTTGTTATATTATTCTTAAGATAACACTTAATAACAGTGGTTTAACATAAATACATGATCTTAAAATAGTAGATAGCTAGATTAAAAAATATAACTCCATCAAACCTTCATAGCCGTCTGCTCAAATCAACATTCCCCCAACACTATGTCAACCTATCATAGATAGATACAAAAAGTAAATATAGATGGGATCAAACATATATGTGTGAGTGAGAAAGTACCACTAAGTATAAGATACCAACATGTTAATAAAACATCATTATAGACTAACACTACGCATCATTTTTGTGTTACTTTTTGAAAGGGAAGTCGATTTTTTGAGTAGCTTGCACTTTTTATTAACATCAAATAGGAGTTTAACATAGAGTAAAAGTAGATGAAACTCACACAATACATAATATGACTAGGACATCTATATAACAAAGTGACTATAACACAGTCTAAACAGAACATGACCAAAAACTCAAAATGCCAAAATATTTATTACAAAACAAAAGGCAACAAATGCCAAGACCTAAGAAGGAAAAATGTCGGCAATAACATACTCAATTCCCTCATCGAGATCATTATGATGATATAATGTTGAACGGGAGGGCTTGCTAGCATTGAGCATGTGGAGGATACACGAGTTAGGAGGAGCAAGGGTCTTAATGGTGATAAACCTATCCAAAGGAAACTTGCCATTATCAGTGTTGCCAGAAGAGAAGGCAGTGGTGATAAAAGCGTCGAGCTTCGCAAGCTCAGCAAGGTTGGCAAAGCCAGTAGGTGGGGGTGCATGGGAAAATGTCGTAGGATCAGAAGCAGGGATAACTAACTCCTTGACTCTCTATTGCCAGGGTGAGGGCTTCTACAAGAGAACTTTCTCAGGGATATTGGGAGGGGGGACGCAGTGTCCAAATCATTGGTAATTGTAAAATGAATGCAAGAGGATACGGTATGACCAAGAAGTACCAATGGGAGGAGATCGGGGCTGCCATAAGTAAGAAACCATAATGTGCACGGTCCTGGACTTTGAAACCACTATAGGTAACTTCATCGGTAACGACCAATTTGGGGTGATATCTATAAGAACTCTGAAATACTCTAGGTGTCCCTAGCTTAATGTTCTCATCAAAGCAAATTTTCTTACCTATATGACAGGTCAATCAGTCAAGACCTTTAAGGGATTGTAGCAAGGAGGGGACACAAGTAAACTTTGCATAAACTGAGATGGACATGATTTGATCTCGAGCAGCATTAACTATGGGATTCCAATGAGTGATAATAAATACTTTACCATCTATTATATAAGGATTTGACTCCAACACCATACAGCGTTCCTCTTCATTTCCAAAATCAAAAAGTAAATATCCTTATCAAATCTCACTTTCAAGGAGCCTTTAAACTTCCAACGATTAGTAAGATAGAGAATGGAAGCCCATCGTCTAAAATGAATCTAAAAAGTGAATTTTTCCAAAACTCCTTATACGTATCAACATCTTCAATTAAGGGGATAAGAATTTCATTAATGTTACTTGAGATATTAAAACGTTTAGAGATATACATCTCTACATTTCTAGGCTTGCTTGAGAAGAATGATGTCCATTTGGGCTTACTAGTATCTATCATTTTTGCGTTACTTATATTTATCACTTTAGTCTTATTAGATCCATTCTGTTTTAGCAATAGATGAAATGGGTAAATTTCAAAAAAAACTCATTATTTGGATTTTAGTGACCCTATGAAGTCTATTAACTAGCATTAGATCCAATCTATATTTTTAAATAATATCATATTTTATTAAATTAATTAATTACATCAGCTAATATTGTTCAATGATAACTTTGGGTATATCTCATATATTCATAACATGGCAAGATAATAACATGATACATGTGTGCAACTTTATAAATATATAAGGATGTATATTTATCGTATACGCATATATATTATACTTACATATGCATGTGATAATATTATATGAATATTGGAAATATAAATGCCTAAATATATGCATATGTTTAAATATACTACAATATATTTATATATGTGTATATGTTTAAATGTATTATAAAATTTGTATATTGTTTATATACAAGTATTTATAGTACCATACGCACGCACACACATACATGAGTACATTAAATCATGTACGCATCTATATATAATAAAATCAAATCTTTATATAAATTAATTAAATTAAATAAATATTTTATTTAAAATTATTTAGATTGGATCTAAATAAATTTAGACTTCATAGGCACATCAAGATCAAAAAATGGAAAAAAATTAAAATTTATCCATTTAACCCGGTGCATGTTGGCCTAGTTCCATCAATAGTGTTAGAGTCCAATAGCATATGCAGCCTAAATTAGCAGTATTAAGGCTAACTTATTAAAACCTACCCATTTAGTATGGAGTCTAGAAAAGTAGTATCGAATGTTGATTTGGGTAAATCAAGTACTCTGCCCTACCTGGCTATTGACTTGGCCTGAAAGATGACGTAAGCACAAAGGTTATCCCTAGTATAAAGACCTAAATTGATTCTAGGCCTTGGGCTAATTTTCAAAAAAAAAATTGAAATTATAAATAAAATCGTAAAAGGTTAAATTTGAAACATATAAGAAATTTTATAAACGTCATAAAATATTTATGAAAACTAAATACTTATTTTTGAAAATTTATTAATAATTAATTGGATTAATTAAATAAATAATTAATTAAAATTTAACTAATTAAATTAAATAACATATATTTTTTTACAGGTAAAATTATCTTAAAATCTTAAGGTAATTAATATATATAATTTTGAAATTAATTAAAATTAATTAAAATTGTTTTAATTGAATAGATTAATTAAATGTTATTCTATAAAATATATATTATTTTGTAATTTGATGTCACTCATAAATGTTGTCCTCTACCATTTATATATTAATAAATTACTTGCATACTCTTAAGTTGTTGAGTAGACTCAAGCTAGAGATGTTAGGTGTAGTAGTATTAATATATTAATAAGACGTCGTAAGAAATATGTGCTTATTCGTTGAGCAAACTCAAGGTATGTACATTTATACTTAGATCGTCATGAAATGGTAGGTGCGACTAAATAATCTCTTTCGATTTGTTGAGCAAACTTAAGGTCAAAATGAGATTAGGACAAAGGCCGTACGTTAGGAGTTGTATATGGTGCAATCAATACAATATCATCCATCGCTTGCAGGTCTATGATTTATCGAGCAAACTCAAGGTCGCAATCTAAAGACAAGCGAGTCCTAACACCCACTTGAGAAGTCGAAAAACTTATATATTTCTCTTAGGGTTTTGAGAAATGTTAAATTCTAGTGGGTGCTTGTTGGTAAAATGAAATATAATGTTCAACCTAACTGATATTGTAAGAAAATTTGCTACAAATTTAATTTTTTTAATCTATTAAATTAAATTTGCAAAAAATGTCTAAACCAAAGTTGTTTTACGAAAATGACAAATTTACCGGACCTAACTACATAGACTGACTAAAAGCAACCAAAATAGCACTTACAGACGAACGCTTATAGTTGTCAACAATTAAACCTCCTAAAATAAGACCCGCTGATGATGCGAACTCAGAATAGATAATTGCTTATAACAAATGGATTGTGGACTAAGAAATCACCCAAGTTTATGTGTTGTCTACTTTAGACAAATCGTTGCAGAGACAACACTAAAAATATGAATGTCCATCAAATCTTTAGTAGCCTCAAAGCATTATTTAAGGAGCAATATCATTCTACAAGGTACGAATCACTAAGAAGTTGTTCAACACGAAGATGTCGAAGGGCGTGAAAGTGAATGAGTATGTCTTAACGATGAACAGCTATATTGATAGTCTTACTCAACTAGACGTCACGACAAGCAACGAGCTACAAAGGGACTTAATCTTATGTTCTCTTACTCTATGCTTTGAGCTGGTCATATTAAACTACAACATGAATCAATTGAATATAGCCTCGTGGTGCTACTTAATATGTTGAGATCAGGCGAGTCTTCATCCAAGGATCAAGGCGTGGTGCTCGTGGTAAAAGAGAAAGCATTATCTTTGA
Organism: Allium fistulosum; assembly: GCA_030737815.1. Lineage (NCBI taxonomy): Eukaryota > Viridiplantae > Streptophyta > Magnoliopsida > Asparagales > Amaryllidaceae > Allium > Allium fistulosum. Next base: position 294,047,176 of record CM060906.1, on the reverse strand, counting down.
ATGGTTTGAAGAAGAGGAAATGGGTTAATAAGAAGAATAAGAAGACTACTCTAAATGAAAAGGGTCAATGTCATAATTGTTATAAGAAGGGACATTGGAAACAGAATCGTTCAGATTACCTAAAGATTGTCCAAAAGAAGAAACAGAATAGTTCTGCTACTCATATAGTTATATTTATAATTCAAAATTGTTTTGTAATCAATAAGTTATCTTGGGTTTTAGATACTGGATCTGGAATTCATATTTGAAATTGGTAATATGGACTTAGGAATAAGCGTCATGCGGAAAAAGATGAGATGAGACTTCAAGTTGTTAATGGATCTCTAGTAAATGAAACTATGGTTGGAGACTATCACTTGGCTTTTTCGAATGGACTAGAATTAATTTTAAATAAGTGCTATTATGTTAAAAACTTTATTTGTGAAATAATTTCAGCATCTAGATTATTTAAGATTAGATATATTTTTCATTATGTTGAGAAGGTTACAAACATTATGTTGAATGGAAAAAAAATCTACAATGGTGTTTTGTATAATGGCATTTATATTATTAATTCTAATTATGTATGTACGTTGAATAATTATTCTAATATTGATATTAACAATAATTATCTATGGCAATGTAGGCTAGGTCATATAAATGAAAAATGATTACACAAAGTGAAAACCGAGGTTTTTCTACCATTATTTTATTCTGAATCATTTGATACATGTGAGTCATATCTGAAAGGAAAAAATAACCAAGCACTTATTTAGTGGGTCAGTGAAAGAGTTAATGATTTCTTGGGTCTTGTACATACTGATGCATGTGACCAAATGCCTACGGTTATCAAAGATAATACTTCTTATTTTGTAACTTTTACTGATGATTTCTCAAGACTAGGATATGTGTTTCTTGTGAAGAACAAATTTGATGTCTATGACCAATTTAAAGAGTATGAGTAAAAGGTCAAAAATATGATGAACCATAAGATTAAAAATACTTCGTTGAGATCAAGCAGGAGAGTATGTTGGACAAGAGCACTAATGGTACTTAAAAGACAATGGGGTTGTCATTTAGATTACTCCGCCCTATACTCTGCAACACAATGGCATTTCGGAAAGAAGGAATCAATACGTATTAGATATGGTTTATTCCATCATGAGTAAATCTGAGTTACCTCTTTCGTATTGGGGATATCACTGAAAATCATAGCGCGTATATTGAATTTGATGCCTACTAAATTTATGCCTAAGATTCCATATGATATGTGTTGTGGAAGAAAGCCTAACTCAAATATTTGAAGGTGTTATAGGTGTTTTCATCTAAGGGATAATGGAGGCAAGTTAATCAAGCCAAGCAAGGGTGACAAAGGTGTGTGCCATAGGGAGTTCAACATGTCCGAACAACCTTGAAGCGGAGAGGCAAAAGAGCCCAAAGGCAACCCAAGTGAAGCCATGAAAAGGAATGAAGGATTGCAATTCTATTTGTACTGCCTGGTTGATAGACTACCGAAAAACATTTCTTGTCGGCTAGTCTCGCCACCGAACAATAACTGTTGTGTGATAGAGAAGCTACCGGACGATTTCTTTTCCGATGATCTCACCACCAAACAATATTTGTTGTCCGGTAGAAGAGTTATTGGACAATATTTCATGTCAATTGGTTTACATCCCGGACAAGATTTCTTATCCTATACATCACAATGTCAAACCATAAGGGACCTTCTATACGCGTGTATCGAAAGGCGTTTACATCCACCCACCGAGCTGAACACCACCGAACAAGCCAACTTCAAATGAACTGAGCAAGAGATTTAAGAAAGTGAAGTCTAGAATATATGGAAGTTCTAGATCGTATCTTCTATATATGGAAATAATCAATCTGTGAGTGTTATACATGGAAACTACCTATTTTATCGGGCTAACCTCCCTACCTCTTCACTCCTATAAATGTCTAAGCTTCCAACAATAATAGGGATAACTTTTGAGGGCCACCAGGAACCATCGAACAAAAAACACCGAACAGAGCCTTGGAGCGACATACTTAACTTAATATCATTGTATTTTATCAAATATTTGTAAAGCTGATACATAAAGAATGACACAAAAATGAACAGTGGATGCAGGCAAGTTACGGATGAACCATTATAAATCTATATGTATTTTATTTTGCATTCCTTTTTACCAAACATTTTTTGTGCTTTCACTGATAACCTGATTCTTAGCATGCCTCCGAAATTAAAGAACAAGGCCGGTACTACCAATGGGAATGCAAACCAAACAACTACCAATCAAGAAAACCATTCATCTAGCACTATATGACCGGACACTGTCACTGGAGGCAAGTTGGATAGAGTTATGGTGGAGCTTGGTACACGGTTCGTTATCCAGCAGCATTGTAGACCAGATCATGACATGCTTAGGGCAGACACAACCTGTCGCACATAACACGGAATCACGAGGACGATTCCAGTCTAAGGGGTCTAGGTGGTGAAGTAGGTCATATTATGACATCTAATTAGGAGAATCGAGGAGCGGGAAGAATGAACATTGAGGAAGTGGATTGAGAAAGGACTCGGCCCGAAGCCATGCCCGTAGAACGAGTTAGTGCCGAACTGACCATGAGAGGCATTGGGTCTTGGCCGAATATGGTTGAACCTTCTCGATCCAGCAATATTCCCCTTCCCTAGCAGAAGTGGCAGTTGATGGAAGGTGAACTTATCGCCGTGAATGATGCCAAAGCTGAGGTCGGGGCGGGGACTACAGGGTAAGTCATTACAGAAGCAGTGAAAGAAGTCTTTCACCCCGAAGGGAGAGGTCAATCCAGCTTTGCTCGTTGCCTGAACCAGGGGATCGAATGACATAGATTATAAGAGAATATGGACGTTATGAACAAGTAGAACGAGGAATTAAGGCAAGCGCGAGAGTTGGCAGCCCATTCTCTATGGAAATAGAAATCGTCCAAAATCCTAGGGGCTTTCCAATGCCCACCATGGATCCTTATCGGGGTCTGACTGACCCAATAGTATAATTGCAGCAATACACACAAGATATGCTAATGAGTGGAGCAATAGAGGAAGTCCTTTGTAAGTATTTTCCCTTATTCATTGCAGACTTAGCAACGATGTGGTTCTTCCACCTTCCTTCTGGCTTAATTCATTCATGGACGATGTTAAAAGAAAAGTTCATCCATCGCCTCCAACTTAATCCTTGCAATCTCCTTCTTTATAAGTTTAAGCTCCTTCATCGCCTCCAACTTAATCCTTGCAATCTCCTTCAGGAACTTAGCCATAAAATTTGCCCTAAGAATTTCATCTCTGTCGAAATCCTCTATAGACTCATTATAGCATGTAATCTCGATGTCTGCATCCTCCTTGAGATCAGCAATCATTTAACAACTCGAGAGATTTTCGACCTTCAAAAATCGACATCAATACGTTCACTGTATTACATGCCGAACAATCGAATGCAGGAAACACCAGATCGTTAGGGAAAAGAAGAAAGAGGTAGAAGAAGAAAATAGAAAACAACATCAGAACCTCACAGTCGCAGCGGAACAATATATAATAGATAACAATTGATCTTTATACAGAAAGATACTATACTATTTTTATACATTACATCATCAGAGTACAACACAATCAATAACACAACACTGGACAGTTATAATAACTTGTCCTCACAAAAGCTGACTATACAGCTTACACTGCACAACGGAATACACACCAAGTACGTGTGATACGTCTCGTCATCCAGCTCATCTCCGGAGCCCCATAGCATCCTATCCTGAATCTGCAATACTCGGTCTGACCGGAGTATTATAATAAAATAACACCCGAGTCAGTCGGGAAAACCAGCGTGAGAAAACACACTTAATTGGATTATTAAAGTTTTCAAAATCCTTTGAAATCAAAGGTATCTCGTAAGACCACGCCACAAATAAACATGCCGGGTTTTTACCTTACGATAACCAAAACATTTTTATCAAATTCGTCTAATATTATAATAATGTCTATAGAAAGTAAAATAGAATCTAGCTGAAATGCTTGCATCTCACGTTCCATCATAGTTGGGCACAGTCAAAACCGTACGGGCGCTTATTGGAGATTAGATTCCATACAATGGCAGAGCTACTGTGGTACCGCCCATCACAGTACCTGGCCTAGATCAGCGTACCGAGGACCACTCCAGATCCCCTGCAACACAAGACCGGAGCTACTCCTTACTAGATAGTCCGAATAAGATCACCCTGCGGTTGGGATCAGCAACCGCCACATAACTGAGATCAAAAAGGGACTCTAGACAGGGATGACCTTACCCTACTTGGGTGCTACCCACTTAGCCTTGCTGCACCTCCTCTATTTTAGCCATTCCCGGTTGATGAGGCTTAAGGCTAAACGTTACTTTTTAGGAACGAATTTCACTTAGAATGCTCATCGTCCTCCAACGACGATGTTCTGATAGCATTCGTCCATACAAGTTGTCCTTGGTCTGGACAAACCGAATCACCGTCTTCATCATCTTCCCGTTATTCATTCGCTACGTTCAAACCGGATCGAAGTGGTTTTCGGATAATTAAACCCGATCCCAGTCTCTTCGAAACGAATAGCGCATTGGCCAATTTTAGTAGTGGGTTATTTAACTATCAAATTAAACAATCATCCAACCCATTATTTTATTTCCACTGAAAACGCCAAGTCTTATTAGATTTAGATTTTAAATAAATTAAATCACTTTATCCAAAAATATACACTTAAATCATTTAAGTACAAAACTACTTATATTCTTTATTCAAAATAATACTTATGAAATTCTAAAATAATTCTCTAAGTAGAACTTAGCCAAAAACTACTTTTTAAAATAACAATTGTATAAAGTATAAATATTTAATAATTATCTTTTAAATCATAATACTAATTTACCTTTAAAATAATTACTGCTAAAATTAACTAAATTAATATTTACTTAAAAAAATTAAAAACAACTAAATAATAAACTTTTCTAAAACATTCCTTTAAAACATCTTTAAAACTTCTAATTTATACTTAAAAATCTTTCTTTGAAAATATACTTAGCTTTTTGGGAAAATACATTTTCCACTCCAATAAAACCAGTCTAAGCATTTTAAATCCTTCTCGATTTATCCCACTTTAATTTACGTCCCAAATCCTATAAATTTTCTTCCCCATACTTTAAAAATAAAACTCTCTTTTATTTTTAAAACGATTTACTCATCCCCTTATAAATTTCCACCGTGAATTTATAATTTCAAATTATCCACTGATAATTATTTCACTTTATTTATAAACCCAATTTATAAATTCCATTGTCTCGTTCTCCTATTAAATCACTATTTTCAAAACACTTAATCGATTTTCAAATCGATTCTCTGAATTTAAATTCCCTTTAAATTTTATTTCTCGATTTATCTAAAGTTTATTCCAAAATCCATTAATTCCAGATTCACTTCTTTATTATGATTTAAAACCTTATTTAAATCTGAAATACCAATTTCATACTTTATTTCAAAATTCTCCCTTTATTTTCCCCAACTCATTTTAAATCTTGAATTTGAAAGAAATAAATCCTTTTATTCTTAAACAATATAGCTTTAGCCCACAAACTCCTTTATTTCCATTTATTTAAAATCTCTATTTTTCCCATATTCGGAATTTATTTAATAGGATTTAAAATCAAACTTTCTATCCTTTTCCAAATTCATTCCTTTAATTTATATAAATTCACTAAAATTATTGTACTTAAAATTCTCTTTTTATTTTCCTTCAAAATCCAATCTTTATATTTTCGATATCTTAGAATACCAAAATATGTTCAGCAAGACCATAGCATTCAATACTTCCAATTTCCAATAAAATCTATCACAGAAAATCAAATAAATCATACCACAAACTATGAAAATAAATTTCAATATTTTTGAGGAATCTAGTTGGATCCCTCCAACTTGTTTCCCTACATCCACAGATGTTAGCACAATATAAAAATACCAATCCTACTTCGAGGGGGATACGACGGTAAAAAAGGTCATCCGCTATTATGCGGGGCGCATAGGGTCTCATCCGCTATATAATGCGGGAATATCAATCGCTCCAATATATATATACTACTATATATAATATCACATCCAGACTGATAATAAGTTATCAATTCAATCAATCAACCAATAATTTAAATTTTAACTATTTAAATTCACCAGTAATCCAATTTGAGTGAGATTAACTCACTTTTGACTTTTAATTTGCAATCTTATCCATACCGGCTTGTCTCTCCCCAATTTAAGACCTTGTATAAACATTATACAGTTTACTAACATTTTAAATAAATCGAACAATCAATTACCTTTTACTTAACTAATAATTAATTTTAAACTAATTTTCCTAAAATAAATAATTTCTAGTAACTAAAATAATTGAATAAATTAATTAAACACGTTAATCACCAATACATTATTTTAAAATAATCTAGTAAGTGAAAATATGTATATATGTATACTTATTTTATTTTATTTTTTCTTTGAAACTACATATACTAAAAAATACCTATATACATTTCAAAATCTAATTTTTTTGTATAAACTCGACAACATTTTAAAATTCCTATATTTTCCCAAAATCTAATATATATATATATATATATATATTAAAACAGAATGGTTTTTATATATCTTACTGTAAAACATTTTTTTTTTCTGTAAATAACAAAACAGAAATTTTCTTTACTGTATATATATACATAAATCTTTAAATTGAAAAAAATAACTTGTTTCACATACCTAGCTGTTACTGTTTTTCTTTTCTTTACTTTTTTCTTCTTATATATATATACATAGAATTAAAACCAAAATAGGAATTACCTTACTGCCTCAGCAAGTCGCCTGACCCCCCTCCCCTCAAAAATCGTCGAGCATCGCCATAGTCGGCCTCCGTCTCGCACCACTCAAGCTACTCGTCGATCGAAACCCACATACTCCACCTCGTTAGCAAACATTGTCCACTACTTCCCCAAAACCTGAAACCCTAGCTCTCTATGATGTTCGATCAATACTGTCGAGTCCAACATTCGACGCCGCAACCCACATAGCATAAAGCAGATCGAAGAGAACTCAAATTAGGATTTTACGACTTTGTTTTAGAATTTATCGTCGAGACTTCTTCCAGATACGATTTTCTTTCGAACGAGCTCGATTTCGTAACGAGCAGAAGAATGCGGTTCGAATTTGATTTTTGAATTTTGCTTCGTGAATGAATTTTGAAAAGAGGATGGGAGACGCGATTTGAAAAGTAACATGCCGTGTATACCATTTTAAACGAACAGCTCGGCCATTAAAATTTCAGAGCGAACTTCTTCTTATTTTTCATTACTTTCTTTTTGAAACTGTCTGCATTTTTAAAGGAAGAATGGGGGACAGGAAGGGATGTTAGCATGTGGAGTTGAGGGCTACAGTTTTGAAATGAAGGGAAAAAGCACTGATGTGAAATTATTTCAACTGAAGGTTGACTGGTATATATGAATATATATGTATTATTTAAATTTAAATCGTCTCGAATTTGCAACTCAAAATCTCGACCTCCTATCGAGACGTGCTGCCAGGCGTTTATAATGTTATACCCCTCTTTCGAACGCATTGGAAAAGGTTTCAAGTCCTAATTCGATCGTATGGAGAAGATAGCTTTTCGGACCCAGCTTATATTGAATTTTCGATATAGATTTCAGCGCGTTTACATACCGTACGGCCACACGATAACTCCAAACACTACAAAATTTGAAATCCGATAATAATACACTATTACGGATCCAATGGAACTAGTTTCGTCGAATTCTGAGAATGTGCCTCGGAAGGCTATTTTAAATATTAATTTAGACGATATATTTTCAAAACTGAACAAAGCATTTCCAAATTCAATTTTAAAAGTTGCATTTTCTTCAGTATTATTAATATAAATTTTACAAGCCTTTAAATTATTTTTATCGAGCTTAAAACTGAAGATTCAATATTTTACCCAACTTCCAATTATTAAATTCAGCAATTTAATTATCCAATAATTGGTTACATTTGAAATTCAAGTTAAAAATTAACTTCTAAATATTTAAAATCAATTAAATATGCCAGTTTCAAATATCCAAAATTCTGGGTCGTTACAAATCATCTCATTGCAATTTTCCTTCACTCTGAAGTCTGGTGGTGGACCAGTAGGACATGCCCAAAGATGAGCCCTTAGATGGGACCATAGCTCCGGAGGGATCTGTCAAGATCGAATAACCTGCATGGAAATGAGGGAGACTATCAAGAATGGTCTTATCCAAATGGGCTCGAATGTCCTGAGTAGTAGCCCATGGGCTATATAGAAGAATCCCACTTCTTTTAGGAGAAGATGAAGCGTTATCCCTGGGCAGAGCATCACCTTAGGGCTAGTCATCATCCTGGGGTTAGCGATGGATAGTGAAGTTTACGGAGACATGGTAAATGGTTAGTGGAATGTCATGCATGGGGGTATAAATAACCAATTGCAAAGTCTGACCTTGGGTAGTAGCCCCTAAAGCAGAACCACCATTCTTATTCACCTTCTCTTTCTCATTTTGAGATTTTCATTAGCAGCCAGCTTTATATAGCCTAAGCGGATAGCTTCTTTCTCCTCCCTAAAAAAGTGAGCTTCGACAGCCTCAAGACTAAAAGGCAGCCCACCATGCTCACTAGACGCCTTAGCTTCTTTAATTAGCCGCCTATAGATGGAGGCTATGACTTCATTATAATCATTCATACATGCTATGTTTACCTCAGTACACATTCGAAAGTAAATCTCATCTAGAAGCTCTTCGACTTGGTCCAACTGGCTATTCATCCCATCACACTCCATTCGTAACTTCTCGACCAGCTTTGTCTCGGCATCCTTATCGGCAATCACAGCCTCGAGTCTAGCTTTAAGAGAGGTCCTCTTACTCTTTCAGTTCTCAGCCTTTTTCTTTTATTCTAGAAACCTAAGATCTACTCTGCTAGCTATCGCTTGAATCTCGTCCAATCTCTTGGAGTGGCCTTAACATTCTTATAGTCCTCGAACAATCTCGTAGGTTTGGAATTATAGTCTTCCTTTGTAGCCTTGAGGGCATGAATGTGGTCCTTCTTCAGCCTCGATAATTCCTCAAAGTGAGCACTCTTGTGCCTTTCCATCTCTTCGGCTTGAGACCTCTCCAGCTCTTCCAACACTACATGATGCACTGTATCTTTCTTATGTAGTTTCTTTCTAAGCTCGAAATCATTGAGTTCCATTTCATTTTTTTGAACCTTAATCACCTTGGCATGGAATTCTGGTAGCACCTTTATGCCTCTTAGCCCATCCCCAAGAAGGTCGATCATACTATAAAAAGAAGTAGCGGGGGAATCAACAAGTAGTAGGTGATGGAATACCTCGATTAGTATGGATGCTGGAACTCTTCGTAATTAGGATCATTAAGATAGATGATAATAGCAGTCCCTTTCCTTTCCCTTCTTCATACCCTTAGGGGGAAACTATGATCTCTCTCCTTCTGTCCCTCCTCTTCTGCTGCATGAATGTCTCTGAGTCCAAGAGGATGAAAGGTGAAGCCTTGGGAGATTTAGAGGGACAAATAAGTATCCATGATCTCAACTTGCTGCCAGGAGAGCAGGACCTCTTCTGAGCATCATCGTGAGGGTCCTGATTGTCCTTGTCTCCGGCTAGATGGTAGGAAACTATCTCCTTATCTTAAGCTCTATGATCAGTTTCCCAATATTCTTTCTTGGGCCAAATTACAAGGCGGCCAATTTGATTTTGATTGGAGGGACATCCAGCTTCAACTGCTTGAATATGGACTATATCTTGCTTCTTCTTGAGCTCTTACTCCCTATAAAAATACAAGAGACGAAGAGTTAGAACCATGCTACAACTAAAAAGTCCATCAGTGCAACACATGAAAAGAGATATGTGTGTGTAAAGAGTGCATGGCATCTAAACGAACCCTTATGGTCCTCATGTCTCCAACTGTAGTTGAATTTCCACTATCAAGGCAGAGTCTCCATAGTCAATCCCAAACTTAGGATCTCATAATTAATTAGAGACCATGATGTTCCTTAGAATAAACTTGTCTCGTTCCTCGGACCCAAAAGTTCCTTTTAGAGCCTTTTCAACGTAAAGTCTGGACAAGGTATTATGGTCAATATGCCCAAAAGAGTGAGCCTCGCTTCGATCTGAGGTGGTGGTGTCACTATCATGGAAATAAGGTCTCGCCCCCTCAATTATCTTACTACGAACACTATCGTCCTCCCACTCTCGTATGGACTTTAGCCAGCCACTCACATGGGGTTCGATCCTAAAAGAATCCTGCACTAAACTTGTAGCATCTGTGTGCACTATTGGGTCAATACCGGATGTGGCCATTGTCAAATCAACATTAGAACGAAAGACTAAGAAGATGGTCCCCCACTTGTATCACCTACTTTAGAGAGTTTTCATTTCCCTTTCTTTATGGTCTTTCGTATGGAGGGAGCTCTACCTTTCCCAATCGAGTGACCGTCAGCTAACAACCTGAGTTATCTTAGATTATCATCTGTCATTAGATGGGGAACCATCCTCAGTTCTACCGAATTTTCTTCAAGTCCCTCAATATCTCCTCCAAATCATCACCCGATGCAGCTCTCACTAAACCAAAGGAAAAGAAAAGAAGAAGGGGGTCAATGGTTTACATAGAGTTTTGTTTCTAGGTAAGAATGAATATGAGCGAATGGTCAAAGTAACTTACATCCTTAGTGCCATTAATGGAAGCATAGAGAAGTGACTTAGATGAAGAAGTACTCTCTTTTGAATATAGTGTACTTTGAGTACAAGTCCTCCACCAGCTTAAACTTGCTCCCTGCTTCGAGATAAATCAAAGGGAAACCTTCCAACTTACTCTTGATCACTTAATGGAATCTAATCTACCGATGCATAGGAGGAACCTGGAACTCTCGCACAAAGACTGCATAGAGACTAGTCAATATAGCATACCCATTTGAGTGCAACTTAAAAGGAGCAATCTTCAAGTACACCAGAAATCCCATAATCCATTATGGAAGATGAGGCGGGGCCCTAGCCATACAATGGTATCTCAAGTAAGCCATGTAACCCTTGGAAGGGAAAGAGCCTATTGGTCAGGAGTGGGCAAAAGCATATCATCCCTCGGTAAGCCATGAGCGGCTGCTATAGTATCCAGCTGTTAGATAATATTGTGAAAGCTACAGATTCGATTTGATCTACCAGCAGCTATGAAGGATCATTTCCATATACCAAAGAACGAGGAGAACTGGGCCGGCTCACCCTACGTCTAGTTGATGTAGGATCTGGAGGAGCAGAAGTGAAAGCAGCCTGATCTCCAGTAGTGCTTGACAAACGAGTACTTTGATGACCCGACATGCTTGTCCAATAGCTGAACCTGTCATACATATTATCACTGAATATATGTGTGTGCGTGTGCGTGAATGTGATGAATTGTTAAACATGCATATTAAAGACCTTTACTTAACAAGGCTAAGTAGATAAAAATGAAATACAGTTTAGGACCTGTGTGTTCCCTTAAGTGTTTGGCCCAGTGGTTAGATGATCAAAAGCTTACAGTTTAGAAAATGCTCAAAAAAGTGGAGCGAGTAGGATTGGATGCTGAACCAAATAATTTGGCCTATTCTTTAAATTCCTACATCATAAGGGTAAAAGTTTGCAATTGTAAGCCCGTAGCTAATGGGCAATACACGGTCGGTCCCTATTTGTTCGGAAATCGAAAGCCATGACCAAACAAAACCCAAAAACCCTAAGGATTATTAAAATTTAACTTCTCAAGCTACATGTATCAAAGGGTGTTAAGTACCCATAGCAGCAATAGCTCCTTACCCAAATTTCACAGAACGCCAAGCTTTACTGAACCAACGCAATGCAGAGTGAAGGGAATAACAGTTAGGATTGAAAAATTGGATGTAAAAATAAGCAAATTGAGAATCATTCCATAGTAAATCGATGAGAAGGCAAAAAAAAATTCAAGTTGAAGATAATCTGAGTGAAAATCCAAGCAATGACGGTTGGAAGACAAAAATGCACAACTATTAAGGTATGGTAGTAGAGAGAAATAAAGTGTAATCTAGAAGGAACAACAACCTATATATAGACCAGCTGGCTTGGTTAGTACCGAACCAAGCAATGATAGATAGAAAATCTTGTTCGGCAAAAGCTTCAACAGACAAGAAGGCACCAGACACAGGGCATGCCGAACCCATTTATAGCGCTGGACTGGAATGCATGCCGAACTAGGATAAGCAACGAGCTAAGATGTGTACGATTAACAATGGCTGCCTAATAAAGACATTATTGTACTAGTAATAAGGCCAGATGTACCATATAAGAAAGCATACAGGATGAAATCAAGTACATGAAAATATGCTAAACAAAGCGCCCTTCATATCTTAAGAAGCGTACTTTAGGGGGCAAGAGTTATAGGCGTTTTCACCCAAGGGATGATGGAGGCAAGTTAAGCAAGCCATAGCAAGGGTGACAAAGGTTTGTACACTATTGGGAGTTCAACAAGTCCAAAAAATCTTATATTGGAGAGGCAAAAGAGCACATAGGCTGCTTAAGTGAAGCCATAATGAGGAATGAAGGATTGCAATTCTATTTGTGCGGCCTAGTGGATAGAATACCAAACAAGATTTTTTTGTCTGGTGGTTTCACAACCGAAAAAGAATTGTTATCCTGTAGAGGAGATACCAAACAAGATTTCTTGTTTGGTGATCTCACCAGCAGACAAGATTTGTTGTTTGGTAGAAGCTGTTTGGAAGAAGCGCTACCGGACAAGATTTCCTATCGGGTGGTTTACACTCCGGACAAGATTTCTTGTCTGGTACATCACAACGCTGAACTAAGGGGACCTTCTATGCACATGGCAAGAAAGTCCTCTACATCCTCCCATCAAGCTGAACGCTACCGAATAAGCCTACTTTAGTTGAATCAAACAAGATATTTGAGGAAATGAAATCTGGAATATAAGGAAGTTCTGGATTGTCTCTTCTGTATATGGAAATAACCGAACCGAGCAAGTTATACAGGGAAACTACCTATTTTATTGGGATGTACTCCCTACCACTTCACTCTATAAATATCCAAGCTTCCAACTATATAAGGATGACTTTTTAGAGCCACTTGGCACTATCAAATAGAAACCACCGAGCATAGCCTTAGAGTGACATATTTTACTTCAAATCATTGTATTTTACATTCAAATCTTTGTAAAGTTGATATATAAAGAAGGAAATAAAAATAAACACTGGATGCGCCACGTTATGGCCGAACTACCATAAATCTATGTGTATTTTATTTTGCATTTATTTCTATCTTATTGCAACGATAAATAGATTAGGGGTCTTTGTCCATTTTTCAAGCAAATAGAAGGTGTAGGGTTATGCAACCTATGTTAAGGACGTTGGTCCCAATAAACTTGGGGTTAGATTGGCACTATTTAAATTTGTAGGATACCCTAAGAATTTAATGATATATATTTTTTCTACAATACTTAGGAACAAAAGGTTATTGTTTCTTGGCATATTGTCTTTTTTGAACAGAAATTTCTATCAAAGGAAATTAATATTGAAGTTGTAGATTTGAATGAGAACTAAGAAATTAACATAGAGACCGAACCACTAGATGAATCAAATTCACCAATATACAAAAACGTGTAACCTACTACAAGGTCTAACATGGAATCTCGAGCACCAAAGAGATACTACGGTTTTCTTATGGATGGCGAGAAGGAGGACTCTATCTTAGAAGATGACACTCCTCTCTCAGTCTAACAAGCACCACTGAGTAAAGACTATGTACTTTGGATTGGAGCTATAAATCCAAAATGGATTCCATGTATGAAAACAAAGTGTGGACTTTGGCTGACATACCCAAAAGGATAAAACTCATCCTCTAAAAATGGATTTAAAAAAATATAAATGTAGATGGACAAGTGCAGGCTTATAAAGAAAGGCTAGTTGCGAAAGTTTTCATCAAATTTAAGGTGTTGGTTATGACAAAACATTTTCGCCTATAGCAATGCTTAAGCCCATTCGGATAACGCTAGGTATTGCTTCATTCTACGACTATGAAATATAGCCAATGGACATGAAAATGACATTTCTAATTGGAGATTTAGAAGAAACCGTTTACATGTCGCAACTCAAGGGTTTCGTGGTCAGTGGGAGTGGTGGAAAAGCTTGCAAGTTGTTAAGGTCCATTTATGGTCTCAAACAAGCTTCAGGGAGTTGGAATAAGTGTTTCTATAAAGTAATCAAATAGTTTGGTTTTTATCAGAACACAGAGGAAGCATGCATATATCAGAAAGAACAAGGAAGTGCTATAGTGTTCTTAGTCTTATACATCAATGATTTATTACTTATTGACAATGACATTGTGTTGTTGCAATCTGCAAAAGCTTGGTTATCTAAGAACTTCTCCATGATTTTTTTTTGGAGAAGTGGACTGTATACTATGTATAAAAATCTATAAAGATAGATTAAGAGGCTTCTGAGACTGTGCAAATCCCTATACATAGATATCATACTGAAAAGGTTTGGAGAATTCCAAGCATGGAAATGTTCCAACACAATCTGGAATCGTCCTTTCTAAGGAGGACGCTTCTCATACTAATGAAGTGAAAGAGTGTATGAAGACGATACCGTATGCATCGACAATTGATTCAATAATGTATACAATGCTATGTACTAGATCAGATGTGGCTTATGCATTAGGATGCGTAAGCTGGTACTAGTCTAATCTTGGAGAAAAACATTGGACCGCTGTAAAATGTATACTTAGGTATTTATGAAAGACCAAGGACCTATTGGTCATGTATCAGAATGGAGACTTCCTTATCAAGGGGTATACAGTCTCTAGCTTTCGAAGTGATATTGACGACAATAAGTCTATATTGAGTTACGTTTTTACTTTAAATGGTGGGGATGTTAGTTGAAAAGTTCCAATTAAGAAATAGTAGTCGATTCCACGATGAAGCTGAGTACATCGCCCTCAACGAAGCAGCCAAAAAGTGGTCTGGATGCACAAATTTATAACATCGCCCTTAACAAAGTAGCTAGGGTGATTCCTAACATGGAAAATCCAAATGACATTGTTTTGTTATAACAATGCTACGATGCAGATTGCAAAGGAACCTAGAGCACACAAGAAATTGAGATACATTTTTCGAATGTTCCACCTCACTATAGAATATTGCGAAGAAAGAAGTTATGATTCAAAGAGTAGATACAAAGGACAACATATCAGATCCATTTATGAAGGGTCTAGCTCGACTAGTTTTTAGCAAACCGATCGAAGGGATGAGACTGTGATTCTATAGTTGGCCCCAAATGCAAGTGAGAGATTGATAGAGTTAGGTGTATGCCCTAGGGACAATTATATAATTTATTGTAAATTATTAACTCTACAATAAAATATCATTTGAAATAAAAGGTGTTTTTCTTTCTGTTATATACTTATCATAATCTGTTATGTAAATTATTTATTTAGTTTAAGTATATTTAACAAAAAATCCATAAATGGTATGTTTTGTGATAGTAATTACAATATGTTGTAACTATAAGAAATATGTCACAATGAAAGTAACAAATTATTTTCAATATTTCTAGTTAAAATGTATCGAGACTGGATATCGATACATTTGTTAAGGCTAGCAAATGTTGGGCAGTGTTTTCCTCATTGCTGCTGGGGGCACTAAGAGATTATGTACCGATAGTATTGGATAACTATGGAACAACCGACTTGATAGTTTTCTATTGGTTAATATAACTAAGGTCAAATAGAGAATATCGAAGTGACGATATTACATAATTCTCTATACTAGTGAATACTGTTAAACTTCAATGTGGTCACTCAACTTTACTTATAGTTAAATCGTGGCATGATGTCCATCGAATGACTATAGTTGGGTCTAATGAAAGCATTGGAAGTGAATCACTATTCAACAGAGAATTTGCCTCCTCGGTTATATGAGGTTAGTATCACGATCAATTGTAGTCAACTCAAAGTCAAAGCCTTAGCCATAGCAGTTCAGATAATAATAATAATTATTATTGGACTAAGGACTTTCTGTTCGGATTATATAAGTTAAATTTGGATGATATTGGAATTTTGACTAAAACCAAATTCCATGAGTCCTAATGTGATATAGTTTTGATGAAGAGAATTGGTGTAAATAATTGTCACTATCGAGGATAGCTTAAAATAGTAAAATTAGATTTTACCAAAATTGTCTAAGCGATAAATTCGGCCAAACTGTCAAACCACTAGCTAAGGTGACGTGTTAACATTAATATTTGAATTGTTCGATATTAATCGCCGATTAAATTTACACATATGAGGCGTACAACCACAATATTGAATACACTGAAATACCACACGATTTGTGATTTTTATAAATTAATTAAATTAATTAATATTTATTAATAATTTTATTTGAATCGGTATTTAATAAAGTGTGTATATAAAAGTTATATATGTATGTGTCGATATACGAAATCGATAAAAAATATGTGGTTTGAATTGGCAAGGAGAAGAGGTAAATTAGTAAATCCAAATCTCCTCCTATTACTTCATTCTCTTGCCTATATAAACCAACCAACCCCATTCTTTTATACCTTACATTTTGCCTCCTTCTTCATACCCCTTAGGCCGTAAGTAATAAACCCCACCCCTCTCCACTTCCATATAAAATTTAAATCAAATTAAATCTAGTTGAAAGGTGCGGTGATCTCTTTAGTTAGTTGCTTCTTTAAAAGAGTACAGATTCAATCCATGGAGTTATTAAATTCAAAAGGTGCAAAATCAAGGTCACGAACTAGTAATATTTAACCTATATTATATTATATACATGTTTATTTATGTCACTACATATCTATAGATTAGAATCTTACATTATCATGAATTTATATATTTATTTGCTGTTAGATTTACATACTTATTCATGCATATTTAAATTGAATTGAAAAAAGACTTAAAAATGTGTGTAATTTATTTTCGACCATATTTTAAAAAAAATTCAAAATTAAAAATGATTTTATAAATTATTTTTTAATTTATAGATCTATATATAAATTACATGTAAATTAATATATTAATTCTAATTCATAAATCCATACATAAAAATATATCCATGTTTTGAAAAAATTCATTTAAAAATATATATATTAAAATATTATTAAATTATTATCTAATAAATATATGTGTATATATATTTTTTATAAATATAAATTTTCATATGGAAATTATAGTTTTAAGAAAAAATCCATAGAGTCCATACGGATTTCACTATAAAAAACTAATATTTTTAAATCTACAAGGATTAAATAAAAAATGGTTTGTTAAAAAGGTTTCAATCGAAAAGAATATGATTAATTTTTGACATATTATTGTTTATATCTATAAATCAATATTTTATAAATAAATTTTAAAATTATACATAGAGATATATTTTCGAAAGTTTATATATATATATATATATATATATATATGTATGTATGTATGTATGTATATGTATACTACATACATACATATATATATCAACATTTGAAATTTGAAATTTGAATTTCAAATAGATTTGTATTCTAGATCTAGATCTGTTTTTAAATTTAAATCTACCTTAAGATAATTTAGATATTAATTTAAATTATTTTGAATTGGTTATCATTTAAATAAAAAATATTAAATATGTAACTGATTTTTATATATGTGTATATGTGTGTGTGTGCGCGTGCATGCATACATACATACATACACACACACACACACACACACACATATATATATATATATGTGTGTGTGTGTGTGTGTGTGTGTGTAAATGTATATAATAATAAATGAATTGGACAGCAAATATGTATATAAAGGGGAAAATGTATCCATTACAGTGTAAATCCCAGCACTTACATACAAGTACATTAAACCATATACGCATCTATATTTTGCACTTATAGTTTGCACGTATGTGCGTATTGATATACATTTAAATTATGTACTATAAATAATAAAATGAAATCTTTATATAAAGTAATTAAATAAAATAAAAAAATTATTTAAAATTATTTGGATTGGATCTGAATAGATTTAGACTTTATATGACAAATAAGATCTAAAAAATTGAAATTCCCCCATTTAACTAGCTTCATGCTGGCTCGGTTCCATCAGTATACAAACATGTGTCTATTGTTTTGAATTAATTATGTCATTAGAACAATACATTAAATTATGTCAAAAATTAATATTTCTCTACGTTGATTGTGTGTATTCTGATACTGGTTATAAAAGATGTCATTTTAATATCCAATATTGAGGATTCAACAATCAGTAATATGTTATTTACTTATAGTTTAGAAATATCTTGGTACCTTTTAATATTCTTTCTTATAGACACATGCTTCCACTGCATTTTGATTGAAGAGCAAACTATTTGACGTGAGGGTGTCTCTTTCTGGTCTCACTCCTATTATTTGCAATAACAAGGGTGTTGTTCGCATTTCTCATACCTCAATCTTTTATGAGCGGACCAAACATATTGAGATCGATTGTTACATCACATATTACCATCTTGAGAAAGGCATCATTACTCTACTTTTCATATCTTCTTCCATGCAAATTGTAGATTTCTTGTTTAAGCCACATTTAATTTCTCATATTTGATTTTTTATTGGTGAACCATTGATTTTGTTGGCGTCGCATTGTGAGTTTGAGCCGGTTTTAAGAGAATATTATCTACATATTAAGAAATATATTAGGAATATTCTAGTATTTGTATTTTTCCTAAATTAATATAGTTTCCTATTATATAATTACTTAGGCTCTAAGTAATACAATTATGACAAGGAAAAAACTTCAAAATGTAAACTACGATGAGCTAGGGTTACACCCGCCTTTGTCTGTTCATTTATTTGCCTCACTGCCCCTTCTCGTCTACCCATTCCTTTTGTCTCCCTTTATCTCGTCTCGTTCTTTCCTTTCCTTCTCTCGATTTTATCTTTTATATTTTTATAGATCTAAACCTCTTTGCTCCCCCTACCTCTTTCTAGCGACGCCACTTTCCTCACTTCCATGCTCCTACTTTCGTGTGATACTTTGAAGCTCCTGCCTTTATGTCTCTACCCATTTTGCCTCAAAGCCAGTCTTCCCTATGTCAAATTTTCAGCCTTGTAACACCTTTGATTTGAAATTGCTACCAAGCTTGGCCTTGCCGAAGTAGTCATTTTTCTTCAGTTTGGGTTGTTGTTGTATTTAGTTTTGGTTTTGATTTGGTTCTTATGTGGTTCTTTCAGTTATGGTCATGGTTTTTATTACGGTGTTGCTTCTTTCAGTAGGCGAAGACTGTGACATTGGAAATGTGTCTTTGTTTGGTGTTGCAACTCCTTTTACCATGACCATTTAACATTCCTCTAGCATGACTTTGTAATGACTACCGATGTAGCTGATGTGTATCTCTTTGTTGGTGGTATATTTTCTTGCGTAATTGGTGGTAGGTGTTTTGGGCTCCTGATGAGATTCTCCAATTTGCTTTTGTGAGTTAAGGGTGTGTGCCCGATGAAATGCTTTCATGCTGTTTTGGAATTATGCTTACGCATACTTTAGTCCCTTTGAATTGTGGTGCACTATTGTATTTCTTTATGCACTAGGGTGAAATGTTTTTATATAGTTGTAGTTAGAGTCATATGTGCTTTGTTATGTGTTTTAGCTATGGTTGTAATGGTAGTTGTATGCTAGATTGACATGCTTCGAAGGTGTATATGCCAAAGTTGCTAAGGTATAGAGTATGTGTATGTATGTATGTATGAATGTATGCATGCATGCATGTGTATGTATGCGCACTACACATCTATATTTGTATGTTTTATACCTTCTATTTTAACTAATTTAATTTGTCAAAGACATGTCACATCCCCTCTAATTTTCTAAGTGTAGTTACAAACACAAATTAAGTGATAAGTTGGAACTGAAGTAATTAAAAAACTGTTTATCACATTAAGTGTTATTCAATGAAATTTGTATGTGTATTTACATGTTAAATTCGAATTTATTACGATGGTAAAAAATTTGAATTATTTATTTAATAATTCCAAAATTTAATTATTAAATACCTTTTAATAATATAATATTCACATTCTCTAAACATAATATTATCATAAAATTGATATATTATTTGTATTTATACTGGTAAAATATTCTTCAAAGTTCATATTTAAAATAAGATTGGGAAATTACATATTATTAAATACTAATAATTATTAAACTTCATATGCAATAATTATAAAATTCTATTTAATAATATAATATTCATATTCTTTAAACACAAAATTCTCAAGAAATAATATATTTTTCGTAATAATATTAGTAAAAGGTTCTTAAAAAGTTCATATGTAAAATTAGGTTTGGAAATTACCCTATAGACTATTGTGTTGTGGCATATGATCCCTTAATCTTCATATTTCTACGTTATACACCCGTTCTAGCCCATCACTTTGGAAATTATTGGGCCTCCGTCTTTCGTTCGAAACTTGCATATTTCCTCTTCATGTTCTATTTTTTAATATTTTCTTATCACCAAGATTTCCATGTGCAGACACTAATCATTTCGAGAAACCTTAACATAGGAAAAATATTTGTGTCAAACATTATCTAAGTGACAAAAATATATCTTTCCTTACCGACTCAAATTATAAACCCTAATAGATACATTGATTGGTGTAAGCTCAAAAGAGGGGAAAAAATAAAAATGATCAAACGGTAAAAGTAATACACAAACTAATAAGTTGATACATTTCCTTGCAAGTTCCTAAAATATGAATGTGTAATGGATGCATAAATATATGTATATAATGCAAGAGATGCAAGAGTGATATAAGTAGGTTGTAATTTCTTCTCTTCAAGTTATGATGTTAAACACTTAGTCTAGAACTAGAATTTCATTTGTTCTAATCTAATTGTTAACTCTAAAATAAAAATAAAGCTAATTTATTAAACATTAAATGCTACTAATGTGAATTGGGAGGGTCGTTTTTCTCTATCTCAACAAGAAAAAAGGATTTTACTTCACCTATCTATCTCCGAGTTTGAGTCTTAGCCCTTAGGCTACCCAAATGAGAAATTTAACATGTAAGTTTTTCTTATTGGTTTTCATCTATTTAGATTTGGAAGTCTTATGTTGCATTTAAATTTTGCCAAATAAATATCTATTGGTTGAGACTGGTCAATTGGGATTGGTTGACGTTAGCATATAAGTCATGTTATACTATTAAATAACTTCCATCAAACATCTTTAATTTGATGCCATATAATGAAGTTCACAAATTCTATTCATTCATCATAAATTATTATGCATACACTAAGAATTTCGACAAAGTCCTATACACCATCTATTACTTAATATACGCCATATATATTACAAAACTACGATCACTTTAAAATAAAGGAAAACTGTTCTCTCATTTCACTAATTTTCTCTCTCTCCCATATGCATTAATTAAACCTAAAGAACTATGATTCTCAAATATCCAAATTCACTTTTGCAGATTCCGGATTTCAATTTAAGAACCTTTATGAAATTTAAATTATCCAACTATTTGGCACAAAATAAAACGCAATTGGTGATACAATAGATCTGGACTGTTGGATCTTATTGGGTACGCATATGGGGTTGAAATCAAGAGCCAATCCAGTGATTGAGATTCATTGTATCACCAATTATGTCATCATTTTACGTCTCAATATATTTTCCCTTTATATACACACATACATACATACACACACACACGGATATATATATATATATATATATATATATAATTTTTGAATATTAAAATGTTTGTGTTGACTGGAGAATTAACTAACATCGGAATTAAATTAATGCGCAAAGGTTACTTACTAACACTAGGATTAAAGTAAGTTAAATACGTAGCTAAAAGGTAAATAACACAAGATATAGAGTGGTTCGATAAAGCTGCCTACTTCCACTATGAAGTTCCCTTACTATATATTTCTCTTATAACTACAAGGAATTACAAGTGAATAATAAGAAAAAAGGAAGCACTCAAGACTAATAAAGCTGTATAATCTTAAGGACTTGCGATATCAAGAGCCCTAAATTGTGTGTAGTCTTCAGAATTTTTTTCTATTTTCAACCCCTTTGAAGTTGTAATGTAGGGAACACATATAGCAACTAAAGTAGATAATGGACGGTTGAGATTGAGCTATAGAACTGGTGGAAAAATTTCTGACCGTTGATCTAGCTGTAACGGAAGATGGTCGACAACTGTCAAGATGTAAGAAGATGTGCGATGGATGAAAATATACTTATTGCTCCTCTGCACCAAGCTTGGGCCTTGAATTTAATGCGAAGTAAATGCACATACTTCGCATTAAATGCGCATTTAATGCTAATGGCATGCCATATTAGTTCAACCGCTCAGTTATAGTGCTTCAGATAGGTGAATGGATAGCCTGTCGTTTACCTGAGTGCTCACGTGACAAGTCTTGCTGAGCTGGTCGATTGGCTATGGATGATACGAAAGAAAATAGGAATATTTCTAAGGACCATGTTGGAAGGATAGTGTATGGGCGGGTGAGAGGTGGCTAGGAGGACTGCTTTGGACTAGTTGGAGGCAGTTGTATTGAACGATCCGAGGAGGGGTCATGCTTGAGCCTAGTTTGCTTGACGTTCCGCCTGTTGAGGCGGACTTGGAGAAGTGCTGATCGTCAACTGGAGTAACACCAAGCGAACATGTTGACTTGGAGGTGTGTTGGAAGGTTGACATAGGAAGGTCGATCGTCACTGTGACGGGCCAGGTTGGACTGGGAGTGGTCGAGCCCAGATCTTACTTAAATGTGAAAGGTGCCTAGGATGATGCAATCGGGCCTCATCTTGGTGCCATGCTGAGTAGAAGGGTACGTTTGATACCAACATGGCATTGGGACAGCTTATATGGGCTGATTGTAAACTATTTAGGCTAGCTATCATTGGGCTAGACTGTATTTAATTGGTCTGCAAATTACTTGCGAGAAAATTGAACATTTTGTCACCCAAGTCCGTATCCACGAAGGGGTTCGGGCTCGTAAATTCGTGAAAATCTTGCTGATTGACGGCTCTATAAGATTTAATGTGCTTTCCACATGGCTTCGTGCTATTGATGGTGATAGTTCGTTTTTTCAAACATGGAAGAAACATGTCACATCTCTCATGTGCCTAAGTTGACCATGTTCTGATCTCTTCTCAATGGCTGGGATTCCTTTTGCATTTTGAAATCAGCACACATGATCGAAGGCCCCGGTATATAAATACCTCCTTCTCTTCTTCCCTGAACTCATAAAATCTTTCCCTATGAAAATTCTTCATACCAATGAATATTTCACAATTCTCTATTGATAAAAAGCAGCTAGCTTCATCATCTATTTCCTTTTCAAACGTCTTTGCTCGTACGTGATTTTACCAAACTTGGTTGGTATGTTGAGAAAGGAGAAAGCTCTCTTGGTGCTAAACTGCCACTTGTCTATTGCAGTTCAGACCGTCGCCTGGAACCTTTTTCTTAAGACAGATCTTGCCTTGCCGCTTGGCTTAGGCCTATGCCTACTGGCCAGGTCCACATTGATGATCGAACATCACTATTATGCAAATGTCCCAAATGATGTAGGAAGATTTCTTCTTCATTTTTCTCTGAAGGTTTTGGACATAGGCCAGCTTGGACACTTCAACACCTTGCTAGAAATAGTAGTAGTTGTTGCCACCACATTTGATGTCACGGGTAAAGTCTTGGTATGCTCTTTGACAATGTTGTCTGAAAGCTTTTCAAGATCTCTTGCGAGATTCGATGTGAAAGGCTTCAAAGACAGTAGCACGAACCCTTTTCTCCAATAAGTTCTTGATCGTTTGGAGCATCGGGGGAGCTCATCTTCGCATTTGAAGCTGGATCTTCTAAACTGCTCCACTGGCATGCTTCTTCTTCTTGTCTTTATTCTTTTCAACTAGTTATTGATAAGAATGTTATTGTAAGCCTACAGGGGCAGGCGCTTGTGCCTTTGCATCCTTTGAAATGAACGAAATAAGTCTTTTGTTGCAAACTTTGATTGAGAATATTTTTGCTAGGTTTGCTTATCTAAATGTATACGACTTGTAGAGTAGAGCACCTTGAATAGTCGATAATTCTTGTATTCATTTTGCAGAAATACCTATCCTTTTAGGATATGTTTAAACAGTAGTGTGATAATAAGGTAGTCTAGATACAGTCGCAAATGTAGACCAAACACCGGCCGAATGTACAATAGCGGTTTGCATCGGCATGAGCTAAAACACAAATTTGCTCATGTGTTCTCTTAGGATTCAAGTGGTCGAACGTTGAATAGCAGACGATCCTAGGCTCGAACCCAATGCATGGGGCTGTACAGTTCTCCTAGTTGACACATTGCTAGTCCTGAAGCAACCTTCGATCTTGAATCTAATTGTAGCACATTGCTTAGCTCTGATACTCTAGTGTAAGTGAGTTGCATGATAGTGAGGCGGGCTATATGCAACCCGCTCACAGGGACATATAGCTGGAAAATTTCACACACACACACACATATATATATATATGTACTTAAATATATTTTTAACTGGGAACTTATCTGTAATGATGGGTAACAATCGAGGTTATGATGCCCTCGGCTCCTAGATGTGGCGGCCGGCTTCAAGAGAGTAGGAGCCGTCGCCAATGTTTCAGGGTTGGTTTGGCAAGAACCGGGGCGATGGCCGGCCTGTTGGACCTGTTGAGAAAACCGCCATTGATTGTTGTGTTCTTGTTACAGCACGAGGATACCCTTTTTTGCCTGCCTTCTGCTGATTTCCCTTGATTTCTGCTACCCCATCTTAGATGGGAAACTTCATGACAAGGAAGTTGTAGGAGATGATGGCATCTAGCTCAGCAGATGTCCGTGTCCTATTAACATATTATAAGTAGATGGGCAATCAACTACTACAAAGTTTACCTGGATCTTTACATTGAAGGGATTTTGGTTGAAAGTTGTTACAAGCGAGGTTGTATACCCAACGATATAGTGTCTACACCCCCAAAGCCATTAATGGGTAGCGTGCATGGGGTGAGGCTAGATGCGGGGAGCCTGAGAGCTTCAAAGACGTTCTTGAACATGATGATGACCGAGCTTCGCCCATTCACGAAGGCTTGATGCGTATTAGACTTGGCCAAGGCATGACTTATGACCATGCAGTTATGACAGGGGTAGGAGACTGCTTCTTCGTTTTTGTTAGTGAGCTGATCGATCATCTTGATCCTAGTTGGGGCTCCTTAGACGCATCAGATTCCAATAAATAAATTTTCCCATTAATACCCGCTTTCATTTGATATTGGGACTGTGCCTGGACATTGGCATATTGGGCTAAGGGGCCGATGCTATAGTTCTTCACGGTTTTTTCTTTGCTCAACCTGATGTTGGACAAATTCCAAGAGTATTCCTTCCTGGATGTGTCTTTTAATTTTATCCTTGAGCACATGCCAGTCTATTGTAGAGTGGACGTTTATTTTATGGAACTCGCAATACTTTCCATTGCGGCAAGGTTCCTCCCACTTTCCATCTCAGGTAGTGGCGGGCCTTTGAAATTGCGCTCGGTTCCATGTAGCGAGGTAGATCATAGTGATGTCCCTCTTCAAATGAGAGTAATTATTGTACCTAGGTTTGACTAAGGATCGACCTTTGGATGCCTTCTGGGATCGACTTGGAAACAGCTATTTCGGCGATAGTTGTTGTCGAATGAACTGGGCCAGCCCGCAGCGGAAGAAATGGGTGAATTTCAAAAAATTTAGCCATTTTAGATCTTTAATGGGCCTATGAAGTCTAAATTCATTTGGAATTTTTACAAGTTTCTTTTAAATAAAATCAATATTTTATTTAACTTCATAAATAAAGTTTCACTTTAATTTACTGTGTATGTAAGTTAGAGTATATCAAATATACCCTTATATACAAATTTATGTATAACGTTTACTTTTCAAATTTATTCAGAGAAGGAAATATTTCATTCTCTTTCTCTTAACTTATTCAATTAATGAGGGGGCGTAAATTTATTTAGAGCGTAAACTTTTCATTTCCTTTCTCTTAAATTATTCAATTAATGAGGGATCATAAATTTAGTCATAGAAGGAAACGTTTTCAAATTTATTCAGAAAAGGAAATATTTTATTTACTTTCCCTTAACTTATTCAATTAATGAGGGGGCATAAATTTATTTAGAGAATGAAAATTTTCATTTCCTTTCTCTTAAATTATTCAATTAATGAGGGATCATAAATTTAGATTGAGAAGGAAACTTTTCATTTCCTTCTCTTAATTAAATTAAATAATTGATTAATAAAATAACAATAATGACTAATCTAAATGTGACATGAATTGTAAATATATTCACAGTAAATATTGTGCAAGTGCAACATATAGGGAGTGTGCATAGTCAGTGGTAATTGATATGTATACATAAAATAAACAAAAACAATTTGAATGGTTATCACATGGGAATTGAAATGGAAATAAATAAGGGATGACAAGGGTGATTGATATAATTTTCCTTTTAGTAAACTTAATTAATGCAACATATTAATGACAACCAATAGGTACAAAATTGTAATAATATAGAAGGTAGACAATGAATTGTGTATACATTATTATCTTAATTAAAAAAGAGAAATGATTTCATACTATGACAATATATGTAAAGAAACATAAATTTTATATGAACATATAGAAGTAGATCCAGATATGTATATATGGAATTCAATCAAAGCTTTCTAATAATATAAATTAGATAGTTGTTACAGTCAATTTCAAAACTTTGATTTGTTGTTAAAATTCCTTTTATTCATATGTAAATATCTAATGCAATAAAAAGTGCAAGTAATACATGCATACATATATAATACATATATTAACATTCAAAACTAAAATTACACTTTGTTATGAAAGATAAAAACATAGATCTACAATTGAAACATTGTATTGATTCCATATAAATTTCATTTTTAACTTTAATATAATTCAATCAATCAACATGAAATTGAAAATTTGCAGATTTAAAGAAATGGAATTTAAACTAAATTTTAAAACATAGAATTAAAATAAAACATTGTCTTTTAAAATATATAGATTTAGTTTCAACTTAACAAAGTAAAGAAAAGCAACTAAACAATTCGAACATGTAAACATTCAGATATAAAGAATTACACTTTAATTAGAATGTTTAAAAATGTAGATCTACACTTTAAATATTGTAAACATAAACAAATTTAATTTTAATCTATCAAATGAAAACTCAATCATATCATTCAACAAATAATTAAATCTTCATAAATAATATTTTAATTAAGCAAGATAGTAAGACATCATACAAATTATGAAAGTCAAATTAAATTTCCATCAACCATTGCAAAATCACTATCTATATATAGAAAATGACATACCTTGCTACCCAATCCTTAAAACACAATTTGTTGATGTTGCCTTTGATTTGCACCTTGAATGAAGAGTGCTTCTAAATTCGATTGAATCACCTTAGGATGTTGCCTAGAAATCACACCTTGAATGATAATATCTCCTCAGACCTTCAAGAACCACATCCTATCCTTGCAAGAGATGGATGAACCACTTTTGTTTTGTTTTATTTGATCTTTTTATTTGGAGTTGAAAGTTTTTGGAAATTCATTTTCCTTTTTTTGTTTCTGCCATGAAAAGTTAGGAGGAGAGAAAGAGAAAGAATGAATGAGAAGGAAAATGAATTGTACATACAAAATGAATTAGAGAATATCTATTATTTGAAAGAATGGAACTTTTCTCATTCTTTAATTAAAACTTTCCTAATTAATTCCCATAATTGTTTCTCTCTCTCTGATCCTTTCTTTACACGTATGTCATCAAATGACATAAAGTTTCCACAAATCATGTCATCGAATGACATAAAATTTTCATAAATCATGTCATCAAATGACATAAAATTTTCACAAATCATTTCATGCAATTATTTTTAAATTACATCGATATCATATATCAATGCGCCCAAATATAACTTTTATAAATGCATTATAATAATTACAAAAGAACTTCCAAACATCAAATAAATAATAATTAATATTTCTCAAATATCAATTAATCTAATCAATTTACAGCATTTAATAAATTAATTAAATCATGTGATTTTTCAAAGAATTCATCATTACGGTTGTGCGACTCATAGGTGTAAATTTAGTTAGCGATTAATATCGAACAATTCGAATATTAACGTTCACACATCACTTAGCAGGTGGTGTGACATTTTGGTCGAATTTGTCGCTTACACATCTTTTGGTAAAATCCAATTTTACTTATTATAAGCGGTACCTAATTGTGGTAATTATTTGCGCCAATTCTCTTCGTCAAAACTATATCACTTTGGATTTATGGAATTTGGTAATGGTCAAAATTTCAATATCATCCACATTCAACTTTATAATCCAAACACAAAGTCTTTGGTTCAAAAATTACAATTGTTATTAACCGAAATGCTCTGGCCAGAGACTTTGACTTTGAGTTGACTTTAGTTGACCGTGATACTAACCTCATATAACTGAGGAGACGAATCCTCTCTTGAATAGTGTTTCACTTCCATGCTTCCACTTGACCCAACTATAGTCGTTTGATGGATGTCGTGCCACGATTTAACTATAATCAAAGCGGAGCTTCCACATTGAAGATCAACAATATTCTCAAGTTGAGAGAACTATGTAAATTAGTCACATCGATATTCTCTGCTTGACCTTAGTTATATTAACCAACAGAAAACTATCCAGTGAGTCATTCCATAGTTATCCAATAACTATCAGTACGTAACCCCTTGGTGCCCCCAACAGTCATGAGTAATACACCCCCCCCCCAACATTTGGAGAGCATTACATACTCTAGTCTTAACGGATACATCGATATTCAGTCTCGATGCATCTTGACTCGGAACATTTAAGATGGTATATTTGTTTCATTGTGATAAATTACTCACGGCAACAACACTTTATAACCGCTATCACCAAATGTACCATTTATGGATTTTCTATTACATATACTTTTAATTAAATTGATTAATTAATATAACCACATTATATCAAGTATATAATAGAAAGAAAATATATTTATTTCGAACAAGATTGGTCAACGAGTTAGATATATATAACAAATTACATAATTGCCCCTAGGGCATACCCCTAACTCTATCAATCTCCCACTTGAACTTGGGGTCAATTATGGGATCTTATTCCAACTTCTCCAATAGGTTTTCTCAAAACCAATTAGGTCAGTCCCTTTGTGAATGGGTACGCTATTATGTTTTAATTATCTACTCTGTCAATCAACTCTCTCTGACGGTGATAAACTGCTTTATCATGTGAAACAATTTGAAATATATCTCTCGACATCTAGTGAGCTATAAATTCTATTAAAAACTATATCGTGACATTGTTATCATATAACAATGTTATGAGATTCTCAACATTTGAAATCGGATCAGTTATAAATTTGTGCACTTATATTTTTATATACATTGTCTTTATTGTAGCACTATTCTAGGCGATGTATTTAGCCTTTTTCATTGAATTAGCCATGGTCTTTCATTTGGAACATTTCCAACTTAAAGATTCTTAACTTGTATTTATTATTGACATGCCATACCCAATATCACTTATGAAGTTTGAGTCCGAACATCCCTAATAAGGAGTTTTTGTTTCTGTAAACAATTCTCTAGTATTTCATAAATACACGAGAACACTTCAAACAACCATTTAGTGAAATCAATTTGTATTTTATATTTGCTTCATATATCAAATACATTAGAAAATCAAGATATCGTAGACAACAAAACATGTATGATAATTCCTTTTGCCAATGCAAAGGAATCAATCTTACATGTTCCGTATTAAACATTTTAATAAGGTGTCCTTGCATATCATTTGGGATATTCCCGACATCTTTTATACTTACTACAAAAGTCATCATTTATTAATCCAATGTTGAGTATTAAAACAACCAAGGCTGATTTTAACACAAGTACATCATTAAAATCAACAATGTGTTGTTTACTTATAGTTTAGAAATATCAATGTATCTTTTAACGTTCTTTCTTATGAACACACGCTTCCTCTGCATTTTGATTAAAAATCAAAGTATTTGATATTTCTATCAAAATACTTATTCAATCTTGATGCTTATAAACTGATACTTTTGTAATATTTCTTGGATCATATCCAAAGACTCACAAACACAATATCACTCCCACTGACTTTGAGACATTTTTGGTTAATATGTGTAAACAGCTTACTCTAAATAGTTATTTAGAATTTTCTGTTTCAACACATATGTACCAAAGCACTAGGACTTATTAAGCGATAATTTTATGAGTAAATCCAAATTGACTTGAACATGTTGAATATCGAATCTATTACGTTAAATTCAACAATTGAAATTTGTGATATTATTCTTATCTACATTGCTCATTTAATTCCAACAGCATTAGTCTTACCCATAAAGACAAAGTCAAGTTTGAAGGATCATATCCCTTCAATTACGACCGCCAAAATCTATATTTTGATAGCGTACTTAGAATTCTTTTAGATTTGCGCATCATACCATATAGAGTCAACACTCCCAATGTTTTAATTAAACAATCTAGGATTATATATTTTTGACATTAATAAGAAACTCATAGTTGCTCTTTGATGTGCGAGAATACTTATTAGACATTCTAATGTTATGTGTTCGTTTAGGTTAGTTAATTTCATTTCATCTCATATAATCAGTTCTATCCATGGACTGTATCCAATTCCATTTTACTACTAATAACTCCTCACAGAAATTTCTTCACAATGAAGTTAGTATATCTTGAAACAACAATTGTTTCTCAATGCAATAGAATAGGTATTCATAAACGTTTTATGAATTTCTTTATTTATAAAACTGATTTGATTTTAGTTTACAAATATTATGTTCGAAACATAAATATGTCATCCAATGACAGTTTTTTAAAATCCTTTTAGGGAGATTCATACAAGATCCCTCATGAACTACGTGCAATCTTTCGACTTGCACAATCTGCCAACTCCTTGGCCTAGGATATATTGGGTAGGGAGCCTTGTCTCGTTGTCACAATCTGATAAATTTGCTTCTTTTATCCTCATTATGTCATTCACATGTTAGTAGAAGTCGGTTAGGGATGAAGTCGGCTGCTTCTAGAGCTCTCTCTACATCCTAAACTTATATTTAACCCCTTCACATAGGGCCATGACCAAGCTACTCATGTCCGCACCCCAGGCCCGGGTGGATTCTTTGTTGAAGCATCTAATATACGACCGCATGCTTTTAAAAGGATCTTGTCTGTTATTGCCTGACTCACTAACCAATATGACATAGGCATGGGATGTGTAGAAACGAGTCTTGAAATCTGCACACAATTGGGCCCATAAGCCGATAATCCCCGACCGTAGATACAAGAACCAGCGAGAGGTCGTTCTTGAGAGGGTAGAATGAAAGAGCAAACACTTTGCTGATCTATAAAGCTAGCCAACCCTAGTGATAGAGTTAAATGACGTGACGTGGTTGGTTTAGTTTGCATGCAACGACCAGTATTTTTAACAATAGGATTTTTAAATAATTGATTTAAATATTGAATCGCTAGTTAATTAAAGGCCCAAAATATGACCTTTCACATACCGTCGAATTAGGACTCAAGACCACTTCCGTTGAGTTCGGATCGGCGTTGCAAATTAAAACGAGTGTAAATATTGCTATATTTGGGATCAGGAGATCTGATGGCTAACTCGAAATGCGTGAAATTGTCATCTCAGAGTGCAGTTTCAGATAGCGATGAAATTCATGCCATTGGGACAGGAAAATTGAGGTGATGTGCGCTGACGGGTTTTGCTATGATCCGATGTGTTGTGATCGCACGAGCTCAAAGCATATGGCAATTTATTTGATAAATCAAATAAATTATATATGATAATAATATATATACACTCATTCACTTTCCCCTTTCATTTTTAATCCTTTTCAAACCAGTAAACGAAATAAAAGCCTCCACCTTCAAAAATTAAAATCGAGAGTTTCGGTCAACAATAAATCGTGAGGTCGGATCCGCTGAGATCATGGTGAGGAGAGCTTCTAATCGGTATGAGCTTTGGCATATGCAGCAAAGATTTAGGGAAGATGACAAGTGAGTCGGCTAGCTAGGGTTGTTACTTTCTGGGGTTAGACGAGGAATTAGGCTAAGCGGTCTGTGCCATTATGCCTCCCTTCACGGCATGCTCCTTTTTGGCACCAACAGCCTAAGCTCCGATGACCTATGGACAAACGCATCATTCAAAGCCGTTAAGGAGGGGCACCAGCTCGCATCAAGGAGGAGAAGTCGAGCTGCATCTCATGGGGTCCATCGCAAAGAGTGCATAGAGTGCAAAGTGGTGGAGTCAACGGTTCGTTGTTTCATGGATAGGGGGTAGAGAAATCAAGGTGGAAGCATGCATGGTGATGGGTTTATGCAAATGTGTGTACAGGGATTTTGATTTGCGGAAGATGGCTAATTAAAGTAATTAACTTGCTTAACTTAATTAATCATGTTTCATATTTAATTTGTATCTTTTGCATACGATGTCTGATTTGAGCGGAGTTTCTTGTGTTGCGCTCATGTTGAGAGCTCTACGACTTGGCATCAGATTGGTCAACTTTTGTTGAGGTGAGTGATATTGTCTCTCACCATACTATGGTTATTAGTACAGTATAAAAATGACATTTTGAACTGATTTTCAAATTTAAAACATGATTTCTAATATATTTAAATCCACTCCTAATTTTATAAAATAATTTTAAAGTGTTTTAAAATGGTTTTAAATCGGATATTATATATGTAATTATCGACATACTATTTTTA